>CM071798.1:28379560-29829871 GCA_036559045.1 Platycarya longipes | reverse complement strand
TGCAATTTTTGACAAAACTCGAAATTATGGCACACATGCTTGGCAACCGAAGTCTGAGGAGTTGCCCGAAAAAAAATAAAAGACAAGGTCCTTCAAGTGGGGAAGTACCAAAACTTAATCTGAAGCCTTGCCACCTACCTATGAAGCTCGAGCACCGAGCTTATGGGGCAAATAAGCGTTTCATTTTTTATCTAGGAGCAACAGGTCTAGAAGTGGAAGATAGTCCGGTTGCGGACTTGGTCTATCAACTTTCACCACAGCATGCAACAATAATTATTATTATTATTATTATTATCTTGTTTGTTTTGTTTTATTTTTGTTTGCAGGATAGTTTTATTTTGTCATTTCAGATCACCATTTATGACGCTTAGCGAGCTATCCATATCAAACGTCAGGGGTATCCAACCCTTTTTAGTTACTCTCCATTCAAGTTTTATTATTAGACATTGAGGACAATATCTCATTTAAGTTGGTGGTGAGAATGCAAATTTGTTATTTAACTCTGTGGCATATTTCAATCGAAATATAAAAATTGCCAATTTTTTTAAAAATTTGCATCACACAGACATCTTTTCGAACATGATACTCATGCTCGTTAGTAACCATCTTGGTGAATCTAACCAACTCATCTTATATATTTTGCAAAGGCATCCACAGAACTTTTTATGCACTTATCCAAACTTTGCAGTAATATGGTGATTTGACACATGTAACTAGAGAATTATTTTGCTTAAGTATTCATGTAAAATTTGGAGGGAATTGAGGACTTGTAAATACAGAAATTGTGATAAGCGTTCATTGATCTGTTGAATCAGACACCTTCTTCTGAGAATATCATTACATGGTTTGTAGCAAAGATGGCAGATATACTTTGGGATATGATGAAAGTCAACTTAGGATTAATGTTTGAGCCTTTCAAGCTAAGATAGAAATGGCAAGACTACCGTGAAAAAAGTGACAAGGTGCTAGCCGTATCCATCAAAATATTCATCAAAGTGTTCATCGACAAAAACACCACTGGCAAAGAAGAAAGGAAAGCATTTTTACTCAAAAATCTAAAAAGTTTAAAAGGACATCAAAAGGAAAGTATGGTCTACTGAGATATTTAATAAATTTCCTTTTATGTATACTTGGAAGTTTTTGAATCGTTTCACCCTTTTCTTCTCGAATTACTCATTTAGCTTTAATTTACGTCACACTTCAAAAATCACTTTTTGCACTCTTCTAAATCTTTTCCTAAATTTCGTTACCATTTTTCAATTTCTCAATCCATCTCCCCGTGTAATCGACACCCCAAAGCTATCCTACAAACGACCGCGTTATCCTTTGGGCGTAACCAAATTTTGGCGCCGTTGCAGGGGAGACGGTAGAAGAATAATAGTAGATAGTTTCTCTTTTTAGTTTGTAAAAAGGAGCGGTAACTTCCTTCCTTTTCTTTTTAGCTTTTTGCATCTTTATTATTAATATTTTTTATTTCATATATATTTTTTTAGTATTATGTTTTTTTTTTTTTTACTTTGCACGCGCAGGTACAGAGACGCTTTTGGACGGCTTGCTAGTAGACCCGTGCTAGAATCAGACTTAGAATCTAATCTGTGCAATCACTTGTTTGTTAATTCTTCCAACTCTGACGCGATGAGTGAACACGTGGACCAACCTAGAACCCTCCAAGATTATCTTCATCCCGCACGAACAACCACATCATCACGTATCTTGTTCTCACCTAATACGCGTCATGTAGATTTTAAAACTGGGATGACACTGTTGCTTCCCGCTTTTCATGGTTTAGAAAATGAAAATCCCTATGTTCATATTAGGGAATTTGAAGAAGTAGTTGCAACTTTTCATAGTCAGAATTCAACTGATGACGTGGAGAGACTTAAGTTCTCCCCTTTTTCTTTGAAAGAAAGAGCTAAAAGTTGGCTATACTAGCTGAGACCACGGTCTATTGGGTCTTGGAGTGAGATGACTCAAGTGTTCTCCAATAAATACTAAAATTTCCCCGGCGTAAGACCAATGCTTTAAAAAGACAAATCTCTACCTTTGCACAAAAGGATAGTGAGACGTTATGCCAGTCTTGGGAAAGATTTAAAGAATTGTTGAGTATGTGTCCTCACCACGAATACGAAAATTGGCGTTTAATGAGTTATTTTTATGCAGGGCTTACGCCCAGAGAGCGTCAACTCGTGGAAATTATGTGCAATGGTGAATTTTTACAGAAAAATCCTGATGAGGCCGTAGAGTATCTCAATAAGCTTGCTGAAAAAGCTCACATACTTGGACTGGACCTAGTGCTACTGAGAGTACAAATAGGTCACGACCTGCAAGAAATCCAAATGGTGGTGGTATTTACCATCTCGGGAAGGAGGATAATCCAAAGGCCACGGTTGAAATGCTTGCAAAGGAAATAGAGCTGTTAAAGACTAGAAGCTTAAAGGCAACACACATGACTAATCATGCATCCTCTTTCGGGCCATGTGTTGTGTGTGGCGGGGTAGATCATCATGCCCAAGAATGTCCTACACATGCCAACATGAGAGGATGGCGTAATCACCCCAACTTCAGCTGGAAGCCTGAAAACCAACAGCCTGCACAGCCTACACAACCCTCTAGATCACATCATGCACCTTCATCTTCTAGAAATTCCTTAGAAGATACTTTGCGTACGTTTATAGAAGCACGGGGTAAGACTAATCGAAAATTTGAATCTATGATTACGCAGGTTGTTGAAGAACAAAAGGAGATAAAGAGCCAGGTGTCTAAGATCACGAGCTTCTTGAGTGTAAAAGAGAGCAAGGGTAAGTTTCCTTCTCAAACTCAATCTGCATCTCATGGTCAACATATGGAACAAGAAACTGTGAAGAATGACGAGTGCCACCAGACATATATGATTGACTCACTCAAAGACAGGGAAGTTTTCACAACTCATGATTCTGATCCCCTTGAGAATTTCATTGTTGATTATGAGTGTAAGTAATCCTATCAGTGATTCGTCTGATGTAGGTAATATTTGTGCAATTTTTGACAAAACTCGAAATTATGGCACACATGCTTGGCAACCGAAGTCTGAGGAGTTGCCCGAAAAAAAATAAAAGACAAGGTCCTTCAAGTGGGGAAGTACCAAAACTTAATCTGAAGCCTTGCCACCTACCTATGAAGCTCGAGCACCGAGCTTATGGGGCAAATAAGCGTTTCATTTTTTATCTAGGAGCAACAGGTCTAGAAGTGGAAGATAGTCCGGTTGCGGACTTGGTCTATCAACTTTCACCACAGCATGCAACAATAATTATTATTATCTTGTTTGTTTTGTTTTATTTTTGTTTGCAGGATAGTTTTATTTTGTCATTTCAGATCACCATTTATGACGCTTAGCGAGCTATCCATATCAAACGTCAGGGGTATCCAACCCTTTTTAGTTACTCTCCATTCAAGTTTTATTATTAGACATTGAGGACAATATCTCATTTAAGTTGGTGGTGAGAATGCAAATTTGTTATTTAACTCTGTGGCATATTTCAATCGAAATATAAAAATTGCCAATTTTTTTAAAAATTTGCATCACACAGACATCTTTTCGAACATGATACTCATGCTCGTTAGTAACCATCTTGGTGAATCTAACCAACTCATCTTATATATTTTGCAAAGGCATCCACAGAACTTTTTATGCACTTATCCAAACTTTGCGGTAATATGGTGATTTGACACATGTAACTAGAGAATTATTTTGCTTAAGTATTCATGTAAATTTTGGAGGGAATTGAGGACTTGTAAATACAGAAATTGTGATAAGCGTTCATTGATCTGTTGAATCAGACACTTCTTCTGAGAATATCATTACATGGTTTGTAGCAAAGATGGCAGATATACTTTGGGATATGATGAAAGTCAACTTAGGATTAATGTTTGAGCCTTTCAAGCTAAGATAGAAATGGCAAGACTACCGTGAAAAAAGTGACAAGGTGCTAGCCGTATCCATCAAAATATTCATCAAAGTGTTCATCGACAAAAACACCACTGGCAAAGAAGAAAGGAAAGCATTTTTACTCAAAAATCTAAAAAGTTTAAAAGGACATCAAAAGGAAAGTATGGTCTACTGAGATATTTAATAAATTTCCTTTTATGTATACTTGGAAGTTTTTGAATCGTTTCACCCTTTTCTTCTCGAATTACTCATTTAGCTTTAATTTACGTCACACTTCAAAAATCACTTTTTGCACTCTTCTAAACCTTTTCCTAAATTTCCTTACCATTTTTCAATTTCTCAATCCATCTCCCCGTGTAATCGACACCCCAAAACTATCCTACAAACGACCGCGTTATCCTTTGGGCGTAACCAAATTTTGGCGCCGTTGCTGGGGAGACGGTAGAAGAATAATAGTAGATAGTTTCTCTTTTTAGTTTGTAAAAAGGAGCGGTAACTTCGTTCCTTTTCTTTTTAGCTTTTTGCATCTTTATTATTATTATTTTTTATTTCATATATATTTTTTTAGTATTATGTTTTTTTTTTTTTTTACTTTGCACGCGCAGGTACAGAGAGACGCTTTTGGACGGCTTGCTAGTAGACCCGTGCTAGAATCAGACTTAGAATCTAATCTGTGTAATCACTTGTTTGTTAATTCTTCCAACTCTGACGCGATGAGTGAACACGTGGACCAACCTAGAACCCTCCAAGATTATCTTCATCCCGCACGAACAGCCACATCATCACGTATCATGTTCTCACCTAATACACGTCATGTAGATTTTAAAACTGGGATGATACAGTTGCTTCCCGCTTTTCATGGTTTAGAAAATGAAAATCCCTATGTTCATATTAGGGAATTTGAAGAAGTAGTTGCAACTTTTCATAGTCAGAATTCAACTGATGACGTGGAGAGACTTAAGTTCTCCCCTTTTTCTTTGAAAGAAAGAGCTAAAAGTTGGCTATACTAGCCGAGACCACAGTCTATTGGGTCTTGGAGTGAGATGACTCAAGTGTTCTCCAATAAATACTAAAATTTCCCCGGCGCACGACCAATGCTTTAAAAAGACAAATCTCTACCTTTGCACAAAAGGATAGTGTGACGTTATGCCAGTCTTGGGAAAGATTTAAAGAATTGTTGAGTATGTGTCCTCACCACGGATACGAAAATTGGCGTTTAATGAGTTATTTCTATGCAGGGCTTACGCCCAGAGAGCGTCAATTTGTGGAAATTATGTGCAATGGAGAATTTTTACAGAAAAATCCTGATGAGGCCATTGAGTATCTCAATAAGCTTGCTGAAAAATCTCACATACTTGGACTGGACCTAGTGCTACCGAGAGTACAAATAGGTCACGACCTGCAAGAAACCCAAATGGTGGTGGAATTTACCATCTCAGGGAGGAGGATAATCCAAAGGCCACGGTTAAAATGCTTACGAGGGAAATAGAGCTGTTAAACGCTAGAAGCTTAAAGCCAACACACATGACTAATCATGCATACTTTTTCGGGCCATGTGTTGTGTGTGGCGGGGTAGATCATCATGCCCAAGAATGTCCTACACATGCCAACATGAGAGGATGGCGTAATCACCCCAACTTCAGCTGGAAGCCTGAAAACCAACAGCCTACACAACCCTCTAGATCACATCATGCACCTTCATCTTCTAGAAATTCTTTAGAAGATACTTGGCGTACGTTTATAGAAGCACGGGGTAAGACTAATCGAAAATTTGAATCTATGATTACGCAGGTTGTTGAAAAACAAATGGTGATAAAGAGCCAGGTGTCTAAGATCACGAGCTTCTTGAGTTTAAATAAATGAGAGCAAGGGTAAGTTTCCTTCTCAAACTCAATCTGCATCTCATGGTCAACATATGGAACAAGAAACTGCGAAGAATGACGAGTGCCACTAGACATATATGATTGAATCACTCATAGACAGGGAAGTTTTCACAACTCATGATTCTGATCCCCTTGAGAACTTCATTGTTGATTATGAGTGTAAGTAATCCTATCAGTGATACGAATGATGTAGCTAATATTTGTGCAACTTTTGACAAAACTCAAAATTATGGCACACATGCCTGGCAACCGAAGTCTGAGGAGTTGCCTGAAAAAAAATAAAAGACAAATTCCTTCAAGTGGGGAAGTACCAAAACTTAATCTGAAGCCTTGCCACCAACCTGTGAAGCTCGAGCATCGAGCTTATGGGGAAATAAGCGTTTCGTTTTTTATCTAGGAGGAACAGGTCTAGAAGTGGAAGATAGTCCGGTTGCGGACTTGGTCTATCAACTTTCACCACAGCATACAACAATAATTATTATTATTATCTTGTTTGTTTTGTTTTATTTTTGTTTGCAGGATAGTTTTATTTTGTCATTTCAGATCACCATTTATGACGCTTAGCGAGCTATCCATATCAAACATCAGGGGTATCCAACCCTTTTTAGTTACTCTCCATTCAAGTTTTATTATTAGACATTGAGGACAATATCTCATTTAAGTTGGTGGTGAGAATGCAAATTTGTTATTTAACTCTGTGGCATATTTCAATCGAAATATAAAAATTGCCAATTTTTTTAAAAATTTGCATCACACAGACATCTTTTCGAACATGATACTCATGCTCGTTCGTAACCATCTTGGAGAATCCAACCAACTCATCTTATATATTTTGCTAAGGCATCCACAAAACTTTTTATGCACTTATCCAAACTTTGCGGTAATATGGTGGTTTGACACATGTAACTAGAGAATTATTTTGCTTAAGTATTCATGTAAATTTTGGAGGGAATTGAGGACTTGTAAATACAAAAATTGTGATAAGCGTTCATTGATCTGTTGAATCAGACACTTCTTCTGAGAATATCATTACATGGTTTGTAGCAAAGATGGCAGATATACTTTGGGATATGATGAAAGTCAACTTAGGATTAATGTTTGAGCCTTTCAAGCTGACCCTTTTTCATCATAAATTCCTAGTAGCCAACTTTGAGCCAATATACACATATGGCATTTTCTTTTCATACCTGTATCATCCATGCCTCTCCACATTGGGGCGTAGCTTATACACTAATGTTTCCTTCCATTTTACTTCTAAGGGTGTACTAGGTGTGAAATTTGCATTTAAAAAAGAAAAAGTTTGATAGAAATGGCAAGACTACCGTGAAAAAAGTGACAAGGTGCTAGCCGTATCCAACAAAATATTCATCAAAGTGTTCATCGACAAAAATACCACTAGCAAAGAAGAAAGGAAAGCATTTTTACTCAAAAATCTAAAAAGTTTAAAAGGACATCAAAAGGAAAGTATGGTCTACTGAGATATTTAATAAATTTCGTTTTATGTATACTTGGAAGTTTTTGAATCGTTTCACCATTTTCTTCTCGAATTACTCATTTAGCTTTAATTTACGTCACACTTCAAAAATCACTTTTTGCACACTTCTAAATCTTTTCCTAAATTTCGTTACCATTTTTCAATTTCTCAATCCATCTCCCCGTGTAATCGACACCCCAAAGCTATCCTACAAACGACCGCGTTATCCTTTGGGCGTAACCAAATTTTGGCGCCGTTGCTGGGAAGACGGTAGAAGAATAATAGAAGATAGTTTCTCTTTTTAGTTTGTAAAAAGGAGCGGTAACTTCGTTCCTTTTCTTTTTAGATTTTTGCATCTTTATTATTATTATTTTTTTTATTTCATATATATTTTTTTTGTATTATGTTTTTTTTTTTTTTTACTTTGCATGCGTAGGTACAGAGACGCTTTTGGACGGCTTGCTAGTAGACCCGTGCTAGAATCAGACTTAGAATCTAATCTGTGCAATCACTTGTTTGTTAATTCTTCCAACTCTGACGCGATGAGTGAACACGTGGACCAACCTAGAATCCTCCAAGATTATCTTCATCCTGCACGGACAGCCACATCATCACGTATCATGTTCTCACCTAATACACGTCATGTAGATTTTAAAACTGGGATGATACAGTTGCTTCCCGCTTTTCATGGTTTAGAAAATGAAAATCCCTATGTTCATATTAGGGAATTTGAAGAAGTAGTTGCAACTTTTCATAGTCAGAATTCAACGGATGACGTGGAGAGACTTAAGTTCTCCCCTTTTTCTTTGAAAGAAAGAGCTAAAAGTTGGCTATACTAGCCGAGACCACGGTCTACTGGGTCTTGCAGTGAGATGACTCAAGTGTTCTCCAATAAATACTAAAATTTCCCCGGCGTAAGACCAATGCTTTAAAAAGACAAATCTCTACCTTTGCACAAAAGGATAGTGAGACGTTATGCCAGTCTTGGGAAAGATTTAAAGAATCGTTGAGTATGTGTCCTCACCACGGATACGAAAATTGGCGTTTAATGAGTTATTTCTATGCAGGGCTTACGCCCAGAGAGCGTCAATTCGTGGAAATTATGTGCAATGGAGAATTTTTACAGAAAAATCCTGATGAGACCATAGAGTATCTCAATAAGCTTGCTGAAAAAGCTCACATACTTGGACTGGACCTAGTGCTACCGAGAGTACAAATAGAGCTGTTAAACGCTAGAAGCTTAAAGCCAACACACATGACTAATCATGCATACTTTTTCGGGCCATGTGTTGTGTGTGGCGGGGTAGATCATCATGCCCAAGAATATCCTACACATGCCAACATGAGAGGATGGCGTAATCACCCCAAGTTCAGCTGGAAGCTTGAAAACCAACAGCCTGCACAGCCTACACAACCATCTAGATCACATCATGCACCTTCATCTTCTAGAAATTCTTTAGAAGATACTTGGCGTACGTTTATAGAAGCACGGGGTAAGACTAATCGAAAATTTGAATCTATGATTACGCAGGTTGTTGAAGAACAAAAGGAGATAAAGAGCCAGGTGTCTAAGATCACGAGCTTCTTGAGTGTAAATAAATGAGAGCAAGGGTAAGTTTCCTTCTCAAACTCAATCTGCATCTCATGGTCAACATATGGAACAAGAAACTGCGAAGAATGACGAGTGCCACTAGACATATATCATTGAATCACTCATAGACAGGGAAGTTTTCACAACTCATGATTCTGATCCCCTTGAGAACTTCATTGTTGATTATGAGTGTAAGTAATCCTATCAGTGATACGTCTGATGTAGCTAATATTTGTGCAACTTTTGACAAAACTCAAAATTATGGCACACATGCCTGGCAACCGAAGTCTGAGGAGTTGCCCGAAAAAAAATAAAAGACAAATTCCTTCAAGTGGGGAAGTACCAAAACTTAATCTGAAGCCTTGCCACCAACCTGTGAAGCTCGAGCATCGAGCTTATGGGGCAAATAAGTGTTTCGTTTTTTTATCTAGGAGGAACAGGTCTAGAAGTGGAAGATAGTCCGGTTGCGGACTTGGTCTATCAACTTTCACCACAGCATGCAACAATAATTATTATTATTATTATTATTATCTTGTTTGTTTTGTTTTATTTTTGTTTGCAGGATAGTTTTATTTTGTCATTTCAGATCACCATTTATGACGCTTAGCGAGCTATCCATATCAAACATCAGGGGTATCCAACCCTTTTTAGTTACTCTCCATTCAAGTTTTATTATTAGACATTGAGGACAATATCTCATTTAAGTTGGTGGTGAGAATGCAAATTTGTTATTTAACTCTGTGGCATATTTCAATCGAAATATAAAAATTGCCAATTTTTTTAAAAATTTGCATTACACAGACATCTTTTCGAACATGATACTCATGCTCGTTCGTAACCATCTTGGTGAATCCAACCAACTCATCTTATATATTTTGCTAAGGCATCCACAGAACTTTTTATGCACTTATCCAAACTTTGCGGTAATATGGTGATTTGACACATGTAACTAGAGAATTATTTTGCTTAAGTATTCATGTAAATTTTGGAGGGAATTGAGGACTTGTAAATACAAAAATTGTGATAAGCGTTCATTGATCTGTTGAATCAGACACTTCTTCTGAGAATATCATTACATGGTTTGTAGCAAAGATGGCAGATATACTTTGGGATATGATGAAAGTCAACTTAGGATTAATGTTTGAGCCTTTCAAGCTGACCCTTTTTCATCATAAATTCCTAGTAGCCAACTTTGAGCCAATATACACATATGGCATTTTCTTTTCATACCTGTATCATCCATGCCTCTCCACATTGGGGCGTAGCTTATACACTAATGTTTCCTTCCATTTTACTTCTAAGGGTGTACTAGGTGTGAAATTTGCATTTAAAAAAGAAAAAGTTTGATAGAAATGGCAAGACTACCGTGAAAAAAGTGACAAGGTGCTAGCCGTATCCAACAAAATATTCATCAAAGTGTTCATCGACAAAAATACCACTAGCAAAGAAGAAAGGAAAGCATTTTTACTCAAAAATCTAAAAAGTTTAAAAGGACATCAAAAGGAAAGTATGGTCTACTGAGATATTTAATAAATTTCGTTTTATGTATACTTGGAAGTTTTTGAATCGTTTCACCATTTTCTTCTCGAATTACTCATTTAGCTTTAATTTACGTCACACTTCAAAAATCACTTTTTGCACACTTCTAAATCTTTTCCTAAATTTCGTTACCATTTTTCAATTTCTCAATCCATCTCCCCGTGTAATCGACACCCCAAAGCTATCCTACAAACGACCGCGTTATCCTTTGGGCGTAACCAAATTTTGGCGCCGTTGCTGGGAAGACGGTAGAAGAATAATAGAAGATAGTTTCTCTTTTTAGTTTGTAAAAAGGAGCGGTAACTTCGTTCCTTTTCTTTTTAGATTTTTGCATCTTTATTATTATTATTTTTTTTATTTCATATATATTTTTTTTGTATTATGTTTTTTTTTTTTTTTACTTTGCATGCGTAGGTACAGAGACGCTTTTGGACGGCTTGCTAGTAGACCCGTGCTAGAATCAGACTTAGAATCTAATCTGTGCAATCACTTGTTTGTTAATTCTTCCAACTCTGACGCGATGAGTGAACACGTGGACCAACCTAGAATCCTCCAAGATTATCTTCATCCTGCACGGACAGCCACATCATCACGTATCATGTTCTCACCTAATACACGTCATGTAGATTTTAAAACTGGGATGATACAGTTGCTTCCCGCTTTTCATGGTTTAGAAAATGAAAATCCCTATGTTCATATTAGGGAATTTGAAGAAGTAGTTGCAACTTTTCATAGTCAGAATTCAACGGATGACGTGGAGAGACTTAAGTTCTCCCCTTTTTCTTTGAAAGAAAGAGCTAAAAGTTGGCTATACTAGCCGAGACCACGGTCTACTGGGTCTTGCAGTGAGATGACTCAAGTGTTCTCCAATAAATACTAAAATTTCCCCGGCGTAAGACCAATGCTTTAAAAAGACAAATCTCTACCTTTGCACAAAAGGATAGTGAGACGTTATGCCAGTCTTGGGAAAGATTTAAAGAATCGTTGAGTATGTGTCCTCACCACGGATACGAAAATTGGCGTTTAATGAGTTATTTCTATGCAGGGCTTACGCCCAGAGAGCGTCAATTCGTGGAAATTATGTCCAATGGAGAATTTTTACAGAAAAATCCTGATGAGGCCATAGAGTATCTCAATAAGCTTGCTGAAAAAGCTCACATACTTGGACTGGACCTAGTGCTACCGAGAGTACAAATAGAGCTGTTAAACGCTAGAAGCTTAAAGCCAACACACATGACTAATCATGCATACTTTTTCGGGCCATGTGTTGTGTGTGGCGGGGTAGATCATCATGCCCAAGAATATCCTACACATGCCAACATGAGAGGATGGCGTAATCACCCCAAGTTCAGCTGGAAGCTTGAAAACCAACAGCCTGCACAGCCTACACAACCATCTAGATCACATCATGCACCTTCATCTTCTAGAAATTCTTTAGAAGATACTTGGCGTACGTTTATAGAAGCACGGGGTAAGACTAATCGAAAATTTGAATCTATGATTACGCAGGTTGTTGAAGAACAAAAGGAGATAAAGAGCCAGGTGTCTAAGATCACGAGCTTCTTGAGTGTAAATAAATGAGAGCAAGGGTAAGTTTCCTTCTCAAACTCAATCTGCATCTCATGGTCAACATATGGAACAAGAAACTGCGAAGAATGACGAGTGCCACTAGACATATATCATTGAATCACTCATAGACAGGGAAGTTTTCACAACTCATGATTCTGATCCCCTTGAGAACTTCATTGTTGATTATGAGTGTAAGTAATCCTATCAGTGATACGTCTGATGTAGCTAATATTTGTGCAACTTTTGACAAAACTCAAAATTATGGCACACATGCCTGGCAACCGAAGTCTGAGGAGTTGCCCGAAAAAAAATAAAAGACAAATTCCTTCAAGTGGGGAAGTACCAAAACTTAATCTGAAGCCTTGCCACCAACCTGTGAAGCTCGAGCATCGAGCTTATGGGGCAAATAAGTGTTTCGTTTTTTTATCTAGGAGGAACAGGTCTAGAAGTGGAAGATAGTCCGGTTGCGGACTTGGTCTATCAACTTTCACCACAGCATGCAACAATAATTATTATTATTATTATTATTATCTTGTTTGTTTTGTTTTATTTTTGTTTGCAGGATAGTTTTATTTTGTCATTTCAGATCACCATTTATGACGCTTAGCGAGCTATCCATATCAAACATCAGGGGTATCCAACCCTTTTTAGTTACTCTCCATTCAAGTTTTATTATTAGACATTGAGGACAATATCTCATTTAAGTTGGTGGTGAGAATGCAAATTTGTTATTTAACTCTGTGGCATATTTCAATCGAAATATAAAAATTGCCAATTTTTTTAAAAATTTGCATTACACAGACATCTTTTCGAACATGATACTCATGCTCGTTCGTAACCATCTTGGTGAATCCAACCAACTCATCTTATATATTTTGCTAAGGCATCCACAGAACTTTTTATGCACTTATCCAAACTTTGCGGTAATATGGTGATTTGACACATGTAACTAGAGAATTATTTTGCTTAAGTATTCATGTAAATTTTGGAGGGAATTGAGGACTTGTAAATACAAAAATTGTGATAAGCGTTCATTGATCTGTTGAATCAGACACTTCTTCTGAGAATATCATTACATGGTTTGTAGCAAAGATGGCAGATATACTTTGGGATATGATGAAAGTCAACTTAGGATTAATGTTTGAGCCTTTCAAGCTGACCCTTTTTCATCATAAATTCCTAGTAGCCAACTTTGAGCCAATATACACATATGGCATTTTCTTTTCATACCTGTATCATCCATGCCTCTCCACATTGGGGCGTAGCTTATACACTAATGTTTCCTTCCATTTTACTTCTAAGGGTGTACTAGGTGTGAAATTTGCATTTAAAAAAGAAAAAGTTTGATAGAAATGGCAAGACTACCGTGAAAAAAGTGACAAGGTGCTAGCCGTATCCAACAAAATATTCATCAAAGTGTTCATCGACAAAAATACCACTAGCAAAGAAGAAAGGAAAGCATTTTTACTCAAAAATCTAAAAAGTTTAAAAGGACATCAAAAGGAAAGTATGGTCTACTGAGATATTTAATAAATTTCGTTTTATGTATACTTGGAAGTTTTTGAATCGTTTCACCATTTTCTTCTCGAATTACTCATTTAGCTTTAATTTACGTCACACTTCAAAAATCACTTTTTGCACACTTCTAAATCTTTTCCTAAATTTCGTTACCATTTTTCAATTTCTCAATCCATCTCCCCGTGTAATCGACACCCCAAAGCTATCCTACAAACGACCGCGTTATCCTTTGGGCGTAACCAAATTTTGGCGCCGTTGCTGGGAAGACGGTAGAAGAATAATAGAAGATAGTTTCTCTTTTTAGTTTGTAAAAAGGAGCGGTAACTTCGTTCCTTTTCTTTTTAGATTTTTGCATCTTTATTATTATTATTTTTTTTATTTCATATATATTTTTTTTGTATTATGTTTTTTTTTTTTTTTACTTTGCATGCGTAGGTACAGAGACGCTTTTGGACGGCTTGCTAGTAGACCCGTGCTAGAATCAGACTTAGAATCTAATCTGTGCAATCACTTGTTTGTTAATTCTTCCAACTCTGACGCGATGAGTGAACACGTGGACCAACCTAGAATCCTCCAAGATTATCTTCATCCTGCACGGACAGCCACATCATCACGTATCATGTTCTCACCTAATACACGTCATGTAGATTTTAAAACTGGGATGATACAGTTGCTTCCCGCTTTTCATGGTTTAGAAAATGAAAATCCCTATGTTCATATTAGGGAATTTGAAGAAGTAGTTGCAACTTTTCATAGTCAGAATTCAACGGATGACGTGGAGAGACTTAAGTTCTCCCCTTTTTCTTTGAAAGAAAGAGCTAAAAGTTGGCTATACTAGCCGAGACCACGGTCTACTGGGTCTTGCAGTGAGATGACTCAAGTGTTCTCCAATAAATACTAAAATTTCCCCGGCGTAAGACCAATGCTTTAAAAAGACAAATCTCTACCTTTGCACAAAAGGATAGTGAGACGTTATGCCAGTCTTGGGAAAGATTTAAAGAATCGTTGAGTATGTGTCCTCACCACGGATACGAAAATTGGCGTTTAATGAGTTATTTCTATGCAGGGCTTACGCCCAGAGAGCGTCAATTCGTGGAAATTATGTCCAATGGAGAATTTTTACAGAAAAATCCTGATGAGGCCATAGAGTATCTCAATAAGCTTGCTGAAAAAGCTCACATACTTGGACTGGACCTAGTGCTACCGAGAGTACAAATAGAGCTGTTAAACGCTAGAAGCTTAAAGCCAACACACATGACTAATCATGCATACTTTTTCGGGCCATGTGTTGTGTGTGGCGGGGTAGATCATCATGCCCAAGAATATCCTACACATGCCAACATGAGAGGATGGCGTAATCACCCCAAGTTCAGCTGGAAGCTTGAAAACCAACAGCCTGCACAGCCTACACAACCATCTAGATCACATCATGCACCTTCATCTTCTAGAAATTCTTTAGAAGATACTTGGCGTACGTTTATAGAAGCACGGGGTAAGACTAATCGAAAATTTGAATCTATGATTACGCAGGTTGTTGAAGAACAAAAGGAGATAAAGAGCCAGGTGTCTAAGATCACGAGCTTCTTGAGTGTAAATAAATGAGAGCAAGGGTAAGTTTCCTTCTCAAACTCAATCTGCATCTCATGGTCAACATATGGAACAAGAAACTGCGAAGAATGACGAGTGCCACTAGACATATATCATTGAATCACTCATAGACAGGGAAGTTTTCACAACTCATGATTCTGATCCCCTTGAGAACTTCATTGTTGATTATGAGTGTAAGTAATCCTATCAGTGATACGTCTGATGTAGCTAATATTTGTGCAACTTTTGACAAAACTCAAAATTATGGCACACATGCCTGGCAACCGAAGTCTGAGGAGTTGCCCGAAAAAAAATAAAAGACAAATTCCTTCAAGTGGGGAAGTACCAAAACTTAATCTGAAGCCTTGCCACCAACCTGTGAAGCTCGAGCATCGAGCTTATGGGGCAAATAAGTGTTTCGTTTTTTTATCTAGGAGGAACAGGTCTAGAAGTGGAAGATAGTCCGGTTGCGGACTTGGTCTATCAACTTTCACCACAGCATGCAACAATAATTATTATTATTATTATTATTATCTTGTTTGTTTTGTTTTATTTTTGTTTGCAGGATAGTTTTATTTTGTCATTTCAGATCACCATTTATGACGCTTAGCGAGCTATCCATATCAAACATCAGGGGTATCCAACCCTTTTTAGTTACTCTCCATTCAAGTTTTATTATTAGACATTGAGGACAATATCTCATTTAAGTTGGTGGTGAGAATGCAAATTTGTTATTTAACTCTGTGGCATATTTCAATCGAAATATAAAAATTGCCAATTTTTTTAAAAATTTGCATTACACAGACATCTTTTCGAACATGATACTCATGCTCGTTCGTAACCATCTTGGTGAATCCAACCAACTCATCTTATATATTTTGCTAAGGCATCCACAGAACTTTTTATGCACTTATCCAAACTTTGCGGTAATATGGTGATTTGACACATGTAACTAGAGAATTATTTTGCTTAAGTATTCATGTAAATTTTGGAGGGAATTGAGGACTTGTAAATACAGAAATTGTGATAAGCGTTCATTGATCTGTTGAATCAGACACTTCTTCTGAGAATATCATTACATGGTTTGTAGCAAAGATGGCAGATATACTTTGGGATATGATGAAAGTCAACTTAGGATTAATGTTTGAGCCTTTCAAGCTGACCCTTTTTCATCATAAATTCCTAGTAGCCAACTTTGAGCCAATATACACATATGGCATTTTCTTTTCATACCTGTATCATCCATGCCTCTCCACATTGGGGCGTAGCTTATACACTAATGTTTCCTTCCATTTTACTTCTAAGGGTGTACTAGGTGTGAAATTTGCATTTAAAAAAGAAAAAGGTGGATAGAAATGGCAAGACTACCGTGAAAAAAGGGACATGGTGCTAGCCGTATCCATCAAAATATTCATCAAAGTGTTCATCGACAAAAACACCACTGGCAAAGAAGAAGGGAAAGCATTTTTACTCAAAAATCTAAAAAGTTTAAAAGGACATCAAAAGGAAAGTATGGTCTACTGAGATATTTAATAAATTTCCTTTTATGTATACTTGGAAGTTTTTGAATCGTTTCACCCTTTTCTTCTCGAATTACTCATTTAGCTTTAATTTACGTCACACTTCAAAAATCACTTTTTGCACTCTTCTAAACCTTTTCCTAAATTTCGTTACCATTTTTCAATTTCTCAATCCATCTCCCCGTATAATCGACACCCCAAAGCTATCCTACAAACTACCGCGTTATCCTTTGGGCGTAACCAAATTTTGGAGCCGTTGCTGGGGAGACGGTAGAAGAATAATAGTAGATAGTTTCTCTTTTTGGTTTGTAAAAAGGAGCGGTAACTTCGTTCCTTTTCTTTTTAGCTTTTTGCATCTTTATTATTATTATTTTTTATTTCATATATATTTTTTTAGTATTATGTTTTTTTTTTTTTTTTACTTTGCACGCGCAGGTACAGAGACGCTTTTGGACGGCTTGCTAGTCGACCCGTGCTAGAATCAGACTTAGAATCTAATATGTGTAATCACTTGTTTGTTAATTCTTCCAACTCTGACGCGATGAGTGCACACGTGGACCAACCTAGAACCCTCCAAGATTATATTCATCCCGCACGAACAGCCACATCATCACGTATCATGTTCTCACCTAATACACGTCACGTAGATTTTAAAACTGGGATGATACAGTTGTTTCCCGCCTTTCATGGTTTAGAAAATGAAAATCCCTATGTTCATATTAGGGAATTTGAAGAAGTAGTTGTAACTTTTCATAGTCAGAATTCAACTGATGACGTGGAGAGACTTAGGTTCTTTCCTTTTTCTTTGAAAGAAAGAGCTAAAAGTTGGCTATACTAGCTGAGACCACGGTTTATTGGGTCTTGGAGTGAGATGACTCAAGTGTTCTCCAATAAATACTAAAATTTCCCCGGCGTAAGACCAATGCTTTGAAAAGACAAATCTCTACCTTTGCACAAAAGGATAGTGAGACGTTATGCCAGTCTTGGGAAAGATTTAAAGAATTGTTGAGTATGTGTCCTCACCACGGATACGAAAATTGGCGTTTAATGAGTTATTTCTATGCAGGGCTTACGCCCAGAGAGCGTCAATTCGTGGAAATTATGTGCAATGGAGAATGTTTACAGAAAAATCCTGATAAGGCCATAGAGTATCTCAATAAGCTTGCTGAAAAAGCTCACATACTTGGACTGGACCTAGTGCTACTGAGAGTACAAATAGGTCACGACCTGCAAGAAACCCAAATGGTGGTGGTATTTACCATCTCGGGAAGGAGGATAATCCAAAGGCCACGGTTGAAATGCTTGCAAGGGAAATAGAGCTGTTAAAGACTAGAAGCTTAAAGCCAACACACATGACTAATCATGCATACTCTTTCGGGCCATGTGTTGTGTGTGGCGGGGTAGATCATCATGCCCAAGAATGTCCTACACATGCCAACATGAGAGGATGGCGTAATCACCCAACTTCAGCTGGAAGCCTGAAAACCAACAGCCTGCACAGCCTACACAACCCTCTAGATCACATCATGCACCTTCATCTTCTAGAAATTCTTTAGAAGATACTTTTCGTACATTTATAGAAGCACGGGGTAAGACTAATCAAAAATTTGAATCTATGATTACGCAGGTTGTTGAAGAACAAAAGGAGATAAAGAGCCAGGTGTCTAAGATCACAAGCTTCTTGAGTGTAAATGAGAGCAAGGGTAAGTTTCCTTCTCAAACTCAATCTGCATCTCATGGTCAACATATGGAACAAGAAACTGTGAAGAATGACGAGTGCCACCAGACATATATGATTGACTCACTCATTGAAAGGATAGTTTTCACAACTTGTGATTCTGATCCCCTTGAGAATTTCATTGTTGATTATGAGTGTAAGTAATCCTATCAGTGATTAATCTGAAGCCTTGCCACCTACCTGTGAAGCTCGAGCACCGAGCTTTTGGGGCAAATAAGCGTTTCATTTTTTATCTAGGGGGAATAGGTCTAGAAGTGGAAGATAGTCCGGTTGCGGACTTGGTCTATCAACTTTCACCACAGCATGCAACAATAATTATTATTGTTGTTACTATTATCTTGTTTGTTTTGTTTTATTTTTGTTTGCAGGATAGTTTTATTTTGTCATTTCAGATCACCATTTATGACGCTTAGCAAGTTATCCATATCAAACATCAGGTGTATCCTACCCTTCTTGTAGGTTATATATGGCAGGTGACATAACCTCATATATTTACTTGAAGGCATGGAGCATTTCACTTCATCTTAGGACATGGCGAGAATTGAAAGAAATTCAAAAGAAGCAATTCAAATACATGCAAGACATCAAGCCTCCTTCATAGCCAAAATTGTTGACATTTCGAGCTACAAATTGACAAAGCAATACACGGCAACACTTGGGAAGGAAATGCAAGTGGAGCAAAAAGTCAAAAATTCAACCAATGAGATTTCACTAAACTAAGATGGTCTTCCAAGCCGTAACACTTGACCAAGGGAATATGGTAATTACAAAACACATGGCAACTCAACAAAGCTGGAAAATAGCATACGGCACCCAAGTCTATAAATAGGAGGGAGGCATGAACACAAAGGAGCATATCAAGTGTTGAGAAAAGGGAGGAGCATATCAAGTGTTGGATGCTTGGATGGGGGGAGAGCCTTCTCAACCCTTCAGAAAAGGGAGGAGCATATCAAGTGTTGTTATTTTATTTCTCTCTTGAAGAATTTGGTTATTCATCATGTGGATGAACAACTAAATAAGGGCTAGGGATGAACTTGTGTGTGATGGTATTTGTAGTTTATTTTTTATTTATGTATTTGGTCTTTAAATATTAAAACTATTCTGTTCTATCATTCTCAATTAATTTGTGATGTTTTTCGTCTTCATTTAAATAATTATAGATTCTTTTTTGTTTATGGATTCAGTCATGCTTTTTCCATTGAAAGGATTAGTTCTATGATTATGTTTGGAGCAATTGATTGTCTGTATTGATTTAATTCTCTACTGCAGTATAGCTCCCTGAGTATATTGTTGACGTTGGATTTTCTCAGTAGTGATTTCAATTTTTGTTCTTGAATCGCGATGAATGATTTTTCAAAAAGTCACATTTAGATTAAATTTTGGTTATTAATGTTATATCTTCTCGTTGAAAATTTGGACATAAAATTTTCAATTGAGTTATCAATGAATTAAGAATAAATTTGAATACCAGAAATACGGAAGGAATTCCCTACGCTCTACTTTTCATCTTATTTTTATACTTTTCAAATTACTCATTTAGTTTTAATTTACGTCACACTTCAGAAATCACTTTTCGTACTCTTCTAAATCTTTTCGTTAATTTCTTTACTATTTTTCAATTTCTCAATCCATCTCCCTGTGGAATCGACATCCCAAAACTATACTACAAACGACCGCGTTATTCTTTGGGCATAATCAGGACTTAGACATAACTTTATTTTTTTCTTCATATAAGGATCTCACTTTGAGAGGATGGACACATGGCAAATGAGGAAGAGATTTGTAAGCACACTGGAGTCTTTTCTTGGTGAAAATCATATGAGATAGAGATGGGAGGGAGGAGAGCCGAATCCTTCCTTTGTCTTCTTCTGTATGCTGATCACATCACTAAAAAGATAAGGACTTGATCTCATCATGCCAACCAAGCCTAAAAGAGGATTTGAGTGCTCTAATCTTAGGGGTAACACATGGCATGGTTAGGGTGTTCTCCTTTTCACCATTTTTCTTTTCTTCTCCATGCTTATGTTGACCAAAAGCATTTCACCCTTTCTCTCCTCCATTCTTCAAGTGTTTCGGCCAAGACCACTCCATCCATTTCTTTCCTTTTTCTCACTCTCCAAACATTCCTCCCTTGCACACTTGTGTGAGTGAGTTTCTTTTCAAGACTTTAGTGGGACATTTCTTCCTTACAAGACTTTTTCTTTGCTTAATTTCTTGGAAAGCTTGTAAGTGCACTTTTAACCTAATTTTAGTATTTTCTTGTATATATAAAGTGAATTTGTTGTTAGTTGTCTCACTTTAGTGTTTAGAATGCTTGTTGGATGGCTTTGTTATATTTTTCCTCTACTTTGTTAAGGTGACACCTTAGGGATTTAATCTAAGAGAAATTGGAAGAATATAGTGTAAATTTCATAAAGGATCTCATGACTAGCAATTTTGGATAAGGGCTTGAATGATGCCATGTTATGTTTAGATGATAAAAACTCTATTTAGGAATTCTTAGAGTTTTGGTCATAATAAGAAAATTGACGTTGAAGGCATTTCGATTTACTGTTATAATGAGAAAACTGACGGTGAAGGCGTTTTGATCTGCCATCATGATAAGAAAACCAACGATGAAGGCGTTACGATTTGCCGTCGAGAATAAGAATGACAGTGAAGACGTTTCGATTTGTTGTCATGACAAGAATGATAAAAATAAAAATAATGATATGTAATATTAAGAATCATATGAAAAGATGTAACAAGTTCACAAAAAGTTTTGCATACGTGCAAACGAAAATATTTTTATAAAAAAAAAATATGAAAGCCTTTGATGAAGACGCATGGTGCATAAGTCATGTCACAAGTCTCAAGATCACGATACATACATTTATTGTGTTACTTGTATATGCTGATAATACTTTTATTATGTTATCTTTATACTTACTGAGATTTTCTTCAAATTTCACTTTTTTAATTTTATCTATGATTTCTTATGGAATGATAGACATTATTGCAGGGGTAGATGGCCCAACACGAGATCCAGACTTTTCGAGAGGTTCTGAGCACTCTGAGGGCCCTACAGAATACTCCTCTTTTGATGAGATGACACATCCCATATATGATTATTTGTTGGAGATTTTGTGGCAGGACGCATTCGAGTCATCGGAGGGACGACGACCCATAAGGTGCTGCATGGTTTTGAACCCAAATGGCTCATTATCCCTTGACAGCGTTTAGACGACGCCAATGGGGATAAAACCCCAACATGGTTACAGTTTAAGCATGAGCCGTTTTCACTTTGGTGAAGGTTATAAAGAAGTTCAGAAGGAACCCCTGTAGGTAAATAAAAGGTAGTTGTATATTTGCTCTTTTGGGTTATCGAACAATGATATGTATTGTTGAGAATTTGGTACATTATGCTTTATATTTTATAAAGTTATGGGTTTTTGATATAGCTTACCATGTAATATTCATAAAGATTTACATTTCTTATTCGATTATTTGGAATTGACCTTATGCCACTGCGATATACATTGCATACTGCTAGTAAGTGATGTCTCTGGATAAACCCACAAGTGTCCTAGGGAAGAAAATCACATGGTATTAGGATAAGCTGAAATCTTGAGAAGAATTGAGTCAAGTTGGTTATCGCGTGTTATTGGAATTGGGGAAGCTTTGGATGTCAAATCTTGGAGTTACAAAGGCAGGAGTAACTCACGTCGGGTTTTGGTGCGTTTCAGGAGGATAAGATGGCAAAGGGTCATTGTGGCACTATTCCTCCTAGACGCAAAGAGCGAGTAGTAAGGCACTGCCCTTTAGAGGTTGCGGGTTTGAAGTTAACCACCGACTTGATAGTTTTCCATTTGATGGGGTTTGGTTTGATCTTAGGTATGGATTGGCTATCTAGGCACTTTGTTAAGATTGACTATCGTAAGAAGAAATAGTTTTTGATTTGCCAACAAAGGAAAAACTTTGTTACATGAGGGAAATAGTTACCTCCATTCCCTCGATTGTAACAGAAAAACGAATAGAAAAGGTATAAAAGAAGGAGCGAAGACGTTTTTAGCAGTAGTGCTGAATTCGCTAGAAGAAACTATGTAATAATCCGAATTTTCACTTCCTTTTTAATTTACATGCTTGGTTTAATTATAATTTCTTTAGAGTTCTTTTGGTGGACCTTTAGAAAATTTGAAGATATATTTATTTTGGTCCTTTCCTTGTGGAAAATATTGATAAGTTAAGCTTAAAATGGTGAAATGATGCAATTGGAGGAACTTAGTGTAAACTATGATAATTAGGAAAGGTTTGGCAGATTTGACATCCTCCAGTAATTTGGACATAACTCTTTCATTTGATTTCGAATTGGGATAATTCAGGTTTCTATAGAAAATATAAGAGAAATATATACAATTTTCATGTTTTGAGTTTTAAGAGATATGGACTCAATCAAATACAAAATCGGGATTGAAGTTGGCAGAACCCAATTGGGCATAATAGGCATTAGTTTTAAATTGACTAATGACTTTGTTTAAGATTAAGTCTTTGGGATATTTTCCCAATTATCCTAAGATCTTGAAAATTGGGTAGATATATGGCAAATGAGAAGATTTTATTTAGTAAATTTCGTGTGAAACAATAAGGATTATTTAGCAAACACTTGTTGTGTCTGGATTGGTGCTTTTGGGCTCGTCCATCGAATTTTAGTAGAATAATCATAATTTTCTCATATGAGTTTCGAATGAAGTGATTTTAGTTTCTATAGAACCTTAAGGGGGTTATATAGAACTTTTATGTTTTGATTTTTTGAATACTCGGAATGTATCAAGGACTTAATTGTGAAGTGGACAGTCTTTGGATTGAGCCCAATTGGTAATTGACTTAGATGAGTTGTCTCATGTTCGGCCATGTGACGAAGATTGTGACTAGCTATCAATTTTTCTGAGATCTTTACATGTGCAGGAGTATGTGGCATACAGAGATGAAGTGATCTAGAAGCTTTTGTTGGCTGAAAACAAAATGGAACTCTAGGGGGGCAAGTTTGCTGTTGGCAGACAACTAAGTGAACTAAATGAGCCAATTTCGAGTTTCCTACCAACGAGGTCGTGGAGTGGGTTTATAGACCAACACAAATGGCTTCTTGGGGAGATTGACAAGTGGTCAAATGGGAAAGAAAGGTTTGGAAACGTTGGCTGGCCTTTACCAACTGGCTGATGCATGTGTAGGTGGGAAATTTTCCAGATTTTGCTTCATCCTCTTTCCATGTATTAGAATCATTTTAGCCATTGATCAAAAGGATTTTTAGGCAACCTAAAGATTAACCATTGGATCAAAACATGACTCAGCAAGCCTAAGATTTAGGGGGATCATGAAACCACAAACCTATAAGGACACATCACCTAATTGGTCAAGCATGGTAGTTGAAGTGCTCAAGCCTTCTTCCCTTGCCTCCAATGCCACTCATGCCTAAAAATAGGTGCATGAGCTTCTCCTTTTCCACCTTGAGAGATACCAATCAGCCATAGTGAGAAATAACCAAGAAAAATACACAAAAATCCACTTATATCACCTAAGTACCAAAAGATAGCTAGTTGAGGGCATTGGAGAAGAAGTGGTGCAAAATCTTAAGCATCAAATCTAGTTTTGGAAAAATTAGTAAGTGCACAACTTAACTTAATCTTGGCATAGAATAAGTGATGTGACGCCCCCAACTCACGTCTGGGGTTTAACGTAAGTGAAGGGGTCAGGATAAGTAATATTAAACTACTCACCCTCATATGTAACAATAACTTAAAGATCTTGACTTACTGGCATAAGCCATATAATTCGCAACGGATTAGGTATTAAATATAAAAAATTCTAAAGATCACATATAGCAAATTTTAACTTCCAACTTCCACATTCTCCTTACTTTCATCAAACATTATACTGTTATATATACACGCCCAAAATAGTTATCAGTGTTAACAAAATAGTAATACATATCAAAAGTCTATCCCTATGGTCACTTGGGTTCCTTCTTAACTTCGAGAAATTCCCTCTAATAACGGAACATATCCAAGTTAAGACAACGGTCTTGCTGAAGATATTGTCCCTGTGGTGTTGAATAAACCCCACATATAGATAAGGAACCATCCAATTCCAAAGTCAAACAGCAACCTATACGCTGCTCCTCCTCAGCAAAAGCAAGTGTACTGTGATACCACAACTCCACTAGCTGATCATACATAGAAAGTTCCAGAGACGCAAAAGTGAAATCTACATAAGAACTGTATTTAAAGAGTCCCTCAGGACTCCTCAGAGTCTCCTGCGTCATCAGGATTTTCCCCCTGTTGGCCATCGCATCCTGTATATAACTTATACATACAAGAAAGAAACATAAAACCACAAAAGAGTAAGATGTCCTTAAAAATCTCAATAAGTACATAATTAGCTTAATAAAGCATAGACACAGCCATCATTAATCTTTTTAGAAAAAGAAACAAATAAAACATGATCAAAAACATGTTTCATGTGATTTATCCATAACCTACACATGTTTACTCTCTTATGATATCTTATGTTTCTTTTTCTTAACCATCAACACCTTCTTAAAACTTATTCAATTATTATCATCAATAGGTGTTATGTATTGCCGTCCCCATCGTAGATAAATCTTTTATAGCATATTTATTTCTTATCCCCGACGGGCGTTACGTATCGCCGTCCCGATCGCATATAACTCATCAATCACCCGGACGTTACGTATCACCGTCCTCGTTATGATGAGTCTTGTGTCAATCTTCCGGGCGTTACGTCTTGCCATCCCCCGTCTTGACAAGAAACATACTCAATATAGAGGGCGATACGTTCGCCATCCCCGCTAATCATATCACTTCCACGTACGTTACGTATTGCCGTCCCCGTGATAATACATATCACTCTTATCATACGACAGACGTTATGTATCTCCGTCCCTATCAGCACGTCAGTCATTCGAGCGTTACGTCTCGCTGTCTCCGTCACGACGTGACTAATTTATCAATATCTCTTATTCTTAGATGTTCCTTTCTTATTTTCTTAGGAATGTTTCTCAAGTACATGATGTATCACTTTTCTTAATTCTCACCACATACTAAAACATGCATGTAATCTTAAATTATCACATGATTACAAAAGTATGTATCTTAAATTCTGTAAAGTGTTTTACATAGGGCTATATACTTAGATAACATATATAATTTCTTCATATTTCAATGTCCACTTTTATCCAAACAAAAGCCTTAAATTTTAGCAAAATAGGGTATCTCGCTCGAGCGAGGCATCGAGCGAAAATCCAGCGAAGTCTCAGGTTGGAACTCGCTCGAGCAGAGTATCAAGCGAACATTAAGCAAACTGGGTATCTCACTCGAGCGAGGTATCGAGCAAGATTTAAGCGAGTTCTTGAGTTAGAACTCGCTTGAGCAAGACATCAAGCGAGTGTCGAGCGAAGTCTAGGGTTGCACTTCGCTTGAGCCAAACATCGAGCGAGAGTCAAGTGACAGTTTACAGTTGTTCTTCGCTCGATCGTTCGGTCGAGCGAAGTTGCAGAGCATGGGGTTTTTCAATCCAAAACTCGAAATCTTTTCACATAAACTTGATTTTTACTTATTATAACATAGTTTTAAGTTCTTCTAACTTCATTTAACACATTTCCATTAACAATAACCACTTCAAACAACACTTCCTTATTGCACTACTCTTCCTTCTTGCATTAATACACACCCCATTTCCATTTTTAAGGCATCACTATATATCACATAGGGTTTGTGAGGTTCTGGTAAAGCTAAAATTGGTGTCATAGTTAATCTCCTTTTTAGCTCTTGGAAACTCTTCTCACATTGTTCACTCCAAGTGTACTTAGCATTCTTCTTGGTCAGTGCTTTCAAAGGCGCAGATAGTTTGGAAAATCCTTCCACAAATCTTCTGTAATATCCGGCTAAACCCTGAAAATTTCATACTTCGTATGCATTGGTTGGTTGATGTCAATCTATTATTACTTCTATTTTTGCTGGATCCACAGAAACTCCTTCATTCGAGGTCACGTGACCCAAAAATTTTACTTCTTGTAGCCAAAACTCACACTTACTAAAGTTTGGCATACAATTGATATTTCTGCAAGATTTCCATTACAATTCTCATATGCTTTTTATGGTCCTCATCATTCTGGGAGTAAACCAAAATATCATCAATAAAAACTACCACAAAATTATCCAAATAAGGTCTAAATATCCGGTTCATCAAATCCATAAATACCACTGGCACATTTGTCAATCCGAATGGCATAACCAAAAATTCAAAATGCCCATATCATGTTCGAAAGGTTGTCTTGGGTACATCTTGCTCCCTGATCTTCAACTGATGATAACCAGACCGAAGGTCTATTTTTGAGAATACTGCAGCTCCTCTTAGTTGATCCAACAAATCATCTATCCGTGGCAACAGATACTTATGCTTGATTGTGACCTTATTTAAATCTCGATAATCTATACACATCCGCATTGTTCCATCTTCTTCTTTACAAATAACACTGGTGCTTCCCATAAAGACGAACTTGGTTTGATGAATCATTTCTTCAAAAGTTCCTCAATCTGGGCTTTTAACTCTTCTAATTCTACTGGTGCCATCCTATAAGATGCCTTATGAACTGGAGTCGTAACTGGTTCCAATTCGATTGCGAACTCTGTTTCCCGGTCAAGAGGTAATCCTTGCAGATCATTAGAAAAGACTTGGGGAAAGTCTTCCACAACTGGAATTCCTTTGATACTCTTAACAACTTCTGAGGAATTTAACATTATTATCACATACACTTTTGCACCTTCCTCAATACTTTTTTTCATTCGCATGGTTGTTACTATGGAAGAAACAGAATCAATTATTTCCCCCTTGTAACAAAACTCTCATTCATTGGTAAGTCGAAAACTATCTCCTTTTTACGGCAATCAAGTTTAGCATTATACTTGGCTAGCCAGTCCATTCCCAAAATTAAGTCAAAATCCATTAAATGGAATAATATCAAATTAGCGACTAGCTGAGAACTCCCAACTTCCAAAGAACAATTTCTTACAATTCGGTGACATCCTGCTATCTTCCCATCAGGCATGACTACTATAACTTTTTGGCCCAAGGGTTCCACCTCTAATTCACATCTTTGGACACACTCATATGAAATAAAAGATCTTGTTGCTTCTGAATCAAACAGAGCATAGACCATGCATTGCTTCAATTTAACCTTACCTAAGAAAGTTATATTACTGTTATTATTACTAATCCAAAGAATCCCTTCATTAACAAAAAAAAAAGAAAGAAAGTTACCAGTAATAACATTAGCGTCTATAGTCTCATCAGCCTCCATGTCCACTTCTCCTAGCGTGATTGCATAAACTTTTGCTTTCATGGGCACCTTGGTTTTTCCTCCTGGGAGGGCTATGCCTTGAGGAACATTCTGAGGACAATCTTTGATCAAATGTCCTGGCCGGCCACACCTGAAGCAAGCCCTAGTTATCCATTCTACAATCTCCCTTGTGTTGACACCCACATGTGGTACATATTGGAAACAGAATCGGTACATTTGAATTACCTGCTATTCCTTTTCCTCAATCCATGGATCTAAAATTTCGTTTCCTCCCAGCAGCTTTTCATCCAGAATAAGGAAATCTTCTTTTTCCGGCTACTTGAGTTTGTTCCATCACGCTCCTCTGTTCAGCCTCAGCTATAGTTGCTATGTTCACTAATTCCTGAAAATTCTCCATTCATAGGCACGCCACCTGCATACGAATCCGTGGCTGCAATCCTTTTTGAAATTTATGTGCTCTCATCTTCTCAGTAGCCACTAAGTGTGAGCCAAATCTTGCCCGTTCCATAAACTGAGCTGGATATTGTTCCACCGTCATACCACCCTGTACCAATGTGGCAAATTTTAATGCTTTCTACCGCTTCACCAATTCAGGAAAAAATCGATCATCAAATTCTTTCCTAAACTGTTCCTATGAGGGCACTACATTTTCTCCTAACTCTAGCTTCAGTAGCCTACATTTCGTGTCCCACTATAATCCTGCTTCTCCTTGTAGCAAATGTCCCACATACTGCACCTTTTGAATTTCAGTACAACCACTAACTTCGAAAATACGTTCCAGGTCAATCATCCATCTATTAGCCTTTAATGTTCCTTTTGTTCCTATAAAATGCGGATATCAGTAAACTAGAAATTTTTCATACGGACATCCTTGGGTTTCTCCTCTATTCTCATCCTGCTGACGATAACGACTCTGCTCTATTTGATTTCTCACCACTTCAGTCATCTGCCAAATAGGTTCGGCTATCGCCTGGCCTCCTTCTAATGGAGGGTTTTGCACCATTTGTCTTTCTTCCAGAGGTGGGTTCTGAGCCATCGGTCCTCCTTCCAAAGGTGGGTTTGGTGTCATCTGCTTCTCCATCCTACGTGGAGTAACAGGGGAGGATTTGGTGCTGCTGTTTCTACTCATTTCGAAGCAGGACGACCTCTTGTCATTTTTATCTTTCTAAATATACCAAACTCCAACATGAGCTATATTTACTTTAGAAATTTCTAAATTTCTAAAGTACAAATTATTCATCCATCTCACTCCAATTCCAATCCTATAAAGATTTAAACTTATTCTTGTGCCATGTGATCCCTTTTTCCTAGGACAATATGGATTTCATCCAGAAACGTAATAGCTCTGATACAACTCTGTGACGCCCCCAACTCACATATAGGATTTAACGTAAGTTAAGGGGTTAAGATAAGTAACATTAAGCTACTCACCCTCGTACGTAACAATAAATTAAAACATATATCTTGACTTACTAGCATAAGCCATATAATTTGCAACGGATTAGGTATTAAATATAAAAAATTCTAAAGATCACATATGGCAAATTTTAACTTCCAATTTCCACATTCTCCTTACATTCATTAAACATTGTACTGTTATATATGCATGAACAAAATAGTTATCAGCGTTAACAAAATAGTAATACATATCAAAAGACCATCCCTATGGTCACTTGGGTTCCTTCTTAATTTCGACAAATTCCCTCCCATAACAGAACATATCCAAGCTAAAACAACGGTCTTGCTGAAGATATTGTCCCTATGGTGTCGAATAAACCCCACATATACATAGGGAATTATCCAATCCCAAAGTCAAACAGCAACCTATACGCTGCTCCTCCTCAGCAAAAGCAGGTGTACCACATACCACAACTCCACTGGCTGATCATACATAGAAAGTCCCAGGGACGCAAAAGTGAAATCTACATAAGGACTGTATTTAAAGAGTCCCTCAGGACTCCTCGGAGTCTCTTACGTCATCAAGATTTTCCCTCTGTTGGCCATCGCATCATGTATATAATTTATACATATAAGAAAGAAACATAAAACCACAAAAGAGTGAGATTTCCTTAGAAATCTCAGTAAGTACATAATTAGCTTAATAAAGCATAAACACAGCCATCATTAATCTTTTTAGAAAAAGAAACTAACAAAACATGATCAAAAACATATTTCATGTGATTTATCCATAACCTATACAGGTTTACTCTCTTATGATATTTTATGTTCTTTTTTCTTAACTATCAACACATTCTTAAAACTTATTCAATTATTCTCCTCAATGGGAGTTACGTATCGCCGTCCCCATCGCATATAACTCATCAATCACCCGGGCATTATATATCGCCGTCCCCATTATGATGAGTCTCGTGTCAATCTTTTGGGCATTACGTCTCGCCATTCCCCCGGTCTTGACACGGAACATACATAACATAGCAGGTGTTACGTTTTGCCATCCCCGCTAATCACTTCCATGGGCGTTATGTATCACCGTCCCCGTGATAATACATATCACCCTTATCATACGACATGCGTTACGTATCGCCGTCCCTGTCAGCACGTCAGTTATTTAGGCATTACGTCTCGCCGTCCCCATCACGACGTGACTAACTTATCCATATCTCTTATTCTTAGTTGTTCATTTCTTATTCTTAGGAATGTTTCTCAAGTACATGATGTATCACTTTTCTTAATTCTCACCACATACTAGAACATGCATGTAATCTTAAATTATCACGTGATTACAAAAGTATGTATCTTAAATTCTGCAAAGTGTTTTACACAGGCTATATACACTTTAGATAACACATAATTTCTTCTTATTTCAATGTCCACTTTTATCCAAACAAAAGCCTAAAATTTTAATAAAACAGGGTATCTTGCTCAAGTGAGAATCGAGCGAAGTCTCGGGTTGGAACTCGCTCGAGCAGACTATCAAGCGAACATTAAGCAAACTAGGTATCTCGCTTGAGCGAGATTTAAGCGAGTTCTTGGATTAGAACTCGCTCGAGTAAGACATCGAGCGAGTGTTGAGCGAAGTCTCGGGTTGCACTTCGCTCGAACCAAACATCTAGCGAGAGTTTATAGTTGTTCTTTGCTCGATCTTTCGGTCGAGCAAGAGTCAAGCGAAATTACAGAGCATGGCGTTTTTCAATCCAAAACTCGAAATCTTTTCACGTAAACTTGAATTTTTACTTATTATAACATAGTTTTAAGTTCTTCTAACTTCATTTAACACATTTCTATTAATAATAACCACTTCAAACAACACTTAGATTTATTATAACACTTTTTACAAGAATATCAGGGTTCAATACTAACATGTATACTCCAACAACTTAGATAAACCATCTACATACTAAAGTTAAGCTAGAATATGAACTTACACACTCTAAATCTAGTTGAAAATGATCAAACCAAATCTTTGCAAGCTTTCTCCTCAAAACACTTACTAAGCTCACCTAGGATGTATATGGAGGTTAAGGGACTAAAGAAGGGTTTTCTTTGATTTCTTTCAAAGGGATTCGTGTGCTACATTACCAAAGTGTGTTAGAAGACTCCCAAATGTCTATTTATAAGGGTGGTGGTTGACTCATGTGAAGGAAAGAAGAGGGGCAACTTGGTAAAGACAATAGGTTTCTGGTTTGCATGGGATGAGGTGTCCTTCCTAAGCCTTTTTTCATGATTAACTAAATCCCCAAAAAATCTTAGGCTTTGTAGCTGAAATGATCATCGAATGGTTAGTATTTGAGATATTTTTGCAAACCATTTGATCAATGGTTGGGGTAGAAGCTTATACGAAAAGGGATGAGGTGACATCTCACCTAACCATGCATGTATCTCCCTTTCCAACCATCATCTGGTTAGCCACGCCCCTTAGCCTTCCCCTAACCCATTTAGTTACTTGCTAACCTCCTTAGGACTCTACTTAACAAGTTCTAGATGGCCCCTTCCTGATTTAGTTAGGACAGAATCCCATTTGGATCCATATTCTCCAACTCGAGTTCTGTTTATACTCAGTCCAGAGTTATCAACTTGCTCCCAAAATAAGTTATTGATACTGTCCAAATATCCAAAAACTCATAACATGAAAGTTTTAGATTTGTCTCTTATAATTCTATACAAATTTGAATCACCTAATTCGGACCTCATATGAGTAACTTATGATCAGTACACTAAAACTAGACAGTTTAATCCAAGAATGTGCACCAAGTGTTTGATTTTTGGTTCAATCACATTCTCTTGCATTTACACCCTATTTTTTGAGAATTCAACTCCTTCTAAGCTTAAAATGAATTTCTCTAGTTGACACCTTGTTCCAAATCTCAAAGATTTCTCCATAATATTTTCTCTAATACATGATCTCACTTATTCTAAATCCAATACTCTCATTTAGGTTTTCAACTCTATTTTCATAGAAAATATACCCAAAATATAATCCTTTAAAGAAGTCCAAATAAAACTTCATCTTAAAAATTTCGGGATATTACAAGTGACTTGATGATTAGATCATGCTTGATACTTGCTTGATCTTAAACTATGCTTGTATGTTGAAATAAAAGCTATTATGTTTTGAATTAGTTTTTGTTATAGAAAAATGCTAAGAAAAATTAGAAGAATCTAGAATTATATTTTAATAAGTAAGAATAAGGTTTGTGTAGAAAGGTGGTTTGTTATATGTTAGAAAAACGCCAAAACCAAAACTTGGCTTAACTTTTGCCCGACGTTTGGCTCGAGCGAGATGCATGCAGAAACTTAGCTCAACCCTTGTTCGACATCTGACTCGAGCGAGATTTCTCTGTTACCTGAATCCGAGATTTTCTTGTGTCTAATGCATGTGATGTAATATAAGGATTATATGTTGAATGCAAATGTATGATTTATATGTTTTGTATCGTATGAGATATGCATTCAAAAGTCTAAGATTATGATCATGTTGCATTTGGTCCCATACGTGTCATGACGTCTATTTTTAAGAAAAGTCCATGTTACATGTCATCATAAGTCATGTCAAGCATTTAAGAAATAAAATAAGCAAACATTATAAGTGAAAAGATTGAGAAGTCAATCACGTCATGATGGAAACGACAATAAAAAACGTTTGAATGATTGACGAGGATATGATATGGCCCAACTATGAGTAATAATTGTGGATATGATATGACCTCATCATGTGTAATGACGATGAATATGATATGACCCAACCATAGGTAATGATGATGAATATGATATGACCCCACCATAGGTAATGATGATGAATATGCTATGACCCAATCACGGGTAATGATATGAATATGATATGGCCAAGAATAAAAGTTTATGCATGATATAAGTCTGTCCAAGAAAGAGGGACATCGATATAAGTCTGCCTAGTAAGTGAGACATAAGTCATGCATAAGTCACATGAAACATATTATAAGATGCATGTTCTTACTGTTTATCTTATATATTGACATGTTGTTACCTCTATGTCTTTATTAAGTTGAATGTGTACTTACTAAGATTTTCCTAGAAATCTATTTCTTGTGTGTTTCATTTCTTTTTGGAAAATTAATCTTCGCTGCAGGATTTGACTATGGTCATAGGCCCCAATCACTCAAGAGATGCAGGGGACTGAGGGACCCTCTGAGTACTCTTCCTAAAAATTTTGACAAGATAATAGTAGTAAGAATCGATGGTGGTGTGGGAAAAAATTTCAGAAATGAAGAAGGAGCTGATGTGGCTTTAAGAAAATATTTGAGGAGCCTTGTAAATATTGTATATAAGAAAAATAACTGGGTTATGATATGTAATGGCCTAATGTCATATTAAGAATGGGATGATGTGGATATTATGGTTATATGCTACCATGTAATCTTTAGACTTTTGTGATTATTTATCTTGACCCTCTCCACTGTGATTTGCATTATATGTGCTAGTAAGTCTAAGTGCATGCATAAATTTTTAAATACGTATGGGGCAAGTAGCTTAGTATTACTTACTTTGACGCTTCAGTTTACGTTAAATCCCAGACGTAAAATTGGCATCACAAACTACAAGTATTAAAGGAATTCCAGTAGTAGAGGAGTTTCCTCAAGTCTTTCCGGATGATTTACTGGAATTGCCCCCTGATCGGGAGACAACGTTTACAATTGAATTGGAACCAACAACAAATCCAATTCATAAAGGCATCTTATAGAATGACACCTACGGAGCTGAAGGAGTTGAAGGTGCAGATCAAGGAATTGTTGAAAAAGGGATTTATTTGGCCTAGCACATTACTGTGAGGAGCGCCAGTTTTGTTCGTAAAGAAGAAAGATGGGACGATGCGCATGTGCATAGATTACCGAAATCTGAATAAGGTCACTATTAAGAATAAGTATATGTTTCCTTGGATAGATGATCTATTGGATCAATTACGAAGAGCGTTGGTGTTTTCCAAAATAGATCTTAGATCTGGTTATCATCAGTTTAAGATCCCCTTAGGACGTGCCCAAAACTGCTTTCCAGACTTGATATGGACACTTCCAGTTCTTGATTATGCCATTCGGGCTAACGAATGCGCCAACAGTGTTCATGGATTTAATGAATCAGATATTCAGACGGTAGCTTTGAGGTGGTTTTCATTGATGACATTTGATATACTCTCGGAATGATAAGGAACACAGGGAGGACTTAAGGATTGTGTTGGGAACTTTGCAGAAGTACCAACTTGATGCCAAACTTAGTAAGTGTGAGTTCTGTCTACGAGAAGTTAAGTTTTTGGGTCATGTTATTTCCAGTGAATGAGTTGCCGTGGATCTAGCCAAGATAGAAGTGGTAATAGAATGGCATAGGCCGACGAATGTTCATGAAGTATGTAGTTTCCTTGGGTTAGCAGGATACTATAGGAGATTTGTGGAAGGATTCTCTAGACTTTCTGGACCTTTAATAACATTAACAAAAAAAAAAAATGCTAAGTATGTTTGGAGTGACAAATGTAAACAGAGCTTCCAAGAGCTCAAGAGAAGATTAACTATGGCTCTAGTTTTGGCTTTAGCAGAACTTTACAAACTATATGTAATATATAGTGATGCTTCAAACATAAGTTTGGGATGTGTGTTATTGCAAGAAGGGCGAATAGTTGCATATGCATCCTGGCAGCTTAAGGATCATGAGTGGAATTATCCCATCTACGATTTGGATTTGGAGCTGTTGTATTTGCACCGAGAATTTGGAGACACTATTTATATGGAAAATAGTGCAAAGTTTTTATTCAGTCAGAAGACCCTGAATATGAGGCAGAGTAGGTGGACTGAAACTATCAGTGATTTCCAGTGTGAAATTAAGTATCACCCTGGAAAAGCTAATATGGTTGTTAATGCATTAAGTCGGAAGACTCAAACGGAAGAACTTTCAACATTATCAATAATGCAGGACTTGCTAATTAGAGACCTACCAAGAGAAGTCAAGTTGACAATGGTACAAGAGATTGTTTCTCTAACGAATGAAGAAATTCGAGAAGGACAACTTAAGGATACTAAGCTGGAAAAGATTCGGCAGCAATTGTTGAAAGGAGGGCCCCAAAAACCATTTGCTTAGCTGGAAGGATTTAGACAAGCCATTCAGGATTCTAACCTAATTGATAGGGGTTATTGTGGATCAAAATTCACCTGGTCAAAAAAAAGAGAGGGCCCAATCTCACTAAAGAAAGGTTAGATCGAGTGTTTACTAATAAAGCATGTGAGTCTATGTTCTTAGACACTACTATCAACAACTTACCAACATGTTCATTAGATCATTGCCCTATCTTAGTTGAGTAATCATTCTCAAGTACAAGTTAGGAGAGTCAGTAGATTTAGATATGAACTGGTCAGTGCACTGACAGATCAGTTCAGGGGATTTCTAGCAAACTTAATAGATGTAAGAACACTCTTCTCAGATGGAAAAAGAAACAGATAAGAGACATAAAAGGAGAGGTAGACTTTCAACTACAAAAGCTGCAAAAAGTAATTGAAAACAACACTGATACAGACTAGGATGCTATCAACTAGATACAAGCTAAGGTGCACTCATTTCTTGAACAAGAGGAAGTTAAATGGCAATAGAGGTCCAAGCAAAGATGACTCAAAGAAGGTGATAGAAACAATAGAGGTCCAATCGAGATGGAAGACGCAATCAATGTACATCTGCTCAAGACATTAATCAATGTATTCAGACCCATTTCCACAACCTGTTTGCAACTTCAAATCCAGTGGATCAAGATTAGTGTGTAGTATATATTATTACAATGATTACAGAAGATATGAACAAATACCTGGACAAAGCAATTCAGAACTTAGAAGTTTATGAGGCAGTTGTGTGAATGCAGTAAGTTCCCTAGTCCTAGATGGTTTCTCTCTTGGTTTCTACCAACAAAATTGGAACATTATTGGTAGGAACTTAGTGAGGCCGTAAGTCAAGCAATCAACTCTAATAGTTCGCATAGTTCCATTAATGAGACTTATATTGTTGTAATTTGGAAGGTCAAAAGCCCTTCCTTAGTGTCGGATTTTAGGCCTATAAGTTTGTGTAATGTTCTATATAAGGTAATGGCTAAAGTGTTAACTAACAAACTCAAACCATTGCTGCCTTCAATCATATCCTACAACCAGAGTGCTTTTATTAAAGGGAGACAAATATTTGATAATGCAATAGTTGCTTGAAGCCCTACACTATGAAATGCAAGCTAAAAGGTGTCACAAGATACATGACCTTGAAGATAGATATGAGCAAAGCATATGACAGATTAGAGTGGAGCTTTATTGAATAAGTTATGGAAAAACTAGGCTTCAATAGGAAATGGATAGACACCATTCGAAGATGTGTAAAAACAGTGCAATACTCTTTGTTATTCAATGGAATCCCTCAACCAGTTTTCTCACCAACAAGAGGGATTAGACAGGGTGATCCCCTATCACCCTACTTGTTTATTTTATATTCTGAAGCCCTAAGCCAACTGTTGAACAGAGCTGAGAGGTTAAGGAAGATAACTGAACTGCCTATGGGTCGAGGTGAATTGCAAATCAGTCATTTGTTCTTTGTAGATGACTGTATGCTATTTTGTCAAGCTAATGATACTCGATGGAACAATTTGGTGCAAATAATTAATCTTTATGAAAAAGGCTTCAGGTCAGTTGTTAAATAAAGAGAAATCAGCACTGTATTTTTTAGCAACAATACTTAGAGTCATATCAAAGAGAACATAATCAGGAAGTCTGGCATCAGAGTTACCATATTGCATATGAAAAGTACCTTAGGCTCTCTTCTACAATTGGAAAAGCAAAGAGTAAAGAATTCAAAGGCATTATTGACAAAGTTAGTGCCAAATTGAATAGCTGGAAATTAAAGAATTATCTCGGGAAGGTAGAGAAACACTCTTGAAAGCTGTAATTCAAGTTATACCTACCTATTCCAGTGTTTTTAGAATGCCTAAAGGTTTGATAACTCAGTTGAATCAAATGAGGAGAGGCTTCTGGTGGAGGCAAGCTAACCAGGAAAGGAAGATAGCATGGCTGAGTTGGTCTCACATGGGACAATAAAAAACTAAAGGTGGGTTAGGATTTAGAGAATTTGAGAATTTTAACACTGCTCTACCAGCTAAGCAAGCTTGGAGATTGATTTCTAATCCTAATTCATTAGTAGCCTCGGTGACGAGATTAAAATACTACCCAAAGATAGATTTCCTAGATGCTAAGATAGGAAACTGTCTCTTCTACCAACCATGGTTGCCTAAACCTGTGCCCCATACACCACAAAGTGTGAGCTCCTTAATAGGGAAAGAGGCTACAATGGAAGCATTATTCACAGAGGATCTAAAGAGATGGAACCTCCAACTAATCCAATCAACAACTGAGAGGAGGCCGATCTAATCATTCAAACCTCTATTAGTCAAAGTCAGGCTAATAAATTCATATGGCGAGGCACCTCACAAGGCACTTTCACAGTTAGGAGTGGTTATCACTTACAAACTGAGCTAATGGATTGAGAAAAGGGTCAACAATCATATGATCGTAAAATCACAAAGGGTCTAGTAAAATTTTTGGAAGCTTCAATCCCTCCTGCAGCAAATTTTTTTTGTCTGGAAAGCATGTAAAAGCATATTGCCCACCAAATTAAATCTTTGCAAAAGACAAATGATTAATGACCCCACATGCCCTATGTGCCTAAGGGAATTTGAAAGTGAAGAACATCTCTTATGGGAATGTGTCTTATCAAATGACGTTCTTAACTTTTGTAGTAGGAAAATTCAAAAGATCAGGATCACATGTATTGCCTTCAAAAACTTGTTACATCAGATGTTTATCACTCTTGGCAAGCTAGGAATGCAAGAAATTACACTTATCTTTTGGAAACTGTGGTTCAGAAGGAATCATTTAGTGTTCAAAAATATTTACATTGAACCAACATCTGTTTTCACTAGAGTACAGTTGCAGTATGACATTGAAGCAACACAAGTAAGAGAGGCAGTTCAACTTGCATCAGTGGAAGCTAGAGTAGTTGATTGGGAAGCACCACCTCAAGGATTTTGTAAGATTAATTTTTTTTTCTCTTTCTTAATTTACTCTCTCCTCCTTATTTCTTTATTATTTTTTAAATATCGATTACTAATTTAATCTAAATATAATAAGATTAGTAAATATTTTTTTTAAACTCATAATTTAATTAAAATATGATAAAATTAATTAATTTCATAATTACAAATAATTAATTATTAATTATTATGTATGTTAACAAATGGACATTCAAATATTAAGTACTCGTATGATTTCCCTTGAGATGAGGATAGTTTTTCAAATTTATGTGTTCTTCAAATTCAAATAAATCTACGTTACACTAACAAATCTATTCCTAATCTTATGCCTACATCTTTGCAACCTCACTGTGCTAAAATGGATAAATGGATAAACAAGCATAAGCAAGCATTTCAACACCGATTTTATGCATTTTCTTCTACTTCTCTAACATTTTTCCTTCTTTATATGCTTGCCTACATCTTTACTAACATTTTTGCTTCTATTTTATTTTTTCAACGCAAATGGATCTTTCACTTAGTACTAGTGGGACTCTACATGAGATTCCGGATGCCACAACTCCTTCTCCAACATTGAGTTAGAGTCGGTGTCGACAGCCCCAGCCTATACTTGGGATTGAACGTAAACTGAAGCGTCGGTAACATGTAACACAAGGCTACGTACCCCTCGTTCATGATAGAAATAAAATGCATGCACCTAACTTACTAGTAGTATGCAATATATATCACAGTGGAATAAGGTCAATTCTAAAAGGATAGGCAAATTTAAAAATTTAAATTGTCGATCATTACAATATGGTAGTGCTAAAGTAAAATCCCAAAAACTTTATAAAGAATATCACCATAATGTATGAATTCATTGTTACCCAAGCTCCCAAAACATGGGAGGAGAACCAAATCCATCAATCACCACTAAATAAACATTGTCCTAAACTCGAAAAGAAAAGACACTACTGCCCCTTTCTAAAGGGGTTCCTTCTTCACTTTCCTATATCCACGTCCAAAACGAAAATGGCCCATGCTCAGACTGCGGCCTTGTCAAAGGGTTATCCCTGTCGACGACTCGTGGATGTCGTCGAGGGATAGGGATCCATTCGGGTGCAATACCAGACAACATCGTGGGTCCTCTGGCGATATGGGTGCACTCCTTCTCAAGTTCTCCAACAGTCTGTAATACCAAAATGGGACCACCTCATAAAAAAATGGAGTACTCCGTCGAGCCCTCAAGGCTCCTGATAGGGATCTCTTGGGAAGTCTGTCTCCTGTGCGGATCCATCTAATCCTGTAACCACTTCTATCAGCCTGAAAATGAATGATAGTTGAAAATTAAAGGAGTGAGATTTTGAAAAATCTCAGTAAGTATACAGATAACATAACAAAGACATCACATGCATATAAAGATAAATACAAAAATAAATGCATGTGTCATGAACATGAGACTTATGATGTGACTGATGTGCCATGCATTTTCATAAAAAGACTTTCATGCTTCATTGACTTTCTTTGACACGTATTCTTCCGTAAATTTTTCATATCTTTTCTTTGTAGTCATAATATTACCTGTCATTCTTATTGTTCGTATTATTCTTAGGCTCATAGTCTTTCTTGTTATGACATTTCATATAACATATTGGATACCTCACTGCTCTCCTATGCACCATGTGTTTTTTGCTAGTTACCACATCATTCTACGACTACTTTAGTCGAGGTCTTAAACATATTTTTAGTGAAAGTTCGCATACTTCGCCTTCACCGTCCTTGACACCCACTAGCTTTAGATGCAATCTCGATCCAGAATTTTTTAATAGGAACCATTCGAGAATCGTCGTCTATTCCTCATCGACCTAGTGGCTTCACTCAACTTTAATCACTCATGAGTGAATAGGGAGTTCCACCAGGGCAATACCCAGCCCTAGCCTTTGGGGTTCTTTTAAGAAGTTCTTAACATTTTTCTTTTGAAAAAAATAGTGTCCCAAAGATATGAAACTGTTGACTTAGATGGACATGCATGCGACTTGTAACTTCTTATGTAAAGCATGCAGTTCATGAGGCATATGAAAACATGTACTTTCTGATCTTATTTTGGTCATGCTACATCATGCAAAAATAGCTATATTTCAAGAAAACCATGTTCATTCAAGTAAAAAAAAACAACCAAATCAACCCTAACCCAAAAGGGGTAAAGCCGAGGCATTTATGGTTCTCTTTCCTTTTTCCAACTCATATTTTCTTAGAGAAATAGTAAAACTCATTAACAAACCATAATGGGGCCTTAGCCGAAACCCTAGATCTCATTTTGCTTTCTTATTCTTTGTTAACCCCACAAAAAAGGTCTAAACCTCAATTTGTGCCTATGCTTGAAATCATACGCCAAGGTAAAACAATAGTTTTGAGTCCATAAACCACTCAAGGAATTAGGTCAAGATCATATCAACAATTAAAGGTTGAAAGCCTAAAGTTTCCCCTCAAAACTCACCATGGCCGATACATGTAAATTCCCTAAAATAAATTTCCATCATCCAAAACATGTCAGGATTCAACACCTTAGCTGAGAGTCACTAAGTTACACTCCTTATATTCTTTTATCAAGTATTAACTATATTTCATCAAATACTCTTAGATTAAATCCTAAAGTATAATCTTAACAAAGCATAGAGAGAATAAAAAGATCATCCAACAAGCAAGCTAAAATAATAAGGTAAATCAACCAACAATGAGTTCACCCAATATATACAAATAATGTTAAAGTTAGGTTATGAGTATACTTATAAAACTTTCAAGAATAAAGCAAGAAAATCTGAAAAGAACACAAGGAAATCAAGATTAAATCTAGGGAACTTCTTACTCAAGACAACCGAATGCTCTTTGTTAAAAAAAAAAAAAAAACTGTTTGGTTTCCAAGAAAATGCCATTTTCTTGCAGAAAATCTTAGGGCCAAATTCTTGGAAAGATTAAACCCTAGTTTTTACTTTTTTTTTTCTCAAAAACATTCTCTTGACTAAGGACACATTCTATCTTTATTTAAAAACATCAAAAGCTTAGATTTTTATTTTAGAAAGAACCAAAAGCTCTAGTTTTTCATGAAAACTCACGACTTTGAAAGAAAACATTGGGGTTGAAAACTTTGAAAGAAAACACTCCTCAAATATTTGCATGAAAAAGAGGTTCAAATGATGCTCACTTTGTAAGGTAGAGGAATTCAATAAATTTTTTGAAGAAAAACGCACAAGTATGCAAGGAAAATGGTTGTTTGGATGGTGAGAAAGTGAGGTGAGTAGAGGAACTAACTTGGTCGAAATTCTTGGAGGAAGAAAGACAATAGGGTAGGGGAAAAGACACTCCCAAGTCTGGCCATAGGTTTATATAGTGCCTTAAAAACCTCAACCCTTCTTTGTTCATGGATGACACATGGCAAAAGCTCCTAGATTTGGCTTCCCCTCCCATTTTCTCTCTCCAATTCGATTATCCTATGCATGTAAATTCCCATTTTAACCTTCTACCCTTTCTTAGCTAAAAATCCTGGAAGGGCTTTCTTGGAAATTCGCTCTTTCTTGTTTTCTTAGCATGCAACTTGTTAAAGTGTGTGTCATTCCCAAGAAATCTTCTTCCAGTTCTCACTCAATCTTACACGTCTACCAACCTTCATTTTCTCCAAAATCCTCCTTTTCAACTTCCCATGCAAAAAGTTTCATTGGTAAACTCGAAAGACTAGAAGTCTTGGTATGCCACTTGATCAAATGAGCTCAAGAGACCACTAGGCGCCCCATGCTACCCTATGGACTTCATTTGGGCCTTATCTCAACTCTTGGGCCTAACTCTTATATATCTCATACAAGAAAAAGCTTAAGTTTTTATAGGTTTCTATCCGCTGTGACACTCCCAATCTACGTTTGGAATTTAATGTAAACTGAAGCGTCGGGACATGTAACATTAGACTACATACCCCCTCATATACTTGTTGTAAATATTATGTATGCATCTAAACTTACTAGCAATATGCAATATGTATCGCATAATAATCAAATGGAAAACTATAAAAAAACCCATAAACTTCATAATATACAATAATATAAAGTATCAAAGTCTACATGTTCTAGTTTCCAGCATAACATAAAATAACATAATATACTCTTATACAATTACCCCTCTACTCACTGCAGGGGTTTCTTTTTTTACTTCCTTGTGACCAGCACCAAAACGAAACCGACCCATACTAATCTTATCTTTCTATTGGCATTTTATCCCAATTGGCGTCGTGTATATGCTGTCTAGGGATAATGAGCCATCTGGGCTCAAAACCATGCAGCATACCATGGGTCGTCGTCTCTCTGACGACTCCACTGCATCCTGTCACAAAATCTCCAACAGGTGGTCATATAAGGGATGTGTCATTTCATCAGAAGCGGAGTACTTTGTGGGACCCTTAGGGCGCCTCAGAGCCTCCTGGGAAGCCTAGGTCTCGCGCTGGGCCATCTATCCCTACAAATGCTTCTATTATTTCATAAGGAATAATAGTAAAGACAAATAAAGGGGGGGATTTCGAAAAATCCCAGTAAGTACTCAGATAACTTAGAATAAAAACATTGTTAGTATATACAGATAAACAAATGCATGTAGCATGACCATGAAACTCTTGAGATGACTTATGCACAATGTACTTTTAATAACGACTTTCATGCTTTCATGAAAAGACTTTCGTCAACACGTAAACAAAACTTTTCAAGTAATTGTTATGTCTTTTCGAAAAATTCTTAACGTTATGTGTCTTCGTTCTTATTCTTATCATTCTTGATATGACAGCAGATCGAATCACCTTCATTGTCATTCTTATTCTCGACGACAGATCGAAACGCCTTCATTGTCGGTTTTCTTATTATGACAACAGATCGAATCGGCTTCACCGTTGGTTTTTTCTTAGCAAGACGACAGATCGAAACGCCTTCACTATCAACTTTCTTATTCTCGACGGTCGATTGAAATGTCTTCACCTTCAGTTTTCTTATTATGACGATAGATCGAAACGCCTTTACCGTCAGTTTTTTTATTAAAGATAATCTTCTCTCTTTTGAAAACATGATAATTCAAATCATGGGACTTTTCATGTGAATAAACATGCTTGCAAATTTGGACTTTCTCATGCATGATACTTGATTCATGCAACATATAAAGCATTCATTTCCAAGTCATGATAGATAAATATTAAACATGTGATCATAACCTTTTTAAAATAAGTCATGAATATTCAATTAAAGAGAAAGTTAAAAATAAACAAACCCTAGCCTTAAAAAGGGTTGAGCCGAATTCTTGATAGGTCAAGCCTAGTTTTTCCTTTTCTTTTCTTATGACCAACTTGTATTTTCTTATTACATATCAAAACTCCATAATCAAGTTATAAGCCTTATTAACCAAAACCATTAATATGGTCTTATAAAATCTTTTTCTTTAATTGTTCCCATCATATAATCTCTTTCCATACCACTACATGTATTCAGCTATTCTTAAAATATCATGGGGTATACTTTCATACTTCCTCTAAAAATCTAGGTTGTAAGACATATCTCATCCATTAGGAATCAAAGCTTAAAATTTTCCAAAACACCTTTGATGGCCGAGAACCACATACTCCTAAAAACAAAAATTCTATCATTCAAGCATACCATGCCATGGATTAAATCCCTTAACCAAAATTCTCCACTTTATCCCTTGAATTCTTTCCTCAAACTTTTCACTATATATCTCTACAAGTATCTCTTGAACCAAATCTTAAGTTATCCCCTTAGATAAACATAAAGAAATTATAATCTAAGCATTCATCAATCAAATACTAAAATAAAATATCTATTATTAACCATTTATCAAGCAAATAATAACACAAGTATTCTTCAAGCAAACAAATAGCAAAGTAAAATACTAAATAACAAGTTTGCCATATATATATATATAAATGCTAAGATCAAGTTAAAATAGCAATTACTATTTTCCAAGAGATAAGCTAAAGAAACCTTGTGAGAGAGAAGACTTCCACTAAATTCTTTAAGAGAACCCACACAAGTGTGCTAGAGAGAAGTGTTTGGAAGGTGAGGAAAATGAAGAAAAGATATGGAGAGAAGAGGGGAGGTCTTGGCCAAGAGCTTGGAGAGAATAGAGTGAGTGTGTACAATGTGTGCTTGGTCAACTCCTATGAGAAAAAGAAATGGCAGAATCTCAAACCATGTTAAGCCATGTCATGTGTCCACTTAAGGTATTAGAATACTCATACCTTATCCCAAATCTTGGAAGTTCTTAGAAGATAAGACAAAGTCCCATTCGGCTACCTCATTCCCACCTTATTCTATCTTAGCCGAAAATCATCAAGGGAAACACAATATTTTTTCTTCCAATAAACTCTTACCAATTGTCTAAGATCTTGCTAAAGAAGTAAACTAAAGTGGAGTAACAAAAGACAAAACTGCAAGTCAGTTTATCCTTCCCAAGTACTCCAATCCGATTGCTTCCAAAGGGGGTGAGAATATTCTCCATATTCCTTACTTGTTTGACTTAAATTCCATGCTATTGACTTCCTAAATATACCTTCCATGCTTGAGTTTCTTGAAAATACACAAGTCATATATATTTCCTTTGTATAGAAAAAGACAAAGTTAGGCAAACATCAAATCCTTGTCCATCCTTGAAATACTATACACTTTGTCCATCCTTACACAAGTCATATATATTTCCTTTATATTTCAAGGATGGACAAGATAAAAAACACATGTGACATTCGGCTATCTCCCTTCCACTTCTATCATTTTTAAAATTCACAAGATGAAAAAGTGCTTAATCTTGCTTACCTCTCTTCCCCACTTCCACTTGTCACCATCTCTCAAAAGGTAAATTCTTGTATAAAAAAAAAAACAAAAGTGTTAGGCATATGACAAACTGAAACCACCAATAAGAAATCCCATGTCTATCTCCAATCATCACTTGACTTTGGTCAATTCTTCTTTAAAAGAAATGGACTAACATAGAGAAATAAAATAGCAAAAACCTAAGTCAATTCCTCCCTTAGAATCCGGATGTCCAACCCATTGGTTATAAGAAGGAATATCCTTTACTTGATTCTCTAAAACTCTTATGTCATATCATATTGAAATTCTGAAAAAACATATGCAATCTTAACATGCCAAGTGTTCCAATTGATTCCTTAAACATGTAAACATCTTCCAAGTAAAGTATGGAGTTGAGTTTTTCCCCTTCAAATAATCTAAACCGTAGCGCCCTTTTAGCAAAAGACAAACATATTTTTTTTGTTCCAAGTGTCTCAAATGATCTTCAAACACTTATATATAAAAAAATTTCCTCATGTCCGAAACACACCAAGGAAGGGTTCCAAATTTGTTTGTTCATCTATTCCTCATTTACCATGTATCACCATATCAAAGATGAAATCCTATGTGACTATATTTCCAAAAAGTTTCAAAGAAGGACTAAAATAATTCTAAAGAAAACATTCTAAACATGAAAATTTAAAGGGAAAAAATTCGGGTTGTCACACTAACACTTAGGGCTTACTCGAAAAGTTTCTCTCCCCCCTTTTTTTTTGACTCCAAACATGTCAAAAGAATAAATAAATAATGGATATTCATTCCAAACATGAACAAGGTCCTATATAAAAAATTTGTGCTGTCATATCCTCCTCCTCTAGAAAAAATATTTCATCCTCGAAATCACTATGACAACATTCTATACGCACAAAAACCCAACCAGGAAAAATTCTATACCTCTGGCACTAGTTGCTATAGATTCTTCTGAAGAGGAGTAGGATGGTATGTCATCCTCTACCGTCACTTAGTCCTGTGATAAATAAAATATTGCGTCCACGTCTGGATCATAGTACATTATAACCCTCATCACATTATGCTTGTGCATAATTTCTGACTAAGTATCCTCTATGGGTTGACCTTCCTCTCGTTGACGGATACGATCATCAGATGTATCAGAAAACTCCAAAAGCACTAAACCCTCGTCACTTTCTTCTTCCTGACTCAATCTACGCTAGTGTTCTCTCTCCATCCTTAGCCATTTGCACAGAGGTTGCAGCTCTACGTGCAGTAACTTGAGTCGAAAGATAGGGTTTTCCCTAGGATCCACATCCATAACATTGGGTACGATGCCATTTGTACCTGTCCAATCTTCTAAGTCTTTTTGCTCTCAAAAGTTCTTGTCTCCTAAGGCGAATCCTACACCTATGCTCTTTCCTTTCTCTTAACTGGGCTACTGTCGAAACTCACATACAATTCTTCTAGTTCGAGTCAACTCCTGCTTAAGGTCACATGATAACTTACTATGTTTCTTAAGGACAGACAAAGAAGCCAAAAAGATCAACATCACAATCATACAATCAACAAAATACAAGCAGTCACGACTAGTAGTAGTCCAAAGAAACAATACATAACTAGTTTACAAACAAATTAGGGTAGTTAGCCCTCATCACATCCTCACATTCCCACGTTACTTCTTGGAAAATAGGATTATTCCAAATTACTTTAACTAAAGAGATTTTAGGATTCCTCAACTTCTGCTCCTTTTGATCTTCGATTCACATTGGTCATTCTTTGAATGTTAGGTTAGGGCGTAACCTAACACTTTTAGGATCCATCACAGCCATCGGTGCTTCATCGAAACTTTTCTTCAGAGAAGATACATGAAATACATCATGAACTTCTTGCAGATCCTTTGGTAAAGCCAATCGATAAGCCACTGGCCCAATTTTCTCTACCTACTTCTTATGTTCCAGCGTATCGGGGACTTAGCTTTCCCTTCTTGTCAAACTATACAACACCCTTCATTGGCGAGATCTTGATGTACACCCAGTCACCTACCGCGAATTCCAAAGCTCTTCTACGCTTATCAGCATAACTCTTTTGTTTGCTTTAAGTTGTCCTCATCCTGTCTCATATCATCTCTAGTTGCTTTCTGACTTTCTGTAGATACTCAGGCCCTAACACCTTACTTTCACCAACATCTTCCCAGTACAGGGGTGACCTGCACTTTTTGTCATATAATGCTTCGTAAGGTACCATCTGAATAGTAGCCTGAAAAATATTGTTGTAGGCGAATTCAATTAGGGGTAAGTGACTTTTCCAATCGCCACTTAATTCCAGAACACAGGCCTGCAACATATCCTCTAAAGTTTGAATAGTTCGTTCCATTTGCCTATCGGTCTGTGGATGGTAGGCACTACTGAATTTTACTAGTACCCGACATCTTTTGTAGACTCTGCCAGAAACGTGACATAAACCTGGTGTCTTGATCCAAAATGATAGTCTTAGGCACTCCATGCAGACGAACTACTTCCTTAACGTAGATTCGTGCTAGCTTTTTTATCGAGTCAGTGTTAGCTATAGGCAGAAATGAGCACTCTTCGTCAGTCTATCAACTATAACCCAAATCAAATTCTTTCCCGCCGATGTCCTTGGCAAACCTACCATGAAATCCATGGACACGTCTTGTCATTCCCATTTGGGAATCGGTAGGGGTTGCAATTTTCTTGCTGGTCGTCGGTGTTTAGCTTTCACCAGTTGACATGTCGAACACTTTGCCACGAAAGTAGAGACGCCCTTCTTAATACCTTTGCACCAAAACCTTTCTTTCAAGTCCCTGTACATCTTGGTACTACCAGGGTGAGCTATGTAAGGAGTGCAATGAGCTTCCCTCATAAGTTTCTCCTTCAATTTGGGGTCATTAGGAATCACTTTCCTCTTTCCAAAGCACAACATTCCTTGATCAGAAATTGTAAAATGTGGAGACCCCTTTCCTTCTAACAACTGCTGCTAGATCCCTTCCAGCTTAGCGTCCTTATGCTACCCTTCCTGAATCTCTTCTTCTATCAGGGAAACAGTTTCTTGCACTAATGCCAACGAGGCATCTCTTAGTGGATTTCCAATCAGTAAGCCTCACATTCCTTGCCAACATTCAAGGCTTTTCTGCTTGAGCCTTTCAAGTTAGTGCATCAGCCACTACATTGGCCTTTCCAGGGTGATACTTAATCTCACATTAGACATCGCTTATAGTCTCAATCCACCTTCTCTACCTCATATTCAAGGTCTTCTGACTGAATAAATATTTGAGACTCTTGGGATTTATGAAGACTTTGCATTTTTCTCCATACAAATAGTGTCTCCAGATCTTTAGCGCAAACACAACAGCTGCTAATTCCAAATTGTGGGTGAGGTAGTTCTGTTCATGATTTTTAAGTTACTGGTATATGCGACTACTCGCCCTTCTTGCATTAACACACACCCCAAATCCATTTTGGAAGCGTCACTATAAACCACATAAGACTTGTGAGGTTCCGGTAAGGCCAAAACTGGTGTCATAGTCAGTCTCTTCTTAAGCTCTTGAAAGCTCTACTCACATTGGTTACTCTAAACATACTTGGTATTTTTCCTTGTTAATGCCGTCAAATGGCCAAAAAGTTTAGAAAATCCTTCCACAAATCTCTTGTAGTATCCTGCTAGCCTAAGGAAACTACGCACTTCGTGAGCATTTGTCGGCCTTTGCCAATCTGTTATTGCTTTAATCTTAGCAGGGTCCACAACGACTCATTCACTGGAAATAACATGCCCAAAAAATTTTACTTCTCGAAGCCAAAACTTACACTTACTAAGTTTGGCATAAAGTTGATGCTCCTGCAACGTTTCTACCACAATCCTTAAGTGCTCATTGTCCTCCTCATCACTCCAAGAGTATACCAGAATATCGTCGATGAAGACTACCATAAAGCTATCTAGGTACTGCCTAAATATTCAATTCATCGAATCCATGAATGTTGCTGGCGCATTCGTTAACCCAAACAGCATAACCAAAAACTCGAAGTGTCCATATTGAGTCCAAAAAGCAGTCTTGGGTATATCTTGGTTCTTGATCTTGAGCTGATGGTTGCCAGATCTAAGATCTATCTTGGAAAACACCGATGCTACTCGTAATTGATCTAACAAGTCATCTATCTAAGGCAACGGATACTTATTCTTGATAGTGACCTTATTCAGATCTCAGTAATCTATGCATATGCGCATCGTCTCATCCTTCTTCTTTACGAACAAAACTAGCGTCCCCATGGCCCCTTTCTCCAACAATTCTTCTATTTGCACCTTCAACTCCGTTGGGGATGCTGTAGGGTGCTTTATGAACTGGAGCTGTAGCCAGTTCCAATTTGATTGCGGACTCCATCTCCCGATTAGGGGCCAACCCAGGTAAATCATCAGAGAAGACTTGAGGGAAATCTTCTGCCACTGGAATCACCTTAACACCCTTGGCTTCCTTCTGTGAACTCAGTGCTACTGCTAAGTACGCTTTTGCTCCTCCTTTGATGCCCTTTACTATTCGCCTTGCTATCATAATTGAGGGAATATAGCTGACTATTTCCCCCATGTAACAGAGTTTCTCCCTTGTCGGTAGATCGAATAATATCTCCCTCTTGCGGTAGTCGATCTTAGCATAATGCTTAGATAACCAATTCATATCCAGAATTAAATCAAACCCCATCAAATGTAAGACTACTAGGTCGGTGGTTAACTTTAAACCCACAACTTCAAGAGGACACCCTTTCACTATTCGATTGCACCCGAACACCTTCTCATCAGGTATTGCTGTTAGGACCTTTTGAGCGAAAGACTTCGATTCAAACTTACACCTCCGAACGCAATCATAAGAAATAAGAGATCTCATTGCTCCATAGTCAATACTCCAGAGTCAATAAGGCATAAGCCACACTTTGCCTCAATTTAACCTTGCCTAGAAAAGTCATCCTATCATCACTTCAAATTCCAAACAATCATATGTACTAATCAGGGTAAGGTCAAGAAATGTTACCAATGATGATGCCGGTGCCAGCTGCTTCATCAGTCTCCACATCCACTTCCCCTAGCGTAATCGCATATACTTTAGCCTTCACAGGGGTCTTTGCCTTGCCTCCTGATGTTGCAGCTCTTCTGGGGGTATTCTGTGCATAGTCCCGAATCATGTGACCCAGCTATCCACACTTGAAACATGCTCCGGTCACCAGTCGGCATTCACCAGTATGCCTCTGCCCACATCTTCTATATGGTGGCGGTGTAATCGATACTCCTTAGCCGACTATTTTTCCTTTTCCTTTATCTGTAGGGTGGGGAATCTTCTTTTTCCTGGCATCCATTCCCGAAGAGTAAGGGAACGCCCTCTTTTCTTGTACATTTGAGCTTGCATGATTAGGCTCATTTGTTCTGCTTTGGCAATGTACGCTGCTACGTTCACCAATTCTTCGAATTTTTTGATTCGTATGCATGCAACTTGATTGTGAATTCTCGATTGCAATCCGTCTTGGAATTTCTACACCCGCATCTTTTCTGTTGCAATTAGATGAGTGGTGAACCGACCTAACTCCATGAATCGCACCACATATTGCTCCACCGTCATATTGCCTTGAACCAGATTAACAAACTCCAGGGCTTTTTGCTGCTTAGCTGCTTCCAGGAAAAAGCGATCATCAAACTCCTTGAATCGCTCCCAGCTGAGTGCCACGTTTTCTCCCAATTCTTGCCTCAACAGTTTCCTATTTGTGTCCCACCATAACCCGGCTTCTCCTTGAAGTAAATGCCCAGCATACTGGACCATTTGCGCTAATCTCAAAAGTGCGCTCTAAGTCCAACATCCATTTGTCAGCTTTTAAAGACCTTTCTGTTCCCATAAAATGTGGATATCGATAGACCAAGAATCTTTCAAATGGGCAACCTTGCGTTTCGCCTCTAGCCTCCTCATGTCGATTTCCTCGACCCTGTTCTATTTGGTTTCTTACAACCTCCATCATTTGGCAAATTGCTTCTGCTATAGCTTTCCCACCATCCAGAGGAGGGTTCTCAACCGCCTGCCCTTCGCGTGTCGGGGAAGTGGTATCACATCGACCCCTTGCCATCTTATCCTCCTTAAACGCACAAAACCAGTCGTGAGTTACTCCTTCACTAGGAATTCCAAGTCTTGAAAATCGAGGCGTCCACAGCGTCACGCAAAAAATGACTTGATTCGATCCTTCTTAAGATTCAAGCCTAGCTCTATCAAATCAAAGCCTATTCCAGTACCATGTGATTCTTTCCTAGGACATTTGTGAGTTTACCTAGAGACGTAATGCTCTGATACCACCGCCTGTCGACACCCCCAACCTACGCGTGGGATTGAACGTAAACTGAAGTGTTGGGGACATGTAACACAAGACTACGTATTCCTCATTCATGAGAGAAATAAAATGCATGCACCTAGCTTACTAGAATAAGGTCAATTCTAAAAGGATAGGCGAATTTAAAACTTAAATTGCCAATCATCATATGGTAGTACTAAAGTAAAATCCCAAAAGCTTTATAAAGCATATCCCCATAATGTATCAAGTCATAACAACCCAAGCTTCCCAAAACACCGGAGGAGAACCTAATCCATAAATCACCACTAAATAAACATTGTCTTAAACTCGAAAGGAAAAGACACTATTGCCCCTTTTTAAAGGGGTTCCTTCTTCACATTCCTATATCCACGTCCAAAACGAAAATGGACCATGCTTAGACTGCGGCCCTGTTGAAGGCTTATCCCTATCAACGACTCGTGGACGTCGTCGAGGGATAGGGATTCATCTGGGTGCAACACCAAATAGTACCCCCGAGGCCGCCGGTCCTTTGGCGATACTAGTGGGCTCCTCTTCAAGTCCTCCAACAGTTTGTCATACAAAAATGGGGCCACCTCATAAAAAAAATGGAGAACTCAGATCAGCCCTCAGGGCTCTTCAGGATCTCCTCGAAAGTCCATCTCTTGTGCGGATCCATCTAATCCTGCAACCACTTCTATCATCCTGGAAACGAATGATAGTTAAAAATTAAAAGAGTGAAATTTTAAAAAATCTCAATAAGTATATAGATAATATAACAAAGACATCACATGCATATATAGGTAAACATAAAAATACATGCATATGTCATGAATATGAGACTTATGATGTGACTGATACGCCATGCATTTTCATAAAAAGACTTTCATGCTTCATTGACTTTCTTAGACAACGTATTCATGACTTTTCATAACTTTTCATATCTTTTCTTAGTATTCATAATATTACATATCATTTTTCTTATTCATATCATTCTTAGCGCATAGCCTTTGTTGTCATGACCTTTCATATAATATGTTGGATGCCTCACGGCTCCCCTATGTGCTATGTGTTTCCTGCTAGTTACTACATCACTTTACGACTACTTTAGTCGAGGTGACTTCATCTTAAACATATTTTAACAGCAGTTCACATACTTCGCCTTCACCGTCCTTGGCACCCACTAATTTTAGGTGCGATCTCGCATCAAAATTCTTTAATAGGAACCATTCGAGGTTTGTCGTCTGTTTTTCGTCAACTCAGGGGCTTCACTCAATTTTAATCACTCCTAAGTGAATAAGGAGTTCCACTAGGACAATACCCTGTCCTAGCCTTTGAAGTTCTTATAAAAAGTTCTTAACTTAATTTCTTTTGAAAAAAACATAATGTCCCAAAGACATGAAATTCTTGACTTAGGTGGACATGCATGCGACTTATAACTTGTTATGCAAAGCATGTAGTTAATGAAGCATATGAAACATATACTTCCAAATCGTATCTTGGTCATGCTACATCATGCAAACATATCTATATTTCAAGAAAACCATGTTCATTCAAGTAAAAGAAAAACAGCCAAATCAACCCTAACCCAGAAAGGGTAAGGCCAAGGCAATTATGGGATTCAAAAACATAGTTTTCCTGCTCTTTCCTTTTTCCAACTCATGCATACCCTTAGAGAAATAGTAAAACTCATTAACAAACCATAATGGGGCCTTAGCCAAAACCCTAGATCTCATTTTGCTTTCTTATTCTTTGTCAACTCCACAAAAAAAGGTCTAAACCTCAATTTCTGCATATACTTGAAACCATACACCAAGGTAGAACAATAGTTTTGAGTCCATAAACCACTCAAGGAATTAGGTCAAGATCATATCATCAATTAAAGGTTGAAAGCTTAAAGTTTTCCCTCAAAACTCACCATGGCTGAAACATGGAAACTTCCTAAAATAAATTCTCATCATCTAAAACATGTCATGCCATGGTTAAACACCTTAGCTGAGAGTCACTAAGTTACACTCCTTATATTCTTTTTATCAAGTATTCACTATATTCCATCAAATACTCTTAGATTAAATCCTAAATTATAATCTTAACAAAGCATAGAGAGAATAAAAAGATCATCCAACAAGCAAGCTAAAATAATAAGGTAAATCAACCAACAATGAGTTCGCCCAATATATACAAATAATACTAAAGTTAGGTTAGGAGTGTACTTATAAAACTTCTAAGAGCAAAACAAGAAAATATGAAAAGAATACAAGGGAACCAATATTAAATTTAGGAAACTTCTTACTCAAGAAAACTGAATGCTCATTGTTCAAAAAATTGTTTGGTTTCCAAGAAAATGACATTTTCTTGGAGCAAAACTTAGGGCCAAATTCTTGGAAAGAATAAACCCTAGTTTTCACTTTTGTTTATTCAAAATCATTCTCTTGACTAAAAAGACACCATTATTTCTTTATTTAAAAACCTCAAAAGCTTATGGTTTTTAGTTTAGAAAGAACGAAAAGCTCTAGTTTTTCATGAAAACTCATGAGTGTGAAAGAAAACATAAGGGCCTAAAACTTTGAAAGAAAACACTCCTCAGATCTTTGCATGATGAAGCAAAAAGAGGTTCAAACAATGCTCACCTTGTAAGGTCGACTAATCCAATAAATTTTTTGAAGAAAAATGCACAAGCATGCAAGGAAAATGGTTGTTTGGATAGTGAGAGAGTGAGAAGAAAGTGAGGAGAGTAGAGGAACTAGCTTGCTTGAAATTCTTGGAGGAAGAAAGACAATAGGGTAGGGGAAAAGACACTCCCAAGTTTGGCCATAGGTTTTTATAGTGCCTCAAAAACCTCAACCCTTCTTTGTGCTTGGATGATACATGGCAAAAGTTCCCTCACCCATACTTCCAAATGATGGGATTTGCATAGGGAAGCCAAAAAACCATGCTAGATTCGGTTCCCCCTCCCGTTTTCTCTCTCCAATCTTATAAGGGCTTTCTTAGAAATTCTCCCTTTCTTGTTTTCTTAGTATGTGTAACGCCCCAATTTTTTGCCTTGACTAAAACGTAAATCGAAGCATCTGATCAAATAATACAAGACTACTTATCCTACATAAACATAAGAAGTAACATGCATGCATCTAAGCTTACTAATTAAATGCAGTGCAGATCGCAGCTGGAAGAGGTAAAATTCCAATATATACAAATAGATCTAACTATTGCATAAATAGATCACATGGCATAATAAAACTTTAACCTTTATAACTACATATTTATAAAAACATATTGTATCCATGATTTACATAACCCGATTAGTTTTCTCAAAACATAAAATCGTATCCCACCGTCCTGCAATAATCCTACTATTCCACTTGATCACTTACATGAGATTATCTCAACTAGAGAGGAGTATTTTGTAGGACCCTCAGGGTGCCTAAGAATCTCCTGTGCTGTCTGGGTCTCAATGCAATTTGTTTAATCCTGCACAACATCTATCATTCCATAATAAAACTTAAAAAAGTGAGATTTACAAGAAATCTTAGTAAGTATACAGTTAACAAAATAAGACATAGATAACATCAGCAAGCATCATACATAGCAATGATTACAAACATATAACTTATGAAAATGCTTTATGGGACTTATGCATGTCAATGACCATTCTTCCCATACCAACTTATATTTACTTGGACCGACCATCATATACTTAAATTTATACTTTCATCTTATTTCTTAATCTTGTGGATCTTACTTAATTCTTATCCTTAATGGGCGTTACGTATCGCCGTCCCCATTCTGATCTTACTTATTGCATATCCTCGATAGGCGTTACGTATCGCTGACCCTATCAGGTCTTACTTATCACTTATCTTCAATGAGTATTACGTATCGCCGTCCCCATCGCATATAACTCATCAGTCACCCGGGCGTTACGTATCTCCGTCCCCATCGTGACATAACTCTTACTTATCCTCAATGGGCGTTACATATCACTGTCCCCATCGTGGCATAACTCTTACTTTTACGACAAGCGTTACGTATTGCCGTCCCTGTCGGCACATCAATCATACAGACGTTACTTTTTGTTGTCCCCGTCATGACATGACTAACTTATCCATCAATCTTAGTCTTAATTATTCATTTCTTATTCTTATGAGCATTTAACAAATACATGCCATGTCATTTGTTCTTAAAACCCATCACATACTAGGACATGCATGTTTTTTCAAACTTTATGTTGTATGTACATCCATTACAACATATATCATATAGACTATACTTATTTTTCACAGATAATTATTCGCACTTGAATCATACACCTTTATCCAAGGAAAAATCCTGAATTTACGAAAACAGGGTATCTCGCTCGAGTAATGTATCGAGCGAGCATCAAGCAAGGTCTCAGATTATTGAGCCAAACATCGAGTGACCTTCTAGCGAAGAGTCAAGCGAAATCTCGGGTTGCACTTCGCTCGAGCCAAACATGGAGCGACCTTCTAGCGAAGAGCTCTGGTTGTTCTTCGCTCGATCCATGGGTATGGATCGAGCGAGATCACAACTTATAAGGTTTTTTAATCTAAAATATGCAATCTTTTCACATAAACCTTATTTCTACTTATTAAAACATAAATCTATGTTCATATAATTTATCAAGACTTTAGAATATAAGAAAAACACTTTTTTGAAGTCCTCACATACTCTCTTATGTCATTCAATCCAAATTTCGCGCTCTATATAGCTCTTATCTTTTAAAGCTTAAAACACAGTTGTAGAGATCTGTCTTAGCTTTCCATAGACTCTTGAATTATTCAATTTCGACATTACACTAACAAGTTATGACTAATTTACCATAGGATGTTAAATCTGTCAACATAACCCCTCTTAAATCCGAAAGTTACTAGGGTTAATCTATCATTTTTTTCCAAATCAAGACTCATATGAAACATAATCTTCTTTATATAACATCATAGAATATATTAGTAAGGTTTCATAATTTTTCTAGCATTTTATCATAGCAAAAACCACTCCAAAACTCAATAGGTTTCAATTAAACACAAACTAAGATTAAGCTCAAATAAATATCAGACATGATCTAATCACCAAACCACTTATTCTATGCCAAAATTAAGTTAATATAACTTACAATTTTCTCCAAAGTTTGAATTGATGAAAGAACTAAGCTTTAGACAATCCTCCCTCCAAAGCCTCTAGATTGCCTTCTCTTTGATGTTCTAGTGGTATAAGTGCGCTTAGGTGAATTTTGCTTGCTCTTTTTCTACTATAACTGAAAGTTTTCTCTAAAGAAAGATGGAAGAAGAGTACACACACATATATACCTAGGGGCAACACCTTAGGAACAAGAAGATGAAAAGTATGCTCATAGGTAACCGGTTCTCCCTTTAGAGCCATGTATGAGCTTCCAAGCTCTTTGGGCTCATCATCACCCCTAGAGCTTAGGCTTAGTTGGTCCTATCTCCATCTAAGGGTCATGTTTGTACCACTTATATGCATATCTCGATCAATGGTTAGAATTATTCAAGCACATGAAAGGAAAAGACAAAGTGACAAAGTAGTATAATAGTTTCTTCAAATGGGGTGTATCCGTCCACTTTAATCCCAAATAAATCATTGATATGGTTCGATTCTTTGAAAACTCACAACATGAAATTTTTAGATCATCCTCTTAAGATTCTATAGGAGTTTTAATCACCTCATTATGAGATCAAATGAGAGAGATATACTTAATACACCAAAACATGTCAAAACCACCCGAGAACGCCCAATCCGAGCTCTCCATTTGTTTTCCTTTATTTTCTTACCTACAAAGGCTTCTAGATCAATTCATCTCCTCATGACACATACTCCAACACATGTCAAGACCTCCAAAAAATTGATAGCCAATTACTATTTTGTTCACATGGCTGAATATAGGACAATTCATCTAAGTTGGTTATCAATTGGACCCAGGGCCGTCCACTTCACACCAGATTTCATCCTTGAGCCGTTCTTTATCTTCAAAAACCCAAGACATAAAAGTTCTAAATATAATTTTTAAGGTTCTATAGGAACTAGAATCACTTCATTTGGTACTCATATAAACAAGTTATAATTTTTCTACTAAACCTCGATAGATAAGACCGAGAACACCAATCCGGGCACACCAAATGTTTGATAGATGATCCTTCTTATTTCACACGAAATTTACTAAATAAAATCTTCTCATTTGACATATTTCTACACACTTGTCAAGATCTTAGGATAATTGAGAAAATAATCCAAAGACTTAATTTTATCCAAATTCCTTAGTCAACTTCAAAGTTAATGCCTATCTATCTCCAATCCAGATCTTCGACTTCAATCTCAATTTCGTTTTTTCTTAAGTCTATATCTCTCAAAACTCGAAACATAAAATTTGTCGATATTCCTCTTAGCTTTCTATAGCCTTTTGAATCACTCAAATCCGATATCAAATGAGAAAGTTATGGTCATTTTATCAAAAGACGTCAAATCTCTCCCTGTATCTCACTCGAGCTAGACATCAAGCGAGAGTCGAGCGAGATCTCAGGTTAGGCGCTTTTTCACCTTAAAACAAGTCACATTTGTATCCAACCCTATTCCTAACCTTCCAACATAAAAAAAACTATATACATATATCCAAATGTTCCTTGTAATGACTTTAAAGAAATATAATCATGCGACATATGAAAATTAAATGGATACTTAAAAATTTGGGTTATCATAGTATGCCACTTGTTAAAGTGTGTCATTTCCAAGAAATCTTCTTTTACTTCTCACTCAACCTTACAAGCCTACCAACCTTCCTTTTCTCCAAAATCCTCATTTTCAAATTCCCATGCAAAAGACTCATTGGGAAATTCAAAAGACTAGAAGTCTTGGTTTATCACTTGTCCAAATGAGCTCAAAAGACCCCTAGGTGCCCCATGCTACCCTATAGGCTTCATTTAGGCCTAACTCTTATATATCTCATACAAGAAAAAGCCTAAGTTTTATAGGGCTTACCCAAAGAGTTTCTCTTTCCCCATTTTTTTTACTCCAAACATCTCAAAAGAATGAATAAAATAATTGATATTCTTTCCAAACATGAACAAGGTCCTATATGGAAAATCCGGGCTGTCATAGTTGGAGTTAGCGACCCACTTCTAGAGTACAAATTTTGTGTGCAAGCAGTTGATTTTCACATCCAATCGATATAGAATTGGAAGATCTGGATCAGTTTAATGAGGAGGAAAAAAATGGATATTAGGGACGATCTGGTTCAGGATCAGGATGTACCATTAATACTTTCATCTACGAGACCACCATGACTACAATCAAATAAAAAAGGTCGTATTTATGGGAACATTTCAACAAGGTTGAGGGTGGGGATCCCCAAGAATTATGGGTTGAGTGCCACCATTGTAGAACTCAAGTTGGATGTCATTCAAAGTGGTAAGGTACCGCTTGTATGATATCACATTTAGAAGGTTGCCAGAGGTACAAAATAATGAAGGGGTTGGAGGCCAGAGGTCAGACTCAGGCTAATTGAAGTTACGAGACTTCTACGACCATTGATAGTACATAGGTAAGGAAGATGGTCATCCCTCAATAAAGTGAGAAGTTGTTGATGGAAGCATTTGCAAAGCTGATAAAATTGAGGATGAGATGCTTTTACCACAGTCAACAAGAGAGGGTTTCAAAAGTTTTTGAAAATAATTGAGCCACAATTTCCATTATTATCATGATATACAGTGATGTGCGATTGTATGAAGAGGCATCTGGAAGAGAAAGTGGAGATAAAGAAGATGTTTGTCACCACTAGCTAAAAAATTTCATTTACGACTAACACATGGACATTCATATAGAACATTTAATATATGTGTATCACAGCACGCTATATTAATAGTGAAATAGAATTTGAAAAAGCAGATTATTGGGTTTAAAAAAATAGTTGATCATAAGAGTGCATCTATTAGGGCTTAGATAGATGATTGTCTGATGTACTGGGGCATTCAGAAAGTTTTATGCATTACAGCTGACAATGCCAGTGCTAATGAGATTGCAATTGAATGGTTTAAGCAGAATACGAGAGTGAGAGAAGATATAACCTGCAAGTACTAGTATATCCACATTTAATACACTGCTCACATAATCAATCTTATTGTTGGCAAGCCTTCTGGTTTTGATTTTGTTTTGATTGTGTTTTTTACCTTTTTTTTGGGTAATTTCTTTTTTTATATTTTATATTTTATATTTTTATGATAAAAGGCTTGAACATATTTTATACTCGACTTGGTTTGATTTTCTATTTTATATTTTTATGATAAATAGGTAATGAGTTGAAAGATGTTCACGATTCCATCACAAAGGTCCACAACATTGTGCGGTATGTGACAGCTTCCCCTTAAAGGCTGAAAAAGTTTAGGGAATAGTGGCATAGCTTGGATTGAGTGTTCTTGAACGCTGTGCTTGGATGCTCTGACTTGATAAACTCTATATACCTGATGTTGGATGTGGCACAAAAGTACCAAAAGGCATTCGAGCTAATGGAGGTTGATGCCCGTACTCATTTGGCCAGCCCATCCAGTCGATGTTTCAATGTTATATGGCGTCGTATCATGAATGTGCGATGAGAAATATTATGCAATGTACAAATTAGATTGAGCGGTATTTGATGGAAGATGTTGTGGACCTAGTGATGAATTTTAGATATTAGTTTGGTAGATGGCTAGTTCCATCAAGTATCCGATCATCTCCCGTATTACCCGAGATGTGCTAACCATCCTTACCACTACGTTTGCATCTGAGTCGGTGTTTAGCATCGGAGGTTAAGTGTTGGATGCTTACCAGAGTTCATTATCACCGTCAAATGTGGAGGATAGAACTGAATCAGTGATATACCCCTTGGACTACAGAGTATTGGCATTGATGCTAAGAGTTATAGACTTGAGTCAAGAAAAATTAATTTACTTGGTTTTTTAATATTAAAATTTATTAAAATATTTATTCTTTTTATAATTTCATAAATCAATTTAACTTATACTATCTATTATTTCACAGATATAATTGTTAATCCCAGCGTGCTAGCCGATGATTGAGGAGTATGGAACAGTGGAAAGATATGCTTTTCATATAATTGTTACAATATTATACGTTCTTGATTAAGATGAACTAGAGAGAAATTAGAAAGATCAAAGAACGCATGCGTATATAAATATATATATATATATATATATAATGAGGTTAATTTTCACTTGGTTCCTTTTATCATTAATTGAGTACTAAAGCATTGATGAGATCTAGTTATCGAAAAAGGAAGCATATCATGTTGGAATAGTGAAAATTTAGACGATGATCAAACATCTAATTACAAACGTAATAACGTATATACGCACTTGCATGCACATTTTTTTTTATCAACTTTTATTTTATGTTTCTTTCTTTGGTACTTTGTAAACATAAGTTTTAAAACTATTGAAGTTGTTTTCACAGCTCGAACCTAGATTTTCAATAAAAACTTTAATTTGAGGTGTATGACCCTTCCTTTTTAAAAAGTCTTCCTTAGGTTAAATATTTATTTTGAGATCATTTTAGCATTTTATGGGATTTTTAGTAACATATGGGGTTGAGGTATTAAAATCCAAGCGAAGATTTTAAGCTATTACGTAAAAAAATTGTGAATTATGGTCAAATTTTGGAAATTGCAACAGGGTAACAATTAGAGAATTTCTATGACGCCCCCAATATACGCTCGTAATTCAACGCAAATTGATGTGTAAGGGTAAGTAACGCTAGGCTACTTACCCCCATACTTATCGAAATTTAATGCAAATCGCAGCAAAAAAGTTCTAAATAAAAAAAATTTCTAATGATCACATGGTGAAATAAAACTACAATATCCACATCATCCATTTTTAAAAATATCATTGTATCTTTATATGCATAACCCAGTTAGTTTTTTCTGTCATGTACATAACTTATTTTCAAAACCTATGTCGGCGCCCCAGCTTGCGCTTGGGTTCGTACGCAAATTGCGACGCCGGGGACGAACGTCACAAGGAAGTCATCCCTCTTCTTTATGTGTGAGAGCCTTATATTTTTTTTTTATATGTATCGCAACGGAAAAAAGGTCAAGCCGTAAATAAACGACAAAACATTACGCTTGTCGCACATCACATGGTTAACCAAATAAAACCCAAATTAAACATCACAAGCACATATATATATATATCAGAATAAAGTCACCAATGTAAACAGTATTATACAAAAGTACTTCCCAAAACAGCGGGAAGATTTTTCCAAAAGTACATCGGTGTATACAAAATAAAGGTACTGCTGATTCACTCCTCCCTCCGCCAACCATACTAATAGGCGGGTTCTTCTTTTATCTTCTTATAGTTCGGGCCGTAACGAAGGCTGTCCAGACTCAGTCCTGGACCTACGTCACACATCATCCCAGAGGATGACGTAAACAGGCGTCCCATGTGGAGGAGCCCGTCAACTCCCAGCACCATACAGCACCCCGTAGGGCGTAGGTCGTCAAAAAAGTAAGTTGCCATAGGAAGCGACTCTGCCGCCCACTGACCCAACAGGTCTAGGGTCACTGGCCCGGCAGTCTCAACCTTAGTCGGGCCCATGAGGGTCCGACCCATCTTCTCGAGAGTCGTAATCCGAGGATCCATCCTGTCCTGCAATAACTTCTATCGTTCCCAAAGGAGCGGTAGTAAAGATAATAAAAGGGGGGTGAGATTTCGGGAGAAATCTCAGCAAGTACACTAACACTTAAACCAGAACATATCAGACATACAGATAAGTGAACAAAACATTCTTAACTAATGCACATGCAATGAATGACTGACTCATGCACATGCTCATGAAAACTTTTAAAGAGACATACTTCTTTCAGACTTCTTTTCATAAAACTTTCATGCAGACTTCTTCTTCTTTTCATATCATCGTTACTTTTCAAAACATTTCTTTAAAACATTTCGTATCTTTCATTCTTTCTTAGGCGCCACTTATCATATACAGATCTTTCTTATGGCTCGAAAGCCCTTCTTGTCATGACTTTTTCTTTCACATGTATGAGACACAACACGGTTCCCCTAGCACCGCGTGTTCCCTGCTGGTTACCGCATCACCCTAAAGTGAGCGTCATATAACTTTAAAACGGCAGGTCCTTACACCTTATCCGTCTTGGGCACCCACCAGCGTTAGGTGCTACCGCGCTCCGGACACCTTTTGGAGCCATACACGGTCCGCCGACTGTTCTTCGTCGACCCAGGGGCTACCACTCGACTTTAGACACTCCTGAGTGGACAGGGAGTTCCACTGGGGCACTTCCCCATCCCAGCCTTTGGGGTTCTTATAAAACCTTACTTCTTTCTTTTCTTTCAAAAATTCCATCTTTTCTTTTCTTTTCTTTTTCTTAAAAACATGCTTGACTTTAAAAACCTTCTTTTCATGACTTATGCATGGGACATGCATGCTTACTTATTTTCATGCAAGAACCCGAGACAAGCTCGAGTGCATTCACATTTCATTTTCTTTCTCCCTCTTTTGGGATAACTTCATAATTTTCCTAATTAGTCGTCATGTTCTATACCCAAAATGGGCCTAGGATTGAAGTGGGGTATTGGGCCCAACTCCAATCCATCATGGCCGAATTCTCCTAGAGAGTTTCTAGGGCTTTCCTTCATCATTTGACTTCCAATTTCCTCCAATCAATTTTTAAAGTATCAAATTAAATCATGTACCCTCCTTAGCAAGGGGTAACCGAAACCTTAGTGTTTCCTAAGTAATCATTTTCACCTCCAAAACTTAGTCATTCCTATTTCCTCCATTCACCTTTTTAACTTAGGGAACTCCTCCCCTTAGTCTATTCAAACTTCCTTTCCTAAAAGTTTCTTCTATGAATTCAACTAAACAAAATCACCACAAAGCAATATAATTTTAAATCTTCCAAATCTCAACATTAAATATCATAGAATTCCAAGTAAACATTTCTATACATCATACACAAGTGATCATTTCTTCCATATGCAAGTGTATACCATTTCCATTCATATCGCTTATATAAATTATTCTCATGTCCATTTTTATTTTCTCAACACAATATGCTCCTTAAATAAATCAATTTCATCACTAGTTTCCTCAAATAAACCTTACCTTAGCAACACCAAATTTAATATTTAACACTAAAATCCTCCATGCATCATTTTCATCATTTCATCAAATAATCATGCTTTTTCCTTTCTTTTGCAACTAACACTTGATTCATCATTTCTACTCACATTCTAATCTTATTCCATCATATGAATTTATCCAAGAGTATTCATATCATAAGCAAGAAAAATCATTCCAACCCAAACATGGCAATGGCAACCATTAATCCAACAAACATGATCACTTCACTATATATAAGACTTGTTAAGGAAAAAGTGGGAGTATACTTACAACACTCCTATTAGGCCTTAGCTAAAATCTGAAATTACACACATAAAAACTCCCATTAGGCTAGCCATGAACATAAAACTCAAAGAAAACCCTATTTCCTTCCAACCATAACAAAGTGTTACATGTGTGTGTGTGTTCTTCCTATTCATGTATAGATTTAGTCACTAACCTTCTCCAATGAATTGATCACCTTCACACTCTTGCTTTTTGGCTTTCCTACTATAAGGTTCTTCAAAATATGTGGTGAAAAGAGAAGAAACAAAAGTAGGAATGGCTAGGATGAGTTTGGCCGAGAGGTGGAGAGGAAATGAGAGTGTTTGCATGTGTCTAAGTGAATTGAGCTCAAGGGGTTTTTGCCTAAGGGGTCACACGGCCAGCTCTCTTCCCTAGGGTCCTTGGTACTCTTCTCATCATGTTTAGGCATGGCTAAAGATAGATGGGTTGATTGACAACTCTAAACCACTCCAAGATCAAATCTTGGCCATACCTAGGTGATTCTCCTTTCTCCTTTTCCTTCCTATGGCCGGCGGCTCCTTGGTGCTTCTAGCATCCATTTTCTTGTTTTTCACTCAATCATCATTCCCCTATCCTCTCATGTGTCCATCCAAGTGATTCCAAAGCCATGCTTTTTGGAAATTGAGCAAGGCATGACCGGCCAAGCTAGCTCCACCGAAAATCCATTTTGCTCCTCTTCCTAGTTTTTGTCATTTCAATCACCTACACCCACACCATACCTCTCTTCACATCACCATACTTTCTTACACATGTACTTCATCCACTTACACACTCTTCCTCTTTGTCCCATCACTTGTTGGTGGCCATACCCCATGAGATTCCCCAATGAACCCCACGGATTGGCTTCCACCGAAAACTCCAAGTTCCTTTCATCCATGCTTCTCCTCATGCCACTTGTCACTTCCCTACACACCATGATCTCACTTGGCAATTCAAGGGATGGTGTCTTGTACCTCCAAGATACCATGGTAGGAAAATCATTCCATTAGATCCTACACTCAATCCTACATGGCATGCATCCAACTACTAGTCAACCTTCACCAAATAAGATTTTCCTACAAGGGTTTGGATAATCTTCTAGGATTTTTCTCCCATTGACAAGTGTCTCAACTATGGGCTTGATGGGCCATGGGCTCATTCTATGGGCTTTTGGACTCACCATTGCTCTCTTGGCCCATTCACTTGACCCATTCTCCAAAGGTCTCATTCCTAAGCCCATCTCTTCAAAGCCTATTTTTGTTCTTTCACCAATTATCACTAATCTTGTGTATTTATCCTTAATTGACTAATTAAATTAAGATGAAGATTTTTAGGGCTATTACAACCTAGACTAGCTTCATGGCCATCCAGGCTCCTCTGAGTTCCTTAAGTCATCGGACCTTCCCTTTTCTCAGTCATCAATCCTGCAACATAATTTTATATTTCTAAAAAGGAAAATATACAAGAGTGAGATTTCCTTGAAAGTCTCAGTAAGTACACACGTAACTTAATAAAAGCATAGACATTGTAAAATAATCACATACAAGCCAAACAGTTAGAATATGCATTTATGGCATGCTTCATGTGATTCATGCATGACTTAGACTTATGTTCTGACCAACTCTATGATACTTAAACTCTTATTTTCTTTCGTAACACTGTGAGTCTTACTTATTTCGTATCATCAACAGGTGTCCTCATTGAATATTACTTATATTGTATCATCGACAAGCGTAGGTCCCTATCGGATCTTACTTATTTTGTATCATCAAAAGGTTTAGGTCCCTATTGGATTTCGTATTATCGACAGATTTAGGTTCCTGCCGGCACGTCAGTCATACAGGCGTATTGCTGGTCCCCGTCATGACGTGATTGACTTATTAATCTTTCCACTTGTAAAGTTTTCTTAACGTATTTTCTTAAAACTGACTTCATGACTTATGACGACACATATATGTGATGTAATACAACATACGCGCATAAACGTTAAACTTATGACATGCATCTGCATAAACTTAGACTTATTACATGCATATTTTATGTCCATATGAGCCTTATAACATGTGAAAACATTTAACAATAGCATACATCGCATGCACATACATTTACATCACATCAATTCATAAAAGTCAATGCCTACTATGATAAACTCAGTTTTGACTTTAATTACAATTTCATCCTTGGTTAAGTTCTTATCTCTTAGAAGTTGAAACCTAAACGTTGTAGATATTTCTCTTAGATTTCCATAGCATCTTGAATCAGTTAAATCCGACATTAAATGAATAAGTTATGTCCGATTTATCAAAAGGTGTCAAATTTGCCAATAATAATCTTATTAAGGCCAAAATTCAGTAGAGTTGTTTCTTCATTCTTTTCCATAGCAAAATCTCATGTTTTCACATAATTCTCTTCATATAATATCATAGAATATATTTCTAAATTCTCATAATTTTCTTAGCATTTTTCCATAGCAAAAAGCACTCCAAAATTCAATATGTTTCAATTTAACACATAAACAAAGATTAAGCTCAAATAAATATCAAACATAATCCAATCACCAAACCACTTATTTTATGCCAATATTAAGCTAATATATACACTTACAAATTTTCCCAAAGCTAAATTGGATGTCTATGGTTGGTCTTGCACCACTTCTTCTCCAATGCCCTCAACTAGCTCTCTTTTAGCACTTAGGTGATGTGAGTGGGTTTTTGTGTAACTTTCTTGGCTATTTCTCACTATGGCTATAATAGCCCGAAATTTCTTAAGATGAAGATTTATTTGAATTTCTTTTTAAAAGAAATTTATTGGATATATATTTTCTAGGAAAATAGAGTTGGAGACTTAAATGAGAATTTTGAGTAAAGAATAAGTGAAATCATGTATTATAGAATATTATGGAAGAATCTTTGAGATTTGGAATAAGGTATCAACTAGAGAAATTCAATTTGAACTTAGAACGAGCTGAATTCTCAAAAATTAGGGTGTAAATGCAACAATAAGTGATAGAGCTAAAGATCAAACACTTGGTGCCCAGAATATGCATTCTCAAATTAGTCTGTTGAGTTTTATTATAATGAGCATAAGTTACCCATATGAGGATCAAATAAAGTGATTCTAATTCGTATAAAATCCTAAGAGACAAATCTAAAACTTTTATGTTTTAGGTTTTGAGAGATAAGGACTCAATAATGAATGATATTGGGATTGAACTGGTAGACCCGAGTTTTAGGCAGAAATCTAGCTCGACTCTCGCTCGATGTTTGGCTCGAGCGAGGTTTAGGCAGAGATTTCGCTTGACCCTTACTCGATGTCTGGCTCGAGCGAGGTTTAGGCAGAGATTTCGCTCGACCCTTACTCGACGTCTGGCTCAAGCGAGATTTCCCCGTTACCTAAATCCGAGATTTTCTTGTATCCAATGCATGTGTTTTAATATATAAAGATTATGTGGTAGGTTTTTAAGAAAAAGGGGCATAGCATGTTTCTAAGAGAATAAGAACTATGAATAAGTTAGTCACGTCGTGACGGAGACGGCGAGACGTAACGCCCGAATGACTGACGTGCCGACAGGGATGGTGATACATAACGCTCGCAATGTTAAGTATGCTCCGTGTCAAGACGGAGACGGTGAGACGTAACGCCCGGAAGATTAACACGAGACTCATTACAACGGGGACCGCGATACGTAACGCCCATCAAGAATAAGAAATAAATAAGTTTATAAGAAGTGAAGTTTTTTTTAAGAAAAAGGAGATAAGTAATCATAAGAGTGCATATATTTTAAGTTAATGATAAGTTATGCATAAGTCACATGAAATATATTTTTTAAATTATGTCTTCTTTTAGATTTTTTCTAAAAATGTTAGTGGTTGCTTTGTCTATGCTCTTTTAAGCTAATTGTGTACTTACTGAGATTTTTAAGGAAATCTCACTCTTTTGTGGTTTTATATTTCTTTCTTGTATATATAAACTATACACAGGGTGTGATGGCCAACAAGAGGAAAGCCCCAATGCTGCAGGAGACTCAGAGGAGTCTTGAAGGACCATCTAGTTATAGTCTCTATGTAGATTTTACTTTTGCATCTTTGGGACTTTTTATCTATGACCAGCGGATGGAGTTTTGGTATCACAGTGCATCCGCTTTTTCTAAGGAGGAGCAACGTACAGAATGCTGCTTGACTTTGGGGTTAGATGGTTTCCTGTCCATATGTGGGGTCTACACGACACCACAGGGACAATATCTTCAGCGAGACCGTTATCTTAGTTTAGATATGTTTCGCTATAGGAGAGAATTTCCTGAAGTTAAGAAGGAACCCAAGTGGCTATAAGGATGGTCTTCTGAATGTTATAAGTAGTTTGTTAACCCTGATAATTATTTGGGCTTTGTATATATATGACAGTACAATATTAAATTTATGAATGAATGGAGTGGATGTTGTAAGTATATCTTTCTCCATGTGATCTTTAGAAATTTTTATATTTGAAGACCTCATCCGTTGTGAATATTATATTTTATGTAATATATTCACTAAGTTTTTTGATACGTACGAGGGTGAGTAGCTTAGTGTTACTTATCCTAACACCTTGATTTACGTTAAATCCCATACATAAATTGAGGTCGTCATAATAGCCGACTAGTATCTCTCATGGGGAAAAAAGAGAAGCCCACGCATCTATTTATGTATGAGAGACATGGGATGCAAGAGAAGAGATTTGGGCATTTTAGCACATCCTTGGCTGATTAGGGTGATGTGTCCCTTATATTTGTGGTCTCATGATCACCCCTAATCCTATGGGGATTTTCTAATATTTTAATCCCATGATTGAGATTAATCCACCTATAAAATGATCTTGATCAATGGCTCAAAGAGTTCCAACACCCATGAGGGTAAAGACAAAATAACATCATAGGAAATTTTCCAATGGGTGTATCTGGCCACTTGGACTCCCGTAGGGGTCAACCACATTCCAGTCTAAATAAATCCTTGATACAATTCGATTATTTGAAAACTCAAAACGTAAAAATTTAATATCATCCTTTTAAGGTTTTATAGGATTTTTAATCACTTTATTACGAGATTAGAGGAGAGAGATATGATTAATTTCCCAAAATATGTCAAAACTCACCCGAGAACATCCAATCCGAGTTCTCCATTTGTTTTCCTTTGTTTTCTTACACCCCAAGACTTCTAGATGAAGTCTTATCAACTTGCCACATGTTCCCACACATGTCAAGAGCTTTAGAAAGCTGAGAAAACAATTTGATCTTTGTCACATGGCTAGGTCGGTGCACTTTGCTTAAGTCAGTTACCAGTTGACTCCTATTCCTATCCATCTACTTTATACTAGATTTAGTCCTTGATCCATTCCTTCTCTTCAAAAATCTAAAACATGAAAGTTTTATATTTGCCTCTTAATGTTCTATAAGAGTTAGAATTACCTCATTTGGACCTCATATGAAGGATTTATTCTCATTTCACCAAAACCCGATGGACCAACTTGAGAACACTTAATCCAGCCACCAAAAGTTTGATTTTTAGTTTTATGACTTCCTCTTGATATTCTCCCCTAAATTTCAAAAAGTTACATCTTCCTAAGTCCAAATATAATTTCTCTAGTTGATACCTTATTAAAATTCTCAAAAGTCCATCCAAAATTTATTTTAGAATGCATCTAAGTCTCAAATTCTATTTTTATGGACAAATATACTTCCAATTAATTCCTTTAAAATATTATCAAGTAAACTCTTTATCTTAGAAAATTTGGGCTATGACAATTTCTATTTGGACTTAGGAAGAGATGATTTTAGAAAATTCAAAGAGATATTTTAGAAAAATTGAAATTACAAGAATCAACCAACCACTTGGTGTGCCCGGAATGGTGGTCTCGGGCTGATTCCTTGAGTTTTAGTAATTTAATCATAACTTTCTCACATGAACTTAGAATTAGGATATTCAAAATTCTATAGAACCTTAAGAGAATGATCTAGAACTTTCAAACTTTGAGTTTTTGGGAAACCGAATTGGATAAAGAACTTATTGGGTCAAGAAGTGAACGGGCCCGACAGGGGCAAAAATGGAAACTGATTTGGATTATCTCTATCACCTTAGACAAGTAGCAAAATCTAATTGGGTTTTTTAAGACTCTAGACATTTGGACAGGTGTAAGGGACATTCGGCAAGATGGGGTGAAATCCTTAGGAGAATTGGAGGACATTTGGAGGGATAGATGGCCGGATCCTATCTCTTGGAGGATTTTCCAGATTTTATTGCATCTTATATCCATGTGATGAAATTTTTGGACCATTGATCATCCTAAACTTCTAAATGGCAAGAATCTAACCATTATATAAGAATTATAGACACAGCAAAGCCTAAATTTAGGCCTGATCATGAAGGCTAAATGGGAAGATGGACATGTGTACATGCCATGGAAGGGGGTAACCAGTCATCCCATGCATTGCACCCATTTTGAACCCCTTAGAGGTGTTACCTCTTGCATGTATAAAAAGAGAGAATTTCTCACTCAATTCCCTTTGTTAGCCCACGGTCACACATAGAAAAACTAAGAGCAAAAGCCCTTTTCAAACCCTTCATCCTCTAAACACTCAAAAGAAACCACTTGAGTCTATTGAATGAAAAGTTTGTAAAAGTTTTTTCACTTGCATTACCAAGCCTTGGAGAAATTTGTAAGTAAACTATTTAACTTAATCAAGTAGAATAAGTGATTTCATGATTAGATCATATTTGTTACTTGTTTGAACTTAAACTTTGCTTATGTGTTGAAATGAAATCTATTATGTTTTGGATTAGTTATTGTTAAGGAAAAATGCTAAGAAAAATTGTGATAACTTAGAAATTTGTTCTATTTTGATTTATGAAGAAGTTTATGTGAAAATAAGAAGTTTCGATTTGACATAAAAATGAGAAAATAACCCTAGAGTAAATCGGCCTTAATATGGTTTTTGAAGAAAATTTGGTTGTTTCCAATTGGGTTTTAATTAATTGGATGATATTTTAATATTTATGAGGAGTTTAGAAACTCTAGTTTACTTGGAAATTCTTCAAGAATTATCATGATAGAAATTATTGAAGGAATAATTAAGAAAGTAACATAGTTAAGCTTGAATTTGTTTTTGGGAAGTAAAGGGAAATTTGATATTTTGTAAATAAGGAGTTTAACTTGGTTTGAATAAAAGAAAAATAAGGATTGAATCCCTATAGGGCTCGGCCAACCATGGTTTAAGAATATTTAATATTTTATGTAATTAATTAAGTATTGTTTGTTATGTTTTGATATTACGAGATGATGTGACGTAAATGCATATACACGTGATGTATATTGTTGTGATGTGTTTCTACATGTCATAAGGTTCAGAAGGACATGAAATATGCATGTCAAAAGTCTATGGTTATGATTATATTGCGTTTCGTCACATATATGAGTTGTTATAAGTCATGATGTCTGTTTTAAAGAAAATACGATAAGAAAACTTTTTAAAAACATAATAAGACTAAAGTCACGTCATGGCAGGGACGGCAATATGTAATGCCTGTATGACTGACGTGACGACGGGGACGGCGATACGTAACGTCCGGACGACTGACATGACTAACGGGGACAATGATACGTAATTCCTGCTATGTTAAGTATTTTTTCATGTCATGATGGGGACGGAGATACGTAACGCCCAGACGACTAACGAGTTATATGTATGGTCAAGCTATCGCGTCATGCTAAGAGAACTCGGCGGGGACGGTGATACATAACGCCCGTCGAGGTTATGTAATAAGTAAGACCAACAAGATTAAGGAAGAAACAAAAGAAATAAAAGAAATAAAAGTTTTAAGCATGAAATAGTGGGGTTCATGAAAGGTATAAGTCGAGTCATGCATGTGTCTCACTACATCTTTTATGAGTTATATGTTCTGATAATTATTATGTATGTTTCTATTTTGTCTATGCTTCATTAAGTTGTGTGTTTCCATATTTTTGGCATATAAATTTTTATCACAAGAATTTTTGATGGAGAAGGAAAAGGCCCTAATATTGTAGGAGGGTCAGAGGAGCCCTGAGAGGCCCTCTGAAACTTATGACAGTCTGATGGGGGTTTGGAGCTATGGTGCGTCCACATTTTCAAAGGAGCCGCGACGTGCCAGATGCTATCTGACTTTAGGTTTAGACGGCTCGTTGTCCATATGCAAGGGTCTACACGACACCATATAGAGAACACCTTAATCACTCCTGAGTGAACAGGGAGTTCCACTAGGGCACTACCCCGTCCCAGCCTTTGGAGTTCTTATAAAAACTTAATTCTTTTCTTTTTCTTTAAAAACACGTATGACTCAAAAATGTGACTTTCATGCTTCATGCATGTGACATGCAACCTTTAATGCTTAATATGCGAATCATGAGATCAGTCAAGCATACACATTGTCATACTCATGCACAATCAAACCATCACAAAGCACTCAACAATTCTTATCTTAATCGTGCATGCTAACATAGGAACATAATCCCCTTTCTAACTTATTTTTCTTCCAACACATACTGCATGTTCCAATAAAGAGATAATTAAATTAAATCCGATCGGATCGAATCAAATCAAATCAATCTTGGCCTATAGGGATTAAGACCGCAACTTATGGTGTAGTCTAACCCCAAACTTTTACTTCTCTTTTCTCTTTACCAAAACATGCATTTTCTCAAGATCTTCTCAAAACCTAATAACCAAGTCATAACCAATTATTAGCCAACACCTTTATATTGCTTGCAGAGTTATTCTTTTTAGCAACGTGCTATTATATAATATTTTCTCTAAACCCAAATATTTCTCAAACTATATATCAAGGGAATCTAAGAGTACACTGTAATCTTTTCATTTAAAGACTCAAGTTATAACCATACATTAGCCATGAGTTAAAACCTAATCTTTTTCCAAAGAAGTATATCATGATTGAAACTTATGAACTCTCGAAAAATAAACTTTTCTTCGTCCAACATATAATGCCATTGTTCAACCCTTAGCCAAATTTTACTTAACTATACTTCATAAGTTCCCTCATCAAATTTTCACCATATTGTTTCAAATATCTCTTAGATTAAAATCTTAGTGTATCACCTTAACGAAACATAGAGAAAAAGTAACAGAATTATCCAACCAAACTATTATACCACCAATAATTACTAAAGAGTAATGGAATCATCCGATCAAATCATTTTGCCACCAATAATTACTAAAAAGTAATGAGTCATCCGATCAAATCATTTTATTACCAACAATTACTAAAAAGTAACAGAGTCATCCAACCAAGTCATTATATCACCAACAATTAATATTCACACAAATACCCAATCACAATAAGATTAACTCGGGGTGATCCCAATCTCCATTAAATGACCTCAAGCCCAACCAACCTACTTCCGAATTATTTATCATCATTAGCTAACACTTCAAGCAAACAAAAGAGGGGTTAGTACACAATCAAGCAATCAACCAAACAACAAACAAATGTCTATTACTTACAGCACACAAACGAATGCCAATCAAGCATCACGCCGATCCGCGATCCATGGCGAGTAAGTCGCGCATTATTCGCCTCTTGGCACGGCAAGTGACGGGTTGGGCTCAGGTACTTCGTTTGACCCCAAAATTTAGGGTAATATACATTGGAGGATAGGGAATCTCATGATGGTGGTAGTGGGGCGGTGCAACCACCGAAAGGTGGCAGATCTGGCTCAAAAGGGTGGAAACCCATTTTTGAATTTTTGCTTGTACAAGGGAGGTGCGGCCATGGATAGAAAAATTGCTTTAGGGGTGTGGCAACCTGAGGTAGGGGAAGCTTTTGGTAGTAGAGGTGAGAGTCACGGTGGTTGGACGGCGGCACGGCAAAGGGAGGTTCCTTTTGAAACCCATTTCGGTTTTATGGGAGGTGAGGGCTTCATTGGGGGCTGGAATTTCTGGTGGTTGGTTGCCGGTGGATGGCGGATCCAATGGAGGGGGGTGGTGTCATGGTGCGATGTCTCATGGCAGAGTTAGGGGCTAAGCAAGGTCCAGCGTCGAGGAGAAAACCCATTTCGAGTTTGGGGCTGCCGGCGAGAGGTGGGGCTGCCGTGGTTGACACCTCTGGTGGGGTTGGACTCGCCGGAGGTTGGCAGTTCATGCGAGACTGGAGGTGAGGCTTGGTGGGAGGAGGTGGCGCCGCCACGAGCTGAAAACCGAACTACCCTTGTGGAGTACTGTAGCACGCGGGAGAGAAGAGAGAGAGGGGAGAGAGAAAAAGGAAAGGGAGAGGGAGAAAGTGAGGGATTGTGACCCTTTTTGAGCTATTTATAGGCCTGGCACTTTGAGGTTTTCAAACAGATAACAGATGAATTTAAAACACTGATATGAAAGAGCATAACATCGATTTAACTTAAAATGCTCAAATTATTTAAATAAAATATTATTTCAACTTACTTTATTTCAACATAATATTTTCATCAATACTTAAAATGATGAAGCTTATTTAATTACTTAAAAGGAATAAAACCATATATTTAAATCGGATATTCAAAGCACATTTAAGATCTCGCAATATTTTAAATAACTAAATTCAAGGTAATAAAAAGATCCTGTATAATATAATATTTTTGGAGCTCTTCAAAAGCTATTAAACCAAAATAGAATAAACATAATAAGACTTAATAATTTAATAAGTTTAAGATCAATGAATCAGATAATGTCAAATAAAATAAAATAAATGCTCATTAAAGAAATATGACAAATCAAACCATACATTATGATAATTAAAACCAAAAATAATAAAGATAGCATTTCAAATGGAAAGACCAGTAGTAACGATCAATTAAAATAACTAAAGCACTATCATTCAAGAATCTCACAAAAGCTTGTAACAACAATAGAACCAAAACCACTAGATCAAAGTAACATTGATAACAATTCAAATGATAAAATCGATAATTATTATTAAACAACTAAGAGTATTAAAATCTTAGATTCCACAAATAACTAACCTCAATCGTAAATAAAGCGTACCTGAAATAAAATAATGGAGATAATAATTTAATTTATTAGAATAAATTAAAACATCCAACAATAAAATATAAGCAAAATAAAAATATGCAAAAAACCTGGGGTCTCACATACACATTTTCTAGGAACTAAGGGAGCTCTGAAGGCTGATAAGTGGATTGTAGATTTAGAGTGTACTTTTGAAATCAATGGTTGTATTGAAACTCAGAAAGTTCAGTATGTGGGACATTTGCTGTAGGGAGAAGTTGGCTTATGGTTGTCGACGCCCCCGTTTATGCTTGGCATCGGACGTAAATTTAGACGTCGGGGATAAGTAACACAAGGCTACTCACCCCTCGTTCATGTCATAAGTAAATGCACACGCCTAACTTACTAGCAGTATGCAAGAATTTTTGCAGCTGAATAAGGTCAAGCCAAGTAATATAGGCAAGAAATATAAAACTTGCCAAGCATCACATGGTAGAACTAAGTATCCCAAAAGAAACTTCATAACCATACGTCAATATGTATCAAACACCACAAAATACCAATATTCCCAACATACAGGAAATATACAAAATTCTCCAAAATTACCAAAGTTATAAACTTAAAACATCGTTAGGAAATAGCTGGCCCCATTACCCCTCCCTAAAGCAGGGGTTCCTTTATATATCCTCTATGAGACAATCAATACCAAAAAGGGGCCGTACATTACTAACAGAATGCTCAGTCGGGCCCTCAGGGGTTCAAGGAGTCTCTTGGGGAATCTAGCTCCTGAAATCCATCGTCGCTTGCAACCACTTCTATCACCTTAAAGAGGAATGATAGTTGAAAATTAAAGGGATGAGATTTCGACAAATCTCAGTAAATACGCAATTACTATAACAAAAGCTTTACATGCATATGTAAGAGAACACAAACAAATGCATGTGTCATGAACATGAAACTTATGACTTGACTTTATGTACATGCACTTTCGTAAAAAGGACTTTCATGTAACTTGACTTTCTTTAAGACTTTGACTTATGCTCATGCTTATTCATAAAAGTCTTTTCATATAACATTGACTTCTTTGATACGTACTTGAAAATTTTCGTAAACTTTTCATGTCTTTCATCATTTTTATCTTAGGCGCCATTTAACACATTCATATCATTCTTGGGGCTCAAAAGTCATTCTTGTCATGACTTCTTTGTGGACACCTCACGGTTCCCCTATGCACCGTGTTCTCTGCTAGTTACCGCATCACCCAGCGACCACTGAAGCTTAAGTGATTACGTTACACGCTACTGCATCGCCCGCAGACTGCTCAAGTCATGGCATCATCTTTATCCAGTCTTCATCACTCAATAACCACTCAAACCGAGTGACTACATCCATATTCTTATAACGATAAGGTAAAAGTCAACACCGTCCTTGGACAACCACTAGCTTTAGATACGACCACGCTTCGAACACTTTTTGGAGTTATACATGGTCCGTCCACTGTTTTTCGTCGATTCAGACTTTAAACATAGTAAACTGGGAGTTTTACTGGGACACTACCCCGTCCCAACCTTTGGAGTTCTTATAAAACCTTAATTTTTTTCTTTTTCTTTGAAAACATGTTTGACTTAAAAACATGATTTTCATGCTTCATGCATGTGACATGCAACCCTTAGTGCTTATCATGCAAATCATGAGACTAAGTCAAGTGCACACTTTGTTCTGCATCCTTCACAATCAAACCATCTCAAGATCTCATCAACAATTTCTATAAAAACACACAATTGGGCTTAATAGGCAAAGAAGGGTACTTGGCCTTTACCACTAGGGTTGGGCCGAAACCCTTCATGGTAACTTCTTAGGGTTTTCTTCTTCTATTTTCCTTCTTGTACTCATCAAGTCTTAAGAAAATTAACTAAACTTTTTAGCATCACTAAGAGGGGGTTGACCGAATCCTAAAGTCCTTAGGATTAATATTTTAATCACTTTTCTCTCAACCAAAATAGCGTTCTTACTCCTATATAGGAAAACTAAAATTTCATGCTATTAAATCGTACTAGTTTCATGCTTCTAAATTTTCTAATTATTCAAGACATAATCATCACATGAAAGAATAGTTGAGCATTGAAAAACTCGACCTTAAAACCTTAGAAACCGAAATCCCCATGTGCATCAAACCAATCCTTTTCAACTCCAAAGTTTATCTTAATCATGCATGCCTTTTGTGACCATCTATCATATCAATCATGCTTTATTTTTCCTTTATAACAAAGTAACTAAATCCACCAATAAGATGTAAATCTCAAGCCTAGAATAATATACTTGCTAAGCATGGATTTATAACTAAACATATAAGGCATTTCTTCAAGCAATCTAACCTAGCATCACCAATCATTCAACAAATTTCATCTTAATCATGCATGCATTTTTGTCACCATTTATCATATCAATCATGCTTCATTTTTCCTTTGCAACAAGTAACTAAATCTACTCATATAATATAATTTCAAGCCTAAATAACATATTGACTAAGCATGGATTTGTAACCAAATAAACAAAGCATTTCCTTTAAGAAAACTCATCCTAGCATCACCAAGCATTCAACAAACAACAACCACATTCACTCAAATATATAAATGAAATGCTGAAGACAAGATGAAGGTGCACTTACAATATTCCAAGTAGAATATAATAGCTCTAAAAAATATATGAAATAATCCATTAAAAATAAACTACAATCAATTAAAGAGAAAATCTTAAGAATACAAATCTTGGTGTGTGTATGTGATTTAACCTAGGTTTCTACACAAGGAATAGATTAGGGTTTAGCTTACCCCTTCACGTATGCTTCCACTTAAGATTTCTTTACTCAAATTCCACTAAACTTAGGATATTTTGGTTCTTGGGGGATGAAAGAACACAAAGTAAAGTGAGAGTGGAAAGGGAGAGTTGTTGCCATGGGGTATGTTGTGGGTATGTGTGTGGAAAAGTGAAACCAAAAGAAAGGGAGGCATAAGACTATTCAGCCAAGAGAACTTCTAGATATTCTAAGTACTCATTCCCATAGTTTAGGATTGGCATTTGATGGGTTTAAACACCAATTGATTGACCCTCATCACTAGAGCACAATCATGCCTAGTTTAGCTTGTACTTAGGTTGGACTTCTCCCTTCCATTTTCTTCTATGGCCGGCACATACCATGGGTGAAAATCCCTCTCCTTCTTTCACATCACACTTCACAAGTTATTCACCAATATTTTATAATCAAACTTGGGGAAATGGAGAAAGCTATACTCTGCCAAGCCATGCCTTGCACAATCTGAAACCCCCATCCCTTTTCCAAGGGTTTTCTTCCCTCCCAATCTCACTTGTCACAATCTTACACATCCATTCTTACACAATCTCACTTGTCACAATCACCTAGATTTAGGAATACATTGGAAGACCAAAAATGGGGTGATCGGCTACACCCATCCAAGCCCTCACCCGAACCCTTCTCTCTTCTTCAAGCCATTTCTTCTCTCCAATAATGTTTTTCCTTTACCAATCACTCATCACCTTGTTGTCACTTCATCTTACAAAATCTATCACTTGTCATTTATCTAGAATTGGAAGCAATGCATGGGAAAACACAATGAGGGATTCGGCTAAGGCATCCACCGAAACTCCCTTGTTCCCACTTCCATTTCCACCAAATCTCTCATGTGTCAATCATCTAGATTTGGCATGCTCCTAGGAAACCTAAATTGGAATACTCCTCTTTGTCTCCCACGGCCACCATACCAATGATGAGAAAATCTCATCTTGGTTCCAACACTTTTTCCTTCAAGAAACCCACTAGTCTTTTCTCCCACATACCTATCAATTTTTGAAGACTCACTAGAGGTCTTCTAAGTGTGACAAGTGTCCCATACATGGGCTTGGTTGACCGTGGATCAATCCTATGGGCCTATGGGCCTTGCCACTCCACTTTTGGCCAAACACATAAGTCATTCTCTCAAAGCCCAAACCTCAAGTTCTCAATTAATTAAAATACCATCATTACCCTTATATCAAATAAATAAATAAATAAATTAGAGAGAAAATTCTGGGTCGTCACACTGGTGGGACACAAAGAGGAAGCTATTGAAGTTAGAGTTGGGAGATTTAAGAAAGAGTTTGATGATCGAATCTTTCTAGAGTCGGTGAAGCGACAGAAAGCCCAGGAATTCACTACATTGGTGCAAGGTAGCATGACGGTAGAATAGTATGCAACAATTAGTAAGGTTTGCCTCACACCTGGTATCCACTGAGAAGATGAGGGCACAAAAATTTCAAGAAGGGTTATAGCCACGTATTCGTGTTCAAGTGACGTGTCTACGAATAGAGAATTTTTAAGAGTTAGTAAATGTAGCGTCTATCGCTAAAGCAGAACAAAGAAGTCTAGTGACGCAGACTCAATTTGTTGCGAAAAGGAGATTCCCAATTTCCGCTGGAAGACACATTGGAAAGAAAAGAAGTTTTCGCCCCATGAATGGAGGAAAAGAAACGATAGCTAATACAAATGTACCGATTCTATTTCCCTTGTGCGCTAAGTGTGGACATCAGCACAAGGGTGATTGTCGAATAAATACTGGAGCTTGTTATAGGTGCAGTCAGACAGGGCACTTGATTATGGATTGTTCTCAAGACGTCCCTAAAGGAGCAAGACTATCAGTAGGAAAAGCGAAAGCTCCTGCAAAAGCCAAAGTTTATGCGATCACACTTGGAGACGTAGATGTGAAGATGGATGAGGCAATCAATGCCGGTATTATTACTGGTAAATTCTAATTCCCTTCTCTTGTTTGATGTGTGAATTCTCTTGAATATGAAGATAATAGTAGGATAATTTTTCTAGGTAAGGTTAAACTGAATAAATATATAGTTTATGCTTTATTTGACTCTAGAGCAACGAAATCTTTTATTTCATATGAATGCGTCCAAAGGAGCGAATTAGAAGTGGAACCCTTAGTACAAAATGCTTTGGTGGCTATAACCGATGGTAAAGTGATTGGATGTCATCGAATTGTAAGAAACTGTCCTATAGAAGTTGCGGGTTTGCAGCTAACTGCTAACTTATTAGTATTCCATTTGATGGAGTTCGACTTAATCTTAGGCATGGATTGATTAGCTAAGATGGACTGTCAAAGGAAAGTGATAGTCTTTGACGTGCTAATGAAAGAAAGGCTTTGTTATAAGGGGGAAGTAGTTAATCTTATTTCCTTTCTAGCTATTGCCAAACAGATAGAGAAAAGTATTAGAGAAGGAGAAAAGGTATGCTTGGAAATGATGTTAAATTCTTTAGGAGAAGTTAAAGGTGTCAAAGGGATTCCTTGTTGTGGAAAATTTTCATCAAGTCTTTTCAGATGATTTACCGAGATTGCCCCCTGATCGGGAAACAAAGTTTACCATTGAATTGGAACCAGTTATGACTTTAGTTCATAAGACACCATATAGAATGGCACTTGCAGAATTAAAGGAGTTAAAGACACAGATTAAAGAACTCTTGAAGAAAGGATTTATCCGATCAAGTTCGTCTCCGTGGGGAGCACCCGTGTTATTTGTAAAGAAGAAGGATGAGACGATGCAGATGTGTATAGATTATCGAGATCTGAATAAAGTCACAATTAAGAATAAGTACCCGTTGCCTTGGATAGATGATCTACTAGATCAGTTGAGAGGAGTATCGGTATTTTCTAAGATAGATCTTAGATTTGGGTATCATCAGCTGAAGATCAGAGAGCAGGATGTACCTAAGACGACTTTTTGAACTCGATATGGGCATTTTGACTTCTTAGTATTGCCGTTTAGGTTAACAAATGCACCAGCAGTATTCATGGATTTAATGAATTGGATATTTAGGCCATACTTAAATAATTTTGTGGTATTCTTTATTGACGATATTCTAATCTATTCTCGGACTGATGAAGAACATAAGGAGCTTTAAGGATTATATTGGAGACCTTGCAGAAGCATCAGTTTTATGCCAAGCTCAATAAGTGTGAGTTCTAGCTACAAGAAGTCAAATTTCTAGGTCATGTAATTTCAAGTGATGGTGTTTTTGTGGACCCAGCTAAAATAGAAGCAGTGATAAAGTGGCAACAACCCACAAATGCCCATGAAGTACGTAATTTTCTAAGGTTAGCTGGATATATTACAGAAGATTTGTAGAAGGTTTTTTGAAACTTTCCATGCCTTTAACGGCGTTGATGAGAAAGAATGTTAAGTACATCTGGAATGAACAATGTGAAAAGAGTTTTCAAGAACTTAAAAGGAGATTGACTACGGCACCAATTTTAGCTATATCAGTACCTCATAAACCATATGTGATATATAATGATGCTTCAAAGATGGGTTTGAGATGTGTATTTGATACAAGAATGAATAGTAGTTGCGTACGCATCCCGACAACTTAAGGATCATGAGCAAAATTATCCTACCCACGATCTAGAATTAGTAGCTGTTGTGTTTGCTTTAAAGATTTGGAGGCATTATTTATATGGAGAAAAGTGTGAAATCTACACGGACCAAAAGAGCCTTAAGTCTTTATTTAGTCAGAAAACCTTGAATATGAGGCAAAGAAGGTGGATGGAAACTATAAGTGATTTTCAGTGTAAAATTAAATACCACCCTGGGAAGGCTAATGTAATGGCCGATGCCTCAAGTAGAAAAACCCAAGCAGAAGAGTTATTAGTATTAACAATGATGTGAGAATTTCTTGTCAACAAGCTACCAAAGGAAATCAAGTTGATAGTAGTTCAAGAAATTATTCCCCTGACAGATGAAGAAATTAAAGAAGGACAACGGAAGGACGTTAAGTTGGAAAAGATCAAGCAGCAATTATCGAAAGCAAAAGGGGTCCCACATTATCTGGTCTCAAAAAATGGAATATTGTACTACAGAGAAAGAAAGGTGATTCCTGATGATCCAGAGTTGAAAGAAAGGTTGTTGAGAGAAGCTCACTGTACACCATATATTGCTCATCCCAAAAGTACTAAGATATATCAAGATTTAAAGGAAAACTTTTGGTGGAAAGGAATTAAGAAGGATGTTGCAACTTTTGTAATCAAATGTCCAGTGTGTCAATTAGTAAAAGTAGAACACCAAAGACCAGCTAGCGAATTGCAACCATTGCCGATTCCCGAATGGAAATGAGAAGTCATATCTATGGATTTTGTAGTCGGGTTACCAAAAACATCCGCCGAAAAGAATTCTATCTGGGTGGTAGTTGATCAGTTAACAAAGAGTGCCAACTTTCTGCCAATCTCAAATATGGACTCAATGGAAAAGTTAGCACGAATCTATGTGAAGGAAATAGTTCATCTACATGGGGTTCCTATGACAATAGTGTCCGATTCGGATCCTAGGTTCACATCACAATTTTGGCAAAGTCTATAAAAGATGATGGGCACAAATCTGAATTTTAGCAATGCGTATCATCCTCAAACGGATGGACAGATGGAAAGGACTATTCAGACTTTAGAAGATATGTTACGAGCTTGTGTCTTAGATTTTGGTGGTGATTAGGAAAGTCTTTTACCATTAATTAAATTTGCTTATAATAATAGTTTTCAAGCTACCATTCAGATGGCACCTTATGAAGTATTGTATGGAAGGAAATGCAGATCCCCCATATATTATTAGGATGAAGTTGGTGAAAGTAGTATTTTGGGACCCAAATACCTATAAGAAGTTAAGGAACAAGTGGAAAGGATCAGAGATAAAATAAAGACAGCACAAAGTAGACAAAAGAGCTATGCAAATAATCGTAGAAGGGCTTTAGATTTTATGGTAGGCGACTGGATTTACTTGCAGGTTTCACCTATGAAAGGAGTAGTGCGTTTTGGAAAAAAGGGAAAATTAAGTCCTCGCTACATTGGACCTTATAAGATTCTAGAAAAAAATAGGACCTGTAGCTTATCGTCTAGCTTTACCTGCCGAATTACAAAGAGTTCATGATGTATTCCATGTGTCTTCTTTAAAGAAAATTCTAGGAGAAGGACTGGTGGCGGTAATGGATCCAGGTCATATCAATCTACGCTCCAATTTGACATATGAAGAGTGGCCTATAAGGATTGAAGATCAGAAGGACCAAACATTGTGAAATCATGTTATTTTGTTAGTTAAAGTACTTTGGAATAATCCCATTTTACAAGAATTTACTTGAGAACGTGAGGATATGATGAGGGCTAAATACCCTCAGTTGTTTGAAAACTGATTGTGATTGATTGTATTTTGTTTTGATTATGTATATATGTGGTGTGACTTTCATGAATTCAGTATTTATTTCTTGTATGCTATGATTGTTAAAATTCATTAATTGGTCTTATTCAGGATAAGGTTCGTACTAAGAAAATCGCAAGAATGTCTGTAACCCCCGTAAAACAACTAAAAGAAAGATTAAGAGAGAGATTAAGAGAGAGAATTTGTAGAAAGAAAGAAAGTCAGATAAAAGCTGAAAGACTAAAGAGATTAGAAAAGAACGAATGACATAGAACTCACATAATTGATATAGATGATAAAGGGAATCCAGTATTCAGAAAAGCTTTACCTGGAGAAGAAAGACAACCAACTAGGAGGGGATTAAATGCTGAAAGAAAGTTTTTACGAAGAATAGATAAAGGAAAAGCAGTTGCAGTTGAGTTTGCAGATAACTCTAATGAGCGTAGGAATCAAAACGTGGAAGGACCAGTTATAATAGAAATTGAAGAAGAAAGATTGCTTAAATTACAAGAAATGAGTGTCAACATGTACTGTGACCCAAATTTAGACACAATCTTTTATTTTTCACAAGACTCGTTGTCCCTATAAGAAAGAGTACCTACATCTTCAGAGGAGTCAACTGCTGCCAATAACCAAGGTAAAAGCCTTTTATATTGAGTTCTTTAAAATTTTAACTTAGCGATTTCAAGGACAAAATCTTTATTTTAGGGGGGAAGATGTAATAACTCTTCCTTTTTAAAAAGTCTTCCTCAGACTAAATATTTATTTTGAAGTCATTTTAGCATTTTATGGAATTTTTAGAAACATATGGTGTTGAGGTATTCAAATCCAAGTGAAGATATTTAAGCTATTAGGTAAAACAATTATGAATTATGGTCAAATTTTGGAAATTAGAAAAAGGTACCGATTAGAGAATTTCAATTTGGACTTAGGAAGAGATGATTTTTGAAAATTCAAAGAGATATTTTAGAAAAATTGAAATCACAAAAATCAACCACTTGGTATGCCCGGATTGGTGCTCTTGGGCTGATTCATTGAGTTTTAGTATATTAATCATAACTTTCTCATATAAACTCCGAATTAGGCTATTAAAAATCCTATAAAACCTTAAGAGGATTATCTAAAACTTTCATGTCTTGATTTTTTGTAAAATCGAATTGGATAAAGGACTTATTGGGTCGAGAAGTGAACAGGCCTGACAGGGACGAATATGGAAACTGATTTGGATATCTCTATCACCTTAGACATGTAGCAAAATCTAATTGGGTTTTTTAAGATTATGGACATTTGGACAGGTATAAGGGACAAGTGGCAAGATGGGGTGAAATCCTTAGAAGAATTGGAAGACATTTGGAGGGATAGATGGCCGGATCCCATCTCTTGGAGGATTTTCCAAATTTTGTTGCATCTTAAATCCATGTGATAAAATTTTTGGACCATTGATCACCCTAAGTTTCTAAATGGCAAGAATCTAACCATTAGATGAGAATTAGAGACAGCTAAGCCTAAACTTAGGCATGATCATGAAGGCTAAATGAGAAGATGGACATGTGTACATGCCATGGAAGGGGGTAACCGGTCATCCCATGTATTGCACCCATTTTGAACCCCTTAGGGATGTCGCCTCTTTCATGTATAAAGAGGAAGAATTCCTCACTCAATTCCCTTTGTTAGCCCATGATCACACATAAAAACTAAGAGCAAAAGCCCTTTTCAAATCCTTCATCCTCCAAACACTCAAAAGAAACCACTTGAGTCTATTGAAGGAAAAGTTTGTAAAAGCTTATTCACTTGCAATACCAAGCCTTGGAGAAATTTGTGAGTACACTATTTAACTTAATCTTGGCAAATAATAAGTGATTTGATGATTAGATCATGTTTGTTACTTGTTTGAACTTAAACTTTGCTTATGTGTTGAAATAAAATCATTATGTTTTGGATTAGTTATTGTTATGAAAAAATGCTAAGAAAAATTGTAAGAACTTAGAAATATGTTCTATTTTGATATATGAAAAAATTTATGTGAAAATAAGAAGTTTCGATTTGACAAAAAAATGAGAAAATAACCCTAGAGCAATTCGGCCTTAATAGGGTTTTTGATGAAAATTTGGTTCTAATTTGTATCCAATTGGGTTTTAATTAATTGGATGATATTTTAATAATTATGAGGAGTTTAGAAACTCTAGTTTACTTGAAAATTTTTCAAGAATTATCATAGTAGAAATTATTGAAAGAATAATTAAGAAAACGACATAGTTAAAGCTTGAATTTGTTTTTGGGAAGTTAAGGAAAATTTAGTATTTTGTAAATAAGGAGTTTAGCTTGGTTTGAATAAAACAAAAATAAGGACTGAATCTCTATAGGGCTCAGCCAGACATGGTCTGAGAATATTTAATATTTTATTTAATTAATTAAGTATTATTTGTTATGTTTTGACGTTACGAGATGGTGTGACGTAAATGCATATATACATGATGTATATTTTTGGGATGTATTTCTACATGTCATAAGGTTCATAAGGACATGAAATATGCATGTCAAAAGTCTAAGGTTATGATCATGTTGCATTTCGTTACATATATAAGTCGTTATAAGTCATGACATCTGTTTTAAAAAAAATACGATAATAAAACTTTTTAAAAACATAATAAGGCTAAGATAAGCCTAAAGTCACGTTATGAAGGGGACGGAGATACGTAACGCCCTTATGACTAACGTGCCGACGAGGACGGCAATACGTAACTTCCAGACGACTGACATGATTTGATAAGTTAAGAGTCGTGTCACAATGGGGACGGCGATACGTAACGCCCATTATGTTAAGTATTTTTCCATGTCACGATGGAGACGGCAATACGTAATACCCAGAAGACTGACACGAGACTCGTCACGAAGGGGACAACGATACGTAACACTCGAATGACTAATAAGTTATATGTATGGCCAAGTTGATGCGTCATAGTAAGAGAACTCGGCAAGGACAGCGATACATAACGTCCATCAAGATTATGTAATAAGTAAGACCCATAAGATTAAGGAAGAAATAAAAGTTCTAAGTATGAAATAGTGGGTCCATGAAAGGTATAAGTCGAGTCATGCATGTGTCTCATTACATCTGTTATGAGTTATATGTTCTGATAATTATGATGTATGTTAATATTCTATTTTGTCTATGCTTCATTAAGTTAGTGGTATACTTACTGAGATTTTCAAGAAAATCTCACTCTTGTGTGTTTCCATATTTTTGGCATATAAATTCTTATCGCAGGAATTTATGACAGAAAAGGGCAAGGCCCTGATATTGCAGGAGGGTCAGAGGAGCCTGAGAGGCCCTCTGACTACTCACTATTAGATATTTTTGTCTCTCCCGTTTATGATACTTATGACCGTCTAATGGGGGTCTGGAGCCATGGTGCGTCCTCATTTTTAGAGGAGCCGCGACGTGCTGGATGCTGCTGACTTTAGGTTTAGATGGCTCGTTGTCCATATGCGAGTCTACACGACACCATATGGACAACACCTTCGTCGAGATTTTTGTATTAGTTTGGATATGTTTCGTTATGGGAGAGAGTTTCTTGCAGTAAAGAATGAGCCTAGGTGACCCTAAAATCGTATTTTGATAAGTTATGTATATGTATCTAACAAAGAAAACTAACTGTGTTATGATGTAAATTAAGACAATGTGGTGATGCAAATATTTTGCTATGTTTGTAGTTATATTTTCACCATGTGATCATTAGGTTATTTTGTGAAACTTTTAATTAGACATTCTCCTACTACGAATTTAATTGCATTTGATAGTAAGTTTAGATGCATGCATTGAATTTTCGATACGTATGGGGGTAAGTAGCCATGTTACTTACTCTGACTCTTCAATTTACGTTAAATTCCCAAGTGTAGATTGAGGACATCACATGAGGCATTTAAAAAAATTAGATTTTTTATTTTTTTTAATAATTACAACACTACAACACTTTTTAAAAATATAAAAAATGTTATTTTTTATTTAAAATATTTTTTAATTAAAGATTTCTCAAAGCAATGAAACAGGTACCCAAGTTCCCAACGTCAAAATGGCACTAAAGTTGATTAATAATTATGTAGGACCAAAAGCATGAAAATGATTTCTATAAATTTAAACAAAACATAATTCATATAGAGAATTATTATTATATTTATCATATTTAAAACTTCCTAAGATATACTTGATTTGGAATTTGGATCCAATGATTCTAATTGATATCAAGTCTTCCGCCAATAATAATTTTGGCTTTAATTTACTCAGCATGTGCATATGATCATTTTTTTATAGGCATGAACCCAATTATGTTAGACGAAAGGTCCTTGTGATGACACTACCAAACTAGAGAATTGAATCAATATATATTACATAATTTATTAATTATCACACACTACCTAAACTTTTTATTGATTTACATATATTCTCACACATACTCATGGATATGCCTGGAATAGGAAACACAAACCCAGTTAGACTTGGAATTCTGATTCAAAGTTGGAATTCCGACCTTCGATTGGAACTCCGATCGAAGTTGAGCTCCGACTCCATTTCGGAACCACTTTTCGACTCCAACTCACGTTGCCATCAGAGTTGGGTTTGCATTTCGACTCCAACTCCAATCAAAAGTCAGAGTTCCAAACTCCGACTCCATTGGAGTTAGAGCATAACCCTACCTTCAACACACCATTTAGTAATTTCTTCTTTCACATTTCACCAATCCACACAATTTCATTTAATATCCTTACATTTCACCAAATTGATTGCCTTCAGATTTTTCCCTGATGAAAGGCTGATGAAAAGTCTACTGAAAGCTTTTTTGCATCATTTTTTTTTTTAAATCATTTTTTATTCATATAAACTCGAAAAGAAATAAAAGGAAATAAATAAATGGGTACACACTACTAAACACGTTAAGCCACAGTTTTTATGTGGTAAGTAATGTTTTCTTTCAAAACATTGTTTTGATTCTTGAACGTCTGTCTCCGTTTTAGTTGGAAGGGGAAGGAAGAACTAAGCTTTCTTATGCTCTGAATATCTTGACTTTTGAGAGAATCTCAAATTTAAAGGGCTGGCCCAAGCATCATTGCGTTATCTTTAGATTTGAATAATATCTCTTTAAATTCATCTATATTAGCTTATGCATCTTTAAATTTTTATATAATTATAAATAATATTTCTTCAAATTTAAATAGATACTATTTTTTTTTTCTCTCTTACCCATTAAAATCAATTTCATAGAATTTATATTAAGATGATATTGATACATGAAATTTATACTAAGTTAATAATACAAAGTAAGCACTAATTGTAATATATATATAATAATTTTAGAAAAAAAGTTAAAAAAATATATATAATATTTATTATCATTTGGTTTGAAGATGCATAATTCAATGTAGGAGTTTATCTTGATATGCAAAATCAATTTTTAAAAGATGTAATTTTAAAAATACATATAGAGAAAACGATACGAGTGGTTTTTTTTTCCTAATCGAATATTTGTTTGGGTAAAGAGAATCTTCTGCCTTTTTAATCAAATGTTTTTTTTTATACTCGTCACTTTTTGGGAAGGCAACCCAATTGGCCAATTGGGAGTTAGAACTTGAAGATCCATAGTACCTGCAGCCCTACCCACTTCATATTCATTAGGGTGTAATCTTGATTCAGTTCATGCTTTGCCATACTTCTCGAAACCAAATTGATGCAAGTAGATTTTGAAATTATGAGAATTGATATATATCGTTTTGTTTAAAAATTCGAAACTTTCCATTTGGTTTGTTTTGATTTGTAGATGTAATTCTGTTTTTTTCTTTCTTGTTAGATTAATTGGTTTTCTAACCAAATAAACTTTTTTTACATTAGATATGATAAAGTCCAAAAGCCAAGAGCCTGATGGCATATTGATCCGATTCTCCAAATGAAAAATTTAGATTCAAAATCCTCCGTCCCATCATTGTATGAAAAAAAAACCAAAATATTATTATAAAAAACACCATGCATATAGCAAATTAACCAAATAAACAAAATCTTCAAAAAAATATACTAATACTTATACCATATCATACTTTTAAATATGTAAATCTACAAAGATAAATAATAACATGTTAATACATAATATTGAGATTTATATTTAAGACTAAGTTTCTATCAAAGAAGTATAAATAATAAGTTTAGAATTTCATGTTGTTTTAATTTTATATTATGTATAATATATATATCTCATATAAAGTTTGAAAAATATAATATATAGAATGTAAAAAATTAAATATATATTTAAATTTGTTTCCATGCGTTATAAGTCAGTTTCTAATTCTTGAAGACTGGTATTGAACTAGTTTTTAATCGATTTTGGCTCTTACGAATCGAAACTGACCCATAATTGAGCTGGACTGAATTGGTTTGGTTCGGTTGGTTTTTTCTTACACCATTTGGAAAAAGGAAAAAGGAAACAGATATTACTCGGCACAATTTAACGATGCAAACAACGCCTCCATATAAATTATCGTTGTAAGGGGAAACACTCAAAATATATTCTAGTTTGATGTGCCTCTTATGCAAGATTAGGATAGATGAAAGTTAAATAAAATTTTATTAAAATAAAATTTTTATTTTAAAATTTGAAAAATGGAGCTCAAATCTCTTTGCTTTCTTGTTTTAATTTTTTAATTGGAGATTTGATGTTTTTCCTAGCAAAAATGTATATAACAACAATTATTACACAATTTTTGTACAACTCTCTTGTTAATATCGTGTTTCGTACGCTTTTAGGTGAAGTTTCAGTATCTCGAGTCTTTTGAACTTGACCTACACACAAAAAAAAAAAAAAAAAAAAACCAGGGAGAGAGTGGCCTTGGTAAGGCTGGAGAGCAATGCTTTTAATTTCGTACCGTACCGGCCGGTACGGCCGGTACATACCGTACCGGAGCAGTGACCGGTACAGAAATGGGATCTGTTTCGTACCGGCCGGTATTTCGGCCGTACCGGCCATGTGTACCGGCCGGTACCGGATTTGAGAATTTTTTTTTTTTTTTTTTCATTTCTTCCTATTTTTTTATCCTAATTTAGACTAGATTATTTACATATATATTAATATATATAATTGAGACTATTATTTTGAGATATAATTTATATATATTTTTATATATTTAATTTTTTTTTTATGTATAGACTATTCCGAAACGGTACACGAAACGGTACCGGTACCGAAATATTTCGTTCCAGTGCCTTGACCGGTACGCTCACCGGTACGGTATTCAAAACATTGCTAGAGAGTCTCCGACGTGTAAGTTAGTATTTTCGTTTGAAAGTTTGTAAATAATTGAGAAAGTCTATGGAGAGTTTCCTTGTTTATGGGGTTGCAATTTATAATGGCAGCCTATGGAGACAGATTGTGTCTGTTCCCGTGGGACCCATGTTCTTTCAATTATTCATTTTGTTAGGGATCTTTAACGCAGTGTAGCCTTTGCAACGATGTCCTTAATCCGGCATGGCTTCCTAACTTGATTTATTCTACAAACATCCTTGGTGATATGTCAATGTCTTATTGTCAAAAGATTAAGGAAACTCTTTACTTCCTGTCCATCTACTTGGGCAGGTACTTATAGGTCTGACACCATTTGGGGGAGCCCCAAGGCAGCAAGTCCCATCCTCCATGCTTATATGGAGATCACATCAAGGGGTGTACCCTCTGTAAGAGTTGGGTTGATGGGCCTATGTGTGTTGGGCTAGGCCTTCTTACCCTATATCCTTAATTGTTCCTCTTAGACCTATTACTTGAATCGCAAAGGGGGAGAGGGCGGGGGGAACCCCTTCATAGTTAGCTAGCCAATTCCTATCGGACTTGTCTGATAGGATTTCCTCTAATTTTTTAATCCCTTTCGTCATCGAGGCCGAGGTGACCTCGAATCCATGCGTCTGGCTCCGAGGCCTAGGGCAGCTTGTTGTCCCTTAGTGACACATTCTCTCTTATGCCTTTATTGGCATGTCTTCTGACAGTTGCACTTGTACTTGATAGTGCCCTTTCAGTCCTTTCTGCGTTGATAACGTCAGGCAAATTTTTGCCTTCATGTTGCATTGTGGTTCATATTCTCCTGGGAAACCATGTACCGTCATGTGAGCCTTGAAGATCTTTAGGTGCTTGAGGGGATCCTGAACCTTGGTGACAAGGGTACGACCATCACTTCTTCAATATAGGGTAGACTGGTGCTTGTAAGTAGCTAGTCTATCAATGATGATGCGCCCATTTTTTTTTGTCATCTCTTCACACTTTCCTTTGAGATTGCGAAGCTTGTCTTGCATATTCTTCCTCTTTCTTTCACGTTAGCTTCGTCTCTTGCGTTTCGGGACTTTACATGTTCGTTGTTGTTGGGTTAGGCTTTGTCATCCCATTGTTGGTGGGGTATCTTGAGCATCTCATTGTCCTTTTAAAGATTCTCGACCTCACTGCTTAGCTTTGTCACCCATTGCTCCATAACTTGTAGTCTCTCCTCCATGGCAAGGTTCTTTTATCTCCGAGTAATCTAAGAATGGGTTGTTGCATGCATACGAAGTACACATAAGTTATTTTAATATCTCACAGATGGCGCCACTGTTAACGTTATGTTTCGTACGGCTTTAGGCCAAGTTCCAGCAACTCGGGTCTTCTAAGTTTGGATCTGCACAAACGAGGAAGACAAAGAGAGGGTGGCCTTGGTGAGGTTAGGGAGTCTCTGATACGTAAGTTAGTATTATCGTTTGAAAATTTGTGAATAATTGAGAGATTCTAGAGAGACTTTCTTCGTATTTGAGGATTGCTATTTATATTGAGAGCCTGGGGGACAGGTTGTGAAAGGCCCCATGGGGCTCGTCCTTTCAACTGTTCCTTTTGTTAGGTCCTTTAATGCGATATGACCTCTGCAACGGCATCATTAATGCAGTGTTCAGTTTGGGTAGTGGTATCATTAATATGGCGTAGTTTACAGACTTGCTTTATTCTATAGACAACCTTGGTGATCTGTCGATGTTCTCTTGTTAGAAGATTGAGTGCTCTTCTTACTTCTTGCCCATCTACTTGGTAGGTATTCATTGGCCTGACACCATTTAGGAGATTCCAAGGGTGGCAAGTCCCATCTCCCATGCTGTCTATTCCTATAAGAAGGTTGCATTAAGGGATATTCTTCTGTAGGTCTAGACTCTTCAAGCGTTGGTTTTTCCAGTTTTTGTACGGGCTAGGCCGATGCGCTTATTTGTGTTGAGCTTTGCCTTCTTGCCCTATATCCTTAATTATTCCTCTCAGACCCATTACTTGGACCGCAAAAGGGGAAAAATCTCTTGCATCTCTAAGAAAATATTGTTTATTTTGAATGAAATTCCATCAAAGTCAAACAAGATTTAAATTGAATTAAAAAATAATAATAATTAATTAGAGAGTTGTCAAAAATTGTTGGGTAGTTGTCTCTCACAATCACTTCTCTTTCTCTGAACAACAATTCCCTTCTTACAAGAGAAAGATTATATTTTTTGTTATGAAAGAAATGATTTTTGATATGTATCGCAGCGGAAAAAGGTCAAGCTGTAAATAAACGACAAAACATTACGCTTGTCGCACATCACATGGTTAACCAAATAAAACCCAAATTAAACATCACAAGCACATATATATATATCAGAATAAAGTCACCAATGTAAACAGTATTATACAAAAGTACTTCCCAAAATAGCGTGAAGATTTTTCCAAAAGTACATCGGTTTATACAAAATAAAGGTGCTGCTGATTCACTCCTCCCTCCGCCAACCATACTAATAGGCGGGTTCTTCTTTTATCTTCTTATAGTTCGGGCCGTAACGAAGGCTGTCCAGACTCAGTCCTGGACCTACGTCACACATCATCCCAGAGGATGATGTAAACAGGCGTCCCATGTGGAGGAGCCCGTCAACTCCCAGCACCATACAGCACCCCGTAGGGCGTAGGTCGTCAAAAAAGTAAGTCGCCATAGGAAGCGACTCTGCCGCCCACTGACCCAACAGGTCTAGGGTCACTGGCCCGGCAGTCTCAGCCTTAGTCGGGCCCATGAGGGTCCGACCCATCTTCTCGAGAGTCGTAATCCGAGGATCCATCCTGTCTTGCAATAACTTCTATCGTTCCCAAAGGAGCGGTAGTAAAGATAATAAAAGGGGGGGTGAGATTTCGGGAGAAATCTCAGCAAGTACACTAACACTTAAACCAGAACATATCAGACATACAGATAAGTGAACAAAACATTCTTAACTAATGCACATGCAATGAATGACTGACTCATGCACATGCTCATGAAAACTTTTAAAGAGACATACTTCTTTCAGACTTCTTTTCATAAAACTTTCATGCAGACTTCTTCTTCTTTTCATATCATCGTTACTTTTCAAAACATTTCTTTAAAACATTTCGTATCTTTCATTCTTTCTTAGGCGCCACTTATCATATACAGATCTTTCTTATGGCTCGAAAGCCCTTCTTGTCATGACTTTTTCTTTCACATGTATGAGACACAACACGGTTCCCCTAGCACCCCGTGTTCCCTGCTAGTTACCGCATCACCCTAAAGTGAGCGTCATATAACTTTAAAACGGCAGGTCCTTACACCTTATCCGTCTTGGGCACCCACCAGCGTTAGGTGCTACCGCGCTCCAGACACCTTTTGGAGCCATACACGGTCCGCCGACTGTTCTTCGTCGACCCAGGGGCTACCACTCGACTTTAGACACTCCTGAGTGGACAGGGAGTTCCACTGGGGCACTTCCCCGTCCCAGCCTTTGGGGTTCTTATAAAACCTTACTTCTTTCTTTTCTTTCAAAAATTCCATCTTTTCTTTTCTTTTCTTTTTCTTAAAAACATGCTTGACTTTAAAAACCTTCTTTTCATGACTTATGCATGGGACATGCATGCTTACTTATTTTCATGCAAGAACCCGAGACAAGCTCGAGTGCATTCACATTTCATTTTCTTTCTCCCTCTTTTGGGATAACTTCATAATTTTCCTAATTAGTCGTCATGTTCTATACCCAAAATGGGCCTAGGATTGAAGTGGGGTATTGGGCCCAACTCCAACCCATCATGGCCGAATTCTCCTAGAGAGTTTCTAGGGCTTTCCTTCATCATTTGACTTCCAATTTCCTCCAATCAATTTTTAAAGTATCAAATTAAATCATGTACCCTCCTTAGCAAGGGGTAACCGAAACCTTAGTGTTTCCTAAGTAATCATTTTCACCTCCAAAACTTAGTCATTCCTATTTCCTCCATTCACCTTTTTAACTTAGGGAACTCCTCCCCTTAGTCTATTCAAACTTCCTTTCCTAAAAGTTTCTTCTATGAATTCAACTAAACAAAATCACCACAAAGCAATATAATTTTAAATCTTCCAAATCTCAACATTAAATATCATAGAATTCCAAGTAAACATTTCTATACATCATACACAAGTGATCATTTCTTCCATATGCAAGTGTATACCATTTCCATTCATATCGCTCATATAAATTATTCTCATGTCCATTTTTATTTTCTCAACACAATATGCTCCTTAAATAAATCAATTTCATCACTAGTTTCCTCAAATAAACCTTACCTTAGCAACACCAAATTTAATATTTAACACTAAAATCCTCCATGCATCATTTTCATCATTTCATCAAATAATCATGCTTTTTCCTTTCTTTTGCAACTAACACTTGATTCATCATTTCTACTCACATTCTAATCTTATTCCATAATATGAATTTATCCAAGAGTATTCATATCATAAGCAAGAAAAATCATTCCAACCCAAACATGGCAATGGCAACCATTAATCCAACAAACATGATCACTTCACTATATATAAGACTTGTTAAGGAAAAAGTGGGAGTATACTTACAACACTCCTATTAGGCCTTAGCTAAAATCTGAAATTACACACATAAAAACTCCCATTAGGCTAGCCATGAACATAAAACTCAAAGAAAACCCTATTTCCTTCCAACCATAACAAAGTGTTACATGTGTGTGTGTGTTCTTCCTATTCTTGTATAGATTTAGTCACTAACCTTCTCCAATGAATTGATCACCTTCACACTCTTGCTTTTTGGCTTTCCTACTATAGGGTTCTTCAAAATATGTGGTGAAAAGAGAAGAAACAAAAGTAGGAATGGCTAGGATGAGTTTGGCCGAGAGGTGGAGAGGAAATGAGAGTGTTTGCATGTGTCTAAGTGAATTGAGCTCAAGGGGTTTTTGCCTAAGGGGTCACACGGCCAGCTCTCTTCCCTAGGGTCCTTGGTACTCTTCTCATCATGTTTAGGCATGGCTAAAGATAGATGGGTTGATTGACAACTCTAAACCACTCCAAGATCAAATCTTGGCCATACCTAGGTGATTCTCCTTTCTCCTTTTCCTTCCTATGGCCGGCGGCTCCTTGGTGCTTCTAGCATCCATTTTCTTGTTTTTCACTCAATCATCATTCCCCTATCCTCTCATGTGTCCATCCAAGTGATTCCAAAGCCATGCTTTTTGGAAATTGAGCAAGGCATGACCGGCCAAGCTAGCTCCACCGAAAATCCATTTTGCTCCTCTTCCTAGTTTTTGTCATTTCAATCACCTACACCCACACCATACCTCTCTTCACATCACCATACTCTCTTACACATGTACTTCATCCACTTACACACTCTTCCTCTTTGTCCCATCACTTGTTGGTGGCCATACCCCATGAGATTCCCCAATGAACCCCACAGATTGGCTTCCACCGAAAACTCCAAGTTCCTTTCATCCATGCTTCTCCTCATGCCACTTGTCACTTCCCTACACACCATGATCTCACTTGGCAAGTCAAGGGATGGTGTCTTGTACCTCCAAGATACCATGGTAGGAAAATCATTCCATTAGATCCTACACTCAATCCTACATGGCATGCATCCAACTACTAGTCAACCTTCACCAAATAAGATTTTCCTATAAGGGTTTGGATAATCTTCTAGGATTTTTCTCCCATTGACAAGTGTCTCAACTATGGGCTTGATGGGCCATGAGCTCATTCTATGGGCTTTTGGACTCACCATTGCTCTCTTGGCCCATTCACTTGACCCATTCTCCAAAGGTCTCATTCCTAAGCCCATCTCTTCAAAGCCTATTTTTGTTCTTTCACCAATTATCACTAATCTTGTGTATTTATCCTTAATTGACTAATTAAATTAAGATGAAGATTTTTAGGGCTATTACAACCTAGACTAGCTTCATGGCCATCCAGGCTCCTCTGAGTTCCTTAAGTCATCGGACCTTCCCTTTTCTCAGTCATCAATCCTGCAACATAATTTTATATTTCTAAAAAGGAAAATATACAAGAGTGAGATTTCCTTGAAAGTCTCAGTAAGTACACATGTAACTTAATAAAAGCATAGACATTGTAAAATAATCACATACAAGCCAAACAGTTAGAATATGCATTTATGGCATGCTTCATGTGATTCATGCATGATTTAGACTTATGTTCTGACCAACTCTATGATACTTAAACTCTTATTTTCTTTCGTAACACTGTGAGTCTTACTTATTTCGTATCATCAACAGGTGTCCTCATTGAATATTACTTATATTGTATCATCGACAAGCTTAGGTCCCTATCGGATCTTACTTATTTTGTATCATCAAAAGGTTTAGGTCCCTATTGGATTTTGTATTATCGACAGATTTAGGTTCCTGCCGGCACGTCAGTCATACAGGCGTATCGCTGGTCCCCGTCATGACGTGATTGACTTATTAATCTTTCCACTTGTAAAGTTTTCTTAACGTATTTTCTTAAAACTGACTTCATGACTTATGATGACACATATATGTGATGTAATACAACATACGCGCATAAACGTTAAACTTATGACATGCATCTGCATAAACTTAGACTTATTACATGCATATTTTATGTCCATATGAGCCTTATAACATGTGAAAACATTTAACAATAGCATACATCGCATGCACATACATTTACATCACATCAATTCATAAAAGTCAATGCCTACTATGATAAACTCGATTTTGACTTTAATTACAATTTCATCCTTGGTTAAGTTCTTATCTCTTAGAAGTTGAAACCTAAACGTTGTAGATATTTCTCTTAGATTTCCATAGCATCTTGAATCAGTTAAATCCGACATTAAATGAATAAGTTATGTCCGATTTATCAAAAGGTGTCAAATTTGCCAATAATAATCTTATTAAGGCCAAAATTCAGTAGAGTTGTTTCTTCATTCTTTTCCATAGCAAAATCTCATGTTTTCACATAATTCTCTTCATATAATATCATAGAATATATTTCTAAATTCTCATAATTTTCTTAGCATTTTTCCATAGCAAAAAGCACTCCAAAATTCAATATGTTTCAATTTAACACATAAACAAAGATTAAGCTCAAATAAATATCAAACATAATCCAATCACCAAACCACTTATTTTATGCCAATATTAAGCTAATATATACACTTACAAATTTTCCCAAAACTAAATTGGATGTCTATGGTTGGTCTTGCACCACTTCTTCTCCAATGCCCTCAACTAGCTCTCTTTTAGCACTTAGGTGATGTGAGTGGGTTTTTGTGTAACTTTCTTGGCTATTTCTCACTATGGCTATAATAGCCCGAAATTTCTTAAGATGAAGATTTATTTGAATTTCTTTTTAAAAGAAATTTATTGGATATATATTTTCTAGGAAAATAGAGTTGGAGACTTAAATGAGAATTTTGAGTAAAGAATAAGTGAAATCATGTATTATAGAATATTATGGAAGAATCTTTGAGATTTGGAATAAGGTATCAACTAGAGAAATTCAATTTGAACTTAGAACGAGCTGAATTCTCAAAAATTAGGATGTAAATGCAACAATAAGTGATAGAGCTAAAGATCAAACACTTGGTGCCCAGAATATGCATTCTCAAATTAGTCTGTTGAGTTTTATTATAATGAGCATAAGTTACCCATATGAGGATCAAATAAAGTGATTCTAATTCGTATAAAATCCTAAGAGACAAATCTAAAACTTTTATGTTTTAGGTTTTGAGAGATAAGGACTCAATAATGAATGATATTGGGATTGAACTGGTAGACCCGAGTTTTAGGCAGAAATCTAGCTCGACTCTCGCTCGATGTTTGGCTCGAGCGAGGTTTAGGCGGAGATTTCGCTTGACCCTTACTCGATGTCTGGCTCGAGCGAGGTTTAGGCAAAGATTTCGCTCGACCCTTACTCGACGTCTGGCTCAAGCGAGATTTCCCTGTTACCTAAATCCGAGATTTTCTTGTATCCAATGCATGTGTTTTAATATATAAAGATTATGTGGTAGGTTTTTAAGAAAAAGGGGCATAGCATGTTTCTAAGAGAATAAGAACTATGAATAAGTTAGTCACGTCGTGACGGAGACGGCGAGACGTAACGCCCGAATGACTGACGTGCCGACAGGGATGGCGATACATAACGCTCGCAATGTTAAGTATGCTCCGTGTCAAGACGGAGACGGTGAGACGTAACGCCCGGAAGATTAACACGAGACTCATTACAACGGGGACCGCGATACGTAACACCCATCAAGAATAAGAAATAAATAAGTTTATAAGAAGTGAAGTTTTTTTTAAGAAAAAGGAGATAAGTAATCATAAGAGTGCATATATTTTAAGTTAATGATAAGTTATGCATAAGTCACATGAAATATATTTTCTAAATTATGTCTTCTTTTAGATTTTTTCTAAAAATGTTAGTGGTTGCTTTGTCTATGCTCTTTTAAGCTAATTGTGTACTTACTGAGATTTTTAAGGAAATCTCACTCTTTTGTGGTTTTATATTTCTTTCTTGTATATATAAACTATACACAGAGTGTGATGGCCAACAAGGGGAAAGCCCCAATGCTGCAGGAGACTCAGAGGAGTCTTGAAGGACCATCTAGTTATAGTCTCTATGTAGATTTTACTTTTTGCATCTTTGGGACTTTTTATTTATGACCAGCGGATGGAGTTTTGGTATCACAGTGCATTCGCTTTTTCTAAGGAGGAGCAACGTACAGAATGCTGCTTGACTTTGGGGTTAGATGGTTTCCTGTCCATATGTGGGGTCTACACGACACCATAGGGACAATATCTTCAGCGAGACCGTTGTCTTAGTTTAGATATGTTTCGCTATAGGAGAGAATTTCCTGAAGTTAAGAAGGAACCCAAGTGGCTATAAGGATGGTCTTCTGAATGTTATAAGTAGTTTGTTAACCCTGATAATTATTTGGGCTTTGTATATATATGACAGTACAATATTAAATTTATGAATGAATGGAGTGGATGTTGTAAGTATATCTTTCTCCATGTGATCTTTAGAAATTTTTATATTTGAAGACCTCATCCGTTGTGAATATTATATTTTATGTAATATATTCACTAAGTTTTTTGATACGTACGAGGGTGAGTAGCTTAGTATTACTTATCCTAATACCTTGATTTACGTTAAATCCCATACGTAAATTGAGGTCGTCATAATAGCCGACTAGTATCTCTCATGGGGAAAAAAGAGAAGCCCACGCATCTATTTATGTATGAGAGACATGGGATGCAAGAGAAGAGATTTGGGCATTTTAGCACATCCTTGGCTGATTAGGGTGATGTGTCCCTTATATTTGTGGTCTCATGATCACCCCTAATCCTATGGGGATTTTCTAATATTTTAATCCCATGATTGAGATTAATCCACCTATAAAATGATCTTGATCAATGTCTCAAAGATTCCAACACCCATGAGGGTAAAGACAAAATAACATCATAGGAAATTTTCCAATGGGTGTATCTGGCCACTTGGACTCCCGTAGGGGTCAACCACATTCCAGTCTAAATAAATCCTTGATACAATTCGATTATTTGAAAACTCAAAACGTAAAAATTTAATATCATCCTTTTAAGGTTTTATAGGATTTTTAATCACTTTATTACGAGATTAGATGAGAGAGATATGATTAATTTCCCAAAATATGTCAAAACTCACCCGAGAACATCCAATCCGAGTTCTCCATTTGTTTTCCTTTGTTTTCTTACACCCCAAGACTTCTAGATGAAGTCTTATCAACTTGCCACATGTTCCCACACATGTCAAGAGCTTTAGAAAGCTGAGAAAACAATTTGATCTTTGTCACATGGCTAGGTCGGTGCACTTTGCTTAAGTCAGTTACCAGTTGACTCCTATTCCTATCCATCTACTTTATACTAGATTTAGTCCTTGATCCATTCCTTCTCTTCAAAAATCTAAAACATGAAAGTTTTATATTTGCCTCTTAATGTTCTATAAGAGTTAGAATTACCTCATTTGGACCTCATATGAAGGATTTATTCTCATTTCACCAAAACCCGATGGACCAACTTGAGAACACTTAATCCAGCCACCAAGTGTTTGATTTTTAGTTTTATGACTTCCTCTTGATATTCTCCCCTAAATTTCGAAAAGTTACATCTTCCTAAGTGTTGAACCCAAGGTTTCAAGTCTCGTATTTACGTATAAATTTTGATGATAACAAATAATATTGAAAACTCAAGTTCAAGTTGTCTATGCATGAAGGGAGCTAAACACATCAAGAAATCAAGCATGAGCAAGAAAGATATCAAGTCTACAAATGAAGCTCATAGATTATTTTTGTACATCTCTTGATAAAATTAGAAATTGGATTAAGGCTCCAAATTACTCTTTTTTCTCATAAAACATCAAATTATTTTTTCCACATATGCAAGACATTTTTAAATGTCTTAGTTTTGAAAATTATGTTTTTCACATGTGCATAACACCATCAAACAAAATAATTTCGAAAATTATATTTTTTTTATAAAAACTTGATTTTATAAGATGATTGATTATCATATTTGACATGTGCATATTTTGTTTGAAAGTCTTGAAGGGAGGTGGTGTGTTTTTTTGACTAATACAAAAAGTAGATGATTTTGTTTGAGAATCTTAAAGGGTGGTTGTGTGTTTTTTTGACAAATATAAAAGATAGATGATTTGTTTGAAAATCTTAAAGGGTGGTTGTGTGTTTTTTTGACATATGCAAAAAGAAGATGATTTGGTTTGAAAATAAATCATGCTCATTTTGTCTTGTATGAAAAGCAAAAGATTAGGTTTGATTTCTTTGAAAAATGAATGGAGTTGTCTTTGACAAATGCAAAAAGGAAATGTTTTTATTTGAATTTTTTGAAAAGTAAATAGTGCTCTTATTTGACATGGGAATCTTTTCAAATTTGAAATTGAAGAATCATTTGCCTATAAATAGCTCACTTGAGTTTTGCAAAATTCACAACAAGAGCTTACACATCTATTGCTAAATTTTGCATCATTCTTTCAAAGCTCTCATTCTCTCTTTTCTAAAGTTTTGAGCCTTAATTCTTGTTCTTGTTGAGAGAGATATAGTTTGTGCTGTATTGTTCTTATTTCACTCATTGAGGAGTGTTTTCTGATAGCCTACCCACTATCAATTCTTGTATCAGTAAGAGGGTGTGTATAACCCTTGTGTGTGTAGAAGGTGTTCTACACGGGGAATAGTTAAATCACCAAGTGTGAGGTGATTGGAAGTAAGAGGGTGTGTATAACCCTTGTGTGTGTAGAAGGTGTTCTACACAGGGAATAGTTGAATCACCAAGTGTGAGGTGATTGGAAGTGTAGAGGGTGTTCTACACGGAATCTTTGGAGCGGTGCTGCTCAAAGGTGTAATAGGTTTCTATCTCCACCTAAAGGAGATTGAATAGTGGATTTGGGAATCCTCAAGGGGTAGCTTGAGGCGAGGACGTAGGCAGTGGGGCTGAACCTCGTAAAAATACTGAGTTTGCTTTCTCTTACCCTACTCTTTATATTTCCTACTGTTTTATATTTTTGGTTATATTTTATATTGTATAAGTATTAATTTTTTAATATAACCCAATTCACCCCCCCTCTTGTGTTAGTCATCTGGGCAACAAGTGGTATCAGAGCTAGAGCTCTATTATAAGATTAACTATCTTTTGAGTTAAGATCTTATGGCTAACATTGCAGCTTCATTTGGTGAAGGTCAATCTAGCAGTCGGCCTCCACTCTTTTGTGGAGACAATTACTCATTCTGGAAAGTTAGAATGAGAATATTCCTTCAGGCTCAAGGTCGAGAAATCTGGAAATGTATTGTAAATGGACCTTATATTCCAACAAAAGTAGTTGATGGAGTAAAGGTCAAAAAGGAAGAAGAAGAGTTTAATCGTGAAGACGATAGACTTTATACTTTGAATTTAACTGCTATGAATTTATTATATAATGCTCTCAATGGTAATGAATTTAATAGAGTAATGACTTGTGCTACAGCAAAGGAAATTTGGGATAACTTGGAAGTTACTTATGAAGGAACTTCTCAAGTCAAGGAATCAAAAATTTATATTCTTACTCATGAATATGAAATGTTTAAGATGAATGATGAATCTATTTCTAGTATGTACACTCGTTTTACTAACATCATAAATAGCTTGACAGCTCTTGGCAAAGTTTATTCCAAAGTGGAGATAGTAAGAAAAATTCTCAACTCTCTACCAAAACGTTGGGAATCAAAAGTGACAGCGATTCTTGAAGCTAGAGACCTCAAGAAGCTCGAAGTGAATGAACTCATCGGGTCACTTATCACCCATGAGTACACATTGAAAAGAGGAGAAGAAGAAGGAAAGTCAAAGAAGAGCTTGGCACTTAAAGCTGTTCCACATGAAAGTGAAAGTGATGAAGATGAGGAAAATGACGACAAAGATGAAGAAGTTGCGATGATAACAAGAAGAATTCAGAGGTTCTTAAAGAAAAATAAAACTCCTCCAAGGAAATCCTTCAATAAGTTTTCCAAGAAAGATTCAGGTAAAAATGACACTTTAATTTGTTATAAATGCAATAAACCCGGTCATATCAAGCCAGATTGTCCTCTGCTAAAGAAAGATCGAAACAAAGGCAAAAAAGCAATGAAAGCTACGTGGAATGATGATTCAAGTAGCTCAGATAGTGAAGCAAGCAATGGAGAATCAGGAAATCTTTGTCTTATGGCTAAAGATGACATTGAGGTAACAAATTTTGATAATATTGAAGATCCTTCATATGAAGAATTGCAAAATATTTTAGAAGAAGTATATGAGGAATTTGAAAAATTGGGTATCAAGTATACTGTTTTGAAAAAGAAAAATTCTTCTTTAACAAACGAAATTGATATTTTAAGAAAAGAAAATATTGTTTTGAAAGATGAAAATTTTGAATTGAAGAAAAAGAAAACCGATTTAGAAAATATTATTGAAAACTTTACGAATGGAAAAAGAAATTTTGAAAAACTTCTTGGTAGTCAAAGATGTGTTTTTGATAAGGCAGGTTTGGGATATAAGCCAAAACAAAAATACAAATCTTATAAAAACTTCTTTGATAATCCTTCTACATCAAAATCTAATATTCAAAATTCTTTTCATAAAAATAATTTTGTTAAAAAAGGATACTATTATAATCACTCAAGTTCTTCATATATGTCACATGCTATTTGTAATTTTTGTAATAGAAATGGTCATAATTATTTTGCTTGTCCTATTAGAAGAAAATATACAATGACTATTAGGGCCATATGGGTACCTAAAAATCTTATTTCTTCTAATACTAATAAATAAAGGACCCAAAGAACTTGGGTACCAGGAATTGTTTTTAATTGCTTTTGTAGGTATGCATGAAGTATTCTACTGGTAAAAATAAATGATTTTTAGATAACGGATGCTCAAGATACGTGACAGAAGACAAAACTAAATTCATTGACTTCACTTCTAAAGAAAAAGGATGTGTGATATTTGGAGACAATTTAAAAGGGAAGATCATGGAAATAGAAGGAAAGATCATCAAGACTTAGTACAAGATGCAACCAAATAGTGGAAACATGTGAAAGATCATCCAGCGGAATAAATTCTAGGAGAACCTTCACGAGATGTAAGTACTCGATCATCTCTTAGAAATATTTGCAATCATACTGCTTTTCTATCTCAGATTGAACCTAAAAATATTGATGAAGCACTTCTTGATGAATCTTAGATTCTAGCTATGTAAGAAGAACTTAATCAATTTGAAAGAAATGATGTTTGAACACTTGTTCCTAAACCCAAAAATCATACTATTATTGGAACAAAATGGGTTTTTAGAAACAAGAAACATGAGTCCGGAGTCATTACTAGAAATGAGGCTCGACTAGTGGTCCAAGGTTTCAATCAAGAAGAATGAATCAATTATGATGAGACATATGCACCAGTCGCAAGATTAGAAGCTATTCGAATGCTACTTACATATGCTTGTTATAAAGATTTCAAACTTTTTTAAATGGATGTTAAAAGTGCTTTCTCAAACGGTTTTATAAATGAAGAAGTATATGTTGAGTAATCTCCAGGTTTTGAAAATCATATTTCTCTAAATCATGTTTTCAAACTCACAAAAGTACTATTTGGACTCAAACAAGCTCCTAAAGCGCGGTACGAGAGATTCAGTAGTTTCTTGATTGAAAAAGGCTTTTTAAGAGGAAAAATTGATACAAATCTTTTCATTATATACGAAAATGATGATATTCTTTTGATTCAAATTTATGTTGATGATATAATATTCGGTGCTACTAATGAAAATATGTGCCAAGTTTTTGCTAAGACTATGCAGGAAGAATTTGAAATGAGCATGATGGGAGAGCTTATATTCTTTCTCGGATTGCAAATTAAGCAAGCAAAAAGTGGGATATTCATCAATCAAAATATATTAAAAAATTGCTGAAGAAGTTTGGGATGGAAGGTGCTAAGGAAACTGGAACACCAATGAGCTCATCCACTAAACTTGATAAAGATGAATCCGGTAAACTAGTTGATTCGAAGGTATATCGAGATATGATTGGTAGCTTATTATATTTGACAACCGGTAGACCAGATATTATGTTTAGTGTATGTTTATGTGCACGTTTTCAATCATTTCCAAAATAATCTCATTTGATTGCAGTCAAGCGGATTTTTAGATATTTTGCCAATACCATTGACTTAGAGTTATGGTATCCTAAACACATTATTTCGATCTTATTAGTTATTCAGGTACCGATTATACTGGTTCTTTGAAATAAGATATCATTTTTTTGAGATCATGTGCAGAAAAGGCGATATAGTACTGGAGTTCACAAACACACACGATCAGTTAGCAAATATATTCACAAAACCCTTACCAGAAGATAGATTATTTATGATTAGAAGAGAAATAGGTATGATGCATGTTATGAATATCTCTTGAAAGATAGATCAGAGTTCATAAAAATAGAGAGATATTTTTTTAAATACTTTTACATAAACTTGAGGTTCTTAGCCTCATGTTTGAGACGCTCATTCTCTTCATACAATATCATGTCATCCCTATCCATGGGAACTGGCAAGCGGAATGAAGAATCCAATAGAGATTTCAACTTTTTATTCTTCTGCCGAAGGATTCCTTCCCTTGTGTGAGACTCTTGAACAATTCGTTGAAGTACAACAATTTGTTCTTTAAGCTTTTCAACCTCATGATTTTTGACTTGTAGCCGCTGGGAAAAAGCGACAATAGAGGATGAGTAGCGAGTCCCGAGACTCACCAAGTCGTAGATAGCATCGGAGTCTGGCTTATTAGCCAAACTGTTGTTCTCTTGCTGCAACATGGCGCCAATGGTAGCTGCAGAAAGGACATGAGATTGAGATGTAGAATACCTCATGGATGCATCTAGAGGAATGTTAGAAGAATAAGCCATTGAGAAAAGAATTGAAAACTTAAAGCGAGAATATTGAAGGAATGCAGATGAGTTATAGAGATGAGAATAAGATTTGATGCAAATCGGATGAACTTTAAAACTGATTTTATAGAGATAGCATAAAGAACAAGACAAACTATTGTCTCTTCAAATCTTATTAGTCAAAAGAAATATAAGATATGCTGGACACACATTGTCAAAAGTTTTCTTACTAGAAAAACGGTTCTCTGCTCCTATCATGGCATTGACGGCCTTAGGAGAGAAGATTGATGGTTGATGCGTCAAGGGTTCCTGATTCAAGTCTGGAACATTAGTGGAAGAGAATTGTTCGGCCATTCTATCGTTATGGAGAAACAGAACTTAGGTCAAGAAGCAATGTTTTTTTTGGTATTCGATTGGTGAAAATGATTTTTTTATAGAAACTCAGAGCCTTCAAACCCGTTTGTCAACAACATCAGGCGATTGATCTGCTTTCGCACCGACTGCTAGAGCTAAGCCTCCAACCTTTACAGGTTTTGTCAGATACGCGTGGCTCCGCACCGAACTGTCAGAGTTAGACTTCCAACATTTGCAGGTTTTGTCGGACATGCATGGCTCTGCACCGCATTGCCAGAGCTAGGCTTGTAGCTTTTGCTGTCTTTGTCGGACACGGATAATTTTAATTATTCAACTTCAAATCTCTGGAATATCAAATTCGTCAATAACATCAAGCGGATTTAAATCTTCTTCCGCACCGAGATGATAAAATTCGGCTTCAACCTTTGCAGGTTTTGTCGGGCACGGGTGGTTCCAACTTCTACTCTCTAACATACCGTTTTATTTGATTATTGCTTATTACGAAAAAAAAAAAAAAAAAATCTTATTGAAACCAATTACGGTTCCTTTTTAATGATGCCAAAAGGGGGAGAAGTCTTATACTAGTATTATACTACCCTGTTATATATGCTAGAATCATGTTTATATTTTTCTTGAAATACTAACGCATATTTTCAGGGGGAGCTTAAGTATTACTGCAGGTCGCAGATTTCTACTAAGTATTTGTCATCATCAAAAAGGGGGAGATTGTTGAACCCAAGGTTTCAAGTCTCGTATTTACGTATAAATTTTGATGATAACAAATAATATTGAAAACTCAAGTTCAAGTTGTCTATGCATGAAGGGAGCTAAACACATCAAGAAATCAAGCATGAGCAAGAAAGATATCAAGTCTACAAATGAAGCTCATAGATTATTTTTGTACATCTCTTGATAAAATTAGAAATTGGATTAAGGCTCCAAATTACTCTTTTTTCTCATAAAACATCAAATTATTTTTTCCACATATGCAAGACATTTTTAAATGTCTTAGTTTTGAAAATTATGTTTTTCACATGTGCATAACACCATCAAACAAAATAATTTCGAAAATTATATTTTTTTTATAAAAACTTGATTTTATAAGATGATTGATTATCATATTTGACATGTGCATATTTTGTTTGAAAGTCTTGAAGGGAGGTGGTGTGTTTTTTTTGACTAATACAAAAAGTAGATGATTTTGTTTGAGAATCTTAAAGGGTGGTTGTGTGTTTTTTTGACAAATATAAAAGATAGATGATTTGTTTGAAAATCTTAAAGGGTGGTTGTGTGTTTTTTTGACATATGCAAAAAGAAGATGATTTGGTTTGAAAATAAATCATGCTCATTTTGTCTTGTATGAAAAGCAAAAGATTAGGTTTGATTTCTTTGAAAAATGAATGGAGTTGTCTTTGACAAATGCAAAAAGGAAATGTTTTTATTTGAATTTTTTGAAAAGTAAATAGTGCTCTTATTTGACATGGGAATCTTTTCAAATTTGAAATTGAAGAATCATTTGCCTATAAATAGCTCACTTGAGTTTTGCAAAATTCACAACAAGAGCTTACACATCTATTGCTAAATTTTGCATCATTCTTTCAAAGCTCTCATTCTCTCTTTTCTAAAGTTTTGAGCCTTAATTCTTGTTCTTGTTGAGAGAGATATAGTTTGTGCTGTATTGTTCTTATTTCACTCATTGAGGAGTGTTTTCTGATAGCCTACCCACTATCAATTCTTGTATCAGTAAGAGGGTGTGTATAACCCTTGTGTGTGTAGAAGGTGTTCTACACGGGGAATAGTTAAATCACCAAGTGTGAGGTGATTGGAAGTAAGAGGGTGTGTATAACCCTTGTGTGTGTAGAAGGTGTTCTACACAGGGAATAGTTGAATCACCAAGTGTGAGGTGATTGGAAGTGTAGAGGGTGTTCTACACGGAATCTTTGGAGCGGTGCTGCTCAAAGGTGTAATAGGTTTCTATCTCCACCTAAAGGAGATTGAATAGTGGATTTGGGAATCCTCAAGGGGTAGCTTGAGGCGAGGACGTAGGCAGTGGGGCTGAACCTCGTAAAAATACTGAGTTTGCTTTCTCTTACCCTACTCTTTATATTTCCTACTGTTTTATATTTTGGTTATATTTTATATTGTATAAGTATTAATTTTTTAATATAACCCAATTCACCCCCCTCTTGTGTTAGTCATCTGGGCAAACACTAAGTCCAAATATAATTTCTCTAGTTGATACCTTATTAAAATTCTCAAAAGTCCATCCAAAATTTATTTTAGAATGCATCTAAGTCTCAAATTCTATTTTTATGGACAAATATACTTCCAATTAATTCCTTTAAAATATTATCAAGTAAACTCTTTATCTTAGAAAATTTGGGCTATGACAATTTCTATTTGGACTTAGGAAGAGATGATTTTAGAAAATTCAAAGAGATATTTTAGAAAAATTGAAATTACAAGAATCAACCAACCACTTGGTGTGCCCGGAATGGTGGTCTCGGGCTGATTCCTTGAGTTTTAGTAATTTAATCATAACTTTCTCACATGAACTTAGAATTAGGATATTCAAAATTCTATAGAACCTTAAGAGAATGATCTAGAAACTTTCAAACTTTGAGTTTTTGGGAAACCGAATTGGATAAAGAACTTATTGGGTCAAAGAAGTGAACGGGCTCGACAGGGGCAGAAATGGAAACTGATTTGGATTATCTCTATCACCTTAGACAAGTAGCAAAATCTAATTGGGTTTTTTAAGACTCTAGACATTTGGACAGGTGTAAGGGACATTCGGCAAGATGGGGTGAAATCCTTAGGAGAATTGGAGGACATTTGGAGGGATAGATGGCCGGATCCTATCTCTTGGAGGATTTTCCAGATTTTATTGCATCTTTATATCCATGTGATGAAATTTTTGGACCATTGATCATCCTAAACTTCTAAATGGCAAGAATCTAACCATTATATAAGAATTATAGACACAGCAAAGCCTAAAATTTAGGCCTGATCATGAAGGCTAAATGGGAAGATGGACATGTGTACATGCCATGGAAGGGGGTAACCAGTCATCCCATGCATTGCACCCATTTTGAACCCCTTAGAGGTGTTACCTCTTGCATGTATAAAAAGAGAGAATTTCTCACTCAATTCCCTTTGTTAGCCCACGGTCACACATAGAAAAACTAAGAGCAAAAGCCCTTTTCAAACCCTTCATCCTCTAAACACTCAAAAGAAACCACTTGAGTCTATTGAATGAAAAGTTTGTAAAAGTTTTTTCACTTGCATTACCAAGCCTTGGAGAAATTTGTAAGTAAACTATTTAACTTAATCAAGTAGAATAAGTGATTTCATGATTAGATCATATTTGTTACTTGTTTGAACTTAAACTTTGCTTATGTGTTGAAATGAAATCTATTATGTTTTGGATTAGTTATTGTTAAGGAAAAATGCTAAGAAAAATTGTGAGAACTTAGAAATATGTTCTATTTTGATTTATGAAGAAGTTTATGTGAAAATAAGAAGTTTCGATTTGACATAAAAATGAGAAAATAACCCTAGAGTAAATCGGGCCTTAATATGGTTTTTGAAGAAAATTTGGTTGTTTCCAATTGGGTTTTAATTAATTGGATGATATTTTAATAATTATGAGGAGTTTAGAAACTCTAGTTTACTTGGAAATTCTTCAAGAATTATCATGATAGAAATTATTGAAGGAATAATTAAGAAAGTAACATAGTTAAGCTTGAATTTGTTTTTGGGAAGTAAAGGGAAATTTGATATTTTGTAAATAAGGAGTTTAACTTGGTTTGAATAAAAGAAAAATAAGGATTGAATCCCTATAGGGCTCGGCCAGCCATGGTTTAAGAATATTTAATATTTTATGTAATTAATTAAGTATTGTTTGTTATGTTTTGATATTACGAGATGATGTGACGTAAATGCATATACACATGATGTATATTGTTGTGATGTGTTTCTACAAGTCATAAGGTTCAGAAGGACATGAAATATGCATGTCAAAAGTCTATGGTTATGATTATATTGCGTTTCGTCACATATATGAGTTGTTATAAGTCATGATGTCTGTTTTTAAAGAAAATACGATAAGAAAACTTTTTAAAAACATAATAAGACTAAAGTCACGTCATGGCAGGGACGGCAATATGTAATGCCTGTATGACTGACGTGACGACGGGGACGGCGATACGTAACGTCCGGACGACTGACATGACTAACGGGGACAATGATACGTAATTCCTACTATGTTAAGTATTTTTTCATGTCATGATGGGGACGGAGATACGTAACGCCCAGACGACTAACGAGTTTATATGTATGGTCAAGCTATCGCGTCATGCTAAGAGAACTCGGGCGGGGACGGTGATACATAACGCCCGTCGAGGTTATGTAATAAGTAAGACCAACAAGATTAAGGAAGAAACAAAAGAAATAAAAGAAATAAAAGTTTTAAGCATGAAATAGTGGGGTTCATGAAAGGTATAAGTCGAGTCATGCATGTGTCTCACTACATCTTTTATGAGTTATATGTTCTGATAATTATTATGTATGTTTCTATTTTTGTCTATGCTTCATTAAGTTGTGTGTTTCCATATTTTTGGCATATAAATTTTTATCACAAGAATTTTTGATGGAGAAGGAAAAGGCCCTAATATTGTAGGAGGGTCAGAGGAGCCCTGAGAGGCCCTCTGAAACTTATGACAGTCTGATGGGGGTTTGGAGCTATGGTGCATCCACATTTTCAAAGGAAGCCGCGACGTGCCAGATGCTGTCTGACTTTAGGTTTAGACGGCTCGTTGTCCATATGCAAGGGTCTACACGACACCGTATAGAGAACACCTTAATCACTCCTGAGTGAACAGGGAGTTCCACTAGGGCACTACCCCGTCCCAGCCTTTGGAGTTCTTATAAAAACTTAATTCTTTTCTTTTTCTTTAAAAACACGTATGACTCAAAAACGTGACTTTCATGCTTCATGCATGTGACATGCAACCTTTAATGCTTAATATGCGAATCATGAGATCAGTCAAGCATACACATTGTCATACTCATGCACAATCAAACCATCACAAAGCACTCAACAATTCTTATCTTAATCGTGCATGCTAACACATGAACATAATCCCCTTTCTAACTTATTTTTTCTTCCAACACATTACTGCATGTTTCCAATAAAGAGATAATTAAATTAAATCCGATCGGATCGAATCAAATCAAATCAATCTTGGCCTATAGGGATTAAGACCGCAACTTATGGTGTTAGTTCTAACCCCAAACTTTTACCTTCTCTTTTCTCTTTACCAAAACATGCATTTTCTCAAGATTCTTCTCAAAACCTAATAACCAAGTCATAACCAATTATTAGCCAACACCTTTATATTGCTTGCAGAGTTATTCTTTTTAGCAACGTGCTATTATATAATATTTTTCTCTAAACCCAAATATTTCTCAAACTATATATCAAGGGAATCTAAGAGTACACTGTAATCTTTTCATTTAAAGACTCAAGTTATAACCATACATTAGCCATGAGTTAAAACCTAATCTTTTTCCAAAGAAGTATATCATGATTGAAACTTATGAACTCTCGAAAAATAAACTTTTCTTCGTCCAACATATAATGCCATTGTTCAACCCTTAGCCAAATTTTACTTAACTATACTTCATAAGTTCCCTCATCAAATTTTCACCATATTGTTTCAAATATCTCTTAGATTAAAATCTTAGTGTATCACCTTAACGAAACATAGAGAAAAAGTAACAGAATTATCCAACCAAACTATTATACCACCAATAATTACTAAAGAGTAATGGAATCATCCGATCAAAATCATTTTGCCACCAATAATTACTAAAAAAGTAATGAGTCATCCGATCAAATCATTTTATTACCAACAATTACTAAAAAAGTAACAGAGTCATCCAACCAAGTCATTATATCACCAACAATTAATATTCACACAAATACCCAATCACAATAAGATTAACTCGGGGTGATCCCAATCTCCATTAAATGACCTCAAGCCCAACCAACCTACTTCCGAATTATTTATCATCATTAGCTAACACTTCAAGCAAACAAAAGAGGGGTTAGTACACAATCAAGCAATCAACCAAACAACAAACAAATGTCTATTACTTACAGCACACAAACGAATGCCAATCAAGCATCACGCCAATCCGCGATCCATGGCGAGTAAGTCGCGCATTATTCGCCTCTTGGCACGGCAAGTGACGGGTTGGGCTCAGGTACTTCGTTTGACCCCAAATTTTAGGGTAATATACATTGGAGGATAGGGAATCTCATGATGGTGGTAGTGGGGCGGTGCAACTACCGAAAGGTGGCAGATCTGGCTCAAAAGGGTGGAAACCCATTTTTGAATTTTTGCTTGTACAAGGGAGGTGCTGCCATGGATAGAAAAATTGCTTTAGGGGTGTGGCAACCTGAGGTAGGGGAAGCTTTTGGTAGTAGAGGTGAGAGTCACGGTGGTTGGACGGCGGCACGGCAAAGGGAGGTTCCTTTTGAAACCCATTTCGGTTTTATGGGAGGTGAGGGCTTCATTGGGGGCTGGAATTTCTGGTGGTTGGTTGCCGGTGGATGGCGGATCCAATGGAGGGGGGTGGTGTCATGGTGCGGTGTCTCATGGCAGAGTTAGGGGCTAAGCAAGGTCCAGCGTCGAGGAGAAAACCCATTTCGAGTTTGGGGCTGCCGGCGGGAGGTGGGGCTGCCGTGGTTGACACCTCTGGTGGGGTTGGACTCGCCGGAGGTTGGCAGTTCATGCGAGACTGGAGGTGAGGCTTGGTGGGAGGAGGTGGCGCCGCCACGAGCTGAAAACCGAACTACCCTTGTGGAGTACTGTAGCACCGCGGGAGAGAAGAGAGAGAGGGGAGAGAGAAAAAGGAAAGGGAGAGGGAGAAAGTGAGGGAATTTGTGACCCTTTTTGAGCTATTTAAAGGCCTGGCACTTTGAGGTTTTCAAACAGATAACAGATGAATTTAAAACACTGATATGAAAGAGCATAACATCGATTTAACTTAAAATGCTCAAATTATTTAAATAAAATATTATTTCAACTTACTTTATTTCAACATAATATTTTCATCAATACTTAAAATGATGAAGCTTATTTAATTACTTAAAAGGAATAAAACCATATATTTAAATCGGAATATTCAAAGCACATTTAAGATCTCGCAATATTTTAAATAACTAGATTCAAGGTAATAAAAAGATCCTGTATAATATAATATTTTTGGAGCTCTTCAAAAGCTATTAAACCAAAATAGAATAAACATAATAAGACTTAATAATTTAATAAGTTTAAGATCAATGAATCAGATAATGTCAAATAAAATAAAATAAATGCTCATTAAAGAAAATATGACAAATCAAACCATACATTATGATAATTAAAACCAAAAATAATAAAGATAGCATTTCAAATGGAAAGACCAGTAGTAACGATCAATTAAAATAACTAAAGCACTATTATTCAAGAATCTCACAAAAGCTTGTAACAACAATAGAACCAAAACCACTAGATCAAAGTAACATTGATAACAATTCAAATGATAAAATTGATAATTATTATTAAACAACTAAGAGTATTAAAATCTTAGATTCCACAAATAACTAACCTCAATCGTAAATAAAGCGTACCTGAAATAAAATAATGGAGATAATAATTTAATTTATTAGAATAAATTAAAACATCCAACAATAAAATATAAGCAAAATAAAAATATGCAAAAAACCTGGGGTCTCACATACACATTTTCTAGGAACTAAGGGAGCTCTGAAGGCTGATAAGTGGATTGTAGATTTAGAGTGTACTTTTGAAATCAATGGTTGTATTGAAACTCAGAAAGTTCAGTATGTGGGACATTTGCTGTAGGTAGAAGTTGGCTTATGGTTGTCGACGCCCCCGTTTATGCTTGGCATCGGACGTAAATTTAGACGTCGGGGATAAGTAACACAAGGCTACTCACCCCTCGTTCATGTCATAAGTAAATGCACACGCCTAACTTACTAGCAGTATGCAAGAATTTTTGCAGCTGAATAAGGTCAAGCCAAGTAATATAGGCAAGAAATATAAAACTTGCCAAGCATCACATGGTAGAACTAAGTATCCCAAAAGAAACTTCATAACCATACGTCAATATGTATCAAACACCACAAAATACCAATATTCCCAACATACAGGAAATATACAAAATTCTCCAAAATTACCAAAGTTATAAACTTAAAACATCGTTAGGAAATAGCTGGCCCCATTACCCCTCCCTAAAGCAGGGGTTCCTTTATATATCCTCTATGAGACAATCAATACCAAAAAGGGGCCGTACATTACTAACAGAATGCTCAGTCGGGCCCTCAGGGGTTCAAGGAGTCTCTTGGGGAATCTAGCTCCTGAAATCCATCGTCGCTTGCAAACCACTTCTATCACCTTAAAGAGGAATGATAGTTGAAAATTAAAGGGATGAGATTTCGACAAATCTCAGTAAATACACAATTACTATAACAAAAGCTTTACATGCATATGTAAGAGAACACAAACAAATGCATGTGTCATGAACATGAAAACTTATGACTTGACTTTATGTACATGCACTTTCGTAAAAAGGACTTTCATGTAACTTGACTTTCTTTAAGACTTTGACTTATGCTCATGCTTATTCATAAAAGTCTTTTCATATAACATTGACTTCTTTGATACGTACTTGAAAATTTTCGTAAACTTTTCATGTCTTTCATCATTTTTATCTTAGGCGCCATTTAACACATTCATATCATTCTTGGGGCTCAAAAGTCATTCTTGTCATGACTTCTTTGTGGACACCTCACGGTTCCCCTATGCACCGTGTTCTCTGCTAGTTACCGCATCACCCAGCGACCACTGAAGCTTAAGTGATTACGTTACACGCTACTTGCATCGCCCGCAGACTGCTCAAGTCATGGCATCATCTTTATCCAGTCTTCATCACTCAATAACCACTCAAACCGAGTGACTACATCCATATTCTTATAACGATAAGGTAAAAGTCAACACCGTCCTTGGACAACCACTAGCTTTAGATACGACCACGCTTCGAACACTTTTTGGAGTTATACATGGTCCGTCCACTGTTTTTCGTCGATTCAGACTTTAAACATAGTAAACTGGGAGTTTTACTGGGACACTACCCCGTCCCAACCTTTGGGGTTCTTATAAAACCTTAATTTTTTTCTTTTTCTTTGAAAACATGTTTGACTTAAAAACATGATTTTCATGCTTCATGCATGTGACATGCAACCCTTAGTGCTTATCATGCAAATCATGAGACTAAGTCAAGTGCACACTTTGTTCTGCATCCTTCACAATCAAACCATCTCAAGATCTCATCAAACAATTTCTATAAAAACACACAATTGGGCTTAATAGGCAAAGAAAGGTACTTGGCCTTTACCACTAGGGTTGGGCCGAAACCCTTCATGGTAACTTCTTAGGGTTTTTCTTCTTCTATTTTCCTTCTTGTACTCATCAAGTCTTAAGAAAATTAACTAAACTTTTTAGCATCACTAAGAGGGGGTTGACCGAATCCTAAAGTCCTTAGGATTAATATTTTAATCACTTTTCTCTCAACCAAAATAGCGTTCTTACTCCTATATAGGAAAACTAAAATTTCATTGCTATTAAATCGTACTAGTTTCATGCTTCTAAATTTTCTAATTATTCAAGACATAATCATCACATGAAAGAATAGTTGAGCATTGAAAAACTCGACCTTAAAACCTTAGAAACCGAAATCCCCATGTGCATCAAACCAATCCTTTTCAACTCCAAAGTTTCTATCTTAATCATGCATGCCTTTTGTGACCATCTATCATATCAATCATGCTTTATTTTTTCCTTTATAACAAAGTAACTAAATCCACCAATAAGATGTAAATCTCAAGCCTAGAATAATATACTTGCTAAGCATGGATTTATAACTAAACATATAAGGCATTTCTTCAAGCAATCTAACCTAGCATCACCAATCATTCAACAAATTTCATCTTAATCATGCATGCATTTTTGTCACCATTTATCATATCAATCATGCTTCATTTTTCCTTTGCAACAAGTAACTAAATCTACTCATATAATATAATTTCAAGCCTAAATAACATATTGACTAAGCATGGATTTGTAACCAAATAAAACAAAGCATTTCCTTTAAGAAAACTCATCCTAGCATCACCAAGCATTCAACAAACAACAACCACATTCACTCAAATATATAAATGAAATGCTGAAGACAAGATGAAGGTGCACTTACAATATTCCAAGTAGAATATAATAGCTCTAAAAAATATATGAAATAATCCATTAAAAATAAACTACAATCAATTAAAGAGAAAATCTTAAGAATACAAATCTTGGTGTGTGTATGTGATTTAACCTAGGTTTCTACACAAGGAATAGATTAGGGTTTTAGCTTACCCCTTCACGTATGCTTCCACTTAAGATTTCTTTACTCAAATTCCACTAAACTTAGGATATTTTGGTTCTTGGGGGATGAAAGAACACAAAGTAAAGTGAGAGTGGAAAGGGAGAGTTGTTGCCATGGGGTATGTTGTGGGTATGTGTGGTGGAAAAGTGAAACCAAAAGAAAGGGAGGCATAAGACTATTCAGCCAAGAGAACTTCTAGATATTCTAAGTACTCATTCCCATAGTTTAGGATTGGCATTTGATGGGTTTAAACACCAATTGATTGACCCTCATCACTAGAGCACAATCATGCCTAGTTTAGCTTGTTACTTAGGTTGGACTTCTCCCTTCCATTTTCTTCTATGGCCGGCACATACCATGGGTGAAAATCCCTCTCCTTCTTTCACATCACACTTCACAAGTTATTCACCAATATTTTATAATCAAACTTGGGGAAATGGAGAAAGCTATACTCTGCCAAGCCATGCCTTGCACAATCTGAAACCCCCATCCCTTTTCCAAGGGTTTTCTTCCCTCCCAATCTTCACTTGTCACAATCTTACACATCCATTCTTACACAATCTCACTTGTCACAATCACCTAGATTTAGGGGAATACATTGGAAGACCAAAAATGGGGTGATTCGGCTACACCCATCCAAGCCCTCACCCGAACCCTTCTCTCTTCTTCAAGCCATTTCTTCTCTCCAATAATGTTTTTCCTTTACCAATCACTCATCACCTTGTTGTCACTTCATCTTACAAAATCTATCACTTGTCATTTATCTAGAATTGGAAGCAATGCATGGGAAAAACACAATGAGGGATTCGGCTAAGGCATCCACCGAAACTCCCTTGTTCCCACTTCCATTTCCACCAAATCTCTCATGTGTCAATCATCTAGATTTGGCATGCTCCTAGGAAACCTAAATTGGAATACTCCTCTTTGTCTCCCACGGCCACCATACCAATGATGAGAAAATCTCATCTTGGTTCCAACACTTTTTCCTTCAAGAAACCCACTAGTCTTTTCTCCCACATACCTATCAATTTTTGAAGACTCACTAGAGGTCTTCTAAGTGTGACAAGTGTCCCATACATGGGCTTGGTTGACCGTGGATCAATCCTATGGGCCTATGGGCCTTGCCACTCCACTTTTGGGCCAAACACATAAGTCATTCTCTCAAAGCCCAAACCTCAAGTTCTCAATTAATTAAAATACCATCATTACCCTTATATCAAATAAATAAATAAATAAATTAGAGAGAAAATTCTGGGTCGTCACACTGGTGGGACACAAAGAGGAAGCTATTGAAGTTAGAGTTGGGAGATTTAAGAAAGAGTTTGATGATCGAATCTTTCTAGAGTCGGTGAAGCGACAGAAAGCCCAGGAATTCACTACATTGGTGCAAGGTAGCATGACGGTAGAATAGTATGCAACAATTAGTAAGGTTTGCCTCACACCTGGTATCCACTGAGAAGATGAGGGCACAAAAATTTCAAGAAGGGTTATAGCCACGTATTCGTGTTCAAGTGACGTGTCTACGAATAGAGAATTTTTAAGAGTTAGTAAATGTAGCGTCTATCGCTAAAGCAGAACAAAGAAGTCTAGTGACGCAGACTCAATTTGTTGCGAAAAGGAGATTCCCAATTTCCGCTGGAAGACACATTGGAAAGAAAAGAAGTTTTCGCCCCATGAATGGAGGAAAAGAAACGATAGCTAATACAAATGTACCGATTCTATTTCCCTTGTGCGCTAAGTGTGGACATCAGCACAAGGGTGATTGTCGAATAAATACTGGAGCTTGTTATAGGTGCAGTCAGACAGGGCACTTGATTATGGATTGTTCTCAAGACGTCCCTAAAGGAGCAAGACTATCAGTAGGAAAAGCGAAAGCTCCTGCAAAAAGCCAAAGTTTATGCGATCACACTTGGAGACGTAGATGTGAAGATGGATGAGGCAATCAATGCCGGTATTATTACTGGTAAATTCTAATTCCCTTCTCTTGTTTGATGTGTGAATTCTCTTGAATATGAAGATAATAGTAGGATAATTTTTCTAGGTAAGGTTAAACTGAATAAATATATAGTTTATGCTTTATTTGACTCTAGAGCAACGAAATCTTTTATTTCATATGAATGCGTCCAAAGGAGCGAATTAGAAGTGGAACCCTTAGTACAAAATGCTTTGGTGGCTATAACCGATGGTAAAGTGATTGGATGTCATCGAATTGTAAGAAACTGTCCTATAGAAGTTGCGGGTTTGCAGCTAACTGCTAACTTATTAGTATTCCATTTGATGGAGTTCGACTTAATCTTAGGCATGGATTGATTAGCTAAGATGGACTGTCAAAGGAAAGTGATAGTCTTTGACGTGCTAATGAAAGAAAGGCTTTGTTATAAGGGGGAAGTAGTTTAATCTTATTTCCTTTCTAGCTATTGCCAAACAGATAGAGAAAAGTATTAGAGAAGGAGAAAAGGTATGCTTGGAAATGATGTTAAATTCTTTAGGAGAAGTTAAAGGTGTCAAAGGGATTCCTTGTTGTGGAAAATTTTCATCAAGTCTTTTCAGATGATTTACCGAGATTGCCCCCTGATCGGGAAACAAAGTTTTACCATTGAATTGGAACCAGTTATGACTTTAGTTCATAAGACACCATATAGAATGGCACTTGCAGAATTAAAGGAGTTAAAGACACAGATTAAAGAACTCTTGAAGAAAGGATTTATCCGATCAAGTTCGTCTCTGTGGGGAGCACCCGTGTTATTTGTAAAGAAGGATGAGACGATGCAGATGTGTATAGATTATCGAGATCTGAATAAAGTCACAATTAAGAATAAGTACCCGTTGCCTTGGATAGATGATCTACTAGATCAGTTGAGAGGAGTATCGGTATTTTCTAAGATAGATCTTAGATTTGGGTATCATCAGCTGAAGATCAGAGAGCAGGATGTACCTAAGACGACTTTTTGAACTCGATATGGGCATTTTGACTTCTTAGTATTGCCGTTTAGGTTAACAAATGCACCAGCAGTATTCATGGATTTAATGAATTGGATATTTAGGCCATACTTAAATAATTTTGTGGTATTCTTTATTGACGATATTCTAATCTATTCTCGGACTGATGAAGAACATAAGGAGCTTTAAGGATTATATTGGAGACCTTGCAGAAGCATCAGTTTTATGCCAAGCTCAATAAGTGTGAGTTCTAGCTACAAGAAGTCAAATTTCTAGGTCATGTAATTTCAAGTGATGGTGTTTTTGTGGACCCAGCTAAAATAGAAGCAGTGATAAAGTGGCAACAACCCACAAATGCCCATGAAGTACGTAATTTTCTAAGGTTAGCTGGATATATTACAGAAGATTTGTAGAAGGTTTTTTGAAACTTTCCATGCCTTTAACGGCGTTGATGAGAAAGAATGTTAAGTACATCTGGAATGAACAATGTGAAAAGAGTTTTCAAGAACTTAAAAGGAGATTGACTACGGCACCAATTTTAGCTATATCAGTACCTCATAAACCATATGTGATATATAATGATGCTTCAAAGATGGGTTTGAGATGTGTATTTGATACAAGAATGAATAGTAGTTGCGTACGCATCCCGACAACTTAAGGATCATGAGCAAAATTATCCTACCCACGATCTAGAATTAGTAGCTGTTGTGTTTGCTTTAAAGATTTGGAGGCATTATTTATATGGAGAAAAGTGTGAAATCTACACGGACCAAAAGAGCCTTAAGTCTTTATTTAGTCAGAAAACCTTGAATATGAGGCAAAGAAGGTGGATGGAAACTATAAGTGATTTTCAGTGTAAAATTAAATACCACCCTGGGAAGGCTAATGTAATGGCCGATGCCTCAAGTAGAAAAACCCAAGCAGAAGAGTTATTAGTATTAACAATGATGTGAGAATTTCTTGTCAACAAGCTACCAAAGGAAATCAAGTTGATAGTAGTTCAAGAAATTATTCCCCTGACAGATGAAGAAATTAAAGAAGGACAACGGAAGGACGTTAAGTTGGAAAAGATCAAGCAGCAATTATCGAAAGCAAAAGGGGTCCCACATTATCTGGTCTCAAAAAATGGAATATTGTACTACAGAGAAAGAAAGGTGATTCCTGATGATCCAGAGTTGAAAGAAAGGTTGTTGAGAGAAGCTCACTGTACACCATATATTGCTCATCCCAAAAGTACTAAGATATATCAAGATTTAAAGGAAAACTTTTGGTGGAAAGGAATTAAGAAGGATGTTGCAACTTTTGTAATCAAATGTCCAGTGTGTCAATTAGTAAAAGTAGAACACCAAAGACCAGCTAGCGAATTGCAACCATTGCCGATTCCCGAATGGAAATGAGAAGTCATATCTATGGATTTTGTAGTCGGGTTACCAAAAACATCCGCCGAAAAGAATTCTATCTGGGTGGTAGTTGATCAGTTAACAAAGAGTGCCAACTTTCTGCCAATCTCAAATATGGACTCAATGGAAAAGTTAGCACGAATCTATGTGAAGGAAATAGTTCATCTACATGGGGTTCCTATGACAATAGTGTCCGATTCGGATCCTAGGTTCACATCACAATTTTGGCAAAGTCTATAAAAGATGATGGGCACAAATCTGAATTTTAGCAATGCGTATCATCCTCAAACGGATGGACAGATGGAAAGGACTATTCAGACTTTAGAAGATATGTTACGAGCTTGTGTCTTAGATTTTGGTGGTGATTAGGAAAGTCTTTTACCATTAATTAAATTTGCTTATAATAATAGTTTTCAAGCTACCATTCAGATGGCACCTTATGAAGTATTGTATGGAAGGAAATGCAGATCCCCCATATATTATTAGGATGAAGTTGGTGAAAGTAGTATTTTGGGACCCAAATACCTATAAGAAGTTAAGGAACAAGTGGAAAGGATCAGAGATAAAATAAAGACAGCACAAAGTAGACAAAAGAGCTATGCAAATAATCGTAGAAGGGCTTTAGATTTTATGGTAGGCGACTGGATTTTACTTGCAGGTTTCACCTATGAAAGGAGTAGTGCGTTTTGGAAAAAAGGGAAAATTAAGTCCTCGCTACATTGGACCTTATAAGATTCTAGAAAAAAATAGGACCTGTAGCTTATCGTCTAGCTTTACCTGCCGAATTACAAAGAGTTCATGATGTATTCCATGTGTCTTCTTTAAAGAAAATTCTAGGAGAAGGACTGGTGGCGGTAATGGATCCAGGTCATATCAATCTACGCTCCAATTTGACATATGAAGAGTGGCCTATAAGGATTGAAGATCAGAAGGACCAAACATTGTGAAATCATGTTATTTTGTTAGTTAAAGTACTTTGGAATAATCCCATTTTACAAGAATTTACTTGAGAACGTGAGGATATGATGAGGGCTAAATACCCTCAGTTGTTTGAAAACTGATTGTGATTGATTGTATTTTGTTTTGATTATGTATATATGTGGTGTGACTTTCATGAATTCAGTATTTATTTCTTGTATGCTATGATTGTTAAAATTCATTAATTGGTCTTATTCAGGATAAGGTTCGTACTAAGAAAATCGCAAGAATGTCTGTAACCCCCGTAAAACAACTAAAAGAAAGATTAAGAGAGAGATTAAGAGAGAGAATTTGTAGAAAGAAAGAAAGTCAGATAAAAGCTGAAAGACTAAAGAGATTAGAAAAGAACGAATGACATAGAACTCACATAATTGATATAGATGATAAAGGGAATCCAGTATTCAGAAAAGCTTTACCTGGAGAAGAAAGACAACCAACTAGGAGGGGATTAAATGCTGAAAGAAAGTTTTTACGAAGAATAGATAAAGGAAAAGCAGTTGCAGTTGAGTTTGCAGATAACTCTAATGAGCGTAGGAATCAAAACGTGGAAGGACCAGTTATAATAGAAATTGAAGAAGAAAGATTGCTTAAATTACAAGAAATGAGTGTCAACATGTACTGTGACCCAAATTTAGACACAATCTTTTATTTTTCACAAGACTCGTTGTCCCTATAAGAAAGAGTACCTACATCTTCAGAGGAGTCAACTGCTGCCAATAACCAAGGTAAAAGCCTTTTATATTGAGTTCTTTAAAATTTTAACTTAGCGATTTCAAGGACAAAATCTTTATTTTAGGGGGGAAGATGTAATAACTCTTCCTTTTTAAAAAGTCTTCCTCAGACTAAATATTTATTTTGAAGTCATTTTAGCATTTTATGGAATTTTTAGAAACATATGGTGTTGAGGTATTCAAATCCAAGTGAAGATATTTAAGCTATTAGGTAAAACAATTATGAATTATGGTCAAATTTTGGAAATTAGAAAAAGGTACCGATTAGAGAATTTCAATTTGGACTTAGGAAGAGATGATTTTTGAAAATTCAAAGAGATATTTTAGAAAAATTGAAATCACAAAAATCAACCACTTGGTATGCCCGGATTGGTGCTCTTGGGCTGATTCATTGAGTTTTAGTATATTAATCATAACTTTCTCATATAAACTCCGAATTAGGCTATTAAAAATCCTATAAAACCTTAAGAGGATTATCTAAAACTTTCATGTCTTGATTTTTTGTAAAATCGAATTGGATAAAGGACTTATTGGGTCGAGAAGTGAACAGGCCTGACAGGGACGAATATGGAAACTGATTTGGATATCTCTATCACCTTAGACATGTAGCAAAATCTAATTGGGTTTTTTAAGATTATGGACATTTGGACAGGTATAAGGGACAAGTGGCAAGATGGGGTGAAATCCTTAGAAGAATTGGAAGACATTTGGAGGGATAGATGGCCGGATCCCATCTCTTGGAGGATTTTCCAAATTTTGTTGCATCTTAAATCCATGTGATAAAATTTTTGGACCATTGATCACCCTAAGTTTCTAAATGGCAAGAATCTAACCATTAGATGAGAATTAGAGACAGCTAAGCCTAAACTTAGGCATGATCATGAAGGCTAAATGAGAAGATGGACATGTGTACATGCCATGGAAGGGGGTAACCGGTCATCCCATGTATTGCACCCATTTTGAACCCCTTAGGGATGTCGCCTCTTTCATGTATAAAGAGGAAGAATTCCTCACTCAATTCCCTTTGTTAGCCCATGATCACACATAAAAACTAAGAGCAAAAGCCCTTTTCAAATCCTTCATCCTCCAAACACTCAAAAGAAACCACTTGAGTCTATTGAAGGAAAAGTTTGTAAAAGCTTATTCACTTGCAATACCAAGCCTTGGAGAAATTTGTGAGTACACTATTTAACTTAATCTTGGCAAATAATAAGTGATTTGATGATTAGATCATGTTTGTTACTTGTTTGAACTTAAACTTTGCTTATGTGTTGAAATAAAATCATTATGTTTTGGATTAGTTATTGTTATGAAAAAATGCTAAGAAAAATTGTAAGAACTTAGAAATATGTTCTATTTTGATATATGAAAAAATTTATGTGAAAATAAGAAGTTTCGATTTGACAAAAAAATGAGAAAATAACCCTAGAGCAATTCGGCCTTAATAGGGTTTTTGATGAAAATTTGGTTCTAATTTGTATCCAATTGGGTTTTAATTAATTGGATGATATTTTAATAATTATGAGGAGTTTAGAAACTCTAGTTTACTTGAAAATTTTTCAAGAATTATCATAGTAGAAATTATTGAAAGAATAATTAAGAAAACGACATAGTTAAAGCTTGAATTTGTTTTTGGGAAGTTAAGGAAAATTTAGTATTTTGTAAATAAGGAGTTTAGCTTGGTTTGAATAAAACAAAAATAAGGACTGAATCTCTATAGGGCTCAGCCAGACATGGTCTGAGAATATTTAATATTTTATTTAATTAATTAAGTATTATTTGTTATGTTTTGACGTTACGAGATGGTGTGACGTAAATGCATATATACATGATGTATATTTTTGGGATGTATTTCTACATGTCATAAGGTTCATAAGGACATGAAATATGCATGTCAAAAGTCTAAGGTTATGATCATGTTGCATTTCGTTACATATATAAGTCGTTATAAGTCATGACATCTGTTTTAAAAAAAATACGATAATAAAACTTTTTAAAAACATAATAAGGCTAAGATAAGCCTAAAGTCACGTTATGAAGGGGACGGAGATACGTAACGCCCTTATGACTAACGTGCCGACGAGGACGGCAATACGTAACTTCCAGACGACTGACATGATTTGATAAGTTAAGAGTCGTGTCACAATGGGGACGGCGATACGTAACGCCCATTATGTTAAGTATTTTTCCATGTCACGATGGAGACGGCAATACGTAATACCCAGAAGACTGACACGAGACTCGTCACGAAGGGGACAACGATACGTAACACTCGAATGACTAATAAGTTATATGTATGGCCAAGTTGATGCGTCATAGTAAGAGAACTCGGCAAGGACAGCGATACATAACGTCCATCAAGATTATGTAATAAGTAAGACCCATAAGATTAAGGAAGAAATAAAAGTTCTAAGTATGAAATAGTGGGTCCATGAAAGGTATAAGTCGAGTCATGCATGTGTCTCATTACATCTGTTATGAGTTATATGTTCTGATAATTATGATGTATGTTAATATTCTATTTTGTCTATGCTTCATTAAGTTAGTGGTATACTTACTGAGATTTTCAAGAAAATCTCACTCTTGTGTGTTTCCATATTTTTGGCATATAAATTCTTATCGCAGGAATTTATGACAGAAAAGGGCAAGGCCCTGATATTGCAGGAGGGTCAGAGGAGCCTGAGAGGCCCTCTGACTACTCACTATTAGATATTTTTGTCTCTCCCGTTTATGATACTTATGACCGTCTAATGGGGGTCTGGAGCCATGGTGCGTCCTCATTTTTAGAGGAGCCGCGACGTGCTGGATGCTGCTGACTTTAGGTTTAGATGGCTCGTTGTCCATATGCGAGTCTACACGACACCATATGGACAACACCTTCGTCGAGATTTTTGTATTAGTTTGGATATGTTTCGTTATGGGAGAGAGTTTCTTGCAGTAAAGAATGAGCCTAGGTGACCCTAAAATCGTATTTTGATAAGTTATGTATATGTATCTAACAAAGAAAACTAACTGTGTTATGATGTAAATTAAGACAATGTGGTGATGCAAATATTTTGCTATGTTTGTAGTTATATTTTCACCATGTGATCATTAGGTTATTTTGTGAAACTTTTAATTAGACATTCTCCTACTACGAATTTAATTGCATTTGATAGTAAGTTTAGATGCATGCATTGAATTTTCGATACGTATGGGGGTAAGTAGCCATGTTACTTACTCTGACTCTTCAATTTACGTTAAATTCCCAAGTGTAGATTGAGGACATCACATGAGGCATTTAAAAAAATTAGATTTTTTATTTTTTTTAATAATTACAACACTACAACACTTTTTAAAAATATAAAAAATGTTATTTTTTATTTAAAATATTTTTTAATTAAAGATTTCTCAAAGCAATGAAACAGGTACCCAAGTTCCCAACGTCAAAATGGCACTAAAGTTGATTAATAATTATGTAGGACCAAAAGCATGAAAATGATTTCTATAAATTTAAACAAAACATAATTCATATAGAGAATTATTATTATATTTATCATATTTAAAACTTCCTAAGATATACTTGATTTGGAATTTGGATCCAATGATTCTAATTGATATCAAGTCTTCCGCCAATAATAATTTTGGCTTTAATTTACTCAGCATGTGCATATGATCATTTTTTTATAGGCATGAACCCAATTATGTTAGACGAAAGGTCCTTGTGATGACACTACCAAACTAGAGAATTGAATCAATATATATTACATAATTTATTAATTATCACACACTACCTAAACTTTTTATTGATTTACATATATTCTCACACATACTCATGGATATGCCTGGAATAGGAAACACAAACCCAGTTAGACTTGGAATTCTGATTCAAAGTTGGAATTCCGACCTTCGATTGGAACTCCGATCGAAGTTGAGCTCCGACTCCATTTCGGAACCACTTTTCGACTCCAACTCACGTTGCCATCAGAGTTGGGTTTGCATTTCGACTCCAACTCCAATCAAAAGTCAGAGTTCCAAACTCCGACTCCATTGGAGTTAGAGCATAACCCTACCTTCAACACACCATTTAGTAATTTCTTCTTTCACATTTCACCAATCCACACAATTTCATTTAATATCCTTACATTTCACCAAATTGATTGCCTTCAGATTTTTCCCTGATGAAAGGCTGATGAAAAGTCTACTGAAAGCTTTTTTGCATCATTTTTTTTTTTTAAATCATTTTTTATTCATATAAACTCGAAAAGAAATAAAAGGAAATAAATAAATGGGTACACACTACTAAACACGTTAAGCCACAGTTTTTATGTGGTAAGTAATGTTTTCTTTCAAAACATTGTTTTGATTCTTGAACGTCTGTCTCCGTTTTAGTTGGAAGGGGAAGGAAGAACTAAGCTTTCTTATGCTCTGAATATCTTGACTTTTGAGAGAATCTCAAATTTAAAGGGCTGGCCCAAGCATCATTGCGTTATCTTTAGATTTGAATAATATCTCTTTAAATTCATCTATATTAGCTTATGCATCTTTAAATTTTTATATAATTATAAATAATATTTCTTCAAATTTAAATAGATACTATTTTTTTTTTCTCTCTTACCCATTAAAATCAATTTCATAGAATTTATATTAAGATGATATTGATACATGAAATTTATACTAAGTTAATAATACAAAGTAAGCACTAATTGTAATATATATATAAATAATTTTAGAAAAAAAGTTAAAAAAATATATAATATTTATTATCATTTGGTTTGAAGATGCATAATTCAATGTAGGAGTTTATCTTGATATGCAAAATCAATTTTTAAAAGATGTAATTTTAAAAATACATATAGAGAAAACGATACGAGTGGTTTTTTTTTCCTAATCGAATATTTGTTTGGGTAAAGAGAATCTTCTGCCTTTTTAATCAAATGTTTTTTTTTATACTCGTCACTTTTTGGGAAGGCAACCCAATTGGCCAATTGGGAGTTAGAACTTGAAGATCCATAGTACCTGCAGCCCTACCCACTTCATATTCATTAGGGTGTAATCTTGATTCAGTTCATGCTTTGCCATACTTCTCGAAACCAAATTGATGCAAGTAGATTTTGAAATTATGAGAATTGATATATATCGTTTTGTTTAAAAATTCGAAACTTTCCATTTGGTTTGTTTTGATTTGTAGATGTAATTCTGTTTTTTTCTTTCTTGTTAGATTAATTGGTTTTCTAACCAAATAAACTTTTTTTACATTAGATATGATAAAGTCCAAAAGCCAAGAGCCTGATGGCATATTGATCCGATTCTCCAAATGAAAAATTTAGATTCAAAATCCTCCGTCCCATCATTGTATGAAAAAAAAACCAAAATATTATTATAAAAAACACCATGCATATAGCAAATTAACCAAATAAACAAAATCTTCAAAAAAATATACTAATACTTATACCATATCATACTTTTAAATATGTAAATCTACAAAGATAAATAATAACATGTTAATACATAATATTGAGATTTATATTTAAGACTAAGTTTCTATCAAAGAAGTATAAATAATAAGTTTAGAATTTCATGTTGTTTTAATTTTATATTATGTATAATATATATATCTCATATAAAGTTTGAAAAATATAATATATAGAATGTAAAAAATTAAATATATATTTAAATTTGTTTCCATGCGTTATAAGTCAGTTTCTAATTCTTGAAGACTGGTATTGAACTAGTTTTTAATCGATTTTGGCTCTTACGAATCGAAACTGACCCATAATTGAGCTGGACTGAATTGGTTTGGTTCGGTTGGTTTTTTCTTACACCATTTGGAAAAAGGAAAAAGGAAACAGATATTACTCGGCACAATTTAACGATGCAAACAACGCCTCCATATAAATTATCGTTGTAAGGGGAAACACTCAAAATATATTCTAGTTTGATGTGCCTCTTATGCAAGATTAGGATAGATGAAAGTTAAATAAAATTTTATTAAAATAAAATTTTTATTTTAAAATTTGAAAAATGGAGCTCAAATCTCTTTGCTTTCTTGTTTTAATTTTTTAATTGGAGATTTGATGTTTTTCCTAGCAAAAATGTATATAACAACAATTATTACACAATTTTTGTACAACTCTCTTGTTAATATCGTGTTTCGTACGCTTTTAGGTGAAGTTTCAGTATCTCGAGTCTTTTGAACTTGACCTACACACAAAAAAAAAAAAAAAAAAAACCAGGGAGAGAGTGGCCTTGGTAAGGCTGGAGAGCAATGCTTTTAATTTCGTACCGTACCGGCCGGTACGGCCGGTACATACCGTACCGGAGCAGTGACCGGTACAGAAATGGGATCTGTTTCGTACCGGCCGGTATTTCGGCCGTACCGGCCATGTGTACCGGCCGGTACCGGATTTGAGAATTTTTTTTTTTTTTTTTTTCATTTCTTCCTATTTTTTTATCCTAATTTAGACTAGATTATTTACATATATATTAATATATATAATTGAGACTATTATTTTGAGATATAATTTATATATATTTTTATATATTTAATTTTTTTTTTATGTATAGACTATTCCGAAACGGTACACGAAACGGTACCGGTACCGAAATATTTCGTTCCAGTGCCTTGACCGGTACGCTCACCGGTACGGTATTCAAAACATTGCTAGAGAGTCTCCGACGTGTAAGTTAGTATTTTCGTTTGAAAGTTTGTAAATAATTGAGAAAGTCTATGGAGAGTTTCCTTGTTTATGGGGTTGCAATTTATAATGGCAGCCTATGGAGACAGATTGTGTCTGTTCCCGTGGGACCCATGTTCTTTCAATTATTCATTTTGTTAGGGATCTTTAACGCAGTGTAGCCTTTGCAACGATGTCCTTAATCCGGCATGGCTTCCTAACTTGATTTATTCTACAAACATCCTTGGTGATATGTCAATGTCTTATTGTCAAAAGATTAAGGAAACTCTTTACTTCCTGTCCATCTACTTGGGCAGGTACTTATAGGTCTGACACCATTTGGGGGAGCCCCAAGGCAGCAAGTCCCATCCTCCATGCTTATATGGAGATCACATCAAGGGGTGTACCCTCTGTAAGAGTTGGGTTGATGGGCCTATGTGTGTTGGGCTAGGCCTTCTTACCCTATATCCTTAATTGTTCCTCTTAGACCTATTACTTGAATCGCAAAGGGGGAGAGGGCGGGGGGAACCCCTTCATAGTTAGCTAGCCAATTCCTATCGGACTTGTCTGATAGGATTTCCTCTAATTTTTTAATCCCTTTCGTCATCGAGGCCGAGGTGACCTCGAATCCATGCGTCTGGCTCCGAGGCCTAGGGCAGCTTGTTGTCCCTTAGTGACACATTCTCTCTTATGCCTTTATTGGCATGTCTTCTGACAGTTGCACTTGTACTTGATAGTGCCCTTTCAGTCCTTTCTGCGTTGATAACGTCAGGCAAATTTTTGCCTTCATGTTGCATTGTGGTTCATATTCTCCTGGGAAACCATGTACCGTCATGTGAGCCTTGAAGATCTTTAGGTGCTTGAGGGGATCCTGAACCTTGGTGACAAGGGTACGACCATCACTTCTTCAATATAGGGTAGACTGGTGCTTGTAAGTAGCTAGTCTATCAATGATGATGCGCCCATTTTTTTTTGTCATCTCTTCACACTTTCCTTTGAGATTGCGAAGCTTGTCTTGCATATTCTTCCTCTTTCTTTCACGTTAGCTTCGTCTCTTGCGTTTCGGGACTTTACATGTTCGTTGTTGTTGGGTTAGGCTTTGTCATCCCATTGTTGGTGGGGTATCTTGAGCATCTCATTGTCCTTTTAAAGATTCTCGACCTCACTGCTTAGCTTTGTCACCCATTGCTCCATAACTTGTAGTCTCTCCTCCATGGCAAGGTTCTTTTATCTCCGAGTAATCTAAGAATGGGTTGTTGCATGCATACGAAGTACACATAAGTTATTTTAATATCTCACAGATGGCGCCACTGTTAACGTTATGTTTCGTACGGCTTTAGGCCAAGTTCCAGCAACTCGGGTCTTCTAAGTTTGGATCTGCACAAACGAGGAAGACAAAGAGAGGGTGGCCTTGGTGAGGTTAGGGAGTCTCTGATACGTAAGTTAGTATTATCGTTTGAAAATTTGTGAATAATTGAGAGATTCTAGAGAGACTTTCTTCGTATTTGAGGATTGCTATTTATATTGAGAGCCTGGGGGACAGGTTGTGAAAGGCCCCATGGGGCTCGTCCTTTCAACTGTTCCTTTTGTTAGGTCCTTTAATGCGATATGACCTCTGCAACGGCATCATTAATGCAGTGTTCAGTTTGGGTAGTGGTATCATTAATATGGCGTAGTTTACAGACTTGCTTTATTCTATAGACAACCTTGGTGATCTGTCGATGTTCTCTTGTTAGAAGATTGAGTGCTCTTCTTACTTCTTGCCCATCTACTTGGTAGGTATTCATTGGCCTGACACCATTTAGGAGATTCCAAGGGTGGCAAGTCCCATCTCCCATGCTGTCTATTCCTATAAGAAGGTTGCATTAAGGGATATTCTTCTGTAGGTCTAGACTCTTCAAGCGTTGGTTTTTCCAGTTTTTGTACGGGCTAGGCCGATGCGCTTATTTGTGTTGAGCTTTGCCTTCTTGCCCTATATCCTTAATTATTCCTCTCAGACCCATTACTTGGACCGCAAAAGGGGAAAAATCTCTTGCATCTCTAAGAAAATATTGTTTATTTTGAATGAAATTCCATCAAAGTCAAACAAGATTTAAATTGAATTAAAAAATAATAATAATTAATTAGAGAGTTGTCAAAAATTGTTGGGTAGTTGTCTCTCACAATCACTTCTCTTTCTCTGAACAACAATTCCCTTCTTACAAGAGAAAGATTATATTTTTTGTTATGAAAGAAATGATTTTTGATATGTATCGCAGCGGAAAAAGGTCAAGCTGTAAATAAACGACAAAACATTACGCTTGTCGCACATCACATGGTTAACCAAATAAAACCCAAATTAAACATCACAAGCACATATATATATATATCAGAATAAAGTCACCAATGTAAACAGTATTATACAAAAGTACTTCCCAAAATAGCGTGAAGATTTTTCCAAAAGTACATCGGTTTATACAAAATAAAGGTGCTGCTGATTCACTCCTCCCTCCGCCAACCATACTAATAGGCGGGTTCTTCTTTTATCTTCTTATAGTTCGGGCCGTAACGAAGGCTGTCCAGACTCAGTCCTGGACCTACGTCACACATCATCCCAGAGGATGATGTAAACAGGCGTCCCATGTGGAGGAGCCCGTCAACTCCCAGCACCATACAGCACCCCGTAGGGCGTAGGTCGTCAAAAAAGTAAGTCGCCATAGGAAGCGACTCTGCCGCCCACTGACCCAACAGGTCTAGGGTCACTGGCCCGGCAGTCTCAGCCTTAGTCGGGCCCATGAGGGTCCGACCCATCTTCTCGAGAGTCGTAATCCGAGGATCCATCCTGTCTTGCAATAACTTCTATCGTTCCCAAAGGAGCGGTAGTAAAGATAATAAAAGGGGGGGTGAGATTTCGGGAGAAATCTCAGCAAGTACACTAACACTTAAACCAGAACATATCAGACATACAGATAAGTGAACAAAACATTCTTAACTAATGCACATGCAATGAATGACTGACTCATGCACATGCTCATGAAAACTTTTAAAGAGACATACTTCTTTCAGACTTCTTTTCATAAAACTTTCATGCAGACTTCTTCTTCTTTTCATATCATCGTTACTTTTCAAAACATTTCTTTAAAACATTTCGTATCTTTCATTCTTTCTTAGGCGCCACTTATCATATACAGATCTTTCTTATGGCTCGAAAGCCCTTCTTGTCATGACTTTTTCTTTCACATGTATGAGACACAACACGGTTCCCCTAGCACCCCGTGTTCCCTGCTAGTTACCGCATCACCCTAAAGTGAGCGTCATATAACTTTAAAACGGCAGGTCCTTACACCTTATCCGTCTTGGGCACCCACCAGCGTTAGGTGCTACCGCGCTCCAGACACCTTTTGGAGCCATACACGGTCCGCCGACTGTTCTTCGTCGACCCAGGGGCTACCACTCGACTTTAGACACTCCTGAGTGGACAGGGAGTTCCACTGGGGCACTTCCCCGTCCCAGCCTTTGGGGTTCTTATAAAACCTTACTTCTTTCTTTTCTTTCAAAAATTCCATCTTTTCTTTTCTTTTCTTTTTCTTAAAAACATGCTTGACTTTAAAAACCTTCTTTTCATGACTTATGCATGGGACATGCATGCTTACTTATTTTCATGCAAGAACCCGAGACAAGCTCGAGTGCATTCACATTTCATTTTCTTTCTCCCTCTTTTGGGATAACTTCATAATTTTCCTAATTAGTCGTCATGTTCTATACCCAAAATGGGCCTAGGATTGAAGTGGGGTATTGGGCCCAACTCCAACCCATCATGGCCGAATTCTCCTAGAGAGTTTCTAGGGCTTTCCTTCATCATTTGACTTCCAATTTCCTCCAATCAATTTTTAAAGTATCAAATTAAATCATGTACCCTCCTTAGCAAGGGGTAACCGAAACCTTAGTGTTTCCTAAGTAATCATTTTCACCTCCAAAACTTAGTCATTCCTATTTCCTCCATTCACCTTTTTAACTTAGGGAACTCCTCCCCTTAGTCTATTCAAACTTCCTTTCCTAAAAGTTTCTTCTATGAATTCAACTAAACAAAATCACCACAAAGCAATATAATTTTAAATCTTCCAAATCTCAACATTAAATATCATAGAATTCCAAGTAAACATTTCTATACATCATACACAAGTGATCATTTCTTCCATATGCAAGTGTATACCATTTCCATTCATATCGCTCATATAAATTATTCTCATGTCCATTTTTATTTTCTCAACACAATATGCTCCTTAAATAAATCAATTTCATCACTAGTTTCCTCAAATAAACCTTACCTTAGCAACACCAAATTTAATATTTAACACTAAAATCCTCCATGCATCATTTTCATCATTTCATCAAATAATCATGCTTTTTCCTTTCTTTTGCAACTAACACTTGATTCATCATTTCTACTCACATTCTAATCTTATTCCATAATATGAATTTATCCAAGAGTATTCATATCATAAGCAAGAAAAATCATTCCAACCCAAACATGGCAATGGCAACCATTAATCCAACAAACATGATCACTTCACTATATATAAGACTTGTTAAGGAAAAAGTGGGAGTATACTTACAACACTCCTATTAGGCCTTAGCTAAAATCTGAAATTACACACATAAAAACTCCCATTAGGCTAGCCATGAACATAAAACTCAAAGAAAACCCTATTTCCTTCCAACCATAACAAAGTGTTACATGTGTGTGTGTGTTCTTCCTATTCTTGTATAGATTTAGTCACTAACCTTCTCCAATGAATTGATCACCTTCACACTCTTGCTTTTTGGCTTTCCTACTATAGGGTTCTTCAAAATATGTGGTGAAAAGAGAAGAAACAAAAGTAGGAATGGCTAGGATGAGTTTGGCCGAGAGGTGGAGAGGAAATGAGAGTGTTTGCATGTGTCTAAGTGAATTGAGCTCAAGGGGTTTTTGCCTAAGGGGTCACACGGCCAGCTCTCTTCCCTAGGGTCCTTGGTACTCTTCTCATCATGTTTAGGCATGGCTAAAGATAGATGGGTTGATTGACAACTCTAAACCACTCCAAGATCAAATCTTGGCCATACCTAGGTGATTCTCCTTTCTCCTTTTCCTTCCTATGGCCGGCGGCTCCTTGGTGCTTCTAGCATCCATTTTCTTGTTTTTCACTCAATCATCATTCCCCTATCCTCTCATGTGTCCATCCAAGTGATTCCAAAGCCATGCTTTTTGGAAATTGAGCAAGGCATGACCGGCCAAGCTAGCTCCACCGAAAATCCATTTTGCTCCTCTTCCTAGTTTTTGTCATTTCAATCACCTACACCCACACCATACCTCTCTTCACATCACCATACTCTCTTACACATGTACTTCATCCACTTACACACTCTTCCTCTTTGTCCCATCACTTGTTGGTGGCCATACCCCATGAGATTCCCCAATGAACCCCACAGATTGGCTTCCACCGAAAACTCCAAGTTCCTTTCATCCATGCTTCTCCTCATGCCACTTGTCACTTCCCTACACACCATGATCTCACTTGGCAAGTCAAGGGATGGTGTCTTGTACCTCCAAGATACCATGGTAGGAAAATCATTCCATTAGATCCTACACTCAATCCTACATGGCATGCATCCAACTACTAGTCAACCTTCACCAAATAAGATTTTCCTATAAGGGTTTGGATAATCTTCTAGGATTTTTCTCCCATTGACAAGTGTCTCAACTATGGGCTTGATGGGCCATGAGCTCATTCTATGGGCTTTTGGACTCACCATTGCTCTCTTGGCCCATTCACTTGACCCATTCTCCAAAGGTCTCATTCCTAAGCCCATCTCTTCAAAGCCTATTTTTGTTCTTTCACCAATTATCACTAATCTTGTGTATTTATCCTTAATTGACTAATTAAATTAAGATGAAGATTTTTAGGGCTATTACAACCTAGACTAGCTTCATGGCCATCCAGGCTCCTCTGAGTTCCTTAAGTCATCGGACCTTCCCTTTTCTCAGTCATCAATCCTGCAACATAATTTTATATTTCTAAAAAGGAAAATATACAAGAGTGAGATTTCCTTGAAAGTCTCAGTAAGTACACATGTAACTTAATAAAAGCATAGACATTGTAAAATAATCACATACAAGCCAAACAGTTAGAATATGCATTTATGGCATGCTTCATGTGATTCATGCATGATTTAGACTTATGTTCTGACCAACTCTATGATACTTAAACTCTTATTTTCTTTCGTAACACTGTGAGTCTTACTTATTTCGTATCATCAACAGGTGTCCTCATTGAATATTACTTATATTGTATCATCGACAAGCTTAGGTCCCTATCGGATCTTACTTATTTTGTATCATCAAAAGGTTTAGGTCCCTATTGGATTTTGTATTATCGACAGATTTAGGTTCCTGCCGGCACGTCAGTCATACAGGCGTATCGCTGGTCCCCGTCATGACGTGATTGACTTATTAATCTTTCCACTTGTAAAGTTTTCTTAACGTATTTTCTTAAAACTGACTTCATGACTTATGATGACACATATATGTGATGTAATACAACATACGCGCATAAACGTTAAACTTATGACATGCATCTGCATAAACTTAGACTTATTACATGCATATTTTATGTCCATATGAGCCTTATAACATGTGAAAACATTTAACAATAGCATACATCGCATGCACATACATTTACATCACATCAATTCATAAAAGTCAATGCCTACTATGATAAACTCGATTTTGACTTTAATTACAATTTCATCCTTGGTTAAGTTCTTATCTCTTAGAAGTTGAAACCTAAACGTTGTAGATATTTCTCTTAGATTTCCATAGCATCTTGAATCAGTTAAATCCGACATTAAATGAATAAGTTATGTCCGATTTATCAAAAGGTGTCAAATTTGCCAATAATAATCTTATTAAGGCCAAAATTCAGTAGAGTTGTTTCTTCATTCTTTTCCATAGCAAAATCTCATGTTTTCACATAATTCTCTTCATATAATATCATAGAATATATTTCTAAATTCTCATAATTTTCTTAGCATTTTTCCATAGCAAAAAGCACTCCAAAATTCAATATGTTTCAATTTAACACATAAACAAAGATTAAGCTCAAATAAATATCAAACATAATCCAATCACCAAACCACTTATTTTATGCCAATATTAAGCTAATATATACACTTACAAATTTTCCCAAAACTAAATTGGATGTCTATGGTTGGTCTTGCACCACTTCTTCTCCAATGCCCTCAACTAGCTCTCTTTTAGCACTTAGGTGATGTGAGTGGGTTTTTGTGTAACTTTCTTGGCTATTTCTCACTATGGCTATAATAGCCCGAAATTTCTTAAGATGAAGATTTATTTGAATTTCTTTTTAAAAGAAATTTATTGGATATATATTTTCTAGGAAAATAGAGTTGGAGACTTAAATGAGAATTTTGAGTAAAGAATAAGTGAAATCATGTATTATAGAATATTATGGAAGAATCTTTGAGATTTGGAATAAGGTATCAACTAGAGAAATTCAATTTGAACTTAGAACGAGCTGAATTCTCAAAAATTAGGATGTAAATGCAACAATAAGTGATAGAGCTAAAGATCAAACACTTGGTGCCCAGAATATGCATTCTCAAATTAGTCTGTTGAGTTTTATTATAATGAGCATAAGTTACCCATATGAGGATCAAATAAAGTGATTCTAATTCGTATAAAATCCTAAGAGACAAATCTAAAACTTTTATGTTTTAGGTTTTGAGAGATAAGGACTCAATAATGAATGATATTGGGATTGAACTGGTAGACCCGAGTTTTAGGCAGAAATCTAGCTCGACTCTCGCTCGATGTTTGGCTCGAGCGAGGTTTAGGCGGAGATTTCGCTTGACCCTTACTCGATGTCTGGCTCGAGCGAGGTTTAGGCAAAGATTTCGCTCGACCCTTACTCGACGTCTGGCTCAAGCGAGATTTCCCTGTTACCTAAATCCGAGATTTTCTTGTATCCAATGCATGTGTTTTAATATATAAAGATTATGTGGTAGGTTTTTAAGAAAAAGGGGCATAGCATGTTTCTAAGAGAATAAGAACTATGAATAAGTTAGTCACGTCGTGACGGAGACGGCGAGACGTAACGCCCGAATGACTGACGTGCCGACAGGGATGGCGATACATAACGCTCGCAATGTTAAGTATGCTCCGTGTCAAGACGGAGACGGTGAGACGTAACGCCCGGAAGATTAACACGAGACTCATTACAACGGGGACCGCGATACGTAACACCCATCAAGAATAAGAAATAAATAAGTTTATAAGAAGTGAAGTTTTTTTTAAGAAAAAGGAGATAAGTAATCATAAGAGTGCATATATTTTAAGTTAATGATAAGTTATGCATAAGTCACATGAAATATATTTTCTAAATTATGTCTTCTTTTAGATTTTTTCTAAAAATGTTAGTGGTTGCTTTGTCTATGCTCTTTTAAGCTAATTGTGTACTTACTGAGATTTTTAAGGAAATCTCACTCTTTTGTGGTTTTATATTTCTTTCTTGTATATATAAACTATACACAGAGTGTGATGGCCAACAAGGGGAAAGCCCCAATGCTGCAGGAGACTCAGAGGAGTCTTGAAGGACCATCTAGTTATAGTCTCTATGTAGATTTTACTTTTGCATCTTTGGGACTTTTTATTTATGACCAGCGGATGGAGTTTTGGTATCACAGTGCATTCGCTTTTTCTAAGGAGGAGCAACGTACAGAATGCTGCTTGACTTTGGGGTTAGATGGTTTCCTGTCCATATGTGGGGTCTACACGACACCATAGGGACAATATCTTCAGCGAGACCGTTGTCTTAGTTTAGATATGTTTCGCTATAGGAGAGAATTTCCTGAAGTTAAGAAGGAACCCAAGTGGCTATAAGGATGGTCTTCTGAATGTTATAAGTAGTTTGTTAACCCTGATAATTATTTGGGCTTTGTATATATATGACAGTACAATATTAAATTTATGAATGAATGGAGTGGATGTTGTAAGTATATCTTTCTCCATGTGATCTTTAGAAATTTTTATATTTGAAGACCTCATCCGTTGTGAATATTATATTTTATGTAATATATTCACTAAGTTTTTTGATACGTACGAGGGTGAGTAGCTTAGTATTACTTATCCTAATACCTTGATTTACGTTAAATCCCATACGTAAATTGAGGTCGTCATAATAGCCGACTAGTATCTCTCATGGGGAAAAAAGAGAAGCCCACGCATCTATTTATGTATGAGAGACATGGGATGCAAGAGAAGAGATTTGGGCATTTTAGCACATCCTTGGCTGATTAGGGTGATGTGTCCCTTATATTTGTGGTCTCATGATCACCCCTAATCCTATGGGGATTTTCTAATATTTTAATCCCATGATTGAGATTAATCCACCTATAAAATGATCTTGATCAATGTCTCAAAGATTCCAACACCCATGAGGGTAAAGACAAAATAACATCATAGGAAATTTTCCAATGGGTGTATCTGGCCACTTGGACTCCCGTAGGGGTCAACCACATTCCAGTCTAAATAAATCCTTGATACAATTCGATTATTTGAAAACTCAAAACGTAAAAATTTAATATCATCCTTTTAAGGTTTTATAGGATTTTTAATCACTTTATTACGAGATTAGATGAGAGAGATATGATTAATTTCCCAAAATATGTCAAAACTCACCCGAGAACATCCAATCCGAGTTCTCCATTTGTTTTCCTTTGTTTTCTTACACCCCAAGACTTCTAGATGAAGTCTTATCAACTTGCCACATGTTCCCACACATGTCAAGAGCTTTAGAAAGCTGAGAAAACAATTTGATCTTTGTCACATGGCTAGGTCGGTGCACTTTGCTTAAGTCAGTTACCAGTTGACTCCTATTCCTATCCATCTACTTTATACTAGATTTAGTCCTTGATCCATTCCTTCTCTTCAAAAATCTAAAACATGAAAGTTTTATATTTGCCTCTTAATGTTCTATAAGAGTTAGAATTACCTCATTTGGACCTCATATGAAGGATTTATTCTCATTTCACCAAAACCCGATGGACCAACTTGAGAACACTTAATCCAGCCACCAAGTGTTTGATTTTTAGTTTTATGACTTCCTCTTGATATTCTCCCCTAAATTTCGAAAAGTTACATCTTCCTAAGTGTTGAACCCAAGGTTTCAAGTCTCGTATTTACGTATAAATTTTGATGATAACAAATAATATTGAAAACTCAAGTTCAAGTTGTCTATGCATGAAGGGAGCTAAACACATCAAGAAATCAAGCATGAGCAAGAAAGATATCAAGTCTACAAATGAAGCTCATAGATTATTTTTGTACATCTCTTGATAAAATTAGAAATTGGATTAAGGCTCCAAATTACTCTTTTTTCTCATAAAACATCAAATTATTTTTTCCACATATGCAAGACATTTTTAAATGTCTTAGTTTTGAAAATTATGTTTTTCACATGTGCATAACACCATCAAACAAAATAATTTCGAAAATTATATTTTTTTTATAAAAACTTGATTTTATAAGATGATTGATTATCATATTTGACATGTGCATATTTTGTTTGAAAGTCTTGAAGGGAGGTGGTGTGTTTTTTTGACTAATACAAAAAGTAGATGATTTTGTTTGAGAATCTTAAAGGGTGGTTGTGTGTTTTTTTGACAAATATAAAAGATAGATGATTTGTTTGAAAATCTTAAAGGGTGGTTGTGTGTTTTTTTGACATATGCAAAAAGAAGATGATTTGGTTTGAAAATAAATCATGCTCATTTTGTCTTGTATGAAAAGCAAAAGATTAGGTTTGATTTCTTTGAAAAATGAATGGAGTTGTCTTTGACAAATGCAAAAAGGAAATGTTTTTATTTGAATTTTTTGAAAAGTAAATAGTGCTCTTATTTGACATGGGAATCTTTTCAAATTTGAAATTGAAGAATCATTTGCCTATAAATAGCTCACTTGAGTTTTGCAAAATTCACAACAAGAGCTTACACATCTATTGCTAAATTTTGCATCATTCTTTCAAAGCTCTCATTCTCTCTTTTCTAAAGTTTTGAGCCTTAATTCTTGTTCTTGTTGAGAGAGATATAGTTTGTGCTGTATTGTTCTTATTTCACTCATTGAGGAGTGTTTTCTGATAGCCTACCCACTATCAATTCTTGTATCAGTAAGAGGGTGTGTATAACCCTTGTGTGTGTAGAAGGTGTTCTACACGGGGAATAGTTAAATCACCAAGTGTGAGGTGATTGGAAGTAAGAGGGTGTGTATAACCCTTGTGTGTGTAGAAGGTGTTCTACACAGGGAATAGTTGAATCACCAAGTGTGAGGTGATTGGAAGTGTAGAGGGTGTTCTACACGGAATCTTTGGAGCGGTGCTGCTCAAAGGTGTAATAGGTTTCTATCTCCACCTAAAGGAGATTGAATAGTGGATTTGGGAATCCTCAAGGGGTAGCTTGAGGCGAGGACGTAGGCAGTGGGGCTGAACCTCGTAAAAATACTGAGTTTGCTTTCTCTTACCCTACTCTTTATATTTCCTACTGTTTTATATTTTGGTTATATTTTATATTGTATAAGTATTAATTTTTTAATATAACCCAATTCACCCCCCCTCTTGTGTTAGTCATCTGGGCAACAAGTGGTATCAGAGCTAGAGCTCTATTATAAGATTAACTATCTTTTGAGTTAAGATCTTATGGCTAACATTGCAGCTTCATTTGGTGAAGGTCAATCTAGCAGTCGGCCTCCACTCTTTTGTGGAGACAATTACTCATTCTGGAAAGTTAGAATGAGAATATTCCTTCAGGCTCAAGGTCGAGAAATCTGGAAATGTATTGTAAATGGACCTTATATTCCAACAAAAGTAGTTGATGGAGTAAAGGTCAAAAAGGAAGAAGAAGAGTTTAATCGTGAAGACGATAGACTTTATACTTTGAATTTAACTGCTATGAATTTATTATATAATGCTCTCAATGGTAATGAATTTAATAGAGTAATGACTTGTGCTACAGCAAAGGAAATTTGGGATAACTTGGAAGTTACTTATGAAGGAACTTCTCAAGTCAAGGAATCAAAAATTTATATTCTTACTCATGAATATGAAATGTTTAAGATGAATGATGATGAATCTATTTCTAGTATGTACACTCGTTTTACTAACATCATAAATAGCTTGACAGCTCTTGGCAAAGTTTATTCCAAAGTGGAGATAGTAAGAAAAATTCTCAACTCTCTACCAAAACGTTGGGAATCAAAAGTGACAGCGATTCTTGAAGCTAGAGACCTCAAGAAGCTCGAAGTGAATGAACTCATCGGGTCACTTATCACCCATGAGTACACATTGAAAAGAGGAGAAGAAGAAGGAAAGTCAAAGAAGAGCTTGGCACTTAAAGCTGTTCCACATGAAAGTGAAAGTGATGAAGATGAGGAAAATGACGACAAAGATGAAGAAGTTGCGATGATAACAAGAAGAATTCAGAGGTTCTTAAAGAAAAATAAAACTCCTCCAAGGAAATCCTTCAATAAGTTTTCCAAGAAAGATTCAGGTAAAAATGACACTTTAATTTGTTATAAATGCAATAAACCCGGTCATATCAAGCCAGATTGTCCTCTGCTAAAGAAAGATCGAAACAAAGGCAAAAAAGCAATGAAAGCTACGTGGAATGATGATTCAAGTAGCTCAGATAGTGAAGCAAGCAATGGAGAATCAGGAAATCTTTGTCTTATGGCTAAAGATGACATTGAGGTAACAAATTTTGATAATATTGAAGATCCTTCATATGAAGAATTGCAAAATATTTTAGAAGAAGTATATGAGGAATTTGAAAAATTGGGTATCAAGTATACTGTTTTGAAAAAGAAAAATTCTTCTTTAACAAACGAAATTGATATTTTAAGAAAAGAAAATATTGTTTTGAAAGATGAAAATTTTGAATTGAAGAAAAAGAAAACCGATTTAGAAAATATTATTGAAAACTTTACGAATGGAAAAAGAAATTTTGAAAAACTTCTTGGTAGTCAAAGATGTGTTTTTGATAAGGCAGGTTTGGGATATAAGCCAAAACAAAAATACAAATCTTATAAAAACTTCTTTGATAATCCTTCTACATCAAAATCTAATATTCAAAATTCTTTTCATAAAAATAATTTTGTTAAAAAAGGATACTATTATAATCACTCAAGTTCTTCATATATGTCACATGCTATTTGTAATTTTTGTAATAGAAATGGTCATAATTATTTTGCTTGTCCTATTAGAAGAAAATATACAATGACTATTAGGGCCATATGGGTACCTAAAAATCTTATTTCTTCTAATACTAATAAATAAAGGACCCAAAGAACTTGGGTACCAGGAATTGTTTTTAATTGCTTTTGTAGGTATGCATGAAGTATTCTACTGGTAAAAATAAATGATTTTTAGATAACGGATGCTCAAGATACGTGACAGAAGACAAAACTAAATTCATTGACTTCACTTCTAAAGAAAAAGGATGTGTGATATTTGGAGACAATTTAAAAGGGAAGATCATGGAAATAGAAGGAAAGATCATCAAGACTTAGTACAAGATGCAACCAAATAGTGGAAACATGTGAAAGATCATCCAGCGGAATAAATTCTAGGAGAACCTTCACGAGATGTAAGTACTCGATCATCTCTTAGAAATATTTGCAATCATACTGCTTTTCTATCTCAGATTGAACCTAAAAATATTGATGAAGCACTTCTTGATGAATCTTAGATTCTAGCTATGTAAGAAGAACTTAATCAATTTGAAAGAAATGATGTTTGAACACTTGTTCCTAAACCCAAAAATCATACTATTATTGGAACAAAATGGGTTTTTAGAAACAAGAAACATGAGTCCGGAGTCATTACTAGAAATGAGGCTCGACTAGTGGTCCAAGGTTTCAATCAAGAAGAATGAATCAATTATGATGAGACATATGCACCAGTCGCAAGATTAGAAGCTATTCGAATGCTACTTACATATGCTTGTTATAAAGATTTCAAACTTTTTTAAATGGATGTTAAAAGTGCTTTCTCAAACGGTTTTATAAATGAAGAAGTATATGTTGAGTAATCTCCAGGTTTTGAAAATCATATTTCTCTAAATCATGTTTTCAAACTCACAAAAGTACTATTTGGACTCAAACAAGCTCCTAAAGCGCGGTACGAGAGATTCAGTAGTTTCTTGATTGAAAAAGGCTTTTTAAGAGGAAAAATTGATACAAATCTTTTCATTATATACGAAAATGATGATATTCTTTTGATTCAAATTTATGTTGATGATATAATATTCGGTGCTACTAATGAAAATATGTGCCAAGTTTTTGCTAAGACTATGCAGGAAGAATTTGAAATGAGCATGATGGGAGAGCTTATATTCTTTCTCGGATTGCAAATTAAGCAAGCAAAAAGTGGGATATTCATCAATCAAAATATATTAAAAAATTGCTGAAGAAGTTTGGGATGGAAGGTGCTAAGGAAACTGGAACACCAATGAGCTCATCCACTAAACTTGATAAAGATGAATCCGGTAAACTAGTTGATTCGAAGGTATATCGAGATATGATTGGTAGCTTATTATATTTGACAACCGGTAGACCAGATATTATGTTTAGTGTATGTTTATGTGCACGTTTTCAATCATTTCCAAAATAATCTCATTTGATTGCAGTCAAGCGGATTTTTAGATATTTTGCCAATACCATTGACTTAGAGTTATGGTATCCTAAACACATTATTTCGATCTTATTAGTTATTCAGGTACCGATTATACTGGTTCTTTGAAATAAGATATCATTTTTTTGAGATCATGTGCAGAAAAGGCGATATAGTACTGGAGTTCACAAACACACACGATCAGTTAGCAAATATATTCACAAAACCCTTACCAGAAGATAGATTATTTATGATTAGAAGAGAAATAGGTATGATGCATGTTATGAATATCTCTTGAAAGATAGATCAGAGTTCATAAAAATAGAGAGATATTTTTTTAAATACTTTTACATAAACTTGAGGTTCTTAGCCTCATGTTTGAGACGCTCATTCTCTTCATACAATATCATGTCATCCCTATCCATGGGAACTGGCAAGCGGAATGAAGAATCCAATAGAGATTTCAACTTTTTATTCTTCTGCCGAAGGATTCCTTCCCTTGTGTGAGACTCTTGAACAATTCGTTGAAGTACAACAATTTGTTCTTTAAGCTTTTCAACCTCATGATTTTTGACTTGTAGCCGCTGGGAAAAAGCGACAATAGAGGATGAGTAGCGAGTCCCGAGACTCACCAAGTCGTAGATAGCATCGGAGTCTGGCTTATTAGCCAAACTGTTGTTCTCTTGCTGCAACATGGCGCCAATGGTAGCTGCAGAAAGGACATGAGATTGAGATGTAGAATACCTCATGGATGCATCTAGAGGAATGTTAGAAGAATAAGCCATTGAGAAAAGAATTGAAAACTTAAAGCGAGAATATTGAAGGAATGCAGATGAGTTATAGAGATGAGAATAAGATTTGATGCAAATCGGATGAACTTTAAAACTGATTTTATAGAGATAGCATAAAGAACAAGACAAACTATTGTCTCTTCAAATCTTATTAGTCAAAAGAAATATAAGATATGCTGGACACACATTGTCAAAAGTTTTCTTACTAGAAAAACGGTTCTCTGCTCCTATCATGGCATTGACGGCCTTAGGAGAGAAGATTGATGGTTGATGCGTCAAGGGTTCCTGATTCAAGTCTGGAACATTAGTGGAAGAGAATTGTTCGGCCATTCTATCGTTATGGAGAAACAGAACTTAGGTCAAGAAGCAATGTTTTTTTTGGTATTCGATTGGTGAAAATGATTTTTTTATAGAAACTCAGAGCCTTCAAACCCGTTTGTCAACAACATCAGGCGATTGATCTGCTTTCGCACCGACTGCTAGAGCTAAGCCTCCAACCTTTACAGGTTTTGTCAGATACGCGTGGCTCCGCACCGAACTGTCAGAGTTAGACTTCCAACATTTGCAGGTTTTGTCGGACATGCATGGCTCTGCACCGCATTGCCAGAGCTAGGCTTGTAGCTTTTGCTGTCTTTGTCGGACACGGATAATTTTAATTATTCAACTTCAAATCTCTGGAATATCAAATTCGTCAATAACATCAAGCGGATTTAAATCTTCTTCCGCACCGAGATGATAAAATTCGGCTTCAACCTTTGCAGGTTTTGTCGGGCACGGGTGGTTCCAACTTCTACTCTCTAACATACCGTTTTATTTGATTATTGCTTATTACGAAAAAAAAAAAAAAAAATCTTATTGAAACCAATTACGGTTCCTTTTTAATGATGCCAAAAGGGGGAGAAGTCTTATACTAGTATTATACTACCCTGTTATATATGCTAGAATCATGTTTATATTTTTCTTGAAATACTAACGCATATTTTCAGGGGGAGCTTAAGTATTACTGCAGGTCGCAGATTTCTACTAAGTATTTGTCATCATCAAAAAGGGGGAGATTGTTGAACCCAAGGTTTCAAGTCTCGTATTTACGTATAAATTTTGATGATAACAAATAATATTGAAAACTCAAGTTCAAGTTGTCTATGCATGAAGGGAGCTAAACACATCAAGAAATCAAGCATGAGCAAGAAAGATATCAAGTCTACAAATGAAGCTCATAGATTATTTTTGTACATCTCTTGATAAAATTAGAAATTGGATTAAGGCTCCAAATTACTCTTTTTTCTCATAAAACATCAAATTATTTTTTCCACATATGCAAGACATTTTTAAATGTCTTAGTTTTGAAAATTATGTTTTTCACATGTGCATAACACCATCAAACAAAATAATTTCGAAAATTATATTTTTTTTATAAAAACTTGATTTTATAAGATGATTGATTATCATATTTGACATGTGCATATTTTGTTTGAAAGTCTTGAAGGGAGGTGGTGTGTTTTTTTGACTAATACAAAAAGTAGATGATTTTGTTTGAGAATCTTAAAGGGTGGTTGTGTGTTTTTTTGACAAATATAAAAGATAGATGATTTGTTTGAAAATCTTAAAGGGTGGTTGTGTGTTTTTTTGACATATGCAAAAAGAAGATGATTTGGTTTGAAAATAAATCATGCTCATTTTGTCTTGTATGAAAAGCAAAAGATTAGGTTTGATTTCTTTGAAAAATGAATGGAGTTGTCTTTGACAAATGCAAAAAGGAAATGTTTTTATTTGAATTTTTTGAAAAGTAAATAGTGCTCTTATTTGACATGGGAATCTTTTCAAATTTGAAATTGAAGAATCATTTGCCTATAAATAGCTCACTTGAGTTTTGCAAAATTCACAACAAGAGCTTACACATCTATTGCTAAATTTTGCATCATTCTTTCAAAGCTCTCATTCTCTCTTTTCTAAAGTTTTGAGCCTTAATTCTTGTTCTTGTTGAGAGAGATATAGTTTGTGCTGTATTGTTCTTATTTCACTCATTGAGGAGTGTTTTCTGATAGCCTACCCACTATCAATTCTTGTATCAGTAAGAGGGTGTGTATAACCCTTGTGTGTGTAGAAGGTGTTCTACACGGGGAATAGTTAAATCACCAAGTGTGAGGTGATTGGAAGTAAGAGGGTGTGTATAACCCTTGTGTGTGTAGAAGGTGTTCTACACAGGGAATAGTTGAATCACCAAGTGTGAGGTGATTGGAAGTGTAGAGGGTGTTCTACACGGAATCTTTGGAGCGGTGCTGCTCAAAGGTGTAATAGGTTTCTATCTCCACCTAAAGGAGATTGAATAGTGGATTTGGGAATCCTCAAGGGGTAGCTTGAGGCGAGGACGTAGGCAGTGGGGCTGAACCTCGTAAAAATACTGAGTTTGCTTTCTCTTACCCTACTCTTTATATTTCCTACTGTTTTATATTTTGGTTATATTTTATATTGTATAAGTATTAATTTTTTAATATAACCCAATTCACCCCCCTCTTGTGTTAGTCATCTGGGCAACACTAAGTCCAAATATAATTTCTCTAGTTGATACCTTATTAAAATTCTCAAAAGTCCATCCAAAATTTATTTTAGAATGCATCTAAGTCTCAAATTCTATTTTTATGGACAAATATACTTCCAATTAATTCCTTTAAAATATTATCAAGTAAACTCTTTATCTTAGAAAATTTGGGCTATGACAATTTCTATTTGGACTTAGGAAGAGATGATTTTAGAAAATTCAAAGAGATATTTTAGAAAAATTGAAATTACAAGAATCAACCAACCACTTGGTGTGCCCGGAATGGTGGTCTCGGGCTGATTCCTTGAGTTTTAGTAATTTAATCATAACTTTCTCACATGAACTTAGAATTAGGATATTCAAAATTCTATAGAACCTTAAGAGAATGATCTAGAACTTTCAAACTTTGAGTTTTTGGGAAACCGAATTGGATAAAGAACTTATTGGGTCAAGAAGTGAACGGGCTCGACAGGGGCAGAAATGGAAACTGATTTGGATTATCTCTATCACCTTAGACAAGTAGCAAAATCTAATTGGGTTTTTTAAGACTCTAGACATTTGGACAGGTGTAAGGGACATTCGGCAAGATGGGGTGAAATCCTTAGGAGAATTGGAGGACATTTGGAGGGATAGATGGCCGGATCCTATCTCTTGGAGGATTTTCCAGATTTTATTGCATCTTATATCCATGTGATGAAATTTTTGGACCATTGATCATCCTAAACTTCTAAATGGCAAGAATCTAACCATTATATAAGAATTATAGACACAGCAAAGCCTAAATTTAGGCCTGATCATGAAGGCTAAATGGGAAGATGGACATGTGTACATGCCATGGAAGGGGGTAACCAGTCATCCCATGCATTGCACCCATTTTGAACCCCTTAGAGGTGTTACCTCTTGCATGTATAAAAAGAGAGAATTTCTCACTCAATTCCCTTTGTTAGCCCACGGTCACACATAGAAAAACTAAGAGCAAAAGCCCTTTTCAAACCCTTCATCCTCTAAACACTCAAAAGAAACCACTTGAGTCTATTGAATGAAAAGTTTGTAAAAGTTTTTTCACTTGCATTACCAAGCCTTGGAGAAATTTGTAAGTAAACTATTTAACTTAATCAAGTAGAATAAGTGATTTCATGATTAGATCATATTTGTTACTTGTTTGAACTTAAACTTTGCTTATGTGTTGAAATGAAATCTATTATGTTTTGGATTAGTTATTGTTAAGGAAAAATGCTAAGAAAAATTGTGAGAACTTAGAAATATGTTCTATTTTGATTTATGAAGAAGTTTATGTGAAAATAAGAAGTTTCGATTTGACATAAAAATGAGAAAATAACCCTAGAGTAAATCGGCCTTAATATGGTTTTTGAAGAAAATTTGGTTGTTTCCAATTGGGTTTTAATTAATTGGATGATATTTTAATAATTATGAGGAGTTTAGAAACTCTAGTTTACTTGGAAATTCTTCAAGAATTATCATGATAGAAATTATTGAAGGAATAATTAAGAAAGTAACATAGTTAAGCTTGAATTTGTTTTTGGGAAGTAAAGGGAAATTTGATATTTTGTAAATAAGGAGTTTAACTTGGTTTGAATAAAAGAAAAATAAGGATTGAATCCCTATAGGGCTCGGCCAGCCATGGTTTAAGAATATTTAATATTTTATGTAATTAATTAAGTATTGTTTGTTATGTTTTGATATTACGAGATGATGTGACGTAAATGCATATACACATGATGTATATTGTTGTGATGTGTTTCTACAAGTCATAAGGTTCAGAAGGACATGAAATATGCATGTCAAAAGTCTATGGTTATGATTATATTGCGTTTCGTCACATATATGAGTTGTTATAAGTCATGATGTCTGTTTTAAAGAAAATACGATAAGAAAACTTTTTAAAAACATAATAAGACTAAAGTCACGTCATGGCAGGGACGGCAATATGTAATGCCTGTATGACTGACGTGACGACGGGGACGGCGATACGTAACGTCCGGACGACTGACATGACTAACGGGGACAATGATACGTAATTCCTACTATGTTAAGTATTTTTTCATGTCATGATGGGGACGGAGATACGTAACGCCCAGACGACTAACGAGTTATATGTATGGTCAAGCTATCGCGTCATGCTAAGAGAACTCGGCGGGGACGGTGATACATAATGCCCGTCGAGGTTATGTAATAAGTAAGACCAACAAGATTAAGGAAGAAACAAAAGAAATAAAAGAAATAAAAGTTTTAAGCATGAAATAGTGGGGTTCATGAAAGGTATAAGTCGAGTCATGCATGTGTCTCACTACATCTTTTATGAGTTATATGTTCTGATAATTATTATGTATGTTTCTATTTTGTCTATGCTTCATTAAGTTGTGTGTTTCCATATTTTTGGCATATAAATTTTTATCACAAGAATTTTTGATGGAGAAGGAAAAGGCCCTAATATTGTAGGAGGGTCAGAGGAGCCCTGAGAGGCCCTCTGAAACTTATGACAGTCTGATGGGGGTTTGGAGCTATGGTGCATCCACGTTTTCAAAGGAGCCGCGACGTGCCAGATGCTGTCTGACTTTAGGTTTAGACGGCTCGTTGTCCATATGCAAGGGTCTACACGACACCGTATAGAGAACACCTTAATCACTCCTGAGTGAACAGGGAGTTCCACTAGGGCACTACCCCGTCCCAGCCTTTGGAGTTCTTATAAAAACTTAATTCTTTTCTTTTTCTTTAAAAACACGTATGACTCAAAAACGTGACTTTCATGCTTCATGCATGTGACATGCAACCTTTAATGCTTAATATGCGAATCATGAGATCAGTCAAGCATACACATTGTCATACTCATGCACAATCAAACCATCACAAAGCACTCAACAATTCTTATCTTAATCGTGCATGCTAACACATGAACATAATCCCCTTTCTAACTTATTTTTCTTCCAACACATACTGCATGTTCCAATAAAGAGATAATTAAATTAAATCCGATCGGATCGAATCAAATCAAATCAATCTTGGCCTATAGGGATTAAGACCGCAACTTATGGTGTAGTCTAACCCCAAACTTTTACTTCTCTTTTCTCTTTACCAAAACATGCATTTTCTCAAGATCTTCTCAAAACCTAATAACCAAGTCATAACCAATTATTAGCCAACACCTTTATATTGCTTGCAGAGTTATTCTTTTTAGCAACGTGCTATTATATAATATTTTCTCTAAACCTAAATATTTCTCAAACTATATATCAAGGGAATCTAAGAGTACACTGTAATCTTTTCATTTAAAGACTCAAGTTATAACCATACATTAGCCATGAGTTAAAACCTAATCTTTTTCCAAAGAAGTATATCATGATTGAAACTTATGAACTCTCGAAAAATAAACTTTTCTTCGTCCAACATATAATGCCATTGTTCAACCCTTAGCCAAATTTTACTTAACTATACTTCATAAGTTCCCTCATCAAATTTTCACCATATTGTTTCAAATATCTCTTAGATTAAAATCTTAGTGTATCACCTTAACGAAACATAGAGAAAAAGTAACAGAATTATCCAACCAAACTATTATACCACCAATAATTACTAAAGAGTAATGGAATCATCCGATCAAATCATTTTGCCACCAATAATTACTAAAAAGTAATGAGTCATCCGATCAAATCATTTTATTACCAACAATGACTAAAAAGTAACAGAGTCATCCAACCAAGTCATTATATCACCAACAATTAATATTCACACAAATACCCAATCACAATAAGATTAACTCGGGGTGATCCCAATCTCCATTAAATGACCTCAAGCCCAACCAACCTACTTCCGAATTATTTATCATCATTAGCTAACACTTCAAGCAAACAAAAGAGGGGTTAGTACACAATCAAGCAATCAACCAAACAACAAACAAATGTCTATTACTTACAGCACACAAACGAATGCCAATCAAGCATCACGCCAATCCGCGATCCATGGCGAGTAAGTCGCGCATTATTCGCCTCTTGGCACGGCAAGTGACGGGTTGGGCTCAGGTACTTCGTTTGATCCCAAAATTTAGGGTAATATACATTGGAGGATAGGGAATCTCATGATGGTGGTAGTGGGGCGGTGCAACTACCGAAAGGTGGCAGATCTGGCTCAAAAGGGTGGAAACCCATTTTTGAATTTTTGCTTGTACAAGGGAGGTGCGGCCATGGATAGAAAAATTGCTTTAGGGGTGTGGCAACCTGAGGTAGGGGAAGCTTTTGGTAGTAGAGGTGAGAGTCACGGTGGTTGGACGGCGGCACGGCAAAGGGAGGTTCCTTTTGAAACCCATTTCGGTTTTATGGGAGGTGAGAGAAGGTGAGGGCTTCATTGGGGGCTGGAATTTCTGGTGGTTGGTTGCCGGTGGATGGCGGATCCAATGGAGGGGGGTGGTGTCATGGTGCGGTGTCTCATGGCAGAGTTAGGGGCTAAGCAAGGTCCAGCGTCGAGGAGAAAACCCATTTCGAGTTTGGGGCTGCCGGCGGGAGGTGGGGCTGCCGTGGTTGACACCTCTGGTGGGGTTGGACTCGCCGGAGGTTGGCAGTTCATGCGAGACTGGAGGTGAGGCTTGGTGGGAGGAGGTGGCGCCGCCACGAGCTGAAAACCGAACTACCCTTGTGGAGTACTGTAGCACGCGGGAGAGAAGAGAGAGAGGGGAGAGAGAAAAAGGAAAGGGAGAGGGAGAAAGTGAGGGATTGTGACCCTTTTTGAGCTATTTATAGGCCTGGCATTTTGAGGTTTTCAAACAGATAACAGATGAATTTAAAACACTGATATGAAAGAGCATAACATCGATTTAACTTAAAATGCTCAAATTATTTAAATAAAATATTATTTCAACTTACTTTATTTCAACATAATATTTTCATCAATACTTAAAATGATGAAGCTTATTTAATTACTTAAAAGGAATAAAACCATATATTTAAATCGGATATTCAAAGCACATTTAAGATCTCGCAATATTTTAAATAACTAGATTCAAGGTAATAAAAAGATCCTGTATAATATAATATTTTTGGAGCTCTTCAAAAGCTATTAAACCAAAATAGAATAAACATAATAAGACTTAATAATTTAATAAGTTTAAGATCAATGAATCAGATAATGTCAAATAAAATAAAATAAATGCTCATTAAAGAAATATGACAAATCAAACCATACATTATGATAATTAAAACCAAAAATAATAAAGATAGCATTTCAAATGGAAAGACCAGTAGTAACGATCAATTAAAATAACTAAAGCACTATTATTCAAGAATCTCACAAAAGCTTGTAACAACAATAGAACCAAAACCACTAGATCAAAGTAACATTGATAACAATTCAAATGATAAAATTGATAATTATTATTAAACAACTAAGAGTATTAAAATCTTAGATTCCACAAATAACTAACCTCAATCGTAAATAAAGCGTACCTGAAATAAAATAATGGAGATAATAATTTAATTTATTAGAATAAATTAAAACATCCAACAATAAAATATAAGCAAAATAAAAATATGCAAAAAACCTGGGGTCTCACATACACATTTTCTAGGAACTAAGGGAGCTCTGAAGGCTGATAAGTGGATTGTAGATTTAGAGTGTACTTTTGAAATCAATGGTTGTATTGAAACTCAGAAAGTTCAGTATGTGGGACATCTGCTGTAGGGAGAAGTTGGCTTATGGTTGTCGACGCCCCCGTTTATGCTTGGCATCGGACGTAAATTTAGACGTCGGGGATAAGTAACACAAGGCTACTCACCCCTCGTTCATGTCATAAGTAAATGCACACGCCTAACTTACTAGCAGTATGCAAGAATTTTTGCAGCTGAATAAGGTCAAGCCAAGTAATATAGGCAAGAAATATAAAACTTGCCAAGCATCACATGGTAGAACTAAGTATCCCAAAAGAAACTTCATAACCATACGTCAATATGTATCAAACACCACAAAATACCAATATTCCCAACATACAGGAAATATACAAAATTCTCCAAAATTACCAAAGTTATAAACTTAAAACATCGTTAGGAAATAGCTGGCCCCATTACCCCTCCCTAAAGCAGGGGTTCCTTTATATATCCTCTATGAGACAATCAATACCAAAAAGGGGCCGTACATTACTAACAGAATGCTCAGTCGGGCCCTCAGGGGTTCAAGGAGTCTCTTGGGGAATCTAGCTCCTGAAATCCATCGTCGCTTGCAACCACTTCTATCACCTTAAAGAGGAATGATAGTTGAAAATTAAAGGGATGAGATTTCGACAAATCTCAGTAAATACACAATTACTATAACAAAAGCTTTACATGCATATGTAAGAGAACACAAACAAATGCATGTGTCATGAACATGAAACTTATGACTTGACTTATGTACATGCACTTTCGTAAAAAGGACTTTCATGTAACTTGACTTTCTTTAAGACTTTGACTTATGCTCATGCTTATTCATAAAAGTCTTTTCATATAACATTGACTTCTTTGATACGTACTTGAAAATTTTCGTAAACTTTTCATGTCTTTCATCATTTTTATCTTAGGCGCCATTTAACACATTCATATCATTCTTGGGGCTCAAAAGTCATTCTTGTCATGACTTCTTTGTGGACACCTCACGGTTCCCCTATGCACCGTGTGTTCTCTGCTAGTTACCGCATCACCCAGCGACCACTGAAGCTTAAGTGATTACGTTACACGCTACTGCATCGCCGCAGACTGCTCAAGTCATGGCATCATCTTTATCCAGTCTTCATCACTCGATAACCACTCAAACCGAGTGACTACATCCATATTCTTATAACGATAAGGTAAAAGTCAACACCGTCCTTGGACAACCACTAGCTTTAGATACGACCACGCTCCGAACACTTTTTGGAGTTATACATGGTCCGTCCACTGTTTTTCGTCGATTCAGACTTTAAACATAGTAAACTGGGAGTTTTACTGGGACACTACCCCGTCCCAACCTTTGGGGTTCTTATAAAACCTTAATTTTTTTCTTTTTCTTTGAAAACATGTTTGACTTAAAAACATGATTTTCATGCTTCATGCATGTGACATGCAACCCTTAGTGCTTATCATGCAAATCATGAGACTAAGTCAAGTGCACACTTTGTTCTGCATCCTTCACAATCAAACCATCTCAAGATCTCATCAACAATTTCTATAAAAACACACAATTGGGCTTAATAGGCAAAGAAAGGTACTTGGCCTTTACCACTAGGGTTGGGCCAAAACCCTTCATGGTAACTTCTTAGGGTTTTCTTCTTCTATTTTCCTTCTTCTATTTTCCTTCTTGTACTCATCAAGTCTTAAGAAAATTAACTAAACTTTTTAGCATCACTAAGAGGGGGTTGACCGCATCCTAAAGTCCTTAGGATTAATATTTTAATCACTTTTCTCTCAACCAAAATAGCATTCTTACTCCTATATAGGAAAACTAAAATTTCATGCTATTAAATCCTACTAGTTTCATGCTTCTAAATTTTCTAATTATTCAAGACATAATCATCACATGAAAGAATAGTTGAGCATTGAAAAACTCGACCTTAAAACCTTAGAAACCGAAATCCCCATGTGCATCAAACCAATCCTTTTCAACTCCAAAGTTTATCTTAATCATGCATGCCTTTTGTCACCATCTATCATATCAATCATGCTTTATTTTTCCTTTATAACAAAGTAACTAAATCCACCAATAAGATGTAAATCTCAAGCCTAGAATAATATACTTGCTAAGCATGGATTTATAACTAAACATATAAGGCATTTCTTCAAGCAATCTAACCTAGCATCACCAATCATTCAACAAATTTCATCTTAATCATGCATGCATTTTTGTCACCATTTATCATATCAATCATGCTTCATTTTTCCTTTGCAACAAGTAACTAAATCTACTCATATAATATAATTTCAAGCCTAAATAACATATTGACTAAGCATGGATTTGTAACCAAATAAACAAAGCATTTCCTTTAAGAAAACTCATCCTAGCATCACCAAGCATTCAACAAACAACAACCACATTCACTCAAATATATAAATGAAATGCTGAAGACAAGATGAAGGTGCACTTACAATATTCCAAGTAGAATATAATAGCTCTAAAAAATATATGAAATAATCCATTAAAAATAAACTACAATCAATTAAAGAGAAAATCTTAAGAATACAAATCTTGGTGTGTGTATGTGATTTAACCTAGGTTTCTACACAAGGAATAGATTAGGGTTTAGCTTACCCCTTCACGTATGCTTCCACTTAAGATTTCTTTACTCAAATTCCACTAAACTTAGGATATTTTGGTTCTTGGGGGATGAAAGAACACAAAGTAAAGTGAGAGTGGAAAGGGAGAGTTGTTGCCATGGGGTATGTTGTGGGTATGTGTGTGGAAAAGTGAAACCAAAAGAAAGGGAGGCATAAGACCATTCAGCCAAGAGAACTTCTAGATATTCTAAGTACTCATTCCCGTAGTTTAGGATTGGCATTTGATGGGTTTAAACACCAATTGATTGACCCTCATCACTAGAGCACAATCATGCCTAGTTTAGCTTGTACTTAGGTTGGACTTCTCCCTTCCATTTTCTTCTATGGCCGGCACATACCATGGGTGAAAATCCCTCTCCTTCTTTCACATCACACTTCACAAGTTATTCACCAATATTTTATAATCAAACTTGGGGAAATGGAGAAAGCTATACTCTGCCAAGCCATGCCTTGCACAATCTGAAACCCCCATCCCTTTTCCAAGGGTTTTCTTCCCTCCCAATCTCACTTGTCACAATCTTACACACAACTCTCATCCATTCTTACACAATCTCACTTGTCACAATCACCTAGATTTAGGAATACATTGGAAGACCAAAAATGGGGTGATCGGCTACACCCATCCAAGCCCTCACCCGAACCCTTCTCTCTTCTTCAAGCCATTTCTTCTCTCCAATAATGTTTTTCCTTTACCAATCACTCATCACCTTGTTGTCACTTCATCTTACAAAATCTATCACTTGTCATTTATCTAGATTTGGATGCAATGCATGGGAAAACACAATGAGGGATTCGGCTAAGGCATCCACCGAAACTCCCTTGTTCCCACTTCCATTTCCACCAAATCTCTCATGTGTCAATCATCTAGATTTGGCATGCTCCTAGGAAACCTAAATTGGAATACTCCTCTTTGTCTCCCACGGCCACCATACCAATGATGAGAAAATCTCATCTTGGTTCCAACACTTTTTCCTTCAAGAAACCCACTAGTCAACCTTCCATCCACTAGTCTTTTCTCCCACATACCTATCAGTTTTTGAAGACTCACTAGAGGTCTTCTAAGTGTGACAAGTGTCCCATACATGGGCTTGGTTGACCATGGATCAATCCTATGGGCCTATGGGCCTTGCCACTCCACTTTTGGCCAAACACATAAGTCATTCTCTCAAAGCCCAAACCTCAAGTTCTCAATTAATTAAAATACCATCATTACCCTTATATCAAATAAATAAATAAATAAATTAGAGAGAAAATTCTGGGTCGTCACAATGGTGGGACACAAAGAGGAAGCTATTGAAGTTAGAGTTGGGAGATTTAAGAAAGAGTTTGATGATTGAATCTTTCTAGAGTCGGTGAAGCGACAGAAAGCCCAGGAATTCACTACATTGGTGCAAGGTAGCATGACGGTAGAATAGTATGCAACAATTAGTAAGGTTTGCCTCACACCTGGTAGCCACTGAGAAGATGAGGGCACAAAAATTTCAAGAAGGGTTATAGCCACGTATTCGTGTTCAAGTGACGTGTCTACAAATAGAGAATTTTTAAGAGTTAGTAAATGTAGCGTCTATCGCTAAAGCAGAACAAAGAAGTCTAGTGACGCAGACTCAATTTGTTGCGAAGAGGAGAATCCCAATTTCCGCTGGAAGAGACATTGGAAAGAAAAGAAGTTTTCGCCCCATGAATGGAGGAAAAGAAACGATAGCTAATACAAATGTACCGATTCTATTTCCCTTGTGCTCTAAGTGTGGACATCAGCACAAGGGTGATTGTCAAATAAATACTGGAGCTTGTTATAGGTGCAGTCAGACAGGGCACTTGATTATGGATTGTTCTCAAAACGTCCCTAAAGGAGCAAGACTATCAGTAGGAAAAGCGAAAGCTCCTGCAAAAGCCAAAGTTTATGCGATCACACTTGGAGACGTAGATGTGAAGATGGATGAGGCAATCAATGCCGGTATTATTACTAGTAAATTCTAATTCCCTTCTCTTGTTTGATGTGTGAATTCTCTTGAATATGAAGATAATAGTAGGATAATTTTTCTAGGTAAGGTTAAACTGAATAAATATATAGTTTATGCTTTATTTGACTCTAGAGCAACGAAATCTTTTATTTCATATGAATGCGTCCAAAGGAGCGAATTAGAAGTGGAACCCTTAGTACAAAATGTTTTGGTGGCTATAACCGATGGTAAAGTGATTGGATGTCATCGAATTGTAAGAAACTGTCCTATAGAAGTTGCGGGTTTGCAGCTAACTGCTAACTTATTAGTATTCCATTTGATGGAGTTCGACTTAATCTTAGGCATGGATTGATTAGCTAAGATGGACTGTCAAAGGAAAGTGAGTCTTTGACGTGCTAATGAAAGAAAGGCTTTGTTATAAGGGGGAAGTAGTTAATCTTATTTCCTTTCTAGCTATTGCCAAACAGATAGAGAAAAGTATTAGAGAAGGAGAAAAGGTATGCTTGGAAATGATGTTAAATTCTTTAGGAGAAGTTAAAGGTGTCAAAGGGATTCCTTGTTGTGGAAAATTTTCATCAAGTCTTTTCAGATGATTTACCGAGATTGCCCCCTGATCGGGAAACAAAGTTTACCATTGAATTGGAACCAGTTATGACTTTAGTTCATAAGACACCATATAGAATGGCACTTGCAGAATTAAAGGAGTTAAAGACACAGATTAAAGAACTCTTGAAGAAAGGATTTATCCAATCAAGTTCGTCTCTGTGGGGAGCACCCGTGTTATTTGTAAAGAAGGATGAGACGATGCAGATGTGTATAGATTATCGAGATCTGAATAAAGTCACAATTAAGAATAAGTACCCGTTGCCTTGGATAGATGATCTACTAGATCAGTTGAGAGGAGTATCGGTATTTTCTAAGATAGATCTTAGATTTGGGTATCATCAGCTGAAGATCAGAGAGCAGGATGTACCTAAGACGACTTTTTGAACTCGATATGGGCATTTTGACTTCTTAGTATTGCCGTTTAGGTTAACAAATGCACCAGCAGTATTCATGGATTTAATGAATTGGATATTTAGGCCATACTTAAATAATTTTGTGGTATTCTTTATTGACGATATTCTAATCTATTCTCGGACTGATGAAGAACATAAGGAGCTTTAAGGATTATATTGGAGACCTTGCAGAAGCATCAGTTTTATGCCAAGCTCAATAAGTGTGAGTTCTAGCTACAAGAAGTCAAATTTCTAGGTCATGTAATTTCAAGTGAAGGTGTTTTTGTGGACCCAGCTAAAATAGAAGCAGTGATAAAGTGGCAACAACCCACAAATGCCCATGAAGTACATAATTTTCTAAGGTTAGCTGGATATATTACAGAAGATTTGTAGAAGGTTTTTTAAAACTTTCTGTGCCTTTAACGGCGTTGATGAGAAAGAATGTTAAGTACATCTGGAATGAACAATGTGAAAAGAGTTTTCAAGAACTTAAAAGGAGATTGACTACGGCATCAATTTTAGCTATATCAGTACCTCATAAACCATATGTGATATATAATGATGCTTCAAAGATGGGTTTGAGATGTGTATTTGATACAAGAAGGAATAGTAGTTGCGTACGCATCCCGACAACTTAAGGATCATGAGCAAAATTATCCTACCCACGATCTAGAATTAGTAGCTGTTGTGTTTGCTTTAAAGATTTGGAGGCATTATTTATATGGAGAAAAGTGTGAAATCTACACGGACCAAAAGAGCCTTAAGTCTTTATTTAGTCAGAAAACCTTGAATATGAGGCAAAGAAGGTGGATGGAAACTATAAGTGATTTTCAGTGTAAAATTAAATACCACCCTGGGAAGGCTAATGTAATGGCCGATGCCTCAAGTAGAAAAACCCAAGCAGAAGAGTTATTAGTATTAACAATGATGTGAGAATTTCTTGTCAACAAGCTACCAAAGGAAATCAAGTTGATAGTAGTTCAAGAAATTATTCCCCTGACAGATGAAGAAATTAAAGAAGGACAACGGAAGGACATTAAGTTGGAAAAGATCAAGCAGCAATTATCGAAAGGAAAAGGGGTCCCACATTATCTGGTCTCAAAAAATGGAATATTGTACTACAGAGAAAGAAAGGTGATTCCTGATGATCCAGAGTTGAAAGAAAGGTTGTTGAGAGAAGCTCACTGTACACCATATATTGCTCATCCCAAAAGTACTAAGATATATCAAGATTTAAAGGAAAACTTTTGGTGGAAAGGAATTAAGAAGGATGTTGCAACTTTTGTAATCAAATGTCCAGTGTGTCAATTAGTAAAAGTAGAACACCAAAGACCAGCTAGCGAATTGCAACCATTGCCGATTCCCGAATGGAAATGAGAAGACATATCTATGGATTTTGTAGTCGGGTTACCAAAAACATCCGCCGAAAAGAATTCTATCTGGGTGGTAGTTGATCAGTTAACAAAGAGTGCCAACTTTCTGCCAATCTCAAATATGGACTCAATGGAAAAGTTAGCACGAATCTATGTGAAGGAAATAGTTCATCTACATGGGGTTCCTATGACAATAGTGTCCGATTCGGATCCTAGGTTCACATCACAATTTTGGCAAAGTCTATAAAAGATGATGGGCACAAATCTGAATTTTAGCAATGCGTATCATCCTCAAACGGATGGACAGATGGAAAGGACTATTCAGACTTTAGAAGATATGTTACGAGCTTGTGTCTTAGATTTTGGTGGTGATTAGGAAAGTCTTTTACCATTAATTAAATTTGCTTATAATAATAGTTTTCAAGCTACCATTCAGATGGCACCTTATGAAGTATTGTATGGAAGGAAATGCAGATCCCCCATATATTATTAGGATGAAGTTGGTGAAAGTAGTATTTTGGGACCCAAATACCTATAAGAAGTTAAGGAACAAGTGGAAAGGATCAGAGATAAAATAAAGACAGCACAAAGTAGACAAAAGAGCTATGCAAATAATCGTAGAAGGGCTTTAGATTTTATGGTAGGCGACTGGATTTACTTGCAGGTTTCACCTATGAAAGGAGTAGTGCGTTTTGGAAAAAAGGGAAAATTAAGTCCTCGCTACATTGGACCTTATAAGATTCTAGAAAAAAATAGGACCTGTAGCTTATCGTCTAGCTTTACCTGCCGAATTACAAAGAGTTCATGATGTATTCCATGTGTCTTCTTTAAAGAAAATTCTAGGAGAAGGACTGGTGGCGGTAATGGATCCAGGTCATATCAATCTACGCTCCAATTTGACATATGAAGAGTGGCCTATAAGGATTGAAGATCAGAAGGACCAAACATTGTGAAATCATGTTATTTTGTTAGTTAAAGTACTTTGGAATAATCCCATTTTACAAGAATTTACTTGAGAACGTGAGGATATGATGAGGGCTAAATACCCTCAGTTGTTTGAAAACTGATTGTGATTGATTGTATTTTGTTTTGATTATGTATATATGTGGTGTGACTTTCATGAATTCAGTATTTATTTCTTGTATGCTATGATTGTTAAAATTCATTAATTGGTCTTATTCAGGATAAGGTTCGTACTAAGAAAATCGCAAGAATGTCTGTAACCCCCGTAAAACAACTAAAAGAAAGATTAAGAGAGAGATTAAGAGAGAGAATTTGTAGAAAGAAAGAAAGTCAGATAAAAGTTGAAAGACTAAAGAGATTAGAAAAGAACGAATGACATAGAACTCACATAATTGATATAGATGATAAAGGGAATCCAGTATTCAGAAAAGCTTTACCTGGAGAAGAAAGACAACCAACTAGGAGGGGATTAAATGCTGAAAGAAAGTTTTTACGAAGAATAGATAAAGGAAAAGCAGTTGCAGTTGAGTTTGCAGATAACTCTAATGAGCGTAGGAATCAAAACGTGGAAGGACCAGTTATAATAGAAATTGAAGAAGAAAGATTGCTTAAATTACAAGAAATGAGTGTCAACATGTACTGTGACCCAAATTTAGACACAATCTTTTATTTTTCACAAGACTCGTTGTCCCTATAAGAAAGAGTACCTACATCTTCAGAGGAGTCAACTGCTGCCAATAACCAAGGTAAAAGCCTTTTATATTGAGTTCTTTAAAATTTTAACTTAGCGATTTCAAGGACAAAATCTTTATTTTAGGGGGGAAGATGTAATAACTCTTCCTTTTTAAAAATTCTTCCTCAGACTAAATATTTATTTTGAAGTCATTTTAGCATTTTATGGAATTTTTAGAAACATATGGTGTTGAGGTATTCAAATCCAAGTGAAGATATTTAAGCTATTAGGTAAAACAATTATGAATTATGGTCAAATTTTGGAAATTAGAAAAAGGTACCAATTAGAGAATTTCAATTTGGACTTAGGAAGAGATGATTTTTGAAAATTCAAAGAGATATTTTAGAAAAATTGAAATCACAAAAATCAACCACTTGGTATGCCCGGATTGGTGCTCTCGGGCTGATTCATTGAGTTTTAGTATATTAATCATAACTTTCTCATATAAACTCCGAATTAGGCTATTAAAAATCCTATAAAACCTTAAGAGGATTATCTAAAACTTTCATGTCTTGATTTTTTGTAAAATCGAATTGGATAAAGGACTTATTGGGTCGAGAAGTGAACAGGCCTGACAGGGACGAAAATGGAAACTGATTTGGATATCTCTATCACCTTAGACATGTAGCAAAATCTAATTGGGTTTTTTAAGATTATGGACATTTGGACAGGTATAAGGGACAAGTGGCAAGATGGGGTGAAATCCTTAGAAGAATTGGAAGACATTTGGAGGGATAGATGGCCGGATCCCATCTCTTGGAGGATTTTCCAAATTTTGTTGCATCTTAAATCCATGTGATAAAATTTTTGGACCATTGATCACCCTAAGTTTCTAAATGGCAAGAATCTAACCATTAGATGAGAATTAGAGACAGCTAAGCCTAAACTTAGGCATGATCATGAAGGCTAAATGAGAAGATGGATATGTGTACATGCCATGGAAGGGGGTAACCGGTCATCCCATGTATTGCACCCATTTTGAACCCCTTAGGGATGTCGCCTCTTTCATGTATAAAGAGGAAGAATTCCTCACTCAATTCCCTTTGTTAGCCCATGATCACACATAAAAACTAAGAGCAAAAGCCCTTTTCAAATCCTTCATCCTCCAAACACTCAAAAGAAACCACTTGAGTCTATTGAAGGAAAAGTTTGTAAAAGCTTATTCACTTGCAATACCAAGCCTTGGAGAAATTTGTGAGTACACTATTTAACTTAATCTTGGCAAATAATAAGTGATTTGATGATTAGATCATATTTGTTACTTGTTTGAACTTAAACTTTGCTTATGTGTTGAAATAAAATCATTATGTTTTGGATTAGTTATTGTTATGAAAAAATGCTAAGAAAAATTGTAAGAACTTAGAAATATGTTCTATTTTGATATATGAAAAAATTTATGTGAAAATAAGAAGTTTCGATTTGACAAAAAAATGAGAAAATAACCCTAGAGCAATTCGGCCTTAATAGGGTTTTTGATGAAAATTTGGTTCTAATTTGTATCCAATTGGGTTTTAATTAATTGGATGATATTTTAATAATTATGAGGAGTTTAGAAACTCTAGTTTACTTGAAAATTTTTCAAGAATTATCATAGTAGAAATTATTGAAAGAATAATTAAGAAAACGACATAGTTAAAGCTTGAATTTGTTTTTGGGAAGTTAAGGAAAATTTAGTATTTTGTAAATAAGGAGTTTAGCTTGGTTTGAATAAAACAAAAATAAGGACTGAATCTCTATAGGGCTCAGCCAGACATGGTCTGAGAATATTTAATATTTTATTTAATTAATTAAGTATTATTTGTTATGTTTTGACGTTACGAGATGGTGTGACGTAAATGCATATATACATGATGTATATTTTTGGGATGTATTTCTACATGTCATAAGGTTCATAAGGACATGAAATATGCATGTCAAAAGTCTAAGGTTATGATCATGTTGCATTTCGTTACATATATAAGTCGTTATAAGTCATGACATCTGTTTTAAAAAAAATACGATAATAAAACTTTTTAAAAACATAATAAGGCTAAGATAAGCCTAAAGTCACGTTATGAAGGGGACGGAGATACGTAACGCCCTTATGACTAACGTGCCGACGAGGACGGCAATACGTAACTTCCAGACGACTGACATGATTTGATAAGTTAAGAGTCGTGTCACAATGGGGACGGCGATACGTAACGCCCATTATGTTAAGTATTTTTCCATGTCACGATGGAGACGGCAATACGTAATACCCAGAAGACTGACACGAGACTCGTCACGAAGGGGACAACGATACGTAACACTCGAATGACTAATAAGTTATATGTATGGCCAAGTTGATGCGTCATAGTAAGAGAACTTGGCAAGGACAGCGATACATAACGTCCATCAAGGTTATGTAATAAGTAAGACCCATAAGATTAAGGAAGAAATAAAAGTTCTAAGTATGAAATAGTGGGTCCATGAAAGGTATAAGTCGAGTCATGCATGTGTCTCATTACATCTGTTATGAGTTATATGTTCTGATAATTATGATGTATGTTAATATTCTATTTTGTCTATGCTTCATTAAGTTAGTGGTATACTTACTGAGATTTTCAAGAAAATCTCACTCTTCTGTGTTTCCATATTTTTGGCATATAAATTCTTATCGCAGGAATTTATGACAGAAAAGGGCAAGGCCCTGATATTGCAGGAGGGTCAGAGGAGCCTGAGAGGCCCTCTGACTACTCACTATTAGATATTTTTGTCTCTCCCGTTTATGATACTTATGACCGTCTAATGGGGGTCTGGAGCCATGGTGCGTCCTCATTTTTAGAGGAGCCGCGACGTGCTGGATGCTGCTGACTTTAGGTTTAGATGGCTCGTTGTCCATATGCGAGTCTACACGACACCATATGGACAACACCTTCGTCGAGATTTTTGTATTAGTTTGGATATGTTTCGTTATGGGAGAGAGTTTCTTGCAATAAAGAATGAGCCTAGGTGACCCTAAAATCGTATTTTGATAAGTTATGTATATGTATCTAACAAAGAAAACTAACTGTGTTATGATGTAAATTAAGACAATGTGGTGATGCAAATATTTTGCTATGTTTGTAGTTATATTTTCACCATGTGATCATTAGGTTATTTTGTGAAACTTTTAATTAGACATTCTCCTACTACGAATTTAATTGCATTTGATAGTAAGTTTAGATGCATGCATTGAATTTTCGATACGTATGGGGGTAAGTAGCCATGTTACTTACTCTGACTCTTCAATTTACGTTAAATTCCCAAGTGTAGATTGAGGACATCACATGAGGCATTTAAAAAAATTAGATTTTTTATTTTTTTTAATAATTACAACACTACAACACTTTTTAAAAATATAAAAAATGTTATTTTTTATTTAAAATATTTTTTAATTAAAGATTTCTCAAAGCAATGAAACAGGTACCCAAGTTCCCAACGTCAAAATGGCACTAAAGTTGATTAATAATTATGTAGGACCAAAAGCATGAAAATGATTTCTATAAATTTAAACAAAACATAATTCATATAGAGAATTATTATTATATTTATCATATTTAAAACTTCCTAAGATATACTTGATTTGGAATTTGGATCCAATGATTCTAATTGATATCAAGTCTTCCGCCAATAATAATTTTGGCTTTAATTTACTCAGCATGTGCATATGATCATTTTTTTATAGGCATGAACCCAATTATGTTAGACGAAAGGTCCTTGTGATGACACTACCAAACTAGAGAATTGAATCAATATATATTACATAATTTATTAATTATCACACACTACCTACACTTTTTATTGATTTACATATATTCTCACACATACTCATGGATATGCCTGGAATAGGAAACACAAACCCAGTTAGACTTGGAATTCTGATTGAAAGTTGGAATTCCGACCTTCGATTGGAACTCCAATCGAAGTTGAGCTCCGACTCCATTTCGGAACCACTTTTCGACTCCAACTCACGTTGCCATCAGAGTTGGGTTTGCATTTCGACTCCAACTCCAATCAAAAGTCAGAGTTCCAAACTCCGACTCCATTGGAGTTAGAGCATAACCCTACCTTCAACACACCATTTAGTAATTTCTTCTTTCACATTTCACCAATCCACACAATTTCATTTAATATCCTTACATTTCACCAAATTGATTGCCTTCAGATTTTTCCCTGATGAAAGGCTGATGAAAAGTGTACTGAAAGCTTTTTTGCATCATTTTTTTTTAAAAATCATTTTTTATTCATATAAACTCGAAAAGAAATAAAAGGAAATAAATAAATGGGTACACACTACTAAACACGTTAAGCCACAGTTTTTATGTGGTAAGTAATGTTTTCTTTCAAAACATTGTTTTGATTCTTGAACGTCTGTCTCCGTTTTAGTTGGAAGGGGAAGGAAGAGCTGAGCTTTCTTATGCTCTGAATATCTTGACTTTTGAGAGAATCTCAAATTTAAAGGGCTGGCCCAAGCATCATTGCGTTATCTTTAGATTTGAATAATATCTCTTTAAATTCATCTATATTAGCTTATGCATCTTTAAATTTTTATATAATTATAAATAATATTTCTTCAAATTTAAATAGATACTATTTTTTTTTCTCTCTTACCCATTAAAATCAATTTCATAGAATTTATATTAAGATGATATTGATACATGAAATTTATACTAAGTTAATAATACAAAGTAAGCACTAATTGTAATATATATATAATAATTTTAGAAAAAAAGTTAAAAAAATATATATAATATTTATTATCATTTGGTTTGAAGATGCATAATTCAATGTAGGAGTTTATCTTGATATGCAAAATCAATTTTTAAAAGATGTAATCTTAAAAATACATATAGAGAAAACGATACGAGTGGTTTTTTTTTCCTAATCGAATATTTGTTTGGGTAAAGAGAATCTTCTGCCTTTTTAATCAAATGTTTTTTTTTATACTCGTCACTTTTTGGGAAGGCAACCCAATTGGCCAATTGGGAGTTAGAACTTGAAGATCCATAGTACCTGCAGCCCTACCCACTTCATATTCATTAGGGTGTAATCTTGATTCAGTTCATGTTTTGCCATACTTCTCGAAACCAAATTGATGTAAGTAGATTTTGAAATTATGAGAATTGATATATATCGTTTTGTTTAAAAATTCGAAACTTTCCATTTGGTTTGTTTTGATTTGTAGATGTAATTCTGTTTTTTTCTTTTTTGTTAGATTAATTGGTTTTCTAACCTAAATAAACTTTTTTTACATTAGATATGATAAAGTCCAAAAGCCAAGAGCCTGATGGCATATTGATCCGATTCTCCAAATGAAAAATTTAGATTCAAAATCCTCCGTCCCATCATTGTATGAAAAAAAAACCAAAATATTATTATAAAAAACACCATGCATATAGCAAATTAACCAAATAAACAAAATCTTCAAAAAACTATACTAATACTTATACCATATCATACTTTTAAGTATGTAAATCTACAAAGATAAATAATAACATGTTAATACATAATATTGAGATTTATATTTAAGACTAAGTTTCTATCAAAGAAGTATAAATAATAAGTTTAGAATTTCATGTTGTTTTAATTTTATATTATGTATAATATATATATCTCATATAAAGTTTGAAAAATATAATATATAGAATGTAAAAAATTAAATATATATTTAAATTTGGTTCCATGCGTTATAAGTCAGTTTCTAATTCTTGAAGACTGGTATTGAACTAGTTTTTAATCGATTTTGGCTCTTACGAATCGAAACTGACCCATAATTGAGCTGGACTGAATTGGTTTGGTTCGGTTGGTTTTTTCTTACACCATTTGGAAAAAGGAAAAAGGAAACAGATATTACTCGGCACAATTTAACGATGCAAACAACGCCTCCATATAAATTATCGTTGTAAGGGGAAACACTCAAAATATATTCTAGTTTGATGTGCCTCTTATGCAAGATTAGGATAGATGAAAGTTAAATAAAATTTTATTAAAATATAATTTTTATTTTAAAATTTGAAAAATGGAGCTCAAATCTCTTTGCTTTCTTGTTTTAATTTTTTAATTGGAGATTTGATGTTTTTCCTAGCAAAAATGTATATAACAACAATTATTACACAATTTTTGTACAACTCTCTTGTTAATATCGTGTTTCGTACGCTTTTAGGTGAAGTTTCAGTATCTCGAGTCTTTTGAACTTGACCTACACACAAAAAAAAAAAAAAAAAAAAACCAGGGAGAGAGTGGCCTTGGTAAGGCTGGAGAGCAATGCTTTTAATTTCGTACCGTACCGGCCGGTACGGCCGGTACATACCGTACCGGAGCAGTGGCCGGTACAGAAATGGGATCTGTTTCGTACCGGCCCAGATTTCGGCCGTACCGGCCCGTACCGGCCGGTATTTCGGCCGTACCGGCCATGTGTACCGGCCGGTACTGGATTTGAGAATTTTTTTTTTTTTTTTCATTTCTTCCTATTTTTTTATCCTAATTTAGACTAGATTATTTACATATATATTAATATATATAATTGAGACTATTATTTTGAGATATAATTTATATATATTTATATATTTAATTTTTTTTTTATGTATAGACTATTCCGAAACGGTACACGAAACGGTACCGGTACCGAAATATTTCGTTCCAGTGCCTTGACCGGTACGCTCACCGGTACGGTATTCAAAACATTGCTGGAGAGTCTCCGACGTGTAAGTTAGTATTTTCGTTTGAAAGTTTGTAAACAATTGAGAAAGTCTATGGAGAGTTTCCTTGTTTATGGGGTTGCAATTTATAATGGCAGCCTATGGAGACAGATTGTGTCTGTTCCCGTGGGACCCATGTTCTTTCAATTATTCATTTTGTTAGGGATCTTTAACGCAGTGTAGCCTTTGCAACGATGTCCTTAATCCGGCATGGCTTCCTAACTTGATTTATTCTACAAACATCCTTGGTGATATGTCAATGTCTTATTGTCAAAAGATTAAGGAAACTCTTTACTTCCTGTCCATCTACTTGGGCAGGTACTTATAGGTCTGACACCATTTGGGGGAGCCCCAAGGCAGCAAGTCCCATCCTCCATGCTATCTTCTCTTATATGGAGATCACATCAAGGGGTGTACCCTCTGTAAGAGTTGGGTTGATGGGCCTATGTGTGTTGGGCTAGGCCTTCTTACCCTATATCCTTAATTGTTCCTCTTAGACCTATTACTTGAATCGCAAAGGGGGAGAGGGCGGGGGGAACCCCTTCATAGTTAGCTAGCCAATTCCTATCGGACTTGTCTGATAGGATTTCCTCTAATTTTTTAATCCCTTTCGTCATCGAGGCCGAGGTGACCTCGAATCCATGCGTCTGGCTCCGAGGCCTAGGGCAGCTTGTTGTCCCTTAGTGACACATTCTCTCTTATGCCTTTACTGGCATGTCTTCTGACAGTTGCACTTGTACTTGATAGTGCCCTTTCAGTCCTTTCTGCGTTGATAACGTCAGGCAAATTTTTGCCTTCATGTTGCATTGTGGTTCATATTCTCCTGGGAAACCATGTACCGTCATGTGAGCCTTGAAGATCTTTAGGTGCTTGAGGGGATCCTGAACCTTGGTGACAAGGGTACGACCATCACTTCTTCAATATAGGGCAGACTGGTGCTTGTAAGTAGCTAGTCTATCAATGATGATGCGCCCATTTTTTTTTGTCATCTCTTCACACTTTCCTTTGAGATTGCGAAGCTTGTCTTGCATATTCTTCCTCTTTCTTTCACGTTAGCTTCGTCTCTTGCGTTTCGGGACTTTACATGTTCGTTGTTGTTGGGTTAGGCTTTGTCATCCCATTGTTGGTGGGGTATCTTGAGCATCTCATTGTCCTTTTAAAGATTCTCGACCTCACTGCTTAGCTTTGTCACCCATTGCTCCATAACTTGTAGTCTCTCCTCCATGGCAAGGTTCTTTTATCTCCGAGTAATCTAAGAAAGGGTTGTTGCATGCATACGAAGTACACATAAGTTATTTTAATATCTCACAGATGGCGCCACTGTTAACGTTATGTTTCGTACGGCTTTAGGCCAAGTTCCAGCAACTCGGGTCTTCTAAGTTTGGATCTGCACAAACGAGGAAGACAAAGAGAGGGTGGCCTTGGTGAGGTTAGGGAGTCTCTGATACGTAAGTTAGTATTATCGTTTGAAAATTTGTGAATAATTGAGAGATTCTAGAGAGACTTTCTTCGTATTTGAGGATTGCTATTTATATTGAGAGCCTGGGGGACAGGTTGTGAAAGGCCCCATGGGGCTCGTCCTTTCAGCTGTTCCTTTTGTTAGGTCCTTTAATGCGATATGACCTCTGCAACGGCATCATTAATGCAGTGTTCAGTTTGGGTAGTGGTATCATTAATATGGCGTAGTTTACAGACTTGCTTTATTCTATAGACAACCTTGGTGATCTGTCGATGTTCTCTTGTTAGAAGATCGAGTGCTCTTCTTACTTCTTGCCCATCTACTTGGTAGGTATTCATTGGCCTGACACCATTTAGGAGATTCCAAGGGTGGCAAGTCCCATCTCCCATGCTGTCTATTCCTATAAGAAGGTTGCATCAAGGGATATTCTTCTGTAGGTCTAGACTCTTCAAGCGTTGGTTTTTCTAGTTTTTGTACGGGCTAGGCCGATGTGCTTATTTGTGTTGAGCTTTGCCTTCTTGCCCTATATCCTTAATTATTCCTCTCAGACCCATTACTTGGACCGCAAAAGGGGAAAAATCTCTTGCATCTCTAAGAAAATATTGTTTATTTTGAATGAAATTCCATCAAAGTCAAACAAGATTTAAATTGAATTAAAAAATAATAATAATTAATTAGAGAGTTGTCAAAAATTGTTGGGTAGTTGTCTCTCACAATCACTTCTCTTTCTCTGAACAGCAATTCCCTTCTTACAAGAGAAAGATTATATTTTTTGTTATGAAAGAAATGATTTTTGAATTGGGTTTTGCTTATTAATAACATGCAAGATAATAAATTCTCATGTTTTGGGACCCAAAACATTAGTTTCTGTTATGATTTTCTACTGAACCAAATTCCCATTGGCTTTTGTTCTCTAATAATATATTTGCAACTTAGTTTTTTGGTATTGAATCGATATATGATTATGCATTTTATCATAAAATGGTTGTTTGTTTCAACGGATGCATTTGAAGCAATAAATAGAGAAACGATTGTTGCCATTTCCTATATTAGGTACTTATGATTTTCTTGCCCTACGAGTATGCTAATTAGTTCGAATATTAAATTTGAACAATCACCTGTAAATTTGGCAACTGAAACTTGAAATGCTAAGAAGTTGATAGGCTAGACGAAATATATTCAAGAAGACTTTTGCTAACTTTCGTAAGGGTTGAAATTCCTCTATTGGATGAACTTTTTATTGGAGAAAACCTAAGCATTGTAAGCAATTTATAGGTTGCTATTAAGAGATCTTAGGGCTTGTTTGGATAGGATATCTCAAAATTTTTGTGAATAATAGTAAAATAGTTTGTGAATAGTAATAACATGGTCTTGAATTAAGATGTTTTATTGGATGTTGGAAAATGAGAATAAAAGTTGAATAAATATTATAAAGTTAAAAATTGTTTGAATATAATTTTTAATATAATCTTTGTTTGAGAGTTTAAGAAAGTTGTAATTATATATCCTCTCTAATAAACAAAAGAGGAAAAAGCACCTCTCTCTAGTTTCTTTAAAAATAGAGTAGAGGTCTCTTTCCTACCCTTGTGTAGGTCATTGTGGATCGTTTAATTTTTTTCTTCTCTTTTAAGAGGTCAAAAGGTGTTCTTGCGATGGATGAGGAACTGAGCCTGTTATATAAAAAGCTTTATCTTATTGCAGCGGAGTCTATAGAGGTGGTTGTGGAAACAGAAAGTATGAGGGGAGCTCGATTGAAGGGGAGCCCAATTGAGTTAGGCCCGTTGGGCGGGAACCTCAAGGAGTCCACCGGGTCGACCTGAGCCCAGGCCTGGTAACGATAAATGATTCAAATCAGGGAGAGGGAAGATGAGCCCAGATTACTTAAGGCATCCGCGGGATTCAGGGAAATGACCCAAGTACTCTGCATAGACTGAATAACGACTGACGCTGCATTAAAGACTAAGCCGAATAGGATTATGCTGAGCTCCGTGTTGGACACATTAAATGCAAAGCTGGGCTAGCCACACCGCATTAAATGCGACCCGAGGATCACGGTCATATTGAGTCAAGAATTATGGGGACTAATACGGCCGAGATTGGAAGGAGCTAGATTGCCCGAGGAAACTCAGCCCATTCTGACGTGCCAACCCCGTGATGGATGCACAGTAACGTGAGATAAATCCAACCACCCCAGCAGGCAAAGTGGGTGTAAACCTCCCTATAAATAGCGCTCAATTCCTCAGAAGCAAGGTTACGTTCTAAACTCTCTTACTTTTTCATTGTCTTAAACTTTAAACCCAAGCACTAACTTTGGCATCGAAGAGGTCTCGGACCTCAACCCCATCATCTCTCTTCATCCAATCTACAAGTCCGAGTCGATTGGACCACTGTGACGAAGCTGAGCGGTGAAATACATCCTCAACAGAAAGACTCGAAGATGTTAAGGTTCGTGGTGAAAAATGATTGATGGTTCGGCTTTTGACTGAACGTCACTTTCATTGTGAAGCCTTCAAATAGAAGATGCGGTGGGTTTGGAGACCAACGAAGAGCATCAAATTTCATGAGTTAACTCATAATCTAATAATGGTAGAGTTTGGTGATCAACAGGACAAGACACGAGTTCAACACGATGGTCCTTGGACTTTTGACAAACAGTTGATGTTAACAAATGAGTTTCAGGGTCACCTATAAGTGCACGAAATCACCATGACTGAAGCTAATTTAAGGGTTAGACTTTAGAATCTCCCACTGATGGCATGTAATGAATTCTTTAGAAACTTAATTGGGGAGACTCTACGCAAGGATCTTGGAGTGGACGTTGACTACGATGACTTAGCATGGGAGGAGTGTATGAGGGTCTGTATTGTCTTAAATATCACGAAGCCCTTGCTGTTACGCAAGAAAGTCTCCCTAGGTTCACATCGAGATTGTTGGGTATAATTTACCAATGAATGGTTGCCGAAATTTTGCTACCAGTGTGATCATATGGGCAATCTCATTGTGAATGTGAAAAATGGAGATCTAATACTAAACCTCAGGTTAAGGGCAGCTCCGCCTATTGGATGGGGTGCAAAAACTGTCAAATTGCTTAGAAGGAAAATGGCTTAAGAAAATAATTGGATCTTATTATGTCAGCGACAAATATGGTACATGCCTCAAATTTGTAAGAGGCAATCGCAAAGGCTTCAAACGCTTAAGATGAGATGGATAAGGTAGTCGTGCTTAGTCAGTTTATTAAATGTTCCCATCTATGTTGAGAAGTCGCGCGATAGAGATGTGGAAGTTGAAATTTCAAAGGAGCTAGTTCAATGCAAAATGATAACCTACAAGGAAGACAACAATTTGAATGTTATTAATGACATCATGCACAATGGGCCGATCTATGTTCCAATGGATAAAGCCTCTGGAGTATCTCTTACTAGCCAAAGTTGGGCCAACCTGTGACTCCAATAAAACCCCATACGACAGAAGTTTCTAGGCCTTAACAAAACTCTAAAAACAGAAGGCGAATAACCTCCACTGTGATAGAAGTAGAAATTTCTGGTTTTACTCTTAAGCCTCAACGAAGAGGAATGCCCTACCTATTGAACATGAAGATGGAAGAGCTGTGAAAAAAGGTTCCTCAAGTTTATCTGTGGGTTTATTGGAGGGAAGGAACCGAATTGGATCGGCGGAGGTTGCGAGGCAACCTCATCAAGACCCATGAAGCTACTAAGTTGGAATCCTCATGGAATTAGGAATCCACGAGGATTCAGAACCCTTCTTGATCTCATCAGTAAAGGAAATTCCCTACATTGTCTTCCTCCAGGAGACAAAAGTTACAAGTCACATGGTGGAAAGGCTCAAGGTCAGGTTAGGGTTTCATAACTATCTTACAGTTGATTGTTGCGAGAAAAGTGGTGGTTTAGTGCTTTTGTGGAATGACAATGTTAATTTGCATATGCTCAATTACTCTGATAATCATGTTCATGCTCAGATTAATAGATATCAACTTGAATTGGTTTCTAACAAGTTTTTATGGCCACCCTAAAACATCTAAGAAAAACTAGACCTAGGATTTTATATGTTTAATTGCTAGTTCAGTTGATAGACCTTGGCTTGTGTATTGTGATTTTAACGAGATTTTGGATCGTAATGAGAAATGGGGTTGTGACATCCCCAATTTACATTTAGGTTTTAACGTAAACTGAAGTGTCAGGATAAGTAGCACTCGACCAAATACTCTCGTATGTGTCAAAAATTTTATGCATTCACACAAACAACTTGCCGCATCACTCTTCGCATCAATCTGCCAATGGTGATGCTGATGTTAACCATATTATCAACTTCCACTTCTACTTTTTCTGATATAATCACATAACCTGCGTTGAAGTTCCTGATTCTGAAATCCAGAACATTCACAATTTCATACGAAGAGCCAACTTGACCTAGCCCTCTTCAGAATTTAAGCCTATCTTTATAAAATTGAAACTTATTTTGATACCATGTGATTCTCTTTTCTAGGACATTTGTGGTTTACCCAGAGTTGTATTGCTCTGATACCACTTTGTGATGTTCTCAGCTTACGTTTGGAATTTAACGTAAACTGAAAAGTCAATATAAGTAACATAAGGCTACCCACCCTTCGTAAACGTAAGGAGTATCATGCATGCATCTAAGCTTACTAATTAAATGCAGTGTAAATCACTGCGGAATGAGTAGTAAATTATGGGTTATAGTTATATTGTGCCATGTGATTACTTTATGCAAAAAGTTAGATCCCTTTGCATCTATTGAAATCTACCTCATTCTACTATGATTTGCATTGCATTTAATTAGTAAACTTATATGCATGCATGCTACTCCTTACGTTTACAAAGGGTAAGTAGCCTTATGTTACTTATCCTGACTCTTCAATTTACGTTAAATCCCAAACGTAAGTTGAGGACGTCATAGGGGTGGTCGAATGAGGCCTTATTGTCAACTTGAGGCTTTCAGATTTGTTCTTACTGATTGTCACTTAATGGACTTGGGTTTCACTGGACCTATTTATGCATATTGTAATAGGATATAGGAAGGTTCTCAAATTTGTGAAAGATTGGATCGTTGCTTAGCAAATTCCAGCTGGGTAGACTTGTTCCCCAATTCTAAAGTCCACCATGGGACTCTATCCTACTCTGACCATATACTTGTGTGCCTTGATACTTATGGTTTTGCTACTAATCAAAAATACAAAAGGATGTTTAGATTCAAAGCTATGTGGGTGAGCCACAATGGCATTGAGAAAATCATTCAAGACACGTGGCAGGGGTTTCCTAGTGACAACAACATGGTTGATACCACGAATATGATATCTAATTGTGGGGGTAGGTTAGCAGCTTGGAACCAAAGTTTGGCATGGTCCATAAATAGATTAAACAATCCCAGTTGAAGCTAAAGAATTTGCAGTCTGTTGGCCCAACTTGTGAGGATTTGGAAGGGCATAAAGCTACTAGGGAGAAGGTTCAAATGTGGATTGAGAGAATAATAGGCAACATTTTGGAACTTCCAAACCAAAAAAAATGCAAGATGAGAAGGTTTACGTTACATAGAGAGGAGCTTGTATGGAAGCAAAGATCAAAAGTTCTATGGTTACACTGGAGATCAAACCACAAAGTGTTTCCATCAGAAAGCTTCTCAGAGGAAGAAAACTAATTCTATTCATAAGTTGAAAGATGCAAATGGTATTTGGAAAGAGGGAATCCATATAGACAAGCTGATAAATGAGTATTTTGATTTCCTATTTACTACTTCAGTTGAGAGGGGTTCAATAAAAATATACTAGATGGGATTGAACTAAAGGCAACATCAACCATGAATGAAAAATTGAAGAAGATCTATACAATTGAGGAGGTTTGTACTGCTCTAAGACAAACGCATCCTAATAAAGCTTTTGGACTCGATGGGATTCACCAATATTTTTTCAAAAATATTGGCACATCATTTGAGGCAAAATTATAGCTATTGTGCTAGAAGTTCTCAATACAGGTCAACTCCCAACTAATTTAAACCACACTCGATTAGTTTTAATACCAAAGACATGTGCCCCTACTTTGGTTTCTGATTTTAGACCTATTAACTTGTGTAATATACTCTGCAAGCTAATGTCTAAAGTCATCACCAATGATTGAAAGCTATCCTACCCTTTATCATTTTTTATACACAAACAGCTTTTGTGCCTAAAAGATTAATCACAGATAATATCTTAGTCTTACGAACTGGTCCATTATTTTAAACAGAAGAGGCAGGGGAAAAATGGCTTTATGTCACTGAAATTAGGCATTTATGAAGTCTATGATCAAGTGGAATGAGATTTCTTTAAAAGTGCCCTATTGAAACTAGGATCCAATTGTGGTCTGATTAATCTTATTATGCAAGGAGAATGGAAATTCTATTGATCCCATATATCCATCTCGATATATTAGTGATGTAGGACACTAGAGAAATAGTAAGAAACTGAATAATATTAGATAGAAAGATGAGATTTCAGAGGAGAAGAAGAAGAGGGAAGGGGTTGGGAGGCAACGGCTAAACCAGCTCTTTCAATTTTTCAATAATCATAGTCTGCCTCTTCCAGTCTCATTACATCTCTTAAATAGTAAAAACAAACAAACCCTAGATAAACTCTAAAAGCCAAATGGACTGCAATAATCCAAACCCATCATTATGAGTCCAAGTAAAATAATAACATATAAATAAAGGATGGCCTAAGCCCATCATTACAAGTCCAAATAACAAGAATAATACATAAGCAAATAAAACATAAATAGAGGATGTCCTCATCAACTCTCTCGGGGTGGGAGAAAAACTCAACTCTGTCGAGTTAACAACACAGCATAGGGTGCACTCAATTACCCAACCATAAGCTAAGTGGTTGAGCGATCTTCTTTCGACGCCCATAAACACGTGTGATCAGCGATCTGAATCTGAAGTCCCCATCAATTTTGACCGGATGGGTAGAATGTACTCTGGGCCACAGAAGATCCTGCTGGCTCCTGTAAATCTCCAATAAGTCTGGATCAAGCTTCTGAAGTGTCTCTCTGGAGATCCATGAACAGTTAAAATCAAATCGACCTACCCAACGAACAAGGAAGCGCTGCACCTCTCCATCATTTGTAAATACAACATATTCATCTAAAATAGCATCAATTTTATCTTTGTGCGCTGTGACAGATGGTAATGGCGTAGGAGGGGTAAAAGGTTCAGGGTCAAGATTCACAGATGGGGGTAGAAGCGAGTCATTGGAGGGATTGAAATGGCCTTTGAAAGCCACTAAGTCCTCAACATTAAAAGTGGAGTGGCAACCAAAATGTGATGAGAGATCAATGACATATGCATTTGGACCGACTCACTTTAAAATTTTAAAAGGACCAGCACTATGCGCTTGCAATTTAGAAGCGGATCCAGGTAGACATCATTCTGGTCTAATTCGGATCATAACATGATCCTCAATATTAAATTCTACATGTCGTCTATGCAAATCAGCTCAAAGTTTATATGATGCATTATTGGCTTCAAGTTGTTTATTGATCTCAATATGCAAGTCATGAAGATGTTGTGCAAAATACTTAACTGACACAGACAAACTAGCATGAGGGGACATGGGGATAAGGTCTAAAGGCTTCCTAGGCTTAAAACCATAAACAACTTCAAAGGGGATCATACCTAGGGACCTATTCACCGAACTGTTATAAGCAATTTGGGCCGTAGGAAGGATCAAATCTCAATTCCAAAGATTCTTTTGGACCAGACACCTTAATAAATTGCCTAGGCTCTGGTTGACAACTTCAGTTTGACCGTCAATTTGAGGATGGTAAGCGGTGAAAAATTTCAATTTGGTGCCAACCATATGCTAGAGGGTTCTCCAAAAATGACTAGTGAAACAGACATCCATATCTAACACAATCGTCTTAGGAAGGCCATACAACTTGACAATCTCGTCAAAATACAACCTAGCAACCCTAGACGCATATGAAGTCTTGCTACAAGAGATGAAGCGAGCCATTTTTGAAAAACGATCCACTACCACAAAGACGGAATCATGCTTCTTCAGTGTGCGTGGTAGTCCTAACACAAAATCCATACTGAAGTCTTGCCAAGAACAACTAAGAACGGGGAAAGGTGTGTAGAGACCAGTGTTTTGTCTCTTTTGCTTAGCCAATTGACATTTGTGACAGGTGCTAACTATCTTAGCCACATCCTTCTTTAGACTAGGCCAGTAAAATTGACGTTCAACCTCCTCAATGGTCTTATCTCGTCCAAAATGTCCAGCCAAGCCTCCTGCATGGACTTCTCAAACCATGAAATCTTGAACTGAAGTACGTGGGATGCACAATTTATTGGACTTGCAGAGTGGGCACTCAGATATCACTGATGGTTTCCGCCTTGAGGAGGGCGGAAACCATCAGTGAGTCTCTCAAAACCTATGACCTTTGATATCTAAGATAGATAAAAGGGAGACACGGTGGCTCAAAGCATCAGCTGCTTGGTTCTTAGAACCCTTCCTATGCTTCAACACAAATGAGTAAGCTTGCAAGTATTCAACCCAATGTCCATGCCTAGAATTCAATCTTTTCTGGGAGTTGAGGTAGCGGAGGGCCTCATGGTCTGAATAAAGAACAAACTCCTGAGGCAACAAATATTGGCGCCAATAGCGCAAAGCCTGCACAACCGCGTACAACTCCTTGTCATAAGTAGAGTACCTTTGCTTGGCATCATTCAACTTCTCACTGAAATAAGCAACTGGGTGGCGTTCTTGGCTAAGAACTCCACCAATTCCCACCCCGAAAGTATCATATTCGACCTTAAAAACTTTGGAAAAGTCAAGAAGACGCATGACGAGAGCCTCTGCCATTCGTTTCTTAACTAACTAAAAGGCCTTTGCCGCCTCTGATGTCCAACGGAATTCCCCTCTCTTCATGCATCCTGTGATAGGGGCCATAAGGATGCTAAACGCCTTAATGAAACGACGATAAAAGGTCGCAAGGCCATGAAAACTCCTGACGTCATGGATAGTCTTAGGGTCAGGCCAACCAACAACGGATTGAATCTTAGTGGGGTCAGCAGACACTCCGATGGAGGACACAATGAATCCTAGGAAGGCAACTCTGTCGATGAAGAAACAACACTTTTTTGCATTGGCATACAGGTTTGTCTTACGAAGGGTAGAACAAAATTGTGAGATGATCTAAGTGTTGTTCCTTAGATCTTCTGTAGATGAGGATGTCATCAAAATAGACAAGAAGAAACTTGCCCATGAAAGGTCAGAGAGCTTGTGTCATTACTTTCATAAAAGTACTTGGTGCATTGGTTAGTCCAAAAGGCATGACCAATCACTCATAAAGGTCATCCTTCGTTTTGAAGGCAGTTTTCCACTTGTCACCCAGGCAAATCCTAATTTGATGATACCCGCTTTTCAAATCTATTTTGGAAAATATTGTGGCACCAATCATCATATATAGCATATTGTCAAGCCTAGGAATGGGAAAACGGTACTTCACTGTGATCCGATTGATGGCACGACTATCAATGCACATCCTCTAAGAGCCATCCTTCTTAGGGGTCAAGAGGGAGGGGACCGCACAAGGACTCAAACTCTCTCAGATAAATCCTTTCTGGAGGAGATCATCCACTTGCCTCTAGAGTTCAGCATGCTCAGTAAGACTCATCCTATAATGAGGCAGATTTGGAAGAGAAGCTTCTGCGACAAGATCTATGGCATGTTGGATATCTTGTAGTGGGGGTAATTGATCGGAGAGGTCCTTAGGGAAGACATCTTGAAAGTCTTGAAGAAAGGCCTGGGCCTCTGCAGGGCAACTACTGGAGGCTCCAACGAGACCTCCATGATAACCACAATAAAAACAACAGACTCGCCCATTAGCGTACGCTCAAACTCAGTAGGGCTAATGATGTGTAGCCCTCTTTGCTCCACAACTTTATTCGCTTAATGTGGGCCAACAGGTATCGGGGGTAAAGGGTTGAGATGAATTTTCTTCCCATTAAACACAAAGGAATATGAATTGGACCGACCATGGATGGTCACATCCCAATCGAACAACCAAGGTCGACCAAGAATGACATGACCGACATCCATAGGAATGACATCACACCATATATGATCCTTATACTCGAGAAACTGGATAGAAACTAGGCAACGCTCCTTCATAGCGATGGAGGAAGTGTCAACCCAAGAGACACTATACGGTTGAGAGTGAGGAACAAGCTTCAATCCAAGACGGGATATGGTAGCCACAGAAAGTGCATTGATGCAGCTACCACTATCTACAATGACCTTACAACCCTTATTATTGATCTTGATATAAGTATGAAAGATGGCATGACGGCGCTAATCATCGGAGTCTTTGGGTTGGGTAAGGGTACAACGCACAACACCTAACCTAGGTGTTTTAGGAACAAGGGATACATGACCTAAACCCACAGTGAGGGTTTGATGCATCCTACAAAGGTACCATCATCATTATCTAAATCATCAAACTCCTCAAGATTGGGTTCATAAACTTGATCCTCTAGTGGTTCATCAGCTACACTCTCACGCTCCTCAATGACTAGGGTTCAACTAGGATAATTGGGGGCAATGTGGCCAAAACCCTTACACTCGAAACATTGAGAACGAGAGGCAGTCCTTGGGAGTTTAGGACCTTTGCCCTTACCCTCTCGTGCGGGAGGAACATTCGACAGGGAGGTCCTAGGAGAGACTAAGGGGGAGGAGTGAATGTCGACGAGGAGGGAGGACGGTTGTCACTACGTCTTCCATACGGGGCCTTCATAACCGACTCATAATCTCAGACCAGAGAGTAAGCGTAGTCAAGATTCGAGACACCCCAAAGGACAAGTTCACGTCTAAGATCATCTTTGAGACCGTGCCTAAACCTACTCAAGATCATGGCCTCATCCTCAATGACATGACATCTCATTCGAAACTCATCGAATCGAGTGACATATTCGGTCACGGGCCGATTACCCTGAGTAAGGGCATTCCACTGGTCCAACAAATTGCTCATGTAAGATCGGGGTAAGTACTTCTCTTGAAGACGACGCTTCATTTCTTCCCAGCTCCCTACAGGAGGCACACGACGCCTCTTAAGGAGATCCTCAATACTTTCCCAAAAAAGCTGAGCCGTGCCAGATAATTTCAAACTGGCAAGTTGAACTCTTCGGTCTTCCGGGACCCCATACCAGGAGAAGAAGCGATCCATATCCCTAACTCATTGAGTAAAAACTCACGGATCTAGACAACCATCAAAAGTAGGGGCATCTAACTTAATATTTCTGAAGAGGCGCTCTTCATTGCGAGGGGGGGACTGAGTACCCTGACGGTAGTGGGGTCTCGTTCTCGCTCATGATCGTGATTTCTATCCCTACGATCATGCCTAAAGTGGTGATGATCGTCTCGTCGACGATGATGATGCCTATTACAGGTGCCTCAGAATTCGTGTCGGACGAATGCAAAGGTTGCTCAAAATTGTTTACCCTAGTTTCTAGGTGTCTGTTTTCTTCGCGAGTAGTAGCCATTTCAGTCTGGACAGCTGCTAATTGAGCCTATAAGTGCTCTAATTGTCGGGTGAGGGCCTCGAGTTGGGAGGGGTCCATGGTCAAGGTTGTACAACTAGAGTTGACAAAACGACCACTACGCAGTTGGATGCAATGCACACTAGCTAAATGAAATACAACTGAGATCAAACAAGCAACAATTACGAGTAATGAAAAATATCGACTTAAGCAAAATTTAATTATTGTTTTTTTTTTAATTAAGCAAATCCAAATAATACGAATGAGTAGTGCTGATATTTAAAAGACAAAGCAATGACCAAATATCAATTACAAAAATCTATTCACGTAGGTTTTTTTTTTTTTTTCAAGAATTAATGAGAGAAGAAAGCATGGGCACGGTTAGGAAAATGAGAGCACAGAATCACAAAGCTAGGAAGTAACCAAATCTTAGTACTGAGTAAATAGGCTGAGATAAATATGGGGCCTAAATCAATCCGGGTCCGTTGAAATGGGCTGTGGGTAGGATGCTACAATAATCAGCAACACAAAAATATATTAATGCATTTTAGAATGAACATAAACGTAAAACGGAAACACACTTCCCTTCGCTAGACAGAACACACCGATCTTCTAAAACACATGTAATGGAAAGCCACTAGCGTATCGCGACAGAGCCAGGGTGTTCGGTCTGGTAGTTGATGTCGTCGGAAGATCAAAGAGTCAACACAGAAGGTGCCGACAGGGAATCCCGGTGGATTTCCGGTGGATGGAGGCCTTCCGGTGAGTTTTGACAGTGCGGTGACCCACAGACAGTACCGACCGACGGCACTGAGCAAAACCCACGCCGGAACTAGGCCAGAAACGAGGTGCCGAACTAGGTGAGTTACCGCGACATTGCTTCTCTCTTGTTCACCGATCTTTTTTTTTTTTTTTGAAATACTTCCCACATGCAGTAACAATGGAGAGAAAAATTAAAGAGAAGCTTTTCTTTTGAGTTAGTTTGAGTATAGATTTCGCAATGTAGAAGCAAGGATGAACAGCTAAGTTTGTTTGGAAAGGTTTGATGAAATCTGGGTGAGATGGAGAAGAGGTAGAAGATGAAGATGAGAAGAAGAGAGAATAAATTAACCGTGTTTGAGAGTTTATGCTGCGGTTTAACGAAAACATTGAAGGTCCGAGAGTTACGCTACTATTTAAGAAAACAGTAGAACCGGCGCTTGATACTAAATATGATGTAGGACACTAGAGAAATAGTAAGAAACTGAATAATATTAGATAGAAAGAGAAGATTTAAGAGGAGAAGAAGAAGAAGCCAAGAAGAAGAAGAAGGAAAGGGTTGGGAGGCGACGGCTGAACCAACTCTTTCAATTTCTCAATAATCATAGTCTGCCTCTTCCAATCTCATTACATCTCTTAAATAGTAAAAACAAACAAACCCTAGATAAACTCTAAAAGCCAATAGACTGCAATAATCCAAGCCCATCATTATGAGTCCAAGTAAAATAACAACATATAAATAGAGGATGGCCTAAGCCCATCAATACAAATCCAAATAACATAAATAATACATAAGCAAATAAAACATAAATAGAGGATGTCCTCATCAATTAGGCAAAAAGACCCTTTGTCACCTTACCTTTCCTCTTATACACTGAAGTCCTGATTAGTTTGCTTAAATCTGCTGAGTTAAATAGATCTGTTAAGGGAGTTAAAATTTGTAGGAAGCTCGTAAAATTAATCACGTGTTTTTCGCTGATAATTCCATTGTGTTATGTAATGCTGATGTGGTGACCACTATTAATATCCAAATGTTGTTGAGGAAGTACGAATTGACCTATGGTTAGATGATCAATAGATAGAAAATAGCTATGAGCTTTTGCTCCAGTACGAGACAGTTTGAGGCAATCCATTATGGCTTTGTGGGGTAGGAGTACAACACAAAATTATGAAAAATACTGAGTATTTATTACCTTTAATAGTTGGAATGGCAAAATATGTAGCTTTTGCAAAGATTAAAAGTAGAGTTTGGAGGAAACTACAAAGCTAGAAGGAATTTTTTTTCTTTTTTCTTTTTTGTCTTAAGGGGGTGTGAGATATTAATCAAAGTTGTAGTCTGTTCTATACCCTCTTTTGCTATGAGTTGTTTCAAATTATCCACTACTTTGTGTAGAGACTTAGAGAAGACGATGGCTCGTTTTTTGTGGGGGAAAAAAAAGGATGAGAGGAGAAAATTCATTGGGTTTCATGGGATAAAATGTGTGTCAAAATTCAGGGGAAATGGGATTTAGAGATCTCAAAATTTTTAATATGGCCCTCCTATCCAAATAGGCTTGGAGGGTGCTTAAAAATGAAACTACTTTAGTCCATAAATTGTTCATGGCTAAGTATTTTCCTAATTCCTCATGTTTTGAGTCTCAAATGGGCCATAACCTCTCTTTTACCTGGAAAGGTATTTGGGAAGCTAGAACTTTAATGATGCAGGGTTGCCAATGGAGGATTGGAAATGGGGCCACAGCTAGAATATGGTAAGACATATGGATCCCTGAACACCAAGCTTTAATTATGGAAAAATCGGCTACTATTGAGAGGGACCTTTCAGCAAAAGTGAATTCTTTGACAGATGTGGAGACAGGTTGGTGTCGCTCAAGGGTAAGAGCTCTCTTCAATCCAAGAACAACTTCAGATATTATGAAAATCCTTCTCAATCCAGCGCATTATGAAGATGTGTGGATCTGGAGATACGAGAAAAGTGGGATTTTCAATGTTAGGAGTGCATACAGATTTTTCATCTCCCAAATTAATCATGAAACTGTTGAAAGCTCTAATATTAGAGAACAATAGAAGATGTGGAAATCTATATGGAAAATGAGGGCCCTTAACAAATTCAAAGTGTTTGTCTGGAGAATGTGCAAGGAGAGCCTCCCCACAAAGCGTAATCTGTTTAACCGCAAGCTTATACAAAGTTCTGCATGTGCCTTCTGCAATACTAGGATGTATCTCATGCTGTATTACAATGCCCTGATCTTAAAGCTGCATGGTTACAACTAATGCCTGTTTTATCTGCTCTGTTTGATTTTAGTACAGTTAAAGCAATTGCTTTCTTGTACACAGAGGTGATTCAGGACTGTTAAGCAGATTCTTTCTAATTGCAGATTCTTTCTAATTGCATGGTCATTCTGGTACATGCGCATCAAATGGGCTATGGAAAGGTCACTATTGGATGCAAGTAGCAAAACATGCCATCTCTCTACAGCAGCCTAGTCTCCCAGTAAATATGGAACCAAGTTATTCTTTGCAGAAAGTGGGTTGTTGGCATGCTCCTCCACCAGGATTCTATAAACTTATGTGGATGCTGCTTTATTTTTTTATCTCAGAAAAATTGGGGTGGGTTCTGTGCTTAAAGATGACAAAGGTCAAGTAATCATGTCTGTGATCAGTAAAGCTAAGCATGAATTTAATGAACCAGAATCAGTAGAATTACTAGTAATGCTGCGGGGATTACAGTTTATTTTGCACTTGGGGATCTCAAAAGTGGTGCTTGAGAGTGACAGTTTGCTCATGATGGAAGCCTTGTCTACTAATGAAGATTCCTTATCAATACAAGGTAATCTGTTGAAGAAAGTTAGAAATTTCTTAATCACTTTGAAGTCAATCAAGTTCGACATGTGCTTACAGGTGGAAATCAGGTTGTTCACCATTTGGCAAAACATGCATGGTTTGTATCTGATTTGGAAATTTGGATGGGGTCCTTTTCCTACTTTTCTAGCTGAGTCTATTTGGTTGATAATTATCATTTGTAAGCTTATTGCTGATGTTAATGAAGTTTCTTCTTATAAAAAAAAAAAAAAAACTGTAATTATGAGATAATAATTGGACGAAAAAGTTGAAAATTCAAAATAAAAAATGTGTTTTGAGTGATATTTGAAAAGGAAATTAAAAAATTTTAAAATGATATGAGATGAGATTAAATGATTTGCGTTTTCAAACAAGGGCTTAATAAAAATAATAAGACTATTTTTACTTATTTATCTATGAATCAAGATATCTTCGAATTTTATTTGAATATTGTCCGTAAATAGAAGAGAGAGAATATAATTAATGTAACTGAAGTATTAAACGCTACACGTCAAAATTCAAATATATAAATAATGCAGTAGTGTTCGCAAACTAGCCCTTACTTAAGAGTTATTGTTAACAACTAACTTTTTTGAATTTTGGTAACGGCGACTTGGTTTATTACCCTTGGATGGACGAATAGAGCGGCAGAATGCTCCTTTCAAGCATCTACTTTTGTGAGTGTTACAACTACAAAAATATTATATATAAGTAATTTTATAAATTGACGTAGTTTTATATAATTCATTAAATTTATTTGTAATAAAAATAATTTTATAATTTGATAAATCACATTATTTTAAAAAATTCTTTTTGTATAATCACTTTGTAGTTAAATTACTTCTCTAAAAAAATTAAAAGTTTTTTCTTGTTGGAAGAGGAAAAATTCCTTGTCGGAAGAGGAAGAAAAGTTTCTGTCTTTATGTTGAAAAAGAGGAAAAGATTACTTTGCTCTGGATATTTGTATTAGAGTATATATATATACTCTTCTTAGAAAATCAGGGATCGAATTTTCAGATCGTTTAATATATTCAATATCAAAATCTGCAAAGAAACATTAAAAAAAAGAAACATTTGTTGATACCACAAATGTTTCAAGAAACATTTGTCAACACTGCCCTCCATACAATAGGTCAACAATTGGACCGGTAGCTGAACTTTGAAAGGTGAAACTTTAACCTCAGCTCCCTGTACTGAAATCAAAATGGTTTCAAGTGGGGGATGACTGCATTTTACAACGGTTTTGTCTTCAGCTTTTGTAAAACTGGTCTTTAAAACATTTAAAGAATAATTTTTTAAATTATAATGATTTTCAAGGAAATCAAATAAAAGAATATGCTTGTTTGAAGCATACATCAATTCTTTCCATTTTTGTCTGACTGTTTCTTTTCAGTCAGACTAAAATTTGCATCATAAGCTTTTCGCTTAGGACGGTTTTCCATGCTATTAAAATCATTAAACAAAGCGACCATAACTTTCTGTCTTTGGTCTTTACCCAGATGAGCAGGATGTTTAGATCCAGTTCGTCAGTTAGTTCCAGATCAGGATTGCCGCCTGATATTATTATTGAAGAAGATTGTGTTTTTGAACAAAATGATTTGTCAGATATTGATCGATGGCATATGCCAAAAATTGATTCTAATTCTCTTTATAATAAAACTTGGAAAGAGAAGGTTTTTGCTACGGAATTCAAGGTGAAAACCGTTGAGCGTACCTTCGCTATTTCAAAAACCCAGGAAAAATGTCTTCTCTGTCTCTCTATCTTGTTCTTTACTTTATTCTGTTGGTGCCACCGCAGTCGAATACCAAGGCTGAACAGTAAGTCCCTTTTTGAAACCGGGTAGGCAGGGTTAGGGCATAAGAGGATTCTGATTGTGACCTACCGGTATGTGTTACGAAATGCAGCAGAGTATGGTTAGAGACCTAGACTTAGGAAGTACCTGAGTTTTTACCAAGATTAGACTTTGGTCTTTACCAAGATGAGCAGGATGTTTAGATCCAGTTCGTCAATTAGTTCCAGATCAGGATTGCCGCCTGATATTATTAATGAAGAAGATTGTGTTTTTAAACAAAATGATTTGCCAGATATTGATCGATGGCATATGCCAAAGATTGATTCCGATTCTCTTTATAAAACCTGGAAAGAGAAGGTTTTTGTTACGGAATTCAAGGTGAAAACCGTTGAGCGCACCTTCGCTATTTCAAAAACCCAGGAAAAATGTCGTCTCTTTCAGCATAATGTCATCTCTGATATTAAACAGAAAGGTTTTACTTTCATGCATATTGCATCAGTTCAGGTTGCCATCAAGCCTCTGATAAGGCGAGGCATCAATGCATCTGTTCTTCTTTGTCTGCGTGATGGCAGATTTAAGAATTTTGAGGACAGTAAGCTTGGGATTGTTCAAACTTCCCTGGCTGAAGGTCCAGTGCATTTTGATTGTTATTCTGATTTAACTGTTGATTTACATGATAGAAATGTTTTGGATGTGTTAACCCTTAACATTTTGACTTCTAGTTTTGATATGATTGAAGGCAGTAGACCCCTTGCTTTGGTTTACCACATTTATTATCGTTTGATGAAAACTAGTCTTAACCCTAAGGCTAAGAATCTACAAGAGACCAGACCCTTCTGATGCAGAGTTCTACTTCTAGTGCTCACATCAGAATACCCAAAATGATATATTAGAAAGATGTTTCTGTCCCAGATGATCCTTCAAAAGGAACTACCACCAGTAGGGATCGTATCTCATGATAAAGATCTCGACTTGATTCAGCAGTACCTTGACGGCACTGTAAAAATTTGATTTGATGGACTATCCCTAGCCAATGAAAGAATACATTCTTTTGCAGGCCTTAGATCGTCTTGTTCTTCAGACCCAAGAATTAGTAGAGATGCAAATCTCAAAACATTTTTGGAGGATTCTGCCAAAATAGCAAATCCTACTCGTCCAGTGTTTATTCAGGAAATTCCCAAGGGAAAATCCTCTGATTTAAAGTTGAAAGGTGTTTCTTCTGATTCACAAGTTACTTCAGCTTATTACACAACCAAGGATGACATTCCATCATCCAAGGGAAAGGCTAAAAAAGAAGAAATTAAAGTAGAAGATTATTCTTCTACATCTCCAACACCAATGTCACCGACAGTTTCGGATTTAGCTATGAACACACCACCATTACACCCACAATTGATGATGATGTGTTAATCTTTTAATCCTGATATGGTCGCTTTGTTTAATGATTTTAATAGCATGGAAAACTGTCCTAAGTGAAAAGCTTATGATGCGAATTTTAGTCTGACTGAAAAGAAACAGGTCAGACAAAAATGGAAAGAATTGATGTATGCTTCAAACAAGCATATTCTTTTCTTTGATTTCCTTGAAAATCATTATGATTTAAAAAATTATTCTTTAAATGTTTTAAAGACCAGTTTTACAAAAGCTGAAGACAAAACCGTTGTAAAATGCAGTCATCCCCCACTTGAAACCATTTTGATTTCAGTACAGGGAGCTGAGGTTAAAGCTTCACCTTTTAAAGTTTCAGCTGCCGAAGATCCTAAGTTTCCTCAGATTTCCTTGGAAACAAGAAAGATCATCGGGCAAAATAATTTTGTCAACACTGCCCTCCATACAATAGGTCAACAATTGGACCGTATTGAGGACAAAGTTAAAAAACCCACTTCTGAAAAAACTTCAGCTAGTTTTTCAAAACCTCTTGAAAAACCTTTGATTATTTTACCAGAAAACAAGCAAAAAACTGATGATGCCAGTACTCTGGATAAAATTGATCAAATGCTAGCTCAAATTAAGTTAGAAAAACCCTCCACTAATACTCTCAACAAAAGTGGCCAAAGGGTTGATTCTGATTTTATTGAAATTTACACAGATGATTATTCGGTAGATGATTCTGTCATTAATGATGATTTTAAAGCATGTTCATTCGAGAAACCGAAAATAGCCAGACTTACTTCTACCAAACCTACGGATTTTATGAAGAACTGGTACACCAAGCCTACTCCACCAGATTTACAAATTAAAGAACGTATGTTTCAAAATCAGTTTTCAGCTAGTGCTGACAGGATATATGAGTGGAATATTGATGGGCAGTCTGAACAAGAAGTCCTCAATACTTTGCAAAAAATGTCCATGGTCGCCGATGCTTATGTTAATAATAATATATTGTAGCCAGACATTGTTAAGATGTTAGTATCTAGTTTTATAGGCATGCTTCGTTCTTGGTGGGACAAACATCTCACTGAAGAAGCCAGACAAATGATTCAATTTGTTGTTAAGCAAAATGATGATGGAACGCCTGTTTTTGATACCACCATAGGACGAGGAATCTCTGATGGTGTTAATACTTTGATTTACACGATTATTAAGTATTTTATTGGAACCCCTTCCAATATTACTAATCGTGTTTCTGATTATTTGAATAATTTGAGATGTCCTAACATGTCAGATTATAATTGGTATGAAAGTGTTTTTATGTCTCGTGTTTTACAACGAGATGATTCTAATAAGCCTTACTGGAAAGAGAAATTTATTGATGGTCTTCCTCATTTGTTTGCTCTAAAGGTTAAGGACTCACTACTTGATTCTACCGGCAGACTTGATTACGATAGTTACACCTACGGGGATATAACTAGCGTAATAAAGAAACTCGGTATCAGTATGTGCAATGATCAAAAGCTTATCAATCAACAAATGAAAGATAGAAAGAGAGCCAAATATGATATGGGAAATTTCTGTCAACAATTTGACCTTTCTCCTATCGCCCCATCTCGAGAAAAGAGAAAGCATTTTAAAAAGGTTTTCAAAAAACCTCATGGGAAAAACAGGAGAAAAACCCGTGATGAAATTTACAAAAAACCTTTTCATAAAAAATTTTTACATAAAAAATCCTTGAAAAACCTTTCTAAAGGGACATGTTTTAATTGCGACAAAAAAGGACACTATGCAGATAAATGTCCTAATCCAAAATAGCCCAGTAAGTTAAAAAACAAGCTTAATGCCCTGAATATTGGTGAAGATGACCAGCAAGAATTGTTTCACCTCCTTGAAAACAGTACTTCATCTTCTGACCAAGATGAATGCAGCTCTAGTGATTCAGAATATCACTCAGAAGCTGAACCATTTAATTCAGCAATGATTAAGCTTGGTTACAGTTGCAATGATTCTTGTTGCAACTCCAGAGTTAAGACAATTAATGTTTTAACTAAGGAAGAAGAACAAGAGAACCTCCTTTTAACTTTGATTTCTCAAGTTGAGAATATTAAGCTAAAAGAGAAATATCTCAATCAGCTCAAGAAGACTATGACTCGTAGAGAGCCGTCAATTTCTCAAGAAAAAATAAGTTTTCAAGAAACATTAAGACGTTTCGATAAGAAACCGAAAAATGTTTCAACAAATGATTTACAGCATGAAATTTCTTTAATCAAGAAAGAGCTTGTTGAACTTAAAACTGAGATTAACTCCCTCAAACTTGAAAATTCATATTTTAAACAAGATTTACTTTCTTTTAAAATTGAACAACATTTTGATCAAGCATGTCCTTCCGATAATGAGGAAACAAAAGTCCCAGACCACAGTGAATCCTCTGAACCTCTCAAGGCCATTTGTTTGCTTAAACAACCTATGCCTACCAAATGGTATTCTAAGGTCGAAATTATTGTTTGCCGTGAATTTTCTTTTTCTGTTATTGCTTTAATTGATTCAGGCTCGGATCTTAATTGCATCCGTGAAGGCTTAGTCCCTACTAAGTACTTCGAAAAATCATCTGAGAAACTCTCAGCGGCAAATGGATCCAAAATGAAAATCAATTATGAGCTCAATGACGCTCATGTTTGTCAAGATAATATTTGTTTTAGAATTCCGTCTGTTTTGGTTAAAAACATGATTTGGGATGTTATTTTAGGAATGCCTTTCATTAATTCCATTTGTCCCTTTCTGATTGAAAAAGATGGGATTACTACCGATCCCTTCGGACAGAAAGTGAAGTTTAAATTTGCTTCCAAATTTGACGCCGATACGTCAAAAAGAAAAATATCTTTAACTTCTGCAAAGATTAATCATTTGAATTTCCTCCAACAGGAAGTGAATTTAAAAATATTTCTGAGCATTTATCTGATCCATTACTTCAATAAAAAATTGATGATTTTCATAAAAAAATTAATTTTTGATATTTGCTCTAACCTTCCAAATGCTTTTTGGAATAAAAAAAAACATGAAGTTTCTCTTTACCTTATGTTAAAGATTTCTGTGAAAAAATATTCCAACTAAGGCTCGACCTATTCAAATGAATAGTGAGACTTTGAAATTTTGCAAAAAAGAAATTACTGATCTTCTTCAAAAAGGTCTTATCAGGCATAGTAAGTCACCCTAGTCATGTGCTGCATTTTATGTCCAGAAAAATGCTGAGATTGAGCGTGGGACACTCCGTTTAGTCATAAATTACAAACCTTTGAACAAAGTATTGGAATGAATTAGATACCCTATTCCCAACAAAAATGACTTAGTTCATAGGTTTAGTGATGCAGTTATTTTTTCTAAGTTTGACCTTATGTCTGGATTTTGGTAGATCTAAATTACGGAACCTGACCGATACAAGACTGCATTCAATACTCCTTTTGGTCACTATGAGTGGAACGTGATGCCGTTTGGGCTCAAAAATGCTCCTAGTGAATTTCAGAACATCATGAATGATATTTTCAATAGTTTTACCCATTTTACTATTATTTATATTGATGATGTTTTAATCTTTTCAAAATCCATTGATGATCACTGGAAACATTTGTCGACTTTTCTTGATATCATTCGACACAATGGTCTGGTGGTTTCTGCTAAAAAGATTAAATTATTCCAAATCAAAATTAGATTCCTTGGTTATGATATCTCTGAAGGAAAAATCAAGCCAATTCAAAGGGCTATTGAATTTACTGAAAAATTCCCTGATACCATTCTTGATAAAACTCAGCTCCAAAGATTTCTTGATTCGCTGAATTACATTGCAGATTTTTACAAGGATATGAGAAAACAGTGTCGTCCTCTTTTTGAGAGACTTCAACTCAGTCCTCCTCCGTGGACCGATATCCACACCAATTTAATTAGGCAAATCAAGGCATATGTCAAAACTTTTTCATGCCTTGGAATACCTAATTCTAATTCTTTTAAAATTGTCGAAACTGATACCTCTGACATAGGTTTTGGTGGCATTCTGAAACAAATTATTTCGCCAAGTTCTTCTGAACAAATTGTTCGCTTCCATTCTGGAACCTGGAATCATGCATAGCATAATTATAGTACTATTAAAAAAGAAATATTATCTATAGTACTATGCATTTCTAAATTTCAAAGTGATTTGCTCAATCAAAAATTTCTTTTAAGAATTGATTGCAAAAGCGCTAAATATGTTTTAGAAAAATATGTTTAAAATATTGCATCCAAACATATTTTTGCACGATGGCAAGCTATCTTAAGTGTTTTTGATTTTGATATTGAATATATTAAAGGATCTGAAAATTCGATCTCTGATTTTCTTACCCGTGAATTCTTGCAGAAAAAATGAGTAAGAAAAAGAAACCAGAAAGTTCCTAGAGGCCCCCGCCTCTCCCTGCTCCTCTGACTTCATTATTTCTGCCAATAGTAGCTTCCCCACTGGAAGTTGCTAACAGATACACTGCTCTAGGAAAGATACCTAGACCAAAAAGACCCAGTTCTTTTACTTCGGCATTAACTATGCCACATGATCCCTTGTCCAATCCTTTGGCATTGGCAAGACCCAGATTGCCTTCTGCTTCCAAAGCAGAAAATTACCAGAAAAATTATTTTCAGAATCTGTTTTACATCGAAAATTCGATAGACACAGATCCGTTCAAAATAGCTTTTCATTATTTTTCCCCAGGTTGGCATTGGATTCCTAGAAATCCAACTAAAGATCTGAAATTTTATCTTTCGATATTGTCTCACACTGGGTCAATATCCATCAAACCGATCTACGACAAAGTAGATCCTTCAAAAATCTTTTCCCACAACTGTTATTTGGTCAGTGTTATGACCCAACAGGAATGAGGAACCAATCCGAATACTCTTAAAAGTATACCGGATACGTCAATTCAATATAATTATCATGATTATATTGATTCTTGGCTTCATTTCCCTTTTTACCAAACCCCAGACTTATCGCATTTTTGGTTCTTTAATTTTGACAAGAAATGCAAAACCAAATTCCCACTATGATTTCAGCAATGGTGGCAACAATTTGGCCCCATTCCAGATATCTATCCTGACAGTTTGCAGCCAGTTCTCACCCATTTTAAAACGGCTGCTCCAGCTAAAATGGATCCTATGAATGCCAAATTACCATTCTTAATTCATTTTTACTCCAGATATAAAATCTCATGGATACTAAAATGGACCTACGAAAAGAACGGAGATATTCTTGTTCGTCGCTTTTTTGTCAAATATTGGGATAAATTCCAGCACTCTCCAGATCTTGTGTCCAAGGTTTTGAAAGATTTTCCACCACTGGTTCCTAATTTAAAGGACCGAGAGGAGTTTCCCTCACCAAAAATACGAGCAGAATTAACTTTTCCTTTTCCTGAAATTAAAGAAAGGATACATCAAGTTCATCTTCTAAGCAAAAGAAAAAGACTTCCTCAAATAAGAAGACTTCAATTTCGCCAAAGAAGAAAGACTCAGATACAGAAAGTTCTTCTTCCTCAAAGAAAGATTTCAAGAAGAAGCAGAACAAAGATATGATTGAACTATTGAAGAAATCCATTGAAAGACAACATAATAGCATGATGCTATTAAAAAAAATCCATTGAGGATTAAAACAATAGTGAAGACTCAGCTGAAGAGTCAGACGCTTCTGATAATTACAGCAATACTTTTGGGCATGACAGAGAGTATTCTCCGCCTGATCTTGGAGAACCTTAATCGTGATCCACTCAGATAACTTGTTGGCACAAGAAGACAAAATACTTTTGGTGCAGACAACTTGGCTTTTATTCAAAAGTGACAGCACAAAATGACAAGTCCATTTCTGGTGCTTGGTGCAGAGTTACTTTTGCTTTTCACTTTTTCACCCGTGATTTACTCCGGGTTTCACTTTTGTAAAGGCTTCTTCATCTATAAAACGAGACCTTAGTTTCCATTGAAGGCAGAGCGTTTTCCCCCCTTCTCTCTGATAAGAAGTTTTGCTCCTAACCTTCAAAACCCTAAATCTTGTAATTTTGTTTGAATTGTGTAAGTCTTTTGTTTAAATGAAGAATCTTTTGGTTCAAAGTTATTTTCATTAATTATTTTTGCATAGCATTACATACATTTGGTCGGCTCCGCCGCCTCATATCTGTATCATATTTATTATTTCCGCGTTTCTTAGATTATCCAGTTATCTGATCCTCCAGTTATCTGGTCCTTGTTATATTCTGTTTACACTTACTTCCGCGTTTGTGGTATCATATATATATATATGAGAATGAGATTTCGAATTTCAGACTTCCATTTTAGAGGTTAGAGATTATGTCAATCAAGCCATAGGTCTTTGGCATTAAGAGTACTACTATTAATATTACTTTCGTTATCTTTTTTATCATTTCATAATGTAGTATGAAATAATTAAAGACTATAAGACTATTTATTATATTTTATTTATACATTTATAATTTTATATAACATCTATGAATGATGAAAGGATGATAATAAAAATGATAATGAGTGCTAGGAGCCCGTTAGGGGTTCAGTTTTTGTGCTCCCTTAGTGTATTTTTTTTTCTTTTTCTTCTGTTACTTTTTTTTCATCATTTTTTAAATAATTTTAAATATTTATAAAAAATTATAATATTTTTTTAATCATTAAATTAAAAAAAAAAAAAAAAGGAAAATGGAAGTGGATACCAAAACGGAACCCCAACGGGGGCTCTTATAATTTTCCAAATAATAATAAATAGAATTTTCTTTTATAAGACATGAGAGCCTTACTTATAGAATGTCCTAGCTGGCATGCGGTTCTTGTATTCTTTCGTGCATATAAGAGGTCGATATGCACCATTCACTATTTTGAATACATTTGAGGTTTTTGCTTTCATAATCCCATCTCATGTCAATTTATTTTATTTTATTATTATAATTTTTTAAATTTTATTTAAATAATTTTACTTTTTTAAATTTTAAAATAAAATAATATCAAAAATATATTCTAATAATATTTTATTCAACTTTCAACTTTTATATCAAAACATCTTATCTTATTTATAAAAATAAACCGCATAAAATCATAACTTCCGTACTTTCATTGGTGCTGGCTAGGACGCTATTGTAGATGACCCATACTGATACAGTAACGACACAAACACGAAAATGCCAACCATCCTCACCATTGGTTGTGCATGTTATGTCTACCCAGGCCAACAGAACAAAATAGTTGGAGAATTCATACAGAGAAACCCAGAATGTATACGTAACTCATTGAAGTCAAAAAACTACAACCATAAAGGGAAGAAAAATCGATGGATCATAATTACATAATACTGCCCTGAATACAGAGATCTCTTGAGAGTCATGGACCACAAATCCATGGGTGCTAAGCCTGGAAGATTAGATTCCCTTCAGGCTTAAAAATGCACCAATTGTTAGATGATAACAATATCATTTCATGACACATTTCTCATGGAGACTTTGCTTAATTTGGATCCTAGGCAATAAGACGAGTACCAATATAACAAGTCATTCCATTGAACATTGAATCGTCCAGGTAGATCAGGTTCACAAGCCAACACAAAGAGAGAAATAAAAAGGAAATAAATAAAACTGCAAAGACACCGTCACACAAGACAATCTTTAAGGATAGAAATAGAATATTCTTCCACCACCGCCATCAGAACATACTACTATACTCCCTGTAAAGGCAGATGCAAATGAGATTAAAGGAAATAGGAAGCCACCTGACAACCCTGTTTTCCTTTCTTTTTTTTTTTTAGTTGTTGTAGAAAAAGATAAATTTCATTAGGGTTTTCGGTGGAGGCAAGACTGATCACTTAGCCATCATCACCTTGACAAACTCCTCGTAGTTTATCTGGCCATCACCATCAACATCAGCCTCTCTGATCATCTCATCGACTTCTTCGTCGGTGAGCTTCTCTCCAAGATTGGTCATCACATGGCGCAGCTCAGCAGCAGAGATGAACCCATTCTGATCCTTGTCAAAAACCCGGAATGCCTCTTTAAGCTCCTCCTCCGAGTCGGTGTCTTTCATCTTCCTAGCCATGAGGTTTAGGAACTCAGGGAAGTCAATGGTTCCATTGCCATCAGCATCAACCTCATTAATCATGTCCTGTAGCTCTGCTTCAGTTGGGTTCTGGCCCAGTGACCTCATCACAGTCCCGAGCTCTTTGGTAGTGATGCAACCTGCAAATCATTAAGCTCTACGATAAATTTCAAATATTATTGTCAGAGAATTGACCACCAAACCTAGAGAGGCTAACTTGTGAACCACACGGATCACCGTCTGATATATGCCCATTGCCAACCATATTCATACCATTAAAGAAGTTTAAACACAATAGACGTGAAATTTAACAAGAAAACCAATCCAAAGGGACAAACAAGGTAATATTTATGGCGTTCCTGCATATTCTTTTATCTCAAGGACCAAACAGGGAAATACTTCGTTTAACGAAGTTCATCTCAATGATTCACAAAAATCATGCTTGATATCCAAACTTGGGTGTAAGATCACACGTGCAATTGAATTATTCCTCTGAAAGCGATACCTAATCGACCAGGGAACATCTATTTTTGTACTCATAACATCACGCCTGCGAGCGTGTTGTTGAAAATAAATATTAAGGAACGAAGTAGATGAAGTATATATGTAAAAATGGTAAACATGAAGCAAGAACAAGGCAGATCAGTCTCCTCAAAATTTAGAAGGTTTCTAATTTATCAATAAATCACAAACATGCACCTCACAAAATGGCAGATATCACATTCCATAGCCACATGATCTTCACAAAATTGTGTGAAGATCATGTGGCTATGGAACTTTTACCTCTTTTAAAGTAAATTTCAAAGTATCGGGTGATTATAACCTTTAAGAAATGGAAAATGCTATTTACCCCCACAATTGGGGCCCCGATTGGGTCCCAATAAACACATATGAGATTCAAATTCCTACATCGTTGATCTCTTTTCATCCCAACCAATTTTGTTCCTAGCAACCAAACGGTGAAAAATTATCAATTGAAATGGCTCAGTTCAGACATGGTACCAGAAAGGGAAACACAGAGAAACGATGAGCCAGAAATCCTTGGACACAGAGAAAAGTAAAAGTTCAGAACCATGAAACCGCATGAAATTCAGGTTAGAACATAGATCTGACACAAAGTCGCAGAGAAAACGAGATCGACATAAATCCTTATAACCAACGAACCAGACCGTAAGAACTAGGCCCGACACAAATATAAAGGAAATAGCTTTCAGACTCGTCAATATAAGAGAGAGGGGGCGGCGTGGGGAGAGAGACGAACCGTCTCCATCCTTGTCGAACAAGCTGAAGGCCTCCTTAAACTCAGAGATCTGGTCGTCGGTGAGTTGGTCCGCCATTCTTCTTCCTCTTCGAAAATTCGCTGCTTTCTTTTGTCTTTTTGTAAGGAGGAGGGTATATCTTAATGGAACAAAGAGAGAAGGTGGAACTAAAAAGATAGAGAGAGAGCGCGTTCACTTTTTAAAAAGACAAAAGCTGCCGTTTTATATAAGAGTATTGACACTAGACTTTTTAAAAAAAAATATAAATTTATATATATATTAAAAAAATTTAATTATATTTAATGAATAATAAAGAAAAAAAAAACAGAATAAAAAAATAAAAATATTCTATTTTTTAAAAAATGAATAGTAAATCTAAAGTTTTTAAAATATAAAAAAACTTTAAATCTATTATTTATTTTTAAAAAGTAAAAATATTTTTATTTATATTTATATTTTTTATTTTTATTATTGATCAAATATAATCACAATTTTTTAATATATATATAAATTTATATTTAAAAAAAAAAAAATTTAATCAATCCAATACTAATATTAATATTCTAAGGCACACAGAGACAGTTCACCATTTTCGTGATTCATCACCAAAGTATTGATGGGTGTGGTTCGAAAGATCTACAAGATCCTGCCACGTAGAAGAATGAAGGAAGATCAGAGACCCAAAAGCGTAGGATCCGTGGATGGCTGTGCTCCGTTGGGTACAGAATGAGATTCTCTCTCCCAAAATTATAATAAATAAAAAAAGAACATATTCCACGCGCTGTGTCATATAATAATTAAAATGTTTAGCGCTTGGAAAAAAAGGAGAGAGCAGGAATTCGCGCTGCGCCTTTATTTTTATTTTATTTTATTTGTATATCTGTTTCAGTATTTATTAATTAATAATAACAATAATGAAATAAAAATGAATACGCGGATGGTTACGCGGTTTGGACGCGGAGAGAGTGGTGTGTGATCTCATGATGTGTCGCGTTGACTGCCACCTCGAAGAGAAAGGTGAAGAGAGAGTCCCCACTATTCTTAACCAATCACCCAGCCGGCCTTATCGAATCTCCTGACTCCTATTATTATCTTGGACTTGACATCTCTGTACAGACCGGCGGAAGGGAGAGAGTGACTTATCAGTTTCACTTATCACAATTTACCTGCTTTTCTTTAATGCAAATACTTTTTTATAATTTAATAAATTAAATAAATATTAAAGTCCGAAATATTAACATTTTGTTTAAATAATTCTAAATATCTTAATATACATATGAATTATATTGAAATAAATTGAGTTAACATATTTTATCAAATTAAAGAAAAAAATTGAATAAAAATAGAAAAAAAATTGAATATATTATTTCAAAATTTGAAAAAGTTGTACTATTTTTTTATATTTTGTTGGAAATTTTAAAAATTTGAAAATTTTATAATAATTAAATAAAAAAATTAGAAATCTAAAATTAAAAAACATTTTATATTGGAGTAATATTTAAAAAGAAAATATTTACAAATAATTTAAAATTTGTTCACTTACCAAATATACCTTTAACATTGAAAGAGGAAGTTCTCAAAAAAATATCTTAAAAGAGGCCGGCATGATAACAAGACTTCTTTGGAATAGGAGAAATGACTTTGTGCATGGGAAGGAGTTCAAACATCCAAATTCCATTATTCATAAAGCTCAAGAAGATCTAATGTTGTTTGCATCTATTAAGCAACAGGTTGCTGCTACCACTACTGTTGATTATGCTCTCGATGTTCATAAATAGAAGAAACCTTTAGAGGGAAAGTACAACCTTAACTGGGATGCCTCCATTATAGATTTAGTAGAATTAATTGGTATTGGAGCTATAATTAGGATTTGCAATTGCATGGTGATTGAGACACTAAGAGCTAGAAGACATCTCAGAATCACTACTTTCACTGGCGAGACTAATGCTATGATGGTGGCTATCCTATTTTGCAAAGAAATTGGTATAATTGACTTTATGCTTGAAAGGGACTCGTTGCATGTGGTTACAAAGATGCAAGATAATTTGTGGATTGGAGTCAAGGTGGTTTAATTTTTAAAGAAGCTAGAGCTGTGTTGAATTCCTTTGCAGCTTGGAGGATTGATCACACTAAAAGTGATGCTAATATGGCTGCTCATTTGCTAGCCAAAGATGTCTTTAGTAGTGAAGAAGATTTATATGATATTGAGGATATTCCTGATTGTATTAAACAAAGTGTTTTAAGTGGTCTTTGCAAATGGTTTTGTTTGAGCAATAAAATTATCTTAATTTTAAAAAAGAAAAAAACATTGAAAGGTAGCTTTTAAAAAACAAAAAGAAATGTAATCCTAGATATGAAATGAAACCATTTCGAGATCCTAATTGTAGGGTATTGGTGTGTGTCCTCCATTCGAATTGTGGATAGTGATTGGATAAGAAATTGGGAGGAATCTTACTCCATCATCGTGCATCACAAATTGACATGTAATTGACATGAAATTGGGAGGAATCTTACTCCATCATCAGATGGTGCATCATAAATTTACTGTAATTTAAGGTATAAAAAGTGTTTCATTTCATTATTATTATTATTATTTTAAATTTTTATATAAAATATAATAAATAGTTCGTTTTTTTTTTAATATTAAAATAATAATAATAATATTTTAATAATACTTTATTTAATTTTCAACTTTCATCTCAATTTATTTTATTTCAACTCAATATCCAAATCACACCTAAAATGGGTGAGCCGACATAAATTTAAATCCAACGCTCAAAGCTCTAAAATAACTACATGTTCTTTTACAATAACTACATGTTATTATTATTTTAAATTTGGGTCAAATTTAGGACTTAATTTTAGTAATTTTCTTTATTTATTTATTTTATTATTTTAGTGAATATCCTAAAGCCTCAATTTTAAAAATCTAATCATATTGATGTGAATCCGTGAGATTAAAAATCTATTGAACCCACGAACAAATTGAAATACATCTAAGAAAGTCAAGAATTAGGTCAAAATGATCTAAATCTATTGAAAACTTGTTTCAAGAGCCTAGATTGAAGAGATAATGCTATAAAGGATTTGTCTTTGAAAAGTTATTATTTCATTCAAGAACAAGCAGAAAAAATAAGAATTCTTTCTAAAAAAATACTATTTACGTTTATAATACTGTAAAATGAAGAAATATGTGTTTTTATATCCCTCAATGATATCCTAAGACCTAATAAGGCCTACATCACTTAAAAGACATGGGATGAACAATTTTAAACCCAAAAATCCTAAATCACACTCCTACAACTAATAAAAGAAGTCAACTTAATGAATTAAATAGGCCCAAGTGTTTACAATTATAGAAACATAAAAATAGGCCTGCGCGCCTATTCTTATTGAAATAAAAATATTCACTAAATTACTAGGTTATTTCATCTCCCTCTGTAACTTGTATCACATAGATTATAGTTGGTTTTTCTTCTTTCATGACCATTTTAAATGTTGAGGTCTTGCTCATTGAATTTGCAAATTCGGTCCAAGTAGATTGCACCAGTCCTTATATTATTTCCTTGATCTTTTTAACTCTTAACCTTGTGATTGGCCCATCTGTAACTTGCAAGGGATCTATTAGACTTGGTTAACCATGGTACTCATCATTCTCCTTCTCCTTAAAAGAATTCGACCTTGAATTGTCACCTTCATCAAAAGAAGAAAGATCAGAAATATTAAAAGTAGCAGAAACATTATACTCATATAAAAGATCCACTTTATAAACATTATCATTAATTTTCTTAAGAATTTGAAAATGTCCATTTCCTTGAGAATGCAATTTAGTTCTTTTATAGGTTGGGAATCTTTTTTGGCGTATATGAACCCAAATCCAATTTCCTGGTTCAAAGATAACACACCTTCGCTATTTATTGGCTTTGGAAGCAAACTTTTTATTATTCTGCACAATTTCAAGCCGTACCTTCTCATGAATTGACTTCACAACTTATTGGACTTTTGAAGTTTCGGACGGGATCGATGACTTATTTGGGAAATAAGTAGACAGTTCTAGATTAAGCTCAAGTGGAACTCGAGTTAGATGAAATAGATCAAATTGGAGCATGTAATGAAATATGTAATTGATTTTGAAGTTTTCAGGTATCTTGACATGTGTAATAATAGTTGGCAAGTGATGAGGAGTTAACTTAGAAGTTTAGTTAGTTTATATTTGTGATAGAAACACAAGGAAACCAAAATCTGCTGATAGGTAACTAAGTGAATAAAAACTAGATTTTATCCTAACTAAACCAAAAAGTTACCTTCTAGAACATGTCAAATGGAGTCTTAGGAAGATTATCATGTAACCAATTGGATAAGAAAGAGGCTGGGAGGCGTTGGACACCAAGAGAGGCTGGGATGGTTTGGCTCATGCATGGTTAAGTGAAAAGCTAGCTCACATCTTAGGTAATCAGATTCTTCCTCAATTGATCAATTTTGGTTGCTAAAGTATCTCAATATCAGCCATTGGATGATGATATTTTCTGCCAAGTCTAGATTTTATATGCTTAGATTTAATCATTTGATTTTAGGAGGTATGACACCTCATCTCTCAAGTAAAGGTAACCGGTTGCCCTTAGCTGCCTTCTCCTCTTCTTTCCTTCATATGGTTCGACCACCCTCCTATAAATAAAGTGTTTGAGACTTTCCTAACTCCTTTTGGAGAATATAGCACACGCCCCATTTGAAGGAAGACAAAGAAAAACTCTATTTAAGCCTTCGAACTTCCACACATCCCCTAAGTGAGCTAAGTGAGTGATCTTGATGAGAAAGCTCGCAAGGATTGGTTTGATCATTTCTAATAAGTTTTGGAGAACTAGTAAGTCCACATTTTAGCTTAACTTTAGTATGGAAATGGCTTATTTGAGTGATTGAACTATACATGCTAGTATTGGACTTTTAAAACCATGTTTAAGTGATGAAATGAAATCTAAGTATGTTTGAATTGGTTTTGTTATGGAGAGATGTTAAATAAAATTAGAAGAACCTAGATTTATGTTTTAATAAGTAAAAATAAGGTTTATGTGAAAGAATGACATGTTTCAAGTTAAAAAACCCTATAAACTGTGACCTCGCTTAACTCTCGCTCGACATATGGATCAAGCGAAAAACAACCAAAACTCTTTACTAGAAGGTCACTTAATGTTTGGCTCGAGCGAAGTGCAACTCGAGCCTCGCTGAAGTCTCGCTTGATACCTTACTCGAGCTAGATACAACCCGAGACTTCGCTTAATGCTCGCTCGATACCTTGCTCAAATGAAATACTCTGTTTCTTTAAATTCAAGACTTTTTCTTGGCTTAAAGTGGATGATTTAAGAAAGAAAAGTTATCTGTGAATCTAAGTGTAGTTTATAGAATATATGTTGTATTGGATGTACATACAACATGAAGTTTAAGAGTACATGCATGTCCTATTATGTGATAAGTTTTAAGAAAGAGTGGCATGGCATGTATTTGAGAAATACTTATAAGAATAAGAAAGGAACAACTAAGAATAAGAATTATGGATAAGATTAAAGTCACATCACAATGGGGATGACGAGACGTAACGCCCGGATGACTGATGTGCCGACAGAGACGGCGATATGTAACGTCTATCGTATAATATGAATGCTTATGTCAGTATAGGGACAGCGATACGTAATGCTCGTATGACTGATATGATAAGCAGAGACGGCACTATCTAACGCCCGCAATGTTAAGTATTTTTCATGTCACGACGGGGACTATAATAACCCAATTTTTTTAAAAATAAAGCATTTACTTAAGAATATTTTAAAGGAATTTATTGGAAGGATCTTTTTCCATGAAAATCGGATTTGAGATTTAGATGCATTCAAAGAAAAATTTTGGATTTACCTTTAGGATTTGTGACAAGGTATCAACTAGGAAAATTCAATTTGGATCTAAAAAGAGAAAATTTTTTGAAATTTGAGAAAGAAATCCAAGAGGAAGTATTAGAATCAAAGATCAAACACTTGGTGTGCGAAAACGAGTTTTCGGGTTGGTCCGTCGAGTTTTGGTGTAAGGATCATAACTTCTTCATATGAAGTTCAAATGAGGTGATTCTAATTTTTGTAGAATCTTAAGAAGGAGATCTAGAACTTTTATGTTTTTGATTTTTGAAGATAAGGAATTTATAAAGGACCAGATCTAGTGTGAAGTGGACGGACAGGAATAGGAGTCAACTAGTAACCGACTTAGATGAGTTGTCTTATGTTCGGCCATGTGACGAAAATTGTGATTAAATATTAAACTTTATAACGTCTTGACATGTGTGGGAACACGTAACAAGTTGATAAGATTTCATCTAGAAGCTTTGGTGGGTAAGAAAACAAAGGAAAACAAATGGAGAACTCGGATTGGATGTTCTCAGGTGAGTTTTGACATATTTCAGTGAATTAATCATATCTCTCTCATCTGATCTCGTACTGAAGCGATTCAAAATCCTATATAACCTTAAGAGGATGATATTAAATTTTCATGTTTGAGTTTTTGAATAATCGAATTTTATCAAGGAGTATTTGGGCTGGCTGGCCTTTGGAGAAACCAAGTGGCCGATGCATGCATAGGTGGAGAATTTTCCAAATTTTGCTTCATCCTCTTTCCATGTGTTGGAATCATTTTAGCCATTGATCCAAAGGATTTTTAGGCATCCCAAAGATTAACCATTAGATCAAAACATGACTCACCAATCCTAAGATTTAGGAGTGATCATGAAACCACAAACCTATAGGACACACACCTAATCAGTCAAGCAGGGTAGCTAAAATGCTCAAGCCCTCTTCCCTTGCTCCCGAGGCCTCTTATACCTATAAATAGATGCATGGGCTTCTCTTATTTCCCTATGAGAGATACCAGTCGGCCATAGTGAGAAATATCCAAGAAAAATACACAAAAACTCACTCACATCACCTAAGTGTCAAAAAAGAGCTAATTGAGGGTATTAGATAAGAAGTGGTGCAAGACCAACCATAGACATCCAATCTAGCTTTGGAAAAATTTGTAAGTGTATATATTAACTTAATCTTGGTATAGAATAAGTGGTTTGATGATTGGATTATGTTTGATATTTATTTGAGTTTAATCTTTGTTCATGGGTTAAATTGAAGCATATTGAAGTTTTGAGTGGTTTTTGCTATGGAAAAATACTAGGAAAATTATGATACCTTAGAAATATATTATATGATGTTATTATAAGAGGATTATGTGAAAATATAAGGTCTTGATTTGGAAAAAAATGATAAACTAACTCTAAGAAATTTCGTACTTAATAAGGGTATTATTGACAGATTCGACATCTTTTAGTAAATTGGACATAATTTGTTCGTCTGATATCAGATTTGAATAATTCAAGAGGATATAGAAATATAAGAGAAATATCTACAACTTTTATGTTTTGAGTTTTGAGAGATAAAGACTTAATAAACGACAAAATTGGGATTAGATTCAGAATCGAGTTTATCATAGTAGGCATTGACTTTATAAATTGATGTGACGTAAATATATGTGTATGTGATGTATGCTATTGTGAAATGTTCTCACATATTTATATAGACATAAAATATGCATGTCACGAGTCTAAGTTTATACACATGCATGTCATAAGTTTAAATTTATGCGTATGTTGCATTTCGTCACATATATGTATTGTCATAAGTCATGAAGTCTGTTTTAAGAAAATCCGTTAAGAAAACTTTACAAATAAAAAGATTAATAAGTCAATCACGTCATGACAGAGACCAGTGATACGCCTGTATGACTGACGTGCTGACAAGGATCTAAGCTTGTCGATGATATGAAAGTTGGCAGGGATCTAAGTCTGTCGATGATATGATAACTGGCATGGACTTAAGCCTGTCGATGATATGAAAACTGGTAGGGACCTAAGTTTGTCGATGATATGAAAGCCGGCAGGAACCTAAGCCTGTCGATGATACGAAATCTGATAGAGACCTAAATTTGTCGATGATACGAAATAAGTAAGATCTGGCAAGAATAAAAGCCTGTCAATGATACGAAATAAGTAAAGACTCACAATGTTACGAAAGAAAATAAGAGTTTAAGTATTATAGATAGGTCCATGAAGAATATAAGTCTAAGTCATGTATGAGTCACATGAAGTATGACATAAATGCATACTCTGATTGTCTGCCTTGTATATGATTATTTCACGATGTCTATGCTTTTATTAAGTTATGTGTGTACTTACTGAGATTTCCAAGGAAATCTCACTCTTGTATATTTCTATTTTTGGAAAAATAAAATTATGTGGCAGGATTGATGACTAAGAAAAGGGAAGTTCTGATGACTTAAGAAAACTCATAGGAGCCTGGATAGTTATGAAGTTAGTCTAGGTTTTAAAAATAAGTTATGTATATGACAGACAAAACTAACTTGGTTATGCATGTAAAAATACAATGATATTTTTAAGAATAAATGATGTGGATATTGTGGTTTTAGTTCTCTATGTGATCATTAGAAAAAAAATTTATTCAGAACTTTTTCGCTAAGATTTGTATTAAGTTTCGATAAGTACGGGGATGAGTAGCCTAGCATTACTTACCCTGACACTTCAATTTGCGTTGAATTACAAACGTAAATTGTAGGAGTCACAGGGACGGCGATACGTAACGTCCGAAAGACTGATACGAGACTCATCACAACGAGGACGACGATAGGTAACGCCCGGACGACTGATGAACTATATGTATGAATAAGTTAACGCGTCATGCTAAGTAAATCCGATAGGAACTACGATACATAACGCCTATCAAGGATAAAAAATAAGTAAGACCCACAATATTAAGAAATAAGATAAAAAATATAAGTTTTAAGTATAAGGTGGTGGGTCCAAGTAAGGTCTAAGTTTGTATGGGAAGATTGGTCATCTACATGCATAAGTCTCATAAAGCATTTTCATAAGTTGTATGTCATTAATCATTGCTATGTATGATGTTATCTATGCCTTATTTCATTAACTGTGTACTTACTGAGATTTTTTGGAAGTCTCACTCTTTTAAGTTTTATCTATCATTCCTTATGGAATGATAGATGTTGCAGGATTGGATAAGTTGCAATGAGACTCAGACATCACAGGAGATTTTGAGGTATCCTGAGGGTCCTATAGAATACTCCTCTCCGAATGGAATAATCTCTCGCGTATGTGATCAAGTGAAATAGTAAGCTTATCAGATAGTAGTGGGATACGATATTTGTTTTAAGAAACTAACTGGGTTATATAAGTCTTAGATACAATAAATTTTGTAAATATGAAGTTATGAAGGATATAGTTTTACTATGCCATGTGATCTATTTATGCAGGAGTTAGATCTCTTGTATATATTGGAGATTTACCTCTTTTTGCTGCGATTTCGTATTATATTTAATTAGTAAGTTTAGAGGCATGCATGCTACTTCTTACGTTTATGTAAGATAAGTAGCATTGTATTACTTGTCCGGATGCTTCGATTTACATTTTAATCGAAGCAAAAAATCGGGCGACACAAATTGCAAACAATCCTTCTAAATTTTCAAATTCTTTTGAATGACAGTGTGTAAGAGTTAAATCAAAATCCTATTGACTACTTCAGTATGGGGATGACAAGTGGTGGAAAATAAAAATTTGATACTTAATTTTTCCCACAAATTTTTTTAAAAGTAGTTAAGGAATTTAACATTCATATTAGAAATAATATTTTTAGGTATACGATGGAGGTCACACTATTTCCTTAAAAAATAAATCAACTATGTTTGTGCCATTATTTATTTTATGGTATAGAATGAGATGTACTATTTTACTAAATTTGTCTACTGTCACAAAAATAGAATAGTCGTCATCGATCACAGTATATTCCAGTTTCTCTCTCTCTCTCTCTCTCTGCACCATCATGCCCAGATCGAATCTCCAGTGTGTTGACGATCACCTCAGAACAGCCGTCGTGCGAAGTCTTCTCTCAATGAGCATCGCACTACTCCTCACCCTTCTCTATTTTGTCTCCCGTAACTCCACTTTGCTAATTTAGTATGTGTTTCAAGCTTATGATGTGTGTTTCTTCTTTAATGTTTTGTTTCTGACTTCCCAAAAAGCCCCTCCATTATTTATATAATTACCTTTATGCCCTAGTAATCTTTTGCCGAGCCTGCCTTACGTAACTTCCAGATTTCTTTTACTTCTTTAGACTAGAGTGGGCCTTGGGCCTTAATGGGCTTAAGTGTATTGGGTTAGTTTTAAAAGATTTTTTGTTTTGTTGGGCTTTATTCCATTCAGAAGCTGCTTTTTGTTTTTAAACTTAGTTATATTTTTAAATGGACTTGGGTAAGAAAATGATTGGATCGATTCTTTATTTATTTCAGAAAATAGTTTGTGAATTGTTTCTTGAGATTGAACTTATTTTAAATGGACTTTCTGGGCTTAGTTTTTTTAGCTGGACTTGTATCTAAAACATGTGGGCTTGATCTACCTTAGTCTCAGAATCTGTTTGTGGGTTGTTTCCTTTAATTGAGTTCGGGCGTATTTTTAGGAACCTGCTTCATGACTTGTATGCTAGCCCAAGGTTTACTTGAACATTTACAAACCCACAGACCCGTTTTAAAAGAATAAAGCTGTGAAAGTATTCTTTTATGCTATTTTTGAGCATATCATTTTAGGTAATAGTCCAAGTGACTTTTTAACTAGATTTTAATAAACTTATTAAGTTATATATATTTTTAAAAATAGAATATTAAGGATTATGTTATAAGTTTTGATTAATATTATTATATAGTAGTTTTTGAATAATTTTAATGTTTATTAAATTATCTCTATGTTATGATTTTAAATATTTAGAAACCCCACGACACATTTTCTTATAAAGTTAATAACGATTAGATCTCGTATAGGTCATAAGCTGCTATGTGGGAATAATGAAGCAGTGCTAAGAGTTAATAGTATGATCATACAATTTGCATGTGTATTGTAAATATTATATTTGTATATGAAATATGATGTTATCTACACTATACGCTATAAGCCAAGTCAAGGTTAGACCCATTCACAATTTTTGATGAATTATGACAATATGCTTGTATGTATGGATTCGTTGATTGATGGGTTTAATGAATGCAATGTAATAAAATAGCCAGATCATGTATGCAAGGTTCATGTAGTACTTAGATCATGTATGTCATGTTCATGTAGTAAATAGATCATGCATGCCATGGAATGTTATAAAATGTTTAGATCATGCTATGTTATGTTAGGTTATGTCATGTACAAAAATATGCCATGCTATGTCATATATAAGGAAATGTCACGTCATGCTATATCATGTACAAGAAGATGCCATGTCATGCCATATCATCTATAATAGTATGTCATGTTATACTATATCATGTACAAGGAAATATAATGTTATGCTACATTATGTACAAGAACATGCCATATTATACCATCTCATGCATAAGAAAATGTCGTGTCATGCGATATCATGCCACAATAATACATGCCATGTACAAGTAAATGTCATACTAGAAAGGTTAATCAAATTCTATAAATTCTCATGCATTAAGAAAGACAACAGGATTAAGGTGACACGGACCCAAACATGTTGTAACACCCCGCTTCCAAATATAACATTTTAAAAATATTTTAGGGAGTTAATGTGCTACTAAAACTTTTTTTTATAAAACTCACCAGTTACGAACATTTTATAATATATGAAACAGTCTTTATAAAACTAGAGAGAGTCAGTGGAAGTATTTGCTAAAAAAAATATTGAGATCACTCGTATTTATAAAAAAAATTATTTTATTCATCGAAATTCATAAAATAAAACTAATACATTGTTTAGGCCTCTGCATCGCCTTCCTGAATCAAATCATGTCAGCTATGTGTGTATCCACATCACCTTGGACGATTTTTAAAAGAAAACATGGAAACAAAGAAATAAAAAAAAAATTAGTCGAATACTCAATAAATAACACATCATATGGTAAAAATAATAATCATCGATTTTTATGCATATTCATATATATATATATATAATAACATGAACATGATTTTTTCATAAATGCTGAACATGTACTTTTTCATAAATGCTGAAAACATGAGATTTTTCATAAAAACATGAACTTACTTATCATATCATATTATATCGTTTCATATCATAGGCCATTACCCACTATTGACTCTCGTGAGTTAGGGTTAGCGAATCTAAAAATATTTTGATTTCGCCCGTGGTCGCGGGTTGTAGAATCCATACATAAGGAAGACATACTAGGTGCACTACCAGCATGTACGACCTGACAATGCAATATGTCCATACATAAGTGCCAACTTCATATCATACATAGGCCGCTTATATATCTTATCATGCTTGCATACTTATCGTAACATAGATTTCAAAAGAAACCGCATAGCTTCATAATATGTCGTGATGCATAATTCCTCACATGAATCCATGATTTTTCATAAATAATTTTATGCACTCTCATATAAAACCATGACTTTTCATAAATAACTTTAATGCATAAAATCATGATATTTCATAAATATTTTACTGCGTAAACTTTTCATAAATCATACATATGAATTTTTCATAATTTTTCATGATTTGGCTACATAAAAATGGGCTTTCAAATAATGGTCATACATACATAATATTTTTATAAAACATGTTTACCTTACATGCGTGAAAAATATGATCGTGCTACTTACCTCTTAGCTCTACTTCTTGATTTTCATGTCGTAGCTCGTAACATATAAGAAATACTAATCGTCACTAACTTTCTAAAATAAACGTGTCGTGACAAAATTCTAATTGTTTAAAATCATAAATAAAATAGACTAAAAAAATGTACTTTTAAAATATGCTTTAAAACCCTTTTAAAAAAAGGTCTAAAATAATTTCTGAAATACTAATAGAATTGATCCAATAATTTATTTAATAGACTAGGCCCCTAATGCTTAAAATCAAACACTAGATTGAATTGGACTTTAAGGCCCGTTTAAAATCAAAGAATCTGGAAAATGGCTTTGAGTGTTAACAGGGGCATGACTGAAACACTTCAAACCATTAAACAAAGATGCGAAGACCAAAATATCAAAGGGGGAAAAACAGAGTTAGCATGATGGCTTATCGAGAGAAAGGATGGGTGCGTCGCAAGTTTCTACGAGGGAAGGCACCTTGCGGCAGTACTGGGTAATTGGAAGTCTATCGCAGCTTATGTGATGGTTTCTAGCGAGAAACGATGGTTGGTGGCTCATGGTAATAAGAAAAAGAGATTCTCTGTTTCAGGTTGCTTAAAACAGGGGTATATATATGAGTTTCAGTGGTGGCCACGAGGGAGGTTCTAGGAGGCTACTAGAGGTCTACGGTGGTGCTCTAAAGAAGGAGGCTACAACGTAGGGTGGCTTAGTTTTGGAGTGGCGAGTCTGCGGGGCGAATTTGGTGATTGCCGTTTGTTGCAAGGTGCTATGCTAGTGCTCTGGAAATGTGGGAGGTTGGACACCGAGGTTTACTTCATGCGGGAAAAAATAAAAGGGCAGATATATATAGAAAAATAGCACCCTAGAGATGAAGAGATAGAGGCATGCATGGATTGGAAGTGTGAGAGTTGTGCGCGAGTGTTTTGGCATGCACTTGTCGTGACTACTGAGAGGTATAAAAAACTATAGGGGAGACGTGCATGAGACGTAATGCATGGGAGGGTTTGACGTAAGTTAATAGGAGATTAAGCTACGGATGATGGTTTTGAGTTTGAATTTCTAGGGTTTGGATGAACTTGGAGTTCAGGAGTTTATCTTGAAATAACGTGGGTTTTCTTTCCTGAAAATTGAATTAGAGATGGTTTTAAACTAGAATAATGGTTCAAAGATGATGATGATTTGTTTAAAAATTGATCAAAACTAATAGATGAAACACAACTGGGAGAGAAATTAAAACAAATTCAAACAGTATTTTAAAACTTATCAAAAGCATAACTTGATAACATAGTAACGATAAAATAATAAAAATTAAATTAACTATTAAAATAAATCCTAATTTCCGGATCGGGATGTTACACATGTTACACATGTGTGTTTCACTTCATATTCAGACCAGTTATACAAATTAGGTGAAATACAGACTCAAACATGTTTCACGTCATGTTCAGACAAGTCATGCAAGTTAAGTGAAACACAGACTCAAGCATGTTTCACTTCTTGTTCAAACAAATCATGCAAGTTAGGTGAAACACAAAGTCAACGTGTTTCACTTCATGTTTAGACAAGTTAAGTGAAACAAGAACTCAAGCGTGTTTCACTTCATGTTTAGACAAGATAGGTGAAACACAGACCCAATCTTATTTTATTTCATGTACAAACAAGTTATGGGGTGCCAGGGACTCAAGCATGGCTCACAATATAATAAGTTAAAGATAAGATAAACAGATTATTCATGCATTTAAGTTACATGTTTGCTATGATTATGTATGCTTCCACTCATATTGATGATGAATAAATAAATATGCCATGTGAATCCATGTTGATGTATGATTATGTTGAGTCTTCCAAAATTAAGTTAATGCTAAGTTACACTTTTATAGTATGATGTGTTATATTGAGTATTCGACTCATTTTGTTTATTTCTATATTTTCTTCCATGTTTATCTATCTCAAATGGAGATTGTGATGACGATGAACTAGATAACCAGGATGCAGACAGTACAAAGGCTTATAAAGGCACAAATATTTTCACACGTAGGATTAGTTTGTTGTTTTACTTTATGTTTTTAGTTTCATATTTCATAAACAGTTATGATCAGTTTGATGTTTTTCATTAAATGAAGTATTTCAGTAATTGATCTCTTTACTTGATTCATGTTACGAATGTTAGTAATATTTCTATCCTACGGAAAATAAGTGTTATAGTTCCTGCCCAGGAATCCAAAAATACCCAGATATTTTTTTTTTTTAATAAAAGCCTACATTGTTCTTCTGTTTTTCGTACTCCTTGTTTCTTCTTGTTGCCATCCATTCTTTTTATTTTTTTGTCCAAGACTTGGTCTTCTGCTAACTTAGCATGCTTCAAAGTTTTTTTCCTAAGCTGCTGCAAAACCTGTAGTATAAGAAAGCAAATATTAACTATAAAGTATTAGTATGAACTTATTAATCAATTAGAATGCTCAGAAATGAGACCATGTTGTATGCAACTAGTTCTTTTTATAAATCTATTGCATATAGCTAATTAATTTCCCTTAACCACATAAAATGGAAAATTATCTAATAATTAATTGATTTTGTCTAAAAAAATGTAAGAAGAAAAGTCCTACATGCAACTCCTTTTTCTACGTATGTAATGCAAATCAAAGATGGATGTATCTAAACTTTCCGTTCATTCATCATCATCATTGTTATGATGCCCTAAGATTTCGTTTGGGATCGAATGGACATCTGAAATATCGAAACATGCAACACAAGGTTACCTGTCCCTATTCATGAGAGACAAAGATACAATATTCTTATCAAGCATATAGCAATATAATCCATAAACATTAAAATTATAGACCTTTTTTTATTACATCATGAATTCAAAAAATCTGTAATCATAAAAGTACTAGAGATCAAGCTCCTTAAATACATATAGGAACTAAAGTAATTACTAGGCTAATCCATTGAGTAGCTCACACAACTCAGCCAAGAATGCCACAATACTAACATAAATCGAAGCATTGAGGCTATGAGCTCTGTGTCGTGCCGTTGTTGCTCTAATCGACCATCTCCAATCAGTCATTCTCTGGTGCGTGTCTTGATCCTGACACATGCTCTACTATTCCAAGAGGAATGGTAGTTGGGATTATCACAATAAGATTTGAATTCAAGTCTCAGTAAGTTAATAGAGAACTTCTACACAGGTTAATGATGCATGCATGGTAGTAAATGTATGAATGCATAATCAAAGTTATACACAAGCATAAAATAATTTGATATGTAATATGACATAAACTAACATAACATGCACTTGAGACGTGAACATGAACTTGAAACTTGACATGATATAAGCTTGAAGTATGACTGAAACATGATTGAATATGACCTAGAACATAATATGAACGTGAATTTGAAATATGACTGAACATGAACTTGGAATCTAGATCATTAAACTTTATAAATAAACGTGATCATGTGGGCACTACATGGGTCCCTTAGAGTCGTGTGTCCTTGCCGATTACCGTATCACAACATAGGTATATGTATCAGCTATGAGTGCATTAACCTACATGCCAGTTTATAAGTATCTGCAATTGTTGTGGAAACACGTATTGTATGTATCTCATGATAGGTATCAACACTCGCACGAGTGTGTATAACAAGAACGTAAAAAGTGGCACTGTGACGCCCCCAACTTACGTCTGGGATTTAACGTAAATTAAGGTGTCTGGATGAGCAACACTTGGCTACTCACCCTCGAACTTAACAAGAATAAAGAACAGATATCACTTAATTCGCAGCGGATCAGGTTTTAGATATAAGACTTTCTAAAGATCACATGGAGAAAATATATACAACATTCATTAAAACTTAACATTGTACTTTTTACATATACAATACCCCAAACTGTAGTAATATATTTTACATTCATCCAAAAGAACTTTCCTTCACCTCACTCTTTTTCCCTCTTAACCTCGGGGTATTCTCTCCCATAGCGAAACCTATCCATACTAATACTAAAGTCTCGCTGGAGCTGTTGTCCCTGTGGAGTCACACAAACCCCACACATAGACAATGAGCCATCTACTCCTAAGGTTATACAGCATCCAGTACGTCGCCTCTCCTCAGCAAAAGTGGATGCGTCAAGACTCCAAGCTCCGGTGGGTTGATCACTGATAGGAGGTCCGAAGGAAACAAAATAAATGTCCAGATAAGGACTATAATCGGAAAGTCCCTCAGGACTCCCCGAAGTCTCCTGCCTCATCGGGGCTGTCCCCCTGCTGGTCATCGAATCCTGTATAAAGTGATATGCACAAAATATATGGAGCCACAAAGGAGTGAGATTTCGAATGAAATCTCAGTAAGTACATAAACAGCTTAAAGGAAACAGGGAAAACAACCATAAAGTTATTGCCACAAATGACACGGGAAAATACCCTAATATACCCCTCACAAGACCACCGTCTAACAGATACTTTTCTTAACTCACCCATGATCTTAAATTAAATTACACCGTTTTTCCCTTAAGATTCTTATTCTTTCGCATCACTGATGGGCGTTACGTCTCGCCGTCCCCATCACATACATTCATCAATCATCCGGGCGTTACGTCTCGCCGTCCCCGTTATGATGAGTCTGGTGTCAATCTCACGGGCGTTACGTCTCGCCGTCCCCGTCTTGACACAAAACATATACACATATTACTGCGGGCGTTACGTCTCGCCGTCCCCGCTATTCAGATCAATTTCACGGGCGTTACATCTCGCCGTCCCCGTGAAGATCAGTCACACGGGCGTTACGTCTCGCCGTCCCCGTGGAGATCACATATTCTTATATCACGACAGGCGTTACGCATCGCCGTCCCTGTCGGCACGTCAGTCATCCGGGCGTTACGTCTCGCCGTCCCCGTCACGACGTGACTAACTTAATCGTCACGACGTGACTAACTTAATCTTACATATATTGTTTTCTTTCTTTTTATTCCTCTCTTATTCACATGAGTTATTTCACTTATAACCCTTCCCTTTTGAAACCCCCAATTCTATTCTAAGAAAACCCCAAGTCTAAGCAAAACAGGGCATCTCGATCGAGCGGCTTGTCGAGCGAGAATCGAGCGAAGTCTCGGGTTGGAACTCGCTCGAGCAGGGTATCGAGCGAAACTCTAGCGAGGGTTCATATTTTGCCTTCGCTCGACTCACATGTCGAGCGAGGGTCGAGCGAACTCACGGCTCTAAGAGTTTTTCTACTCAAAACATGCCAATCTTTTCAATACACCCTATTTATCTTCTTAAAAATTTAAATCTAAGTTTCTACAATTTTATTGAACATATTAATAAGACAAATTACAATCAACCCTACTCATATATCACATTGCCACTTAATTATGTTCTTAAGTGTTCACTACTAGTAAACATAGCTTAATCATGCCAATAAACCATTTCCATGCTTAAATTAAGCTAGAATATGGACTTACAATTTCTTCCAAGCTCAAGAGAATTGATCCAACCAACTTCCTACAAGTTTTCTCCCACACACACTCACTTAGCTCACAAATGATCTCTTTGAGGGTTTGGGGAGGGTTTTCTGGTATGGCTTCAAAAGGGCAAGTGTTCTCTCCTTCTAAAGGAGCTTAGAAAGCTCTCAATGCTCTATTTATAGGGTGGTGGTCGACCAACATGAGGGAGAGAAAAGGAAATGCACCTAAGGTGCACTAGTTGCCAGATTTGCATGTGATGAGGTGTCCATCTAAGCAAATCTAATGATGAGGATTAAGCCTCCCAAATCCTAGCCTTTGCAGCTGGATTAGTCATCCAAGGGCTCACATTTGAGGTGTCTTGGCTGTCCACTTTGATCCATGGCTGAGGATTAAGCTAAAGGGATAAGAGGTGAGGTGGCATTTCACCTAACCATGCATGCATCTCCCATCTCCAGCTCTCTCCTTGTGTCACACGCCCCTCTCCAGCTTTTCCTACCCATTTGGTTCCTTCCCAACTCCCTTAGGTCTCCCCTTAACAAGTTCTAGAAAGTCACTTCTTAGTTTAGTTAAGGTAGAGCCAAATTTGATCCACTTAGTCACCTATCAACCAGATTTTGGCTCCCCTTGAGTTCCCATAACACTAACTATTCAATTGACTTCCAAATCAACTTTCCATCCATTTCCAACTGTCCCTACACCTGTTATAATCCCAGAAAATCCTTAAACCAATTGCCTAATTAGTTACATGCCCCAATCTAGTTCAATTAACCAACTCGGGTTCCATTTAAGCCCATTCCCAAGCTGCCTACTTGATTCCAAAATAAGTTATTGATTCCTTCCGAATCTCAGGAAACTTTAAACATAAAGGTTTTAGATATATCTCTTAAGGTTCTATACCAATTGGAATCACTTAATTTGGACCTCATATGATAACTTATGCCCGTTTTTCTAAAACTCGACAGATTAAATCCGAAAATGCTTAATTCCCAATACTAAGTGTAATCTCACATTCCTCAACTAAATCTCCCACTCTAATTTCCAAATAAGTACATGCATCAAATAAATCTCCTTAAAATAATATCCATAAAATAATTTACCTTAGAAAATTTGGGCTATTACAGGCACCGTCAGTGTTAGTGCCCGCTACGCTCCGGTGACCAGTTAGTTAGGCCTTATTTGTAGCTTGTTGATTTTTACCTTATTAACTCAGGGAATTGTACACTAGTTTAGACACTCCAGCGTGAACAACTGAGTTGTACGAAAACATTATCTTATCCTAGTACTTAGGGTTATAATGGACATAAATAGACTTGACATGACTTAAAAGGTTGTTCTCGAGATACACAATGTATACTCAAGATGAAACATGACATCAAACGAAAGGACAGAAGTCCTGACGTAACGTAACATAACATGAACGTGAGATGAAAGACATGACGTATTATGAGACATAAAATATTTCATAGAATAACATAATAAGTAATGGACAATATTTTGGAACATGTCATAACATTTAATAGACAATATTTCGCAATATAGTCCAAAATATTACAGATAATATTCATAACTTGGCATAACATATAATATAAAATAATACATGATATGGCATACATGTAACATATAAACATCACTTAACATGATATGCTTGAAGCATATATAAATATGTGATAGAATAGTTATGTAATAGTTAAGTATTTTTGATAGAACATAACATGTGTAATAGATGAACATGTAGCGGCATGGCATATATAATATCATACATACATAAAATGTAGTTTCTTACCCATCACACATACACAGTAATTTGATAGGAAGTTAAGAGTTAACTTATAGTGATCGTCACGTTATGAAGAAATAAGTATGAAACACGAGAAACTGTAAGTAGGAATTTTAAAGGTTAGAAATTTTATTACTAATAATTAGAATCATGAAAAAATGCTAATTTAGAGTAAATTTATCATCTTACATTCTGAAAATAGAAAAATGACCATTTTACCTATAATTTAAGGATTTCACATTCTAACTCTAAAAGTTATCAAAAATTACGATTTCCCATGTAAATTTTGTTCTAAAATCAAATATCAACTTAGAAAAAATTAAAATAACTATGATAAACACCATAAGGCCAAAACTATCAAAGACCACATTTCTTGAATTTTTTTGCAATTTCTTTCAACTCCAAAACTAGTGATAAACCAAAATATTGTAACAAGGATCCTCATATCCTAAGTTCGAAAAAATGCTTTAAACATCCAACAAAAATATACTTCTCATAAACATTAAACTTTTTAGTAAAAAGATCAAAATTTTTTACTAGAAATACACTCTTGAATCTCAAGGTTTAGACCTCTTTCAAAGCATTTCAGAACAATTCTTAAGAACTAATATGCTTTGAACCAACACATAAAAGTCAACTAAAACAACAAATCACCCATGAAACTTTTGGCTTTAACACTTAGCCAAAAATAGAATTTCTATTCCAACTAGCTTTGATCAAACACTTGATCCAACATATTCTATGGTTATATCTAGCTTTGATGCACCACCTTAAGGGAAAGAAGAATATTTATTCCTTCGACCTTCTTCAAACCAAAATATCATATGATTTAGAAATGTGTCCTAACTAAAAATCACATGGCTAAAAATAACTCAAAACATGGTTCTAACTAAAAACATTTTGACCCAACTGAATAATCTCTTACATAAAATTCCATGTTTTCAAAACTAATACCAAATATCTTCGGAACCTAACCGTTGGATGGAATAGGGCTTTGCTTATTAGGTGGCACAATCCCACACCTTGACTCTTTCACAAACCATCTCTCAGTTCCTCTTAATGCCAAATTTCCATTCCATTTATCAAGTATGGCTAAAATCTTGTCAAGTGTCCAAATCAAACTTCTCCAACCTAATTTGGATATCTCACATTGTAATTGTGAAAACACTACACTAGATGCTACTATTGAGGTTCTATTCACTTCGAGAAAGTAAAAACAAACTTTGCATTGAAAAATATTAAATATTCACGCTAAATGAAATGTACAATTCGTTTATTGAAATTCAATCCCGAAGTGCCTCAAAATAACCAAAATGTGTTTCCAAACAAGCGTATCGTCCGAAAATTGAAAATAAGAATATTGGGCCATAAAATTCTAAATAATCATCTGAGACTACTGACACAGACCATATCAATTTCCAATACTTCTATCTTGAATAAATAAAAAATTACACTTCTAGCACCATAGTGAGTGGTAACACTGATTATGCCGACAAACTAATATATGCGCGATTGGTCAATTCGTAAAAACTTAAGAGATTTTCACGAAGTCCCTAAAGCCTATAAAAATTCTACCATTGTTACTGGCGAACTATTACAACAACCAAGCATACAAATGACTAAGGTAAGATGACACAAATTTGAACAACAAAAGAAAGCCATGAAACTTAACAAATAAAAGTTTGCAAAGTAAAAGAAAGTAGAAAATAAGAATCTCTACGTATCAACAAAGATCAACAAATATTTTAATATGAATAGGAATATAAACTTACAGTAGTCTCGATTGAAGATAAAGCTAGATAATCATCTAAAAAGAACTAAAAATTGAGTTAAATATATAATAAACTGAGTTAGATAGATATTAAATAAATATTTTTGTTTCAAATTTACCTTCAAGATCCATTGACAGTCTAACTTAGACCTATCGACTATCGAATCTCTTGTTTGTACCAAAAATTGTTTAAAGACCAAACCTATCTATGTATTCTTCCTAACTCCTGGATGTCAATAGGTTTGGTCTTTAACCAAAATTTGGGAGAAATGAGAGATTCAAATGTCTCTCGAGACAATCAACTCCTAAAAATCCAAGATGCATCATCCAATATTGAATATGGACTCCAAGGCAACAATAGAATTGAGGGTGGCTAACTCATCATGTGGTACCTGAGTAAAAACAAGATAATTAGTGGTATTAAATCTCTACCAATCCAGTATCAAAACTGGTTGATTTTTGTGCACACCCCTTCAACGAATACCTATCTAGTTCTGTATAAACTCCATAAACTCTTGCTCCTGAAGATATTTCTCTAATTTGATATCAAATTTAATTTGGTAGTAGTAGAAATAGAAGTAGAAGTAGAAGTAGTGATTGACCTCCCTTGAACCACATTAAAAGTCCCCCATTAGCCACACAGAATTTATTAGACTGCTTAGTTAAGTGGCTTAATATAAGTTTAGTCTTGGCATCTATCCCATCACCAACTTGTCCCCTTTGCACCGTTTTAACTAAAATCTCATTGACACCATTTTGTATTATGGATCAAGCACAAACCAACATATATAAGCAAGTTAAACCTATTTATGCTACCCCAATATTTGTCATAGTTACTTTTCATATTTATGCCCATGGCTCTAGTGATAATATCATCACATATTCACATATAATTTAATATATCTTCAATTGTGTAAGGTTCCTGAAAATATACATTAGCTGTCACAAGTAAAAAATAAAAAATGTTCAATATAACATCATAAAATGTTATCAATAACTATGCAAAAATCTGTACTTATTTTTTTCTAATAATCATTAGTGGGGTTCACGGATTCATTATCAACATACATATAATAATGCTCAAAGCTTGTTTGTATCTTTTAGCGGTACTCAATATTAAATATGTATAGTTCCATCTAGTAAGATCACATCCAAGCAAATCATCCTCTCTTTAATATTTTTCTTTACTGCATAAGCCTTCAACTTTAAAAACCTTGACGGCGAAGACTTTACATATTTGACGGCATATCTAATCCTTGTTACAAACTCATAAACATTTCTCAAACCATCCATAACAATTAAATTCAATATATGGGCCGCACACCATATGAAAGAAAATCACTACCCAATATGGTACAATCACTATCCTTAATCCTTCACCTCATGTAATCAACAACAACATCATTATAGTAGGCATTTTATCAACTGTGATTGTCAAAATCTTATTAATATCCTAATCATGCAATCTCAAGTCTAACACTCTCCCAATAATTTCACCCCTATGGTAAGGAAATGGGAAAAGTTTATTTTTTTATGCAATATCTAATTGCAATCAATAAAATGTATAGTAATGCACATATAGTTTACATTTTGCATCGATGTCCATGTATCAATAGTTAGACATATTATTTGACCATCCAAAAATATATTTGACAGTTTACTATAATCTCTTGGTTATAGATTTTAATATAATCTCTTTTTCAAGCGATTCAAGATGGAAAAGTAAATCTCTAAATTAGCTAAAACTCCACCAATCATTCATGCTCCATTAGCCTAAAAGACAATCCACACCTAATAAAAAACTTGGCAGTTTACAATCTAAGTTTTTTTGCATCATACTTCATTAGACCTTGTGGGCTAGACACTCTTTCCTCTGCATTTGTCTTAACACTAGAGAGCTTTTCTTCCAACTCCTTTAACTTGAAGAGCAGAAGTCTTACATGCATTCTGAAGGTAGTATAACATTTCGACCTAGATATTTAGGATATTGAATACGAATAATTTGATCTTTCGATTTTTTATATTATTGTAGAATTTCACTTATATTGAATACGAATAATTTGAACGGTTTACATGAGATTAATAAGTAGTATGTATTAAATGCGGGTTTTATTATAGATATTATTTTAATTATAATTGTTAATATTTTTATAAATGAAGTAGGATTATTATTATTATTATTATTTGAAAATAGAGTTTGTTATAATTAGATTTCCCCTATAGTTAACGGATTCATATTCTATAGTTTTAAATCTCGCACGTCCACGTCTCTCTTACACTTCCCACAGCTTGCACATTCCTTTTCATAGTCTCTACATTCACGGTAACAACTTATTTAGTGGATCTATTGTAATAGCCCAAATTTTCTAAGGTAAATTATTTTATGGATATTATTTTAAGGAGATTTATTTGATGCATTTACTTATTTGGAAATTAGAGTGGGAGATTTATTTGAGGAATGTGAGATTACACTTAGTATTGGGAATTAAGCATTTTCGGATTTAATCTGTCGAGTTTTAGAAAAACGGGCATAAGTTATTCATATGAGGTCCAAATGAGGTGATTCCAATTGGTATAGAACCTTAAGAGATAGATCTAAAACTTTTATGTTTGAAGTTTCCTGAGATTCGGAAGGAATCAATAACTTATTTGGGAATCAAGTAGGCAGCTTGGGAATGGGCTTAAATGGAACCCGAGTTGGTTAATTGAACTAGATTGGGGCATGTAACTAATTAGGCAATTGGTTTAAGGATTTTCTGGGATTATAACAGGTGTAGGGACAGTTGGAAATGGATGGAAAGTTGATTTGGAAGTCAATTGAATAGTTAGTGTGATGGGAACTCAAGGGGAGCCAAAATCTGGTTGATAGGTGACTAAGTGGATCAAATTTGGCTCTACCTTAACTAAACTAAGAAGTGACCTTCTAGAACTTGTTAAGAGGAGACCTAAGGGAGTTGGGAAGGAACCAAATGGGTAGGAAAAGCTGGAGAGGGGCGTGTGACACAATGAGAGAGCTGGAGATGGGAGATGCATGCATGGTTAGGTGAAATGCCACCTCACCTCTTATCCCTTTTGCTTAATCCTCAGCCATGGATCAAAGTGGACAGCCAAGACACCTCAAATGTGAGCCCTTGGATGACTAATCCAGCTGCAAAGGCTAGGATTTGGGAGGCTTAATCCTCATCATTAGATTTGCTTAGATGGACACCTTATCACATGCAAATCTGGCAACTAGTGCACCTTAGGTGCATTTCCTTTTCTCTCCCTCATGTTGGTCGACCACCACCCTATAAATAGAGCCTTGAGAGCTTTTTAAGCTCCTTTAGAAGGAGAGAACACTTGCCCTTTTGAAGCCATACCAGAAAACCCTCCCCAAACCCTCAAAGAGATCATTTGTGAGCTAAGTGAGTGTGTGTGGGAGAAAACTTGTAGGAAGTTGGTTGGATCAATTCTCTTGAGCTTGGAAGAAATTGTAAGTCCATATTCTAACTTAATTTAAGCATGGAAATGGTTTATTGGCATGATTAAGCTATGTTTACTAGTAGTGAACACTTAAGAACATAATTAAGTGGCAATGTGATATATGAGTAGGGTTGATTGTAATTTGTCTTATTAATATGTTCAATAAAATTGTAGAAACTTAGATTTAAATTTTTAAGAAGATAAATAGGGTGTATTGAAAAGATTGGCATGTTTTGAGTAGAAAAACTCTTAGAGCCGTGAGTTCGCTCGACCCTCGCTCGACATGTGAGTCGAGCGAAGGCAAAATATGAACCCTCGCTAGAGTTTCGCTCGATACCCTGCTCGAGCGAGTTCCAACCCGAGACTTCGCTCGATACTCGCTCGACAAGCCGCTCGAGCGAGATGCCCTGTTTTGCTTAGACTTGGGGTTTTTTTAGAATAGAATTGGGGGTTTCAAAAGGGAAGGGTTATAAGTGAAATAACTCATGTGAATAAGAGAGGAATAAAAAGAAAGAAAACAATATATGTAAGATTAAGTTAGTCACGTCGTGACGGGGACGGCGAGACGTAACGCCCGGATGACTGACGTGCCGACAGGGACGGCGATGCGTAACGCCTGTCGTGATATAAGAATATGTGATCTCCACGGGGACGGCGAGACGTAACGCCTGTGTGACTGATCTTCACGGGGACGGCGAGACGTAACGCCCGTGAAATTGATCTGAATAGCGGGACGGCGAGACGTAACGCCCGCAGTAATATGTGTATATGTTTTGTGTCAAGACGGGGACGGCGAGACGTAACGCCCGTGAGATTGACACCAGACTCATCATAACGGGGACGGCGAGACGTAACGCCCGGATGATTGATGATTGTATGTGATGGGGACGGCGAGACGTAACGCCCATCAGTGATGCGAAAGAATAAGAATCTTAAGGGAAAAACGGTGTAATTTAATTTAAGATCATGGGTGAGTTAAGAAAAGTATCTGTTAGACGGTGGTCTTGTGAGGGGTATATTAGGGTATTTTCCCGTGTCATTTGTGGCAATAACTTTATGGTTGTTTTCCCTGTTTCCTTTAAGCTGTTTATGTACTTACTGAGATTTCATATGAAATCTCACTCCTTTGTGACTCCATATATTTTGTGCATATCACTTTATACAAGATTCGATGACCAGCAGGGGGACAGCCCCGATGAGGCAGGAGACTTCGGGGAGTCCTGAGGGACTTTCCGATTATAGTCCTTATCTGGACATTTCTTTTGTTTCCTTCGGACCTCCTATCAGTGATCAACCCACCGGAGCTTGGAGTCTTGACGCATCCACTTTTGCTGAGGAGAGGCGACGTACTGGATGCTGTATAACCTTAGGAGTAGATGGCTCATTGTCTATGTGTGGGGTTTGTGTGACTCCACAGGGACAACAGCTCCAGCGAGACTTTAGTATTAGTATGGATATGTTTCGCTATGGGAGAGAATACCCCGAGGTTAAGAGGGAAAAAGAGTGAGGTGAAGGAAAGTTCTTTTGGATGAATGTAAAATATATTACTACAGTTTGGGGTATTGTATATGTAAAAGTACAATGTTAAGTTTTAATGAATGTTGTATATATTTTCTCCATGTGATCTTTAGAAAGTCTTATATCTAAAACCTGATCCGCTGCGAATTAAGTGATATCTGTTCTTTATTCTTGTTAAGTTCGAGGGTGAGTAGCCAAGTGTTGCTCATCCAGACACCTTAATCTACGTTAAATCCCATACGTAAGTTGGGGGCGTCACATCTATCATCATCGTTACCGGTTAAACAGTTAACCTTCTTAGGGTTTTCCTTTTACCTATTATATATATGCATGCTTTGGTCCTTCCATTGGAAACAAACTCAAAGCCACCAGCCTCCTTGCCAGATTTGGGGCACCCCCCAAAACCAGCCCATGAAGGCACTACAACCATCATGCCACCCCTTCACATAGCACCCCATGCTCAGCCACACTATGAAGCCAAACTCCACGCCATAGTAATCGCAGCCCAATAGTCCTGAACAACCGCCTAAATCTTCTTGCGGCCACCATGTTACCCAGCTAATGGAGACCTTATGAGATTGCCCTTGGAAAGCCATCAAGCCCTGCCATCCTCCTCTATTTTACACCACTCGAAATAGAGGAATGTTTTCCTCCACGTTGAACCATAACCCAGCCACCTTCGACCACCGTAGGGATTTTAGACAACCTCCTGCCAGCACAGACAGCGCAGACCCTATCAAACCCATAGATTTCTAGTAAGCTCACTACCGTTGGAATAATTATTCCCTCCCCCTTTGTTTCGGTTACAACCATGTCTCTCCAACTCTCTTTCTCTCTCACCACGTCGCACCATCATAGAGGAGCCAGCTGCGCTACCGTGAACTCCAGCCAGTAACCCAAAATGTCGTTGCACCACTTTTTCCCTTTTGGTGAGTCCTTTGTCCTTCGTATGGGTCCTGGTCTACTTTAAGCTGTAGGTAGTTGTTTGGTCTTTGCACGTATTTTTTCTTTTATAAACTTTGTTCAGCCTTTCCCTAAATGGCCCACTCATAATTTATGTATTTACTGTTATACCCTTATGAGCCAAGTTCAAGTATTCTAGGCAAAGCTTCCTTAAATGAAAGTGTTGGGCCGAATTCTTTATTATTCACAGAAATTGTTTTTGTGTTATGAACTAATAGTGCTGCCCAGTTTGCAATTTTGTTTACTAAAAACTATTCTAGTGATTTTCAAATAGACGTGTTTGATGCCTTAAATGTGTTAAGCTTGGTTTTCAACTAGGCCTAGTTTTAAATGAACTTGGACTTATTTTAGAACTTGTTATTTGTGAGTAGTTTTCTTTAATTGAGACTGATTTTATTTATTTGTTTTAGACTTAGCTTTTATATGAGCTATTGGGCCCGACTTGATTATTTCAAAAACCATTACCTTAATTGACTAGGCTAGTTCTATTTGGACTTGGGTTTAAATCTTGTTGGGCATTCATCTCATTTCAGATTATTTTAATATTTTAAGTGGACTGTTTTCTTATATGGGCTTAATATTAGTATTGCATAAACTAGATCTTATGGCTTTCCAATTAGACCACGGTTTTACTTTATTAAATATGAGCCCGTACCCTTATTTCTTCAGAAAATATTTAAAGAGGCTTTAAAGCATATTTTAAAATATATTTTTAAAGTATTCCTACCTATACTTTATAGCCTATTATTCTAGTTTATATTCCAATTGACTTTTATTTCGGAATCTAAAGTAGAATATTTCGGAATGTGTTTTGGACTTTGAATCTTATTGTTTCATAATAATCTTTGTATAATTTAATATTTATTAAATTATTCCTTTATATGATTTCAAGTATCTAGAGCAGTACAATAAGCTTTTCTACAAATGTTAGTAATAATTCATACTTCGTATAGATAATATCGAGCTTTGAAGAAGAATTTAGAAAGCAACATTAAGAGATAAATGAATTTGATCACAATTTAGGATCATCACATTTAGTTTATATTATTAGTAAAGCCAATTATTTGATAGTCCATTTTCATATACCTCTTATGTCATGCAAGCATGTCATTCAATACAGCACAACACATGAACATATCATTTAGCATCATCTTCAGATTCAGCGAGTTATATATATATATATATATATAAATTATGTATCTCATGTCGCATAAGTCATATAAATTAGGTTAAGTTCAAGTATAAAATTGGATTAGATCAATAATCTATTAATTAGTTATTCATATGGTCATTCAGTTGCATGGTACCAATGCAGTTCGGATCAGTGTAGATGTACAAGCCACGGACCTAGGCATGGTTTATCATAGTACGCTAGAGTACTATCAGTGGCTCCCCTTACTGTAGTAGGACGTGGGGTCAGTGCACAAATCTTGCACACAGAGTTAAGTGTGTTGACCGATCAGATTAGTTAATTAATCATATCAGTCAGTTAAATCAGTTAGTTAACTCAAATTAGGTAGTTAACCTAGATCAATCAGTTAAATTAGTTAGTCAGTTTAAATTAGTTAGTCAGTTAATACAAATAGGCCAGTCATGTATAACATAAGCATTAGCATGAACAATCATATTTTAGATCTTAACATGAAAATTTTATGAAAATTTCCTATAGTTTTATTTTATAATGTGATGGATTTCTTACTAAGTCATCGACTCATTTTAGTTTAATTTTTGTTTTTAAACAACCCAAGTGAGGAAGATGATCAGTGCGAACAAACAGGCCAAGAGATGGAGTAGTTAAATTTAGACATTTATTGTTTTATTATTTAATTATTAAATCAGTTTTTTTATTAAATCAGAAATCTTTCAGTTGAATGTTTTGGGGACATTTTCTTAAAATTTCAGCTTTATGAAATAAATACTATTATGTTTTATTATAAAAATAAGTTTCTTGTGCTAGATTTAAAGTTTTAGAAAAATTACATGACACTCCTTAGCCTACAGGAAGGGAGCGGTACATAGTGTATGATAGATGAAGTGCCTTTCTTGTAATGGCAACTGTATAACTTAGCGTAGTAATTACACTGAGTTTTTGAGTTATCGTGGTGAGTAGGTTGTACTCTAGTCTTTAGTAAAAGTGTTCCCAAACTACCAATTGGTTACTTTTTTTTTTTTTTTGAATTTCTTGGGCAAAGGTTAGATGGAATGGGTAAGATCTTGTGTGTATGGATGAAGGGGTTGAAAGATTCCCATGCTCCTGCATATGCACTAGAATAGAAGAGAAGTCACCAGCAATCCTTAATAGTTTAATATGCCAAATGCAAAATGTAATTAAGGCAGTTGAAAGTAATACATCAAAATCTAGAAGAAAACTTACAATAAACAGATCCAGGTAATTGCATACACAATAAGCAATATCATGAAATACCAGCCATCCAAGACTCAGTCAAACTAAGCAGAGGATATAATTAACAACAAGAAGACTCAATCCATTTGATTCACTGTAGCAATAACATTTTTTCTATTAAACAACTCAGAAGGTGCTTTAGCTCACAAATTACACAAACCACCAGATGAACATATGGCATATAACAATCAAACGATACTTAACTAACACTAACTCCCGTATAAACCACTAGCAATAAGAACAAAGATTAACCATAGAAACCCATTTGGAATTTGGGAATCAGTTGTGATAATCACTCAATGCAAGAATATCAAAACAATAGGCATGCTCAGATCATGATGAGGTGAATAAACTCGACCATAAAGACACATAAACAGAATCAAATGATACATGATAAAAGCTCAATGTTAAAGACCCTAAAGACCCAAAAATGATACATGGTAAAAGCTCAACGTCTCCATGAGGTATAAAAGCTCAAAAGTGTCAACACAGGGAGAGAGATGGAGAAAAACTACCTTCAATCCGCGTATGAGGATGAAGGAGATGGATGGACATAATGAAGATGATGGTGAGATGTGATGAAGATGATGTCTCGATGGAGCAGAACTTCAATCGGTAGAGGAGGTTAGGGTTTTGGCATCAGTGAGAGTGAGAGTGAGAGTGAGAGAGACAGGATCAATTGCAAAGAGAAGAGTGAGAGATTGATATTAGTAAAATGACCTTGTTTTCATACAGGTGGTCTATTTCAGAAAAACCTAGGTATCGGGTTTGAACTGGTACTTGGCCTAAGTTCACTCGGGTTTAATTATGTAGTACCCTGCCCGAGTTTCTTTTGGGTAGAAACCCATAACCAAAACCCAATTAGCCAGGTGCTGAACTAGGCTAGGAAAAAATCCAGCTGAGATGAATGGTCCAATCCAAAAGTAACAGACGACAAGATAACAAGCTACTCAACCTTCGTATCCATGTTGTAGATGGAAGCAACATTATATTGATGTCGCATCCCTCCTTATGTCCTAGTCTGTGGAGAAATTTAGATGTGGCTCTATAGACACGTTTACCAGGAAATTCTCATTCCAACAAACACTACTTGAGGGTCAACTTCTAGATCGTGTTTGATTGTTGAAATAAACTCAACTCATCTCGAATCAATTATTGATGAGACCACTACCTTTAGAACTTCTTGTACAAAAATTAAACTCATTTCAACCTAAAAAACTAAACTTATCTCAACTTAAAAACGTAAAACCCATCTCAATAGAATTCATAAAATACTACTATTTACAACTTAACTCAACTCACTTATCTCATCATCCAAGCATAGCCTAATATGGTACTTTATATTAAGATTTGAATTTTTTTTACTATTGAGATATTTTCTATCAGCCCAGAACCTTTGAAAACTCTCCCGTGTTGCACTGTAACTAGACACTAGGTGATCCTAGTGGGAGATGTCTCCTATGAAAAAGTTAGAAGTATTGCATGTGTAGGATTTAAGAAGTCTATGGAATTTTAGGGCCTTCATCGGAAGTATTTATAAGAGACAAGCTGTATCTTGCATGAAAAGATATCTCACATCTCCAGCTTGCTTTGTGATGCATTTAATGTGAGTTATTTTGCTGAATGCATTTAATGTTGAATGTGCATTAGATTTCGAAATAGTCATTGTCAGGTAATCATAACACATTGCATGTGATTACCTGATATTTTCACTATTTAGATTTTTTGTCAGGAATGACCAAATTAAATTTCTTAGAATTATTTTATTTATTTCTCGGAACTTTTTGGGAATATATTTACTATTTTACTCCGGGCCTTCTCTTGTATTAGCGTTGAATAATTTAGCCCATAAGAGTATGAAGGATTTTATGAACAAATGGAATAAACACGGGAGGTTATATAAGCAAACTTGGGATTTTCTTAATGATAGGCGTGTGATTCAACTTATGCTTAACTTTATCATTTTTCCTCATGTAAGATTTCATCTTTGCGGAGTGGAGACAGTTGGCAAGTGAAGGAGTGAGGAGTGAGCAAATCTTGGAGTTTTCTTAGCAAGTTTAGGTTACGAGGAATTAGGAGACAATCCAATTGGTTAAAGGACTTAAAAAGGGACACTTGGCTCAAGCCAAACCATCCTAGAACTAAGAGTTTGCTAAAAAGAGGATTTGTCATTTTCTAAGATGATGCCAATGACATTGGAGGGGGAAAGAATGCCTTTCTTTCTTCATCTTCCTACTTGTTTCAAGTCGGATTAGGAAGAATTTGATCTTATCACATAGGCATGATTACTCCATGTGATAACCCGGATTTTTATTTCTATTGGATTTCTTATACTTGGAATGATTGTAATTTCTTTAAATTTATTTTAGTTATGTAACACCCCTGATGAGTGTGCGAAAGTGTACTCTAAATACCGTAATATTTGATTTAATTGTAAAGAATGAAAATAGAAATAATTGAATCTCACTTATTTTATTGAATTAGATTTTTATTTATATTGAGAGGTTCTTAAGCATTATTTGTCGTATTCATTTTTATTCTTAATTTTCTTAATTTTATTTCATTTTATTTTATTTTATTTTATTTTATTTTTATTTTTATTTTTATTTTTATTTTATTATTTTTTTTCTTATAGAGTGAAAGATCAGATGGGCCCATTTCTTTAAGATGCATTCATGCTCGGCCTTTCAAGAAAGAAACATCATTTGGGCTTCAATAAGGAAAAATCAGCACACGGCAACATTTAAAATGGACATGAAAGAGCCCAACACATGCAAGCATGACCCATTAATGGAATTGATCAAACATGACAAGTGGATACAAAACGTTTGACTTTTACTTGGAAAAGGGCACATATGAATTTGAGTCCATGTGCTACACGGCATACCACATAAGGGGCATCACATATTCATGCTATATATATATTTGGAAGCAACACACAAGGGGGGAGACCTCGAACGTAGACCTGGACGTGAACGAACGTAGAGACGAAAAGAATTGATGGCCGATGGCTGTGTTATTATTTTTCTCTCGAGATTTACGTGGTCCATTATATTTATGGGTAACTAATTTTTTAAGTAGGTTTAGGGATGAACTTGTGCACTAGACGATATTTTTAATTGATTTTTAATTCATTTATTTGGTTTTTAATTTATTAAAACTCTTTCGTTTATCATTCTCAATATTTTGTTAATATTTTTTTCTCTGGATAATCTTAAAATTTATTTCGTTTATGGATTCAATCATATTTTTTCTATTGAATGGATTGGTTCTTTGATTATGTTTAAATCAATTGATTATCTGTATTGATTTAGTTCTCTGTTGCAATATTGCTCCTTAGGTATATTTGTCGTCGTTGAATTTTCTCAATGTGGATAACAATTTGTGTGATTTAAAAGTGATGAATGATTTTTTAAAGGGTTACATTTGGTTTAATCTTGGTTTATAATTCTATATCTTCCGATTGAAAACTATGAAATTGAATTCTCAATTGAGTTATCAGTGAATTAAAAATAATTAAAATATAGGACATGTGTAAGGGATTCCCGACACTCTAGTGTTCGTCAACTTTAATTACTTTTTCTGTTAATTACTTTGTTTAATTTTAATTTTCATTTAAAATCAATTTTTCTTTTTTCATTAATCAATTTTTTTTTTAGTTTCTTTGTTCTTTCTACTATTTTTTTAATTTGTCTCCTTTTATAATCGACACCCCAAAACTACACTACAATTACCATGTTATTCTTTGGACGTAATCAAATTTTGGCGCCATTGTCGGGGAGACGGTAGAAGAATTGTTAGATAGTTTTTTTTTCAGCAGTTTGTAAAGACGGTAATTTCATTCCCTCTATTTACTTTCTGCATTAATTTTTTTTAATTCTTCTCTTTCATAGGTTTCTTTAGCGTTGCATTTTTTTTATTCTTTTATTTTTACTTTGGAGTGTGTGACCTGTGTTGTCATCATCCCGACACCTCGATTCTTTTGTTTTCGTAAGTGAGAGTTGGGGGTGTCACAGATCATGCGTTTTAAAATTGTAAGAATTGCAACAAAAATAAAGAGAAATGACCTATAAAGTTGTGTTTATTTTTAAATTTCTATGATTTGATATTTGATTTTAGTACAAAAGTTACATGAGGAATGGAAATTTTAATAACTTTTGGAGTTAGGATGTGAAATTCCTATGTTAGGGGTAAAATGATCATTTTTCTACATGTAGAGGGTAAATGGTCACTTAGTATTTTTCATATTGCTTATTGTTAGTAATTAAGTTCTAACATTTAGAATTACTATTTTTCTCATAAAACGCAATGATTGAGATAAGTTAGCTTTTAACTTACTATGAGCTTAATGTGTATGTGTAATAAGTAAATGAACTATAGTGTATGTGTGTATTATCATATGCCATACCATGCCATATCATTACATATTTATTTGTTACACAAATTATTCTATTATGAAATACTCATCTATTACACTATATTTTGTCAAGTATTGTTATATGTTACAAGTATAACATGTTACGTATGTCATCTGTTACATGTATGTCATATCACGTAATACTCACTATTACATGTTATGCCATGTTACAAAATATTTCTATCTCAAGTAAGTCTTGTCACTTGGAGTTACGTTCAAGCCATGTTATGTGATGCTAGAAATTCTGTCCTTTCATATTCCAGTCACATTTCATCTCAAATACACTTATGTATTTCAAAAACAGTTAAGTTTTAGTTATTATTTAGTTTGTACTATAGTCAAGGATGATATGCATTGCCTAATATTGTAGTCAAGGCTATGCGCTGCCGAGTACTACGATAAAGTTATGTCTGTTGTGCTATGTTGTATGTCAAGTGGCACTATAATTATTTATGATTTTAATTATGCATTCATGTCTTTATAGCCATGCATGCATCATCAATTTATGTGGAAGTTTTTTGTTAACTTGCTGAGATTTGTAATCAAATCTCATTGTGGTAGTCACAATTACCATTCCCCTTGAATGGTTGATCTTGTTAGAGGACCCAAAGGTGAATCAGAATTCGATCAGCTAGACATGATTGACTGAGCGATAGTGCGAAGTCAGTGTTAATATAGTAATTAACTTAAATTACTACTTGCACTATGGAGTTGCATCTCTAGTACTCTTTGATCATGGTCATTTAAGTATTTGAGATATTTTTAGTTTGGTGGCATAGCATTGCTAAAGAAAAAAAAAATTATCCATGGCAAGTAACCTTGTGTTTCATGTCTCAATGTTTCAAATGTCTGTCAATCCCAAGCAAAATTTGGGGGTGTCATAAGGTAGTTTCAGATGTTCTTGACTATGCAGATGCCGACGAGGATGAAGGTGGTGATCAGCCTGGATTTGTTAATAGTTGCTTTCATTTTATTATTTTGACTTGATTTGATTTATATTCATTTCATTATTATTAATTTCAAATTTAATTGTGGTACCATACATGGAATGACATCTACCTCCATTGCAGTATGACTTCACCATATTAGGCCCCGACCCACCATTGCCACTTACCATAGGTTTGTAGAAATTGTATTGTCCCTCTAATTTTTTTCACAGTTATATGATCTTTGGTGCCTAATTGTTTTGATAATCTTATTATCATTTCTACAACTCAAGCATCAAAACTCAATCCTATTGCTAATTCGAAATTCAAATGATATATTCTTAATGTCACACTTGCATCTTGATCCCCATCTCATCTTGGTTAGTCAAATTCTAATTTTAATTTTACAATTTTTGATTTCTAATGATTCTTTCAGTTTTAATTTATCTTTCAAAGTTCGTATTAAATTGTGAATGTTTCAAATTTTATGATCTCACAACTTACAACACTACAATAGGTAGCATTAAATTCTATTTCCACTCGAACCACCGTTGGTCACCCACCCCAGGCCCCCAAATGTCAAATAGCTCCTTTTGAATTTATTTGTATTTACATTTTAGTGATTAAACTATTTTTAATGTTAATGAAATGTCTCTTTTATCATTTTATGTTTATAGTATTCTCTTAATTTTGTTATTGTAATAGCTTGGTAAATTAGTTATTATAGTTTCATTATAATTTCTATTATTGTAAATTGTAATAGCTTAGGAGCCACTAATAGTCTAGTACTGGTTTATTACATTATGTTCTCTTAATTTGTAATTTTTATTGCTAATGATTTATATTTATTTTTTATTTTTTATTGCAGGGAGTGGGCCTAAAATGGCCAAAAACACTAAAATGGGCCTAGAAACAATAGATAGGGCCAATGGCCTAAGGGGGGTCCCAGGAGGGGTCAAACAGATGGCCTTCCCATTTCCACGCCCCAGTACCCCAATGGGGTATCTCGCCCTTGTATACCAGAGCAAAGTGCTGGGGAACAAAACCCAACCTCTGTCCCATGCAAGGCGGGGGTCGGTACGGTGTGAGTAGCACCTCTAGAAAATTTGGCTTTGTCTAGATATCTCTAATGGAATATTTAAGTGGAGGCAGCCTACTCTGTTTGAATGTTCTTGGCGAAACAAAAAGGCATAGGCATTTAGCTGTGTTTGAGTAAATCTATGTAATTGTAACAAGGTCTCATGTCATCATGCTCAAGTCAAGTCATGTAATGTTCAAGTCAAGCCATGTTATTTTCATGTCAAGTTATGTTACTTTCAAGTCATGTCATGCAAGTGCAAGTCATCACAAAGAATAAAATGTCATATGACCATCATTCATGCTTATTAATATTGATGGTACTTTAAGGAGCTTGTAAATATTCCCTGATAGTCTCAACTACTATTTTCCCTAAAATGGTAGACGATGTGTCAAGGGATCGGGAATCAGGACATGACCTATTATATGAGGTTGAGTGTGACTCCCCTAACATATATTTGGGATGTTACAAAGACTTAGAGTGTTAAGACATGCAACACATGATCATATATTCCTTTATGCATGAAAATGCATCCTAAAAATGTAACTAATAGTATGTAATAATTGCAACAAAAAGTTAGTGTGAAATAAACTTACGCCAGAAGAACTAATCATCCAAAATATATTATATCTTGATACTGTCATATCCACAAAAAAGTCATTAAGTATCATCATCTTGATACAAAAGATAGTCTCCAAAATAAACTAAACTAACTGCTTCATCATGCGCTCTATGGCACAAAGAGTTAGCCCTAGAAATATCAAGATCAGGTCTAGCCCCCGTGTCTATTCTGGTTCTTTCTCAACTATCCTGATCCATTGGTCCATGAAGTCTTGCATCTACAAGCTCTATCATTTTGAGAAATGTAGAGTCTACAAAAGGTGAGATTTACTTGAGATCTTAGTAGGTTAGATAACAAATGTGCGCAAACATTAATCAACGATGATAAATGATAAACATTCATACAATGCAGAAAGTGTATTTGTCTCCCATCTGGATTCTTCATAAAAATGGATTTTTTATGAATATTTTCTTATAGAGAACATAACTTTAATTTTGTCTTAAAAATCTAGCTTTCATCATAAAAGTCATGTGAGTCTTGCAATTAAACATAATGAATGGTAACTACACAGTTCTTTATTTACACTGTAAGTACCTTCTAGGGACTTTAGAACAACTTGCATTAAAAATTGTGTTGTTTACAAACTTAATTTCATGCATTGGTAACATAACAGAACATAACATCATAATGTGTGCATCCACCAGTATTATGTACCATAAATATTTGACTTCAATTTGGTATTCTTTGAAAAGAACCCATTCGAAATCTAGGGGTTACCACTCAACATTTAATCACTCCAGGGGTTTCCACTAAGATACTTCCCCATCCAAGCCATTTGGGATTGTGATAAAATAATTTCCATGCAAATGTTTTTGGAAAATGATTTTCATAAAATGCAATGAGTGGCACAAAATGACATTTGGATGAAAAAATGATACTACAATTCATGAAAAAAAGGACAAGTTGTAAAATTGATATTTATCAGTAAATCATTAATAATCAATCAAGGTGCTAGTTGGAAGCCAACTTACAAATTGCTGAAGTTGTAAGTGATGTACTAGCTCTAAAATAAATTATTCGAAGTTAGAATCTTAGTAACTTAAGGAAAATAATCATTGAAGTGAAAGAAAAATTACAAAAATACCCTTAAACATCTAAATGATGCATGCTATCTAAACGTTTGAAACTTCAACAATTCATAGCCAAACTCACTACTGATCCTTACGAATGCATGCATAGTAAAATCCTTAAAGGAGAACATGCCCACTAAAATCCTCAAGGACATACTTAAATCCTTACTTTGACCAAGTTTATCCCAACACTTAGTCATTCCAAATGAAACCCTCAAATGCTGATTAAACCTCAATCATGCATGATATGATCCTATCTCCAATATCATGCTAATTAATCATGCATTCCTCTTATCCCAATTTGAAGGTTTGTCTAAATGCTCTAATCATGCGTAAGTCTAACATGCATGCTTGATGATCAACAAAAGATAGAGTTTCAACTTAGTTATGGCATGTTATCATCTTGGTCTAAACCTTCATAAACAATTAATTCTATGATCAACTATACCATAAATAATTATGCCCTAGACTCAATATGCAAACTCAGCTACTATGGACCCATGATTAAAATAACTACAAACATATCAAGACATAAAATGATCAAGAGAGGGAATACTCAAAGTTTGGAGTCCTCGAAGCTTTCCGACTCAAACTCTAAGAACTCTCAATAACTCTCAACAACACTCAAGAACTCTTGAAGAACTCAATAACGCTTAATAGAGAAGAGATGAAATGAATTGAAGAGAGGAGAAGAGGTGTTTATATAGCCCAAGAAATGGAGGTGGCATTGGTGCTTCCTCATTGGGTGGTTTGGGGGGAGGTGTAAGGGAAAAACTAGCCAAAGGGGAAAAGAGAGAGAGTTGCCATGTAGGGTGATGAGAGAGAAAAGGTGATATGAAATAATTGCTAAGGTTAACTCTTAATGACTAGTAGTTAGGGCTTCGCTCAAGGTTTAACAATTTTGTCTTGTTCTCTTGTACTTTTTCCTTGGCTTCTAATGGCTTGGTAAAGGAATACTCAAGTGACATCTAAGGTGGTTTAATGATGGTGATTGGGTAGTGTAAAGGCTGTCAAAATTAAAGACAGCCAAATAGAAAAATAAGATAAAAAGGGGTTGGCCAAAATTCTCAAGGGTAAAATTGGCATTTTGAAAATTAGGGTTTCCACTAGGATTTTCCAAACTCAGTCGAAGAAAATTTCATTAGTAATTCACGTGACTAAAGATAGAATCACCCTAGAAGAAAATCTCGAGCTAAGGGTATTTTGGTCCATAGAACACAAAACGCACGATAGCGAAATGAAATGGTTTTAGGATTTAACATGTCACCACAAAAGATGACATGTGCTAAAGGTTATAAAAAAAAGGATGACATGTGTTACGTCTTCTCCCTTTAAAATAAGATTTCATTTTTGAAATCGAGGTCTAGCACACAAATCAAACAGGCATAAAACACAAAGTCAAACAAGACTCACCAACTGCACCAAGATGCGAGGCTCGATGGGTGTCTGACAAGATCCTCATTAGACATCTCGTCCTGAGAAGGATAATAGTTCTCTTCATCATTCGAATCATAAAAAGCATTGACGTGCTCTTCATGAATCTCCATTGTGTAACCTTATCACTCTTTAACCAGGTCTTACCCTCTTTACGGTATCATATACGATCCACCAAAGAGTCAGAATGGTTAGAAAAGTCTTAGGGATAGGTGGCTCTTGCTCAGGTTGATACTGCTTAGTAGCACAACTCCACCCTGATTGATCTAGCACAGCCGGAAGGGTAATCCAAAGGTTTCTCCTAAACCAACCTATGGTCGACATACCCATATATCTAAGGGGATCGAGGGGTTGACGATCCTCATAGGTAGGGCTTTCCTCACACGGATGTTATCTGGCCCGTCATGATTGTTGTGGGACCAGTGGTACTCCAACGTATCCAGTCTCTCTATCATATGCTCAAGCCGTCTCTGGCTCCTTTCAGCCATAACTATTTGACGTCGCCTAGGAGTAATATATCCTCGTCGAGCAGAATAGTCAGGATTGGCAATAGCATAGTTGAAATTAATGAAAGAATTGCAGGTCATAAGATGGGAATGGAATGGATGTCATGCATGCATGTATGGATGGGAATGCCATTATAACGTGAGATCATGCAATATAGTTCACAAGTCAAACAAATAAGGGTATTTGTTTCTCATGTCTTCCTTCTTTTCCCACATAGCATCCTCGATATCGTGATTTCACCAAAGAAACTTTATTGAAGGAATCTTCATATTCTAAGGTTCCTTGTCCCTCCAATCAATAATTTGAATCAAAACTTCTCCGTAGGTCAAGTCGTGTTGTAGCTAAATCTCCGTCGTATCCACTATTGTCGTCATCAGTTTCTTGAAACTTTTATTAAGAGAAGATACGTGAAATACATTATGAATTCCTTGGAACTCCATGAAAGGATCTGTCCTATAAGTTGTGACATCACAAACTTTCGTGAGAAAACCATTTATCCATGTTAGGATTGGATGAGTAATTTATTTATTTCTTTTGAGGTATTTGAAAATCTTAGGAAAAAAAAAAGGAGAGGGAGATAGAGAAAAGCCTTTTTGAAAGAAACTCTAAGTTGACTTGGGTTTTTTGAGTGCAAGCCTTTTCTTGTTTGAGGTGTAGTAAAATCTGGCCCAAGAGTTGGAACAAGGCCCAAAAGCCCAAGAGAAGCCAAGAGGCCAACCATGCTGTAGTGTTAGGCACCTAGGGACTTTTAGAATTCCTTTAGACAAGTGGTAAGATAAGACACAAGGTCTTTTGTCCATCCAAGAAAGCTTCTTACATAGAGAAGACAAAAATATGGAATTTTGTGAGAATTGAGGCATGGATAGGCGTGTAGAAGAGTTTGTCTTGGAAATGACAAGCTACACACTTCTTATGCCAAGTGGCAAGCCCAGAAGTTAGGGTTATGTGAGATGCCTAAAGAGCTCTTCTTAAAGTTTTGTCTTAGGTTTGGATTGAGGACTAAAATAGGAATTTTGGGATAGGGGATTTTCGGCCAAGGAGAGAGAGAGGGAGCTGAAGATCTCATGCCTTTTGGGTTTCCAATGTAGTCTCATAATTTTAGGAAGGAATAAGAAGAATCTACCACGTGTTGCACATGCACTAGAGCATGTTTTGAAAGGAAAAAGAGTATAAAAGGGGGAGTCGAAATTTGAGGGGGCTTTTCCATTTTCATTTTTGCCTTTTCATTTCCTAGGGATTTTGGCCAAAGAAGCTCTCTCTATGTTCTCTAGTATTCATCAATTTTCTCACTAGCTAAACTGTAACAACCTGACCCAGATATTTTAGAGATTTATGAATAATTTGATTTTTCGATTTTTTTACATTATTGTATAATCCTCTTATTTTTATTATTTGTATTATTGTTTTCATCAGATTTTATGATATTAATAAGTTGTTCATAACTTTAGTTGCGGATAATTTTATAGATAATTTTACATTTTTTATTAATATCTTTGAATGAAGTAGGTTTTAATTTGGGTTAAAATCCTCTTGGATAAGTTAAATTATTTTGAAACTTGACCCCAATTTTTTTTAAAAAAAATTCAAGCCGTGAGCTTTTTTATCGGAACCTTAAGCGACTGGATTTCTTTCGATAGGCTATACTCACGCACGACTCTCACGTATACAAGTACTTCCTATCCGAACCTTAAACTTCCCTGCATGCACGTAATTACCAATCCCTGATCAACCACTAGATGTTTATTAACTTTATGAAGTTTTCTTTATTTCTTTCTCATCTCTAGGGTTTGTTCTGATAAATAAGCCTTCTGAATTCCTTTGAACATGAAAAAACTTCCACTGCCGTTATGTCCCTACAAGCGCAAACCCAAACTGCGCAGCCCCTCAAGGAACTGCTACTACCTTGTTCCCTTCCATAAACATCAATGCCGCCCTATCTCGCAGCACAAAACGCTAGACAGAAACAAACATGACGAGATCACACCGCACGTACAATAGAAACCGATACCACAACCCCTCCTCATGCGCCACCACAACAATGAAGCCACAAATGAGTCCACCTCATTGTTGTTGTCTCCTCCCTCTGCCACGGGTTGCACCACCCACGATGTTCCTGCACTCACACACGGAAGCAAAGCAGTCCCATGTTTTAATACACACAAAAAAAAAATTAAAACAACTCCATGCAATGAAAGCTCCAACGGACAGCCACGTCTCTTCCACCCTCAGCCACCAAACTGTCTGGCACCCCATTTGTCCGTCGCATCTCACGGTGAGCTTCTCCCTCACATTTTACTCTCTCGCCGTATAATATTGATTCATAGGAAATTGTAATACTAAGTATTATCAAGTTTATATATGAACGAAGTATTTCAACTATTATTTTATAGATGTAGATAAAAACATATTATTTACTAGATTGTATTTATTATTGTTTAAATAGAATTACGGAACATTATTTAGAAATGTTACTGATGATTAATACTTCGTGTAGGTAACATCAAGTAATGAAGGAAAATTTAGAAAGCAGCGGTACGAGGTAAGTGAATTTGATTACAAAATTAGGATCCTCACAATTAGCTTATATTATTAGTAGAGCCAGTTCTTTGATAGCCCTTTTCATATACTTCTCATATCATGCAAGCATGTCATTCAGCATCATGCTCAGATTTAGCAAACTATAGTTATTTATATTAGTATGTAAATTATGCATCTCATGTCACATAAATTATGTTAAGTTCAAGTATAAGATTAGATCAGATCATATCAGTAATCAGTTAATTCATATGGCCATTCGGATGCATGGTACCAATGCATATCAGATCAAGATGAATGTGCAAATCACAGACATAAGCATGGTCCACCATGGTATGCTAAAGTACTATCAGCGGCTCCCCTTATTGCAACAGAACATGGGGCCGGTGTACAACCTTGCACGCAGGGTTAAGTGTGTTGGTCAATCAGATCAGTTGAATTAGTCAGGTCAGATCAGTTAAATCAACCAATTCAATTAAATCAGTTCAGTTAATTCAGTTTAGTTAAATCAGCTCAGTTAAATCAGTAAGATGATTTAAATTGGTTAGATTAGTCAGTTAATTGAGACCAGTCAATTTAAGTCAATTAGTGAATTAATTCAGATAGTTCAGTCATACATAGCATGAACATCAGCATCTATAATCATGTTTTCAGATCTCAGCATTAATTTTATGAAAATTTCCTATAATTTTTTTTATTTATACGTTGTGATGAATTTCTTATCGAGTCATCGACTCATTTTAGTTTATTTTTTGTTTCTAAATCACCTAGGTGAGGAAGATGATTAGTGCGAGCAGACAGGCCAGAACTAAACCAAGCAGTTATTGAAATTTTAAGAATTTCTAGAAATTAGTGCTATGACAAAAGTTTAAATTCAATTATTTCAGTTAATCTTTTGGGAAGACATTTTTATTAGAACTTCAATTTTATAAAATAAATTCTATTTAGTTTTGTTATAAAAATGAGATTCTCGTGACGGATTAAAAGTTTTAGAAAAATCACGTGACGCTCTTTAGCCTACGGGAAGGGGATGTTACACAAACACTCTTATTTGTGATCGTTTTGATTGATTTTCGACACGAATATTTTAGGAGCATCTTCTACACGAGGTAAGCATCATGTGATCTTATTTTTGAAGCATTATGCAAGAATTTGAAAGAGTTTTTTCACTTAAAACTTTCGGCCCTAATGGTTTCATACATACACACACCTTCACGTAAAAACTAGGGTCTAGTTTTCTCTATAATGGAACCCTAGGTTTTCTTGAGTTTTAAACAAGGAAAAAAATTGAGTTTTCATGGATTAAAATTTAAAATTATGTTTCTGAAAATAGAACAAAAACTAAGGTTTTTTTGAAGGAAAATGGTGATTTTCTTGGAAGCCAAACACCCATTCTTTTTCTAAGTTTTGGATCTAGGATTTCTTGAGTTAAAATCTTGATCTTTTCTCCTTGATTTGTTCTCGGAGTCTTTGCTTAAATTTTTTGGAACTTTTGTAAGTATGCTCATAACCTATCTTTGGCATTGTTTGTATATAATGTGTGAATGTTTTTGCTATTTCATTGATCCATTTGTTTGGTTATTTGAAGAAGTATTGAGAGGTATGATCTATAGAAATTAGGCCTATGTGATTGGTTGGAGAAATGAGTGATTTTTGGATGAAAAATGAGGATTTATTGGGACTTATAGGTTCAACCATGACTAAATAACGGGGTGAAAGCTATGCTTTTGGTTCATGAATGGAAGTATTATCCTTTTACTAAATTCTTTGGGGGATTCATGGATTTAAATTTATTAATTTTCCTAGTACATGTTTCGGATATATGTATGTTTAATGGTTTAAGGTTGAATCATGATAGTTTGATGAAGGAAGCAAAGTAATGGAGCACCTTAGGGTCCGACTATAGCTTTTTGGTTGTGTGTGACGCCCCCAACTCACGTCTGGGATTTAACGTAAGTCAAAGGGTCAGGATAAGTAACATTAAGCTACTCACCCTCGTACGTAATAAAAACTTAAAGCATATATCTTGACTTACTAGCATAAGCCATATAATTCACAACGGAATAGGTACTAAAATATAAAAATTCTAAAGATCACATATGGCAAAATTTAACTTCCAACTTCCACATTCTTATTTCATTTATTAAACATTGTACTGTTATATATACATGCCCAAAATAGTTATCATTGTCAACCAAATAGAAATACATATCAAAAGACCATTCCTATGGTCACTTGGGTTCCTTCTTAACTTCGAGAAAATCTCTCCCATAACGGAACATATTCAAGCTAAGACAACGATCTTGCTGAAGATATTGTCCCTGTGGTTTCAAATAAACCCCACATACAGATAGGGAACCATCCAATCTCAAAGTTAAACAGCAACCTATACGCTGCTCCTCCTCGACAAAAGCAGGTATACTGTGATACCACAACTCCACCGGCTGATCATATATAGAAAGTCTTAGGGACGCAAAAGTAAAATTTACAAAAGGACTGTAATTAAAAAGTCCCTCAACTCTCAGAATCTCCTGCGTCATAAGGGCTTTAACCTTTTGGCCATCACATACTGTATATAATTTATACATACAAGAAAGAAATATAAAACTACAAAAGAGTGAGATTTCCTTAGAAATCTCAGTAAGTACATAATTAGCTTAATAAAGCATAGACACAACTATCATTAATCTTTTTAGAAAAAGAAACTAACAAAATGTGATCAAATCATGTTTCATGCAACTTATCAATAACCTATACAGGTTTGCACTCTTACGAAAATTATGTTCCTTTTTCTTAACCATCAACACCTTCTTAACACTAATTCAATTATTATCTTCAATGGGCATTACGTATCGCCGTCCCAATCGCAGATAACTCTTTTACAGCATATTTATCTATTATCACCAATGGGCGTTACTTATCGCCGTCCCCATTGCATATACCTCATCAATCACCCGAGCGTTACGTATTGCCGTCCCCGTTATGATGAGTCTCGTGTCAATTTTCCGAGCGTTACGTCTCGCCATCCCCGTCTTAACACGGAACATACGTAATATAGTCGGCGTTACGTCTCTCCGTCCCCACTAATCATATCAATTCCACGGGCGTTACGTCTCGCCGTCCCCATGATAATACATATCACTCTTATTATATGACAGGCGTTATATATTGTGAGACCCCGCATTTTTACATACATTTAATTTACTCATATTTTGTTATTGGATATTTTAACTTATTTTAATAAATTAAATTGTTATCTCACAAATTTTATTTCGGGTACATTTTATTCATAATTAGAGTTAGTTATTTGTGAGATCTACGATTTTAATATTTATAATTATTTAAAGATTATTATTGGTTTTATCATTTGGATTGTTATCGATATTATTTTGATTTAGTGGTTTTGATTTTATTATAGTTATAAGCTTTTGTGAGATTCTTGAATAATAGTGCTTTTAATTATTTTAATTAATTGTTGCTACTGGTCTTTTCATCTGAAATGATATATTCAGTATTTTTAGTTTTAATTATTATAAAATATGGTTTGAATTGCCGAACTTTTATTAATAAGTATTAATTCTATTTTATTTGACATTATCTGATTTATTGATCTTAAATTTATTAAATTCTTAAGTCTTATTATGTTTATTCTATTTGGTTGGGAAGCTTTTGAATAGCTCCAAAAATACTATGTTATGCAGGATTATTTTATTAACTTGATTTTAGTTATTTGAAATAGTACGAGATTTTAAACGTGCTTTAAATATCTGATTTAAATGAATGGATCTATTCCTTTTAAATAATTGAATAAAGTTCATCATTTTAAGTATTGATGAAAAATATTATGTTGAAAAATAAAATAAGTTGAAATAATATTTTATTTAATTAGTTTGAGAATTTTAAGTTAAGTTGATGTTATACGCTTTCAAGTCAGTGTTTTAAATTCATCTGTTGTCCGTTTGAATACCCAAAAGCGTCGGGCCTATAAATAGCGCGGAAATGGTCAGATCCCTCATTTTTCCCCTCCCTTTTCCTTTTCTCTCTCTCCTCTCTCTTTTCTCTCCCACGTGCTACAGTAACCGTGGGAGGAGCAGTCCGGTTTTCAGCCAGTGGCGGCGCCACCCCCTGCCGCCTAGCCTCACCTCCGGCCCCACCTGAACCGCCACCATCCGGCGAGTCCAACCCCACCGGTGGTGTCGACCACCGCAGCCCCGCGTCCCGCCGGCAGCCCCAAACCCGAGAGGCGTTTAATCCTCTACGCCGCACCTTTCGCCGCCCATATCTCCGCCACCAGCCACCGTACCATGACACCACCCCCGCCATTTGATCCGCCACCCATAGAAGACCTACCACCAGAAATCTTAGCCCCAAAGGAGCACCCACTTTCTCTCTCCTCCCTTGGAACCGAAATGGGTCTCCAAATGAGCTTTCCGTCGCCGCGCCGCCGTCCGGCCACTGTGGCTCTCACCACCACCGCCAAAAGCTTCCCCTACCTCAGTTTATCACACCCCTAAAACAGTTTTCTCATCCATGGCCGCACCTCCCTTGTACGGGGGAAAATCCAAAAATGAGCCTCCACCATTTCGAGCTAGATCCGCCGCCTTCCGGTGGTTGCACCGCCTCACCGCTACCGCCACGAGATTCCCCATCCTCCAAGGAGCATTCCCGCTTTTGGTGTCAAACGGAGTACCCGAACCCAACCCGTCACTTCGCCGTGCTTGGAGATGAATAGTGCACAATTTACCCGCTTGGGATCAGGGATCACCGTGATGTTCGATTGGCGTTCGTTTATGCACTGTAAGTAACAGATATTTGTTTGACTGTCTGATTGACTGTTTGATTGACTGTTAATCTCTATTCTGTTTGCTTGATGTGTTAGTTAGTGATGATGAGTAATTTGAGAGTAGATTGGTTGGGCCTGAGGCCATTTAATGGAGATTGAGATTATTCCGAGTCAATCTTACTGTGGTTGAATACTGGGTGGATGGTAATTGTTGATGGTATAATGTTTTGGTTGGATGACTCTAGTATTTTAGTGATTATTGACGATAAAATGTTTTGGTTGGACGACTCGACTATTTTAATGATTATTTGCGATAAAATGATCTGATTGGACGATTCGACTACTTTAGTGATTATGAGTGATAAAATGATCTGGTTGGATAATTCAGATATTTTAGTGATTATTGGTGATAAGATGATCTTATTGAGTAATTCGATTATTTTAATGATTATTAGTGATAAAATGATTTGGTGGGATGACTCTAGTATTTTATTAACTGTTGGTGATAGAATGATTTGGTTGGATGACTTTGTTACTTTTAAGTAACTATCGATGTGTGTTCTTAGATTCCCTTGATGTATAGATTGAGAAATGTTTGGGGTTAGAGAAAATAGTATATGATGATCATCTGTTGAAGAGAATAACTATACATGCAATGTAAATGTGGTGATTAATGAATTGGTTATGATATAGCTATTAAGTTTTGAGAAGATCTTAAGAAAATATGCGTGTTTTGGGTAAAGGGAAAGGAGAAGCAAAGTTAGGTTTGACCCCATTATAAGTTGCGTCCTTAACTCCTATAAGATAGTGTTGGTTGGATGTGATGTGACTTAAAGTTTTGACTATATCTTCATTGGAATATGCACGATGTGTGAGATAGAAGATAAATTAAAAAGGGATGTCGGTTCATATGTTAATATGTATGAGATATGTTTTGTGAATGTATGATCATATGTTTCATGACTCACATGTTTTGCATAAGAAGTCACATGTCACATGCATGTCCTATGCATGAGCACGAAAAGCATGTTTTGAGTCAAGCATGTTTTTGAAAGAAAAGAAAAGAAGTAAAGTTTTATAAGAACTCCTGTCCACTCAGGAGTGTTTAAAGTCGAGTGGAAGCCCCTGTGTCGACGAAGAACAGTCGGCGGACCGTGTATGGCTCCAGAAGGTGCCCGGAGCGCGGTCGCACCTAATGCTAGTGGGTGCCCTATAAGCGGTGTTGGCCTCGGCCTCGCCATCTGATAAGTTTGTAGTCACTCGGAGAGAAATCCCTGAGCGATGAATAGCGCGAAAGGGCGCGAAACGTATTCACCTAGGTCGACTTGGTCGCCGGGTGTGACGGTAACTAGCGGGGAGCACACGGTGCATAGGGGAGCCGTGAGGTGTCCAAAATAAGAAGTCATGACGAAATGAAAAGGGCTTTCGAGCCATATATGATATGATATGATAAGTGGCGCCTAAGATAAGAAAAGACGAAAAGTATTTTTGAAAAGATGACTTTCGAAAAGAAGTTCAAACAGTACATATGAAAGAAGTCAAGTTATATGCGTATGAAAGAAGTCAAGTTATATGAAAGCATTTTTATGAAAAGCAAATACATGAAGCAAAGCATTGAAAAATGTCAAGGATTACGAATGTTTTTACATGAAAGTGCATGTGCATAAGTCATGTTGCAAGTCTCATATTCATGGTACATGCACCCATTGAGTTTACTGGTATATGCTGATGATGTTCTGTTATGTGAATTGATTGTATGTTGTTTGTTGTCTATTGCTTACTGGGATTCACATCTCACCACGGTGGATCGCACCCACCCTACGGTCCCCATTTTACGGGATCGTAGTTTGTGATTGTAGAAAATGAATTTGGCTCGAGATACAGACTTCACAGGAAAAGAAATTTGTTGAGAGGATGAAGATCGAGATTATGATCTCGAAAGCAGTGTTACTTATCTTTTTCTTTTGAAAGATTGTATAATCTCCTGTTGGAGAAATTGTTTTAAATTGATTTGTAATTTTTAAAGAATCTCTGGTACTAGATGATCGTCTTGATGTCGCGAGTCCTTCTAGATCCCAGGGGGGATTCGTGGGCGTCACAGGTGGTATTAGAGCAGTTTGGCGCTGGGTAAACCCATACGTTGCCTAGGAACTGTACCAGAGAATTTTGTCGTTTTAAACTTGGCTGTTTGTTTTATTGTTTGCATATTTTATGATATTTTATCATCCTCTAGTTCATTTTCTACCAAGTTATATTTTGAAGGTTTTAAATACTTGTTTCGTTGTATTGTGTTATTGTTTTAATGAGCCTTTTGTTCATTATCTTTGGATTTATGTTGGTTTTGGTAGATCGATTTAAAGTATTATATTTTGTAGTTATGCGATAGTTGAGTTGCCTTTGGTTTCAATGAGTATCTTATTTCAATGGTATTTTGTTTGGAATTTCATTCCATGAGCTACTTGTAAAATGACTTTGGTTTGAATGATTATTTTGTTTTTCACGTATTCTTACTACAACCCTTTTCTTTCATATGATTCTGGAGATTTGAATTTCTTTGAGCGAAGAATTTTAGAAGACACTATTACCCTCATAAACTTTCTTGAGATACGCTTTGAGACGAGTTTATGATTTTATTTGTTACTTTGTTTTCCCTACTTATTTCTTTTTAATTCAACCATTGTCCTTTCAAGGATAAGCTTTTGTTGACATGGTTTTCGACAAGAGTGGGCTTGTTTTATTGAGTTGTTAAGATTTATTTATTTATTTATTTATTTATTTACCATGGTTCTTTTCTCTTAAACTTTGAGATTTCTAAATCTTTGAGATTTAAAAAAAAAAAAAATGGTAATAAGAAGAAATTCTACAACTATGAGATTTCTACAAGAAACTTTTTATAGTTGGTTTTGCAGTGAATTTCAAAATTTTATTTGCCACGTCACTTCCTTTCCTTTCTTTTAATTTAAGATTCTTGTCCTTTAATGAAAACTTTTAGTGAAGTTGTCTTTGACATGCAAGGTGGACTTGTTTTATTAAATTGCTACTCCATATTTATTTGTTTATTAGAATCTTCTCTTTGTATTTTCATGTCATATCTACATGAATTACATGGGTTTCACTCAATGTTTAAGTATATCCTAATTTTGGTATAAAGTGGTTTCGTTTTGGAGAAATTGTTGATATTTATTAAATTATTCATATTTCTTCATCAGCATTTTTATATGTTATTTACGTGTAATACTTGGATCTCATGTAGGGCTAGAGCTTTAAGTTCTATTGTCATTCTGAGGAGGTTGTTGGAATTAGGTTAGGTGGAACTTTGTAAGTGTTGAACCCTTAGCGTTTGGTACAACAGCATAATTTCTTCTTTTATAATATTGAAGGTAGTAGTTGATCAAATATGTGGTTGGGAGAATTTTGGTTTGTTAATGGATATTTGCTAACCAACTGATAGTAGTTGGAAGAGTGTATAAAATTTTGGAGAGTGTGTGTGTGTACCCTTATGATGATTCCCTGGGATGAGTTGATTGCTAAGAGTTGAATATTGACTCGATGTGTTGATATTAAATTTAAGTGATCTTAACCTTAGGCGATTTGATGAGTTGATTGGGTGGAACAATCTAAATATAGATACTTGGCTAAGTTGTTGATTGACAAGATTATGATAGTATTTTCAAGAATTAGTTGTGACTTGAGATCGCATAGGAACTGAAAATTTTGAGGCTATTCCTTCCTTGAGAGATTGGATGAATGGTCGGAAAGATGTGGATTTGCTAATCAATCTATAAAAAGAGTGATGAGTCACTATAAAATAAGATGTGCATTAAAGGGTTGGAGATTCTCATTGCAAGACTTGTCGTGAGTTTTAGACGAATGTATTATTTTAATACTTAGTAACGTTAAAATCGGAAGAAGTTTAGTATAGAAGTTAGACAGGAAACGTTTAGACTTTAGGCTGATTTTACAGATATAAGTAGAGTGATTAAAGATTGAGACTTTCTTTCCTTTGAAGTTAGTCCTATGAAATGGTAGCATCATAAAGGATCTTAGTCTTGGGTTTCTCTTTTTGGTGAGTTGATTGGACAGCACAGTTTGAACGTGAAAATTGATGAATTCATTGGTCGGCACTTAATAGCGATTGTGGTGGTTATCTTTAAGGATCAGTTGTAACTTGAAGTTACCTAGGAATTTAAAATATTATGGGTTATTCTTTTACTGGAAATTGAACGTCCAGTTGGGAGAATACAAATCTAGGTAGTTAATCTATTATGAGAGTGATGAGTCATACAGATGATAAAAGTAATAAGGTTTGGGAGTGTGGTACTTAGCGCTTGGCAGATTGAATATTTGAGTTTCAAGGATTGCCTTGCAGTTTTAGACATGAGGTAGTATTGGAAGACTCATTAATATTAACATTGGAAGAGGTTTATTAGTAGTGAGTCTAAGCTTTAAATTGATCTTAAGAGATTATTGTAGAAATACAATGATTATTTTATTGGAAGAATGTAAGAAATATGCCATGGTAATTTTGGTAAGTATACTTTCACCTTTTCTTTAGCATTTCTTGTATATAGTTAGGTGATCATGCTTGTTGGATTAATGATTGTATTGCCATGCTTGGATTAAATGGATTTGTGTTAATGCTTGTCTTTGCTATGAATATTCATGTGTAAATCTCTATGTTAATATAAGATTAGAATATGAGAATAGATGATGGATCAAGTATTAGTTGCAAAAAGAAATGAAAAGCATGAGTATCATATGAAATGATGAAGTTGATGCATGATGGATTTTAGTATTAAGCTTATAAATTTGGTGTTGCTAAGATAGTATTTATTTGAGGAAATTAGTAATATAATTGATTTATTCAAAGAGAATATTGTCTTGAGGAAAGGAAAATGAACTTGGGAATAAAATATATGATTGATATGAATTGGAATGATGTATACGTGCATATGGAAAGAAGTAATCACTTGTATATGATGATTAGTTGTGTTTAATTGGAATTTTATGATAGTTAAGGTTGAGATTAGAAGATTGAATTATATTGCTTTGTGGTGGAATTATTTAGTTTAAGCTTATAGAAGAAACTTGTGGAAAAGGAAACTTTGAATAAATTAATAGAAGGAAATTTCCCCAAGTTGATAGGTGAATGGAAGAAGTTGGAATGGAACAAGATTAGATGTAAAAATATTCATTTATTGGATGATGATAGGAAAGACTACTTGAAGAGGTACTTTGTTATTCTAATAGAAAATTTCAATCTTTGTTAACACATCATGCTAGGATGAATATCTGTAAAATAATGATAAATGTAGCTATTTCGTTCTTAGTATGAATCTATCATAGTGACATGATAGGATGTGATAAAGTGCATGTTTAGTGAGTTGAGGTTGAGACTTGAAGAAAATGGAAATCATGCACTACGGATTTTCGGTTTGGAGAACCTTGAGGGTTTAAAATATATATATATATATATTTATATATATAGGAGGATACAATGGTATGATTTTCGATTTCCTCATAGAGGAGTGAGCATGCTACTTGGTCTGAAGGGAAGGGACTTAAAACTATGATACCCAAATGCCACTAAGGTTCCGATCAACCCCTTGTTGTGAAGTTAAAATTTATGTAAACAGTTTTATTTAGGTTTAGTGAAGTATGTCGAAGAGAATAGAAGGAGAAAACCCTAGATGATAGACAAAGAGGGTCTCGGCCTAATTATGAGGATGGAGGTTGAGTACCCCACTTAACTCATTAGATCCAACTATGTGCTTATACATGAATGACTAATCGAATGATGTGGTGTTTGTGTGAAAATGAACTATGAATGCACTCAAGTTCGTCTCGAGTTTTGCATGGTTAGCGTTAGGATTTTTTTTAACTAATTGTAATAAGAGGTCCATATAGATATAGGGACTTCATACCACACGGCTATTCTGGGAATTCTAGACTCACGATGCCAATTTGAGATACGCGACTATGATGAAAGCACTTAGTGGAATGAATACGTTGGAACAACAACATCCAAGAGTAAATGAGGAAATGAGTAATCTGGTAAAATTGTTTTGAGCGAATGATGAACGGTATGGTATGTGCGTTGCAGAGATCTTCAACGTTGTAGTCTAGCAAATTTCGATGACGAAATTCCTTTTAAGGGGGGGAGGATGTGAGACCCCGCATTTTTACATACATTTAATTTATTCATATTTTGTTATTGGATATTTTAACTTATTTTAATAAATTAAATTGTTATCTCACAAATTTTATTTCGGGTACATTTTATTTATAATTAGAGTTAGTTATTTGTGAGATCTACGATTTTAATATTTATAATTATTTAAAGATTATTATTGGTTTTATCATTTGGATTGTTATCGATATTATTTTGATTTAGTGGTTTTGATTTTATTATAGTTATAAGCTTTTGTGAGATTCTTGAATAATAGTGCTTTTAATTATTTTAATTAATTGTTGCTACTGGTCTTTTCATCTGAAATGATATATTCAGTATTTTTAGTTTTAATTATTATAAAATATGGTTTGAATTGTCGAACTTTTATTAATAAGCATTAATTCTATTTTATTTGACATTATCTGATTTATTGATCTTAAATTTATTAAATTCTTAAGTCTTATTATGTTTATTCTATTTTGGTTGGGAAGCTTTTGAATAGCTCCAAAAATATTATGTTATGCAGGATTATTTTATTAACTTGATTTTAGTTATTTGAAATAGTACAAGATTTTAAACGTGCTTTAAATATCTGATTTAAATGAATGGATCTATTCCTTTTAAATAATTGAATAAAGTTCATCATTTTAAGTATTGATGAAAAATATTATGTTGAAAAATAAAATAAGTTGAAATAATATTTTATTTAATTAGTTTGAGAATTTTAAGTTAAGTTGATGTTATACGCTTTCAAGTCAGTGTTTTAAATTCATCTGTTGTCCGTTTGAAGACCCAAAAGCGTCGGGCCTATAAATAGCACGGAAAGGGTCAGATCCCTCATTTTTCCTCTCTCCCTTTTCCTTTTCTCTCTCTCCTTTCTCTTTTCTCTCCCACATGCTATAGTAACCGTGGGAGGAGCAGTCCGATTTTTAGCCCGTGGCGGCGCTACCCCCGGCCGCCTAGCCTCACCTCTGGCCCCACCTGAACCGCCACCCTCCGGCGAGTCCAACCCTACCGGTGGTGTCGACCACCGCAGCCCCACGTCCCGCCGGCAGCCCTAAACCCGAGAGGCGTTTAATCCTCTACGCCGCACCTTTCGCCGCCCATATCTCCGCCACCAGCCACCGTACCATGACACCACCCCCGCCATTTGATCCGCCACCCATAGACGACCTACCACCAGAAATCTTAGCCCCAACAGAGCACCCACTTTCTCTCTCCTCCCTTGGAACCGAAATGGGTCTCCAATTGAGCTTTCCGTCGCCGCGCCGCCGTCCGGCCACCGTGGCTCTCACCACTACCGCCAAAAGCTTCCCCTACCTCAGTTTATCACACCCCTAAAACAGTTTTCCCATCCATGGCCGTACATCCCTTGTACGGGGGAAAATCCGAAAATGAGCCTCCACCATTTCGAGCTAGATCCGCCGGCTTCCGGTGGTTGCACCGCCTCGCCGCCACCGTCACAAGATTCCCCATCCTCCAAGGAGCATTTCCCTGAATTTTGGTGTCAAACGGAGTACCCGAACCCAACCCGTCACTTCGCCGTGCTTGGAGATGAATAGTGCACAATTTACCCGCTTGGGATCAGGGATCACCGTGATGTTCGATTGGCGTTCGTTTATGCACTGTAAGTAACAGATATTTGTTTGACTGTCTGATTGACTGTTTGATTGACTGTTAATCTCTGTTCTGTTTGCTTGATGTGTTAGTTAGTGATGATGAGTAATTTGAGAGTAGATTGGTTGGGCCTGAGGCCATTTAATGGAGATTGAGATTATTCTGAGTCAATCTTACTGTGGTTGAATACTGGGTGGATGGTAATTGTTGATGGTATAATGTTTTGGTTGGATGACTCTAGTATTTTAGTGATTATTGGCGATAAAATGTTTTGGTTGGACGACTCGACTATTTTAATGATTATTTGCGATAAAATGATCTGATTGGACGATTCGACTACTTTAGTGATTATGAGTGATAAAATGATCTGGTTGGATAATTCGGATATTTTAGTGATTATTGGTGATAAGATGATCTTATTGGGTAATTCGATTATTTTAATGATTATTAGTGATAAAATGATTTGGTGGGATGACTCTAGTATTTTATTAACTGTTGGTGATAGAATGATTTGGTTGGATGACTCCGTTACTTTTTAGTAACTATCGATGTGTGTTCTTAGATTCCCTTGATGTATAGATTGAGAAATGTTTGGGGTTAGAGAAAATAGTATATGATGATCATCTGTTGAAGAGAATAACTATACGTGCAATGTAAATGTGGTGATTAATGAATTGGTTATGATATAGCTATTAAGTTTTGCGAAGATCTTAAGAAAATATGCGTGTTTTGGGTAAAGAGAAAGGAGAAGCAAAGTTAGGTTTGACCTCATTATAAGTTGCATCCTTAACTCCTATAAGATAGTGTTGGTTGGATGCGATGTGACTTAAAGTTTTGACTATATCTTCATTGGAATATGCACGATGTGTGAGATAGAAGATAAATTAGAAAGGGATGTCGGTTCATATGTTAATATGTATGAGATATGTTTTGTGAATGTATGATCATATGTTTCATGACTCACATGTTTTGCATAAGAAGTCACATGTCACATGCATGTCCCATGCATGAGCACGAAAAGCATGTTTTGAGTCAAGAATGTTTTTGAAAGAAAAGAAAATAAGTAAAGTTTTATAAGAATCCCAAAGGCTGGGACGGGATAGTGCCCCAGTGGAACTCCCTGTCCACTCAGGAGTGTTTAAAGTCGAGTGGAAGCCCCTGGGTCGACGAAGAACAGTCAGCGGACCGTGTATGGCTCCAGAAGGTGTCCGGAGCGCGGTCACACCTAATGCTAGTGGGTGCCCTATAAGCGGTGTTGGCCTCGGCCTCGCCATCTGATAAATTTGTAGTCGCTCGGAGAGAAATCCCTGAGCGACGAATAGCGCGAAAGGGCGCGAAACGTATTCACCTAGGTCGACTTGGTCGCTGGGTGTGACGGTAACTAGCGGGGAGCACACGGTGCATAGGGGAATCGTGAGGTGTCCAAAATAAGAAGTCATGACGAAATGAAAAGGGCTTTCAAGCCATATATGATATGATATGATAAGTGGCGCCTAAGATAAGAAAAGACGAAAAGTATTTTTGAAAAGATGACTTTCGAAAAGAAGTTCAAACAGTACATATGAAAGAAGTCAAGTTATATGAAAGCATTTTTATGAAAAGCAAGTACATGAAGCAAAGCATTGAAAAATGTCAAGGATTACGAATGTTTTTACATGAAAGTGCATGTGCATAAGTCATGTTGCAAGTCTCATATTCATGGTACATGCACCCATTGAGTTTACTGGTATATGCTGATAATGTTCTGTTATGTGAATTGATTGTATGTTGTTTGTTGTCTGTTGCTTACTGGGATTCACATCTCACCACGGTGGATCTCGCCCACCCTACGGTCCCCATTTTACGGGATCGTAGTTTGTGATTGCAGAAAATGAATTTGGCTCGAGATACAGACTTCACAGGAAAAGAAATTTGTTGAGAGGATGAAAATCGAGATTATGATCTCGAAAGCAGTGTTACTTATCTTTTTCTTTTGAAAGATTGTATAATCTCCTGTTGGAGAAATTGTTTTAAATTGATTTGTAATTTTTAAAGAATCTCTGGTACTAGAACGACTGACTTTTATTTATTTTCCCGCTGCGAATATTTATTGTACACTTGGTGCATGCTTCACACACTCTTCAAACACTATTCGATAGGATGATTGATCCCTGAGATGATCGTCTTGATGTCGCGAGTCCTTCTAAATCCCAAGGGGGATTTGTGGGCGTCACATATATCGCCGTCCCTGTCAGCAAGTCAATCATTCCGGCATTACGTCTCGCCATCTCCGTCACGACGTGACTAACTTATCCATATATCTTATTCTTAGTTGTTCCTTTCTTATTCTTAGGAATATTTCTCAAGTACATGATGTATCACTCTTCTTAAATTTCACCACATATTATTCCATGCATGTAGTCTTAAACTATCACATACTCACATATGTATGTATCTTAAATTCTGCCAAATGTTTTACACATATAATTCCTTTTTATTTCAATGTCCACTTTTATCCAAACAAAAGTCTTAAAATCAGCAAAACAGGGTATCTCGCTCGAGCGACATATCGAGCGAAGTCTCGGGTTAGAACTCGCTCGAGCAAAGTATCAAGCGAAATATTAGGCAAACTGGGTATCTCGCTCGAGCAAGGTATCGAGCGAGATTCAAGCGAGTTCTTGAGTTAGAACTCGCTCAAGCAAGACATCGAGCGAGTGTCAAGCGAAGTCTCGGGTTGCCCTTCGCTCGAGCTAGACATCTAGCGAGAGTCAAGCAAGGGTTTACAATTGTTCTTCGCTCGATCCTTCGCTCGAGCGGGAGTCAAGCGAAGTTACAGAGCATGGGCTTTTTAATCCAAAACTCGCAATCTTTTCACATAAACTTGATTTTTACTTGTTATAACATAGTTTTTAGGTTCTTCTAACTTCATTTAACACATTTCCATTAATAAAACCACTTCAAACAATACTTAAATTTCTTATAACACTTTAAAAGGAACATGTGGGTTCAATATCAACATGTATAGTCCAATCATTTAAATAACCATCTCTATACTAAAGTTAAGCTAGAATATGAACTTACACACTCTAAATCTGGTTGAAGATGATCAACCCAAGTATTTGCAAGCTTTTTCCTCAAAACACTTACTAAACTCACTTAGGTTGTAGTTGTAGATTATGGGACTAGAGAAGGGCTTTTCTTTGGTTTCTTTCAAAAGGATTTCATGTTTGTCTTCTCCAAAAGAATTAGAAGACTCCCAAATGTTTATTTATAGGGGTGTTGGTCGACTCATGTGAAGGAGAGAAGAGGGATAGCTTGGTAAAAATCGTAAATTTCTGGTTTGCATGGGATGAGGTGTCCCTTCTAAATCTTTTTTCATGATTAAACTAAATCCCCAGAAATCCTAAGCTTTGCAACTAAAATGATCGTCCAATGGTCAGTATTTGAGATATTTTTGCTAACCATTTGATCAATGGTTGGGGAAGAGGCTTATAGAATAAGGGATGAGGTGTCATCTCACCTAACCATGCATGCATCTCCCTTTCCACCCTTCATCTGGTTAGCCATGCCCCCTTAGTCTTCCCCTAACTCATTTGGTTACTTGATAACCTCCTTAGGCAAGTAACCTCCTTAGGACTCTACTTAACAAATTCTAGAAGGCCATTTCATAGTTTGGTTAGGATAGAATCTCATTTGGATCCATATTCTCCAACTCGAGTTCTGGTTTAAGCTCAGTCCAGAGTTATCTATTTGATTCCGAAATAAGTCATTGATAATGTCCATATCTTCAAAAAATCATAACATAAAAGTTTTAGATATATCTCTTAGGAATGTATACGAATTAAAATCACCTCATTTGGACCTTATATGAGAGTAACTTATGATTATTACACTGAAACACGACAGTTTAATCCTCGAATGTACACCAAGTGTTTGATCTTTGGTTCAACCACTTCCTCTTGCATTTACACCCTAATTCTTGAAAATTCAACTCTTTTTAAGTTTAAAATGAATTTCTCTAGTTGATACCTTGTTCCAAATCTCAAAGATTCCTGTACAATATTTTTTTTCTAATACACGATCTCACTTATTCTAAGTCCAATACTCTCATTTAGGTTTCCAACTTTATTATCCTAGAAAATATACCCAAAATTATAATCTTTTAAAGATATCCAAATAATATTTCATCTTAAAAATTTCAAGATATTACATTCTTCCCTCTTTAAAAATGATTTCGTCCCCAAAATCGCTAAAATATAAGTTAATGGTTCAATGAATTAATACCTCGATTGCTTGCAGCAGATTCTTCTAAAGAGGTAGGGACTTTCTCCTCATTTGACAGAGAGTCTTGGGAATAGTAAAAAATCATCTCGACATCTTGATCAAAATACATATTCACACTAATCTCTTGTAATTTACGCAGTATTTCATATTTCGTTTCTTCTATGATTGGTCCCTCCTCACATCGAGGTTTTCTATCCTCAGATGTATCAGATAACTCCATTATGATGGATTTTCCTTTATCTTTCTTTTCAACAATTCTCTTTTTGCTTGCAACCATTTTTGAGTGGGTTGCCTCTCCTCACCTGGCAAAGCTCGTCTACAGATTGGATTACCTTTTTCATCTATGTCCATTATATGTGTTATATGTTTCTCATTCTTATTCAACCAACGTAATCTATCTGCTTTCCATTGTTTCAGCTTTTCCCTATGAAATCTCTCTCTAATCCTTTCTGATCTTTTCTTTAACTGATCTACAGGAGTAACTGACATTCGTGCTTTTCTTTTTGGAGCCATAATCCTGAGTAAAACTAATCATCAAAAACAATAGATACCAAAAGAACACAAATATCATACAAATAACTTTATATACATATATCAGAGTTCAAACATAAAACACAAATTCATACAACTAAGTTTCAAACAAATGAGGATGACTAGCTCTCATCACATCCTCACGTTCCCAGGTAGCTTCTTGAAAAACAGGATTGTTCCAGATTACTTTCACTAATAAAATTGTGCAATTTCGAAGGGTCTGTTCTTTCTGATCTTCAATTTTCACTGGCCACTCTTCATAGGTTAAGTTGGGACGTAAATTAACAGGACTTGGATCCATCATTGCCACTGATTCATTGCTTAAACTCTTCTTCAAGGAAGATACATGAAAAACGTTATGGACTCCTTGCAAAGCATCAGGTAATGCTAAGCGGTAAGCCACGAGACCTACTTTTTCCAGAATTTCATAAGGTCCAATATAACGAGGTTAAGTACAGTCGACGAACCTCGAATGGCTCCTATGGGAGGATTCCGGAGCGAGGTCGTACAAAAAGCTAGTGGATGCTAAGGACGGTGAATGTGGAATAAGCGAACTGCCGTATAAGAATATGAATATGACGTAGTGACCTCGACTAAAGGAGTCGTAGAGTATGCGGTAACTAGCGGAGAACACACGGTGTATAAAGGAACCGTGATGTATCTATACAAGTATATGAAAGTCATGACAAGAATAAATGTTGACACCCCTAGTTTACGTTTGTGTTGTAACATAAACAGAAGCGTTAGGACATGTAACTCTAGGCTACATACCCATTCGTTCATATAGGAAATATTATATATGCACCTAACTTACTAGCAGTATGCAATATATGTTTTAGCGAAAAAATGTCAATTTCATAGAATAGGCAAAGAAATCTGAACTTTACGAATTATCACATAGTAAGCTATAGTAAAATCCAACAACTTCATAAGTACAATAGCATAATGTACTAAGTCTACAAGACTAAGTTCTCCACAACATATCCACAAAACATATCATTGTCTGATATTCATAAGAAAATATACAACTACCCCTTTTCTCTACAGGGGTTCTTTTTTAACTTCCTTATAGTCTTCACTGAAACGGTAACAACCCATACTTAGACTATAGCCCTGTTGGAGAGTTATCCCTACTAGCGTCGCATAGACGCTATCAAGGGATAATGAGCCATCCGGATTCAAAACCATACGACACCCTACTGGTCTCTAATCCTTTGACGATCCAGATGTGTCTTGCCTCAAAATCTCCAATAGATGATCATACAAGGGATGAGCCGTCTCATAAAAAATGGAGTATTTTGTAGGGCCCTCAGGGCTTCTCAGAATCTCATGGGATATCGAGTTCTGTGCTGCTCCACCTACTCCTATAGTCACTTCTATCATTCCAAAAATGGATGATAGTAAAAAAAAAAAAATTAAAAGAATGAGATTTCAAGAAATCTCAGTAAGTACTCAGATAACATAATAAAATCATCATTAGCATATACAGATAAATACGACAAATGCATATATCATAATCATGAGACTTGGGAAAATGACTTATGCACCTTGCATTTTTATAAAAAACTTTCATGATTCTTCGACATTCATTGACATGTATTTAAAACTTTTCATGAACCCCTAATGTCTTTTCTTAATATTCATAATACATTATGTGTCATTTTTCTTATTCGTATCATTCTTAGGCTCACAGCTTTTTTTGTCATGACTTTTCATATAACATGTTGGAAATCTCACAACTCATATTCTTAGCTGAGGTGACTACGTCATACTCATATTCTTAAAGGCAGATTGAATCGCCTTCACTGTTCTTGGCATCTACCAGTTTTAGATGTGACCTCGCTCTGGAATTATTTTTAATAGAAACCATTCGAGGCTTGTCGACTGTTCTTTGTCACCCTGGCGTTTCACTCAACTTTATACACTCCTGAATGAACAGGTAGTTTCACTAGGGAAATACCCCGCCCTAGCCTTTGGGGTTCTTATAAAAAAAAAATTCTTATTTTTTTAAAAAAAACATGTTGACTCTAAATATGGAGCTTGTGACATGAATGGACATGCATGCAAACTTGAACTTTCTTATGCATGGCACATGATTCATGAGACATATGACACATATAAAGCATGCATCTCCAAGCCATGACTTGTACATGCTTATAACATGCAAACATAATCCTTTTTTCAAATAAGTCATGCATATTGTAATAAAGAGATTCAAAACAAAACAACCCTAGCCCTAAAAAGAAATCTAGGCTAAAACTTATAATGGGGTCATACTCAATTTTTTCATTCTCTTTTCTTTTGGCCAACTCAAGCATTTCCTTAAAATATTTTTAAAAACTCAATAATCAAGCCATAATAGATCAATAGCCGAAACACTAATAGTGTTTATGGAATCATTGTTATCACCAACTTGTCATCATATTATTATAATTATTATTTTTAAACCCAAACACATATCTACAACTATTCACCAAGGGAATCAAAGAGTATACTATCATAAATTAACCAAAGACTTAGATCTTAATCATATCATCAACTATGAGTCAAAAGCCTAAAGTTCTCCAAAGAAATTCACTAGGGCCAAAATCTATGAGCTGCCAAAGTAAACTTTTTGTCATCCAAACAACTGAAAATTACTAAATTATATTCCTTGAGTTTTTCATTAAATTTTTATTATATTCCTTCAAATATTTCTTAGATCAAATCATAATGTATCACCTTAACAAAGTATAGAGAAAATATAATAAAATCATCCATTAAGCAAGTTAAACATTAAAGTAAGACAACAAATAAATATAGCAAAGAAATTCTTGTAAAGAAGAAGTATCCCACAAAAATCTTGGAGATACACACAAGTATGCCAAGAAGGAATGTTTGGAGGATGAAAAAGTAGAAAGAAATGAAGGAAGTAGTGTGATGCTCTCTTGGTCGAAATACTAGTGAAAGAAAAGTGGGAAAGAAAGCACCCTAGCCGGCTATATGTCAACTAAAGTTTAGAGTACTCATTTCCTATTTTTAGCTAAATTGACATAAGATTAGTTCTTATCCTTTCTATGAATGTGATATACTTAGAGAAGAATCAGAAGATAAGACAAAAGAAGGATTCGGCTCCCCCTTCCCCATTCTATCCCATCCGATTCTTCACAAGGAAAAAATCTCATATTGGCTTATATATCACCACTTGCCACTTGTTCCTCATTTCTCAAAAGATGTGATCTTTGCATGGATAAACTAAAAATGCAAGCATAAGTCGGTTCCCCCCCTCCCAAGCTTCATCCAAATTCGATACTCTTCAAGAAAGAATATTCCTTGCTTGCACCACTCAACTTCGTTTGCCATGGCTCCTTGAAAATCCAAAATACATGTTCTTAGCATCCAAAAATACATCCAAAGAATATTCCTTGCTTGCCAAGTGTCTCACAAACACTAGGCTCCCCAAGTTTTATCCAATCTGAAACTCTTGCTTAAGTACAAAGATTTCTTTGCTTACATATCCAAACTCCTCGTGCAAGGGCTCTTGGAAATCCAAAAAGGTATATATCTTAAGGTGCCATGTATCCTAAAATATCTCACATAGCCTTAGGCGCTTCCATGCTTTCTCATGACTTTATTTGGGCCTTATCTCTAATTTGGGCCTAACTCACATATATCATATACAAGAAAAAGCCTATAGGAGTAAATAATGGATATGTCTCCAAACACTTCCAAAGAATAACTAAAATAAAAGGTATTCATACCAAGCATGAACAAGATCCAATAGGAGAAAAAAAAATTTTGGATTGTCACAATAAAGCTATGAATGATATGAATGATACGAATGATATGAAAAGATATGGAATATTATGAACACGTGTTAAAGAAAGTCAAAAGAAGAAAGAAGGGTTTTACATGATGCATAAATTAAGTCATAAGTATCATGATTCATATTTCATGCATTTTTTTTCTATTTGCTTTTATATGCTTATGATATTTGTGCTATGTTATTTGTGTACTTATTGAGATTTATTGAAATCTCACTCTTGTAGCTTCCACTACCACTCCTTTTCCAGGACAGTAGAAGTGATTGCAGGTATAGATAGGAAAATGCAAGAGGTCGTCTCCTAAGAAGACTCAAGAGACCTCGAAAAGTCTTGAGGGCCCCTCAGAGTGCTCTGCTCATGATAGGCTAAAGGAGGTGGACCATTTTTTTTTATCCAAATTATGAAACTTTTTGAGGAGTTTAGGAGGATCCTACTTGAAGGAAGGGCCAAGCAAGACCAGCTCAGCGGGACTGATGATTAAAAGTGACAACCTCTTGTCGGGTTCAGTTTCTTCTGGAATATTAGACAATGTTTTGGTTTTAGTATTTAGTATTTTGGATATGACTTTCCGTGTTTTGGGAACTTAAGGATTTATGACTATTTTTACTTTTGAAGTGCAATTGCTTTATAAAACTTTGGGGATATTTAGACTAGTAATACCAAGTAATATTTGACATTACCTCATCGTTTTGCCTATTCGATTAGAAAAGACTTTTTCGCTATGATATTTATTGCATACTGCTAGTAAGTTAGGTGCATTTTGTTTTATAATTGTTATGAACAAGTAGTATGTAGCTTGTGTTACATGTTCAGTTTACGTTAAATCCCAAGTGTGGATTGGGGGGCATCTATAAACTATGGCTCCTACCCTTTCTAATATCTTGTAAGGTCCTACATACCTCAAACTAAGCTTCCCTTAAAATCAAATCCTTCATCTTTTATGCTGGAATTAACTTCCTATTACAGTAATAGAACAACCCATCATTTCCAAAGGCAAAACCTTTTGGCTCTTCTTTCCTTTCTATTTTTTGCCTAACTTCTGCCCACTTAGGATCTTCCATCTGCCACTTCCTTACTTCACCCCACATAGCATGTACAACCTCTTGATACTGCAATGAGAGATACGCCTTGAGGAAGATCCTTTACCAACAAGGTTTTCCCTTTGGAAAGGGTCCTTAACCAAGGTCCCGATTTTTCGCCTTAATTAAAACATAATTTGAAGCGTTCGGACAAGTAACACAAGGCTACTTATCCTACATAAACATAAGAAGTAGCATGCATGCATCTAAGGTTACTAATTAAATGCAATGCAAATCGTAGCTGGAAGAGGTAAAATTCCAATATATGCAAAGAGATCTAACTCTTGTATAAATAGATCACATGGCATAATAAAACTTTAACCTTCATAACTTCATATTTACAAAAAAACATAATGTATCTATGACTTACATAACCCAATTAGTTTTCTTAAAACATAATATTGTATCCCACCATCATCTAGTAATCTTACTATTCCACTTGATCACTTACATGAGATTATCTTAACCAGATAGGAGTATTCTATAGGACCCTGAGGGTACCTCAGAATCTCTTGTGCTATCCGGGTCTCATTGTAATTTGTTTAATCCTGCAACAACATCTATCATTCCTTATGGAATGATAGATAAAACTTAAAAGAGTGATATTTACAAGAAATCTCAGTAAGTACATAGTTAACGAAATAAGGCATAGATAACATCAGCAATCATCATACATAGCAATGATCACAAACATATAACTTATAAGATTGCTTTATGACACTTCTGCATGTCAATGACCACTCTTCACATACAAACTTAGATCTTACTTGGACCTACCATCATATATTTAAAACTTATACTTTTTATCTTATTTCTTAATCTTGTGGGTCTTACTTATTTCTTATCCTCAATGGGCATTACGTATCGCTATCCCCATCGGAATCTTACTTATTGCATATCCTCGACTTGCATTACGTATTGTCGTCCCTGTCGGGTTTTACTTATCACTTATCTTTGATGGGCATTATGTCTTGTCGTCCCCATTGTGATGAGTCTCGTGCCAATATTTCGGGCGTTACATATCGCCGACCCCGTCTTAACACGGAACATACTTAACATAGCGGGCGTTACGTATTACCGTTCCCGCTAGTCATGTCAGTCCTACGAGTGTTACGTATTGTCGTCCCCATAGTGACACAACTCTTATTTATCCTCGATGGGCGTTACGTATCGCCGTCCCCATCGTGACATAACTCTTACTTTTACGACAGGCATTATGTTTCGCCGTCCCCGTCGTGACGTGACTAACTTATCCATAAATCTTAGTCAGTCTTGTTCATTTCTTATTATTATGAGCATTTCACAAATACATGCCATGTCACTTTTTCTTAAAACCCATCATATACTGAGACATACTTGTACTTTTAAACTATATGTTATATGCACATCCAATACAACATATATCATATAGATTATACTTATTTTTCACAAATAATTCTTCGTACTTAAATCATCCACCTTAAGCCAAGGAAAAGTCCCGAATTTAAGAAAACAGGGTATCTCGCTCGAGCGAGATTCAAGCAAAATCTCGGGTTGGAACTCGCTTGAGCAGAACATCAAGCGAGTGTCGAACGAAGTCTCGGGTTGCAATCACTCGAGCTAAACATCTAGCGAGGGTTTATATTTGTTCTTCGCTCGATCCTTCGGTCGAGCGAGGTTCGAGCAAGATCACAGCTTATAGGGGTTTTCAATCTAAAACATGCAATCTTTTCACATAAACCTTATTTTTACTTATTAAAACATAAATCTATGTTCTTATAATTTTCTTAGCATTTTACCATAACAAAATCTCATCCAAAACACCATGGATTTCAATTATATCATTTAAACAAGGTTTAAACTCCAACTAACAACAAACATGATTTCATCATCTATTTACTTATTCTATGCCAATATTAGGTTAAATTGTATACTTACAAGTTTCTCCAAAGCTTGGTTGGATGATAAAACTAAGTTTTAGACAATCCTCCCTCCAAAAGCTCTAGATTGCCTTCTCTTTGATGTTCTAGTAGTATAAGTGTGTTTAGCTGAACTTTACTTGCTCTCTTTCTACTATAACTGAAATTTTTCTCTAAAAGAAGATGGAAGAAGAGTAAACACACATATATATATATACCTAGGGGCGACACCTTAGGAAAAAGAAGATGAAAAATATGGCCATAGGTAACCGGTTCTCCCTTTAGAGCCGTATATGAGCTTCCAAGCTCTTTAGGCTCATCATCACCCCTAGAGTTTAGGCTTAGTTGGTCCTATCTCCTTCCAAGGGTCATGGTTGTACCACTTATATGCATATCTTGATCAATGGTTAGAATTATTCCAACACATGAAAGGAAAAGACAAAGTGACAAAGTAGTATGATAGTTTCTTCCAATGGGGTGTATCCGTCCACTTTAATCCCAAATAAACCCTTGATTTGGTTCAATTCTTCGACTCACAACATGAAAGTTTTAGATCATCCTCTTAAGATTCTATAGGATTTTCAATCACCTTATTCCGATATCAAATAAGATAGATATGTTTAATACACCGAAACATGTCAAAACCACCCGAGAACACCCAATCCGAGTTCTCCATTTGTTTTCCTTTATTTTCTTACCTACCAAGGCTTCTAGATCAATTCATCTCCTCATGACACATATTCCTACACATGTCAAGATCTCAAAAAAATTGATAGCCAATCACAATTTTCCTCACATGGTTGAATATAGGACAATTCATCTAAGTCGGTTATCAATTGGACTCAACTCAGGGCCGTCCACTTCACACTAGATTTAGTCATTGATCCGTTTTTTATCTTCGAAAAGCACTTCATTTGGAGCTCATATGAACAAGTTATAATTTTTCTACTAAAACTCGACAGATAAGCCCGAGAACACCAATCCGAGTACACCAAGTGTTTGATAGATGATCCTTCTTATTTCACACGAAATTTACTAAATAATATCTCCTCATTTTCCACATCTCTATAAACTTGTTCAGATCTTAAGATAATTGAGAAAATAATCCAAAAACTTAATCTTATTCAAAGTCCTTAGTCAACTTCAAAGTCAATGCCTATCTGTTTCCAATTCAGATTTGCCACTTCAATTTCTATTTTTTATTTGATTAAATCCATATCTCTTAAAAATCAAAACATAAAAGTTGTGAATATTCCTCTTAGCTTTCCATAGCTTCTTGAATCACTCAAATCCAATATCAAATGAGTAAAATTATGGCCATTCTACCAAAAGATGTTAAATATCTCCCTATATCTCGCTCGAGCCAGACATCAACCGAGAGTCGAGCGAGATCTCGGGTTATGCGCTTTTTCACCTTAAAACAAGCCACCTTTGTACCCAACCCTACTTCTAACCTTCCAACATAAAAAAACTATATACATATATCCAAAGGTTTCTTAAAATGATTTTAAAGAAACATAATCATGCCACATATGAAAATTAAGCAGATACTTAAAAATCTGGGTTATCACACAGTTCAAGACTCAAGGCCCGGCCTAAAATTAAGACCCAAACTTGGGAGTCTGTTGGCTTAAACTTGTACTTATCGAAGGTGGAGATTTGAGGGAAAACAAGGAAAATTCGATGAGAGCGAAAGAGATAAAAGGGGTCAAGGCTCAAGGATCTTATTCTATGTATCATTTTTAGTGTTTCTTACTATCATTTATTTTTGCATAGAATGCTGCTCTGTTAGGGTTTTATTTGGGCTTGTGAATCATCTTTTACAAGGCTAATTTCTGCAACTAGGGTTGTAGGGAATGGGGTTTTCTTCGTCCCCTTTGCATGTTGTTGGTTTCTACGATACTTAATGCATCTCTATTTCGCTATTAGCTTTCTCTAACCATTGTTGGTTTTGGAAGCATTTCTGGTTCTTGAACTGTGTTAGGCAGGACACAACAAGACCATAAAATAATCAGGGATCTTTCGGCTTAAGAGTCATAAAATGAAAAAGATGTTAATACAGTGAGGGGTTTTATTTTCTATGGTGCTTAAAGCTAAGAATAAATGTTTGTTAACGATTAACGTGTTGATATCTTGATTGATTCAAACCGAATAGTTACATCCTGTGATAACAACTGGAGAAGTAAGGAAACCCTAGCCTTGTATTCCTAGTGTTTTCTTCTTTAACAATTCTAATTTCAATTCTTAAGTTCAAAAGTTAAGTTGTTTATGTTAACTACTTCTCGTTAATTTACTGGTCAAGAATCAAATTTGCAGATTAGGTTACTTTGCATGATTAACAGTTGTTAATGTCTTTGTCTTTACAATAACCTCAAATCCCCTCGACTCTAATGATAAACTGCAAATCCATCCTACATATTGTATAAAACTAGTGCACATAGTCCACCCCATTTTTCTCAGTGTATTTCATCACACTTACTTTGATATTAAAAGTCCATATGTTTATACCTTCCTTCATTTGTTGTTTTGCATTCGAGATTTTGCTAGATTGGTTATGTTATTATGGTTGTCCCTGTTGAAATGACCATGGACTCCCCTTTACATTTTAACTCTGTTTTTATACTTGGAAGCATTTTTTGGAAGCCATTAGTCTCTAACCACCTTCACTACCTCATATCCAAGTTCTGTTTACTGAACAAATACTTGAGACTTTTATGATCCATGTATACTACACATATCACACCTTTCAGGTAGTGTCTCCAAATCTTGAAAGCGAGAATTACTACAATTAATTCTAAGTTGTGAGAGGGATAATTCTGCTCATACTCTTCAATGACGCGAGGCGTAAGCAACAACTCTCTCATCTTGCGTAAGTATGCACCCAAGTCCTAACTTAGATGCATCACTATATACTACATAAGGCCTATAAGCTTCAGGTGGTGTTTCTCATAGTTGTATTTGCTTTTAATTTTTTCTAAGTTTCTATTTGAGTTTAGGCCCAAAATTTAAATGAGCAATGTAAATTTTGGTTATTTTTAGAGTTAGTACGTGAAATTCTTAAATCAATGATAAAATAGTCATTTTATCACGTGTAGAGGATAAAATGGTAGTTTTACTCTGAGTTAGTATTTTTTTCATTTTTCTAATTATTAATAATACAGTTTTTAACTTTTAGACAATTTCATGTATTTCATTCTAAATCTCGTAACGCGACAATCACTATAAGTGTCCAATTAAACTATCCGACGGAAGGGTATTGAGCTCTCCAAAATACATACATTTCAGTGATGTGGCTTATTTTGAGGAATTTTTGAAGCATCGGCAAGGGGGCTTTCTTCTGTATTTGTCAAATTTGGTTGAAGCCGTTATTTCTAATGAACAAAATGAGAGGTTAACGAAACTCCCTACAACTCAAGAAATTAAAGAAGTTATGTTTTCTATCCTGATTGATAGTAGACTAGGGCCGGATGACTTTAATTTTGGATTTTACAGATTTTGTTGGGGAATTGAAGGCACGAATGTGTGTAATGCGGTGATTGATTTTCTTTTTTATGGACAATCCTTTTCCTAGGTTTTACATTGCCTCCACAATAGTGCTCATTCCAAATTTAGACTGATTAGCCTATGCTCCATTGTTTATAAAGTCTGTTCGGAGCTTCTAGTGCATCATTTGGCTCCTCTTTTGGATTTAAAAATATCGCTGGAACAAGCTACTTCCATTCCTGGTAGAAGTATCTTTTAGAATACTACAATTGTGCAAGAAATAGTTTAGTTACTAAATAAGCCTTCTAGGGGTGGAAATGTGATAGTAAAATTCGACATTGCTAAACCTTATGATATTTTTAATTGGGATTTTTTACTCCATGTATTGGTGGCTTATGGTTTTTCTCAGAGATCTGGTGCTTTGATAAAGCTATGTGTTTTTACTCCTTGGTACTATACTATAGTCATGGTCTAAAGGATTTTTCAAATGAGGGCATGGTTTGCGTCAGGGGATCCTTTATCACCATATATGTTTATTATAGTTGAGGAAGTTCTCTCTCGCCTCTTAAAGAGAAGCTTTGCATGAAAAGTTAGACCCTTTGCTCACCCAAGAGGGTCACCTTTAATCTCTCATCTTTTATATGCAGATTATATCATTGTATTTGCAAATGGGGGTTGTGAATCATTATGTCGTATCAAGAATATTGTTATTCTCTATGAGACATGGTCTAGCCAAGTGGTTAGTCTTATGAAATCGGCTATTTTTTTCTTTGATTATTGCCTAGTGCGAGAAAATGTGCAATGTTAAGTATGATGGGATTTTTGGAAGGATGCTTTCCGATCACTTATTTTGGTGTTCTAATAGTTTCGGGATGCCTGAAAGTGGTTCATTTTGATGACCTGGTGACCAAAATCAGGAATAACTTAGGTGGATGGTAACATAAGTTACTCTCTTTAGGGTCCAGATTAATGTTACTAAGACATGTCTTGACAAGTATTATGGTCCATATGTTGGCTACGTTGCATGTACCAAAACTGGTTCTCAAAAATCTAAACAAACTTTTTTAGTTTTATTTTTTTAGGGTTCGGTTGATGACAAATCAAAAAGAGGGTTGCTTGGGAAAGGTTCTGCAAGCTGATTAAAGAAGGAGGTGTTGGGCTAAGGAGTTTAAGAGATTCAATGTTCCTTGCATATGAAATTTGCATGGAAACTCCTCATTGATAATTCTCTATGGTCCAGGCTTCTCAAAGAAAAATGTTAATAATATGCATATTTCTTTAGTGAATGGATAAAGAGGGTCTAGATTTTGGAAAGAGAAATTATAGATATAGTCGTAGACTTGCAAGCAGTATACAGTTGTTTTGAAAAAAAGTGAATATATAAGGGACCCACATGAAAAAAAGTCAACTTTTTTAACAATGGACCCTACTTTTTTCTAAAGTGATTATACGCCGCTTACAATTCCACGACTGTATTTAGCATTACTCTTTTGGAAAAGTGTTCTTAAGGTAATCCTGCTTATGATAAGTAATTCCAAATGGCATGTTCATGATGGTAATGTATACTTTTGGAAAGACAAATGGCTTGATATGGTCCTGATGTCAGAGACGCTTCCAATTATGGAGAACCCAAAGTTGACTGTTAAAGATTGCCGACTGGATCAAAGTTGGAACATTGAGATGATAAATCAGTTGGTTGATTGTAACATTCAGACCCGGATATTTAGTATTTACGAATAGTTTGGTCTTTCGAATTTTCATATTATTATATAAATTTATTATTATTATTATTAGTGTTATCAATTTTATTATTTTATTTTTAGATATGTTTTGAGGTGGGAATTTATTTTAAATAAATTTTAAAAGTTATTAAGGGATCAAATTGTTTTTGAATCACCTCTCTATATCGAAACCAAGACCACTTTCACTCACACACGTCTCTCACCAACATGCACATTTCTTTTTTTTTTCTTCATCACTAGGGCTTTTCCAAACGCCAATAAATATACACCTCTCTACTACGTATAATACTGACTCTGCCGCCAGCATCTCACGTCCCCAAACCACCACCAGCAACCATCACTGCCAGCCCCTACGTTCGCTCGCCTCCCACAAGGTGCACCCTCAATTGTGGCACCATAGCGCTGCCCCTTAATACATCGACCCATAGCAGATCAAACCCGAGCTTTCACCACCACCTCCTAGCCTTCATCACCTCCACAAAACACCACCTTGCACTTGGCAATCCCATGCGCGACCTATGCACCTCATTGTCGTAACACTGCACCACGTGAAAACCAAAGGACCACCAAAACAGAGCCTTTTCGAGGTGCTCTAAACACAACCACCCCCATGGACTTGTATCGGTTCCCACCGTGACTCAGCCCTCACCATAATCATATAACGATCACGCAAGCCTCTATTTTTGCCCATGAAAAACAAAGCCAATCGTGAGCCACCTTTCTCCTACATGCAGAGGCGCCGGCCCCTGTTTTGCACCACTGTGCTATTACTGACGAGCAGCCCTGTCTTCCTCTCCATAAACAGACAAACACAACCCTTTCGTAAGCTGCCATCCTCTTCAGCCACCAAAGTTGCACCTCAGCAAACACCCATGTTTTTGGTGATCGAAAACAGAGAAACATTAGCCAATTAGTGCTCTTCTCATTCGGCGCCATCCTAGGACATCGGAGACCCATCGGCAGTGCCAGAAAGTGCTAGAAATCCCTGTACCGTCACACCCACTCTCGCCGGTAAGCCTTTTTTGCCGCATTCTCCCCTCCCTCTCCTATTCTTTTCGTTTTAGTGCTCTCTCTCTAAAATCTCTCTCTTTCTCACCTTGTCGCTTCACCACTACTAGAGCACTCAGTTGGTGCTGCCGAGAATTCCAGCCACCCAAAGCCACCGCGCATCACCTCCTCTTTCGGTGAGTTCCCTGTTTTTTCGAACAAGTCATGGCAATATGCTACTCGGCCTTCTTTTATGTTTACACTAGACTTGTTTTAATTGGAGACGAATTTATTTACGACAAAACCATTTTATTATGTTTTCTCATACTTGATGTAAATTAAATGAATATAGCAGTTCAAGTTTTTACTGTTTGCAGAAAATATTTAGGGGTTTTGAATTATATTATCAAGTATTATTTTATTGTTAAATTATAGTAATAGTTTACAATAAATTTTAATATTAAATACGTTAGCCATAATTTAGTAAGCTTTATTTTCCAAAAAAAAAATGACAGCTGAGATTTAGTTCATAAAATAAAATTTAAAGTGAAATATGTTATTCATATTTATTAGTTTTGTAATATTAGTATTTAATGTATTTTGTATGACTCATAATATTTATAAAAATTTCAATCATTCTTCACGATATGTATTAATTCAGTAGACTGTTACGATACATTATTTTAAAAACGTTAGTGACGGTTCATACTTCATATAGGTAACATCGAGTTATGAATGAGAACTTAGAAAGTAGCATAGCGAGGTAAATGAATTTGATCACAAAATTAGGATCTGCACATGTAGCTTAAATTATTACTAAAGCCAGATCTTTGATAGCCATTTTTCATATACACCTCATATCATGCAAGCATGTCATCTAGTACAGGACAATACATGATCACGTCATTCAGCATCATATTTAGATTCAGCGAGTTATAGTTATTTATTAATTGTATCATGCATCTCATGTCGTATAAGTCTCATAAGTTAAGTTAAGTTCATGTATAAGATTAGGTCAGATCAGAAAGTAACTAATCAGTTATCCAGTTAAATCAGTTTAATAAATCAGTTAATTTAGATGACCATTCAGATGCATGGTACTAATGCATATCATATTAGTGTGGATGTGCAAGCCACGGACCTAAACGTGGTCTACCATAGTACGCTAGAGTACTATCAGTGGCTCCCCTTGCTGTAGTGGGACGTGGGGCTAGTGCACAACCTTGCACACAAGGTTAAGTGTGTTAGCCAAACAGTTCAGTTAAATCAGTCCAGTTAAATCAATTCAGCTAAACCAGTTCAACTAAATCAATTTAGTTAGATCAGTTAGTAAGTTTAGTCAGATAAGTCAGTTAGTCAGTTAAAACAGATAGTTCAGTCGTGCATAGCATGAGCATTAGCATGTACAGTCATATTTCATAACTCAGCATAAGATTTTTATAAAAAATTCCTATATTATTTTTTTACGTTGTGGTGGGGATTCATTACTGAGTCATCGACTCATTTTAGTTTATTTCCTGTTTTTAAAACCACCCAGGTGAGGAAGATGACCAGTGCGAGCAGGCAGACCAAGAGTAGATTGAGCAGTTATTTGAATTTTCAGCATTTATAGAAATAAATGTTTTTATGACACAAGTTTAAATTTAGTTATTTCAATTAATATTTTGTTAAGAACTTAGAACTTCAGTTTTTATGAAATAAATGTTATTTTATTTTTATTATTAAACCAAGAATCTTATGTCGGATTAACAGTTTTTAGAAAAATTTAATAACATCCCTTAACCTACGGAAGTGGGGTGTTACATTGGTTTTGACAAAATGGAGGAAGTCATTACTACTCTAGGTTGCCATAAGGAAGGGGCTGATGTTCTCATGTGGATACCCAATAGTGATGGTAAATTTACGTTAACTAGTGCATGGGATTGTGTTCGCATGAAAGCTACGAAAATTCATTGGGTGTGGAATCAAGCTCTTCCGAAGAAGATATCCACGGCTATGTGGAAAAGCTTACATAATTGCCTCTTTGTTGATGATTGGATTAGCCGTGTCAGAATTAAAATAGTTTCAAAATGTGAGTTGTAAATCAAAACCACATCTTGGCTATAGGGGATATTGCAGAGGAGGCTTGGAGGTGGATTTCTGTGCATTTGGGTTTAAACTACACCCATGGGAGAACTTGGTGAGAGAGAGAGAAAGTTGAAATTTGCTTCAGACGTCCCAATAAGATGTCGAATTAAGGCATGATCTTGGGTTTTATTCCTTCAATCATTGCATCAAAATTATGGTTGTGGTGTTGTGCAACTAGAATGGAAGAAGAAAAAGAAAACATGGAATCTATTTGGAGAGATATAAAATACTGGGTGGATTGGACAGCTTTAAAGTTGAAACAAGAATCCAAGATTGGGCTAGGTGATGAAGAGATTTTATAGTGTATGGATATTCATTTGAAGCCGAGAAAACACCAAAGAGTTTAGATTGTCAATTGGCAAAGGCCGAATGAGGTAACATTTAAACTTAATGTCAATGGCAGCTCAATTGGAAACCTCGAAAACTGTGGTGCAGGGGGTGTAATCCGGAACAATAGAGGTGACTTAGTGGAAGTTCTTGGTGTCGTCGGGGCAAGATTCTAATAATTTTGCTAAAATAGATGCTCTTTTATATGGTCTAAAATGTAGTGATTCTTTAGGTATTCTTGATCTAGACATTGAGCTTGATTCCTTAGTGGTGGTTAATTGAATTAAATATGGTACTTATGGGATGTGGTATTTATATGACTTTTGGGAGGATATTCAACAATTAATGTGCAGAAGAAATGATTCAGTTTAGCATGTGTTTAGCAGATGTAATAAGAAGGTTGATTTTTTAGTAAGACTTGGAGAAGGGGGGACAAATCACACTTGGTACTAGTATGCAGATATCCCTCACAACCTTAGAGGCATTTTAAAGATTGACAAACTTGGTCTCTCAACTATTAGATTTTAATGATTTGTTATAGTTTTTGCTCTTTGTGCTTTAGTGTTCTACCTGATTGTTGCTATTTGGATAGTCTGGCTTTTATTTTTGATGCATGGGATGGTTATTTTGAATATTTGTGAATCTCTTGTGTCTCGATTGTAATCACGATATTCCTCTGCCATAAATGAGAGTTCTTTAAAAAATTGGAATGTGGTCACCATTGGACATATAACCTGCGGCTCTTCTAAAAACAAAAAACCAACAATCACTACAAGTTAACTCTAAAATTACTGATTACTGTGTGTTTATGATTACTAAGGGAACTACATTATTGTATGTATGATATCATATATGTCATTTCATTTGTTACACCTGGTATATTCTATCGTGAAATACTTTTCTATTATGTAATTATTCTGTTACATATTTTTATCTACTACAAGTATGTCATGTTAAGTGTTGTTATATGTTATACATATTTTATGTCGCGTAACATTTTCTATTACATATTCTTCCATATTATGAATATTGTGTGTTATATATGATGCTATGTTATGAAATATAATCTGTTATATATTTTGTCATGCTACGAAATATTTTATGTCTTATCGTCATGCCTTTCATCTCACATTCATGTCATGTTATGTTACGCTAGGGCTTCTGTCCTTTCATTTCATGTCACATTCATCTTGAGTACAATTTGTGTATCTCAAAAACAACTTTTCAAGTCTTGTCAAGTCTGTTTATATCTATTATGACCCTAAGTGCTAGAATCTATTAATATCCAAGTGGAGCTGCTTTGTTCATGTTGGAGTGTTTAAATTAATGTGACGTTCCCTAAGTTTACAAGGTAAAGATCAATGAGCTGTCAATGGGGCCTAATTAATTGCTCACCAAAGTATAGTGGCCACTAATGCAAATGATGCCACTTTTTATGTTCATGTTATATGTACTCATACTGGTGCAGATTCCTGTCACAAGATATGTACATTATGTGTGTCCATAGTAGGTGTAGATAGGGGTGTCAAAACGTGTTAACAGGTCGTGTTCGTGTCGTGTCAAGGCGTGTACATAATGCTTAAAGGGTCAACACGAACACGACCCATTAAGGATTTCGTGTCAAAAACTTCAACCCTAACACGACCCGTTAAGATAACGAGTTGACACGACACGACCTGTTAAGACCCATTAAGACCTTTGACACTATATGATACAACATGACACGACACGATATAACACGACACGATACAACACGATCTAACACGTTTCAACCCGCAAACCCGTTAGTGACCCGTTTGAGTTTAACCTTATTGATTTTATACAAATATTAAAATTTAAATAATAGTTATAAAACATAAAAATTTAATTACAAATTACAATTCAATAAATAGTACACTATAAAATATGATAAACACACAAATATGATTACACATTGTTAAATATTAAAATAAACCCAAACATATTAAATAACAATGGTTAACTCGTTAATGACTTTTTAATAAGTACTTAAATAGGATAGCTAAGTGTTGAAGAGTATAAAGCTAATTTTAAATTATGATTTTTTGAAGTTTAGCTCAAAATTATAGAAGTAAATTCAAATTTCTTAACGTGTCTTAACGGGTCATAACGGGTTTGACCTGTTATGACCCGTTATCAAATCGTGTCTTAACGGGTTGACACGATTTGACCCGAAACCCGTTAAGGCTAAACATTAACCTACTTTTATCGTGTCGTGTTCGTTTCGTATTAACGTGTCGTGTCACATATTGTCACCCCTAGGTGTAGATACCTGTGACCTGGTACATATGTTAACGCACTCATATCTTGTGCAAATACCTTTGTTGTGATACGGTAATCAGTAGGGACAAATGGCTCAAAGGGATCCATGTAGCACCCACATTGCTACATTTATTTATCAAGTTTAAAGAACAAGATTCCATATTCATGTATTTCACGTTCACGTTCATGTGATATTCAAGTTCATGTTCAGGCTATATTCAAATTTATATTCAGTCATGTTTCAAATTCATGTTCATGTTGATGCGATTTGCAAGTTCAATTTCATGTTTTTTAGATCAAATTCATGTTATGTCAAGTTTCAAGTTCATGTTCACGTCTCAGTTCACACCATGTTGCACGTCAAGTTGATTATGCATTTATGCCTTTGTTGCCATGCGTGCATCATTAAGTTGTGCGGAGATTCTCTGTCAACTTGCTGAGATTTGTATTCAAATCTCCGAATGATAGGATATGTGTCAAGTTGAGGGGAGAGAGTAGAGCCTAGCCAATTAGAGGAGCTTGATTAGACATCGGCAACACGATGCAAAGCTCGTGGCTTCCTTAGTTCGATTTTTGGACAGTATTATAGCCTCCTTGGTCGAGTTACGAGAGTTACTCGACGGATCTAGCCTAGTGATTATATTTTGGTGATATAATAAATATGGAACTCGATCTCCCATGTTTTGAGATTACAGTCTTATGAGACATACTCTAATTGTGGATATTTATGCTTTTAGTATGTATGAATCATGTTTTGAGTACTTGAGACTTCTTTAGTTGGTGCATTGTATTTCGCAAAGAAAAAAATTATCCGCTGCAAATATTGTATACTGCTAGATGCGTGTTAGAAATATTGTGTCTTTATCTGTTATAAACGGGTGCAGGTAACCCTATGTTGTATGTCCCAATGTTTCAAACGTCTATCTGATCCCAAGCAAAACCTAGGGATGTCACATCTCTAGGATTGACCACATACAGTCGAGTTGGTATTAGAGATCATGGACTTGGTTTGGATTCTTCATTGGGAGCAGTCCAATTTCTCTGAGCTCTTCTAGGACAATGTTTGCACTTGCTTCTATGGTTCTTTCCACACATTCCACATGTTGGGTATGTGGTCTACATTGAGCTACCAGACTCGATGCCATTTTCCTTATTTGGTCAGGTAGACATCTTCTTCATTTCTGGACTTCTTTCAATAGCATATGGTGAAGTCCTCTTTTTTCCTGAAATGATATCGGCAGTCAAACCCTCTACTCTACCTATGCTATGGCAGGGACGTTTACCAACCCCTAGTGGGTTTCTATTCTATGAAAAGCCACTTGGCTACGAATCCTAGGCTAAAGTCTTCCTTAAAGATTATGCACCTGCAAACTCTCTGTAGATATTATTAGGTGAGGTGCAAACCTCTCTAATGCTATAAACTTGGCAGCATACTCTTCCATAGTTAAACTGCCTCGAGTCAAAGACATAAACTCCTATGCGTTCAATTGTTTGACAAAATCTGAGAAGAATCTATTGTCAAACTCTTCTTTGAACCTTTCCTATGTCAAAGTAGTGAGGGTTCCTAGTTCCCTTATCAGAAGCTGCCTTCAAGTATCCCACCATATTCCAGCTTCTCATTGGAATAGATATCTAGTGTATAAAACATTTTGGTCCTCAATGCATCTACATATCTCGTATGTCCTTTCAAGATCAATAATCCACATCTCGACTCTCAATGGTCCTTCATTACCAGAACAATTTGGGTTATGGTGAACCAAGAACTTCTGATACAAACAATCCCTAACTTATGGTCTGGGTATGTACACTTGCTGTTGTTGCTAATGTCTCAACACGTCATTTAGCAGACGTACAACCTCAGCTAATCCTCCATCCATTGGGAGATTCTAATTCTTCTAGGCTAATACATTGAGTAGCTCACACAACTCAGTTAAGGAAGCCATAATACTAACAATAAATTGAAGCAATGAGGCTATGAGCTCTGTGTTGTGCCGTCATTGTCAAATCGACCATCTCCAGTCGGTCCTCCTCTGGTGCACCTCTTGATCTTAAAACATGGTCTACCTTTCTAGGGAAAATAGTTGTTGGATCTACCACAATGAGATTTGAATTCAAATCTCAGCAAATTAATAGAGAACTTCTACATATGTTAATGATTCATGCATGACAGTAAATGTAACACCACATTTCCATAGGTTAAAGAGTGTTAAGTGATTTTTCTAAAACTTTCAATCCGGCATGAGAATCTCATTTTTATAACAAAACTAAATAGCATTTATTTTATAAAACTGAAATTCTAATAAAATGTCTTTCCAAACATTAACTGAAAGATTTCTGATTTATTAAAAACTAATTTAATAATTAAATAATAAAACAATTAGTATCTGAATTTAACTACATCTAATCCTAGCATATCTACTCGCACCGATCATCTTTTTCACCTGGGTGGTTTAAAAATAGAAAATAAACTAAAATAAGTCGATGATTTAGTAAGAAATTCATCACAATGTAAAAATAATACTCATAGAAAATTTCATAAATCTTCATGTTGAAATCTGAAATATGACTATTCATGCTGATGCTTATGCTATGTATGACTGACCTATCTGTATTAACTAACTAACTGATTTAAACTGACTAACTGAATTAATAGTCTGATCTGGGTTAACTGATTGATTTAACTGATCTAATTTAATTTATTGATTTGACTGATTTAATTGACTGATCTTATTGATTTAATTGATTGATCTGACTGACTTAACTTATCTGATTTAACTAGTCTGATTTAGCAGTAAAGAAAGCCGCTAATAGTACTCTAGCATACTATAGTGGACCACGCTTAATTTCATAGCTTATACATTCACACTAATTTGAATTGCATTGGTACCATGTATTTGAATGACAATCTGAATTGAACTAATTAACTGAATAATTGATTAATTGATTTTTAATTTGATCTAATCTTATACTTGAATTTAACATAACTTATGTGACTTATGTGATATAAGATATATAGTATACATACTGATAAAAATAATTATAACTCACTGAATTTGAACATGATGCTAAATGACATGATCGTGTGCTGTGCTGTGCTGCGCTACACTAAATGACATGCTTGCATAACATGAGGAGTATATAAAAATGGCTATTAAAGAACTAGCTAATAAAATACCAGTAGCATATTTCACTTAGTTAAAATCATAATATAGGAAATACTCAAGTAAATATTTTGCTTAATAGGAAAATTAATAAACTTCTAACATCATAAATTATTTGAATACCAATAATATATTTGCACGTTTAAAATATACTTTAGCAAAATAATCAAAGAAAGCTATGTTTAAAATCGGTGAAAACCTAAATTCTTAAAATAGATTTACCCCTTTATAATCAACATAACTATTCAATCTTACAAATCATAAAATAATCCAACTCCAATTAAAATCAAGTCTCGTATGAACTATAAAATAAACGTGAAAACAAGGAAAAATACTGCCATGTCTTATAAAGTAGGGCAGTAACGTAATATACCACAATTAATGTTTTCAAGATTCTTTCAAAATAGCTAGACTGCAAGGAGTTTTAATTGCATTTCATATAATTTATAGATAATGAGTGAGGGCTAAATGGGAAAGTTGAAGTTAAAACATTAAACTGCAACTTGCTGTTTACGGGAGGACAAGGAAATGGTACGGAGCAATCTGGTTTTTACCAGAACAGTGTAAAGCAAGGGAAAATGGCGATGACAGGAAACCTACCGGAGAAAAGCCAACCACGACGGAGCAGTGCTGATCGGCCGACGTTCACAATGGCGAGGCTGGTTTTTGGGCAAGGTGCGACACATAGAGAGAGAGTGAGTGAGCTGTAGAGAGAAACCGAGAATGTGAAAAATCAGGGGAAGAGAGAAACTCTGCCGAGAAACTCACCGGAATGAACGGGATGGAGGGTGGCGCCTAGTCGGCGGATTCTGTGACGCCTAGACTGTCCCCGGCACAGGGTGGTGGCGGAACAACGGGTTCACGCATGTGGGCTCTGCTTCGGCGGTCTTTCGGCATAGCTGAAGGGTAGGGAAGGGCGAGCGGCGATCTGGTCTGACCGAGTGTGAACCGACGACTCTTTCTGGCTTGCCGACGACTCGCAACAGCTGGATAACGTGGGCTTGTGACATCAGTGAGTAACTTTGCTGCTCTATTTCAGGTAAGCAAAAACAGAGATCATGTTCCAACTATGGTGCTACTCGTGGAAGAGGCGATGTGAGCTCAGGATGTCTTCTTCCATCGTGCATGAGGGACTCTGTGGAGTTGGTTTCCTCTCGGTCTGCACATTCAAGTGCAGGGGCGAAGAAAGTCTGGGTCATCGTAGCTTGGGGTTGTGCTCGGGGAGGAAACGGCTTGAAGTTTTCTTATACCGAGGAATAATAGTAGGTATATATATATATATATATATATATATATAGGTGAGGGTAATTGTGTAACCGGTAACGATGAAAGTAGATCCTTTGACACTATCAAAAATAAAAAAAATATTTGTGACGAATTATTTATAGTGAATATGACTATTTACTGCAAAAATATATTTATTTTAACATAAAATAGTCATTTTGTCAAAAAATAACTGATTATAAATAAGTATCTTTTTTGTCGTGTAAATAAGTTGTTGTCGTGCGAGTAAGAATGTACGTGCATGGGTGAGAGACGTGTATGAGTTAATTTCATGAAGATGTGTGACGAGAATAGTTTCTATTTGTACAAAGGATGTTTTAGCATGTTGAAACAAAACTTTAACGTCCGTGCATGGGAGTGAGAGTTGAGCGTGGTTTAAAACTCTATATTTAAAAAATAACTATAATAAAACTCTGTATTTAAAATATAAACTACTTATTAAACTGATCAAAATGATAATATTAATAATAACATAAGAGAATTCTACAATAATATGAACAAAAAAATGAAAGATAAAAAATATTCATATTTAATCTCTAAAAATCTAGGTCAGGATGTTACAATAAATGTATGAATGCATAACCAAAATATAAGAAAGCATAAAATAACTTGAAATGTAACATGACATAAATTGACATAATATGAAATTGAGACGTAAACATGAATATGAACTTGAAACTTGACGTGACATGAACTTAATCTGCATAACATGACATGACATGAACTTGATCTAAATAACATGAATGTGGACTTGAAGCATAACTGAAAATGTACTTGAACATGACTAAACATGAACTTGAACATAGCATAAAAGTGAACTTGAATCATGATTGAACATGAACCTGAATATAGAATGAACTTGAATATAGCATAAACGTGAAATACATAAACTTGGAACCTTGTTCTATAAATTGAACTTGAGAATGAACTTAAACATGAATGTGAACATAAACTCTGACAATCAAAATAGTTTTATCAGTTATTTTGTTAGGAATAGTGAACAATTAGAGTGATCATGCCATGAGTACTTAGTAATGCTTTGATAATCAAAAGGGAGACGCTAGGGGTCGGATGGGCTGTTAGAGGTTAAAAAATAGCCCACCAATGAAAATTTGACACGTCACCAGTCATAGAAAAGAAACTTCTTGCCGGACCACACCTGGTCAAGTCTGAAAATCTCTCTTCCCCCTGCCCCCCTTTCCATCTAACAAACCCTAAACTCCTCTTTCGGCCCTCATCTTGACTCCAACCTATTTCCCTTCACACGACCCTCATCTCGACTCCACACCCGATCGGTTGCCAGATTTTTTCTTCCCAAATTCGACTCCCTTTCTTCGACTTAAGGTAAGTGCATTTCTTGAGGTGTTTGAATTTTTTTTTCTTTTTTTTTTCTGTTGAGGTGTTTTTCAAAGAACTTAACCCTCTCTCTGTCTCCCTCCAGCTGGAATTTCGGTTTGGTTATCACTACTGAGCAAAGGAGAAGCACTGTGAGTATTGAGAGCTTTCATCCCCGTTTCTACAACTGAACACTTTTCTCCGTTAATTTTCTTCCCAACCCATTTCAATCTTTTTGTAGCAAATCCAGCAAGTCATAGTATTTTTAGTCCTCATCCTTATAGGGATACGTATTTGCGAGTACATATATATATATGATTTTTTTTTCAAATTTTAGTCCTTTTTTAGAACTTTTTTCTCCATTTTTTGGATTATAAGGTATGTATGAATTTCTCTAATTTGGGAATAAGACTTGTTGTTGTAGGCATTTCGAAAATACAGGGCCACTCTGTTCTCAACCCCAATTGTCCATTCCTTCTTTAGTTCTTAATAAGTACACCAATATGTCTTGCATGTGAATTGTGCATTAAATTTAGTATCTCCAAAACCAGCATTTACCTATATGCTGTTAAATTCCCTATTAATAAAACAGATACCATCCTAAGAGGTTGTAGAGGCGACTATCAACTTATATGAAGTAGCTATTGTGATAACCCGAATTTTATTTATTTCTTTTTAATTTTCATGTTTGTTATTATTATATTTCTTTAAATTTTATTTTTGTAATTTCATGGAACTTTTTGAAAATATATATTGTTAGTGATATTTTAAGCCTACATGGATATGAAAATTCAAATGGAACTACTAGAGAGATTTGAAGGCTACGATTTGGATGTACTTGGATGAAAAATATATTCTTTTTCACTTTGTTTGGAAGACAAAAATCCATAGGTAGCGAGTAGTGATTGGAAGAAATGAAGAATCAAACACTAGATATCTTCTTGGGTGAAATTCGGCCATTGTGATTTCTAAAGGAAATTTCCAATTTGTTCAAAGTCAAGAGAGGACACTTGGTTTGAGATAAACTTGCCTAGAACAAAGAGGTAAGTAGAAAAATAATCTTTGGCATCAAGCTAAGTAGTGGCTAACGAAAATGGATGGAAATGAGATGGGGAAAAATCAACTTAGGTATGCTATGGGTAATCGAATTGACTAAAGGTGTTTTCTTGGAATCTCCATGCAATGAACATGCTCTCTTGACAAGTGTGAGATAAGTGGCATCCAATGAGCCTTGGTACATGATAAAATTTGGATGGAAAAGGTAAAGGAAAGAGGCTAGCTGAAACTTACCTTGTCTTATTACCATGTGTATAGTATTTCAAATTTTTTTCAAAAGTATGGATGATGATGTGAAATTAGTTTAATTTTGTCATCTTCTATACAAAGAAAAATAGGTGACATGTGTGTTTCTAGAAACTCAAACAAGGGAGGCCAATAATAGGAGAGTTTTAGTCACACAACTAAGGGATTTATAAAAAATATTCCTAGCTACATGAAGCAATCGGATTGGGTATTTTGGAGGCCATCCACCGACTTTTCTCTCTTGTATTTTCTACCATGCTTTAACTTAATTCTTAAGCAGGAGATTAGGCAAGTGGAAGGAGATGATTGGAAGAAAAAAACACACTTAGACTTTTCTTAGGTAAGTTTCGACTAAACGAAGAGCAAATGGGGGAGCTATGACCGACTTGGTATTTTGTCATTTTCTACTACAAACTTAGCTCATCTATTTGGTAAGAATTGAGACAAGTGACTATTGATTATTTGAGGAAATAAACTTAGAATTACCTATATATGTTTCAGCTGAAATGGGATACCAAAGGAGAAAGTGGTAGCCAAAGTAATCCAAGGACTTATCTCCTAGAAAACCTCAAGATATAGATAAGTAATTTGTTAAGTTAATTGCCACCTAAGTCTAATATGTTATGAACACCCTAAGGTCTAAAGGGACACTTGGTTTCATGGGGCAAAATGTTAAGTTTTGGTCTCCTTTGTTCTAAGATGTCGCCTAACACAATCACACACACCCTCACTTGGTTCCATTTGGTAGCTCTTGGCCAACACCTCATTTCTCCTCTCCATTTATTTCCTTTTTCCTCCTCACCTTCCAAACACTTTTCAATAATATATTTGAGTGCTTTGAAAATCCTTTGAAAGTAGTAAGTGCTCATATAACCTAGCTTTAGCATTTTTAATATATATTTGATAAATTTGTTATTTAAGGCTTTACTTGTTATTTGATAGTTGGAAGAATATGTTTATCTTTGGTGATTGATAAGTAGTGTAAAGAAGATTTTTATCTTAGAAATTTGTTGATGAATGGTTAGATTATAATCTTTATATGCTTATCTAATAGGATAACTTGATATTTAGTCTAAAGAGTTATTTTAGAAATATATGATGAAGAACTTAAGGAAAGAAAGCATGGATGTAAGTGGAGAATTGTGAAATAAAGCTTGTTGAACCCAAGGTTTCAAGTTTCGTGTAATTATAAATTTACACATGGATTTTGATGATAACAAATGAATTCAAAGAATAAAGGAGTCTCAAGCTCAAGTTGTCCACACAATAGAATCAAGCACATCAAGGAACCAAGCATGAGCAAGAAGGGAACAAGTTCACATTAAAAATCATAGAGTAATGTTGTAAATCTCTTAACAATTCGAAATTAGGATTAAGGCTCAAAATTAATATTTTATCATAAAGCATTAAAATACATTTTCCACATGTGCATGAATATTTTAAAAATTAAATTTGAAAATTTTGAAAGATGATTGATTGTCATCTTTCACATGTGCATGACATGATTAAAGGTTTGAACTTTGAAAATATTAAGATGATTGATTGTCATCTTTCACATGTGCATGTTTTATTTGAATATTTTCAAAAGTGGTGGATGATTTTCTTGACTTATGCAAAAGGTAGATGTCTTTATTTGAAAATTTTGAAAAGTAAAGTGTGCTCCTTTTGTCATATGCAAAAAGTAAAAGATTAGGTTTGAAATTTTTGAAAAGTAAAGTGTGCTCCTTTTGTCACATGCAAAAAGTAAAAATATTAGATTTAAAATTTTTGAAAAGTGAATGATGATGTCTTTGACATGTGAATCTTTTTAAATTTGAATATGAAGTCTTCTATGCCTATAAATAGATCATTTGAGAGCTTCACATTGACAACACCAAGATCATACAACATTCATTCAAAGCTTTCATTCTCTCTTCTCTAAGCATTGAGCCTTAACCTTTGTTCATTTTGAGAGATATAGTTTGTGCTGTATTGTTCTTATTTCACTCATTGAGGAGTGTTTTCTGATAGCCTACCCACTATCAATTCTTGTATCAGTAAAAGGGTGTGTATAACTCTTCTGTGTGTAGAATGTGTTCTACACGGGGAATAGTTAAATCACCAAGTGTGAGGTGATTGGAAGTGTAGAGGGTGTTCTACACGGATTCTTTGGAGCGGTGCTGCTCAAAAGTGTAATAGGTTTCTATCTCCACCTAAAGGAGATTGACTAGTGAATTCGAGATCCTCAAGGGGTAGCTTGAGGCGAGGGCGTAGGCAGTGGGGCTGAACCTTGTAAAAATACTGAGTTTGCTTTCTCTTACCCTACTCTTTACATTTCTTACTACTTTATATTCTGTTTATATTTTATACTATATATTTGATTTATAACTGTTATTTTTTTAAATACAACTCAATTCACCCCCCTTCTTGTGTTAGTCATCTAGGCAACAATTGGTATCAGAGCTAGAGCTCTGTTATAAGATTAACTATCTTTTGAGTTAAGATCTTATGGCTAACATTGCAGCTTCATTTGATGAAGGTCAATCTAGCAGTCGGCCTCCACTCTTTTGCGGAGACAATTACTCATTCTAGAAAGTTAGAATGAGAATATTCCTTCAGGCTCAAGGTCGAGAAATCTGGAAATGCATTGTAAATGGACCTTATATTCCAACAAAAGTGGTTGATGGAGTAAAGGTCAAAAAGGAAGAAGAAGAGTTTGATCGAGAAGACGATAGACTTTATACTTTGAATTTAACTGCTATGAATTTATTATATAATGCTCTCAATGGTAATGAGTTTAATAGAGTAATGACTTGCGCTACAGCAAAGGAAATTTGGGATAACTTGGAAGTTACTTATGAAGGAACTTCTCAAGTCAAGGAATCAAAAATTTATATTCTTACTCATGAATATGAAATGTTTAAGATGAATGATGATGAATCTATTTCTAGTATGCACACTCGTTTTACTAATATCATAAACAGCTTAACAGCTCTTGGCAAAGTTTATTCCAAAGTGGAGATAGTAAGAAAAATTCTCAACTCTCTACCAAAACGTTGGGAATCAAAAGTGACAGCGATTCTTGAAGCTAGAGTCCTCAAGAAGCTCGAAGTGAATGAACTCATCAGGTCACTTATCACCTATGAGTACACATTGAAAAGAGGAGAAGAAGAAGGAAAGCAAAAGAAGAGCTTGGCACTCAAAGCCGTTCCTCATGAAAGTGAAAGCGAAGAAGATGAAAAAAGCGATGACGAAGAGATTGCAATGATCACAAGAAGATTTAAGAGATTCTTGAAAAATAAAGCTCTTTCAAGGAAACCTTTCAAAAAATCTTCCAACAAAGATACAGGTAAAAATGATTCATTAATTTGTTATAAATGTAAAAAGCCAGGACATATCAAGACAGATTGTCCCCTGCTAAAGAAAGATCGAAACAAAGGCAAAAAAGCAATGAAAGTTATATGGGATGATGATTCAAGTAGCTCAGATAGTGAAGCAAGCAATGAAGAATTAGCAAATCTTTGTCTTATGGCTAAAGATGACATTGAGGTAACAAATCTTGATAATATTGAAGATCTTTCATATGAAGAATTGCAAAATGTTTTAGAAGAGGAATATGAGGAATTTGAAAAATTGGGTATCAAGTATACTGCTTTGAAAAAGAAAAATTCTTCTTTAACAAACGAAATTGATATTTTAAGAAAAGAAAGTATTGTTTTGAAAGATGAAAATCTTGAGTTAAAGAAAAAGAAAACTGATTTAGAAAATATTATTGAAAACTTTACAAATGGAAAAATAAATTTTGAAAAACTTCTTGGTAGTCAAAGATGTGTTTTTGACAAGGCAGGCTTGGGACATATGCCAAAACAAAAATACAAATCTTATAAAAACTTCTTTGATAATCCTTCTACATCAAAGTCCAATATTCAAAATTCTTTTCATAAAAATAATTTTGTTAAAAAAGGATACTATTATAATCACTCAAGTTCTTCATATATGTCACATGCTATTTGCAATTTTTGTAATAGAAATGGTCATAATTATTTTGCTTGTCCTATTAGAAGAAAACATACAATGACTATTAGGGCCATATGGGTACCTAAAAATCTTATTTCTTCTAATACTAATAAATAAAGGACCCAAAGAACTTGGGTACCAAGAAAAATCATTTTAATTGTTTTTATAGGTGTGCTTGAAGTCTTCCACAAACAAAAATAAATGGTTTTTAGATAATGGATGTTCAAGACACATGACGGGAGACAAGACTAAGTTCTTTGATCTTAGATCTAAAGAAGAAGGACACGTGACATTTGGAGACAACTCAAAAGGGAAGATCGTGGGAATAGGTAAAATTGGTAATGAGTCTTCTCTCATAATTGAAGATGTTCTACTTGTTGAAGGTCTAAAACATAATCTTTTGAGCATAAGTCAATTATGTGATAAAGGATTTACAGTTACTTTCAAAATGGATAAGTGCATTATTTTGAATGATCATGATTGTAATATTTGTTTTATTGCTTTTAGAAGCAACAATGTTTATACAATCGATTTTGAAGAAATTATCTCACAAGATGCTATTTGTTTTTCAGCTCAAAATGAAACTAATTGGTTATGGCATAGAAGACTAGGTCATGCCAACATGGAACTTATTTCTAAACTTTCAAAAATTGATCTTGTGAGAGGTTTACCAAAGGCAAATTTTCTTAAAGACAAAATTTGTGATGCATGCCAATTTGGTAAACAAACAAAAACTTCTTTTAAAACCAAGAAATATATTTCCACTACTAGACCACTACAATTGATACACATGGATCTTTTTGGACCAAATAGAGTTGCAAGTTTAGGAGGAAAATATTATGCATTTGTTATTGTTGATGATTTCTCTAGATATACTTGGGTCATCTTTCTTGCTCATAAAGATAAGGCACATAATACCTTTACCAAGTTATGCAAGAGAATTCAAAATGAAAAGGGTTATACTATTTCAAGTATCCGAAGTGATAGGGAAAAAGAACTTATTAATAAAAATATTGAAACATTTTGTGATGAAAATGGTTTTATGCATAATTTTTCTGCTCATCGAACTCCTCAACAAAATGGGGTAGTAGAGAGGAAAAATAGATCTCTTCAAAAGATGGCAAGAACAATGCTCAATGAGAACAACTTGCCTAGTTATTTTTGGGCTGAAGCGGTAAGTACTGCATGTTATGTTATAAATAGAGTTATGCTAAGGTCCAAATTAGATAAAACCCCCTATGAGCTTTGGAATGAGAAAAAGCCCAACATTGGTTACTTTCATGTATTTGGATGCAAATGTTTTATTTTAAGTGACAGAGATAATTTGGGCAAGTTTGATGCAAAATCTGATGAAGGTATCTTTCTCGGATATTCTACTAATAGTAAAGCTTATAGAGTATTCAATAAAAAGATTTTGACTGTACAAGAATCTATGCATGTAGTATTTGATGAATCTAATTCTCTACTCTCCAAGAAATCCATTGATGAAGAAGCAGGAGGTATAAATAATACGGAAAGTCTCAATCTCAACAAAGAGAACACAATAGAGGAAGTCCAACATGGAGACATCAGGAAAGATCATCAAAATTTAATACAAGATGCAACCAAACAGTGGAAATTTGTGAAAGATCATCCAGTAGAACAAATTCTGGGAGAACCTTCACGAGGTGTAAGCACTCGATCATCTCTTAGAAATATTTGCAATCATACTGCTTTTCTATCTCAGATTGAACCTAAAAATATTGATGAAGCACTTCTTGATGAATCTTGGATTCTAGCTATGCAAGAAGAGCTTAATCAATTTGAAAGAAATGATGTTTGGACACTTGTTCCTAGACCCAAAAATCATACTATTATTGGAACAAAATGAGTTTTTAGAAACAAGAAAGATGAGTCCGGAGTCATTACTAGAAATAAGGCTCGACTTGTAACCCAAGGTTTCAATCAAGAAGAAGGAATCGATTATGATGAGACATATGCACCAGTCGCAAGATTAGAAGCTATTCGAATGCTACTTGCATATGCTTGTTATAAAGATTTCAAACTTTTTCAAATGGATGTTAAAAGTGCTTTCTTAAACGGTTTTATAAATGAACAGGTATATGTTGAGCAACCTCCAGGTTTTGAAAATCATATTTCTCCAAATCATGTTTTCAAACTCACAAAAGCAATATATGGACTCCAACAAGCTCTTAGAGCGTGGTACGAGAGACTCAGTGGTTTCTTGATTGAAAAAGGCTTTTCAAGAGGAAAAATTGATACAACTCTTTTCATTAAATACGAAAATGATGATATTCTTTTGATTCAGATTTATGTTGATGATATAATATTCGGTACTACTAATGAAAATATGTGCCAAGTTTTTGCTAAGACTATGCAGGAAGAATTTGAAATGAGCATGATGGGAGAGCTTACATTCTTTCTCGGATTGCAAATTAAGCAAGCAAAAAGTGGGACATTCATTAATCAATCGAAATATATTAAGGAATTGCTGAAAAAGTTTGGGATGGAAGGTGCTAAGGAAACTGGAATACCAATGAGCCCATCCACTAAACTTGATAAAGATGAATCCGGTAAACCAGTTGACTCAAAGGTATATCGAGATATGATTGGTAGCTTATTATATTTGACAGCCAGTAGACCAGATATTATGTTTAGTGTGTGCTTATGTGCACGCTTTCTATCATCTCCAAAAGAATCACATTTAATTGCAGTTAAGCGCATTCTTAGATATCTTAGTGGTACAATTAACTTAGGGTTATGGTACCCTAAGCACACATCTTTCGATCTAATTAGCTACACAGATGCAGATTATGCTGGCTATAAAATAGATCGAAAAAGCACTAGTGGAGCATGTCACTTCTTAGGTCATGCACTAGTTTCCTGGTTTAGTAAAAAATAAAATTATGTTGCACTATCTACTGCTGAGGCAGAATATGTTGCTGCGGGTAGTTGTTGTGCTCAAGTTCTTTACATGAAGCAACAACTTGAGGATTTTAAACTTATGTACAATCACATTCCAATCAAATGTGATAATACAAGTGCTATAAATCTTTCAAAGAATCCAATACAACATTCTCGGACCAAACATATTGAAATTAGATATCATTTTCTTAGAGATCATGTGCAGAAGGGCGATATTGTATTAGAATTCACTAGTACACATGATCAATTGGCAGACATTTTCACAAAACCCCTACCAGAAGATAGACTATACATGATTAGAAGAGAAATAGGAATGATACATGCTATGAATATATGTTAGATACTTTTATTTCATTATCTTAAATGACCTACAGAAACTTGAGACGTTTGGCCTCATCATTCAAATGCATTTGCTCCTCATAAATCATCATGCCATCCTTGTCTAAAGGATTAGGCAATCGAAATGAAGAGGCAAGCAAGGATTTCAAATCCTTATTCTGTTGCTTTAACTCTACTATTTTTTTGTTTGACTCATAAACAAGTTGTTGAAGTACAGAAACAGTCTCGCTAAGCTTCTTAATTTCGCGAGTTTTGGACTGCAACCGAGCAGAAAACGCGTCAATAGATGATGAGTATCGAGTTCCGAGACCCACAAGCTCGTAAATGGCGTCATGATCTGATTTATTAGCTAAATCAGTCTCTTGTTGCTTCATGGCACCCACAACAGATGCAGAAATAGATTGAGACTGAGGTGAAGGATACCTCAAATCTTGATCAAGAGAATCACTAAAGGGAAATCTATGAGCCATTGAAAATTTGTAGAATGAGAATGCAAGCAAATTACAAAGATGAGAAGAAAGCTTGATGCGAAATAGATAAAACTAAAGATTGCTCTTATAGAAACGGAAATAAGAACAAGACAAGCTTACAAATCTTGATAATATCTCATTTTTCAGCAACATCAAGCGGATCAAATCTCTGCACCGAATTTCCAGAGCTAGCCTTTGCAGGTTTTGTCGGGCACGGGTGGTTTCAATTATTCAGCTCTTTACAAAATCTCCTTCCACACCGAATTGCCAGAACTAGGCCTCCAGCCTTTGCAGATTTTGTCGAACACGTGTGACTACGCACCGAATTCTCTACAGTCTCTACTAACGCAGCGTTTTATTTGTCTATTGGTTATTGCAGAAATATATCTTATTGATCTAATTATGATTCCTTTTTAATGATGCCAAAAGGGGGAGAAGTTTTAGACTAGAACATTAACATTGTTTAAATTGCTAAACTTGTTATATATGCTTGGAATTATATTTATATTTTTGCTTGAAAAACTAATGCACATTCTCAGGGGGAGCTTAAGTATTAAATACAGGCTTCAGGTTCTATCAAGTATTTGTCATCATCAAAAAGGGGGAGATTGTTGAACCCAAGGTTTCAAGTTTCGTGTAATTATAAATTTACACATGGATTTTGATGATAACAAATGAATTCAAAGAATAAAGGAGTCTCAAGCTCAAGTTGTCCACACAATAGAATCAAGCACATCAAGGAACCAAGCATGAGCAAGAAGGGAACAAGTTCACATTAAAAATCATAGAGTAATGTTGTAAATCTCTTAACAATTCGAAATTAGGATTAAGGCTCAAAATTAATATTTTATCATAAAGCATTAAAATACATTTTCCACATGTGCATGAATATTTTAAAAATTAAATTTGAAAATTTTGAAAGATGATTGATTGTCATCTTTCACATGTGCATGACATGATTAAAGGTTTGAACTTTGAAAATATTAAGATGATTGATTGTCATCTTTCACATGTGCATGTTTTATTTGAATATTTTCAAAAGTGGTGGATGATTTTCTTGACTTATGCAAAAGGTAGATGTCTTTATTTGAAAATTTTGAAAAGTAAAGTGTGCTCCTTTTGTCATATGCAAAAAGTAAAAGATTAGGTTTGAAATTTTTGAAAAGTAAAGTGTGCTCCTTTTGTCACATGCAAAAAGTAAAAATATTAGATTTAAAATTTTTGAAAAGTGAATGATGATGTCTTTGACATGTGAATCTTTTTAAATTTGAATATGAAGTCTTCTATGCCTATAAATAGATCATTTGAGAGCTTCACATTGACAACACCAAGATCATACAACATTCATTCAAAGCTTTCATTCTCTCTTCTCTAAGCATTGAGCCTTAACCCTTGTTCATTTTGAGAGATATAGTTTGTGCTGTATTGTTCTTATATCACTCATTAAGAAGTGTTTTCTGATAGCCTAACCACTATCAATTCTTGTATCAGTAAAAGGGTGTGTATAACCCTTCTGTGTGTAGAAGGTGTTCTACACGGGGAATAGTTAAATCACCAAGTGTGAGGTGATTGGAAGTGTAGAGGGTGTTCTACACGGATTCTTTGGAGCGGTGCTGCTCAAAAGTGTAATAGGTTTCTATCTCCACCTAAAGGAGATTGACTAGTGAATTCGGGATCCTCAAGGGGTAGCTTGAGGCGAGGACGTAGGCAGTGGGGCTGAACCTCGTAAAAATACTGAGTTTGCTTTCTCTTACCCTACTCTTTACATTTCTTACTGCTTTATATTCTGTTTATATTTTATATTGTATATTTGATTTATAATTGTTATTTTTTTAAATACAACTCAATTCACCCCCCCTCTTGTGTTAGTCATCTAGGCAACAAAGTTTAAAATCATGGTATGATGTGCTTGAAGAATTAGGAATTTAAACTTTGAAGCTTAAATGTTTCAGATTATTGAGTACTTTCTAGAGAAAAGCTCTAAGTTTTATTTCTACTGGGTGACATGACTATAAGCTAGGATTTTGAAGAAAATAATAAGATATACCTTTGGTATTTGAGGAATAATTAAATATATGTGAATGGAAGGTGATGTGGTGAAAAAGAATTGAAAAAAATAATTTTTTAGACTTGATGGAGTTTCGGCCTAGGCTATTCCAAGTTTAGGGTTTAATTATTTTAATTGCTTCTTTCATGGAACATGTGTGTTTTAATTGAAAATATTTATAGACCCATGTTTAGTATGAATACGTTCCGATTTGGTAAATGCATGCATCATATGTCACATGAGTCATGCATTACGCATGAAAAAGGTCTAAGTTGCATGCATTTTATAATGAGTCTCAAGATTGAGTTATCACGGTTTTTAAAAAAAAAACAAGAATAAGAAAAGATTAAGAAAATGAAAAGTCATGTCACGATGGTAAAGACGATTCGATCTGCTAGATGATTGACATGCCGATGGTGAAGACATTTCGATCTACCGTCAAAAAATGAAATATTACGTCATGACAATAAAAGCGATTCAATTTGTCGTATGACTGACAGGATTAGAAGCTTTAGAAGGATTAGATGGCACAGCAGAAGGCCACGACCTCTCAGGAGGCTCCGAGGAGCCCTAAGGGTCTCATAAACTATGTTGCTTTTAAGGAGATGGTGGGACTTTTTGTTGATCACCCTATGGGTGTTATGTGGCGGGACGACTGATGGGTTGTTGCTTAATTTTGAGCCTAGATGGCTCATTGACCTTAGATAATGTTTATGCAACGCCAATAGGGATAAGACGCTGTCAGGGAGAAAAGATTAGTATGGGCCGGTTCAGGTTTGATCCAAAATATAAAGAAGTGAAGAAGGACTCCTTGTAGTGAGTTAATGGGTATTTGTGTTAACTGATGATGTTATGTTATGTATCTTATATTAAGAAATGAGGTCTTGTATTGACACTGTAATTTCATGTATAATATAAAGTTTTATGGGTTTAATGTAGTTACCATGTGATTGCAAAGTTTTGATTCTTTGCCCATTTTAGAGATTTGACTTCATTTCGCTGCGATACTTTTGGCATACTGTTAGTAAGCTTAGGTGCATGCATATTAACTTTGTCATGTATAAAGGGGTATGTATATGACGTCTCCAATTTACGTCTGAAATTTAACATAAACTGAAGAGTCAGGATAAGTAACACAAGGCTACCTACCCTTTGTATATATAATCAATAACATGCATGCACCTAAACTTATTAGCAATATGCAGTGGGAACCGCAACGAAATATGGTTAAACTCTAAAGTATGTAAACAAAATCTAACTTTGCACAGTGATTACATGGTAAACCTTAAACATACCCATAGATTAATGTTTATAGTAACATCAAGCATCAAGTCATACATAAAGCAGATATCTTGAAATACATATATTTAAAGTCTTCTTTGCTGTAGCATGTGATCAAAAACTGAAGAGACATATCTATCAAAAAAATGAGTTACCAATAGGAGAGTATTCGGTGGGCCCCTCAGGGTTCACCAGAATCTCTCGATGAATCTGGGTCTCCTGACCTATCATATTCACCTGCAACAAGGTCTATCGTTCTGAAAGAAACGATAGATAAAATCAAAGAATGAGATTTCAAGAAATTCCAGTAAGTACACTAATAAGATAACTGAAACTAAAATAGTACACATAACACGTAAATGCACATAATCTAATCATGAGACCTACTGTTCATGACTTATACACAACTTATACATAACTTATAAACTATCTAGGCATCTCCTTATAAAACCTGCATCTTTTAGGAAGAGGACTTAGTTCTTATTCATATAGATTTTAGCATTAACCTCGATGGCAAATCGCGTCGTCTTCACTGTCTGGTTTCTTAAATTCAAGATGGAAGATCGAATCGTCTTCACTGTCGTATTTCTTAATTTCACAACGGCAGATCGAATTGCCTTCACCGTCGTATTTCTTAGCATGATGGCAAATCGAGTTGCCTTCACTGTCATGACGAAACTTATCATATTATAGCAGCAATTACATTTTACCTTCACCACCAGTCATATTAGTCGTACGACAGTTACGTATCGCCTTTACCATTATGACACTACTTTTTATCGTTTGATGACAGTTACGTATTGCCTTTACCATCAACACGTTGGTCATAGGAAAGTTACGTATCATCTTCCTCGTAGTGACACGAAAATTCTTATTATGGCGACAGTTACGTATTGCCTTCACCGTCAAGTCATATCAGTCATACGGGCGTTATATATCACCGTCCCTGTAGTGACACGACTTCTTATTACTCGACGGTAGTTACGTATTACCTTCACCGTCGATACGTCAGTCATAAGGGAGTTACGTATCGCCTTCCTTATTATGACGTGACTTTATAAATTTCTTATTCTTAGTTGTTCTTTTCTTATTCTTATAAAAACTCTAGTAATCTTATTTCTTAAAAACTCAGTATGACTCAAGTTATAAAATCTTATGACGTAACTTAAACGCGCATAAACCATTAGACTTTTCATACCCGATATATGAATCTGTAAGCCATACGACATACCCATATGTCTCAATCATATAGGTTGTTCATATAATAGCCTATAAACATCTCATCTTAATAACTTGAATCAGGTATATATTTTCCTAAAAGGAAACATTTGTCCTTAACCCAAAATAGTATAGGGCCGAATATCACCTTATATACTCATTTCAATTTCTTATCTATCTTTTCTTAAAATCAACTTATTTTCTCCTTAACAAGTCATGGGAATCTCATACATAGGCTAAACAAGCCATAGCCGAGCCACACCTTTTTCTCTAAACTTATATTTCTTCAATTCTTTCTTATTAAATCAAAGCATAGGAGTTTCAAGAAATTAAACAACTTTCACCTCAACATATACATAGGGCATAATACTTTTACATAACACACTCCAATTTCCCTTCAATTCCTTAAAATCTTATTACTTTATTATTACTATATCTTGAAAATCAGAGCTAAGGAAAAATAGTCCTAACCGAAACTCAATAACCCACCATTTAAGCTTTAACTTCATATTTAGTTCAAATCAATCTTTCTATCACTAAATCTTATTTCTTCTATTATTCTTTAAGGGAACTAATCCATTAAATTCCCTTCAATCACTTAGTTAAATCATCGTATCAAAGGTCCAAAATAAACTAATAATAATAATATGAGAATACACCTAAGGCCGAAACCTTCAACCCCTTGCAAGTCTCCAAAATTCCACTATTTCACAAACCAAATTTCCTCACATCAATCCTCTAAATTTCATCTATTGTTCCATAGAATAAATCTTTGCTTTACTAAATATTTTCCTCCAAGTATTTCATTAATCTCCTATAGAGTAACTTATTTCAATAAACTATTATCACAATAGGTATGATATTCATTCAATAAATTAATTTATTTCATACTACATCAAATACATAAGATGTGATAACCCGGATTCTTAGGTATTCTTTTAGTGTTCATATTTGGCATGATTATATTTCTTTAAAATTATTTTAGGGAACCTCTGGAATTTTGGATATATGTATATAGTTTTTATGGACCTTTTATTGATATTGAAGGAAATTTTCAAAATAAGTCAAGTGGAATAAGTAAGGAATATACCCTATGATATTTCGGATTAAGCAAATTTAGACAGTGTCAACGTTCTTTAGTAATATGAACATAACTTACTCATTTTATGTCAAATTGAGATGGTTCAAGATGATTTGAAAAGCTAAGAGGAATATCTACAATCACTATGTTTTGAGTTTTAAGAGATATAGACTTAATCAAATACGAAATTGATATTGAAGTGGCATATCTAAATTAAATATATAGGCATTGACTTGGAGTTGACTAGTGACTTTGATTAAGATTAAGCATTTGATATATTTTCTCAATTTTTCTAAGATCTTAACAAGTGTATAGAAGTACGTCAAATGAGAAGATTTTATTTAGTAAGAGTTCATTTATCAAACACTTGGTGTGCCGGATTGGTGCTCTCTGGCTTATCTGTCGACTTTCAATAGAAAAATCATAACATGGTCATACGAGCTCCAAATGAAGTAATTTCAGTTCCTATATAACCATAAGAAGTATATATATAACTTTTATGTTTTGGGTTCTGAAGATAAGTAATATATCAAGAACGAAATCTAGTGTGAAGTCGACGGACAGGAATAGGAGTTAACTGGTAACAGACTTAGATGAATTATCTTATGTTTGGCCATGTGACAAAAATTGTGATTGGCTACTAAATTTTCTGAGGTCTTGACATGTGTGGAAACATGTAGCAAGTTGATAAGAATTTATCTAGAAGCCCTGGTGGATAAGAAAACAAAGAAAAACAAATGGAAAACTCGGATTGAGTGTTCTCGGATGGTTTTGACGTGTTTCAGTAAATTAATCATATCTCTCTCATATGATTTCAGAAAAAGATTATTAAAAATCCTATGGATTACTAAGAGGATGATATAAAACTTTCATGTTTTGAGAGTTTGGAGAATCGAAGTGGATCAATGGGTTATTTGGGTTGGAAGTGAGCTGATCTGATTTGATTTGAGCGTAAACTGAAGCCCGAAATTGAATCATTCTACTGACTTACTTTAGAAACTCGAATTTGATTGGTTCTTTACATATTTATCTTCTAGACATGTGTGAAAATGTACTTGGTGGTGAAAGAGTTTCTAAAAGGAAAATTTGTATATAACCATTGGAGAAGTAGGAACAAATCTGATTGGTGTAGAACCAACCAAATCAGCTAAGTTACCCCTTTATTCTTAACCAATAGCCAACCAAGCCTTAAGGAGATTCTTCCAAGATGTTTTAAGGGTGTCAAGGAGGGCTGGAACATGTGGCAAAAGGGAGAGAAGTAATCTAGAAAACAAGGGGGCAAAGGAAAGGCCAAGTGGCCGGTTTAAGCTTATCCTAGATATGCTAGGATTTTGTTTCATTTTTTCTCACCTATGCGCTGTAATAATTTAAACCATTGATCTAGATTATTTTAGAGATGGAGGAAGCCTAGCCATGGGATGAAAATCTTGGGAGATTATTAGATATAGGGGTGATCATGACCTTGCAATTTAGGGGGGGACACCTCACCACTCGGCTAAAGGGGCTGCCGAGATACCCCTTCCATTCTCAAGTCCTCTAGCACATTTTTTACACCTATAAATACACACACAAGCTTACATTTGTTCCTTTTTAGAGAAGCCCTACGTTCACCTTGAGAGAAAATTAAGAAAAATTCAAGAAAACTCATTCACAATACACTCCACTCAAAAGGAAGCTAAGTAGGTGCAAAGTCAATTCAAAACTACTAATCTAGTTTTAGAAAAATTTGTAAGTGTACTAATTAACATAATCTTGATGTAGTGTAAGTGGCTTAATTTATAGATTTAGTTTGATGCCTATTTGATGCTTATTTAAGCCTAAGTATTATTTATGAAGTAGCTTGAATGGTTTTGTTTTATGGAGGGGTTTTTGTTGTGGAAATATTAAGAAAAATTTTATAACCTCATGAATATGTTTTATAATTATATATTAAGAGGATTATGTGAAAATATTAGGTCTTGATTTGAAAAAAAAATGATAGATCAACCCTAGTAACTTTCGGACTTCAAGAGGATTAAGTTAGCAGATTTAACATCTTATAGTAAAATGGTCATAACGTGTTAGCGTGATGTTGAAATTGAGTGATTCAAAAGGCTATAGAAAGTTAAGATAGAGATCTAAAACTTTTGTGTTTTAAGTTTTAAGAGATCAAAATTCTATAAAAGACGAGATTGGGAATAAGTGACAACATAGAGTATGAATACTTCAAAAATGATGTTTTTCCTTTATTTTAAAACTTTTAGTGAATTACTTGAATAAGATTTTTAACAAGTATCATAAGATTGAGAATCTTAATATATTAGGAGGATTTCTTAAGAATTATTATGATAAAAAGATATAATAGAATAATAAATAAAATTTTATATATATAGAAGAGAGATGTTCAAGAAACAAATAAAAATGTTTAAGCTATGTAATTATGTAAATCTTGGTTTAAGTTAAATAAGTTAAATAAATATATAAGATTTAGTCCCCTATGACGTTCGGCAAGCCTTAGTTTAATAATATTAAAATATGTTATTTAATTGTCTATGTATCTTTCGTTAAGTTTTGACATTATGAATTTATGTGACGTATGTGCATGTATATGTGAGATATGTTCTCGTGACATGTTTTTATATGTTATATGAATTATGAAGTCAAGAAATATGCATGTCATCAGTCTACGTTTATGCGTATGTTATATTTCATCACATATAAGTGTCGTTATAAGTCATGACGTCCGTTATAAGAAAATACGTTAAGAAAACTTTACAAGTAGAAAGAATAATAAGACAGCCATGTCATGACGGGGACAGCGATACATAACTTTCGTATGAGTGACGTGCCGACGGGGACGGCGATACGTAACGCCTGTCGAGGATAAGTAAGAGTTATGTCACGATGGGGATGGCGATACGTAACGCCTAGACAACTGACATGACTAGCAGGAACGACAATACATAACGCCCGCTATGTTAAGTATTTTCCGTGTCACGACAGAGATGGCGATACATAACGCGCAGAAGACTGACACGAGATTAGTCATCTCTGGGCGATACTTAGCATGACGGGTTAGCACGACGGAGATGGCGATACGTAACGCTCAGACAAATGATGAGTTATATGTATGGATAAGCTAACACGTCATGCTAAGTAAGCCCGATGGGGACGGCGATACGTAACACCCATCGAGGATAAGAGATAAGTAACACTCGACGGAGACGACGATACGTAACGCTTGTCCAGGATAAGCATTAAGTAAGACCCACAAGATTAAAAAATAAGATGGAGAGTATAAGTTTTAAGTATAAGATGGTGAGTCCAAGTAAGGTCTAAGTTTGTATGGGAAGAGTGACATGCATAAGTCTCATAAAACATTTTTATAAGCTATAGGTCTATGATCATTGCTATGTATAATGATTTCTAATGTTATCTATGCCTTATTATGTTAACTGTGTACTTACTAAGATTTCTTAGAAATCTCACTCTTTTAAGTTTTATCTTTCATTTCTTATGGAATGGTAGATGTTGTTGCAGGATTAGATAAATTGCAATGAGACTCAAACAGTACAGGAGATTCTGAGGTACCCTGAGGGTCCTACAGAATACTCCTTTCCGGTTGGAATAATCTCTCATGTACGTGATCAAGTGGAATAGTAAGATTACTGGATGACGATGGGATACAATATTTTGTTTTAAGAAAACTAACTAGGTTATGTAAGTCTTGGATACAATATGTTTTTGTAAATATGAAGTTATGAAAGTTATAGTTTTACCATACCATATGATCTATTTATGTAAGAGTTAGATCTATTTGCATATATTGGAGATTTACCTCTTTCCGCTGGATTTTGCATTGCATTTAATTAGTGAGCTTAGATGCATGCATGCTATTCCTTACGTTTATGTAGGATAAGTAGCCTTGTATTACTTGTCCAGAAGCTTCATTTACGTCTTAAATGAGGCGAACAATCGGCGCGTTACATAAGCAATTGCTAAAATCATGTTAAAGATGCACTTACCAATCTTCTTCCAAAATAATCAACTCATGAGAAGATCTTGTCTTGCCTGAAAACTCCTTGATTCTCATCTAGAGACCTTGAAATTGGGTTGATATTATGACCCCCTAATTTACGTCCGGAAAATAACGTAAACTGAAGGGTCAGGATAGGTAACACATGGTTATCTACCCTTTATACTTATCTTACATAGCTTGCATGCATCTAACTTACTAATCATGCATCGTGAGTATTGCAGCGGAAAAAAAGTTAATTTCTAGAAATGCAAAGATATCTAACTTTGCACATAGATCACATGGCCCAACATAACTAAACCTTTAGCCATATATATATATATATATATTAACATCACATCTCCATTGTTCATAAATTCGAGATTCAAAATACATAAATATAATTTCTCATTTCTTCCTTAGGCCTCTACATCAAACATACTTTTTCTTAGCATCTTTCCATATAATTGTCTGATGTCCTTCATTACATGCTCAAAATAATAGGCATACTATCAAACATGGATCAACAAGGTGAGAGAATTTAGTGGGTCCCTCAAGGCTCATCGATATCTCTCGGGGAGTCCAGTCCTATGGGTGAGTCGTAGTTACCTGCAACCAAATCTATCATCCTTGAAAACATTCAAAGAATGAGATTTCAAGAAAATCTCAGTAAATGCACATATAACATAATAAAATCATAACAATGTTCACGGATAACCTGCATATGCACATCGTATGCCTATAAGATCTATTAATCATGATTCATGCATGACTTAGACTTATGTTCTCCATGGACTCACTTATCATACTTAACCTTTTATTTTCTTTCGTAATATTGTGAGTTTTACTTATTTCGTATCATCGATAGGCATCCCTATCGAATCTTACTTATTCCGTATCATTGACAAGCTTAAGTCCCTGTCTGCTTTCATATCATCGACAGGCTTAGGTCCCTGCCGGTTTTCATATCATCGACAGGCTTAGGTTCCTGATAGCACGTCAGTCTTATGGATGTTACATATCGTCGTCCCCATCATGACGTAAGCATACTTATTATAGCAGGCGTTATGTACTGTCATCCCCGCTATGGCGTAACATTCTTATTATAGTGGGCGTTACGTACCGCCATCCCCGCTATGGCGTAATATCTTATCATACGACAGACGTTACGTACCGCCGTCCATGTCGACGTAACTTTCATAATATGATATTTTCTTATTTTGTGAAACATCTTTACTTAACACTTAAATGTCTTATAACGCACTTGGGTCGACATGTATTCTTAAATCTTGATATACATGTCCAATGTTTTCATGGAACCCATGATATGCAAATAATGCATTAGTATTTCACATATAATTCTCCCTTACTTAAATCATAGACCTTTCATTCCAAGGAAGGTTTCAGAATTAACTAACAGGGTATCTCGCTCGAGTCAGGTATCGAGCGACTATCAAGCAAAGTTTCTGCTTGAATCTCGTTCAAGCCAAACGTCAAGCGAGAGTCAAGTCAAGTTTTTTGTCTAAATCTTACTCTATCAATTCACTCCCAATTTCGTCCCTTATTGATTCCTCGTCTCTTAAAACTTTGACCATAAAAGTTATATACCTTTCTCTTAGATTTCCATAACCTCTTGAATCATTTCAATCCAATATCAAATAAATAAGTTATACCCGATTTACCAAAAGGTGTCGAATCTGCTCCTGTATCTTGCTCGAGCCAGAAGTCAAGCAAGAGTCAAGCGAGATCTCGGGTTAGGCACTTTTTCAACATAAAACGAGCCATCTTTATACTCAACCATACTCCTAACCTTCCAACATACATTTATAAGTCTTTTATTTTCTTTATTATACTTATTCCTTATTTGATCAAATTCCAAGATCATACATCAATTTCCAATTCTCCAAATCAATCCATAAACATACCTATTTCTTTTCCAAAGTTTCAATTTGTTTTCTACATTCAAGTCTTATCCCTCATAACCTTATTCATGACTACGTCCTTATTTCTACTAGAGTTCATACCATAATTTAGTATTACATAACACTAACAAAACCATAGCCTAAGGAAACACTTTCAATCATCTATACCATATCAAGGCCAAACCCTTTGGCTTCAACTTCCCATTTCTTTTTTACCTTTCAAGCTCTATATATTTTTGTCTATTCTTTCCATCACAGCCATCCAAGATAAGGTCTTAATTCTTAATAAAATCACTCTCCTTTATATTACAACAATTCATAGCTCAAGTTTACTTAAACTACAATCACTCATCACTTTGTAGAGGAATATAACATCTAAGAGTACAAAGCTATCATCCAAACAATTTGACATCAAACTTAAAGTATTTGTACACTTACCAAGTTCTCCAAAACTTCTTGCTAGAGGGTGAGCTTGGTTTTTGATAAACTTCATCTCTATGTCTCCAAAGTGTTCTTGTTGAAGGCTTTTTGAGGAGTATGTGATTTGAGCAACGTTTAGGAGCTTTTTCTCCTTAGAGTGCAGTGTGTTATACGAGAGGAAAGGGTGAAGAACTGTTCCCCTTAAGGGTGCCGTCCATATATATAGTGGGAGAGGGGGAAATCATCTCCAAATAGTCCAAGTGTTTCCTCTAAGTTTTTGCCACATGTAGGGTCTTAAGATTTAGGGTATCATTAAGCTTTTGCCACTTGGTGAGCAAGAAAATAATCCAAGGGCTTAGCTTAATCCACCTAAGAGATGATCAAATATCAGATTTAACAAAATCTCCTCACCTACAAGCATTCCACACTTAAGTGACACATGTACTAGGTTTCTTGTACCTTAGGGACATCAAAAAAAAAATCTTCTAGAGATAAGTCCCCATGTGGCCACTTGTTTTCCTTCATAGAATGACACCTAAGTAGCAAAGTTGGTGGCCACGTTTTTTAATTGGTCTCCTTATGGTCAAAGTCAGTGCTAGTGTTTTTCTCGCACTCCAGCTATTCTGTCAACTTCCAAATAGATTTTGTCATTGATCCTGTTGTTATCTCCAAAAACTCTAAATATAAAAGTTATATATATATATATATCTTAGGGTTCCATAAGAACTAGAATTACCTTATTCTAATCTCATATGACAAAGATATGATTATTATACTGAAAGTCAACAGATAAGTCTGAGATCACCAATCCGGGCACACCAAGTGTTTGATAAATAATCCCTCTTGTTTCATACGAAAATTCTTGATTAAAATCTTCTCATTTGACATATTTCTACACACTTGTATAGATCTTAAGATAATTGAGAAAATATATCAAAGGCTTAATCTTAATGAAGTCACTAGTCAACTCCAAGTTAATGTCTATGTATCCAATTCAGATCTGCCACTTAAATCTCAATTTCGTTTTTGATTAAGTTCATATCTCTTAAAACTCAAAACATAAGAATTTTAGATTCCTCTTATCTTTCCAAATCATCTTGAATCGTCTCAATACAACTTAAAATAAGTAAGTTATGTCCATATTACTAAAGGGCATTAAAACTGTCTCAAATTACCTAATCCGAAAATATCATGGGATATATTCCTTACTTATACCACATGACTTCTTTTGTAAATTTCTTTCAATTTCTATACAATATTTCCTTAAATATTTAAAACCATATCTTCTTATCATACTTAGTATCTCCAATGACTTTTCCTCCAATACCAATAAAAGACTCATGTATCTAGAATTTCCAAAGGTTCCCTAAAATATCCTTAAAGAAACATAATCATGCCAAATATGGAAATTAAAAGAACACTAAAAATCTGAGTTATCACAAATATACTAAGTGAGGTATGAGAGTGTAAAGAGAGTTTTTTCTTTTTATATGGCCGTGTGTTTTTTATGTAGGAGAAGAGAGGGAAATTCTCATGCCTTGGTCGACCAACCCTTATATATTAGAATAGAAAAAAATCTGTAGAAAGCCATATGGATCCATTGTTGTGTGCCACTTGTGCACCCTTGAGTTTTAGGCCATCATTTCCTCTAGCTAATAGACTTGATTGGCAAGAACACGTGTAAGGCTTCTCCTTGTGCCACCTAAGAGCTTAAGTATACATAATCCTATCACTTGAGTAAGAATATCTAGAATTGCATCACAAGCATATTTCAGCTTCTACATGTCTTCTAATATCATCCAACGCCTTCTAGGGGAAAGAATCCTCTCTTGCCACATGTCCCTACATGTGGCTTGCTAAGGGATTATGTTCAAAGATTTCTCAAAAAGAAAACAAGACAAATTCGGTGCCAGCTCATTTGGTTAAATCAGTGCTAAGTTTTCCTATGGCTAAGTTGGTCTAGTCAACTTTTAACCCAATTTTGTCCTTAATCCAGTCAATATATCTTAAAACTTAAAACATAAAAGTTGTAGATATTTGTCGTAGGGTTCTATAGCATCTTGAATCATTTCATCTTGAGATCAAATGAGAGGGTTATGCTCAAATTATCAAAAGATGACGAAACTGCCTAGAATCTATCCAATTCGATTTCATCATATGGAATATTCTTTCCTTATACCACTTGCCTTCTTCTTATTCAAATTTTCTATACAATATTTTCATAAATTCACAAAGATCATATTTTTCCATCATGCCAAGTGCCTCATTTTTTATTGGAAATGAACCAAAGTTCCTTTTTGAACTTACCATAACCGATTTCACCAAAAGGATTTCAAATTGATTTTTCCTTATACTTTAATCCAATTATCAGCTGACATCTATAAGTTCTTGTTCCTAAGAACCTTTCTAAATGAAAATCCTAATCTTCCTAAGTTCCCAACCGTAGCTCTTATATTGACATGTCACTATATTATTCAAGCAAAAGTCATTTATCTTACTTAAATGTTATTTTCCTATAACCGAATCTCTCCAAAGGATTCCATGGTTTCTACTTCTTTTTCTAGTATTAAATAAAATCCAAATATGCATAAAAATATATTTCCAAGAAATTTTAACAATAAGCTAAATAAAAATTCTCAAGCAAACATAGCTATTCTAATATTGAAGAAATCAGTTCATCATAATGTAGTCTAGTGTTATCTATCCTGACGCTTTCGTCTACCTTAAATCTCAGATGTAGATTGAGGGGCGTCACAGTTGTTTAGGTGTATCTTAAAATCTTTACCCTTAAATCAACATAATACATACTTGTCCTAAAAAAGCAAGTTTGTGTCTAAGTGGAGAGAATAAATAAAATAGATTAAGGATGATTCGATCACTTTGCAAGCAAACCAATGCAGTCTTTTGTCTGCTGTGTATACTTCGTTTGATTATTTGTTTATCTAAAATGTGAGATTTCACCATTTTATAGCTCAAATGTTATATCTAGGTTTCAAGTTCTATTTCTATGGGAGAATATTAAAATAATTTCTAAAATATTATTTTGTCCCAAAGAAGCTAAAAATTTAGGTTATTACAATGTTTTTTAAAGTTTTCTATATAATATTAATGGTCTCTCATTGGACAATTAAAAATTTATAATTTGATATTTTTTTAAAAAACTCTACAAAAAAATATATAATATTAAAAAAATGACCATAATATTAATATATGATATTAAACTTGGACATAAGAGTCATATTCATCACTACAATTCAATCTGGACATAAGAATCAAATATATAAAATATTAAAAAAATGGCCATAATATTAATATATATGATATTAAACCTAGACATAAGAGTCATATTCATCACTATAGTTCAATCTAGATATAAGAATCGAATATTGTGGACATAAGAATCGAATATATAATATTAAAAAAAGTGACATAATATTAATATATAATATTAAACCTGGACATAAGAGTCATATTCATTACTACAGCTCAATCTGGACATAAAAATCGAATATATAATACTAAAAAAATGGCCTTAATATTAATATATAATATCAAACATGGACATAAGAGTTATATTCATCACTACAGTTCAATCTGAACATAAGAATCGAATATATAATATTAAAAAAATGGTCATAAAAGGGCCATAATATTAATATATGATATTAAATCTAGACATAAGAGTCATATTCATCATTACAATTCAATTTGGACATAAGAATTGAATATATAGTATTAGAAAAAGGGCCATAATATTAATATATGGCAGAATCCTAACAAAATATTTCGAAAAATAGTGATAAATAATAAACAATATGATTTCAAATGCTTTCTTAGCATAAATGTACTACCAATATTGACCATATTTCTACATCATTGTCCCAGCTTGTCATTCCCTCTGAATAACTTTCAAAAGCATCACATTGACTCCATCATCGGCATTGCCCCCATCTTTTTGCCTTGCATATGCCTTGCAAAAGGCTTAGGCGTCTTTGACCTCCTCAAACTCCATACCAATAAATGGCTTCGGCGTAGTACTATTCGAAGCGGGAATCACATTGACTCCATCATCGGCATTGCCCCCCACCCTGAACATGTACATACATCATCATCGACATTGACCTCATCATCACTATCAAGATTATAAATTGGTACCTATCATATAAAACAAATTAGTGAGAGTGATTTATGTGACATTTTTATAGTAATAAAAAATTTTAAAGAATCCAAGAACTAAAAAGAGACGGAATAAATCCATGATTTATAGTGAGTTATGTGACATAAAAAAATTATAGTAGTAATTTTCAGGGGGAAGTTGGAAAATTGAAAAGAGACTATTATAGGGATGAACTATACTTAAGAAATAATGAGTTCGATCTATTCTTCAGAAATATTACTTGATCTATTATTATGTTTGTAAAGATAACAGGACTTTGGAAACTGTTATATATAAACACGTCATTGTACAATAGTCAATATGGAGAAACTACAGAGTGGATATTTGTTTCCAGAGGTAATGCTTTTTTATTTTTTATTTTGGTCTTTTGTTACTTTTATCATTTTGCATGCAATAATCTTTCTCATGCTGATGTCTGAAGAATTATATATTTTTATTACTTTTTTTTTTTTTTGAATCCTTCGACAAGTTCATTTTCTAAAAGATATTATTCAAACCCAACATTTATCAGCAGCAGAAAAATGGGAAGATGGTCCCCACTTTGTCATTCGGGTTGTTTCTTTTTGTCTATTTCTTGGAGGTCTATTTGTCTTAAATTGCCACAATGCCTTTTTTTTTTTTGTGTTGGGGGGGGGGGGGGGGGGGGTACCATTCTTCTTTAATAAAATAGGCATTGAGAAAAAATTGTGGTTTCAACTCTGCTGAACCCAATGCTTACTTGAAACGGCTTAGTTCATGTCATGCGATTAATGATCTTGCTTTTTGTTTTTTGGGGCTCAATAACCAAATGGAAGGATATTATATGGGTTAATTTCACTTTTTTCATAAAGCTTTTTTTTTTCTTTTGCATCTGCTTGGTTTTATAGAAAAGTTAGAAAGAAAGATTATATGGATTGTTTGATAGGAAACATTTCCAAATGAATTAGGCAAATACGACTATTTGACATGGGAACTGTGCTGATTTTTCTTTAACTAAAAGATATGTTTCCCAATACAACAAATGAAGGTTACTTATGGGTGGGTTACGTGATTGTATCAGGAATAATGTAGGATCTGAATTGATGTGGTATTCCATTATAATTGGGTTGTAGTGGTGTATGCATTTCACTTGGCCTGGCCAAGCCATGAGTGTTTGTATTACGTCTTAGGTGGAAATTGGTAAATAGATATGATTACTTTTGATGATGATCACATTTCCAGTAGGCGTTTCTTTTAACTTCTGCTGAAACTTCTAAGAGTACTAGAATTCTTATTATATTTTTTGCCCTTTTCTTGATGCATTTTGGATCATGTGTAGATGCCTTTTTATTACCTATATAACAAAATTATGGGTGTTTGAGGTGAATATTGAACATTGTATAATATTCTGATTCTGTTGCCAGTGTTTATTAATTGCCAGACTTTTATGATTAAACTCATGATTCTCTAGATATAGCCTCTAGCCTAACATTATGCAATCTTCTTTCTTTTCTTATTTTAGTCTCTTCTTCAAGCAAGAAATGGAGCTATCTTTGATAGGCCTTCAGAATGCTGGGAAAAATCACTTATAAACGTTGTTCCATGTATCATAAACACTTTAGATTTCACTAGTGTAAGCGAAATATGCATTTAAACATTTTATCAAACACCTGCAAGATGAAAAATACCTGGGGGACATCAAGAGCACTATAGTCAGCCATGGGGGACTTCGATTAATGCCTGAATCAAGGTGGAAAAAGGCTGCGTGAAGGGAGTGTCGCCGATTTCGTGTGAAGGGAAATTGCAAAGCCTCATTTTTCTAGACCGGAAAAATAATGGATTGATGGGGGACGCTGGAAGACCGACAACTACGTCCGACGAAAAGGACGTCGGAAGTTCGACGAAAATGATGCCAAAAAGTTCGGTGGTGGCCGTTGTTTTGTGGGTGACAGAGATTCAATTTCGTTGATGGAAGGATTTCGTATGAGCAATCCCTAATTTGGTGAGGCATTACAGGCATAACGGGCGTGGTGCGGCTCATTGGTTTTTTCCTATTCTTGCTAATGTGTCACTTGTTGATTGGAGGGCTGTTTTTGAACTAACAACAGCCCATCTGATCCCAGATTTTCCCTAATTAGAATAATTATGCCATGACCATTTGGGTAGAGATATAGTAACAGTCAAAATGATTAAACTTGGAGTCCCTCGAGCGAATTATAAACGACAGTACATGGATAATCACAGTGGTTATATCACGAGTATTTTCCAAACATGATTGACTGAGTGAATATTATTTTAGAGACACTCTGTACCCGAGACATGAAATGAAATGACAGAAGCCTTGATTTAATATGACATCACTTGAGATAAAATACATGACATACTATGAGACAAAATATTTTGTAGCATGACATAACATATAATAAATAAAATTTATAACATAGCATAACATGTAATAAACAATATTTCGTAAGATAATATAACATGTAATATACAATATTTCATAGCATAGCATAACATGTAACAAAAAATACATGACATGAAGACATGTAACAGATAGTATTAGTTAACATGACATAATTTACCAGATAGAAATACATGACAAAATAATTTATCTAGCAGATAAGTATTTTGTGAATGTAACATGTATAATAGACAAACATGTAGTGACAGGACGTGACATCAAATAAGTGATAACATAAATACAGAAACTATAGTTCCTTTACCCTTCGCACATACACACTAATTTGATAGTAAGTTAAGAGCTAACTTACAGTGATTGTCGCATTACGGGATTTAGTACTAAACACGAGAAATTGTAAGTAAGAATTCAAAGTTATAAACTTTATCACTAATAAATAGAAACAAGAAAAAAGACTAACTTAGAGTAAAATTATCATTTTATCCCTAACTTAAAAATTTCATATCCTAACTCAAAAAATTATCAAAATTTACATTCTTTATGTAAATTTTGTCTGAACCTCAAATGCTAACTTAGAATAAATTAAAACCAAATACAACTATGAGAAACGCCATAAAGCCAAAACTACCTAATGTCATAACTCTTAAATTTTGTTGCAATTTCTTTCAACTCTAAAACTCATTTTCAAATCGAATAATTGCAATAAAGATCGTCATCTCTTAAGTTTGAAAACATGCTTAAAACATCCAATAGAAATATACTTCTCATAAACATAAAACTTCTTAATGAAAAGATCCAAACTTTTTAACTAAAAACACATTCTTGAATCTCAAAGTTTTGACCTATTTCAAAATATTCTCAAGAACTCCAAAAATTTAAAACCTCCTTCTAAAATATTCATAACACATTATTAAGAACTAATATGCGTTGAATCAACACATAAGAGTCACCAAAAAACACAAATTCACACATGAAGCACTTGGCTTCAACACTTGCCAAAAATAGAATTTCTTTTCCAATTTATTTTGATCAAACACTTGATCCAAGGCATTCTATGGTTAGATCTTCAAACCAAAACATCATATCGTTTAAAAATGTGTCCTAAAAGTATATCAAAATCACATGGCTAATAATATATCAAAACATGGATATAACTAAAAATATTAGACTTTTGACCTAACTGTATAATCTGTTGCATAATGGAGCATGCGAGAAGGAGTCAGGTGCTTATTCTATTCTTTTACTTGGCACAACTGGGCCATCTTGGAAATGAACCAGAGACCTTGCTTGTGAAGTAAATTCATATCGTCGAAATCAACATAAAAAATCTTCAAAATAACATCCTAACATGTAGATCAATGGTTTATGACCATTAAATGAAAATATCAAACCCGTTGGAGAAAGATTAGACCATAAAAGACTCAAACTTTCTTAAAATATAAATTGTTTTTCATTTTACAGTTTCTAATTTTCTAGATCTGAGAAAATCTTCTATCAAAAGATTTAATCATACAACTAATTTCCAAAAAACATTCATATAAACATGTTAACAAACTCCATAAAAATTTTGGATCAAGATCTGTCCATCAACTTTCACGGGTCTGGATGGAATTCCAGGTGCCCATTTTGTAGACCCATGTGTCTGCCCTCAAAGGTGATTCCTCGCCAAGCCATACATGCATGCGTGCCCTCACTCTTTACATATACTGTTCATTACATTTTCAGGAGTGTTATCTCTTATATTAGTAGTTTCTTTGTTAATGCCTAACCTACTTTGGAATTCACTTTTGGAACCATAGAATTTAGTGAAAAGTTAAAACTAGAAGTGATGCCTGAGGAGGAAGAGCTGACCCCTCCTGAACTTTGAAGGCCTCCGGAGATCTGTCTCTGTCATATGCACCATGTATTATTTTGAGTTGTAAAGTCTTTTGTAACGAGGTGACCACTATACTGATCAGTTTGTTGCCTCATAGGCAATGAACATATGATTTTGGATTTTATAAAATTTAGATGAGGCACACTTGACCTAATCGAATCCAAGGTGTTGGCTGCCTAGCTGGCACCCTTGACACCACATAATCTCGCTCGGACCTTTACATGAGGTGTAACACGCAGGTCCAAAACAAAGCCCGAGTTAATCGCAGGTTCTATAAAATTTTTACTTTGGATTGATTTGTATGGTAAGTCCATTTGGAAGTAAGCGAATGAGTTTGGAGTAGCTTACATACCCAAAAAACTTTTTTGGCAGAGTATGAATTTTTTATTAGGCCAGCTGAATAATTACGTTAAGTTTTTCCTAAGGGCCAAGTGGGAAGTCGCACGCAAAGTTTTATGGGACAAGTGTACTTTTTTTAACAATTGAGTTGAGGTCTAGTTTTTCTTTTTATTTGGCAGAGTAACAAACCTGTTTGCTGTAAAACTAAGAGACCAAGTCCAAATTTCTTTGTTTAGAAACTCCCCTCCATGCATGATCTCCACACCATGCACTCTTCTATCCCACTAGGGTTCCCGATAAGGCATCTATATATACCCACATATTCATACAAAGCTTCAGTTTTTCCTTTCCCAATCTAGGGTTGTTGGTGACCCACCACTAGTGCTGCCAATCTTCATGCCGTTGTGAAGATACCCAACGTATGCTAGCATGCCACCAACACCACATATTCGTTGCATCAAAGGTGTACATGCACAAAGGCTCACGTTGGAAGGTCGTGAGGCCGTAGTTGGTTCCACCACCATGCAGCCTCTCATCACGGCCATAGATGCCCATGTCCAGCTAAGAACCACCAGAGTAGCCCAACCATTACACCACATTCTACTGTATACCACCACCACTTGTTGGAAGACAAAACCATAGAAACCATCCCTTCCCAGCCCATGGTTAAACCACCTTAGCCGCTACATCCCCTCATGCCACCACCTAGCCCCACAGAATAACCACCTACAACAAGCCACCAAGCACGTTCACGAGCCACATGGAACGTCTTCTAGCCAGAAGCCACCTCAAAGCAAATTAGTTGTTTCTTATTTACGAGCCATGCATATTAACATAGGCCATGAGCTTACAGATAGGTTCGTATATTTGATATTGGACCATGCATATTGACAAGGGCCATGCACTTGTAGATAGGTTTTATGGGTTAGGTGCATATTGGGTCGTGAGATTTTAAATGGGTCTTGGGTTTACACCGATGCATCATGAGTTCAAAAGAGAGTATCAACTTTTGAGAATTCGGTCCTACGATAAGTTAGACCTGTTTTGGGAATTAGAGAAAATAGATTTTTAATATCATAGGGTTTAACTAGGATCACTACAACAAAAAAGACTTTTTAAGATGATTTTAATTTGGAACGAAATGAAAATCGTCCCAAAAAGTGAGATTTAGGGACGAATTTCATATTTCGAATGGTGTAGTCAGGGACAAATATTTTGTCCCTAATAATGAAACCATTTGAATGTAATGTTTTAACGTTCAAACGATTAAATTTAACCATTTGAACGTACATTTTGGCACATTAAGTAAAATTACTATACCGTTCAAACGTACCAATTTCACCGTTCGAATGATGAATCAGCACTATTCGATTGTAATTTGTAGGGTTCAAATGGTGTTCATATGTTTTTTTTTTATAGAATTATATTTATATTAACTAGTAATTATAAGAAATTTATCAATTAAATAATAGGAATAATATAAATCAATAATTAGTTCAGAAAATATAAAATAATACTAATTCATAATTAAATACTGAATTTACAAAACACAAAATACTGTCCATTCTAAAAACAAAAAACAAATAAATAAAAGATAGAAAGTACTAAGACCTAAAGTCTTTGCACAATTCCTTAACTGCAGCTAAGCATTCCTCTATCTATGTCAGTCGATGTACTGATGATGACACGAGTTGCAGACATGGCATCAAGCTCTGTATGTAACTCAAAGATGCTAGCAATAATCTCTGTACGAAACTCAGATACAACAATACGAACCTCCATACGCACTGCATCGATCAGTGCTGATGTCTGTCTGCTGATCGCTGCATGCACAATCTCGACCATATCCTCACGAGTAGCGCTGTGTACTGATGCCTTGGCCTGTGTGGATGTCTTGGCAGCCGATGCTTCATGATCTCTAGGTTGTGCATCTCTCTAAGGATCAACCAGGTTTGGAACATGTCCACGAAGACGCAGTCTTGAGTGTCCCGTGCTGCGTGAGAGGGTGGTACTGTTGATCGGTCCCATCGGCTCTCGTTTACGCTTGGCAACATTAGGCACGGCACCGGCATATAGCAAAAATTGGGTGATCAGGATCCCGAATGGCAGTACATCTGTCGAAATGTATCGGGACTCTGATTGAATCCTATCGAATACATACCCCACCAGGTCGATAGGAATGCCACGAGTGACCCGTATCATAAATTTCATCCAATCAAAGCCAACCTCTGTCTTGTGCTGCTGAGGGTCAATATTGTTGGCGATTATCAAATTTAGAATCTTGAAGAAAGAAAATAGATCTGCTTGCTTGATACTCTTCGCCCCGTCATATAGAGGAGCATTTGGACCAACAACCAATTCCCTCACCTCATTTGTATAAACCGGTGCTGCCTCCTCAGCTGTCTCCACCTCAGCCGAAGGATCAGACTCTCTAGGCACCACGTTCGGATATGCATTTGGCAGCTTAGGAATACTGAGATCCTCAACAAGTTCGTCCCATAAAAATACAACTAGAACTTCTCGAACAGAGATCCTATATGCCCCTTCATCATCTGGGCTGGTACCACTAAGCACTCTATATAACTCAGCATCAATGTCAATATAGGAAACGGTGTCCCATGATTCCTCTCACTCATCTAAGATAGGTCTCCAACCACGATCGCTAAAGACTGATGGCAAGGAATGACCCTCCCAGACAAGACTCTAGAAGTCAGAAAGTTTCACCTGTCGCTTTAGTGAAACAGACCTCTCGCTGCCTGGACTGATAGTAGTCTCAGATGGATTGCATCGCTTATGTCTAGACCTAGAAGAAGACGCCATGGTTAATCAATCTGAAATTTACAATTAAAGAGCTTATCAATACAACATTAATGATACAAATATAATAAATAAATATTCACTAAATTACATACGAATAGCAATTTAATAACGTGAGACATTGTGAACAATAGACTTTTATAAAAATAATATCAAATTATTTAATATTAATTAGATTAATATTAATAGAAATTTAATATTTACAAAATGTGAGAAACTTTCTATATTAATTTAATTATAATATACTATATATTCTCGTTAAGATTTAATAGAACTATAATATAGAATAAAAATAACGATTCACTAATATTAAAATTTTAATTATACCGTTCGAACGCCAAAATTAGTGTTCAAACGGTATAAAACATGTTTGGCTCGTATCGTTTGAACGTTTGAACGGAGTACCATTTGAACAGTTAATAAATAAAACATGTTTGGCTCATACCGTTCAAACGCCTTACCTAGCATTCAAACGGTATGCGAGTGGAACTTAGAGTCCATGGAATCCTTCGATTCCATGGATTTTTCAACAAAATAATACAAAAAAATTTAAATAAACATTCCTACAATAGGTTTAAGCAAATCTACGGTAAGTATTGATGGATAAATTATTTTATCCTAATTTAAATAAGTAATCCATCAAAACCTAAATTTAAACGGTAAAATGATTAAAAAAAGAGTATACTAGTGCTTAGAGGAAGAGGTTTTGACTAGGTATTGTTGACGGCGGCGACGATGGCTTCAAATGGCAAAGATGGACGATTATTGAGGAGAAAACAACCTGAGTGTTCAGCATCCGTGAAAATAACCGTCTGCGACAACTTATATATGCAATACCATTAAACAGTTAGTTAATACGTACAAACGGTTTACTTCAATATATTTATATACTATACTTTATTTAATATATTATAATAATTTATTATATAGTAAACTACATGTACCAGGATATAATAATATAAGATATATTATTATATAAGATAATAATTAGTGGTGGTTTATAATATACTATATATATAGTTATTATATTTAATATACTATATATTATATAATATATTAATATATTATATTATATATATAATATACTATAAGTTATATGATGTAGTATAATATAGTATATAATATATTATATACTAGTATATATTATATAACATATAACATATAGTACTATATATTATAGTACTACTTATATGATATATATAGTTAATAATATATATTGTATTTTACTTTACTATACTATAATGAGCAATGCTACTCATTATCTCATTTTTCATCACTCTCTCATCATCTTATAATGTGGCATTAAATAATTGGAGATTATTTTTTATATTTTACTTATTAGTCTATCATTTAATACCACATCATGGGATGATGAGAAGATGATGATGAATAGATTTATTCTACTATGATAAATATGATATTATAGTCTAATATCAATGATACTATATATATTAGTTATAGTCTAATTAGATGACACTATATATGATAGTATATATATGTTATCTATAGTCTAATATATTAACATATTATATTATAGTTATAGTCTACTTGAATGACGCTATATATGATACTATATATGATATCTATAGTCTAATATATTAACATATTATATTTTAGTTATAGTCTAATTAGATGATACTATATATGATACTATATATATGCTATTTATAGTCTAATATATTAACATATTATATTTTGTTATAGCCTACTTAGATGACACTATATATGTTAGTACTATAGATGACACTATATATGATACTATTATATATATGTTATATATAGTTTAATATATTAACATAATATATTTTAGTTATAATCCAATTTGCTGACACTATATAATATGCTAGTTGTATAGAGGAGACAATATGTTGATACTATATATATGTCACTTATAATTTAATTAGTATGATATTATATATTATATATTCTTCACTATAATATAATATATAATATGCTCGATTATATATTATAATACGATATTACTATAATACTAAACTATAGTATCATCTAATATGTCTATATATATTAATGTTGTTCTTTTATTTAAAGGTATAGTGTAACAAAAAATTATTAAACATTTACCAAACCATTCGAACTGTTACTAATAAGCGTTCAAACGTTTATATTTATAAGATAGACTTGGTGAGAGAGCATCTTTTTGTCAAAGGTATTGACAAGGGTTATACTGATTGGGTCTTACACAGCAAACCATATCCAACTTCATTCGAGGCTCCACATGAAGGAATAAGAGATCGATGAAGATGTACAAGCAGAGGTTGTTAGAGATGAATATGATGAGGATATGGGGCAAATGTTAGGTGACATCGGTGCTGGAATGCTTATGGATGAAGGTGACATGGACACATCAAGTTCAAATGATGGGGGCCATAACACTTTTGCACGATTGTGGAATGATTCACAGCGTGAGCTATATCTAAGATGTAGAAAACACAGTAAGTTGTCATTTACCGTAAGACTTCTTCACATAAAATCAATGTGCCGATTATCTATTAAGGCTATCAATATGTTATTTGAGCTATTTAAAGAGGCACTACCATCAGACAATACTTTACCTCGTAACTTCTATGAAGCAAAAAAGTTGAAACGATGACTCGGATTTGATTACAACATAATTCATATATATAAGAATGACTACATGTTATTTTGGAGAGATAATGAGTAGTTGAACAAGTGTCCCATATGCCACGAATCAAGATGGATATCGAACAAGCAAAATATGCTGCAAAAGGTCATACATCACTTTCCATTGATACCTAGATTACAACGATTATTTATATCACGCACAACGGCTGTAGATATGACATTGCACTTATTAGGCAGAGTAAGGAACAATGATATTTTATCACATCCTGCTAACTCCCAAGTGTGGAAGGAATTTGACCAGGAACACCCATGATTTGTTGAAGAACCACGTTAATGTGCAACTTGGGTTGGCAACAGATGAATTTAATCCGTTTGGGAACATGAGTACTAGTCATAGTACTGGCCAGTTGTACTTATGCCATATAATCTACCACCGTGGAAGTGTATGAAAGATCTATATTTTATGATGAGTTTACTGATTCTAGGTCCGAGATTATTGGGAAATAATATAGACATACACTTACAGCCATTGATTGCATAATTGAAATATTTGTGGGAGAATGGGGTTGTCACATTTGATTCATCAACAGACAATTCGTTCAAGATGCATGCTGTAGTGTTATGGACAATAAATGATTTTCTTACTTATGGAAACTTGTTAGGTTGGAGTACTAAGGGAAAATAGCATGTCCAACTTGTAACAAACATACCAAATATGAATGGCTTACGTACGGGGAGGAAATTTTGTTTCATGTGTCATCGTCAATTTTTATCTAGTGATCATAGATGGCGGGAAAATTCTAAAATATTTGATGGGACTGTTGAATGGGTCCAACCTCCACCATATTTGTTTGGCGAAGATGTACTTTAAAATTTTTTTATGTTGGTTGTAATGAATTTGGTAAAAAACAACGAAAGAGAAAATGAGCTACGAATGAGTTGAATTGGACAAAAAAGAGTATATTTTTCGAACTCTCGTATTGGTCGAAGTTAAAATTGCGGCATAGTCTTGATGTTATGCATATTGAAAAAGATATCTGCGAATCCGTATTGGGAACATTGATGTCAATTGAAGGAAAAGTAAAGGATACATTAAACTCAAGGAAGGATTTGAAGCGTTTGGGAATAAGATCGAAAATGCAATTGCAAGAAAATGGTTTGTCTGTCTACATGCCGATTGGGTGGTATATATTGTCAAGGAACGAAATGGCTACATTTTATGAGTGGCTAATGAAGATTAAATTACCGAACGGTTATGACTCGAATTTAACAAGGTGTGTGAGAACAAATGATTGGAAAATAACTGGATTAAAAAGTCATGATTGTTATGTCTTCTTATAGCGTATCTTGCCTATTGGTATCTATGGGTACTTGACGAGAGACGTGTGCGTGGCTTTGATTGAGTTTGGTGCATTGTTTAAAGACTTATGTGCTAGGATGTTGAATGTAGAAGCTTTGGATCGAATGGAATAGGAAATTGCCATAATATTGTGTCAGCTAGAAAGTATTTATTTACCCACCATCATTCTTCGACGTCATGGTTCACCTAGACGTTCATTTGCCACGTGAGGCTCGACTTACAGGACTAGTTCAATATAGATGGATGTATCCCATTAAACGATTCATTGAAAAGTTGAAACGTACAGTGGGTAACAAGGCCCTCCCAGAAAGATCAATTGTAGAAACATATATTGATGATGAGTGGCATACCTTCTGTTCCAAATGTTTCCACGGAATTGACACTAGGACTGATCAGCTAGAAAGAAACTTTGACGTTGATCGAGCAAGACAACAAAATGTATATTGTGTGTTTTCCCAACAAGTACGTCCAATTGGTGCAATGCGTGGTTATGACTTATGTGGAAGAGAGTTCGAGAAAGTTCGGTGGTACGTGCTAAACAATTGCCCTGAGATAGAGAACCACTTGAAGTAAATTATAATTTTTTCTTAATTTAAATTCGCTCTTTTACTTCAAAAAAAATCTAAGAATATAAAAGATTTGTGATAATGATTTTAATGATCATATTAACGTGCTCAAAGAACTGTGATTAAATGATATAAACCAAATATATGAAAAGGAATTCCCGAGATGGTTTGAAGAACGGGTAATGACATTACATATGCTTTACTCAATAATCAATGAAAAAATTTTGATTTAAATTTTGATATAATATATGCTTTACTCAATATGTAGGTTATACAAATGCATGCGAATAATCCAAACGATATATCGGATGAACTGTATGCATTGGTGTGTGGCCCATCGAGACGCGATACTCGATATTCTACATGTATTCCTCTATTTTTCATCTAAAAAAGACAAGGAATCTTTTTCATGGCAGCTCTATTTTATTTTGGTGTGTCACGTGATTTTTGTGCGTCCAAAACACAAGCTTTTCAATCTATAAATGGCCATCAACCATTGCTGAAAAACCCATACCGAAACCCCTCTCTATGCCGTGTTTTAGCTTCCTTTTGAGTTAATTTCGATCTCTCTTTTTCCCACAACTCAGGCTTAAAGTTTTTCTCCATTTCAAACCCTAGTAATCCAAAAATTTCAAGTGGGTTTTTAATAGTATTTTAATCTCCGTTTCATTCGCCGCGTATTTCACCGCTTGAGATATCTATCGGTAAGTTTTTTACTCGTTTTAATATTTAATTAATTATGTGTTGCTCTTAATTTATTTATGTTGTTTTATTTTATTTATATTCCAGTGTGTAGTTTAGTTAATTAATAATTTCATTTTAATTTAGGCATTTATATTTAAGTATTTAAATTATCTTGTTCGTAATATTATTTGTTGTCATTTGAGTTGTTATATATGTGTTGTTTTAGCTACGTTAAATGTTTTCATTATTTTTGGTAATAATATTTATTTATTTATGATGTTTTATGTTTTAATTATGTTGGCGCGTTGGATGTGATTCTAACGGCAAGTTCATGGGTTTCTGCGTGGAGTTGTTGTTCAACATTTTCACTATCTTCAGGGATATTTTTTTTAGCGAATGTATTGTAAGTATTTTTCCAAATAAACTTTGAGATTTAATATATTTTGCATTAATAAGGCATGAGTTTTGGTTGGATGGTGGATTTAATTATTTTCTAAGAGATAGATGTTGAAGTGTTTTTTTTAAGGGTGGATGTAATTTGGCCCTAAGGAGTTTAAAAGGAAGTATTCTAAGTATTCATCTCTGGAATAAAGATATGACGTTGATTTGGTACTTTGAGTAGTTTAAGAGTTAAAGGCTATAAGTAAAAACTTAGTTCTTGTTTTGAAAGTCAACAAGTAAGTAATAGGTCTAAGGAATCCTAAGGTATAGCTAAGCCCTTTAATAGTTTAATAATTGATTTATTTATTTTTATAAAGGTATGTATGAATTGATAGAAGAAAGGAGAATGAGATACTAAATTTGGAAATCCTTTGAGTAATTTGGTTGTAATCGTATGGAATAGAGACGTTTTGGTTGTTACCTTTTTGGGTTGAATGAATATGATGTTCTTCAAATATGACTAAGTTTGCATAGTGTGACATGATCAAGATAAGTTTTGGAAATGCATGCCTCATATGTTTAACAAATTACATGCTTTGCATGAAAGTCACATATCACATGCATGCTCATTGAAGTGATGAGTTCCATGTCCTTTGGATCATCATGTTTATCATAAGAAAATAAGATAAGAAATATTTTATAAGAACCTCAAAAGCTGGGACAGGGTATTGTCCTAGTAGAACTCCTCTGGCCACTCTAGAGTGCTTAAGAATAGAGTGGTAACCCCTGAGTTGACGAAGAACAGTCAACGGGTTACGATTGGTTCCTTTTTAAAGGTTCGCAGAGCGTGGTCGTACCTAGTGCTGGTGGGTGCTAATAACGGCAAAGGTGTAATGACCTGTCGTAATGATTATGATTATGATTATGATTATGACGTATTTACCTTAATTTGACGCGGTAACCAACAGGAAACACACGGTGCATAGGAGAGCCATGATGTATCCAATATGACAAATATGATAAGATATGTTAGCCTAAATGAAAGATATGAATAAGAAGAATGACACGTAAAAACAAAACAACTCTTATAGAGGTAGAAATAAGAACAAGACAAACTATCATTTTTTTAAATCTTATTTAGTAAGCTTAGAAGATATTCTGGATATATATTGTCAAAAGTTATTTAGTTAAGCCAGTGAGATTAATTGCAGTTGTACCTATATTTCTCGTAAACACTGAACCTCTTATCTACTGATGTTGACTTTATATTTGAACTCTCTCTCGTTCTAGCTCTTCTATTCGTGGTTTCATATTACGAGCGTACCTATCTGCAAATTTCTTCAACTCCATGTTTTTTTCCTTAACCTTATATTCACTCTATCTTTGTTTGCAAGTTTTTTATGCAACTCAAATATTTGATTGTTAAACCGATTAACCTCACTCACCCTCCTCACCAGTAACCTCTAAACATTGTCGTACAAACGCAGCATATTGAGAGTACTGAGAGTTCTTAATCCTCCAACAATCTCAAAATCAATCTTATCAGAAAAATGCATCTCTGTTCTATCATAATGTTGACAGAGCTAGGCCTCATGCCTTTGCAGCTTTTGTTGAACCTGAGTAACTCTAATTATTCGGCTTTCCACAGTTTCTACTAACACACCATTTTATTTGTATATTGATTTTTGTGAGGGAGTAGTTTTAATGATGCCAAAATGGGGAGAAGTTTTATACTAGAATATTAACATGCTCTCTCCAATATTTTATTTAGATAAACATCATTTGAATTCTTAATCATGTTAGATATGCTAAAATCATGTTTATCTATTATTTGAAGAACTAACGCATATTTTTAGGGGGAGTTTAAGTATTATTATAGGCCTTGAAGTTCTACTAAATATTTGTTATCATAAAAAAGGAGGAGATTGTTGAATCCAAGGTTTCAAGTTGTCTACACAGTGAAGCCAAGCACATAATTGAATCAAGTATGAGCAAGAAAGGGAACAAGTCTACAAAATAAATTTCTTAAAGTAATTTTGTACATCTCTTGATAAAATTTGAAATTGAATTAAAAGTTAAAATTAATCTTTTATCGTAAAACATCAAATTGCATTTTTCACATATACATAACATCATTAAAAATTCTACTTTTGAAAATTGTAATTTTTATTTGTGCATGACATTATTAAAAGCTTGAATTTTGAAAATTGTATTTTCACATATGCATGACATCATTAAAAATTTAAATTTTAAAAATTTGTAAGATGATTGATTGTCATTTTTAACATATGCATGTTTTGTTTTAAAATTTTAAAAAGTGATTGATGCACTTTTGACAAATACAAAAGGTAGATGATTTAGTTTGAAAATATTGAAAAGTGATTAATGCTCTTTTGACATATGCAAAAAGAAGATGATTTGGTTTGAAAAATAAATCACACTCATTTTTTCATTTGCGAAAAGTAAAAGATTAAGTTTGAATATTTTGAAAAATGAATGAGTTGTTTTTGACAATTGCAAAAAAGAGAAGCTTTTATTTGAAAATTTTGAAAAGTAAATAGTATTCTTTTTTGACATATGAATCCTTTTAAATATAAAAGTGAAGTTTCATATGCCTATAAATAGCTCAATGGGGATCTTCAAGACTATAACAAAAGCTTATACCATAATAGTTAGTTTTGTAACATTCATTCAAAACTTCCAATCTATTTTCTCTAAGCATTGAATTTTAATTTTTGTTTATTTTGAGAGATATATAATTTGCATTATCTTGTTTTTATTCCACTCAATGAGGAGTGTATTCTGATAATCTACTCATTATCATCTCTTGTATCAGTAAGAGGGTATATATAACCCTTGTGTGTGTAAAAAGTGTTCTATACAAGGAATAATTGAATCACCACGTGTAAGGTGATTGTAAATGTAGATAGTGTTCTACACAGGAAATAATTGAATCACCATGTTTAAGGTGTTGCTCAAAAGTATAATAGATTTCTATCTCCACCTGAAAGATGTTGAATAATGAATTTGAAAATCCTCAAGAGGTAACTTGAAGTGAGAACGTAGACAGTGAGACTAAATCTCGTTAAAATACTGAATTTGCTTCTCTCTTACTTCTTACTCTTTATATTTTCTACTACTTCGTATTTTAATTATATTTTATATTGTGTACTTGATTCACAATTATTAATTTTTTTAATACAACCAAAATTATTCTCCCTTTTGTGTTAGTCATCTGGGTAACACAAAGAAATATCAAGTAATTCCCAGCTTCTCCTCCTTCTCCATCTAACTCAGTGTGCTATATAATAGCTAGTGACCCTTTAGCTGCTCCTATTTCCTCAGCTTCATCATTCATCCATTCAAGTACAAAAATCAGCCTGCTACACAATAATAAAATAGGCATTTCTCACACCTTTCTGGTATCTATGATTAATTGTAAATTTCGTAGGCTGACCAAGCTTATGGATTCTTTTACTAGTATGACCCAAGAATACTAACATATGGACATAAGGTAATAAACTGACTAAAGAAAGAAGTTCATAAGATACAAGCCTCGTTGAACGTCCAAAGCAGTAGACATCGTTTAAAAATTGATGTGGAGAGGTATAAGCGAACAATGGAGAAGACAGACTGTTTGGTTTGTATTTTAATATCATAGTTATTTGTAATAATTTCATATTTTGGAAAATTTTGAGCGTGTCCAACTATTGTTTGTAATTAAACAGTACATTAGATTAGTTATAATATATTTAATTGTATATAATTTTTTTTGGATTTATATTTAGTTAATTTTAGAAGACTATTTATTATAAACGTATTTTATTTAATTGATGGGTATAATCGTATTAAATTTATGTAGTCATGTGCTTTAAGAAGAAATATTATGTTTAATTTTTTGGTAGGAAATAATTAAAATAAGAAAAAAATGAAAGAGTAAGTGGTTAAGAATTGAAATGGGGGTAAGAGAAAAAAATAATAAAAAATAATAGAAGAATGTTATTTTAATAGAATAGAAAAAATATAGAGAATGTAATGAATTTAGTGGAGGGACGGCAGCCGCCCCCTGTCCCACCACTAAATAATGTGAATGACCCCACCACTATTATATTAAATTTGCATAGTAACTTGCATAGTGACTTGCATAGTAACTTGCATAGTAATTTCAAAGCCTATAAATAGGGGCTTCAGTTGTAATGAAATTCATAAGAAAATATAGAGAGAAAGAAAGTTTCAGTTCTTAAGAGTTTCAGAGAGAGTTTCTTATTTCTCTTTTACAATAGTAGTTCCTTTCTTTAAGTTTCATAACACGTTATCAGCACGAAGGTTCTACCAATTCTGAAGCTAGTGGCCTTATTCCTCTGTAAGTTTTTCAATATATTATTTGAAGTCTTTAATATATTTTATTGATAATTATCTGTGTGAATTTATAAATATATTTTTTGAGATACACATATTTATTTCATTATTTATATATGTAGAAAATGGCAAATCTTACAAAATTGGAATTTGTTGCTCTTGATATATCTGGGAAAAATTATTTATCCTGGATACTTGATGCTGAAATACATCTTGATGCAATGAACCTGGGAGAAACTATTAAAGAAGGAAATCAAGCATCCCTGCAGGAACGTGCTAAAGCAATGATTTTCCTTCGCCACCATCTTCATGAAGAATTGAAAACTGAATATCTCACGGTAAAAGATCCCTATATTTTGTGGAACAGTTTAAGAGAGAGGTATGAACACCAGAAGACTGTTATCCTCCCAAGAGCTCGCTCTGAATGGATGCACCTGAGGTTGCAAGATTATAAAAGTGTTAGTGAGTATAATTCCGCACTTTTTAAAATAAGCTCAGTATTAAAATTATGCGGTGAGAAAATCACCGATGAAGATATGCTAGAGAAGACTTTTACTACATTTCATGCCTCGAATGTGCTCCTGCAGCAGCAGTATTGAGAGAGAAAGTTCAAGAAATATTCTGAACTTATATCATGTCTTCTAGTAGCTGAGCAAAATAATGAGCTCTTATTAGAAAGCCACCAGTCACGCCCTACTGGCTCAATATCATTCCCTGAAGTGAATGGTAATAGGTTTGCATCATTCCCAGAAGTGAATGGTGCATCCTTTAGAAGAAATCGGGGGCGTGGACGTGGACGTGGTAGAAGAAATTATAGAAATGTTGGTCATAGAAATGACAACATTAAAAGGGATATACCATATCACCAGAAGTGGTACAATTCAGAAAGGGGTAAAAATCCCCAGAATAATTCTTCAAAGAAAAGTGAAGAGGTGTGCCATAGATGTGGAATGATTGGACATTGGTCACGTACCTGTCGTACGGCCAGGCACTTAGCTTATTTATATCAAGCTTCTATTAAAGGAAAGAATAAAGTGCATGAAACAAATTTAGTAGAACCATCAGATGATTTATTAGATTCAGTAAATGTAGACGTTACTCATCTTGATGTATCTGATTTCTTTAATCATCCTGATGGTAGTATTGAACACTTAATTGGAGATGGAAGTGTTCCACTCAATTAATGTATTTTCTTTCTATCTGTAATAAAAGTTTTTATATATTTTGTAGAACCATGGATCACATTGATGAGCATTTTATCTCTGAGTTGAATGATAAAGATATATGTCTGGCTGATAGTGCTACAACTCACACAATTCTCAAAGAAAATAAATATTTTCAAAATCTAACACTGAGTAAAGCCTATGTCCATACCATATCAGGTTCATCGGATTTAATTGAGGGCTCCGGAAGAGCTTATATTGTGTTGCCTAATGGCACCAAATTTTGTATTGATGATGCTCTATTCTCTTCACAATCCAGAAGAAATTTATTAAGTTTCAAAGATATACGTCGTAATGATTACCATATTGAAACGACCAATGAAGGCAGTAAAGAGCATCTTCTTATTACTAAAACAATATCGGGCCAGAAGCTCGTTTTAGAAAAACTGCCTGCTCTATGTTCTGGATTGTATTATACAAAAATGAGAACAATTGAATCATATGTGGTAATGCACCAGAAGTGCATTGACCCTAAAGTATTTATGAATTGGCATGATCGCCTTGGACATCCGGGTTCTATAATGATGAGACGAATTATTGAAAATTCACATGGGCATCCCTTAAAGAATCAAAAGATATTTCTACCCAATGAATCTCCGTGCTCTGCATGTTCACAAGGTAAGTTGATTATCAGACCATCTCCCTCAAAAGTCATTGTTGAATCTCCATCCTTTTTACAAAGGATTCACGGAGATATATGTGGGCCTATTCATCCATCAAGTGGACCATTTAGATATTTTATGGTTCTAATTGATGCATCTAGTCGATGGTCACATGTTTGTCTTCTTTCCACTAGAAATGTTGCATTTGCTAGACTTATTGCTCAGATAATTAAACTACGAGCACAATTTCCTGAGCATCCAATTAAGACCATTCGATTGGATAATGCAGGTGAATTTTCATCTCAAGTTTTTGATGATTATTGCATGTCAATAGGAATAGATGTTGAACATCCTGTTGCCCATACACACACACAAAACGGTTTAGCTGAATCTCTGATCAAAAGGCTTCAATTAATCGCTAGACCTTTACTTATGAAATCAAGACTACCTATTTCTGTTTGGGGACATGCTATACTTCATGCAGCATCTCTAATTCGCATTAGACCATCTGCATATCATAAATATTCTCCATTACAGCTTGCATTTGGTCAACAACCAAATATTTCTCATCTTCGTACTTTTGGATGTGCTGTATATGTTCCAATTGCACCTCCGCAACGTACAAAAATGGGAATTAGAGATGTTGAACAAAAATGTGCTTTTTGATGATTATTGCATGTCAATAGGAATAGATGTTGAACATCCTGTTGCCCATACACACACACAAAACGGTTTAGCTGAATCTCTGATCAAAAGGCTTCAATTAATCGCTAGACCTTTACTTATGAAATCAAGACTACCTATTTCTGTTTGGGGACATGCTATACTTCATGCAGCATCTCTAATTCGCATTAGACCATCTGCATATCATAAATATTCTCCATTACAGCTTGCATTTGGTCAACAACCAAATATTTCTCATCTTCGTACTTTTGGATGTGCTGTATATGTTCCAATTGCACCTCCGCAACGTACAAAAATGGGTCCTCAACGTAGACTTGGGATATATGTTGGTTTTGATTCTCCATCCATTATTAGATACCTTGAACCCCTTACAGGGGATATGTTTAAAGCACGTTTTGAAGATTGTCATTTTGATGAATCAAATTTTCCGTTAATGGGTAAAGAAAAATCGGTGCCTGAAGCACGACAAGATATTACTTGGGATAATAAGACCCTGTCTCATTTTGATCCTCCTACAAATGAATGTAAAAGGGAAGTTCAGAGGATTATTCATTTGCAAAATGTTGCAAATCAATTACCGGATGTATTTACTGACACTAAAGGTGTAGTAAAATCTTATATTCCTGCTGTTAATGCTCCAGCAAGGATTGAAGTCCCTGAAGGACAAATTGTCAAAACAGCAATAGGTGAATCTAAAATACGCCTGAAGCGTGGAAGACCTATTGGGGCAAAAGACAAAATTCCCAGAAGAAAAAGAATACAAAATGAATTTGGTGTTCCTGAAGAACACGTACCCACAATACAGGCTACAAATATAATTGATGCTCTTAAAGAGTTCAAATCTTCTATTCCAGAACCTCCTGAAGAGGAAACTCCTGAAGAGTATAAATCTCCTAAAAAGGGACCTCCTGAAGAGGTGTGTCATGAAATGTTTTCTCCTGAAGAGGAACAGGTACCTGAAAATAATGAGATCTCAATACATTTCATGAAAACTGGAGAAATTCTGGATAGAAATAAAACTGTTGTCGACAACATATTTTCATATAAAATGGCCCTTGACATTACCAGAAGTAATGAAGAAAGTGAGCCAAAAAGCGTCGAAGAATGTCGACGTAGAAATGATTGGCCAAAATGGAAAACAGCTATTGAAGCTGAACTAAATTCGCTAGCAAAGCGAGAAGTATTTGGACCTGTTGTCCAAACACCGAAGGGTGTAATGCCTGTTGGATATAAGTGGGTATTTGTACGAAAACGTAATGAGAAAAATGAAATTGTGCGGTACAAAGCACGGCTTGTCGCACAAGGTTTCCTGCAGAAACCCGGGATTGATTATGAAGAAACATACTCTCCCGTTATGGATGCAATCACATTTAGATTTTTGATTAGTCTGGTTGTTACAAAAAGATTAGAAATGCGGTTGATGGATGTGGTCACTGCATATTTATATGGATCCTTAGACCATGATATATATATGAAAATCCCTGAAGGATATAAGATGCCTGAAGCATCTACAAGTACATCTAGAAATATGTACTCAATCAGACTACAAAGATCTTTATATGGGTTGAAGCAATCCGGGCGCATGTGGTATAATCGCTTAAGCGAATATCTATTGAAAGAAGGATTTGAGAATAATCTTATATGCCCATGTGTTTTTATTAAGAAATCAGAATCCGGATTTGTTATTATTGCGGTTTATGTTGATGATTTAAATATTGTGGGAACTCCTGAAGAGATCTCAAAAACCGCTATATATTTAAAGAATGAATTTGAAATGAAAGATCTTGGTAAAACAAAACTTTGTCTCGGCCTGCAGCTTGAGCACTTGCCAAATGGAATTTTTATTCATCAGTCCATGTATACTGAGAAAGTCCTAAAGCATTTTTATATGGACAAATCTCATCCTCTGAGTACTCCAATGATTGTTCGAACACTTGATGTGAAGAAAGATCCATTCCGTCCTTGTGATGACGATGAAGAAATTCTTGGTCCTGAAGTACCATATCTCAGTGCAATTGGAGCTTTGATGTATCTTGCAAATTGCACTCGACCAGATATTACATTCTCAGTTAATCTGCTTGCAAGATATAGTTCTGCACCAACTCGAAGGCATTGGAATGGCATTAAACATGTCCTTCGTTACCTTCATGGTACGGTTGATATGGGATTATTTTATCAACGTGGTTCAAGTCCAGAATTGATTGGGTATGCAGATGCAGGTTATCTTTCAGATCCACACAGAGGTAGATCTCTAACTGGATATTTATTTACTTATGGAGATACTGCCATATCATGGAGATCTGTTAAGCAGACACTATCTGCTACTTCTTCAAATCACTCAGAAATCATTGCTATTCATGAAGCAAGTCGAGAGTGTATTTGGTTGAGATCAGTTATTCAACATATCCAGGAAAAGTGTGGACTTCCTATGATCAATAATAGCCCAACAATCTTATATGAAGATAATACTGCTTGTATCACTCAAATCAGAGGAGGATACATCAAAGGTGATAGAACCAAACATATTTCACCTAAATTCTTTTATACTCATGAACTTCAAGAGAAAGGTGAAATTGATGTCAAGCAGATACGATCTAGTGATAATCTGGCAGATTTATTCACAAAGGCGTTACCAACTTCCACATTCAAGAAGATTGTGCATAACATTGGAATGCGAAGACTCAAAGATCTTTTGTCATGCACTTTTCAGGGGGAGTAAATGTGCTGATTGTACTCTTTTTCCTTCGCTGAGGTTTTGTCCCACTGGGTTTTCCTCTGCAAGGTTTTAATGAGGCAATCTTAAAGCACTTGTGGATACATAAGAAGACTGTACTCTTTTTCCTTCGCCATTGGTTTTTCTTCCCACTGGGTTTTTACTTGGCAAGGTTTTAACGAGGCAGATTCCTTATGAGTGGTCATTCAAGGGGGAGTGTAATGAATTTAGTGGAGGGACGGCAGCCGCCCCCTGTCCCACCACTAAATAATGTGAATGACCCCACCACTATTATATTAAATTTGCATAGTAACTTGCATAGTGACTTGCATAGTAACTTGCATAGTAATTTCAAAGCCTATAAATAGGGGCTTCAGTTGTAATGAAATTCATAAGAAAATATAGAGAGAAAGAAAGTTTCAGTTCTTAAGAGTTTCAGAGAGAGTTTCTTATTTCTCTTTTACAATAGTAGTTCCTTTCTTTAAGTTTCATAACAGAGAATAATATATAGAATGTCTTTTTGAATTTTAAAGGACCACAAGATGTGGCCTAACCCAAAGACATATGCCGAGACTCTAGGATTTCATAACACAAAAGGGTAATGCTGCGTTTTTTTTATATGATTTTTTATAATATAATATTTTTTAAATAAAAAATTATAATATTATTTAAAAATAATTACTTAAAAATTATATGAAAAATTTTAAAAATAAATCGAGATTCTTAATAAAAATCCCAAATAATAATAAATAGCATTTTTCTAACACAATGGTATTTAAAACTTTGCTTCAGATCACAAGCCCCTCTCTCCGCGTCCAAACGGCGTAACGAACCGTCTTTTCTTTTCAATTTCATCGTTATTACTAATAAATACCGATAACAAATCGATACGGTGAAAAGAAAAACAAACGAAAAAGGGTGAACAGAAGGCGCGGCGCGAATTGCTGCTGTGCTTTGTTTCCACAAAAACGCTAATTTATTTTGTTCATATACCAGGTGTTGTGGGCGTGGCGTATATATTCCTTTTGTTTTTATAATAATTTTGGAGGAATCTAATGCTATACCCAAGGGTGCACAGGCCATTCATGGACCCTACGCTTCTGGGTCTCCGATCTATTTGATCATCCTTGATGTTCTACGTGGCAGCATCTAGTAGATCTTTTCGAAACCCCCGTCAATACTTTGTTGACGAAAACGTTAACTCTTTTTGTCCAAATAAAACGGCAGCTTTTCCAATACCATCGTCCCCCTTTCTGTTCCTCCTATTAGAAATATCATCCGCCTTACAAAAAGACAAAATAAAGCACCGAGTTTTCCAGAAGGAAGAAGAATGGCAGACCAACTCACCGATGACCAGATCTCTGAGTTCAAGGAGGCCTTCAGCTTGTTCGACAAGGATGGCGACGGTCAGTATCTCCCTCTCTGTATTGATGAATATGATGTTTATTTCCTCTTTGTTCGTCTCAGATCTAGTTCTTATGAACTTGTTCGTTGTTTCTAAGGATTTATTTGGATCTCGTTTTATCTGCGCTTTTATATTATGTATCTTCCGTTTCTATGTTCTTGATCTTTTTTTTAACCTGAAGTTTTTGTGGCTCCATAGTAATAAACCTTGATTTTTCTTTCCGTCTAAGGATTTCTCTCTCTTCGTTTCTCTATGTTTCCATTTCTTGTACCGTATCTGAGCTGTTTTAATTGATAATTTATTCACCGTTTGCTAGCTGGGGGAAAAATTGAGTGGGAGGAAAAGAGATCAACGATGTAAGAGATTGAATCTCATGTGTTTATAGTTTGGAAGACAACAATTTTCTGAAAGGTTTTAATCACCCAACAATTCGGCGTTTATTCTTTAAAAGAGGAAAGAGTGGATGCGGTTATAGGACCATGAGATCTGCCAGTGTGCCCATGTTGTTCCTATGCTGTCAATATTTGTGTATTGTAGTTTATTGATATATAGCAGTGTTCGAAAGATTTGAAGAGACTGATCTGCCTTGTTCATGCTGCATGTTTTTCGTTTCACAGCATCTACTGCGTAACCTGATACATTTACTTTTAACAACACGCTCACGGGCGTGATGTTATGCATAAAAAATTGAAATATAACAAGAACACCAGTCATCCAAGTGTAAAGCAATGATTTGCAGGTATATTTCGGACAGTGGTGTGATTGGCAACGTGGCATGTTAGCCAGCCTCTATGAGTTTGGTGGTAGATTCTCTGAGAAGAATAATTTGAAATTTATCTTTGAGCTTAATGATTTGCAGGTTGCATCACTACCAAGGAGCTTGGGACTGTGATGAGGTCTCTGGGCCAGAACCCAACTGAAGCAGAGCTCCAGGACATGATCAATGAGGTTGATGCCGATGGCAATGGGACCATTGACTTCCCTGAGTTCCTAAACCTCATGGCCAGGAAGATGAAAGATACTGACTCAGAGGAGGAGCTTAAAGAGGCCTTCCGGGTTTTTGACAAGGATCAGAATGGGTTCATCTCTGCTGCTGAGCTGCGCCATGTGATGACCAATCTCGGGGAGAAGCTCACTGACGAGGAAGTCGATGAGATGATCAGGGAGGCTGATGTAGATGGTGATGGTCAGATAAACTATGAGGAGTTTGTCAAGGTGATGATGGCTAAGTGATCAGTTTGTCTCCCACCAAAAACCCTAGTGAAAATTCTCTCTTTTTATAACCAAAAACCAAAAAAAAAAAAAAAAAGAGGGTGAGAACAGGGTTGACAATATGATGCATGGCCTTCTAGTTTACCTCAATCTTCATTTTCATTCGCCTTTACAGGGACTATAGTGGTAGTAGTATGTTCTGCTGGTGGTGGTGGAAGAATGTTCTATTTCTATCCTTAAGATTGTCTTGCGAGTCTTTGCAGTTTTTGTCCCCTTTTTTATTTATTTCTTTGAGTTGGCTTGTAAACCTGATCTACCTGGACGATTCAATGTTCATTGTTGATTGAATGACTTGTTGTATTGGTGGTACTTTTGTATCTCAGGATCCAAATTAAGAAAGTCTCCATAAGAAGTGTGTGATGACATGAAATTGTTAGCTTTGTTTTGGTTTCACGGATTTTTGAAATTATTTCATCTTATCTTATCTCATTTTTACATTTTTTTTTTTTTAAAATAGTTTCATTTTAGTGAAACTCATGAGGTTGAAGCCTACAATGTGATCCAAAGATCAACTAAATACATATTCAAAATCAGTTTCTACATCTCTCAAAAAGAGAGAACTATCACTGTTCCAATAGGAGATATGTCTTAAATTTGTCCAAAAAAAGAGAAAACTAAAACTGTAAATGGACATAATGTCTGAGAGATTATTTCACTTTTAAAATTTTTTCTATACAAACGAAGTATAAACAACATCAACAAAAATTACAAACACAACAAAACACAAAACAAAAAGTACGGTTCGCTATGGTTGCATTGTGGTGGCGCGTGGTTACCACGCGCCACACTAAACGTGTGGACAACTGTTCAAAGGAGTGCAGTCACCTTAGATCTCCTGAGAATCGCCATCGGTCTCCGCGCGTTTGTAACACGTGCTACACCGTTCTGCAAAAAAAGGCGTGGTGACTTCACGATCGACGGACAAATGGATCGGCGGCATGGCGTGTGAGAGCCTTACAGCTACCAATAGCTTCGAACCTGCAAACCACCACCAAACAACCCAAAATGCCGAAAACCATCGATAAAACCAACACAAAACCGTGGTGGCCGGAGAAAAAAAGAAAGAAATTGAGAAAAGAGGAAGAAAAACAGAGGGACAGAATCGGAGCTCCGCCCTCCTAAGAAATAGTAGCGCTAGAAAGAAACCCTTGGTTTCGCCTCTGCCTCTCGTTGAGAGAGAGCAAATGCAGCTTTAGCTAGGGTTGGTGTTTTGGGTTTAACACCAAAACATCATTCAAATATAAATATTTCTTAATTTCAAAATTTTGAATTTGAATTTGAATTTTTTCATTTAATCATTTCAAAATTATTATAATATTTTTAATATTTTTAATAATATATAAAAAATAATTCAATTTTTTTAATATTTGAAGCAAAAATTAATATTAAAAAATTATATTCTATTTTTTATAATTTCTTCTGTTTTTTATAATTTCTTCTGATTTAAAAATTTTATAAAAAAACTTAATTTAAATTATTTTATTAATTTTTTCAGATTTTTTATTTCATCTCATGTCATTGGCGAGTCTTGAAAACTAGGAGGGAATTAATATTCCGGGCCTAGCAGGTTAGCACCTTTGGATTTGTGGTATATGAACTTCTAAGAGCACTAGTAATGAATCTATCAAATTTTTCTTTCAAAAAATACAAATTTGCATATACATTAAAAAATTGCCGTCATATTTGATTAAAAGTAAGAAGAAGAAAGTGGGGAGAAAGAAATAAAAGTATTTTTTGTTTAGCTTTTGAATAATGATCCATCAAAAGTGTACACTTTTGATGGATTTTTTATGTATACTTTTGATTGATCACTATTCAAAATTTAAACAAAAAGCTTTTTTATTTTTATTTTTCCACTTTCTTCTCCTTATTCTTAATCAAATATAACGAATTTTTTTGGATATGTAAGCGAATTTGTATTTTTAAAGGAAAATTTTGAAGAATTCATTACTAATGCTCTAAGACAACAATTCAATTAAGGGCTACAAAGAAGTCTAGGAACATTTTTATTGGATGGTTTAAAGTTAAATGATAGTTTTAATTGTTAAGAAGAATAATTTAACTTTTGATTGTTTTATTTGCATGAGTTTTTATATTAGAATAATATTTTTTTTAGTTATAAAAAAATAGTCAAATAATAGAACAATAATTTGGCTGTGACTATTCACATTAAATTTGTATATTGAATTATCTATTTATGAAAATATATAGTAAAGAGTAATAATAATAATTAAATATATATTTATTATTTGTAATAATTAATAATCATATTTTAATTAAATTATGAGTTAAAAAAATTAATTAGTAATCATATTCTATTTAAATTAAATTGTTAATAAAAGTTTGACAAGAAAGAGAAATTAAAAAAAAATTAATTTGTAATCATATTCTATGTGATGAGGAAGAAATTAAAGAAAAAAAACTAGCAAAATAAAATTTGGCAATTGGCTTGGAGTTGTCAAATTTGAAATTTTATTTAGTATTACTTTTTAAAGGGGTTAAAATTTATGACCTTTAAATAATTTATTGTAGGCTTTTTTTAAGTCTTAACGGTGAAATTTTTATTGGATTTAACTTTTAACTAATTTAATAATAGTGCTTTAATCTATAGGCTTTTATAGCTACTTACAATCGTGCATTTCATTTACCAAGTAGGTACCAAGTAAAACGAGTTTACAGGATTTTTATTCCGTTTATGTTTGTAGTTGCTTAGACATTTTGGACTTCTACGAGTTCTCCTATATTTTTGTTCATTTGAGCAAAGTTGAGATTGTTGCCAGCATTTTTTTTAAAAGAAAAATATACACACAACTCTTTTTACAGTTTTCTTATGAAAAAATTATTTGTAAACCTGTGTGTGTAAAGTATCCTTTCTATGCTATTGGCATAGCAAAAATTGATTTGCAAGGAAAGTTTAAAATTTAAAATTCTTATAAATCAAGCATTGTTATGTTGACAGTAAGAGTATTTTTTCCTCACCTGCCTATAAGTAGATTAAGACATTTTTTCATGCAATAATGTTTTAATTGAAAAAATATCTTTATAAAATAATTGATAAAAATAATATCATTTTATAGAAATATTATGGTTATCTAAAGGAAAGGATTGTCAATTACTTTCCTTCTCATTCCTCCACTTGTCGTACGCAAAGTTACTTGTCATTTATATTTTGCATGAATATTATTGTTATTACCATTTTTATTTGCCTACTTGATGTGCTATCCTAATGCAAATTATACTTTTTTTCTGCTTTTTATTTCAAATATTTTTAAATATATTTAAACATTTTTCAAAAATAAAAAATATTAATACTCACTTTTTTAATCATTAAGCAAATTTTAAAAAAATAATAATAATAAATACATGAATCATCAAAATAAGAGAACAAAATAAGATAGTATAATAGTATTATTCCTTTTACATTTAGAACAAGATCATACTTTGTACAAAACTTACTAAATTTATTCGTGTATTATGATTATAATAATATTTTGTTTTTGGCAATTTTGAAGAAGCTGGCACCATGGTTCTAAATCGTGACTCAAAAAGCATATGTTTGCACCTAAAAAAAAAAGAAAACTACCATGGTTGTTATTTTGTACGGAGTCGTGCCCACATACAAGCCCCATAATCCCATTCTAGGACTCCTTTGTTGTCCTACACGTGCGCAAGCATGTTTTGTTCTGTGCGCGTTAAGTTTTTTCGTTTGGATTCGAAAAAAGGTTGAAATTATCTCAATCCTATTATTATAATTTTTTTTTAAATTTGTATAAAATTTAACAAACAATTTAATTTTTTAAAATTTTAAAATAATAATAATATTAAAAAAATAATATTCTAATAATATTTTATTCAATTTTTAAAATTTTTCTCAACTTATTTCATTTCTCAATCTAAATGAGGTCAACTGAGTTATGCCCATCGATGAAATGAAACCCAGATTTCAAGTTTTCAATTCTCCCTCCTCTGCCAGCCTCCATCTTCACACCTCATTTTCTCTCTCTTCCTCACTCTCTCTCTATTTTGCTTCTTCAAGCCCAAATCTATATTTCTATCATGTCCTTTTTTCTTTTTTTTTTTTTTTGTACCAAACGCAATATATTTTTTTTATGGGAATTTAGCAAGCGGAATTTGAACTTGTTAAAAAATGAATTAGTTGGAATTTTTGTTTGCTAGTTTACTTTTAAGGATGTGTACTGAGAAGTTTTGCAGGGTGGTTGGATTGAGATATTTTTATTCACGGTGGTAAATAATAAGTATAATTTTTACATAAATTTTAATACTTTTTATTTATTAAAATTATTTGTTTTCTTTTATTTATTTTAATTTATTTATTTATTTGTGTTTAAAGAATGAGAAGGATTATTGATAAAGAATGGTAATTTCTGAAAAGTCAGTTGAAAAGTAAAATAATTTAGAATATAAAATATGTATTTAATGCTAAACTACATCAAAATTCTAGAAAATAAAATTAGTTCATAATAAAATTAAAAATAAAAATAATAAAACTAATATTTTTCATTGGAATTAGTTTATGAAACGTGTAGCTGAAGATTCATGCTTAATTGCTTATGCTGTGAAATAAGAGTTTGATTTTGATTTAATTTGCAGTGCAGTGGTTAACGTTCATTAATTAGCATGTATTCAAGAAGTTGGTATGCAGAATACTCTTCAATAACATTCATTAAGTTAAACAAGAAAAAATTAAGAACGAAAAGCAAAGATTGAGTTGTTGTAGGAAAATGATGGTGACTGTTGATGTCGTGTTCCGCGGCCTGGACAATCCGTGCTGATGAAGGGGTGGAGGTGCCCTAAGATCACTTCGATATGAAAGCTAACGAATGAGGTGAATGGATATTAAGTATAAGAGTAGTATAGATTGATTACTTAACCTGCGTACATGGAGATCCCTAGTTATTTATAGGGCTTGGCACACCCCGGACTTAGCAATCCGGGTGGTATGGCAGTCGTCCTTCTCATCTGTCAGGTTATCACTCTTTTTGCTGAGTTTGAGTAGATCTCTCTGCCTCCGAGATTTTGTCCCGGCAAGCTATGCCTTATCTTGTGCTGTGCCAACTCCTCCTTCCATTGCAGAAACATGCTTGCACTCTTGACCTGCATTTAATGCAGTGAGGGGGTCCTTACTTGGGATCGAAGTGCCAGAGGCTCCAAGCATTCTTGCAGAGTTTAGCTGTTGACGCCCCTGTTCACACTTGGGATCGCATGTGGACTGAAACGTCGGGGATGAGCAACACAAGGAAGTTCACCTCTCATCATATCGTATATAGGCATTTTTTTTAAAACAGTAAAGAAAGATTTTCACAGGAGAAAAAGGTCAAGCATTTCTACAACATACATCACATGGTTTAATAAGTCTAGTATCCCAAAATAACTTCAATTAAGATAATAATAACATAACTCATAAGTTCAAAAGTTGTTCTTTCTTCCAAAACAGAGGAAGACCCTAAAATACATAAACATAAATAACCAACAACAACTAGGTGCTGATCCCATGACTCTCGACTCTAGAAATAGGCTCGTCCTTGACTTCTTTCAGGCCGGGTCCAAAAAGAAACTGAGTCAGGCCTAGCTGCTTGCAGAATAGGAGGCCCGTCCTTACTTCCGAAGTATAAACGCAATCTATAAACAAGGACCCGTCAATCTCCAGAGACATACAGCAACCTATACACTGGCAACCAACGGCATCTAAAATCACACTCAGCTGCATATTCACTATCAGCTGATTGTACAAAATCGGGGTCACTACGTCAAAAGGGGGAGAGGTTACCAGACCATTAGGGGTATGGGGAGTCTCCTCAGTCATCGTTGTCTCTGTCGCCATCGTCTCCTGCAACTACTTCTATCGTTCCCTAACGAGGAACGATAGTGAGGATATAAAAGGGGTGAGATTTCGAAAAATCTCAGTAAGTACATAAGTATTTCAACGGAAGCATTTCAAACATATCTTTAAGTGAATAACAAACAAACGTATACACACTATGCAACAAGGGACTTATGACTTAACTGATGCACATATTCATGTTGTCTTTTATCATCTTGTCTTTCTTTTAACTTAAATCACGCACTTGCTTATAAAATCATGTAAAAAAATCTCTTGACTTAAATTTCAAAAGACATCATTTTCGTACAATTTTCGTCATTTCTTATCTTAGGGCGCCACTTCACATATTCATATCATTCTTTGGGCTCAAAAGCCGTTCTTTCTTGTTATGACTTCTTATTGGACACCTTACGGTTCCCCTATGCATTGTGTGTTCCCCACTAGTTACCGTCATACCAGGTGACCACTCAAGCCTAAGTAAATACATTATGCGTTACCGCAACACCCGTAGATTACTCAAGTTGGGGCGACTACGTTATCTGCTCTTCATCACTCGGTAACCACTCAAACTGAGCGACTACAACCTTATTCTTATAACGCTCTTTGGCACCCACTAGCATTAGGTGCGACCACGCTCCCGTCACCTTTTAGAGCTATACATGGTCCACCAACGGTTCTTTGTCGAACTAGGGACTTTCACTCAACTTTAAACACTCCTGAGTGAACATGGAGTTCCACTAGGGCACTATCCCATCCCAACTTTTGGGCTTCTTATAAAATTTTAATCCTTTTCTTTTGAAAACATATTTGACTCAAAGACATGGTTTTCATGCTGTATGCATGGGACATGCAAACCCTTAATGCTAATCATGCGATAACCCGAGACGAACCCGAGTGCACACTTAGTCATTTTCTTTCAACTTACCATTCAAACAAGCACATAAATGGGCCTAATGGGTTAAGTGGGGTGCTCGGCCTCCACCCCTATGGTTGGGTCAAGATCCTCTTTGGTTACTATCTAGAGTTTCTTCCTTCTATTTTCTTCTTATACTCACTAAACCTTAGTAAAATTATTGAAATAATTTTAGCTTCACAAAAAGGGATAAACCGAAACCCTATAGTCCCTTAGACTTAATATTTTAAATCTCTTCTCTTCAAACCAAATAGCACACTTAATCACCTATGGGAAAACCGAAAATCATACCATTGTATCCTCCTAATTTTTATGCTTCTAAGTTATCCAAACACTTGAAGTTTAAACATTACATGAAAGGACAATTAATTATAAAAAGTTTAAATCCTAGAAGTTCTCCAATCCGGAAACCCCTAGGTGCATCATCTATATTTTTCTCAAGTTTCTAATTTTAACTCGCCATGCATGCATTTTATTACAATCTACCATATTAATCATGATATGTTCATACCAAGAACAAAATATCTACATCCACCAATATTTTGTAAATATTTATCCTAGCATGATACATTAACAAAGCATGGATTTTCTTACTAAATAAACAAAATATTTCTTCAAGTAACCTATTCTACATCATCCAATATCCAACAAGATTAACCTTAGTCATGCATGCATATATCATGTTGATTTCTTCAAGTAATCATATATCATGTTGATTTCTTTGCAACAAATTGACTAAATCCACCAATCATATTATAAACTTTCAAACCTAAAGGAATCATAAGATTTAAACATGGATTTATACCTAGATAAAGCATAGTATTTTCACTAAGAAATTTCATCATGGCATAACAAGCAAGGAATCAATCAATACATACACATTCCCTTAAAAATATACTAGAAATGCTAAAGGCAAAATAAGAATATACTTACAACACTCCTAGTTGGATTAGATTAGCTTTGAAATATATAAAATATTTCATTAGAAAAACTATATTCATAAGGTTTTAAAGAAAAGATTTTTGAATAAACAAAGCATAGGTGTGGTGTGTGTTCTTCTCTAGGTTTCTATGCTTGTATTTGCTCAAAATGTTACTTACCTCTTCAAAGGCACTTCCACTCAAGACTACTTGCTTCTTCCTCCTCTAAACCTAGAGTATTTTGATATTTAGGTGATAGAAGAAGATAGAACAAAGCGAGAGTAGGGAGAAGTGCTTAAGGCCGAGAGGTGTGTGTGTGTTTGTGAGAAAGCAACCAAGTGAAGGAGACCCAATGCAATAGGCTATTCGGCCATGAGGGCTTCTTAGGCTCTTAGGCCACTCATTCCCTAGTAAAGAGTTGATACTTGATGGATGGAAATACTTGACTCCCATCACTAGAGTGAAATCATGCCTAAGCTAGCATGTACTTAAATGACAACCTCCCTTCCCCTATTTTCCTATGGCCGGCGCCCCCCCAATGGGTTTTAGCCCCTTATTTCCTTTCACACAATTCTTCTATCTTCCAACTATCATCTCATATGTCCATCCAAGAGATTGGAAGATCTCATTTTGGGAAAAAGAGCATGAAGCATTTGGCCATCCCATTTTTGGTCTCACCCGAAACCTTCCTCTTTCACCCATGGGTTTCTTTCTTTTCAAGCAACCATCAATCAACTTATCAAATCACCACTCCTTCTTACACTTGTACTTTACACTCTTACACAACTCCCTCATGTCCCTTCATCTAGATTTGGTAAAAAAAAACACCCTTAGAAGATCAACTCATGGCCCACGATTTTGGCTCAGCTGAAACCTTCTCCCTTTGCTTGCTTTCATCTTCTTTCCCTCTCTCGAGTGATACCACATCCTTCTATCACTCACTCACTCAACCACTCTTACTCTCACATGTCTTCTCAAGATCCCCCCAAAAGTCATTCACCTAGATTTGGATAGGATTACATGGGAAATACCCCAAAGGGGTTCGGCTAGGTGCTTCCACCGAAGCCTCCTTTCCTTCTCACTTCCATTTCCCATCTCATGCCACATGTGTCACTCTCTCGTAGATATGGCATGTTACTAGGAAGACTAAAATGGAAGATCTCTTTGTCCTTCACACTTCCCAAGTTATCCAAATGATGAGAAAAATCCTATCTTGATTCTCACACTTCATCTTTCAAGATAACCACTAGTCAACTCTCCAACTACTAGCATGTTCATCTTCTCATCCACTAGTCTTTGAAAACTTACTAAAACTCTCCTAGAGTGGCATGTGTCCTCTTGCATGGGCTTGGTTCACTAATGGATTCCATCTTATGGGCTTATGGGCTCATACACTACACTTTGGGCCATTTCTCTAATTTATGCTTCCAAAACTCAAATCTATGCCCAAGCCTTTACTTGATCCAATTTAAATTGCCACTATTATTATTAAAATAATTAATCAATCAAGATAATGAGAAATGAAAATTTGGGGTCGTTACGTCCTCCCCATTAAAAAGAAGATTTCGTCCTTGAAATCGTTTACACGATATTATGGTTATTAATTAATTAAAACATTATACATTTGACACTAGTGGCAGTGGATTCATCTGACGACGAGTATGTGGGTACGTCATCCTCTTCAGTCATAGAGTCCTGAGAAAAGTAGAACACGATGTCTACGTCCGGGTCATAATACATGTTTGCTCTTAACTCATTTAGTCTATACATGATTTCATCCTCGGTATCTATTTGGGGTATTCCTTCCTCCTTCTGCCTAATACGGTCATTTGAGGTGTCTGAATAATCCAGAGGGGCTCTATACTTGGTTTGCTCACCTCACTCCGTATCATCCTATGCAAGTGCTCTCTCTCTGCTCTCAACCATCTGCTAGGTGGTTGTCTCTCCTCATGGGGCCTAGCACGATAAAAAATAGGTGCTCCATTAAGATCTATGTCCATAAGATGGGTACGATGCCTCTCATATTGGTCCAAAAGTCTCAGCCTTTGCACTCTCATTCTTTCACGCCTTCTACGTAATATTCTTTGCCTGTTTTCCCTTCTTTCTCTCAATTGAGCTACCGATGCTACTGACATTCGAGGGTTTTTCCTATTTCAAGCCATATCCAGGTTAAAGTTTCACAAGGTCACTATGATTCTAAGAAATAATTGAAGTAGTGACAAACATAAAACAATAAAAACACCCATATATATCAATATATAAGTATCCATACAACATGACAAGGTTCAATCAAAAAGACAACAAACACGCTACTAATTTACAAACAAATGAGGGTAATTCGTTCTCATGACGTCCTCACACTCCCATGTTGCCTCTTGAAAGGTAGAGTTGTTCCAAAGTACTTTGACCAAGGGAATTCTTCGATTTCTCAGTTCCTACTCCCTGCGATCTTCAATCCGCATTGGCCATTCCTCATAGGTTAGATTAGGGCATAACTTTATACTGCTTGGGTCCATAATTGTTGTTGGTCCTTCACCAAGACTCTTCTTTAATGACGATATATGAAACACATTGTGGACTCCTTGCAGACTCACAGGTAAGTCCAAACGATAAGCCACCGGTTCGACCTTCTCAAGGATCTCATAGGGTCCAACATAACGGGGACTCAACTTTCCCTTTTTGCCGAATTGAGCTACTCCCTTCAAAGGTGAAATTTTGATATATACCCAATCACCTATTGTGAAATCCAATGGTCTCCCATGTCGATCCGCGTAGCTCTTCTGCCTACTATGGGCAATTTTCATTCTTTCCCATATCATTTTCACTTGGGTTCTGACTTCCTGTAAATATTCAGGCCCTAACACTCTGCTTTCACCTACTTCATCCTAGTATAGGGGTGATCTGTACTTTCTTCCATATAACGCTTCATAGGGTGCCATCTGAATAGTGGCTTGGAAGCTATTGTTGTAGGCAAACTCGATCGAGGGTAAAAGACCTTCCCAATCACCACTTGAATCTAGCACACAAGCCCACAACATGTCTTCTAAGGTTTGAATAGTCCGTTTTGTTTGACTGTCAGTCTGTGGATGATAGGCACTGCTGAATTTCAAATTAGATCCCATCATCTTTAGTAGGCTTTGCCAGAAACAAGACGTAAATTTGGGTCTCGATCTGAAACAATTGTTTTGGGTACACTGTGCAGTCGTACTATCTCCTTCACATAGATCTGTGCCAGTCTCTCCATGGAATCCGTATTGGCCATTGGCAAGAAATGTGCACTCTTGGTCGTCAACCGTTACCCAAATTGTATTCTTTCCTGTCGGCCTTCTCGAAAATCCTACTATAAAATCCATAGACACATCTTCCCATTTCCATTTCGGGATCAGCAAAGGTTGCAACATTCCTGCTGGGTATTGATGCTTTGCTTTAACTAGTTGACATATCGAGCATTTCGCTACGAACATAGCCACGTTCTTCTTAATGCCTTCCCAGCAAAACTTTCCTTTCAGGTTTTGATACATCTTGGTGCTTCCTGGATGAGCCGTATAAGGAGTGCAATGTACCTCCCTCATAAGCTTCTCCTTTAATTCTGGATCATTCGGTATCACTGTCCTCTTTCCAAAGTATAGTGTCCCATCATCTGTTATTGTAAACTGGGGCGATCCTTGCCCTTCCAACAATTTCTGTCGGATCTTTTTCAACTTGGCATCCTTTCGTTGTCTTTCTCGAATTTCATCCTCAGTCAGAGAAACAAATTCTTGTGCTGCTGCCAGCATTGCTTCCCTAGGCAAGCTCTTAACTAGCATGTCCCGCATAGCTGTCAGTATTGGTGGTTCTTCCGCTTAAGTCTTTCGGCTTAAAGTGTCTACCACTACATTAGTGTCTCCAGATCTTTAAGCTCTTGTGATCCATGTATATTTCACACTCTTCCCTATACAAGTAGTGTCTCCAGATCTTTAATGCAAACACTATTGCTGCCAGTTCCAAATCATGAGTGGGGTAATTTCGTTCATGATCTTTAAGCTGTCGGGATGCGTAAGCAACTACTCGTCCTCCATGCATCAAAACGCATCCTAAGCCCATCTTCGAATCATCGTTATATACCACATTCTGTTTATAAGGCTGGGGTAGTGCTAATATTGGTGCCGACGTTAGCCTTTTCTTGAGTTCTTGAAAACTCTGCTCGCACTGGTTATTCCAGACATACTTAATGTTTTTCTTAGTCAAAGTCGTCAAAGAACCATTTAGCTTGGAGAATCCTTCTATGAACCTCCTATAATATCCTACCAATCCAAGGAAACTACGTATTTCATGTGCGCTTTTCGATCTCTGTCATTCTGTCACCACCTCAATCTTTGTTGGATCCACAGCCACTCTTTTCGCTTGAAATCAGGTGGCCCAGAAACTTGACCTCTCGAAGCCAAAACTCGCACTTACTAAGTTTGGCATATAGTTGGTGTTCTTGTAAAGTACTCAGCATGGTCTTCAGATGCTCTTTGTGCTCTTCGTCATTTCGGGAATATATCAAAATATCGTCGATGAAGACCACAACAAAGTTGTCTAGATACTGTCAAAAAATTCGATTCATCAGGTCCATGAATGCTCCTGGAGCATTCGTCAATTTAAAAGGCATAACCAAGAACTCAAAATGTCCATATCGAGTTCGAAAAGCAGTCTTGGACACATCCTGCTCCTTGATTCTAAGCTGATGATACCCTGATCTGAGATCAATCTTAAAGAATATCGTTGCTCTTTGTAGTTGATCCAACAGATCATCTATCCGGGGTAATGGATATTTGTTCTTAATGGTGACCTGATTAAGATCTCTGTAGTCAACGCACATCCGCATCGTTCCGTCTTTCTTCTTCACAAACAGTATTGGGGCTCCCCACGGTGAACTAGGCCGTATAAACCCTTTCTCTAGCAGCTCCTCTATTTGCGTTTTCAAATCCTTCAACTCTATTGGCACCATTCTGTACGGTGCCTTATGAACTAGAGCAATGACGGGTTCCAATTCAATGGTGAACTCAGTTTCACGATCAGGGGGCAATCCAGGCAGATCATCTGAGAATACTTGAGGAAAATCTTTTACTATTGGGATCCCTTCAATACCCTTGGCGTCCTCCAATGCATTCAAGGATAATATTAGAAACACTTCTGCTACTCCTTTTAAACTTTTGGTTATTCTTTTTGCTGTCACAATAGAGGAAACAAAACTAACTATCTCTCCTTCATAACGTAGCTTTTCTTCTTCAGATAGCTCGAATGTTATCTCCTTCTTTCGACAATCAATCTTGGCGTAATGCTTAGAATACCAATCCATGCCCAATATTACATTGAATCCCAACAAGTGAAAACTATCAAGTTGGCACCTTACGCCAACGACCTCCAACGGGCAGTTCCTCACTATCCGCTGGCATCCAATCACTTTCCCGTCGGGGAGTGATACTAACACATTCTGAGCTAACGGTTCTACATCTAACTTACACCTCCATACACAATCATATGAAATGAAGGATCTTGTCACGTCGGAGTCAAACAAAGCAGACACCATATTACACATCAAAATAATTTCACCAGTAATGATTCCAGCGTTTATAGCTTCCTTGTTCTCCACGTCTACCTCTCCGGGGGTAATGGCATATACCTTAGCCTTCATGGGGGTTTTTGCTTTCCCTCCGGGCATTGCAGTTCCACTAGAAATCATCTATGAGTAGTCACGGATCATGTGGTCCACTTGACCACATCGGAAGCAAGCTCCTGTCGCCACTCAGCATTCGCTTTTATGTGGTCCCCCACAAGTTCTGCATGGTGGCAAAGATGTCGGCACTCCCAGTCTGCTCACTTTGCCCTTCCCTTTATCCGTGGGAAAAACATTCCTTCTCTTTCCCATGTCCTTTCCTGAAGAATAGGGGAAACTTCTCTTCCTATGCATCTGAGTTTGATTAATCAGACTCTTCTACTCTGCTTTGGCGATGGTCGCCACATTTACTAGTTCTTGGAAATTTTCAATTCTCAGATAGGCCACGTGGTTGCGAATCCTTGGTTGCAGCCCATCTTGAAATTTTTTTGCCCGCATTTTCTCAGTTGACACCAAATGAGGAGCAAATCGTGCTAACTCCATGAATTTAGCAGCATATTGGTCCACTGTCATGCTCCCTTGTGCCAGTATGGTGAACTCCATAGCCTTCCTCTATTTGACAGACTCTGAGAAGAAGCGGTCATCAAATTTCGCCTTAAATCGTTCCCAAGTAGGATCCACATTTTCTCCCAGCTCTTGCTGCAGTAGCTTTCTCTTGGTGTTCCACCATAATCGGCCTCCCCTTGCAGTAGATGACCAGCGTACTGTACTTTCTGAGTTTCCGTGCACCCTTTGATTTCAAAGGTGCGAGCTCTAGATCCATGATCCAGCAATCCGCTTTCATGGCTCCCTCAGTTCCCATGAAATTCGGGTATCGGTAGACTAAAACTTTTCATAGGGGCATCCTGACGTTCCTCCGCCTGTGTTTGGATGACATCGGCTCTATTCCATCTGATTCTTTACTAGCTCTGTCATTTGGCGGATAGCCTCTACTATCGCCTGTCTGCCATCCAATGGGGTGTTCTGAGCTTCCCTTTCTCCAGTTCTAGGAGGAGTAATAAGTGGTGTATTTTCCATCGTTGGTATGACAGGACTCAAAATGTTTCTGTCTGGTGGTGCCTTAGGTCTTGGGGTAAGAGCGCAACGCTTTCCTCCTGCCATAATTTTCCTGAAAAAGACAGAACCTTCACATGAGTAATCCTAATTCGTGATTCCCATTCCTACCACCCAAGCTGTTATCACTTATAGAGACATCATCTTCAACCAACCTTTCTAAGAGTTCAAGCCTATCACTAAAAGATCATAACCTATACCATGTGATTCTTTTCCTAGGACTTGTGCTTTTTACCCAGAGACTTAACTGCTCTGATACCACTGTTGTCGACGCCTTTGTTCACGCTTGGGATAGCACGTGGACTGAAACGTCGAGGATGAGCAACACAAGAAAGTTCACCCCTCATCATATCGTACATAGGGTTTTTTTTTTAAACAGTAAAGAAATGTTTTCGCAGTGGAAAAAAGTCAAGCCTTTCTACAACATACATCACATGGTTTAATAAGTCTAGTATCCCAAAATAACTACAATTAAGATAACAATAACATAACTCATCAGTTCACTAGCTATTCTTTCTTCCAAAACAGAGGAAGACCCCAAAATACATAAACATAAATAACCAACAACAACTAGGTATTGATCCCACGACCCTCGACTCTAGAAGTAGGCTCGTCCTTGACTTCCTTCAAGCCGGGTCCAAAAAGAAACTGAGTCAGGCCTAGCCGCTTGCCTAATAAGAGGCCCGTCCCTGCTTCCGAGGTATAAATGCAATCCATAAACAAGGACCCGTCAATTGCCAGAGACATGCAGCAACCTATACATTGGCGACAACTAGCCTCTGAAATCACACTCAGCTGCATATTCGCTATCAGCTGCTCGTACAAAATCAGGGTGACTATGTCAAAAGGGGGAGAGGTTACCAGACCATCAGGGGTATGGGGAGTCTCCCCGGTCGTCACTGTCTCCGTCGCTATCGTCTCCTGCAACTACTTCTATCGTTCTCCAATGAGAAACGATAGTGAGGATATAAAGGGGGTGAGATTTCAAAAAATCTCGGTAAGTATATAAGTATTTCAATGGAAGCATTTCAATAATATCTTTAAGTGAATAACAAACAAACGTATGCACACTATGCAACATGGGACACATGACTTAACTGATGCACATGTTCATGTCGTCTTTCATCATCTCGTCTATCTTTTAACTTAAATCGTGCACTTGCTTATAAAATCATGTAACAAAACCTCTTGACTCATATTTTCAAAGGACATCATTTTCGTATACTTTTTGTCATTTCTTATCTTAGGCGCCACTTAACATATTCATATCATTCTTGGGGCTCGAAAGCCGTCTTTCTTGTCATGACTTTTTATTAGACACCTCACGGTTCCCCTATGCACCGTGTGTTCCCTGCTAGTTACCGTCACACTAGGCGACCACTCAAGTCTAAGTGAATACGTTACGAGTTACCGCAACTCCCACAGACTACTCAAGTCGGGATGACTACATTATCCACTTTTCATCACTCGGTAACCACTCAAACCGAGTGACTACAACTTTATTCTTATAACGGTAAGGCAAAAGCCTACGCTTCTCTTTGACACCCACTAGCATTAGGTACGACCACGCTCCGGTCACCTTTTGTCGACCCAGGGATTTTCACTCGACTTTAAATACTCCTAAGTGAACAGAGAGTTCCACTGGGGCACTACCCCTCCCAACTTTTGGGGTTCTTATAAAATTTTAATCTTTTTCTTTTGAAAACATGTTTGACTCAAAAACATGGTTGTCGTGCTGTATGCATGGGACATACAAACCCTTAATACTAATCATGCGATAACCCGAGACGGACTCGAGTGCACGCTTAGCCATTTTCTTTCAACTTACCATTCATGCACAAGTGCATAAATGGGCTTAATGGGTTGAGTGGGGTGCTCGGCCTCCACCCTTATGGTTGGGCCGAGACCCTCTTTGGTTATCACCTAGAGTTTCTTCCTTCTATTTTCTTCCATGTACTCACTAAACCATAGTAAAATTATTGAAATAATTTTAGCTTTACAAAAGGGAGTAAATCGAAACCCTATAGTTCCTTAGATTTAATATTTTAAATCTCTTATCTTCAAACCAAATAGCACACTTAATTACCTATGGGAAAATCGAGAATCATACCATTGTCTCCTCCTAATTTTTATGCTTCTAAGTTCTCCAAACACTTGAAACTTAAACATTACATGAAAGGATAATTAATTATAAAAAGTTTAAACCCTAGAAGTTCTCCAATCCGAAAACCCCTAGGTGCATCATCTATATTTTTCTCAAGTTTCTAACTTTAACTCACCAAGCATGCATTTTATCACAATCTACCATATTAATCATGATATGTTCATACCAAGAACAAAATATCTACATCTACCAATATTTTGTAAATATTTATCCTAGCATGATACATTAACAAAGTATGGATTTTGCTACTAAATAAACAAAGCATTTTTTCAAGTAACCAATCTACATCATCCAATATCCAACAAACTTAACCTTAGTCATTCATACCTAGCTAAGCATAGTATTTACACTAAAAGATTTCATCATGGCATAACAAGCAAGGAATCAATCAATACATACACATTCCCTTAAAAATATACTAGAGATGCTAAAGACAAAATAAGAATATACTTACAACACTCTTAGTTGGATTAGATTAGCTCTGAAAATATATAAAATATTTCATTAGAACAACTATATTCATAAGGTTTTAAAGAAAATATTTTTGAATAAACAAAGTATAAGTGTGGTGTGTATTCTTCTCTAGGTTTCTACGCTTGTATTTGCTCAAAATGTTACTTACCTCTTCAAAGGCATTTCCACTCAAGACTACTTGCTTCTTCCTCCTCTAGGTGATAGAAGAAGATAAAACAAAGTGAGAGTGGGGAGAAGTGCTTAAGGCCGAGAGGTGTGTGTGTGTTTGTGAGAAAGCAACCAAGTCAAGCAGACCCAATGCAATAGGCCATTCAGCCATGAGGGCTTCTTAGGCTCTTAGGCCACTCATTCCCTAGTTAAGAGTTGACACTTGATGGATGGAAAGACTTGACTCCCATCACTAGAGTGAAATCATGGCTAAGCTAACATGTACTTGGATGACAACCTCCCTTCCCCTATTTTCCTATGGCCGGCGCCCCCCAATGGGTTTTAGCCCCTTATTTCCTTTCCACCATTCTTCTATCTCCCAACTATCATCTTATATGTCCATCCAAGAGATTGGAAGATCTCATTTTGGGAAAAAGAGCATGAAACATTTGGCCATCCCATTTTTGGTCTCACCCGAAACCTTCCTCTTTCACCCATGGGTTTCTCTCTTTTTAAGCAACCATCAATCAACTTATCAAATCACTACTCCTTCTTACACTTGTACTTTACACTCTTACACAACTCCCTCATGTCCCTTCATCTAGATTTGGTAAAAAAAAAATCCCTTGGAAGATTAACTCATGGCCCACGATTTTTGCTCATCTGAAACCTTCTCCTTTTGCTTGCTTTCATCTTCTTTCCTTCTCTCCAATGATACCATATCCTTTCATTACTCTCTCACTCAACCACTCTTACTCTCACATGTCTTCTCAAGATCCCCCCAAAGGTCATTCACCTAGATTTGGTTAGGATTACATGGGAAATACCCCAAAGGGGTTCAACTAGGTGCTTCCACCGAAGCCTCCTTTCCTCCTTACTTCCATTTCCCATCTCATGCCATATGTGTCACTCTCTCCTAGATATGGCATGTTCCTAGGAAGACTAAAATGGAAGATCCCTTTGGCCCTAGACCCGCCCCCGCATGCGAGCTACCACTCGCTGTGAACTACCCGAGAAGCGGTCCAAGGCTCGATGTGATCGAGAAACCTCTCCTTTCGTCTTCCCAGGTTTTAGTCTTACCCTTGCCTTCCTCGAATCAGCGGGTCAAGACGATGCTGAAGCAGCGATTATCGAAGAGACAAGGAGATTGATGGCAAAGACTAATTCTGCTACTCGTCGAAAGGTGGGAGTGGAATCCCCCGTTCGCTCACCTTGACCTCACCCATGCTGAACTCACCCTGGAGCAGGAAGACGAGGTTGAGGCGGTCCTTAATAAGATTTTGTCAAACTGAGTGATTGGCGACTGATGAGGGTGAGGTGGATGAAGTGGAGCTCGCCTTCCTCAATGCTTTGGCTCATCCCCTACTCTTTTTTGTAGGTACTTCATACTTTTCTTCCTTTGCACGGGGCCTTGCACAAGCCCAGGAGGACCAGGAGCCTGCCATTAAGCGACTTCCGAGCACCCTAGAGGATTCCCTCTCCTCTCAGAGAGGCTTTGGAGCCCACTTCGGCTCCTAGAGAGGGCTTGGGTCACAGCATGCTGACGATGACACTCACTTGGGGGCAATGAGGGGAGCCGAGGTGGGGCGCCGCGAAGGAGTAGGTGGAGAAGTTTTGGGGAACCAAGCTAAGGTAGAGGGCGAAGTTCTTGAGGGTACGGGTGAGGTACCCTCTAACACGGAAGTCAGTGTTGGGGAATTGACTGGCGGGGAGGACGCAGGAAGCCAGACCAAGGTCTTCGATGAAGAATCCAAATTTAAAGCAATGGAGAAGAAGAAGTATAAGGGAGTCTTGAAAGTGTTAATGTTGTTATGGGGTTTTTTTATTATAGTTTGTGGTGCAATGTATAATTGTATATATATCTAAAAAATGGTTATGTATCTCAGACATTGCTATGTCTCATATAATTCGTTATACCTTTTCTAAGACTTTAATTTAAGGTGCCGTACTTTTATTATGATATTTGAGATGCAATGTGTTTTATTGTAATTTTGATTGGCCACTTCGATCATTATGCGAGTAATACATGTTATCTCTATGGCAAAATTGACTTCATTGGGTTTTTCTACTAAATTTAATAAAACTTATCTTTAACTTCAAAAAAAAATGGCCTTTGCAACAATAATGCCCACATATGATTGTAGTTGTATATAATTAATTATATATTATTTATTACATATATATACTTTTAAATTTTATTTATATTATCCACTTAAATTTAGTTGTGTATAATTAATTATGTTATTTATATATATTATTTAGTATCAAAGCATTATTATATTATTTGATGTATAATTATTAATTATAATATATAGTATTAGTACTAGAATACATTAATAAAAGTTATATCAAATATTAACTATATATTAATATATTAAATACTATTATATTTTTGTATGAGTTATAACTTATAGTAAACTTAAACTAACATTGTTAGTATTAAAATATATAGTACTACTATATATAGTATAGTAACCATAATATATACTATTAGTATTAGTATATTATTAACAATATTATTAGTAGTTATAGTACTACTATAATATATATTATAGTTAGTACTATATATAGTATAGTAACTATAATATCTAGTACTCTACAACTATAAATTCAAATATATATGACTATTAATTTATAAATTAATAATATAACTATTAACTATAATATATAGTACTCCTATGTATAGTACTACCATAATAGATAGTATTAGTACTATATATAGTATAGTAACTATAATATATAGTATTAGTATTAGTATATTATTAACTATATTATTAGTAGTTATAATACTACTATAATATATAGTATAGTATCTATAATAGTATTAGAACTATATATAATATATTTAGTGTATAATTATTAACCATAATTTATAGTTACTACTATTATATTAATATATTAAAGACTTTGGTAAATTTTTAATAGTTACTACTATAATAGTGTAGTACTACTATAACATATAGTAGTTATAACATATAGTAGTTATAAATATATAACTATTAATTTATAAAATAATAAACTATTAAAAATTAACTATATATATCGGCTTTTTTATACATTAATAATCTATATAGTACCCCATAACTATAAAATATGTTATTATAACTTATAGTATAGTTAAATATTAAATTATTTTTATAAATTTTTATTTTTTATTTGCCTTCTGTTTTTAATATCATATGGTATTACTTGACTTATAGTACTACATCTTATAGTACTACTATATATTGTATAGTAACTAGAACATATAGTAGTGGTATGAAACTACTATAATATTATTATAACATATAGTATTACTATAATTATTATTTAGTATCATAGTATTATTATATTATTTAGTGTATAATTATTAACCATAATATATAGTTACTACTATTATATTAATATATTAAAGACTTTGGTAAATTTTTAATAGTTATAGTACTACTATAACATATAGTAGAGTAACTATAACATAAAGTAGTGGCAAATATATAACCATTAATTTATAAAATAATATTTTATAACTTTTTATTTATAAAATATATATGGCCTTTTTTATAAATTAATAATCTATATAGTACTCCATAACTAGTATAGTTAAATATTAACTTATAGTATAAGTTTTTATTTTTCATTTATCTATTTTTTTAATATCATGTTTGTGACAACCCCAATTTATGTCTGGAATTTAACATAAACCGAAGTGTTAGGTTAAGTAACACTAGGTTACTCACCTCTGTACGTAACAAGGATCTAATGCATGCATCTAGACTTACTATGATATGCAATATGATTCGTATTGGATCAAGTCTAAATTATAAAAATTCTATAGATCACATGGAGAAAATATAACTACAACATCTACATCATTCATTCATAGTTTAACATTGTACTGATATATACATAACCCAAGTAGTTTTCACAGTCATCAAAATATTCATAACATCACAAAAGATCATCCTTAAAGCCACTTGGACTCCTTCTTTACTTTAGGAAATTCCCTCAGTGAAACATATCAAGGCTAATACAAAAGTTGCAAAACATATCATGTAGACCCCACATATGGACAGGGAATCATCTAGTCCCAAAATCAAGCAACATCCGATATGCCGTTCCTCTTCGGAGAAGACAGATACATCGTGGCTCCATAATCTCATCGGCTAGTCATAAGTGGGAGGTCCAAAAGAGGCAAAATGATTCAAAATAAGGACAATAGTCAGAGAGCCCCTTAGGGCTCCTCTGAGCCTCCTGCTGCATCGAGGCTTTCCCCATGTCAGCCATCAAATCCTATAGTATAATTTATATTCCCAAGAAAAATATAGAAAACACACAAAAGTTTGAAAATCTCAATAAGTGTCACAATTAGCTTAATAGAACATAGACAAAAGTGAACATTTATAGTCACGAAAAACATTAAAAACACATAACTTGAAATATGCTCAATGCGATTTATGCATGACTTATGGTTCACTTGACTTAGACAGACATGCATCTCATGAGGACTTTTCATCTTTTTCTTAAATTCTTATTTTCTTAAAATCTTACTTAATTCTTAATCTCGACGGGCGTTACATATCGCCATCCCCATTAGGTTTCTTAGAATGACGCGTAAGCTCTCTGGTTTACGTCAAACGTCCGAACATTACGTATCGTCGTCCCCGTCATGACGTAAATAATCTTATCTAATTATGTCAATCGTACGGGCGTTACGTACCGGACGGTTCCCATCATGACATGATTCATATTTTAAGATGGGCATTACGTATCGATATCCTTATTGGCATGTCAGTCATACGAGCGTTACGTATCGCCGTCCCTGTCATGACGTGACTGACTTTTTTTTTTGTTCATATCATATTCTTACGAAATTTCTTATCTTATTTCTTAAAATGGACATCATGTCTCATGACGACACAAATATGACGTAATAATATACAGACATATTTTTAGACTCTTAAATGCCTATCTCATGCTTTCATGAGTTTCATGTCATATAGAAACAGATCAATATCACATATGTTATACTTACATCCATTTATGTCAATCAATTACATAACTTACAAACGTATTAATTTCGTACACAATTAGTTAAACTAAACAAATCTTAAATTAAAACCACTAGGGCCGAACCTCCCTAGGCTCATATTTCTCTTCCTTTTATGCTAATCTCATATCTACATGCTCACATACAAACACATCAAATTATTTTATGACATCATACTAATCTCTCCTTTAAAATAAATGAATTAAAGAATTATAATTTCCAACGGGGTTTTGGCCGAGTGTTCTATGGGTTTCCAAGGCTCTTCTTTTTCATGATAGCTCCACAAAATCCTTCCCTTACATATTACTAAAATTTTCTACAATTTCAACCATACACTCCAATTGAACTAATTTTATTTATAATCTCACAATTATTGTTCTTGTAACTTTTCCAAGTAACTTAGTGTTTCTAAGCTTACTATAATTATTTAAATATCATGTAGATGACTAAAATCAAATAGATATAAGTTAATTTAGAATTCCACTCTAGAAACACTAGTTAGACCGAAACTATAAGTTTAAGGGTTTTTATTTTTTTGTCTTCTAAATACCTCCTAAACTCTCAAGATTCTATTAGTATATCTTAGAGAAACATATTTTTTATAATCTAAATATTTTCTTTAATATTAATCTACCATCAAGCATTAGGCAAAATAGGCTCAAACTTCAACTCAACCACTTAGCAAAGTTTAGGAGTCAAAGAGTAGCATGCATGATTCAACAATCAATTAAGAAATTTCCATACTAAAATTAAGCTAAAATGTGGACTTACAAATTTTCCAAAGCTTGCTAAAATGCTCAAACCCAGTCCTTGCAAGAGTTTTCCTCAAGATCACGCAATTAGCTCACTTAGATAGTGTTTTGAGATTAAAGGTTTAAGGTGGGTTTTTCCTTTAGCTATCCAAGGGGTATCTCATCCAAAAATGGCTACAAGGGTCTCATACATCTATTTATAGAGAGAGGGGCGACACACTTGAGCAAATGGGGAACGAAATCAGACCAAGGGTGACCAGCTATGCCTTGCTGTGGGGTGATGAGGTGTTTTGCCTCCAAAATCTCATGATTACATCTAATGTTAAGGCTTGGCTGCAAATATCTTCATCTAAGGGTTAATATTGAATCCCTTGGCCGCCTATGAGCTTTGGAGGGTATGAGCTGACAATGGGTTGGCTGACTGCCTATCCATGCATGAACCGATCCTCCACAGGTTCTTGGTGTCCATTGATACTTCCAGCCCCTTCTTACCCCAATTGGTCACTTGTACACCTCCCCAAGAAGCCATGTGTTACATTCTAGAAGGTAACTTTGAGATTTTAGGATAAACTCTGATTTTGGATTACTTAGTTAGCTTTAGGCAGATTTTTACCCCCTATGGTTTCTCCATATTTTTGGGCTAACCAAAGCTTCTAGATCAACTCATCTCCACTTTCCACATATTCCTACACATATCAAGACGTTAGAAATTTTGAGAGCCAATCATATTTTTCTTCACATGGCCGAATTTGAAACATCTCATCTAAGTCGATTATCAATTGGGCTTAATCTAGGGCCATCCACTTCTTGCCTGATTAAGTCTTCGACCAAACCGATTATTCAAAAACCCAAAAAATTAAAGTTTTAAATATCCCTCTCAAGGTTATATAGGAATTGGAATCACCTAATTTGGATTTTATATGACAAAATTATGATTATTTTATTGAAAGTCGATGGATCAGCCAGAGAATACCAATTCGGGCACACAAAGTGTTTGATTTTTGTAATATCACTTTCTTTAGAATTTCTCTCTTAAATTTTAAAAACTATCTCTTTCCAAGTCCAAACTAAAATTCTCTAGTTGATATCTTGCTATAATTCCCAAAATCCATTCATAATTTATTCTAAAATGTGAAATTTCACCATTTCATAGCTCAAATATTATTATCTAGGTTTTAAGTTCTATTTCTATGGGAGAATATTAAAATAAATTCTAAAATATTATTTTATCCCAAAGAAGTTAAAAATTTGGGTTATTACATCCTCCCCCCCTAAAATAAAGATTTTGTCATCAAAATCGCTAAGGCATAATTTAAAGGTTCAATAATAATAAAATTTATACCTCGATTACTTGTAACGGTGAACTCTTCTGAAGAGATGGGTACTCTTTCCTTTATGGACAGCAAGTCTTGAGAGAAATAAAATACCATGTCCAAGTCTTGGTCATAATACATATATACAGTAATCTCATGTAATTTGCACAATCTTTCAAACTCTGTCTCTACTATAACTAGTCGTTCTTTATATCGATGTTTTCGATCTTCTGATTTATCAGATGACTCCAGCATGACAGATTTTTCTTTATCTTCCTTTTTCAAAAATTCCCTTTCAGCTTATAACCATTTTTGAGTGGGTTGTCTCTCTTCACCCGATAAAGCTCATCTATACATATTGGGTTACCATTTTTATCTATGTCCATAATATGTGTTTTGTGCCACTCAGTTTTATTTAACCATCTTAATCTTTCAGCTTTCCACTGTCTCAGCTTTTCCTTATGGATTCAGTCTCTAAGTCTTTCAGATCTTTTCTTTAACTAATATATAGGAGTGACTGATATTCGTGCTATTCTTTTTGTTCAAGCCATTATCATGATTAAGTCCAAATATCAATTGACTATGAACATAAAAATTAAAATTAAGTATCATATGAATAATATTATATGCATACATCTTCAAATAAAACATAGATTAATACAACTAGGTTTCAAACAAATTAGGGTAATTAGCCATCATCACATTCTCGCATTCTCATGTGGCTTCCTGAAAAGCAGGATTATTCCAGAGTACTTACACTACTAACATATCGTACGATTTCGAAGAGTCTGTTCTTTCTAGTCTTCGATTTGTATGGGCCATTCTTCATAAGTTAAGTTGGGGCGTAGATTAACATGACTCGGATCCATCACCGTCACCGGTTCATTACCTAAACTTTTCTTTAAGGAAGATACGTGAAAAACATTATGGACTCCTTGCAAATTATTAGGTAGGGCTAGGCGGTAAGCTACCGATCCTACTCTTTCCAGAATTTCATAAGGTCTAATATATCGGGGACTTAACTTTCCCTTCTTACCAAATCGCTTAACTCCCTTCATAGGCGAGATCTTCAAATACACCTAGTCTCCCACCATGAAGTCTAAGGCCCTTCTACGGTTATCTGCATAGCTCTTTTGTCTACTCTGGGCCGTTTTCATTTGATTTCTAATCCTTGTAACCTGCTCCTTAACTTCTTGTAAATATTTAGGTCCCAAAATGCTGCTTTCACAGACTTTGTCCCAATATATTGAGAATAATTATGGCATCTAGCATCGTCACGAGATATAATTGTTGTCTTTGTTTGGAGTGCAATCACTTTAATATCATGGTGATTTATATTTGGCCAAGGTTTCTATAGAATGCATAACTCCACTATGGGGGTTAAACATTATATATGATATGATATGGTGATTTGATATAATATGGTATGGCATGACATGAAATGATATGATAAGATAAAGATGTTCACTCATGTTGTGCCAAAGAGTCATTGAATACGGACAATTTTTTTTTAAATGAACAATTTGAAAGGTCACTCTAATTTTTTGATACCACATTTTTTTATCTGCATATTGAAACTAAAAGGATTAGTTGTTGCGTTTTTTAACTCTCTGAAAAGACTTATGTTTACATACTGATATACGTTTTCTGCTTACTGAGTTGTTGATAACTTATCCCTTGTATCTACAATATTTTTTAGATGAAGTGAATGGTTCAACTAAGTAGATCACTTCATCTACAATATTTTTTAGATGAAGTGAATGGTTCAACTAATTGTAAGGAATGAGTATTGAGATTACTGATAATTATTATTCAGTAGATTGGTTTGTCCTATTAACTTGGATGCGGATTCTCAATGGAACATTTTCTTGCAGTGAGCATTACTACATGAAGAATGATAACCCCCACAAGACTCGACAGTGTGGAAAGACGTCAAGAGAATGCATATGCGTGGACTAAATCAGGAGGTTGAAACGAGCCATGTTACGAAAGCTTGTACGAATAGGTATACCCTGTTTGAGACATCAGACACTTGTACGAACCATATTCAATTTTGACAGGGGCAACCTATTGAGGACACTAAGCAAGAAATATAGATAGCATAAGCTGAATTAAATGAGAGTAAATATGTACTACGATTACAATTTGGATGCCATATTTAATTTATCCCAAGAGAAACCCTACAGCCCAAAAGGAACCATAGTCCACACCCAAACCAAGTGGGTAGTGCCACTTGTCACAAATGCACAACAACATGTATCTAGACGTAATAATGGCAAGGGAAGAGAACTTAGGTTTTGGGAAAAAAAAACTTAAAGAGTCTTGCACGCCATACGTAAGTGACAAGCCCTTGGGCATGCCATATGTGAAGCATGCACAAGATCTTCTGGAAGAAAATCATAAGCACGCCTAGTTGAGACCAAAAGGCCACTCGACCAATGTACTCATTCAACCACCAACCACCACTACTTCATTCCACTTGTCAAAGGTGAGGAGTGAAATCTACTTGGGGAAGTGGCGCCTAGGGAGAAAAAAAAGGTAAATTTTCCTAAGGATTACATAGGCCATATGACCCACCCAAGGATTTCTTTTTTCAGATTTTGGGTCATTTGTCACTCCTGTATTGGTGCAAGGAAATTCTTGAAGAGACATCACACGAAAATTACCATTCTAATCTAGGGTTTCAGCCACCACACCTACTCACTTGCCACATGTCATATTTAGGGCTTCTAGTAGGCTTAGAGAAGTAGGAAAGTCACCTAGGAAGCATGCGTTTGAAGAAGAATATTCTTGCATGGGGGAGAGTAAGGGTCATGCATAGAGAAAGGGAAGAGACACATGGGAAAAAGTAAAGATCCTCATGGGGAAGAGAGAAAAGGGGCAGCACATGGAAAGGACTCCACACACTAATGCCACTTGGCATGCACGCCTCCCCACTTTCTTGGGAAGATGAAAGGGCTTTAAGGCAAAATCACACAATTGGAGAACAGCTTAGAGGGCATTAGGATTCCAACCAAGGGAAGAAAAAAAGAGGAGCCATGCCACATGTCCAACATGCATTGGCTCTTGATTGACCAATCGGCTTCAAGTTGATGGGCTATATAAGAAGGCCACAAGCCATATGTCCATGCCTTTTTCTCCTTTCTCATTTTTGGATTCTAAGGAATTCTCTCTACACTCCACAAGCGATCATATGCCACTGATGTGTTATGTGATCATATGATGTGTTTGGAAGTATTTTTTTAATGTAAGCACACACATTCACCATCAATTTTGGAGTTATGGTAAAAAAGGTATATCGGCAAACAAAGATTGGTTCACTCACACGAGCGATCGTCTTTGGCACTAAAAAGGGTAACGAGCAATGATAATATAATATGTCACTTGACACTTGTCTGGAGGGGGATAAGTTGTAAGACACTAAAGATATATTATCTTAGTAGGAGCTAAGATTAGGTTCATCATATTTAAAAGGTTTGTGCATGGTTACCCACAATCTATGTAGCTTGTTATTTAGTTAAATGCAAGATCCTCTTTGATAGTTTGGATAGCGAGCAAATAGAGGGACTTAGGTTAGGCATTGAGATAACGACTAGACTAAAATCTGTATAGTCAATGATTAGATATATGCTTTTTCTTTGGGAAGAGAACTCTACCGTAGCTTGTATTTCATACTACATGTATTTTTGTGACAAACAATAGTGGTGAGTGAATAAATCCCTGCTTCCTCACTGTGTGAGTCCTGAAGGCTATAATTGGTGACCTTAATTTATTTATGCTCTTAGGACACCTTTGACTATGTGACGAAGTTGATGCTTTAGTATCTACTATTTTGACATGTTATCTATAGCCATTAATGATGTGGTCTAAAGAGGTATTATTAGGAAAGTGACTAGACTGAAATCTAATTACATAAGGGCGAAGGAAATTGAGAATATATTGAGAGATGCAGACTTGGGGTCTTGCCCACTATGTGCAAGTGTGAAATGCAAGAAAGGAGCACACATTATGAGCACCCCTTCCCCTTCTCTTGGGGGTTATGAAGCAGATATCAAGCCACTTCATTAGGCTTGATGGTTGACCCTTAATGATCAGTCAAGGGTTATACTTAGAGGGCCTATGAATTGGTCAATCGGGGGTTATACTTTGAGGGGCTATTTACATAGCCCCTTCCCCTTTGTGGATTACACTCGACTCAAAAATTAAAAGATTTATATTTCCAATAGTTCTCTCTAATTTCACATCTAGGTTGAAAAATTTATGAGTGTTGCCTAGGTACTACCATGTAGCACATTCTACCATCGATATAAAGATTTTGGGCGAACAATATAGATCTAGATCCATGAAACAACCATACTATATCTAAAATATTTACAAACGAGGTAATATAGCTTACGCTACATTCTGATTTAGTATTTGTAACATGAGTTTAACTTCACACAAGCCTATCTATTAAGTTCCAAATAATATACTCCAATAAGAGAGTGCCACATAAGCCTACGAAGAGACTAATACGCACTACATGACAGAGGATGAAACTTTTGTACGCTACCGAAACCTTTTCTTTCCCCCTCTCTCTCTCTTCCCCGCACCCCCCCCTTTTTTCTGTGTGTCTCCTTTGATTGCAAAATACCGCACCCACACACACGATTTATTTTGAACATCTTGAGGACTGATGCACCCACAGGCCATAATCGCATCCCTTGTTTCTCCTCTTAGACGTTATTATTAACATATTATTACTATTATTATTCTATCATTATTTTGAGCATCTTGAGGTTGTTTGGGTAATCTAGTAAAAAAATACCTGGTGGGTCTGTTATCTGATCTTGAACATGTTGCTTTAGACAGAGATGCATGCAAGTGGAGGTCCCATGTCTGCTTTGAGAACTCTTTTCATATTTTATGCTTGCAATAATAATAAATACACGCTCTACGCATTGCTGAATTTACCGACTTTGGGCTTTTACATAATTTTGACTAGACCTAAAAAAAAAAAAACGGAAGCAAGATAACGACGACAGTATGCCAGAAAATTTCTCTCCCTCTTTTTTAATTGTTCAAGTTTTTGTGTGGATCTATTTGGCTGCTGAGATAATATTTGATGTAAGGGAAAGAAATTGAGAGAGAGAGAGAAAGCGGTGAAGGGATTTTCAACAAAGGGAGGGGTGGGTGGTTCCTATAGAATTACATAAATTTGCCCAAAATGCTCTTATTATAATGTGAGAAAGTGTAGATTTTGTTTTCATAAAATGCTGAAATTGTGATTTTGTATTGGTGTCTGTTAAACTCCATCTATAAGATGGACCTTCCAAGAACTATTCTAACATTTATTTTTATGGTAACATATATACTTTTGTAACATCTGGCTATGACTCGAACATTTCTCTATCAAAGAGGTGCTGCTTTGCAGGGAAGGGCATGCTGGCTCTGCTTTGCCACCTACGATTGATCATTGGTAGATATTGTCCAGTAAGGTCCAATAACAAGGTGATGCATGGAAAAGGCCTGAACCCAATCCCTATCAAGTCCAAAATTGTGTGGGGCGTGTGCGATGCGATAGTAAATGAAGATGAGAAGTAGAAGAGAGGTGAAAATTCAACCAGTACCACCCCTGAATATGGGAAGACTATCTCACCAAGTTTGAAAATTCTGGCATGCTTTTTAATGATAAAAATATGGAAATATTATTAGGATATAAAGACGCCTAATGGCAGAAAAAGGCAAGTGTATGGCCAATCTCATTAGTAGGCAAGACCAAGAAAAGATGGTGGTACAAATGGATTTGGCAAGATGGCAATAGGTAAATCCAATGACGTACCCAAATAGGCATAGTTGAGCAACCAAACCGTGGGCAAGTGGTCACTGCTCTCAACAATTAAGAGCATGAGACATTATAAAAGTTGTGGCATGAAACATTACAATGGTTCGACCTAGGCCTGATCCTCAAGCATGGTTTGAACTACATGTGGTTTCCATGCGCTGCCATGTCAAAATGTATCCGGGCTAGCGTCTTATTAATAGTTTCGTTATCTCAAGATTTTTGTAGATTTGATCCCTCTCATCTCACTATCATTGGTTGGACTCCACGGACCACGCACCATCCTAGGTAGGGGTGTGCATCCAGAATTTGGATGAATCCTGACAGATATAAATTTATATTACTACCTATATTGGCTATGGATCCGGTTATTTTAATTTGTGTAATCTGTAACCGGACTATAATGAAATCCATTCCCCCAGGCCTAGAGAAAACAAAAGGTTTGAAAAAAACTTAAATCAGTTTCTTCCTCTCATCTCTCGCTTCTTGATTTCCTCTCTCCTTCTCTCTCCTCACGACAAAACTCTAGCATCCTTCGAAATCCATCATCCTTAATGATTATCAATGATCGCTGTTGAGGACGTGTCTCGCCGGCCTTCTGTTCCCGTTACCTGCAGGGAGAATCAAGAAAAGTTAGTGGTTTTCCACTTAGGAAGACTCCGATGCTTAAGTTAATAACCACGTATTTATGGAGAAGAATCATATATCTTCACAGTGGAGGTTTACCTGATATATATAGGCTTCTGGGAAGGTACATATCCTGTGTAACATCTTCCATAATTATCGTGATCACGTATCTGCATGAGATATCTTTCTGAGTTTGGCAAGATCACGCATCTGTCTAAGATCCCATGAAAGGTGGCGATGGATTGATATGTATTTTGGACTCCGTAGGGTTGGGCCCGCTGTATGTTTTCCCTTTCTTGTGGGCTTTTATCGTTGGTGGGCTTTTAGGCCAAAACAGATCCTACAGCTACCCTGCAAATTTCCTTCGCCTTGAGGCGTAGGGAATTTAACTTTTTTTTTTGTTTTGGTTTCCCGCGAAGGCAATCCTGGGAATTCGTTCCCTTCTACTGATCATCGGGTGCGTGCTGTCTTTCGGTCTTCTCATCTGACGGTTACATTTCTGTATTTATGTCAGGTCATTATATCTCTGTCTGTTGGCGTGCCGCACTTGTCTTCTTTAAATACCTCTTCTCTTTCTCTCTTCATTTTGCTTTTCTACATTCTCTTGTTACCAAGTTCCTTCCGTCTTTGCTTCTTTTCTTTTCTTGCTTCTTGCTTTCATCTCCTCTTTTCTTCATTACTCCTATGGCGGATCAAGGCAGCAGATCGGTTCAGCCCTTTGACATCCTTAAGGGCACGACCTTTGACAGTTATTTATGGTGTTCCAGTGTCTGTGAAAAACACTTGGCTGGGATCAGGGAAGAGTTTAAAATCCCAAACTCGGTTGTCATGAAAGCCCCTGAATCGGGGTGCTGCGATGACGAGGGGTTTTCTGGTGGGGTGGCCATCTCCGTCGCCCTGTTATCGCATGGTTTGGAACTCCATTTCTGTCGCCCCCTTCGAGATATTCTAGACCTTCTAGAACTTGCTCCGATTCAACTTCACCCTTTCGCCCTGAGGGTGTTTTTGTGTGCCTGCATCGTCTTTCGGATGGTGCAGGAACCCCTCCGTGACCCTTATCCCCATCTCACTGCTCGTGAGTTCCTGGCTTTCTATGATGTGAGGGCGGCCACTAAAGGATGTGTGGCTGGTTTTCGCAAGAAGGAGAAAGGCCAATCCCTGGCAAGGTTTGAGGGAAGGTATTCTAATGCCAAGGCGTGGACCGCCAAGTTCTTTTTTATTAGTGGCCAAGGATGGCAGTTTCCTGCTCAAGAAGAGGTCTTTAGGGATTTCCCCGTCAGGGCCATTTGGCACCCACTTCCTGATGGTCGACGCTTGTGGTCAACCATGCCACCTTTATCCCGCCGAGAGCTTGCCCAGATTGATGCCGTCAATGCCTGGGCCGCAGACCATCCGGAGGACCTTTGGACTGACAAGTTGCTGACGCCGGCGCACATTGATCGGTTCCTGACGTCTTCGAACCGTTCCTTTGTCCAGGGGCATGACTTCATGATCACAGATGTTATCCCTGCCCCTTTATCAACGCCTTCAAAGAAGATGGCGAAGGGTGCTCTTTTTATGCGAGGCGCGGAGGGTAAGCCTAGGGAAATTGATCGGCCAGAAGCTGCCGCGGTGGAGGGCAAAAAGGAAAAGAGGTCTAAGAAGAAGAATGATGAGAGCGAGAGGAAACGGGACCGCCCAGAGGGTTCTTGCGCGGTCCCTCCGCCCAAGAAAAACAGGGCTCCTACTGGGGGCGATTGGGAGTTGACGCCCTCGGCCTCAATTTTGGAGGGGAACTTGGCGCCCGAAGTTAGCGCTCCTGAGCCAGCACCTCGAGATTGCGTGGCTTCTCTAGGAGGTGGCAAGGACACGATGTCAACCCCGCTAGAGGAGCCTATGTCTTCAGGTGTTCGGACTATGGCACCCACTTCATCTGTGGGCACTTCTCCCGCGAGGCCACATTCCGCCGGTTTGGGGGACAGGGAGATGCTGACCAATATAGCTCTCTTCGAACTGGCCGCCGCTTTCCAAGCTCACGTCCCTCTTCAGTCGAGCTCCCAGGCGTCAGCCCCAATTTTCCTAGCGCCAACTGTCGAAGGACCAGTGAGGAGCAGCAACCTTCCTCTCTGTGTCGCAGCTGCCCTTCACTTGGAAGGGGTTGCAGGTTCTGATTCTCTCCATGAGTCGCCCTCAAAAGGCGTTTCCGGAGAGGCGGGCGTTTTACCTTTGGGCGTAGAGGGGACAGACTGTAAAGACGCCCAGTCTTCTGGTCAAGGGTGTATTGTGTCTCCCCCTCTTAAGGGCGCCCGCGGTGCCTCAATTACCGGCCCGCCCAGCTCGAAGACGCCTCCCACTATTGTGTTTGGAGGTAAAACTCTATCCTTGGTTGGGAGCAGGGAGCATTTCTTTCCACCGCCGCTTCACCCCCTTCGTTTGACGGGGCCCAAAGTCCCTCACTGATGAGGAGCTGAACCATATGCTCGGTGATGACTCCCACGCCGCGTGGGTAGGATCTGTTCATCCGGGACTGTTGCCCGTATCTGGACATGTGCCGGATCCGGCGATAGGCATGGCTCCCAGGGAGGTCTCCCCTTTGCCTACTTTTTCTCATGCGGAGGCCGTCATCGACGTGGCCAACTAGCTGAGGGAGTGGTTTTCCACGGTATTCTTCTGACTTATACTTTTTGTTGCTACTTTTTGCCTTTGCTTGCCTGTTGTTTCAGCTTTTTGCTCAGGTTGTTTTCCTTTCTCTACAGGGGGTAGAGGGCTTGGCGGTGCGGCTCGCGACCGATTTCCTTGAACGGAAGGAGAGAATTACAGGGAGGTGGCGAGCAGACAAGGCCGAAATGGATGCCCTGATTGAGAGGAATAGGGAGCTTGAGCTAAGGGTCACCCAAGCGGAAGGTGTCGCCGACTCCCTCCAGGGGGAGCTTGAGTTGCGCGAGGGGGAGGTCCTCGAGCTCCGGGATGCTACTCGCCTTGCTCAGGAGGCAAAAGCCAGGGATGACTTCTCTCGCAAGGTTTTGCAATCGGAGAGAGACCTGGCGATGGTGCAGCTCCGTGAGGCCCGGCAAGGCTTGATGCTGAAATTGCCCGCTTAACTTCTGAGTTTCGTGCCAGCAGCGGGGAGCTGTGCTCAACCCGGGGGGAAGTTTCTAGCCTCAAGGAAAGGTGCAGCGGGCTGACCAAGTATTTACTGGACGCCTTGGAGAAGGCTCGCTTGGCAGCCCAAGAAGTGCCCGAGGCGTAGGGTTCGCTGGATGAGCTTCGTGAGCGTCATCAAAAATACAAGGCGAGCTGCGCGAACACAGACGAGGAGCTCAGGAAGGCCAACCTGGTTGCAATGGCCAGGGATGAGCACTTGGCTAGGAAAGCTGCTCAATTGTCTGCTGCTCGAGGGGAAAATTCCCGCCTTTGAGCTCAGTTGGCCCTGGTTCCTCAGGTCCGGGACACGGCCTTCACTTTTGGCCATGGCTCTGGGATCCTACGCCTTCGGAACAGTCTTCTAGCAGATCCGGCGACCAACCTGCAAGCACTCGATGTGGGCTTATTTTCCCCAGAAATGGCTGCTTGCCGCCGGGCCGACACTTTCGAGCGCAATGAAATCCCTGATGCCTTTGCTGGGGTGCCCCCTTTGTCACCTCCCGAAGAAAGCAGTGACCCGTGACGAGGAGTTGTGTTAACTTTTGCCATTCTTCTTTTTTATTTTTTGTTGTTGTATGTTGTCACTATGGTTTGTAATCAGACTTTGTTTGTAATTTGCAATAGGTCTTTTCCTTGACTTTTGCTGTCGCATGCTTATTTTTGTTCTTGCGACTGTGTTCGTCTTTTGGGTCGAGAAGTGTGTCTTTGCTTGTCTTGAGTATTTAAGGTGGCATGGTCAATTGACTATGCGCCCCTTGTTCTTGTTTGAGGTGGCGTGGTCAATTGACTCTGCGCCCCTTGTTCTTGTTTGAGGTGGCGTGGTCAATTGACTATGCGTCCCTTTTTCTTGTTTCAGGTGGCGTGGTCAATTGACTCTACGCCCCTTTTTCTTGTTTGAGGTGGCGTGGTCAATTGACTCTGCGCCCCTTTTTCTTGTTTGAGGTGGCGTGGTCAATTGACTCTGCGCCCCTTTTTCTTTTTTGAGGTGCGCCCCTTTCTCTTATTTTTGGTGGCGTGGTCAATTGACTATGCGCCCCTTGTTCTTATTTTAGGTGGCGTGGTCAATTGACTCTGTGCTCCTTATTCTTGTTTGAGACGGCGTGGTTAATTGACTCTGCGCCCCTTTTGTTGTATCTGTTGGGGCAGTAAGGATGAAGTAATTCAATAATCCAATTAAAATGAGGACGCCGGAACGGAATTTGATTAAACTCAAATTGACAAAAATCATAATAAAAGATATTGCTGAAAACTACTACTAGTAAATGCAAATTGACGAAAATCACAATAAAAGACATGGCTGAAATTACTACTGGTAAAATGCAAATTGACGAAAATCGCAATAAAAGACATTGCTGAGATTAGTACTGGTAAAATTTCTTCAAGTGCTTCGCGTTCCAAGGCCGAGGTAGCTCTCTCCCTTGACTGTCCTTCAGCCGGTACGACCCCCCTATACTGTTCGTCACTACTATATAAGGTCCCTCCCATAGAGGCTCCATTTTTCCAGGATTTTGGGTGGTCACCCCACATTTCCTTAGAACCAGGTCTCCGACTTTGAAAGTCCGGGGCTTCACTATTTTGTTGAAGTACCGTTCGATTTTGGCCTTTTCTTGCAACAGTCTGGCTTCTGCCTTTTCCCTTTCTTCCTCCAACAGATCCAAATTTTCTTCGAGCTTGCTGTCGTTTTGGTCGATCGAGAAATGACTTATCCTACAGTTGGGTAGTCCTACCTCCACTGGTGGTATGGCCTCGGTTCCATATGCTAGAGTGAATGGGGATTCCCCGGTTGGCGTTTTGACTGACGTTCTGTATGCCCAAAGCACTCCCGGGAGTTCGTCTGCCCAAGCCCCTTTTTTTCTACGACTTTCTTTTTTAGGATAGAGAGTAAAGCCTTGTTGGTTGATTCGGCTTGTCCATTAGCTTGGGGATGACCTGGCAAGGAATACTTAGCCTTGATTTTCAGCTCAGCACACCATTCTCTGTATTGGTCAGAGTCGAACTACCGCCCGTTGTCTGTTATTATACTGTGGGGAATTCCAAATCGGCAGATTACATTTTTCCATAAAAATCATGTTACCGCTTTGCTGGTAGTGGTTGCCAAGGGTTCGGCTTCTGCCCACTTAGTGAAGTAGTCAATGGCCACTATCATGAATTTGACGCCACCTTTACCAGGTGGGAAAGGTCCCCACCAGGTCCACGCCCCATTGAGCAAAAGGCCAAGGTGTCTTAATGGAAGTTAGTTCCTCTGGCGATGCGTGGGGTATGGGCACATACTCCTGGCATTTGACGAATTTTTGTGTAAAATCCTGTGCATCCTTTATTGCGTTGGGCCAATAATAGCCTGCTCTGATTGCCTTCCTGGCCAGGGCTCTCCCCCCTGAATGATTCCCACAGATTCCCTCATGTATCTCTACGAGGATATACTGTGCCTCCTGGGACGAGACGCATCGCAGCAGAAGGGCGGAGAATCCTCTTTTGTAAAGGATCCCTTCGATAAGCGCGAACCTCGTCGCTTTCCTTCTTACTTTCCTTGCTTCCTCTCGTCCTTCCAGAAGTTTGCCTGATGCCAAATATTCTACTATTTTGCTTGCCCATTCAGGAAAATCGCTATCTAATGCCGCTATCTCCGCGCCAATGGCGGGTATTTCAATGACTCTCCTTTCAACTTGCCAAGGAAGGGGCGCTACTTCATTGTCTGCTCGTGGGACCTGGGTTATGGTAAAGTATAAGAAAAGGTCTCGCACTTCCCATACTCGCTCCAAATATTTCTTCAATTTTTTGCTCTTGGTGGTGTACAGTCCCAATACTTGGTTGACAATGACTTGTGAATCCGACGTGGCTTCTACTTCTGTCACTCCAATCTGGGCAGCTACTGAGAGGCCGGCTATTAGTACTTCGTATTCTGCTTCGTTATTTGTCACTCTGAACACCAGCGCAGCCATATAGTGCCTCTCTTCGCTGCTGGGGCTTATAAGGCGTATTCCCAGGCTGCCACCGGTCTTGCAGGATGATCCATCTATGTGCATTACCCATGGTGTTCTCGCTGGTATTGTAGCGGCTTCCTGAGCTTCCTGGGGGAAACTTGTGAATTCTGCTACAAAATCTGCCAATGCTTGCCCCTTTACTGTCTTCCTGGGCTCGTATCTCAGGTCGAATTCGCTCAATTCGATTGACCATCCTATCAGCCTTCCCGTGCAGTCCGGTTTCCTTAGGGTTTTTGCCAGCGGTGCTTCTGTGAGTATCCTTAGTGTGTGGGCTTGGAAGTATGGGCGTAACTTCTTGGCCGCCGTTACTAAGGCGAAGGCTAGCATTTCGATCTTAGGGTACCTTACTTCCGCTCCCCTGAAAGCTCGGCTTACGTAATATATAGGGTGTTGGTCGGCCCCGTCTTCTTTTACTAGGACGGCGGACACTGCAAGCGGGGAGGCGGCTAGGTATGCGTAGAGAACGTCGCCCTTTTCGGGCTGCTTTAGGAGCGGTGGGTTGACCAAATACTGCTTCAAGTTCCTAAACGCCTCGTCGCACTCTTCATTCCAAGGATGTGCTTTACGCAATACGTGGAAGAAAGGCATGCATTTATCGGTTGATCTGGCTATGAACCTTCCCAGGGCGGCCACTTTTCCTGCTAACCGTTGAGTCTCGTGTAGGTACTTCGGTGGCTTCATATTGATTATGGCCTTTATCTTTTCGGGGGAGGCCTCGATTCCTCTTTCTGATACGATGAATCCCAAAAACTTCCCTGACTCGACTCCGAAGGCGCATTTGGCAAGGTTCAGCTTCATCTTATTATATTGGCGCAGCACATCGAATGCTTCTCTCAGGTCAATAATGTGTTGAGCAGGCTCCTTGCTTTTTACTAAGAGGTCGTCTATGTAGACTTCCATGGTTCGCCCCATCTACTTTGCAAATATTCGGTTGACTAACCTTTGGTACGTTGCTCCTGCGTTCTTTAATCCAAATGGCGTTACTTGGTAACAGTACAAACCTCGGTCGGTTATAAATGTCGTCTTTTCCTTGTCCGCTGCGTGCATCTGTATTTGGTTGTATCCTGAGTACGCGTCCATGAAACTTAGCATTCGGTGTCCTGCTGTTGCATCCACGATGAGGTCGATGCATGGCAAGGGGAAACTGTCTTTCAGGCAGGCTTTGTTGAGATCAGTAAAGTCTACACACAATCTCCACTTTTCGTTTGTTTTCTTCACCATGACGACATTGGATAACCATTCCGAATAATGGACCTCCTTGATAAAATCGGCAGTGAGCAGCTTCTCGACCTCCAAGCTGATGGCAGCGTATTTTTCAGTGCTGAACGACCTCTTCTTTTGGCGCACAGGTTTGTGCGCAGGGTTCACGCCCAGTCCATGTTCGATGACGGTACTGTCTATGCCTGGCATTTCTTCGTGGCTCCAGGCAAAAATGCCTCTATGCTCCATCAGCAGCTGTTTCAGACTCTTTCTATTGGTAGGGGAAGAGTTTGTGCCTATGCGCATGGTCGTCCCCGGGCGGTTTGCAAACAGAGTTATAAGCTCCAAAGGTTCGTTGACCTCGGCGTGCTGTTGAATCTGCCCATTTTCGATTTCTACTCCCTCTTGCGATGCTTCTACCATGATGGGCAGAAGTGGCGGGAGGAATGTTCCTTCTAGCTCTTTGATGGTGTAAACCTCGTTTCCGTTCTTCCTCAATTCCTGTACATAACACTCCCTAGCCAATGCCTGCTCTCCTTTTAATTCTCCTACCCCGTTGTCAGTCGGGAATTTTATCTTGAGGTGATACGTGGAGGTTATCGCTTTGAGGTGGTTAAAGGTCGGTCTCCCAAGTATAACGTTGTAGGAGGAAGAGGCCTTTACTATCAAGAAGTCGGTCATGGTAGTCGCTGTTTGTGCTCCACTCCCAGCGGTAACTGGAAGTGTGATGGCTCCGACTGGCTGGATTGCTTCACCAGAAAAACCCTTCAATGGTGTCGGGGAAGGTCGTAGCTGTCCGGTATCAATGCCCATTCTGTTCAACGTGTCCCAAAATAATATGTCAGCTGAGCTTCTGTTATCAATTAACACCTGCCTCGTCATGTAATTGGCTATGATGAGGGTGACTACTAGGGCGTCGTCGTGCGGATATAGTATCCCCTGCCTATCCGCCTCCCCGAAGGATATCACTTCTCGTTCGTGGTTTAGTCTCTGCTGCTTAGGCACCCTGTCCGTTACATATACTTCCTCATACCGAGCTCTTCGTGCATGCGCCTTACGACTGGATGTGGATATTCCACCTCCAGCGAATCCCCCCACTATCGTCCTGATTTTCCCGATAGGTTCTCTATTATTGTTGTTTCTCGGCGGTGATCTATTCCTGCCGCCTCTTGTGGGGGTCCTGTTTCTGCTGCCGTTTCCTCTGTTGTTTGCCCAGTTGCCATCGTTCCGAGGGTTGTTACCACGGTTTCTTCTCTCGGGGCTAAAGCTCCTTCTACTTCTTCACCCGGTTTCCTCGTGCCTCCTTGGTTTTGATCGCTCTGCAATCATGTGTTCCAATTCGCCTGTTCCTATTAGGTCAGCGACCCTCCTTTTCATGGTTGTACAATCCTCGGTCCAATGTGACGTTGTCTAGTGGTATTTACAATACCGGTCTCCTGTCTAATGTGGGCGCCCTTCGCTCTTGCCTTCCTCTTCTTCCCTAACACTCAGGTTGTTGTGTATTAATCTGGTGTTTCAATCCGTATACCTTTCTCGTCTTCTTTCCTGCCGACTTGTTCCCGCTTTCTTATCATCGCGCCCGCTTCGCAGTTCGGTCCTTTTGCTTTCTTTGCGGGGGTATACCAACGCTTGCAGCGTGTCTTCGGCGTTGACAAAGTTGTCCGCTTGATCCATGAATTCCTTTAGCGTGGAGGGAGTTTTCTTTGCCAGATCGATCATAAAAGGACTCTGAGGCCAAATCCCGCCCAAGAGGGCGGCCAGAGTGATCTTCTCGTCCTGGTCATCCATTGTTAGGCACTCCTTGTTGAATCATGTGAGGTAGGTCTTGAGGTCCTCATCCTCCTTTTGCTGGACCGTCAGCAGGTAGGTGGCTGGCCGCCGGCGCCTTCTGCTTGGCATAAACTGGGTTATGAAAAGCTTAGCCAACTCTTCAAAACTATCAATTGACATTGGCCTGAGGGTCCTGAACCATCCCCTCGCCGTCCCCTTTAGGGTTAAAGGGAAAGCCCGACAGGCAATCTCGCTTGGGAAGCTGTGGAGCGTGATGTGAGCTTTAAAGTTTTCCAGGTGGTCCACTGGGTCTCTAGACCCATCATACAGGTCGATTTGGGGAACTTTGAATTTCGGCAGCAAAGGGATCCCCATGATGCGTTCGCTATACGGTAGGTCAGTCTGGCTCAGTAAGCTGTCGACCGAGGAAGGTCCCCCCATCTTTTTTGCTCTCTCTTCATATTTGCCTGCGAGATCCTTCAATTCGTTGTGCATTTTTTGTTTTTATGTGCGTTCAAGTTCGGCCCCAATATTACTGTCTATCTCTTGCTCTCCTTGCCCATTGTTAGGTGGTACGGCGGTATTACTGGACTCAGCGATCTTTTGCAGCAAAGTCTCGTTCTCTTTTTGCAGTGCTTCTAAGGCGTCCAATGCTGTTTTCAGTCTTTCCTCCGCCGCTGTTAACCGTGCTTCCATTGATGCTCCTATCATTCGGCTTGCTACGGAACGTGTCACAATTGGCATGCGAGAACCACGTTAATCGTCTGTAAAGTTGGATCCCACAGACGGCACCAAAGTTGAGGACGTGTCTCGCCGGCCTTCTGTTCCCGTTACCTACAGGGAGAATCAAGAAAAGTCGGTGGTTTTCCACCCAAGAAGACTCCGATGCTTAAGTTAATAACCACGTATTTATGGAGAAGAATCATATATCTTCACAGTAGAGGTTTACCTGATATATATAGGCTTCTGGGACGGTACATATCCTGTGTAACATCTTCCATAATTATAGTGATCATGTATCTGCATGAGATATCTTTCTAAGTTTGACGAGATCACGCATCTGCCTAGGATCCCATGAAAGGTGGCGATGGATTGATATGTATTTTGGACTCTACAGGGTTGGGCCCGCTGTATATTTTCCCTTTCTTGTGGGCTTTTATCGTTGGTGGGCTTTTGGGCCAAAACAGATCCTACAGTCGCCATCTATTAATGTCACTTTCTTCTCTCTACTCGGTAGCTTCCTTTCTCTCTCTCTCTCTCTCTCACAGATTGTATATCATTACTTTTTCAATTTGGAACTCTTAGACCATTAGCAACGAACTGGTTCTACTCCAAGTTTCAAATGGTGCTAGATGTGAAAAATTCCATCTCTATTGACGGACTATAGCTTCAAGTCTTAAGACTTCAGCTACAGTAAAAGCACAACTTTCGCCAAACTTGGTGAGCTCCTATTCACCATCCAAACCCATTATTTTATGATTTTATTTGCCAGTAGCAAATGCTCCAAAAGTCCCCTTTGTTCCCTTGATATTTTCTTTCTCCTTCAGCTGTTCGACTTATTCATCATCTTTTAAGAGCACTCTAGATTTATGGACTTTGTCTGCAAAAGAAAGACAAAAAACCAAAAGGCCATACAAGATCCAACCAAAACTTGATTATGTAGAAAAACAATTTCCAGCATACTGCAAGATAGGTTTTGAAGAACAAAAGCGATGGGTTTCGTAGAACAAAAGAGATGACTTTGAGATAAATGGGTTTAAGGGATGGATTATGTAGAACAATGAAACCCCTGGACGAAAAGGAGTACTAGTACATCACGAAGAGGCTTTGTCGAAGAAAAGAGATGGAGGGCGAAGAGGGATGTACGACAAAAGAAAACCTCTGGATGTTTGGAATGCTGAATAAACATTATAATTAATTATCTATAGCTATTTATAATAGGCAAATGAAAGGAAATCTCTAGAATAATAGGTAAAATGTGAAAAAGTGTTTAGAATAATACATTTACAAGTGTTTATAATAAGAGTTTAAAATAATACAAAAATAATATAATTACATTATTTTAAAATAATTAGGTTGATAAATAATAATTAAAAAATAATAATTTTTTTGTATAATAAAATTACTAACTAATATATGAAGTGTAAAATATTAAAAAATATTAAATATTGTTAAAATATATAATATTATATTATTATTTGGACTTTGAAATGGCTAAAGTAATGTGATACATTTAACTAACGTATATGCATTATAGCCAAAAGAGTAAATTTGAACTTCATTTTAGACTTAACAATGGTGTTAGTGCTTTTAGTCGAGCTGATGGCGAGATCGATTGTTTGTTTTCATCTCTTGTTTCTCACTTTGGCTAGATCTAAATTTATGTTTAGTAAATCCGAGTTTCTATATTTGTAGATGTTCTATATTTGTAGATCTAAACGCCTGTGTTTGTAGATCAAGTTTATGTGTTTGTAGATTGAGTTTTTTTGTCTATAGATGTGATAACCTGAATTTTTTATTTTATTCTTTTATTTTCATTAGCATGGTTATATCTTCTTTAAAATTATCTTAGTAATTCTTCGAAACTTTTTGGAAATATAATATATATATATATATATATAGACATGTGTGTGTTTGAAAAAACATTTGAGACACTTAGCATTAAGAGAAAGAGACTTTTCTTGTTATAAAAGGGACTAAAAACAAATGATGATTGGAGATAAACCCAAGATTTCTAAGTGATAGTTACGGTTTGATATATGTTTGATTTTATTTTGTTTTTTTCTTCTACACTAAAACTCAACTTTAGAGAGATGGTAACAAGTGGACATGGGAGAAAGAGATGGGCAAGATTCAAACATTTTTCTTCCTTGAGAATCTCTCGACTAAGATGGAAATAGAAAAGGGAATAGCCAAAGCTCACCTCTATCTTATCTTATATGTCTAGTATTTCAAGATGTGGATAGAGATGTGAAGTTTACCTAACTTTGTCTTTTTCTATACAAAGGAAATAAGTGACTTGTATGTTTTCTAGAAACTCAAGCATACAAGGTTAAGTTAGAGAGCCAATAGCATGGAGTTTTAGTTCAACAAGCAAATGATCTTAAAGGAATATTCTAACTCAAAAGATGCAATCGGATTGGGTAATTTGAGAAGCATAAACCGACTTATACCCTTGTCGTTTGCTACTACATTTTAGTTCACATCTTTGGTCACTTTTGAAGGAAAGAGTGACCAAAAGCAAGTGATGATTGGAGATAAACCCAAGGTTTCTAAGTGATAGTTACGGTTTGATATATGTTTGAGTTATTTTGTTTTTTTTTTCTACACTAGAACTAAACTTTTGAGAGATGGTGACAAGTGGAAGTGGGAGAGAGAGATGAGCAAGATTCAAATACTTTTCTTCCTTGAGAATCTCCACTAAGATTGAAATAGAAAAGGGGATAGTCGAAACTCACATTTGTCTTATCTCATGTATGTAGTATTTCAAGATATGGATAGGGATATGAAGTTTGCCTAACTTTGTCTTTTTCTATACAAAAGAAATAGGTGACTTGTATGTTTTCTAGAAACTCAAGTATAAAAGGTTAAGTTAGAGAGCTAGTAGCATGGAGTTTTAGTCAAACAAGTAAAGGATCTTGAAGGAATATTCTAATTCAAAGGAGACAATCGGATTGGATAATTTAAGAAGCATAAACTAACTTATACCCTTGTCTTTTGCTACTACATTTTAGTTCACATCTTTGGCAAGAAAATGGACAAGTGGCAAGTGAATATTTGAAGAAGAAAACTTGGTTTTTTCCTTGTGGAGTTTCAGCTGAAATGGAATTGGATGGGGGAATGACTTAGCCGAATGAAATCTTTGTCTTATCTCCTAGGAATTTTCAATATTTGGATTAGCACTTGGTCATGTCATATGCCACCTCTAAAGTAAAATGAGTGCTCTAAGACCTAAGAGGACACTTGGCTTAGTTTAGATCAATTCTCAAATTTTAGTCATTTCTTTTTCCCTAAGGAGTCGACCAACATTTCTCACACACACACTCATCCATTTCTCACTTGAAGCTCTCGGCCTAAACCCTCTCCTCACCTCTCCATCTCTTTTCTTCCTTCTCTCTACCTTCCAAATACTTCTTTTCAGCTCACTTGTGTGCTCAAGGAATTAGTGAAAGTCTTCTCTTCCACAAGATTTCTTAAGTTGAGCTCTAGAAAAGTTGTAAGTGTTCTTATAACTTAACTCTAGTATATATATATATATATATACAAGATGAACTTGTTATTTAGTATTCTACTTTGTTACTTGTTTACTAATATTTTATATTAGTATTTGATTGATTAGTGTTTAGGTTTTAATCTCCTTATGTTTGTCTAAGGTTATCAACTTAAGGTTTGGTTCAAATGATATTATAGAGTCATATGATGAAATGTTTAAAAAAATAAATCAAGGAATAAAGTGGAGAATTGTGGAATAAGGCTTCAAGTTATGGCATGATATGTTTAAAAACTAGGAAATTGAAATTTTAAGGTATAAGGTTCTCGGCCATGGAGAAATTTTTGGAAAAATTCAAAATTTTTGTTTCCTTATGAATGACATGACTGTAAATTAGATTTTTAAAGAAATAGGAAAATATACCATTTGAATTTGAGGAATAGTTAAAGATATGTGATTAGTTGAAAGAAAGAGTATATGGTGAAGAAGAATTGAGGAATATAATTTTATAATCCTTGTTAGAGCTTTCGGCCTAGACCATTTTAAGGCTAGGATTTATTTTTTTTATTTTCCCCTTTAATGGAATATTCATAATTTATTTGAAATGATTTATAAGCACATGTTTAACATGTGGATGTTATGATTTGGTAAATGCATGCGTTATATGTCACGTGAATAATGCATCATGTATGAGAAAGTACAAGTTTGCATGCATTTTTTTTTTTAAATTCCCATGATTTGAGTTATCATGGTTTTTCACAGAAAACAAAAACATGAATAAGAAAAGAATAAGAAAAATGAAAAGTCATGTTACGATGGTGAAGGTGATTTGATCTGCCGAATGACCAACATGCCAACGGTGAAGGCGTTTCGATCTGCCATAAAAAAATGAGATGTTACGTCATGACTGACATGATCAGGAAGCTGACAGTAAAGGTGATTCGATCTGCCGTCATGCTAAGAAATCCGACAGTGAAGGCGTTTCGATCTGCCTTCGTGATTAAGGAAAAGTCATGTCAGGAAGGTGAAGACGATTCGATCTGCCGGATGACTAACATGAACAAAGGAAAACCCAACAATGAAGGCGATTTGATCTACTATTGTGGTTAAGAAAATAATAATGAAGGCGATTCAATCTGTTATCATTTTAGGAATAATAAGAATATGAACGAAAACATGTAACGATAAGAATTTTTGGAAAGACATGGTATTTATACGAAAAGTTTTGTTACGCGTCAAAGAAAGTATTTTCATGAAAACTTGACGGTTTTTATTAAAAGTGCATCGTGCTTAAGTCATCTCATGAGTCTCATGATCATGATGTATGCATTATTTATTTGTATATATATTGACAATCCTATGTTATGTTATCTGTGTACTTATTGGGATTTTACAAAACCTCACTATTTATTATCTTCACTATCATTCTTTTTGGAATGATAGAAGTTTTTGCAGGATTAGATAGCTCAGAGGGAGATCAAAACTTCTCAGAAGACTCTGGGGAGCTTTGAGGGTCTCATATAATATTCCGCTTTTGGAGAGATGGCCGATCGTCTTTTGGGTATTTTGTATCAAGATGCAGCTCAGTCATCAAAGGGATGACGACCTATGAGTTGCTGCGTAGTTTTGAGCCTAGAAGGCTCATTGTCTCTAGACAATGTATATGTGACGCCAATAGGGATAAAATGTCGTCAGGAAGATAAGATCGACATGGGCTGATTTCGTTTTGGCCCTAATTATAAAGAAGTGAAGAAAGAACCCCTACAGTGAGTTAAGGGGTATTGGTATCTTGTAATGATGTTATGATACGTATATTATGTTGGGGAAAACTCGAACTTGTACTGGTGTTGTATCTTTATATATATATATATATATATATATTGAGACTTATGAGTTTAATGTAATTTACCATGTGATTTACTTACAAAGTTTACTTCTTTGCTAAATTTGAGAAATTGACCTTATTCCGCTGCGACACATATGGCATACTGCTAGTAAGTTTAGGTGCATGCATAATATCGCTATCATGTACGGAGGGGTATGTAGCCTAGCGTTACCTATCACGACGCTTCAGTTTATATTAAATCTCAAACGTAGATTGGGGGTGTAATAGCCCAAATTTTTCTAAGGTAAATTATTTTATGGATATTATTTTAAGGAAATTTATTTGATGCATTTATTTATTAGGAAATTAGAGTGGGAGATTTAGTTGAGGAATGTGAGATTACACTTAGTATTGGGAATTAGGCATTTTCGGATTAATCTGTCAAGTTTTAGAAAAACGGGCATAAGTTATTCATATGGGGTCCAAATGAGGTGATTCCAATTGGTATATAACCTTAAGAGATAGATATAAAACTTTTATGTTTGAATTTTTCTGAGATTCGGAGGGAATCAATAACTTATTTGGGAATCAAGTAGGCAGCTTTGGAATGGGCTTAAATGGAACCCGAGTTGGATAAACTGAACTAGATTGGGGCATGTAACTAATTAGGCAATTGGTTTTAGGATTTTCTGGGATTATAACATGTGTAGGGACAGTTGGAAATGGATGGAAAGTTGATTTGGAAGTCAATTGAATAGTTAGTGTGATGGGAACTCAAGGGGAGCCAAAATCTGGTTGATAGGTGACTAAGTGGATCAAATTTGGCTCTACCTTAACTAAACTAAGAAGTGACCTTCTAGAACTTGTTAAGGGGAGACCTAAGGGATTTGGGAAGGAACCAAATGGGTAGGAAAAGCTGGAGAGGGACGTGTGACACAAGGAGAGAGCTGGAGATGGGAGATGCATGCATGGTTAGGTGAAATGCCACCTCACCTCTTATCCTTTTAGCTTAATCCTCAGCCATGGATCAAAGTGGACAGCCAAGACACCTCAAATGTGAGCCCCTGGATGACTAATCCAGCTGCAAAGCCTAGGATTTGGGAGGCTTAATCCTCATCATTAGATTTGCTTAGATGGACACCTCATCACATGCAAATCTGGCAACTAGTGCACCTTAGGTGCATTTCCTTTTCTCTCCCTCATGTTGGTCGACCACCACCCTATAAATAGAGCCTTGAGAGCTTTCTAAGCTCCTTTAGAAGGAGAGAACACTTTCTCTTTGGAAGCCATACCAGAAAAACCCATCCAAACCCCTAAAGAGCACACTTGAGAGCTAAGTGAGTGAGTGTGGGAGGAAACTTGCAAGAAGTTGGTTGGATCAATTCTCTTGAGCTAGGAAGAAATTGTAAGTCCATATTCTAGCTTAATTTAAGCATGGAAATGGTTTATTGGCATGATTGAGCTATGTTTACTAGTAGTGAACACTTGAGAACATGATTAAGTGGAAATGGACACATGAGTAGGGTTGATTGTAATTTGTCTTGTTAATATGTTCAATAAAATTGTAGAAACTTAGATTTAAGTTTTTAAGAAGATAAATAGGGTGTATGGAAGAGATTGGCATGTTTTGAGTAGAAAAACTCTTAGAGCCGTGAGTTCGCTCGACCCTCGCTCGACATGTGAGTCGAGCGAAGGTAAAATATGAACCCTCGCTAGAGTTTCGCTCGACACCCGCTCGAGCGAGTTCCAACCCGAGACTTCGCTCGATACTCGCTCGACAAGCCGCTCGAGCGAGATGCCCTGTTTTGCTTAGACTTAGGGTTTTCTTAGAATAGAAATGGGGGTTTCAAATGGGAAGGGTTATAAGTGAAATAACTCATGTGAATAAGAGAGAGATAAAAAGAAAGAAAATAATATTTATAAGATTAAGTTAGTCACGTCGTGACGGGGACGGCGAGACGTAACGCCCGGATGACTGACGTGCCGACAGGGACGACGATACGTAACGCCTGTCGCGATATAAGAACATGTGATGTCCACGGGGACGGCGAGATGTAACGCCTGTCGCGATATAAGAACATGTGATGTCCACGGGGACGGCGAGACGTAACGCCCGTGAGACTGATCTTCACGGGGACGGCGAGACGTAACGCCCGTGAAATTGATCTGAATAGCGGGGACGGCGAGACGTAACGCCCGTAGTAATATGTGTATATGTTTTGTGTCATAACGGGGACGGCGAGACGTAACGCCGGTGAGATTGACACCAGACTCATCATAACGGGGACGGCGAGACGTAACGCCCGGATGATTGATGAGTGTATGAGATGGGGACGGCGAGACGTAACGCCCATCAGTGATGTGAAAGAATAAGAATCTTAAGGGAAATACGGTGTAATTTAATATAAGTTCATGGGGGAGTTAAGAAAAGTATCTGTTAGACAGTGGTCCTGTGAGGGGTATATTAGGGTAATTTCCTGTGTCATTTGTGGTAATGACTTTATGGTTGTTTTCCCTGTTTCCTTTAAGCTGTTTATGTACTTACTGAGATTTCATTCGAAATTTCACTCTTTTGTGACTCCATATATTTTGTGCATATCACTTTGTACAGGATTCGATGACCAGCGGGGGACAGCCCCGATGAGGCAGGAGACTTCGGGGAGTCCTGAGGGACTTTCCGACTATAGTCCTTATATGGACGTTTCTTTTGTTTCCTTCGGACCTCCTATCAGACCTACCGGAGCTTGGAGTCTTGACGCATCCACTTTTGCTGAAGAGAGGCGACGTACCGGATGCTGTATAACCTTAGGAGTAGATGGCTCATTGTCCATGTGTGGGGTTTGTGTGACTCCACAGGGACAACAGCTCCAGTGAGACTTTAGTATTAGTATGGATAGGTTTCGCTATGGGAGAGAATACCCCGAGGTTAAGAGGGAGAAAGAGTGAGGTGAAGGAAAGTTCTTTTGGATGAATGTAAAATATTTTGCTACAGTTTGGGTCTTGTATATGTAAAAAGTACAATGTTAAGTTTTAATGAATGTTGTATATATATTTCCGTGTGATCTTTAGAAAGTTTTATATCCAAGACCTGACCGCTGCGAATTAAGTGATTTATGCTTTTTAGTCTTGTTAAGTACGAGGGTGAGTAGCCAAGTGTTGCTCATCCAGACACCTTAATTTACGTTAAATCCCAGACATAAGTTGGGGGCGTCACAGGGAGCGTCACAATAGATCTGCTTTTTGGGCTTCTCTAATTTTAGAGTTTTCCAGCAAAACTTGGTGTTTGTAGATCTATATGCTCGCAACACTATCAACTTTATTAGATGCATTCTCGGTTCGTATATCACTTTACTCTCTTGATGGTTGTTTCCCATCTTTATTTTAGTTTGATTATGAGTGTTGGACTGCTGGGTTTTGTTTGTAAATGATGGGTGTTTTGGGAATTTTTGTGTTTTAGGGTTTTGTTCGTAAAGTACGGGTTTTGTTTGTATGCATAACAATTCATAAATATTGGCATGAAGTTTTTTTCCGAGACACTTAAAAAAAAGTTTTATCTGAGATTCTTCAAATACCCGATCAACAAGTCACATATTCAAACTAGAATTTTTTTCACCTCATTTGAACAACACATTTTAGAGTAAAAAGTGCAATTCTTTTGAATGCTGCACATAATATTTTCTATTTGTCCTTTTATCCTTTGTTTCTTCGTCAAAGGGTTCTCCATAGAAATATAACACGTGATCTGAAAGAAAGTCATTTTTGCAAGCTTCTTTTGCAAATTAAATGGCAATTCATGCTAGAGACAAGGACACTCATAGTCTTCCATTAATTAATACTATACAACACTCATAATTCATAGATGTATAATAGCATAACTATGGGCGCATGGAGGTTTCTTTCAAATTGTTTCCTTCAAGTACGAGTGCAAGAAAAGGAAAAATAAAAAATAAAAATTTAAAACCCTCATTGCCATATGTTTTGTTGGAAGACAGTTTCTATGTCTTTTGTCTAGTTCCTAAAACTTCTGCTTATGAATTAAATTACTATTAATATTTGAGATATAGGAGACTTAACTTGTAGTCTTTATATATCATATACCAAAACCATGTGCTTTTAGCGTCCCAAAACTTTGATTTCTTGGAAGCAGAGAAATTATTAAAAAAGATGATACACTAAATACATAAGGGAAGTGATACACACACAACACTTACACAATAGATGGATATTGCTTTTGTTCTTTTAACCTAGCTCAGTGTACTTTGCTCTACATTTATTATTTATTTTGTTCGTTGAAAATTTATGTTTTGCAGTGTGAACAATATCATCTATTTTGCATTTTTATTTATTTTGTTCTTTAATTTATTTCTTTTATAAAAATCTTTTAAAAAGTGTTAAATTAATTTTTAAAAAATCTAGGCAATTTAAGGATGACATCAGATTTTAAAAAAAGAAAAGAAAAGAAAATTGCTATAAAACATTTTTATTAAGTTTTTAGTTTTATTTTAAAAAGTATATATTAAAAACCCTTGATATCCGAGTTATTTTAAAAACTCAGGTTAAATTCAATTTTAATTCGGATATCTAGATTTTATGTAAGAGCCCGCTAGAAATTTCATTGGTGGAAAGTCTATTAGTTTTAGTAATCTCTTGAAAACCCCATAAGCTTTTAAGAATCGACTAATCACATAGGTTTTAAGCTGTCAACATAGTGAGTGTTATCACTTACCATGGTACTAGAAATGCGGTTTTTAATAAATTGAGGTAGTTAGAAGTGTCTGATTGTGTTATGGTATATGCTTTTAGACTCATATGATTATTTACAATTTTATGGTGCAATATTCCATTTTTCATGTTTCGGACGAAACTCCTATTCGAAACTGTGAAATTATTTTTAGGAGCACTTCGGGGTTGATTTTTGTTAAGCAAATTTTAGTGTTAGGTTTTCATGAATATTTAGGATTTCTCAGTGTAAAGTTTATTGTTCACTTTTTTGGAGTGAATAGTAACCTCGATAAGCATGGCAAATGCAGTGTTTTTAAAATCATAGTGTGGAATGTCCAAATTAGATAAGAGAAGTTTTATTTGGACACTTGGTAAGATCTTAGCCACACATAGTGAATAGTATTAAACACTTGGCACCATGAAGAACATTTGATGGGTTTGAATGAATCAAGATGTGAGATCATGCCACCTAAGCAAAATGCCCTATTCCATCTGACGAATCAATTGTGCCAAACCTAAGAAGATTTACACCCAAGTAAAACTCTATATGCTTGGAATCCAACCAACAGCCCACAAGTATGGTTGAAATCGAAATCCTAAACGGTTTTATCAAAATCCTAAAGTTTACCTTTAAACTCTAAAGGAATATGTCGACACCCCCGCTTACTTTTGGGATCGGACGTCAGCTGAGATGCCGGGGATAAACAACACAGGAAAGTTCACATCTCGTTCATAACTTAAGTTCGAGCATGCCTTTTTAAAATAAAAGCGGTGAATAAAATTTTCGCAATGGAAAATGTCAAGCCGATCTAAAATCAGGCAAGTTCTTAAAATTTGTCTTACGTCACATGGTATCACAATTTTAAGCTCCCAAAATAATTTCATATTAATTAATATTACCAAAAGTATCAGTTTCCACAAAATATCTACTTTCCCAAAATATCGAAAACCATTAAAATATAACAAAAATATAAACCAGCGACATCATCCATGTGCTGACCCCACAACCATCCACTATAACGGGGGTTCATCCTTAACCTCCTTAACCTCGAGACCATATAAAAATCACCCCAAGCCCATCCGATCACCCCGCAGGATACCGGCCCCCTCCTCTGAGGTGTAGATGTGGTCCATAAATAGAGACCCCTCGGTCCCCAAAGTAAGGCAGCACCTGACGCACTGGCGACCAGCAGCCTTAATGAGCACACTCTGTCGGCGCCCCAGCTTGCGCTTGGGTTCGTACGCAAATTGCGACGCCGGGGACGAACGTCACAAGGAAGTCATCCCTCATCTTTACGTGTGAGAGCCTTATTTTAAGTCATACACAGATTTTTTTTTTTTTTTTTTTTTATATCGCAGCGGAAAAAGGTCAAGCCATAAATAAACGACAAAACGTTACGCTTGTCGCACATCACATGGTTAACAAAATAAAACCCAAATTAAACATCACATGCATATATATATCAGAATAAAGTCACCAATGTAAACAGTTTATACAAAAGTACTTCCCAAAACAACGGGAGGATTTTTTCAAAAAGTACATCGGTGAATACAAAATAAAGGTGCTGCTGATCCACTCCTCCCTCCGCCAACCATACTAAAAGGCGGGTTCTTCTTTTATCTTCTTAAAAGTCGGGCCATAACGAAGGCTGTCCAGACTCAGTCCTGGACCTACATCACACATCATCCCAGAGGATGACGTAAACAGGCGTCCCATGTGGAGGAGCCCGTCAACTCCCAGCACCAAACAGCACCCCGTAGGGCGTAAGTCGTCAAAAAAATACGTCGCCATAGGAAGCGACTCTGCCGCCCACTGACCCAACAGGTCTAGGGTCACTGGCCCGGCAGTCTCAGCCTTGGTCGGGCCCATGAGGGTCCGACCCATCTTCTCGAGAGTCGTAATCCGTGGATCCATCATGTCCTGCAATGACTTCTATCGTTTCCAAGGAAGCGATAGTAGAGATAATAAAAGGGGGGTGAGATTTCGGGAGAAATCTCAGCAAGTACACTATCACTTAAACCAGAACATTTCCAATATACAGATAAGTGAGCAAAACATTCTTAACTAATGCACATGCAATGAATGACTGACTCATGCACATGCTCATGAAAACTTTTAAACAGACTTGCTTCTTTCAGACTTCTTTTCTTAAAACTTTCATGCAGATTTCTTTAAAACATTTCGTATCTTTCATTCTTTCTTAGGCGCCACTTATCTTGAACAGATCTTTCTTATGGCTCGAAAGCCCTTCTTGTCATGACTTTTTCTTTAACATGTATGAGACACAACACGGTTCCCCTAGCACCGCGTGTTCCCTGCTGGTTACCGCATCACCTTATTGTGAGTGCGTCTTATAACTTTAAACGGCAGGTCCTTACACCATATCCGTCCTTGGCACCCACCAGCGTTAGGTGCTACCGCGCTCCGGACACCTTTTGGTGCCATACACGGTCCCAGCCTTTGGGGTTCTTATAAAACTTTACTTCTTTTCTTTTCTTTCAAAAATTCCATCTTTTCTTTTCTTTTCCTTTTTCTTAAAAACATGCTTGACTTTAAAAACCTTCTTTTCATGACTTATGCATGGGACATGCATGCTTACTTATTTTCATGCAAGAACCCGAGACAAGCTCGAGTGCATTCACATTTCATTTTCTTTTCTCTCTCATTTGGGAATGACCTCATAATTTTCCTACTTAGTCATCAGGTTCTATACTCAAAATGGGCCTAGGATTGAAGTGGGGTATTGGGCCCATCTCCAACCCATCATGGCCAAATTCTCCTAGAGAGTTTCTAGGGCTTTCCTTCATCATTTGACTTCAAATTTCCTCCAATCAATTTTAAAGTATCAAATTAAATCATGTACCCTCCTTAGCAAGGGGTAATCGAAACCCTAGTGTTTCCCCAAGTAACCATTTTCACATCAAACTTAGTTAATCCTATTTCCTCCATTCACCTTTCTAACTTAGGGAACTCCTCCCCTTAGTCTATTTAAACTTCCTTTTTCTAATAGTCTCTTCTATGAGCTCAACTAAACAAAATCACCACAAAGCAATATAATTTTAATCTTCCAAGTCTCAATCTTAATATCATAAAATTCCAAATAAACATTTCTATACATCATACACAAGTGATCATTTCTTCCATATGCAAGTATATATATCATTTCCATCCATATCAATCAAATAATTTATTCTCATGTCCATTTTCATTTTCTTACAACAATATGCTCCTTGAATAAATCAATTCCATCACTAGTTCCTCAAATAAAATCTTTACCTTAGCAACACCAAAATTTAATATTTAACACTAAAATCCTTCATGCATCATTTTCATCATTTCATCAAGTAATCATGCTTTTTCCTTTCTTTTTGCAACTAACACTTGATTCATCATTTCTACTCACATTCTAAGCTTATTCCATCATATAGATTTATCCAAAAATATTCATATCACAAACAAGAAAAATAATTTCAATCCAAACATAGCAATGGCAACCATTAATCCAACAAGCATGATCACTTCACTATATATAAGAATTGTTAAGGAAAAAGTGGGAGTATACTTACCACACTCCTAATAGACTTTAGCTTAAATCTGAAATTACACATATAAAATCTCCCATTAGTCTAGCCATGAACATAAAACTCAAAGGAAACCCTATTTCCTTCTAACCACAACAAAGTGTCACATGTGTGTGTGTGTGTTCTTCCTAAACTTGTATGGATTTAGTCACTAACCTTCTCCAATGAATTGATCACTTCCACACTCTTGCTTTTTGGCTTCACTACTATAGGGTTCTTCAAATTATGTGGTGAAAAGAGAAGAAACAAAAGTAGGAGTGACTAGAGTGAGTTTGGCCGAGAGGTGGAGAGGAAATGAGAGTGCTTGCATGTGTCCAAGTGAAATGAGCTTAAGGGGTTTGCCTAAGAGGTCACACGGCCAGCTCTCCTCCCTAGGGTATTTGGTACACTTCTCATCATATTTAGGTATGGCTAATGATAGATGGAGTGATTGACAACTCTAGGCCACTTCCAAGATCAAATCTTGGCCATACCTTGGTGATTTCCCTTTCTCATTTTCCTTCCTATGGCCGGCGGCTCCTTGGTGCTTCTAGCTTCCATTTCCTTGTTTTTCACTCAATCATCATTCCCCTATCCTCTCATGTGTCCATCCAAGTGATTCCAAAGCCATGCTTTTTGGAATTTGAGCAAGGCATGACCGGCCAAGCTAGCTCCACCGAAAATCCATTTTGCTCTTCTTCCTAGTTTTTGTCATTTCAATCACCTACACCCACACCATACCTCTCTTCACATCACCATACTTTCTTACACATGTACCTTATCCACTTACACACTCTTCCCCTTTGTCCTATCACTTGTTGGTGGCCATACCCCATGAGATTCTCCAATGAACCCCACGGATTGCCCTCCACCGAAACCTCCTAGTTCCCTTCATCCATTCTTCTCCTCATGCCACTTGTCACTTCCCTACACACCATGATCTCACTTGGCAAGTCAAGGGATGGTGTCTTGTACCTCCAAGATACCATGGTAGGAAAATCATTTCATTAGATCCTACACTCAATCCTACATGGCATGTATCCAACTACTAGTCAACCTCCACCAACTTGGATTTTCCTACAAATGTTTGGATAATTTTCTAGGATTTTTCTTTTATTGACAAGTGTCTCTACTATGGGCTTGATGGGCCATGGGCTCATTCTATGGACTTTTGGACTCACCATTGCTCTCTTGGCCCATTCACTTGATCCATTCCCCAAAGGTCTCATTCCTAAGCCCATCTCTTCAAAGCCTATTTTGTTCTTTCACCAATTACCACTAATCTTGTGTATTAACCCTTAATTAACTAATTAAATTAAGATGAAGGTTTTTAGGGCTATTACACACTCCATCGCATATCCAATATAAACTGGTCATACAAAATAGGGGTCACCACATCAAAAGGCGGGGAGATCACCAGACCATCAGTGGTCTAGAGAGTCTCTCCGAGCGTCAAACACGTCAACATTATCCTCACCTGTAATCACTTCTATCATCCCAACAAGGAACGATAGTGAAAATATAAAGGGATGAGATTTCAAGAAATCTCAATAAGTACACAACTATCTCACCAAAATCATTTAAGGCATACATATAAGCGAATAACAAACAGAACATGTGTCATGCATATACGACTAATGACTTTGCAAATGCATATGCTCATAAAGACCTTCATAAAAACTTGACTTTCTTTCAATCTTTGATAGATATACTTGCTTTTCATAAAAAAAAGTTCATCATATAACGTAATTCTTTTGACTCATGCTTTAAAAATCCTTTTTCATAAAAACTTTTCATTTCGTTCATTATTTTTTATCTTAGGCGCCATTTACATATTCATATCCTTCTTGGGGCTCAAAAACCGTTCTTGTCATGACTTCTTATTGGACCTCACAGTTCCTCTACGCACCGTGTGTTCCCCGCTAGTTACCGTATCACCCGGTGATACTCAAACCTAAGTGATTACGTTACGCGTTACCGCAACTCCCACAGACTACTCAAGTCGGGGCGACTACGTTATTCGCTCTTCATCACTCAATGACCACTCAAACTGAGCGACTACATCCTTGTTCTTATAATAGTATAACAAAAGCCAACACCGTCCTTGGGCACCCACTAACTTTAGGTGTGACCACGCTCCGGACACATTTTGGAGTCATACATTGTCCGCCGACTGTTTTTTGTCAATCTAGGGATTTTCACTCAACTTTAGCCACTCTTGAGTGAAAGGGAGTTTTATTGGGACATTATCTCGTCTTAGCCTTTAGGGTTTTTATAAAAACTTTAATGCTTTTTTTTTTCTTTGAAAACATGTTTGACTCAAAAAAAGAACATGATTTTCATGCTTCATGCATGTGACATGCAACCCTTAGTGCTTAACATGCAAATCATGGGACTAGTTCAAGCACACACATAGCCATGTTCAATCACTATCAAACCACCACATGATTACATCCATAACTTAAATAAAAGCACACAAAAGGGCCTAATAGGCAAAGAGGAGTACTCGGCCTTCCCCACTAGGGTTGGGCCGAAACTCTCCATGTAACAATCTAAGGTTATCTTCTTCTATCTTTGTTCATGTACTCAAATAAGCCATAGTAAAATCAATTAAACATTTTTAGCATCACTAGGAGGGGTTGGACGAACCCCATAGTCCTTAGGATTAATATTTTAATCACTTTTCCCCCCAACCAAATAGCATACTTAATCCTTCCTAGGAAAAACCGAAAAAGAATCATGTTATTAGATCCTCCTAGTTTTCATACTTCTAAACTTTTCAAATATTTAAGGCGTAATCATCACATAAAGAATAGTAGATCATTGAAAAACTCAATCCTAAAAATCGTCAAATCCAAAACTCATATATGCACCAAATCAATCCTTTTCAACTCCAAAACTTTATCTTAACATGCATGCATTTTGTCACCATTTCTCATATCAATCATGTTTCATTCATCCTTTGCAACAAAGTAACTAAATCCATCAATATAATATAAATGTTAAACCTAAAATGACACATTAAACAAGCATGAGTTTTGTAACTAAATATGCAAAGCATTTCTTCAAGTAATCTAACCTAACATCACCAAACATCCAACAAGCTTAATCTTAGTCATGTATGCATTTTTATCACTACCATATCAATATGCTTCATTTTCCTTTCCATCAAATTGGCTAAATCCACCAACATAATATGAATTCAAGCCTAAAATAACATATGAACTAAGCATGGATTTGTAACTAAATAAACAAAGCATTTCTTTTAAGGAAACCTAGCCTAGCATCACCAAGCATTCGGCAATTAATGCAACCACATTCACTCAAACACATATACAAGAAATGGTAAAGTCAAGATAAATGTGCACTTACAATACTCCAAATGTAGATAGAATATGTAGCACTCGGTTATGATCCAGGCCCTTAAGCCTAGGCCCAGGCCCCAAGCAGTTCAGCCCATCTCCAGATCATGAAACGGCGTCGTTTTCCTCTTCCTTCAGGTCGGTTTCCTTCTTCTCTTTTCTTTTCTTTTCTTTTCCTTTCTTTCCCCACTCGCCAGACCACGTTTTCGACAGATTCCTTCTCCCAAATAGAAGTTAACTTCCTCCTGTTGCTACTCGATCATTTTGTGCTTCAAGGTTGTTCCGCATCGATCTCTCTCCCTTCGGCATCTGTGTTCCCATTTTGGTTTTCTCTCCGCCGATTCCTCCTCAGTTGTGTTCATTTACAAATCTCACCGGTAAGCTCTCTAAACATCACTTTCTCTTCGGTTTCTCCACCGGGTATTGGTGCGATTTTGGAGTTTTATTTTATTTTCCTTATTTTTGTTTTTCTAAAGATCTGGTGGGCGTGGTTTCCGTTGGGTGAGTCGAGCTCAGAGAAGCAAGAACTCAATCCCTTTTTGCCTTGTTTTTCATGCGTTTGGTTGCTCTGTTTTCGTGCAATTTACTTGCCCCTATTTTCATCCGGTTTGTCACCCTATTTCGTACGGCTTGCTCTTCCTTTCAAGTAAGACTTATGGAACCCGAACGAACGTTTATCTTGCATGAACTTCTTTGAAAATCCCCCTAGTTACTGGGCTTAATTTTCGATTGAATTAATTGTTGAAATGTTTCAGATTTTTGCTGCCATTTTCCTTGTTGTCCTGTATTGTTCTAGTTACAAAATGGAGACGTTTTGGAGTTGGTTCATGACAGATGAAATTAATGAGTTGTTGCTGATTTTTTTTTTGGGTATGGAAAATGGTTTGCGGAACGTATATAACACTATAATTGTTGGGTTGCTTATTAGTTCTGGAAGTGTGAATTTTTGGAAGGGATTGTAGGATGTGTTGTTGCTGGGTTGGTTTTGAAGTTGTATGGAGCGTGCTAGTTTGTTGCTTTGTTTATTGGAATTATTTGTAAGATTTTAATTTTTAGTCGTGTTAAGTTATAAGTACTTTGGAAGGGGATGAATGATGTTCCTATGGTTGTGTTGGCTTTATCATAGTGATGCTTGAGATGATTCGGTAGTGGGCTGGAATGATTATTTTTGTTGGAGGTATTTAACGCTGTTAAATATTTGGGTGTTTGACTACCTGAAGTTTTATCCTCTAGGAATCATGAATTTGATGTAGGCAATGTAGTTTACTTTCTTCACTTTCAGTTCAAGGTTGTTTGGGGTGGTCACTGATGTTTAGTAGAAATTGTCATGAATAGGTGACGAGACTCTTAAAGGTAAGACTCAAAGCTTTGATTATACACTTCAGAAATCAGGTAAGCGGGGTTCACATGCTTGATTTTTAAACTAGACATAGACTGAGGTTGACTTTCTAAAAAATTGTGCATATTTTTGTTATGAAATGAGAACTTGTGAAAAACCAACCTCAATCAGTTATTTGCATTACTCATGAAGCTTATATGAAATAAAGAAAAATGTTTCTGTCATGCATTGTGTAGACATGAGCTTAGTTTTTGTCATATGATTTTGATATGTGAAAAAGAGTGATAATGTAGATCTGAAAATTATGCATTTGATTTTATAAAGATACTCTGACTCTGTTTTATTTTGTGAGACTGATCTAAAAATATTTTGGAACTCTATGTTATTTTTTAGTGTAACTTTGAAAACCTTTGGCATGTATACTAGTTTGTATCTGACTCTGTCTCTGCTCTATTTGGGTTGGTACCAACTTCTCCGTCTCTGAGTGCACCCACTTTGGAAACAAAGTGGTTTATTGTGGACTTTCATGTATGCACACACGAGACTCCGAGAACGAATAAGGGAAAGTTCACACCTCTGTCTCTGCTTGATTTGGCCACCGGGGTTAGCACAACCCTACCACGGGGGTTAAACATGGTCTTTACTTTGTGTGATGCTCTGTTTGATATGGTGATGATGCTCAGTTTTGTTATGCCAAAGTATTTTGAGTTTTGTATGATTTAAAAACCATCGCTCTATTACGTTTGAAAATGTGTTTTGTTTTGCATATTAAAATAACAAAAAAAAAATGTTTTGCTCTGCATGTTGATCTATTGGAAAATGCTCATGTTCGCACTCTGGTATATGTTCTTCGCTTACTGAGTTATGGATAAACTCACCCCTTATTTCAAATACATTTTAGATGTTGTGGATGTTCCAGCAAAGGACCAAGAATAGAGGTTGTGAGCGAGACTAAGCCGTTAGAGTCACCTTGTAGTTGGAAAGAGAATTTATTTGCTTCTACATGCTATGTTTCTAGTTTATTAGGTTTAGAATATTATTTATTATTTATGTTAATTTGGTTTGGGGAGATTTTGGACCCTTGTTTTCAGTTATAACCTTTTTTTTTCCTTATTATTGCCTTGGTGGATAATTGTGTTACGTATGGATTTGGAATTGGAAAATTTATTTGTTTTATTCATGGACTTTAGAAAATCTTTGGAGATAGTATTGGTGATGAGACAGGTTTAATTTGGACTAGCAGTGATGGAACTTTTTGAGTGTGGAAATTATTATCATATGAAAGACTTTGGAGACATTCTGTTTTGTAGATGAAAACAGGTTATATTAAACAAGTTTGACTCCCCGACCCCTGCGAGTACGGGGTGTTTCAGAATGGCTCTGAAAAATATATAAAATAACCCATTAAAATAAACTACAAGCATATAGTTAAAAAGAAAATCTTAAGAGTATAAATCTTGGCGTGTGTATGTGATCTAACTTAAGTTTCTATACATGAAATAGGTTAAGGTTTAGCTTACCTCTTCAAGTATGCTTCCACTCAAGAGCACTTTGCTCAAACTCCACTATACTGAGGATATTTTGTGCTTAGGAGATAGAAGGACACAAAGCAAAGTGAGAGTGGAAAGGGAGAATGTTGTCGTGGGTGTGGTGTGGGTGTGTGTGTGAAAACATGAAACCAAAAGACATGGAAAAGTGAGTATAAGGCCATTCGGCCAAGAGGACTTCTAGTTGTTCTAGGCACTCATTCCTCTAGTTTAGGATTGGCATTTAATAGGTTGAAAGACCCCTTTGATTGACCCTCATCACTATAGCACAATCACGCCTAAATGTAGCTTGTACTTAGGTTGAAACTTCCTTCCCTTTTTCTTCTATGGCTGGCACCTAACATGGGTGAAAAACCTTCTTCTTCCTTCACATCACACCTCACACACACTCACCAATCACTTCACAAGTCATTCACCAAGATTTTAGAATCAAATTTGGGAAAATGGGCATGCCATACTCGGTCAAGCCATTCCTTACCCAATCTGAAACCCACCTCCCTTTTCCAAGGGTTTTCTTCCCTCTTACTTGTTCCATCAATCACCACTCTATCACATACTCTTACACACACAAGTCTCAACCACTCTTACACAATCTAACTTGTCAAAATCACTTAGATTTAGGAAAGATCTAGGAAGACTAAAATGGGATGATCGGCTATACCAAGCCAAGCACTACCCAAAACCTTTCTCTCTTCCTCAAGCCAATTCTTCTCTCCAATGATGATTCTCTTTGACTAAACACTTATCACCTCAAAGTCACTTCATCTTACAAGATCTATCAATTGCCATTTTGCCTAGATTTGGAAGCAATGCATGAAAAAACACAATGAGGGGTTTGGCTAAGGCATCCACCAAAATCCCTTTGTTCCCCACTTCCATTTCCATTAAATCCCTTATATGTCAATCATCTAGATTTGGTATGCTCATAGGAAAACTAAATTGGAAGACTCCTTCTTGCCTCCCACGCCCACCATACCATCCAATGATGAGAAAATCTCATCTTGGTTCCAACAGTCTTCCTTCCAAGAAAGTCACTAGTCAACCTTCCATCTACTAGTCTTTTCTCCCACATACCTACCAGTCTTTGAAAACTCACTAAAGCTCTTCTATGTGTGACATATATCTCTTATATGGGCTTGGTTGACTATGAATCCATCACTTGGACCTATGAGCCTTTGCCACTCCACTTTGGGCCAAATACCTAAACCATGCTCTCAAAACTCAAATCTCAGCCCAACTTCAACTGCTCAATTAATTAAAATACCAACATTACACTTATAATAAATAAATAAATCAGAGTAGAAATTATGAGTCGGCACAAATCATTTTCTGGTATTATGTCTTATCACTTGATAAAATTACTTCCACATGCTATTAGTCCTCCAAATTTATGTTAGCACATCATTATCCAACCTTGTTAACCTTGGAAAATTTGATTGGCTCAAGAGAAACTGGTTCTAGGCTTGATAGCAACCTAAACCCATTTAAAACCCAAAATTGAGGCCCATTCGGTTAAGGCCCACGAATTTGGCCATCTTGGCTTTGATTCTTGACTTAATTTTTCACCCGAACATTGGCTGATTAGATTAGTTCAAAGGGCCTAGGGGGTACTTAAACTGTAGGGCTAAAGGGGCCACCTCACTCTTTCAACCTTACACTCCACCTATGAGATAATATCTTGGGTTAATGATTGTTTATTCATTTGGGTAGAAAAGAACAAAACTCAGGCTTTAATAATTAAGCCTTATCCTTTGCCATAAGTTGTGTAAGAAGGTCTCCAGCCCTCTTCCCACGAAAACAATCCCTTATTTACACTTTTCCTTGGAAGACCACAGAACACGCTTTCAGACAGATTTTCTGTGCTATTTTGCATGCCTAATTAGAAGCCTTTTTAAGTGTTTTATCACAACCCTTTCTTCATGAAAGTTATTCCTTTTTTAGTCTAGTTTACGTGAATATCTTATTTGTTCCATTTGGAGGACGTTGGTTGGTCAAATGTTGTTTAAACCCCAGAAAGGTCATGTAGGGCGATAAATTGTAGAGTATGTTATGTTTGGAGTTTTTGACCAAGCTAATGGATAGATCATGGTTCGAGATATTTATGGAGTATTTTTAACATGTGTATGTGATTATTGGTTGAATATTTGTGGCATGATTAAAGGTTTTGATGAAAGAGTTTCTTTAATTTGGAAACCATAAACTAGAAGAGAAAAACAGTTTCTGTTTTGACTAAGTTTAAGTCTTTTGTGGTTGAAACCTATTCCAATGGCTTTAGTAATTTTATTGGAGAATCCTAAGCCTCTTATATACATGTTAGAATATTATTTTGAAGAATCTGATGTTAGTTTTAAAGATACAAAATTTTATACAAAGAAATATTTGGATAGGCCAAAGTGATGATGTTCTTGGCTAAAGTCATGTTTTGGTTGAATATTAACCATTTGATCTTGAGTTTAAAGCTTGGATATGTTTTAGGAGACCTTTTTAAACCATGTGATTTTTTTAGTTTAATGATTATATATTTTTAAGTCATGGATCAAGAGGTTGATCAAACCAAGTTATAAGCATAAATATGTTTTTGAACTTAGAAGAAAAAGCGAAAAGTTCAAGTATGATTTTAATGATTTTGATGACTAGTGTGCATTTCAAAACATTATTATTCCTAGTATTAGGTTATGATTACATTATAAGAAATATGTTGGTTTAACCATGAGTTTTGAAGTTTGAAAGAATTGTAACAAAATCAAGAGAAATAGTCTTGTAAGTTTCAGTCTCTATCGAGTTTCCATAGTTGTATTTAGTTTTAAATTTTCCTGAACTTATATTTGAGTTTAGGATATAATTTATATGAGATATGTAAATTTTGGTGATATTTGGAGTTGGGATGCAAATCCTTAAGTTAGGGGTAAAATGGTAATTTTACTCTAAGTTAGTATTTTTCATATTTCTAATTGTTAATAATTCAGTTCTAACTTTTAGAAATCAATATTTTCTGTTCCTCCTAATCACACTTGTTTTTTATTAAGAAAAGCAAAAATCAAGGTAAGTTAGTTTTTAACTTACTATCAGTTTATTGTATATGTGTGAGAAGTAAAGGAACTACAATGTTTGTGCATCATATGTGCCAGGCCAAGTTATTACATATTTATTTATTACACAGAATTTATTCTGAATACAGTTTGTTTATTTCGAGAATAGTCATGTCAAGTTATTTATCTCAATCACGACCCTAAGTGCTAGAATAGGATAATATCCTAGTGAAACTCATTTGTTCACACTGAGTGTTTAAATAGGTGTGAAATTTCCTGAGTTGACAAAATACTGTTGATAAATGTAAAATTGCTAGTTTATTATTATTATTTCTTTTGATTTGATTTTGATTTTTTTCTTACTTATTTGTGTTAAAAGGAAATGAGAAGGAATTACTCCATCGTGGGCCTTGATGAGTGTTGCATTTTAATCTCAACGTGAATTTATTCGTTAGGGCTCACAGCACTTTATCTTATTCATGGGCTCATGCATGCTTGCACATACTAAGAGGCATGGCAAATTACCAAAATGTGCACTTGCACTTCAACTAAAAGAAGCCGTAACTCATTCTTCTCAATTGGGCCCTATACATAGCAATGCATTCCACTTCAAAGCGCCACTTCATCTCATTCAACAACATTGGCCCGCTTGCAATTTTATCAATACACGGCAATTCAATTAGAATTTAAAAAGGAGAGGGACACGTTTGGGAAATCAACGAAGCAGCAAGACACACACACACACACACACACATATATATATATATATATATGAGCTTATACATTTGGCACCGGATACCGAAGACACTAGACCTGGAGAGAAAGTCGAGAGGCACTGTGCAGTTGTTGGAGATTTTCTTTGGAGTTTTTTTTTAGGAAGAAAATCTGAAGGACAGGGGCGAGAACTGTATGTTTTATTAACCAACTCTGATGAAAAATATGACTTTTATTTGTTTTCTTTTTAATTTTATTATGAACTAAATTTTATTTTCTAGGGCGTTGATGTAGTCTAGCATTGAACATACAGTTTATTTCCTAGTTATTTTATTTTTAATATATCCATAATTGAGTATTTAATTATTATTCTTAATACTTACAATTTTTTTATGAATTATTGTTTGATCAATAGAATTACAATGAGAGCGAGAGGTGATTTGTGATTTTAGTTCTAGAATTAAATACCATTAGTTGAGCAAAAGTATAGATGCTTTACCGCGACTAGTATGATTTTTCAGAAAATTCAAAGTACATAATGAATCTCCAATTAATGAAATTCACATAGAGATATGGAATTGTTAGTTGAAGATATTTTTGATATTATTCGAGAGAAGATATTAAATAGTTAAGGAATTTTTAATCCTCAACGGGAGATTATTGGAATTTAATAATTAGAAAGAATGAATTGTGTGAAATTTGCTAGGTGAAATCAACTGCTCTAGATCCATTCTTATTGTATTTTCCGACACTTAGATTTTAAGTTTTGTTATTTTCTTTATTCGTAGATTTATGTTTGTTAAGTAGTTTAATTTAATTTAAATAGTAGAAACGTTAAATTTGATTTTGATTTTCCAAATAGTAATTAATTTAGTGAATTTCGGTATTCAGTAACATAGTTAATCCTTGTGGGTTCGACATATATTTTCTATAAAAATACTTTACTACTTGTTACGATTATGTACGCTTGCAGATTATTTTACGTGAACAACTGTCAATGGGTAGGGGTTAGGGCTAACGAGTTAGTCACCAGAGCGCACCAGGCACTAACATCGATGGTGCCACATTTCAGTTCTAGAGGGGTCCACACGAGTGTGGTACTCAAGGTAATGGGGTCCAAGGACACATACAACGCATTCACAACTAATGCAGATACCTGTGTTATGATGCGGTAATCAATACGGACACATGGCTCTAGAGAACCGATGTAGCACCCCAGAAGTTGAGTTACGCAGTTAAAGAAGAAGTTTCAATTCAAGTCCATGTTAAGTAATGTTTCAGATCAAGTTCATGTCAAGTCAAGTCTCAGTTTAGGATTAGTTCAGTTTAAGCAAGTCAAGTTCAGTTTATGTTTCAATTTGAGTTATGTCAGTTATGCCATGCTATATGTCAAGTTATGCTATAATTATTTATGACTTTAATTATGCATCCCTGGTTTAATTGTCATGCATGCATCTTTAACCTGTGTGGAGGGTTTTCTTTTAACTTGCTGAGATTTGTAACCAAATCTCACTGTAGTAGTCCCCACTATCACTTCTCCCAAATGGTAGATATTGTCTCGGGACCTTAAGGAGAACCAAGAATCGACCAGCTGGAAATGGTCAACTAGGCGACGATGCAATGTAGATGATAGCATGGTAGTTATCTCAGATCACTTTTTATACTTATGGTGTTTAATCTCCAACACTTTGTTGAACACAACCCTTTTGGACTGATGTTGTGATTATGGTTGTTTAATATGTATTTTGAGTACGGATCATGTTTTAAGTATTTGGGATATTTTTAATTTGGTGCATAGTATTGCTAAGGAAAAAAATTTATCCGCTGCGATTATTGCATACTGCTAGATGCATACTAGATGCATTACATCTTTATTTGTCATGAACGGGAGCAGGTGACCTTGTGTTGCATGTCCCGATGCTTCAGATGTCCGTCCGATCCCAAATGGAATCTAGAGATGTTACAGGGTGGTATCAGAGTAATATGTCTCTGGGTTATAAATCCACATGTCCTTAGGGAATGCACCAAATATTAGGCTTGAAATCTTAGTCTTTCTTAAGCTTGAATTTCTTGAAGTATGAAAGGTAGTACGTGGTTGTGATGCATGTATGCATGTGTTTCAGGTTCCTACACATGACTTGTGGTAGAATACCTTGGAACCTTGAGGGAGACTTTAATCAAGAGAATCAAAATTGTTGATTAGCTGAAGCTATACGTATGCTGACTAACGTGCTTAGACATCAGCCAAAGCAGCAAGTGCACGTACCCAGACCCGAAGTTAGGAGTTGTCCATATGAGAAGTTCTTAATCCATAGTTACCCAAATTTTTTTCCGGTAATGAAAGACCATTGAGAGTTGAGAAATGGATTATGGACCTTGAAAGGATGTACGAGATTTGTGGATATATTGAGGACCATAAGGTTTTTATGCTGGATACCTATTCCAAGGAGAAGCCGAAATATGGTGGGATACACATAGGGAGCTTCTAGTTAAGGAACTAGGAAGTCTGGTTGCATTTGACATGGGAGAGATTCAAGGAAGAGTTCGATAATAGATTTTTTCCAAATTCAGTCAAGCAGCTGAAGGCACAGGAGTTTACGTCTCTAACTCAAGGTAGTTTGATCGTGTAGAGTAGTACGCCATTAAGTTTATGGCGTAAGGAAAGTTTGCACTGCACTTGATTTCTACTCAAAGGATGCAAGCGCAAAAGTTTCAAGCAAGACTTTAGCCTAGGATCCGTAGTCAAGTAGCTTGCCTTAGAATAGAGAATTATCAAGAGGTGGTAAATGTCGCTGCCATAGCAAAGGCAGAGCAGAAGAGTTTAACCGCCCCGATCATTGCGGAAAGAAAAAGGCTTCACTGTATGCTAGGGAAGAGAGTTTGAAAATGAAGAAGATGCTTACTGTACTAGACAAAGGAAAAGGCATCGAGACAGGAAACTCAATGTCGACCACATATCCAATATGTGGGATGTGGGGAAAGAACCATGGAGGCAAGTGTAAACTCACATTAGGACTTTGTTTCGGATGTGGCCAACCTGATCACTTGATCAAAAAAATTGTCCCAAGAGAGCTTTGAAAAAAGGGATTGTTCCCAGCAAAGATTCAAAACCAAAGTTGCGGCCTCCAGTGCCAACTTGAGTGTATGCAGTCACTTTTGGAGAGACAGACCTTGATGCCCCAAGAACATATAGAACAGACGCCATTCCTAGTATTTCTTTAAGACCTATGTGTTGTTAATCTTAATTAAGTTTGAATTGGATTGCATTTGATGGTATTATTGCATTATTGTTGGTTTGAGATAATGTCAAGTCGTTGAGGTTTGTAACTAGTATGCTGTTTGTTTCAAGTGAGTCCTTGTTTTTAAAAGTTATGGTATTACATGAGAGTTCAGTTCGAAAGCCAACAATTACCCAAGTGGTTAGAGTAACAATTCGTATTAAGAGTATTATTATTCATACCAATATAGATATAGAATAATTTTTAGTAATATGAGGCAAAGCAGATGATTGGAAGTAAGCACTGTTTATCAATGCGACATCAAGTACCACCCCGGAAAGGTCAATGTAGTTGCTGATGCTTTAAGTCATAAAAGCATATTAGAAGCTACATTTGTTTCGTTGTCGGAAATAAACTCCCTCTTATGTAGTATGAGGAAAATGTTGATCGGGAGTCATAATCAAGAAATTTTGCTGACTATTGCCTGAGAGTTCATTCCATTAGATTGGGAAAAACTAAAAGACCGTCAGAAGAAAGACAATAAACTTATAGAAGTCGTGAGGAAAATCAGAAAGTCAAAAGGACCCATGGACTTTAATCTTAAAAAGGATGGGATTTTGTGTTATAAGAACCGGAGGGTCATCCTAGTAGACCACGAGTTAAAGGAAAACGTGCTGAAGGAACCTCATAACACACCTTACACTACTCATCCCGATAGTACAAAGATTTATCAAGATTTGAAGCAACATTTATTGTAAGAAGGAATGAAGAAGGACGTAGTAAAGTTTGTGAACAAGTGTTTCGTCTATAGATTAGTTAGAGCAGAAGACCAAAAACCGGCAAGTGAATTACAGTCACTGCCAATCTCGGATTGGAAATGGGAGGATATCTTGATGGATTTTATAATGGGTCTTCCAAGGACCTTAGCTAGAAATTATACTATTTGGGTGATAATTGATCGTTTGACGTGCTCACTTTATACCCGTCGAGAATACAGATCCTCTAGATAGATTGACAAGAGTTTACATAGTAGAGATTGTTAGATTGCAAGGAGTACCTAAGATGATTGTGTCAGATAGAGACTCTCGTTTTACGTCACAATTCTGGAAAAGTTTATGAGACTCAATGAGTTCTCTTTTCAAATTTAGTAGTGCATACCACCCGCAAACAGACGGGCAAACAAAAAAGACATTTCAAACATTGGCAAGAAATGGAACGCTTGGCGCATCACCATATGCACATTTTAGATATTGATAGTAAAAGAGTGAGTTATGAGAGGAAGGTGTTACCTCATGAAGAACGTTACCAGCCTCTGCACTCGATTACGTGGTTAGACCAAGATAGCTTCAAGGCTAGGATGGCACAAGGCCAAGTAGAATCCAACGGAGCAGCAAGGAAGCGTTTCACAGTCACCAATGCTAGCTCACGACGTCAGGCACATCTAGATCATGAACTCATCGTGGACGTTTATTGGTTAAGGGTCAAGAGTCAAAGACCGACAATGAAGGGGTTGTGAAGCATGCCAACCTAGGTTACTACGACAACGTGGCGTATTATTTAGAGAACGACGCAATGTACTGCTTACCGTAGTAGGTCATACCGATGGACAACGATGCACCACCACCAGATCTCACCCATGACGAGGCGTTCAGTGATGGACAGTAGGTTTGGTGAGCATCATATTCTCCCTATCTTATTGATGGTTACCAGGGTCGATTTCGTCCCGAAATCTTTTTTTTAGGATGGGAGAATGTAACAGCTCGCTAGAAATTTCATTGGTGGAAATTCTATTGGTTTTAGTAACCCCGTGAAAACCCCATAAGTTCTCAAAAATTGACTAATCACATAGGTTTTAATCTGTCAACATAGTAAGTGTTATCACTTACCATGGTACCAGAAATACGTTTTTTTATTATTTGAGGTAGTTAGAAGTGTCTGATTGTGTTATGGTATACGCCTTTAGACTCAAATGATTACTTAGAATTTTATGGTGCGATATTCCATTTTTCATATTTCGGACGAAACGCCTATTCGAAACTGTGAAATTATTCTAAGGAGGACTTCAGGGTTGATTTTCGTTAAGCAAATTTCATTGTTAGGTTTGCATAAATATTAAGGATTTTTCAATACAAAATTTATTGTTCACTTTTTTGGAGTGAATAGTAACCTCGATAAGTGCACCAAATGCAATGTTTTTAAAATTATAGTATGGAATATCCAAATTAGGTAAGAGAAGTTTTATTTAGACATTTGGCAAGATCTTAATTACACATAGAGTGAATAGTATAGACACTTGGCTCCATGAAGAACATTTAATGGATTTGAAGGAATCAAGATGTGAAATCACGCTACTTAAGCAAAAAGTCATATTCCATCCGACCAATAAATTGTGCCAAACCTAAGAGGATTTACACCCAAGTAAAAATCTATAAGCTTGGAATCCAACCAAGAACCCAAAAGTGTGGTTAAAACCGAATTCCTAAACAGTTTTATCCAAATCCTAAAGTATACCTCCAAACTCTAAAGGAATCCGTTTCTAGTATTGTATTTTATCACTTGATTAAATTACTTCCACATACTATTAGTCCTTCAAATTTATGTTAAAACATCATTATCCAACAATGTTAACTTTGGATAATTGATTGAGCCAAGAGAAACTTGATTTGGGCTTGATAGCAACCTAAACCCTCTTTGAGCCAAGAGTGAGACTTCCTTGAAAATATCAATAAGTACACCCGTAACTTAATAAAAGCATAGATATCGTGAAATAATCACATACAAGGCAGATAGTCAGAGTATGCATTTACGGCATGCTTCATGTGACTCATGCATGACTTAAACTTATATTCTTCATAGATCCATTCTATCATATTTAAACTCTTATTTATTTTATTTTGTAACATTGTGAGTCAAACCTATTTTGTATCATCGATAGGCTTAGGTCCCTGCCCAATTTTGTATCATTGACAGGCTTAGGTCCATGCCGGTTTTCATATCATCGACAGGCTTAGGTTCCTACTAGTTTTCATATCATCGACAGGCTTAGATCCCTGCCGGCACGTTAGTCATACGAGCGTATCATTGGTCTCCGTTATGACGAGACTGACTTATTAATCTTTGCACTTGTAAAGTTTTCTTAACGTATTTTCTTAAAACATACTTCATGATTTATGATGATACATATATGTGACGTAATGCAATATACGTAACTTAGACTTATAACATGCATTTGCATAAACTTAGACCTATGACATGAATATTTTAAGTCCATAGGAGCCTTATAACATGTGAAAACATTTCACAATAGCATACATCACATGCACATACATTTATGTCACATCAATTCATAAAGTCAATGCCTACTATGATAAACTCGGTTCTTACTTCAATCTTAATTTCATCCTTGATTAAGTCCTTATATCTTAAAAGTTAAAACATAAAAGTTGGATATATTTCTCTTATCTTTTCAGATACTCTTGAATCAGTTAAATCCGACATCAAATGAACAAATTATGTTCGATTTACCAAAAGATGTCAAATCTGCCAATAATAATCCTATTAAAGCCAAAATTCACTAGAATTGTTTTTTCGTTCTTTTCCATAGCAAAACTTCATGTTTTCACATAATTATCTTCATATAATATCATAGAATATATTTCTAAAGTCTCATAATTTTTCTAACATTTTTTTTCTATAGCAAAAATCACTCTAAAATTCCATATGTTTCAATTCAACCCATAATTAAATATTAATCTCAAATAAATATCAAATATAATCCAATCACCAAACCACTTATTCTATGCCAAGATTAAGTTAATATATGCACTTAAAATTTTTTCCAAAGCTAGATTTGATGCTTAGAATAGGTTTAGCACCACTTCTTTTTCTAATGCTCTCAATTAGCTCTCTTTTGGCACTTAGGTGGTGTGAGTGAGTTTTTATATATTTTTCTTGGCTATTTCTCATTATGGTCAACTGGTATCTCTCATGGGGGAAAGAACAGAACCTCATGCATCTATTTATAGGCATGAGAGGCGTGGGGAGTAAGGGAAAAAAGCTTGGGCATTTTTGCAACACCCTTGGCTGATTGGGGTGATATGTCCCCTACACTTGTGGTCTCATGATCACCCCTAATCCTATAGAGATTTTCTGATATTTTAATCCCATGGTTGAGATTAATCCACCTATAAAATGATCTTGATCAATGGCTCAAAGAGTTCCAACACATGGGAGTAAAGACAAAACAACATCATAGGAAATCTTCCAATGGGTGTATCTGGCCACTTGACCTCCCCTAGAGGTCAGCTATGTTCCAGTCCAAATAAGTCCTTAATACAATTCGATTCTTCCAAAACTCAAAATATGAAAGTTTAATATCATTCTCTTAAGGTTTTATAGAAATTTGAATCACTTCATTAAGAGATCAAATGAGAGAGATATGATTAATTCACCGAAATATGTCAAAACTCACCGGAGAACATCCAATCTGAGTTCTCCATTTGTTTTCCTTTGTTTTCTTACCCACCAAGGCTTCTAGATGAATTCTTATCAATTTTCCATATTTTCTCACACATGTTAAGAGGTTTAGAAACCTGAGAAACCAATTTGATCTTCGTCACATGGCAAGGTCGATGCACTTTGCTTAAGTCGGTTACCAGTTGACTCATATTCCTGTCCGTCCACTTCACACCAGATTTAGTCCTTGATTCATTCCTTATCTTCAAAAACACAAAACATAAAAGTTCTAAATCTCCTTCTTAAGATTCTATACGAATTATAATAACCTCATTTGGACCTCATATAAAGAAGTTATAATCATTACACTAAATCTCATCGGACCAGCCCGAGAACTCATTCCGGGCACACCAAGTGTTTGATCTTTGATTCTATTACTTCCTCTTGAATTTCTCCCTCAAGTTTCAAAATTTACCTTTTTCTAAATCCAAATTGAATTTCTCTAGTTAACACCTTGCTAAGATTCCTAAAGGTTCATCCAAAATAACTGTAAAAAATTATAATTAAACTAAGCATTAAAAAAAACAAGTGAAAATTCAGATTATTACAGTAGGCTTAGTATACATGCCAAAACAAAAATACAAGCCTTATAAAAACTTCTTTGATAAACCTTCTAGATCAAAGTCCAATATTCAATTTTTTTTTTCCATAAAAATAAAATTTTCAAAGAAAGATACTATTACAATCACTTAAATTCTTCATATACTTCACATATTATTTGTAATTTTTGTAATAAAAATGGTTATAATCATCATGTGTGTCCTTAGAATAAAACATACAATGACTATTAGGGTCATATAAGTACTTAAAAATCTTATTTCTTCTAATACTAATAAATAAATAACCCAAAAAATTTGAGTATCAAGAAAATTTATTTTAATTGTTTTTATAATTATGCATGAAGTCCTCTATAAATCATTTTTAGATAGTAGATGTTCAAGACACATAACAGGAGACAAAACTAAATTCTTTAACATTACATCTAAAGAAGAAAGACACGTGACATTTGGAGACAATTCAAAAGGGAAGATCATAGGAATATGTAAATTGGTAACGAGTCTTCTTATAATTGAAGATATTCTACTTGTTGAAGGTCTAAAGCATAATTTTTTTGAGTATAAGTCAATTATGTAATAAAGGATTTACAGTTACTTTCAAAAGGAATAAGTGCATTATTCTGAATGATCATGATTGCAATATTTATTATATTGCTTTTAGAAATAACAATGTTTATACAATCGAATTTGAAGAACTTGTCTCATAAAATGCTATTTGTTTTTCAGTTCAAAATAAAACTAGTTGGCTATGGCATAAAAGACTAGGTCATTCCAACATGAAACTTATTTTTAAATATTTAAAAAATGATCTTGTGAGAGATTTACCAAAGACAATTTTTTTTTTAAAACAAAATTTATAATGCATACCAGTTTAGTAAATAGACAAATATTTCTTTCAAAATCAAGAAGCATATTTTCACTACTAAACTTTGCAACTAATACATATGGACTTTTTTGGATCAAACGGAACTGCAAGTTTAGGAGGAAAATATTATGCATTTATTATTATTGATGATTTCTCTAAATATATTTGGCCCCTTGGATCATCTTTCTAACTCATAAACATGAGGCACATAATACATTTACCAAACTATGCAAGAGAATTTTAAATGAACAGGGCTATACTATTTCAAATATTCAAAATGACAGGGAAAAGAGTTGATCAATAAAGATGTTGAAACTTTTTGTGATGAAAATAGTTTTGTGCATAATTTCTCTACTTCTCGAACTCCTCAACAAAATGGGATAGTAGAAAAGAAGAACAGATCTCTTCAAGAGATGGCAAAACAATGCTCAATGAGAATAACTTTCCTAGTTATTTTTGGGCTGAAGTGGTAAGTATTGCATGTTATGTTATAGAGTTATGTTAAGGTATAAGTTAGATAAAATCCCTTATGAGTTTTGGAATAAGAAAAAATCCAACATTAGTTACTTTCATGTATTTAGATGGAAATGTTTTATTTTGAATGATAAAGATAATTTAGGAAAATTTGATACAAAATTTGATAAAGGTATATTTTTCGGGTATTCTATGTTAATAGTAAAACTTATAAAGTTTTTAATAAAAAAGACATTGACTATACAAAAATCTATATATGTAGTATTTGATGAATTTAACTCTCAACTATCTAAGAAATCTATTGATGAAGAAACAGAAATTATAAATAAAACAAATAGTATCAATCTTAACAAAGAGAACGCAATAAAGGAAGTCCAATATGGAGACATGAGGAAAGATCATCAAAATTTAATACAAGATACAACAAAACAATATAAACATTTGTAAGATCATCCAGTTGAGCAAATTCTAGGAAAACTTTCAAGAGGTGTAAATATTTGATCATCTCTTAGAAATGTTTATAACTACACTTCTTTCTTATCTCAAATTGAACCCAAAAGTATTGATGAAGCACTTCTTGATAAATTGTGGATTCTAACTATACAAGAAGAACTAAATCAATTTAAAAGAAATGATGTTTGGTACTAGTTCCTAGACCTAAAAATCATACTATTATTAGAAAAAAATGGATTTTTAGAAAGAAGAAAGATGGGTCTCAAGTTATCACTAGAAACAAGGCTCGACTTGTAACCCAAAGTTTCAATCAAGAAGAAAGAATTCATTATGATGAAACATATGCACCAATCGCAAGATTAGAAGTTATTCGAAAACTATTTACATATGCTTGCTTTAAAATTTTTAAACTTTTTTAAATGAATGTTAAAAGTGCTTTTTCAAATAGTTTTATAAATGAAGAGGTATATGTTGAGCAACTTTCAAGTTTTGAAAATCATATTTCTCCAAATCATATTTTCAAGCTCACAAAAGTATTATATAGACTCAAACAGGCCTTTAGAGCTTGATATGAGAGACTTAGTGGTTTCTTGACAAAAAAAAGTTTTTGAAAAGGAAAAATCGATACAACTATTTTTATCAAACATTAACAGTCAAGATAAAATATTTGTTGATGATAAAATATTTGTTACTACTATTGAAAATATGTGTCAAGATTTTGTTAAGAGTATGTAGGAAGAATTTGAAATGAGCATGATGAGAGAACTTAGTTTCTTTCTCGGATTGCAAATCAAGCAAGAAAAAAATAGAACATTTATTAATCAGTCAAAATATATCAAAAAATTATTCAAAAAGTTTTAGATAGAGGGTGTGAAGGAAATTGGAATACCAATGAATCCAACCACCAAACTCAATAAAGATGAAGTGGTAAGCTGGTTGACTAAAAGGTATATAGAGGTATGATTGGTAGTCTATTATATTTGATAGCCAGTAGACCAGATATTATGTTTAGTGTATGTTTATGTGCATGCTTTTAATCATCTTTAAAACAATCTCATTTGATTGCAGTTAAGCGTATTCTTAGATATCTTGCTGGTATAATTGATCTAAGGTTATGGTATCCTAAGTACACTTATTTCGATCTTATCAATTACTTAGATGCAGATTATACTGGTTGTAAAATTGATCGTAAAAGTACTAGTGAAACATGTCATTTTTTAGGTCATGCACTCGTTTATGGTTTAGTAAAAAATAAAATTTAGTTACAATATCTACTATTGAGGCAAAATATGTTGATGCAAGTAGTTGTTGTGCTTAAGTTCTTTACATAAAGTAACAAACTGAGGATTTTAAACTTATGTACAGTCACATTCCAATCAAATGTGATAATACAAGTACTGTAAATTTTTCAAAAAAACTAATACAACATTCTAGGACTAAGTATAATGAGATTAGATATCATATTTAGAAATCATATGCAGAAAGGTAATATTGTACTAGAATTCACAAGTACACATGATCAGTTGGCAGACATTTTTACAGAACCCCTATCAGAATATAGATTATGCGTGATTAGAAGAGAAATACGAATAATGCATGCATGAATATTTGTTAAATATTTATCTTCTATTATCTCAAATGACTTACAAAAACTTGAAACTTTTAGCTTCATTTTTCAAATGTACTTGCCCTTCATATAACATAATATCTTTATCTAAAGGATTGGGCAGTTGAAATGAAGAGGCAAACATGGCTTTCAAATCCTTATTCACCTACTTTAAGCCTTCTATTTTTTTGTTAAATTCTTGAACAAGTTGTTGAAGTACTTAGATCTTCTTGTTAAGTTTTTTAATCTCACGAGTTTTGAACTACAACTGAGTGAAAAACGCAATAATGGATGATGAGTATCGAGTTTCAAGACTCACAAATTGGCAACATTATTTGACTTATTAGTCAAATCACACTCGTGCTGCATCATGGCACCAGATGCAGAAATAATTTATGACTGAGGTAAAGAATACCTCATATGTTAATCATGAGGGATACTAAAAGGAAATTGATGAGCTATTGAGAATTTATAAAATAAAAATATAGATAAATTATAGAGATGTGAAAAATATTTGATGAGAACTAGTTGAAATTGAAGACAACTCTTATAGAGGTAGAAATAAGAACAAGACAAACTATCATTTTTTCAAATCTTACTTAGTCAAACTTACAAGATATGCTGGATGTATATTGTCAAAAGTTATTTAGTTAAATTAGTGAGATTAATTGCAGTTGTACCTATATTTCTCGTAAACACTAAACCTCTACTATTATCTACTGGTGTTGATTTTATATTTGAACTCTCTCTCGTTTCAACTCTTCTATTCGTGGTTTCAACTCCTTTTTTTTTTACCTTAATTTTTTATTCACTCTATCTTTATTTGCAAGTTTTTTATGCAACTCAAATATTTGACTGTTAAACCTATCAACCTCACTCATCCTTGATAGTAACCTCTAAACATGGTCGTACAGACGCAACATATTGAGAGCACTGACAGTTCTTAATCCTCCAACAATTTCAAAATCAGTCTTATTAGAAAAATGCATTTCTGCTCCTATCACAGTCTTAGGAGAGAAAATGACTGATTAAGGTGTAAAAAGTTCTTAATTCAAATTCAGAAGAAATTTTCTCAGCCATTATATTATTTTGGATAAACAGAAACTAGATCAATGAGTAATGTGAGATCTTTTTTTGTGTGAGTATTTGATGGGTGAAAAATGTTATTTTAAACAGAAATAAAAAACTTTCAAATCTTTGCAAAATCTTATTTGTCAACAACATCAAGTGGATTTGAATATTCTTCCGCACTGAGTCGACAGAGGTAGGCTTCATGCCTTTACAGCTTTTGTCGAACCTAAGTAACTCCAATTATTCAACACTCCACAGCTTTTACTAACACATCATTTTATTGTATATTGGTTATTGTGAAAAAGTAGTTTTAATAATGCTAAAATGGGGTGAAGTTTTATACTAGAATATTAACATGCTCTCTCCAATATTTTATTTAGATAAACATCATTTGAATTCTTAATCGTGTTATATATGCTAAAATCATATTTATCTATTACTTGAAAAACTAACGCATATTTTCAGGGGAAACTTAAGTAATAATACAAGGCTCAAAGTTCTACTAAATATTTGTTATCATAAAAAATGAGGAGATCAGTGACGCCCCCAATTTAAGTTTGGGATTTAACGTAAATCGGAGTGTCAGGATAAGTAACAATTGGCTACTCACCCCTGTATTTATCAAAATTTAATACAAATTGCACCGGAAAAGTTCTGAATAAAATAAATTCTAATGATCACATGGTAGCATAAAAACCACAATATCCACATCATCCATTTTTAAAATAACATCGTATCCTTACATGCATAACCCAGTTAATTTTCTTAGTTAATATACAAACTTATCAAAATTTCGACTTAGGGCCGGCTAGGCTCCTTCTTCACTTCGAGAAACTCTTTCTTCATGCTGGTGCCAGTCCCAACTACTATCAACTGGTCAAAAATTTTTATGGAGAGAGAGTACTCCGAGAACCCCTCAGGGTTTCTCTGAGTCTCTCTAGCAACTAGGATCTAGCCCATGACCGTCATCAAACCTTGCAGTGAAGTTAAAATTCCTAAAGAGAAAAGAAACATACATAATGAGATTTCCTTGTAAATATCAATAAGTACACACATAACTTAATAAAAGCATAAACATCCTAAAATAATCACATACTAGCCAGACAGTCAAAGTATGCATTTATGGCATGCTTCATGTGACTCATACATGACTTAGACTTATCTCTTATATGAACTTACACTGATGTCATTATTTCCTAAACAAATTTATATCATGCATGGACTTTTTATTCTTATCTTAAAATTTTTATTCTTATAAATTTTTACTTATATTCACTATTATTACCCGTGGTTGGGCCATGTCATATCCACTATTATTACCCGTGATTGGGCCATATCATATCCACTATTATTACCCGTGATCGGGTCATGTCACTATTATTACTTGTGATTGGGTCATGCCACTATTATTATCCGTAGTCGGGCTATATCATATTCTCGTCAGTCGTCCGGGCGTTACGTATCGTCGTCCCCATTGTGACGAGCCTTATCATATCCGTCATACAGGAGTTACGCATCGCCATCCCTATTATGACGATACTGATTCTTAAATTTTTTCTCTTATAGGATTTTCTTATCTTATTTCTTAAAAGCTCGTCATGACCCATGACAACACTTACATGATAACATGTAACATGGACTTTTTTTAAAAATAGACATCAAGACTTATGACGACACGTATGTGACAAAATGCAACATGATCATAACCTTAGACTTTTAAATGCATATCTCATGGGATACATAACATATAAATCATACATTTGCATTCAATGCATAATCCTTATATTAAATCACATGCATTGGATACAAGAAAATCTCATATTCAAGTAATAGGGGAATCTCGCTCGAGTTAGACGTCGAGCAAGGGTTGAGCCAAACGTCGAGCAAGGGTCGAGCTAGATTTCTGCCTAAATCTCGCTCTGCCAATTCAATTACAATTTCATCCTTTATTAAGTCCTTATCTCTTAAAACTTAAAACATAAAGGTTGTATATATTTCTCTTAGCTTTCCATAGCTTCTTGAATCATTCAAATTCAATATCAAATGAATAAGTTATGTTCGATTTACTAAAATGTGTCAAATCTACCAAAAATAACTCTATTAAGGCCGACATTTACTAGAGTTGGTTTCTCAATTTTTTCCAAATCAAGACCTCATGTTTTCACTTAATCTTCTTCATATATTAACATAGAACATATTTATATAGCCCTACAAATTTTCCTAGCATTTTTCCATAGCAAAAACTACTCCAAAATTCAATATGTTTCAATTTAATCCATAAACAAAGATTAAGCTCAAATAAATATCAAATATAATCAAATCATCAAACCACTTATTCTATGCAAATATTAAGTTAATATATGCACTTATAAATTTTTCCAAAGCTAGATTTGATGCTTAGGATAGGTTTTGCACCACTTATTCTCAAATGCCCTCAATTAGCTCTCTTTTGATGCTTAAGTAATGTGAATAGGTTTTTGTGTATTTCTCTTGGCTATTTCTTACCATGGCTGACTGGTATCTCTCATGGGGAAAGAATAAAAATTCATGCATCTATTTATAGGTATGAGATGCATGGGATGCAAGGGAAGAGGGCTTGGGCATTTCAGCAACACCCCTAGCCAATTGTGATGTGTCCCTATGTTTGTAGCTTCATGATCACTTCAAATCCTATGAAAATTTGCTGAGATTTTAATCACATGATTGAGATTAATCTACCTATAAAATGATCGTGATTAAGGGTTTAAAGAGTTTCAACACATGGGGGTAAAGACAAAACAACATCATAAGAAATCTTTCAATGGGTGTATATGGCCACTTGGCCTCTCCAAGGACTCAGCCACGTTCCAACCCAAATAAGTCTTTGACCTGATTTGATTCTTCGAAAGCTCAAAACATAAAAGGTTTAGATCATCCTCTTAGTGATCTATAGGATTTTTAATCACTTCATTACGAGATCAGATGAGAGAGATATGATTAATTCACCAAAATATGTCAAAACTTACCCGAGAACATCCAATCCAAATTCACCATTTGTTTCCTTTTTTTTTTCTTGCTAACCAAGGCTTATTGATAGCCAATCACAATTTTCGCCATATGGCCGAACATGAGATAACTCATCTAAGTCGGTTACCAATTGGACTCAATCTAGAGCCATTCACTTCATGCCAGACTAAGTCCTTTATCCAGTCCGAATCTTCGAAAATCCAAAACATGAAAGTTTTAGATCCGTCTCTTAAAGTTCTATGCGAATTAAAATCATCTCATTCGTATCTCATATGAAGGAATTATGCTCATTACACCAAAACTCGATGGACCAGTCTGAGAATGTTTAATCCGGGCACCAAATGTTTAATTTTTTGTTTCATTACTTCTTCTTGAATTTCTCCCCTAAATTTCAAAAATTTATCTCTTTCTAGGTCCAAATTGAATTTCTCTAGTTGATATCTTGTTAAAATTCCCAAAGGTCCATCCAAATTTATCTTAGAATGCGTCAAAGTCTCAAATTCTATTTTTATGAAAAATATTTCCATTAAGCCCCTTAAAAGAAATTCTCAAGAGAATATTTTATCTTAAAAAAATTGGGCTATTACAATATTGTTAAACCCAAGATTTCAAGCTGTCTACACAATGGAGCCAAGCACATTAACGAATCAAGTATGAGCAAGAAATGGAACATGTCTACAAAATAAATCTCTTAGAATAATTTTGTACATCTCTTAATAAAATTTTAAATTGAATTAAAACTCAAAAATAATCTTTTCTCACAAAGTATCAAATTGCATTTTTTCACATGTGCATAACATCATTAAAAATTCTACTTTTGAAAATTGTAATTTTTATATGTGCATGACATCATTAAAAGTTTTAATTTTGAATATTGTATTTTTCACATTTACATGACATCATTAAAAATTTGAATTTTAAAAATTTGTAAGATAATTGATTGTTATCTTTGACATGTACATGTTTTGTTTGAAAATTTTAAAAAGTGATTTATGCACTTTTGATAAATACAAAAGGTAGATGATTTGGTTTGAAAATCTTGAAAAATAGTTGATGGTTTTTTGACATATGCAAAAAGAAGATTCTTTGGTTTGAAAAATAAATCATACTCATTTTTTCATATGCGAAAAGTAAAAGATTAAGTTTGAATATTTTGAAAAATGAATTAGTTGCCTTTGACAATTGCAAAAAAGAGAAGCTTTTATTTGAAAATTTTGAAAAGTGAATAATGTTCTTTTTTGACATGTGAATTCTTTTAAATTTGAAAGTGAAGTCTCATATGCCTATAAATAGCTCAATTAGGAACTTCAAGATTATAATAAAAGCTTATACCTCAATAGTTAGTTTTGCAACATTCATTCAAAACTTTCAATCTATCTTCTCTAAATATTGAACCTTAATCTTTATTTATTTTGAGAGATATATAGCTTGTATTGTCTTGTTCTTATTCTACTCATTGATAAGTGTATTCTGATAATTCACCAACTATCATCTCTTGTATAAGTAAGAGGGTACGTATAACTCTTGTGTGTGTAGAAGGTATTCTACACAGGGAAAAGTTAAATCATCACGCGTGAGGTGATTATAAATATAGATAGTGTTCTACACAGGAAATCGTTGAATCACCATGTGTAAGGTGTTGCTCAAAGATATAAAATGTTTCTATCTCCACCTGAAGGAGGTTGAATAGTGAATTTAAAAATTCTCAAGGGATAGCTTGAGGCGAGAACGTTGGTGGAGCTAAACCTCGTTAAAATACTGAGTTTGTTTTTCTCTTATCCTTACTCTTTATATTTTCTACTGCTTCATATTTTATTTATATTTTATATTATGTACTTGGTTTACAATTGTTAATTTTTTTAATATAACTCAATTCATTCTCCTTCTTATGTTAGTCATATGGGCAACACAAAGAAATGTCAAGTAATTCCAGCTTCTCCTCCTTCTCCACCTAACTCATGTGTTATATAATAGCTAGTGATCCTTTGGTTGCTTCTATTTCCTCAACTTCATCATTCATCCATTCAAGTAAAAAAATCAGCTTGCTACACAATAATAAAATAGGCTTTTCTCACGCCTTTCTAATATCTATGATTAATTGTAAGTTTTGTAGGCTGACCAAGCTTGTGGATTCTTTTACTAGTATGACCCAAAAATACTACTATATGGACAGAAGGCAATAAATTGACTAAAGAACGAAGTTCATAAGATACAAGTCTCATTGAATGTCCAAAGCAGTAGATATCATTTGAAAATTAATGTGGAGAGGCATAAGCGAATAGTAGAGAAGACAAGTTTTTTAGTTTGTATTTTAATATCATGATTATTTATAATAATTTTATATTTTGAAAATTTTTGAACGTGTCTAGCTATTATTTGTAATTAAACAGTACATTAGATTAGTTATAATATATTTAATTGTATATAATTTTTTTAGATTTATATTTAGTTAATTTTAGAAGACTATTTATTACAAACGTATTTTTTTTAATTGATGGGTATAATCGTATTAAATTTATGTAGTCATGTACTTTAAAAAAAGTATTATGTTTAATTTTTTAGTAGGAAATAATTAAAATAAGAAAAAAAAATGAAAGAGTAAGTGGTTAAAAATTGAAATGGAGGTAAGAGAAAAAAGTTATAAAAAATAATAGAAGAATGTTATTTTAATAGAATAGGAAAAATATAGAGAATAGAATATAGAAGGTTTTTGAAAAATAATTCAAATTTAGAAAGAAAGGCTCAGGAGTGATAATTTTAGTTAAATTTTTAATTTTATAATGGGAGACGAAATCTGAGTGCTCTAAGCAAAAAGCCAGTAAACTAATAACAGAATGGGAAGATAAGGAACCACAAAGGACCCATCAGCCCACGACTCCAACGGATAACTAAAGAAATTAACAGAATTAAAAAGGCCCACAAGACGTGGCCTAACCCAAAGACATAGGCCGGGACTCTAGGATTTCATAACACAAAAGGGTAATCTTGTGTTTTTTTTATATGATTTTTTTTTATATTTTTTTTAAAAATAAAAATTAATAATATTATGTAAAAATACTTACTTAAAAATCATATGAAATTTTTTTAAAAAAATCAAAATTCCTAATAAAAATCCCAAATAAGAATAAATAGCATTTTTCTAACACAATGGTATTTAAAACTGAACTGTCTTTTCTTTTCAATTTCATCGTTATTACTAATAAATACCGATAACAAATCGAAACGGTGAAAAGAAAAACAAACGAAAAAACAGAAGGCGCAGCGCGAATTGCTGCTGTGCTTTGTTTCCACAAAAACGCTAATTTATTTTGTTCCTTGTTTTTATAATAATTTTGGAGGAATCTAATACTATACCCAAGGGTGCACAGGCCATTCATGGACCCTACGCTTCTGGGTCTCTGATCTAATTGATCATCCTTGATGTTCTACGTGGCAGCATCTAGTAGATCTTTTCGAAACCACCGGCAATACTTTGTTGACGAAAACGTTAACTCTTTTTGTCCAAATAAAACGGCAGCTTTTCCATTACCATCGTCTCCCTTTCTGTTCCTTCTATTGGAAATATCATCCGCCTTACAAAAAGACAAAATAAAGCACCGAGTTTTCCAGAAGGAAGAAGAATGGCAGACCAACTCACCGATGACCAGATCTCTGAGTTCAAGGAGGCCTTCAGCTTGTTCGACAAGGATGGAGACGGTCAGTATCTCCCCCTCTGTATTGATGAATCTGATGTTTATTTCCTTTTTGTTCGTCTCAGATCTAGTTCTTATGAACTTGTTCGTTGTTTCTAAGGATTTATGTGGATCTCGTTTTATCTGCGCTTTTATATTATGTATCTGCCGTTTCTACGTTCTTGATCTTTTTTTTAACCTTAATTTTATGCGGCTCCATAGTAATAAACCTTGATTTTTCTTTCCGTTTAAGGATTTATCTCTCTTCGTTTCCCTATGTTTCCATTTCTTGTACCGTATCTGAGCTGTTTTAATTGATAATTTATTCACCGTTTGCTAGCTGGGGGAAAAATTGAGTGGGAGGAAAAGAGATCAACGATGTAAGAGATTGAATCTCATGTGTTTATAGTTTGGAAGACAACAATTTTCTGAAAGGTTTTAATCACCCAACAATTCGGCATTTATTCTTTAAAAGAGGAAAGAGTGGATGCGGTTATAGGACCATGAGATCTGCCAGTGTGCCCATGTTGTTCCTATGCTGTCAAGATTTGTTTGTATTGTGGTTTATTGATATATAGCAGTGTTCCAAAGATTTGAAGAGACTGATCTGCCTTGTTCATGCTGCATGTTTTTCGTTTCACAGCATCTACTGCGTAACCTGATACATTTACTTTTAACAACACGCTCACGGGCGTGATGTTGTGCATAAAAAATTGAAATATAACAAGAACACCAGTCATCCAAGTGTAAAGCAATGATTTGCAGGTATATTTCAGACAGTGGTGTGATTGGCAACGTGGCATGTTAGCCAGCCTCTATGAGTTTGGTGGTAGATTCTCTGACAAGAATAATTTGAAATTTATCTTTGAGCTTAATGATTTGCAGGTTGCATCACTACCAAGGAGCTTGGGACTGTGATGAGGTCTCTGGGCCAGAACCCAACTGAAGCAGAGCTCCAGGACATGATCAATGAGGTTGATGCCGATGGCAATGGGACCATTGACTTCCCTGAGTTCCTAAACCTCATGGCCAGGAAGATGAAAGATACTGACTCAGAGGAGGAGCTTAAAGAGGCCTTCCGGGTTTTTGACAAGGATCAGAATGGGTTCATCTCTGCTGCTGAGCTGCGCCATGTGATGACCAATCTCGGGGAGAAGCTCACCGACGAGGAAGTCGATGAGATGATCAGGGAGGCTGATGTAGATGGTGACGGTCAGATAAACTATGAGGAGTTTGTCAAGGTGATGATGGCTAAGTGATCAGTTTTTCTCCACCAAAAACCCTAGTGAAAATTCTCTCTTTTTATAACCAAAAACAAAAAAAACAAAAAAAAAAGGGGGGGGGAGAACAGGGTTGACAATATGATGCATGGCCTTCTAGCTTACCTCGATCTTCATTTTCGTTCGCCTTTACAAGGACAATAGTGGTAGTAGTATGTTCTGCTGCTGCTGGTGGAAGAATGTTCTATTTCTATCCTTAAGATTGTCTTGGAGTCTTTGCAGTTTTTGTCCCCTTTTTTATTTATTTCTTTGAGTTGGCTTGTGAACCTGATCTACCTGGACGATTCAATGTTCATTGTTGATTGAATGACTTGTTTTATTTGGTGGTACTTTCATATCTCAGGATCCAAATTAAGAAAGTCTCCATAAGAAGTGTGTGATGACATGAAATTGTTAGGTCTGTTTTGGTTTCACGGATCTTTGAAATTTTTTTATCTTATCTTATCTCATTTTAAAATCTAAACATTATTCAAATATAAATATTTTTTAATTTCAAAATTTTGAATTTTAAGTTTTTCATTTAATCATTTCAAAATTATTATAATATTTAAAAATTTTTAATAATATATAAAAAATAATTCAAGTTTTTTTTTAATATTTGAAACAAAAATTAATATTAAAAAATTATATTCTATTTATTTATAATTTCTTATGATTTAAAATTTATACAAATTTAAATTTAAATTATTTTATTACTTTTTTTAGATTTTTTATTTTATCTCATGTCATTGGTGAGTTTTGATGCTAGGAGGGAATAATATTCCGGGCTTAGCAGTCAGCACCCTTGGATTTGTGGTATATGAATTATGAATCTCTAAGAGTATTGATATTAGATCCGATAAATGATTTATCAAATATAAATTTGATGATTTTTGTTATAAAATTTTTGTATTGGATCTATCAAACCTTTTAATATGTAATTTAATAAATTTTTATAATTTTTCATATTTGAAGGATTATTATTTACATTTTAAACATATACTTCAATATATTATATTCTCCTATTTTATTTTTCTCATTTTCTTTCTTTTTTTCTAATATTTGGTTGAAAAATAATTATTTAAATAATTATTTGGTTGAAAAAAATTAATTTTTTAACAAGGAATTAAAAAGTATTTTTTCAAAATTTGGTTGAAAAATAATTATTTAAGTATCAGATTATATTATTAATATATATATGATTAATGTAATTACAAAATATAAAAAAAAAAATATTATTATATTATTATTTTAATGGATCTAATGATAAATCCAATGTGTAGTTATAGACTTAGATATTTGATGGATCTATCAAAGTACAACTTTCCTTCAGATTTTAAAAGATCATTTAATAGATCCAATGTCAATGCTTTAAGAGTACTAGCAATGGATTTATCAAAAAATTTCTTCAAAAAGTATAAGTTTACACATATATTAAAAAAATTTATCATATTTGATCAAAAATGAGAAAAAGAAAATCGGAGAATGAAATAAAAGTAATTTTTGTTTAGTTTTTGAATAGTCTTCCATCAAAAGTGTACATTTTTTTTATGGATTTTTGATGTGCACTTTTGATAGATCACTATTTAAAAGCTAAACAAAAAGTGTTTTTATTCATTTCTTCCCACTTTTTTCTCCTTATTTTTAATTAAATATAATGAATTTTTTTTTATATGTGTACGAACTTATACTTTTTAAAGGAAAATTTTGATGAATCTATTACTAATGCTTTGAAGATAGCTATTCAATTAAGGGTTACAAAGAAGAGAACCTTGTTCATTTTCAGAGATGAGATAAGATAAAAGTAAAAAAAAGAATAAAATATTATTGTAAAATATTTTTTTAATATTAGTTTTGTATGAGAATTTGAAAAAGTTGTATGAGAATTTTAAAATTTTGAATTTTTTATTATATTTTGTATGGAAATTTGAAAAAGTGTAATAATGAATTTGATATTTGTTTTAAAATTTTGATCTCATTCTCCAAAACAAACAAGGCCTAAAAAAACTTTCATTAGATGGTTTAAAGTTAAAGGATAGTTTTAATTATTAAAAAGAATAATTTAATATTTGATTATTTTATTTGCATAAGTTTTTATATTAGAATAGGTTTTTTTTTTTTTTTACTTATAAAAAAATAATCAAATAATATAACAATAATTTGGCTATGACTATTCACATTAAATTTTTATATTCAATTATCTATTTATGAAAATATATAGTAAAGAGTAATATAATTAAAAATATATTTATTATTTGTAATAATTAATAATCATATTTTAATTAAATTATGAGTAAGAGAAATTAATTAATAATCATATTCTATTTAAATTGAATTGTTAATAGAAGTTTGACAAGAAAGAGAAACTAATAAAAAAATTAATTTGTAATCATATTTTATGTAATGAGGAAGGAAAAAAAATCCTAACAAAATAAAATTTGGCAATTGGCTTGGGGTTGTCAAATTTAAAATTTTATTTAGTATTATTTTTCAAAGGGGTTAAAATTTATGACCTTTAAATAATTTAATGTAGACTTTTTTTTAAGTCTTAATAACGAAATTCTTATTATATTTAACTAATCTATAAGCTTTTACACCTACCTACAATCATGCATTTCATTTACCAAGTAGGTACCAAGTAAAACGAGTTTACAGGGTTTTTATTCCGTTTATGTTTGTAGTTGCTTATAGACATTTTGGACTTCTACGAGTTCTCCTATATTTTTGTTCTTTCGAGCAGAGTTGAGATTGTTGCCCGCATTTTTGTTTTGTTTTTTTTTTTTTTAAATATACACAACTCTTTTTACAGGTATTTTACGAAAAGTTTATTTGTAAACATGTGTAAAGTATCCTTTCTATGCTATTGGCATAGCAAAAATTGATTTGCAAGGAAAGTTTAAAATTTTAAATTCTTATAAATCAAGCATTGTTATGTTAACAGTAAGAGTATTCTTTACTCACCTGCCTATAATGTTTTCATGCAATAATATTTTAAATGAAAAATATCTTCATAAAATAATTGATAAAAATAATATCATTTTATAGAAATATCATGGTTATCTAAAGGAAAGGATTGTCAATTATTTTCCTTTTCATTCCTCCACTTGTTGTACGCAAGTTACTTGTCATTTATCTTTTGCATGAATAGTATTGTTATACCATTTTTATTTGCCTACTTGATGTGCTATCCTAATGCAAATTATAATTTTTTTCTGCTTTTTATTTCAAATATTTTTAAATATATTTAAACGTTTTTCAAAATTAAAAAATACTAATATACTAATACTCACTTTTTTAATCACTAAGCAAATTTTAAAAAAATAATTATAATAAATGCATGAGCAGCAAAATAAGGCAGTATAATAGCATCATTCCTTTTGCATTTAGAACAAGATCATACTTTGTACATAACTTACTAAATTTATTCGTGTATTATGATTATAATAATGTGTTTTTTAGCAATTTTGAAGAAGCTGGCACCATGGTCCTAAATCGTGACTCAAAAGCATATGTTTGCACCAAAAAAAAATTTTAAAAAAATACCATGGTTGTTATTTTGTACGGAGTCGTGCCTACATACAAGCCCCATAATCCCATTCTAGCACTCCTTTGCAGTCTTACACGTGTGCAAGCATATTTTGTTCTGTGCGCGCTAAGTCCTTCTTCGGATTAAATTTTTACATAAAATATAATAAATAATTTAATTTTTTAAAATTTTAAAATAATAATAATATTAAAAAAATAATATTTTAATAATATATTATTTAACTTTTAAAATTCATCTCATCTCTTAATTCAAATAAGATCAACTGAGTTGTCCCTTATGCCCATTAATGAAATGAAACCCAAATCCCAAGTTTTCATTTCTTTTTCTTCTGTTCGGCTCCATTTTCACCTCTCATTCTCTCTCTCTCTCTCTCCCTCACTCTCTCTCTCTATTTTGCCTTCTTCAAACCAATATATAAATTTCTACCATTTCCTCTTTTTAGTAGCAAACCCAATATATATTTTTTTGGGAAATTTAGCAAGCGGAATTTGAACTTGTTAGAAAATGAATTAGTTGGATGTGTACTTTTTAAGATGTGTACTGAGAAGTTCTGCAGGATGGTTGGGTTGAGATATTTTCGTTCACGATGATGGTAAATAATAAGTATAATTTTTATACGAATTTTATTACTTTTTTATTTATTAAAATGGTTTGTTTTCTTTTATTTATTTTAATTTTATTTTAATTTCTTTATTTATTTGTGTTTAAAGAATGAGAATGATTATTGATAAAGAATGGTGATTTCTGAAAAGTAAAATAACTTGAAATATAAAATGTGTATTTAATATTAAACTATATCAAAGTTCTAGAAAATAAAATTAGTTCATAATAAAATTAAAAAGAAAAGAATAAAACTAATATTTTTCGTTAGAATTGGTTGATGAAATATGCAGCTGAAGATTCATGCTTAATTGCTTATGTTGTGAAATAAGAGTTTGATTTCGATTTAATTTGTGGTGAAGTGGTTAGTTCATTAATTAGCATGTATTCAGGAAGTTGGTATGCAGAATACTCTTCAATAACATTCATTGAGTTAAACAAGAAAAAATTAAGAACGAAAAGCAAAGATTGAGTTGCTATAGGAAAAGGATGATGACTATTGATGTCGTGTTTCACAGCCTGGACAATTTGGCGATGTCCGAACAATCCGTGCTGATGAGGGGGCGGAGGTGCCTTGAGATCACTCCGATGCCAAAGCTAGCGAATGAGGTGAATGGATATTAAGTGTAAAAGTAGTAGAGATTGATCACTTAACCTGTGTACAAGGTTTAAAGATTATTAGGCTGTCACTCTTTTTGCTGAGTTCGAGTAGATCTCCCTGCCTGCGAGATTCTGTCCTGGCAAGCTATGCCTTATCTTGTGCCGTGCCAGCTCCTCCTTCCATCGCAGAGACATACTTGCACCCTTGACCTACATTTAATGCGATGAAGGGGTCCTTACCTGGGATCGGAGTGCCAGAGGCTCCAAGCATTCCTGCAGAGTTTAACATTAAATGCGTAGTGGTTGTAGTAGGTTTTGACATTAAATGCGGGATGGGGATGTCTGCTTCTCTGATTCGGTTTTGACTGCGATTTGACCCACAGCGCTTGCCGCCTCTCGCCTGGTCCTTGGTCGCCTTCCATAATCTTGGACTCGCCTCTCATAAACTTGGGCCCATCCTTCCCTTCTGGTTCCCCTCCCGAGGTCCGGCCCGAGACCCAATCTCCCATGTGGGACACCCCTTCCCCCTCAAAGTACCCCGCGAATTCTTACCGAGGGGATGAATGTGAGAATTATTTCGATGCCCCCCTTCATCTCTTGAGCGAGCAACTTAGAGGAGGTTGGGTGCCTAGATCGCTGTGGAAGGGATTGTTGGGCTCTTAGTTCTCCTATCTGAGACAGGCTTACCTTGGGTAGGTAGGTGGCCTGCCCGTTCATGACTTTTGACTTCTTGACGAAACGCTTGGCCTTCCCAAAGGTTGAGTTGATGGCTGGCCATTATTGTGCAGTCTGCTTATGCATGTCTCTTGTACTTTGGAAGTGACTGTCTGAGTTTCTCGATGGGTGATCTATCAGTTAGTCATTATTGTGCAGTCTACGCACGCATGCCCCTTTGGCTACCAAAACAGATGCTTCACGTCCCTATATTTTTGTTGGTGCGTGGCCTTGACACTCCAGGCCATCATTATTTTCACGGAGTTTTCGCCCACGCTCCATGGCCTTTATTGGTCCATCCCAAACACCCTCTTGTCACCCATCATCCCAACGATTTACTGGATATGACGTGGCTTTCACGTCGCTTCGTTTCCCATAGTCATTAACTTCCCCCTGAGTATAAATAGGGATGTGGACTCCGCCGATTCCGTTTTCTCACTTTACTCGTTACTTTGTGTTTCTTCTTCCTCCAACTCTCAGGCTTCTCTTATTTTTTCTACAACTTCATCATTTTGCTTTGCTGGGCATACTTGGGTGGCGGCCTTCCCAACAGCTGCCATTTAGGAGATTCGCGTCCAGCAGTAGATTCCCTCATCCGTCGGGTTGAAGCATATTCGAGATTTTCCTTGCAACATTGAAGGAAAGGCAGAACATATCCTGCTGCACAAGCATATGTTCGACAATGGGCTTCGTCTCTTGTTCATTCACCTAGTGCAGGAAGTCCTGCATTATTTGGGCTTGGCGCTGGCCCAACTGCTTTCGAACGCCTGGCATCTATTATTGGCGAGCTGCATGGCTTTTCGCGTCGCCCTTCTTAAATCAGGCAACGTCTACCTGGACTTAATAGTTCGGGAATTTTTATCCTTTTACCACGTTCTTTGGCGCGAGGGGAACCAAATCGGTTTCCAGACCAAGGAAAGCTTGGAGAAGTTGTGCACGCTGGAGGACCAGTATTCCCATCCCAAGAACTACGAGAAGAAGCTTTTCTATGTTTCTAGGGAGGGCTAGAGGTTTGTCGATGATGAGGTTAAAGGAGAGTTCCCGATACAAGTCAATTGGGGGAGCTTTTGTCCACCTCGATATTGAACATCCAACTCAATTCCCGGGAGCGTGCTTGACGGGCCATAGTCCTTTCCTGGGCGCAAGTCAATTCCCAAAGTCTTGAGTCGAATAGGCTACTGACTGAGGGGAACATTGCGTCCTTCCTAGTCGGGGCCCTAGACCCACCCCCGCAAGCGAGCTACCACTTGCCGTGAACTTCCCGAGAGGCGGTCCAAGGCTCGCCGTAACCGAGAAGCCTCTTCTTCCGCTGAGGGTTCTGTCAACGTCCAACCCTCCCCTTCCCAGGTTTCAGTCTGACCCCTGCCTTCCCCAAATCAGTGAGCTAGGGACGATGCTGAAGTGGCGATTATGGAGGGGACAAGGAGATTGATGGCAAAGACTAACTCTGCTACTCGCCGGAAGGTGGGAGTGGAATCCTGTTCGCCCAGGCCGACCTCACCCATGCCGAGCTCGCCTAGGAGCGAGAGGATGGAGCAGGAAGACGAGGTTGAGGCGGTCCTTAATGAGATTCTATCGAATTGAGCCAATGGCTGCTGGTGAGGGCGAGGTCAATGAAGTGGAGCTCACCTTCCTCAATGCTTTGGCTCCTCTCCCGCCTTTGCCGTATGTACTTTGTACTTTGCTTCCTCCGCACGGGACTTTGCACAAGCCTAGGAGGACCAGGACACTGCCATCAAGCGACTTCCGAGTGCTCCAAAGGATTTCCTCTCCTCTCAGAGAGGCTCTGGAGCTCGCTTCGGCTCCTAGGGAGGGCTCGGGTCACAACATGCTGGCGATGACACTCACTTGGGGGTAATGAGGGGCGCCAAGGTGGAGCGCTGCAAAGGGGTAGGTGGAGAAGCTTTGGGGAACCAAGCCAGGGTGGAGGGCGAAGTTCCCAAGGGTACAGGCGAGGTACCCTCTAACATGGAAGTCAGGGCTGGGGAACTAACTGGCGGGAAAAATGCAGGAAGCCAGACCAAGGTCTTCAATGGCGAGGTTGAGGCAAGAAACCAGGGCGAGGTCCCTTCCGACAGTGACCTTCCTCCAGTTACGAGCAGTCTCAGACTGCAACGATCGAGAACGTGGCACGTTTGCTCTAGCCTTTCCTTCCTCAAGTGAGTCCTTTGGTTTGCCTCCACTTCTCCCTATTCATTCTCTCTTCTCTCTATTTCCTTTCTTTTTTATTTTTTTACACTCTTCATCGTTCGCAGGTCGCCGGTTAGATCGCTGAGGCGGTTGGTGCTGACATGGTCGAGCTCGTTGAGAATAATCAAGAGCTCGACTCTGCACCTTGGCCGCTACTTGTTGAAGAGGTCCAAGGCGCTACATAAGAACCTCAAAAGGAAGCATCAGCAACTGGGCAAGATTGTCGAGACTCTGGCAGATGATAGGGATTAGTTTAAGGCTGAGAAGGCGACCTTTGAAGGGAGAAGGTTGCCTTGGAGGCGAGGAACATAGACCTGGTGCGGAGCAATGCCATGTTGTGGCGCGAGGTTGTAGCTTTGTGGGCGGAGGCACGTTCTCTGGAGGTTGCCTGCAAACCACTCTGAGGACGACTTTGCCGCAGCCGCTCAGGAGGTTAGGTCCCTGCAAACCAACTTGGAGGTCTTCAAGCGAGAGCAGTCTACTAAGGAGGCCGAGATCGAGACCTTCCAGACTAATCAAGTGTCGTCTGATTTAAAGTATGAGGCCCTTGAGGCTGAGTTGAACTACGCTCAAGCTGCTCTAGGCAAGGTCAATGCCTAGCTGGAGGCACTTAGACCCCAAGTACTCTGGTCCCACGTCATTAGTATCTCGTCTTTGGGTTATGGCCACATGGAGGGCCTTAGAACGTTGAGGGAGGAGGTGTTGCCCCAGACGTCATTGCTTGGTCTTTTACCAAGTGGATTGGGACTCCAAGCTATCCTCCTTTCAGGGATCGCGATCCCCTGTCTCTCGAATAATGATCCTCCTTCCTGCTTTTTTTTTTTCCTTTGTCAATTTCTCTTTACTTGTGATGTACCTTTAGTATTAATGAGATACTTTGTTCCTTTCCTCTTTCTTTTTTTATGCTGTCTGTGCCGTCTCGCCCTTCCTGCTCCCCCTATTGCGAACTTAGTACCCTGCAAATCTCTATCGAAGGTTCTTCGATAATTGCCTTTGTTTGTGGCCTTGATCTGAGTGCGAGGGTTTACGAATGGGCGAGAGTCCGGGATTCTACGTCGTGATTCGTTGATGGAAAGGCGAAGAATGAGTGTGTTCGGGCTAAGGCCTTAGCCTCAAGCCTAGAGCCTCGACCTCTAGGAGAATCATGATGCTAGGGTTTAGAAGTGGGTGAAAACCAAGGAATCAACTCCGCGATTCGAGTGCCTGTTGATGGAAAGGCGAAGAGAGTTTACGAGTGTGCTTGGGCTGGGGTCCTAGCCTCGAGTTTCAACCTCTAGGCAAATCATGATGTGGGGGTTTAGGAGTGGGCGGAAGCCCTGGACTCAATCCTGCTATTTGATTTCCTGTTGATGGAGAGCCGAAGAGGGTTTATGAGTGTGCTCAGGCTGAGGCCCTAGCCTCGAGCCTTGACCTCTAGGCGAATCATGATGGGGGATTTAGGAATGGGTAAGAGCCTGGGACTCAACCCTGCGATTCGAGTGCCTGTTGATGGAGAGACGAATAGGATTTACGAGTGTGCTCGGGCGAATCATGATGCAAGGGTAAGAGCCTGGGATTCTACGTCGTGATTCATTGATGGAAAGGCGAAGAACAAGTGTGCTCGAGCTAGGACCCTAGCCTCAAGCCTAGAGCCTCGACTTCTGGGCGAATCATGATGCTAGGGTTTAGAAGTGAGTGAGAACCAAGGAATTAACCTCGCGATTTGAGTGCTTGTTGATGGAAAGGCGAAGAGAGTTTACGAGTGTGCTTGGGCTGGGGCCCTAGCCTCGAGTTTCAATCTCTGCGCGAATCATAATGCAGGGTTTTAGGAGTTGGCGAGAGCACAAAACTCAACCCCCCGATTCGAGTGTCTGTTGATGGAGAGGCGAAGATGGTTTACGAGTGTGCTCGAGCTAGGGACCTAGCTTCAAACCTCGACCACTTGGCAAATCATGATGTACGGGTTTAGGAGTGGGCGAGAGCCCAAGTTTCAACCCCACTATTTGAGTGCCTGTTGATGGAGAGACGAAGAGAGTTTATGAGTGTGCTCGGGCTAGGGCCCTAACCTCAAGCCTTGACCTTTGGACAAATCATGATGCGGGGGTTTAGGAGTGGGCGAGAGCTTAGGACTCAACCCCATAATTCAAGTGCTTGTTGATGGAGAGGCGAAGATGGTTTACGAGTGTGCTCGGGCTAGGGCCCTAGCCTCAAGTCTCAACCTCTGGGCAAATCATGATGTAGGGGTTTAGGAGTGGGCGAGAGCCTAGGACTTAACCTCGTCCTGATTTCATTGATAGAATAACAGGTTTGCACACAATGCGAAGTCATTCTATTACACATAGTATTTCTTCAGGTGTTCCGTGTTCCACGGGCGGGGGAGTTCCTTTCCTTGATTGTCCATGAGTCGGTACGACCCCGACCAGTTGCTGAAGGTTACGATGTAGGGGCCTTCCCATTGTGGCCCCAGCTTTCGTTCCTCTATTTTCATTACTCTTGCTGTCTTTAGACTAAATCGGCAGGTTTGAATGCTCATGGCCTGACTAGCCTGTTGAAGTATTGTTCGGCCTTCCGCTTATGGTAGGCTGTCCTTATCGCCGCGCACGCCTTTCTTTCGTAAAGCAGGTCGAGTTGTTCTGGCAACCTATCGTCGTTGGTGGTCAAGTCAAAGTGTTGGATTTGAAGGGTGGGCACCCCTATTTTTGCTAGTATCACCGTCTCGCCCCCATAAGCTAGGACGAACGACGTTTCTCCCGTTGGGGTTCAGGCCGTCGTCTTGTATGCCCATAGGACACCAAGGAGCTCGTTTGCCCATTCTCTTTTTTGTGATCCTAGCCTCTTTTTGAGTATAGACAGGATGGTTTTGCCTGTTGTCTCCGCTTGTCCATTGGCTTGGCGAGCCATAATTCACCTTGATTTTCAGCTCTACACACCATTCTCGATAGTGGGAGCAGTCAAACTACTTCCTGTTGTCTGATATGAAGCTCTGGAAAATTTCAAATTGGCACACAATCGATTTTCATAAGAACTTGGTGATTGCATGGGAAAAGATGCTCGCCAGGGCTTCTGTTTCGACACACTTGATAAATTAGTCGATAATGGCCACAACAAACTTGGCCCCCCCTTCGGCAGCTGGGAAGAGGCCTATGAGGTCTAATCCCCATTAGGCGAAGGGTCATGGTGCCATGAGAGAGGTCAGCTCTTCTGGTGGTCATCGGGGCATGGGAGTGTGCTATTGGCATCGTGGGCATTTTTTGGTGAATTCCTCCGCATCCCTGAGTGTCCTGGCCAGTAATAGCCTGCCCAAGTCACCTTCACGGCTTAGGCTCGCCCTCCTAAGTAGCTCCCACATATCCCCTCATGTATCTCCGCCAACACGTATTGGGATTTCTCTATAGATAGGCATCTCGGGAGAGGTTCGAAGAAGCCCCTTTTGTACAGCATTCCCAGTCCAAACCTTACAACCCTATTTTTGATCTTTCGCTCCTCGCCCGGGTTGGGGGGAAGCTTCCTCATCTTGCAAGTATTCCATGATTTCTCGTGCCCATTCCGCCGGGCGGAGGGGGGGGGGAGATCGCCACATTTGACACTTTCGCCCTTATTGATGGCATGTCAACCACCTTCAAGGAGTATAGCTCCCTCTTGCCCCGAGGCAGCCCTTGCCAACTGGCCAGCTTGACAGTTGTCTGTCCTTGGAATCTGCTGGATACTGAAGTACCAGAAGTGGTCACGTGCGTCACACACCAATCAAAGGTATTGCTTCAGCCGCTCTCCTTTAGTGGCGAAGACTCCTAAAACTTGGTTGACCACGAGGTATTGCTCGAGGTATTGCTCGAGGTATTGACTGCAAGCAAGGCCTCATACTTTGCTTCGTTGTTAGTGACCTTGAAACTTGATCGCATAATTGTGTTGCTTCTCCTCACTAGTGAGGAAGTGCACCCCTGCACCCCTGCTCGTTTTGGATGTTGATCCGTCGACATGGATCGTCCAAGGTTTGCCTTGGGGCTAGAGGGGAGTTCTTTTGGGAAGCCAGTAGCTTCCGCGATAAAGTCTGCGAGTGCTTGTCCTTTGACTGCCATCATCGGGACGTACCTTATGTTGAATTCACTAAGTTCTATCGCCCACTTAGCTAGCCTTCCCGAAGTATCCAGTTTCTGTAGTATGGATTTGAGGGGCTAATCCGTGAGCACCTGGATGCTATGGAACTGGAAGTAGGGCCGAAGCCACCTCGCCATGATGACTAGGGCAAAGACCAGCATTTCTAATTGTGGGTATCTGGCTTCGGCACTATAGAAGGCTCGGCTGATGTAGTTCACGGGTCTCCAGCATTCAATGGTGTCTTGGACCAGCACCGCTTAGACTGTGCTCAGGTAGAACGCTAGGTTCACTGTCAATATGTCGCATGGCTCTGTCTAGCTGAGTAAAGGAGGATGCGTTAGGTACCTTTTGCAAGTCGAGTCCCATCTCTGGACTTTTGAAGGGTACACACTGGTCAGTAGACCGGGCAATGAAACGATTTAGTGCGGCCACCCTACCCGCCAGTTGCTATTCCTCATGGTGGGTGCGCAGCACGACCGTTCGGGTAATAGCCATTATTTGTTTTTGGGTTCGTCTCGATCCCTCTTTCTGAGACCGTGTATCCCAGGAACTTGCACGACTTTACACCGAAAGCACACTTGGCAGGGTTGAGCTTCATCTTGTATTGTCAGAGAACGGCAAAGGCCTCTCGTAAATCATCCAGGTGTTGCTCAGGAAAATAGCTTTTGACCAAGAGGTCATCGACGTAAACCTCTACATTTCGCCCGATTTGTTGTTTGAACATGCGGTTCACTAACTGTTGGTAAGTTGCGCCTGCATTCTTGAAGCCGAAGGGCATCACTTTGTAGCAATAAAACCCTCTGCCGGTGATGAAGGCCATCTTTTTCTCGTCGTCCAAACTCATCCTTATCTAGTTATACCCTAAGTAGGCATCCATGAAGTTGAGGAGAGGGTGGTCCATGGTTGAATTGACGATCAGATTGACTCGAGGCAGGGGAAAGTTGTTCTTTGGGCACACCTTGTTAAGGTTAGTGAAGTTGACGTACATTCGCCGCTTGTCGTTCGCGTTCTTTACGAGCACTACATTGGAGAGCCACTCGGGATGGTGGACTTCCTTAATGAGCCCAGCTACCAAGAGGCGATCGACTTCCTCGACTATAGCCGCGCCCTTTTCTGCTCAGAAGTTTCATCTTTTCTACTTGATTCTCTAGGCACTGGGATCGATGCTCAGCCTATGCTCAGCCATATAGTTGTTTATCCCAGGCATGTCCTCATGGATCTGGATGAAGACATCCCGATGCTCGACTAGAATCTGTTGCAGGCCCGCCTTTAAGTTGGGGGCCAACTTGGTGCCCACTTGGACTCTTAGTTCTAGTTTGCCCGAGTCGAGGGCGATCAGCTCCAGCAGCTCGTTGGGTTCACCCTGCTTGAGGGACTACTCGTCTCATATCTCGTTGTCTCACTCGGTCAAAAGTGAGGGAGCGGGTAGACCGATTGCCTCCTTGCCTGCCTCAACGATAGCTACCATCCGACATTCATGCCTCAGTTCGCGGGCATTCTCGTGCAAGGACTTGTTCGCCCCTGACTTCTCCTGTCCCCTCGTTATTCAGGAGCTTCATTTTTAAGTGGAACGTTGAGGTGACCGCTCTCAACCAGTTTAGTGTGGGGTTTCCTAGGATCGCCTCCTTGCCTGCCTCAACGACGGCTACCATCCGACATTCGTGCCTCAGTTCGCGGGCATAACATTCTAGTGCAAGGACTTGTTTGCCCCTGACTTCTTCCATCCCCTCATTGGTCGAGAACTTCATTTTTAAGTGGAAAGTCGAGGTGACCGCTCTTAGACAGTTTAGCCTAAGGCGTCCCAAGATCGCGTTATATGAGGATGGTGTCTTGACCATTAAGAAGTCTGCCATGGACATGGCCATCCTTGGGGTAGTCCCGGCCAACACTGGGAAGGTGATTACTCCCACTGATTGGATTACATTGCCGGTGAAGCCTTTGAGAGGGGTTGGCGTTGGTCGTAATTGGTCATGCTCGATTCCCATCTTGTTGAAGGCTTCCCAGTACAGGATATCCACAGAGCTCCCGTTATCGACTAGGAATCTCTTGGTGGTGAAGTTGGCAACTTGCAAGGTCACCACCAATGCATTGTCGTGAGGATGGAGCACCCTTTCTTCATCCCATTCATCGAAGGTGATTAGGGAGGCTTCAGTTGGCCTGGCCCCTCGTTTGGGCATAACAAGCGGTGTATATTTTCTTGTAGCGTGCCGCTCGTGCATACGCCTTTCTCGATGACGAAGTTTTCCCGCCTCTAGATTGTCAGGCTAGCATGGAGGCATTGTTGGGGCCGTTAGTTGGGCCGGTCTCGTGGTCCCTTAGGCTCGAGTCCCCCTCTCTTCTTGTTGTCCCTTGAGGAGCCCTCTTTCTAGTTTGCGGCCCTCGCTTTTGCTCGTTCTACCTCCTCGTGCCGTGGAGTCGTGAGGGCCTAGAGGGTGTCTTCTGCTTTCTTTTATCCGTTTGCCTTGTCCATAAACTCCGACAGGGTCGCTGGGGTCTTCCGAGCGATCTCTGCCATGAAATAATTTTTAGGCCATATCTCACACAGAAGGGCAGCCAAAGTGATTTTCTCATCCTGGTCATCAGTGGTCATTCGCTCTCTGTGGAATCAAGAGAGGTAGTTCTTCAGGCTTTCGAGGTCATGTTGCTTAACTGTGAGGAGGTATGCGGCCGACCATTTTCTCTTGTGGCTTCCTAGGAATTAGATTACGAAAAGACGAGCTAAACAATCGAAGTTGTTGACTGTACCCGTGAGAATGGTCTCGAACCATCCCTTATCCGCCCCTTTGAGAGTGAGGGGAAAGGCCCTGCATGCCAGTTCGCTGGGGTAGTTGTGCAGGCTCATGTGCGTCCAGTATGCTTCCAAGTGCTTGAACGGGTTTTTTCCCCCATCGTACAGATCCATTTGAGACATTTTGAATTTTGGCAGGAGGGGTACCGCCATTACATTCGCGTTGTACGATGTCCCAAAACTATTGCGGAGTTGACCGGTTATGGATGGCACGTCAATCAACTTGGCCATTTCTATGTATTTGTCCCCGAGCTCCTTGAGCTCTGTGTGCAGCTTGCGTCTTTCTTCTTCTGCCCGGTCGGGAGCTTCCTCTTCCCCCCAGGAACTAGCGTGTTCATCGGCGACTGGTTCGTGGTGGGCTATGCATTCTTTGTTGTTCCTCCGTAAGTTCTCATTTTCTTCTGTCAGCTTCCTGATGATTTCTTCCATTGCTGCGAGTCTGGCCTCCATTGCACTATCGTTGAGCTCTTCTTTGCGGATTATTTGGGATCGCGTCGTTGCCAGCATACGAAGTACACATTATTTCAGAATCTCATAGACGATGCCACTGTTGATGTCGTGTTCCGCGGCCTGGACAATTCGGCGATGTCCAAACAATCTATGCTGATGAGGGGGTGGTGGTGCCTTAAGATCACTCCGATGCCAAATTTAGCAAATGAGGTGAATGAATATTAAGTGTAGTAGATATGGATCACTTAACCTACGCAATGGGAGATCCTTGGCTATTTATAAGGCTTGGCAAACCCCGAACTCAGCAGTCCGGGGGGTATAATAGTCGTCCTTCTCATCTGTCAGGCCATCACTTTTTTTGCTGAGTTCGAGTAGATCTCCCTGCCTCCGAGATTCTGTCCTGGCATGCTATGTCTTATCTTGTGCCTTCCCAACTCCTTCTTCCATCGCAGAGGCATGCTTGTACTATTGACCTGTATTTAATGCGGTGAGGTGTCCTTACCTAGGATCGGCGTGCCAGAGGCTCCAAGCACTCCTGTAGAGTTTAACATTAAATGCATCGTGGCTATAGCAGGTTTCGGCATTAAATGCAGGATGGGGATATATGCTTCTCTGATTCTATTTTGACTGCAATTTGACCCGTAGCACTTGGTGCCTTTTGATTGGTTCTTGGTCGCCTCCCATAGTCTTGGGCCCATCCTTCCCTTTTGGTTCTCCTCCCGAGGTTCGGCCTGAGACCCAGTTGCTTGGGCAGGACACCCCTCCCTCCCCCCCCTCCCCCCTTACACTTGGTATTAAGGATTTCAACTAATTAAAAGAAACGATTTTGTGATGGGGATGCAAAGCCATATGCAAAAATTCTCAATTTTCCAATATAAAATCTTACAATAATTAATATGATTATCACGTCAATTATCTATATCAAACAAAGTCACATCCGACACATATATCACATAAATATTACAAGAATCCTAGGTATGTGCAAAAGAGAAATTCCTAATGCAGTCGGGGGTGCGCTCACACTCCATAGATAAAAACGATCCATTTCATTTGGGAATCCATACGATGTCGTTTTTCTTCGTGAGAGATTATTCTCCAGCTCCTTCCTCTGGAGACTGTTCTTACCCAGTTGCTCGGGAGGGACAGCCCTCCCCCCCCCCCCTCTCTCTCTCTTCCCTTCACACTTGGTATTAAGGATTTCAACTAATTAAAAGAATCGATTTTGTGATGAGGATGCAAAGCCATTTCAAAAATTCTCAGTTTTCCAATATAAAATCTTATAGTTGTTAATATGATTACCACGTCAATTATCTATATCAAACAAAGTCGCATCCAACACATATATCACATAAATATTATAAGAACCTAGGTATGTACAAAAGAGAAATTCTTAGTGCAGTCGGGTGTGTGCTCGCACTCCATAGGTAAAAACGATCTGTTTCATTTGGGAATCCATATGATGTCGTTTTTCTTTGTGAGAGATTATTCTCTAGCTCCTTCCTCTCGAGACTGTTCTTCTACTTCGTGAGACACTTTGTGAGAAGTCGACTACTCTCTTCCTTCCAAGACTACTCTCCCCCTTCTACCCAAGATGGCGAGACTGAAGCTTTGTCCAAAAGGGCAAGATTCCCTTACTTTGTGTTGTGAATTTGTAAGAAGTCAGCACCGTCATCTTCATCTATTGTCACCTTCTTCTGTGTCGGGAATCTATATGAGGTCACTGTGAGGGGGGGAGGGGCATCCCGCCTGGGCGATTAGGTCTTGGGGCAGACCTCGGGAGGGGAACCATAAAGGAAGGATGGGCCCAAGATTATGGGAGGCGAGCCTAACATTATGGAAGGCGACCAGAAACCAAGCGAGAGGCGGCAAGCACTACGGGTCAAATCACAGTCAAAATAGAATCAGAGAAGTAAACATCCCCATCTCGCATTTAATGTCAAAACCTGCTGCAGCCATGACGCATTTAATGCTAAACTCTACATGAGTACTTGGAGCCTCTGTCACGCTGATCCCAAGTAAGGACCCACCCCCTCACCGCATTAAATGTAGGTCAGAAGTGCAGGCATGCCTATGCGATGAAAGGAGAAGTTGGCACGGCACATGATAAGGCATAGCACGCCAGGCTAGAATCTTGAAGGCAGGGAGATCTATCAAACTCAGAAAAAAGAGTGATGGTCTGACAGATAAGAAGGACGACTACCATACCGCCTGGACACCGTATAATGCAAACATAATGGCAGTACCCCTCCTACCAAAATTCAAGGTGCATCAGATGGATCTGTACGATCAGGAAAAGACCCGTTCAAGCACTTGGAAGCATATCGGACGCACATGAGCCTGCACGACTACCCCAATGAAGTGGCATACAGGATCTTTCCCCTCACTATCAAAGGGGCAGTGAGGGGATGGCTCGAGACCATTCCCACGGGTATAATCAACAACTTTGACCGTTTAGCTTGTCTTTTCCTAACTCAATTCCTAGGAAGCCACAAGAGAAAACGGTCGGCCGCCTACCTCCTCACTGTCAAGCAACACGACTGCGAAAGCCTAAAGAACTACCTCTCTCGATTCAATAGAGAGCAAATGACCATTTATGACTAGGATGAGAAAATCACCTTGGCCACCCTCTTGGATGGGATATGGCCTAAAAACCCCTTCATGGTGAAGATTGTGTGGAAGACCCCGGCGACCCTGGCCGAGTTTATGGACAGGGCGGACGAGTACATAAACGTAGAAGACATTTTTGAGGCCTTCACTGGCCCACGGCAAGAGGAGGTGAAACGAGCGGAAGCGAGGACCATAAACCAGAAAAAAGGCTCCTCAAGGGACAGCAAAAGGAGAGGGGGACCCAAGCCTAGGGGACCGCGAGATCGGCCCAGCCAGTGGCCCCAACAACGCCTCCATGCTAGCCTGACATTCGAAGGTGGGCGCAAAACTGGGCCCAACAGAGACTACATGCGACGACCACCCGCAAAGATGTATTGCGAGTACCATCAGTCGGGAGGCTACAACACCTGAGACTGCAACACTCGAGACTGCAACACCCTCAAAAAAGTAAAGAGGGGCAAAAGCCGAGAGGGCGTCAGGTATGAAAGCGGCTGCTTGCCCGACAGGCGCAGTTCAACCCCACGTGAGAGTTAGCAAAGGCAAGACGACTGCCAAAACATACCCAAGGGAGGAAAACCCTTGGGCGAGATCAAGACTATCGCAAGGGGAATCTCGAGAGGTAGGGCAACTTCGTCATCAAGAAAGGCATATGCACGAGTGGCGCGCTACGGGAAAATATATACTGCTTGTTATGCCTGCATAGGGGGCCAGGCCAGCCGAAGCCCCCCAATCACCTTCGACAAACTAGATGAAGAAGGGGTACTCCATCCTCATAATGACACGCTGGTGGTGACCCTGCAAGTCGCTAACTTCACCACCCGGAGAATCCTGGTTGATAACGGGAGCTCTGCGGACATTTTATACTAGGAAGCTTTCAACAGGATGGGAACCAAGCATGACCGATTATGACCAGCACCAACCTTCCTCAAAGGCTTCACTGGCGATGTAATCCAACCAGTAGGAGTGATCACCCTCCCAGTGTTGGCCAGGACCGCCCCAAGGATGGCCATGTCCATGATCGACTTCTTAATGGGCAAGACCCCGTCCTCTTATAATGCGATCTTGAGACGCCCCACGCTAAACCGGCTGAGAGCAACCACCTTGACGTTCCACTTAAAAATGAAGTTCCTGACCAACAAGGGGACATGAGAAGTTAGGGGCAAACAAGTCCTTGCATGGGAATGCTATACCTGCGAACTGAGGCACGAATGTCAGATGGTAGCCATCGTTGAGGTAGGCAAGGAGGCGATTGGTCTACCCGCTCCCCCCGCCTTTGACCGAGTGGGACGACGAGATACAAGATGAGCAGTCCCTCAAGCAGGGCGAACCCAATGAGCCGTTGGAGCTGATCACCCTCGACCCTGCCATACCCGAACAAAGAGTCTAGGTGGGCACCAAGTTGGCCCCCAATTTGAAGGTGGGCCTGCAACAGATCCTGGCCGAGCACCGGGATGTCTTCACCTGGACCCATGAGAACATGTCTGAGATAGACAACTCTGTGACCGAGCAAAGGTTGAGCATCAATCCCAACGCCCAGAGAATCAAGTAGAAAAGATGAAACTTTTGTGCAGAAAAGGGTGCGGCTATAGCCGAGGAAGTCGATCACCTCTTGGCAGCCGGGTTCATTAGGGAAGTCCACTATCCTGAGTGGATCTCCAATGTAGTGCTCGTAAAGAAGGCGAATATCAAGTGGAAGATTTGCGTTAACTTCACCAACCTCAACAAGGCGTGCTCGAAGAACAACTTTCCCCTGCCTTGAATCGATCTGATCGTCGATTCAACCGCAGGCTACCCTCTCCTCAGCTTCAAGGATGCCTACTCAGGGTATAACTAAATAAAGATAAGTTCGGACAACGAGGAAAAGACGGCCTTTATCACTGACAGAGGGCTTTACTAGTACAAAGTGATACCCTTCGGGCTCAAGAATGGAGGCGCAGCTTACCAGCGGTTAGTGAACCGCATGTTCAAACGATAAATCGGGCAAAACGTCAAGGTCTATGTCGACGACCTCTTTGTCAAAAGTTGTTTGCCTAAACAGCACCTAGATGACTTACGAGAGACCTTTGCCATCCTCTGACAATATAGGATGAAGCTCAACCCTACCAAGTGTGCTTTTGGTGTAAAGTCAGGCAAATTCTTGGGATACATGCTCTCAAAAATAGGGATCGAGGCGAACCTAGAAAAAAAATGAATTTTTTATTATATTTTGTATAAATATTTGAAAAAGTGTAATAATAAATTTGAGAAGTATTTAAAAATTTTTATTTCTACTTATAATGTTGGTAATTGAATTGCATTGTAGTAAAGAGAAAGACTTAAGGAGGAGGAATTTATGAAGAAGTTACAAGAAATGGTGACAGAGGAGGAGAGGCTGCAGATACCAATTGCACAAGGTCTACCGTGGACGACGAATGAACGAGAGGTGAGGCAATTTTGGAAAAAACTAATAAGTTTTCTGGACTCCCTAGTTTTAATGTTAAGCACCGAATTTTTGGATGTACTTTGCATAGCAATGTTCAAAATTACGAAAAAATATCATGTGATCATGATCTTGATCTTTTGAGTTTTATTATGGTTGCCATCATAAAAAGTTCAGGTACTTGACTGATATTAAAATGAAAAAGAACTTATAGGTTTTTGGCTTTACCAGCATATATGCAGTCAAGGGGGTTTTATTCTTTATGGTCTTTATTTACTTGGACTTTGTGTTGGTCATCTCAGTGCTTAATAAAGCCTCCAATGAAGGAGAACACAAGGCTAGTAGACTTGAAGCTTTATAGTGATCTGAGCAGTAGAATGTGCTGAGTTTGAAATCAGGATGGTACTATTTCTAAACAAATTAGCCCCGAAGTCTGAAAAGCGGAGGGTTGTGTCCACGAATATGGTTGTTTTTTTATTGGGATGTATCTATTGTAATTTTTCTAATTGGTTTGGATCAAATATGTAAATAGCTGGAAGCATAGTGTCAAAATCAAAGATGTAATCTTTCTGGTTGGGTCAGATCAACATATGGAAGCATCTTGTCAAAATCACTTTAACATTTGTATTGAACAAGCCTTTGGTCTTGCTGTGAGTTTCTGTCTGAATTTAGCTTGGACAAGATATTAATACATTTTCATCTAAATAAATGGTTCCTATTTAGCTAAAAAATCAGCCAGCATAATCGGATGCATTCCTCTTGTTCATCAGGCCATTTTCAAAGAAGATGGGAAGGGAACTGCCAACATTCTCAGGTTTGCTTCCGCCATGAAAAAAAATATATTTGATGTCAGAATAAAAAAATATGTAGAAGGAAAATTTCCATCTTTTCTTTCCATTTCCAAAGACAAAGGCAAAGCACATGATGGCAAAAGAAGAAAAATGAACTTTAAACTCTCACACTTGATACAGAATCTGAAAAGTGAAAAAAAAAGTATAAATGGAACAATGCATTTATGATCATCATAATTGATAGAAGTGCATAGCTAGCTCGCTCTTTGTATAAAATGAGATCAGTTAACTAGTGCTCATGATGATTTAAGCTTTTACATATTAAGATTATTGAGATATATATATATATATATATGATGTTTCAACAAGTTAAAATTGTACAAGAAGGAAAAGAAACATAGCATAAATTATATTAATCTTGTGGATCGGGAATCTAATAAGAACAAAATAATGTACAAAATCATTTAGTCACCTAAAAAGAAAACAATTTGACAGAAACATCTGAATTCCTAAAATACATACACTACCAAACTAATATATATAGCTACAAAAGTACTAAAGTGGCCCTCTGTAAAAGGTATTAAAGAAAAAAAGAAAAAGGAAAGAAATTAAAAAGAAAAATTTGGTCGATTCTCAGAAGTAGGATGAACCTAGTAAACAGTCAAAGCATCTGATAAGAATGCTAAGTTGATCTTTCTTTTCTTTTTTTTTCTTTTTTTTATTTTCTTCTTCCTCTTCTTCTTCCTCTTTTTTTTTTATCCTTCGAATCTTATTACCATTTTGGAAAAGTCTTTCTATTCTAACCGATCAGTTTGTTTATAGTAAGGCAAGCTAATAATGAAATGGAGAGGATCTTCAAACCTTAAAATGATGTTTTAAGTACACTCCAAAAGATTTTGAGTTAAAAACTCGCTCTCAAGCATCCACACAAACAGTTGTGTCAACAAAATATTGCAAATAAATCCAACAATCTTATAATGAATAAGTAAAGTCAAAGAAATTAATCAAGCTAGAGCTTAGGAATGATTACTCACAATATTAACACAACCAAATGAAGATACTAACACTTGAGATTCCCATTGAAATTTAATACATTGAACTACAGGGTTTATGCAAACCCCTGCCACTAAAATCATGCACAACCTCCCCGTGATCATATCAAATTGGTAGCAGACATGGAATTCTAATATTTATGTTTCGAATTGGCAAATTGAATTCCAATTAAGATGATAATAATAAGAAACAAACTGAGCAAGAGTAGTTAAAATAAATGTCCTCTAAAGGACAATTTATTAAAAACACATGCATGTAGCTGTCAGGACCAAGCAGAGTATTAATTAATTTAAATCAATATTCCTTGCATACAATGTCTTATCTCTAAAAATTTAGCAATTTTTACTGGGAAAATAATAAACAAGAAAGATAACACCTTAGTGGCTATAAATAGAGCAGCTAACAAAGTAATGCATGTGCTGCTCTTAATGACATCGGCCAGTTGCTTTGGAAAGATTGAAAGAATTGCAGGATTGTTGCAGGACGCAGACCACCATAGATCAAGCCAAACAATAAAAATATTAAACAAACAAGACAAGGAATGATTATATTACCTTTGGTGAAGCACAATAGAAACCCTAATAGAGGCAGTCTAGGACTAGTTTCAACAATCAATTTTCTCTTGCAAATCGATTGCCAGTTCCTCGGCTAAGCCCAGATTCCCAAGTTCAACAACCCTAGGACAACGAAAGCAGCAAGGGGACTGGAAAAAAAGGAAAAATGGAGAGAAGGGGAGAGAGGGAGCGTCGGGCCAATCTAGAGGGAAGAGAGAAAGAATGAGATAGAAGGGAAGAGAGAAAGGGGGAGAATAAATGAAGGCCATCGAAATGGCTTATGGTAGGGCTAAAATGGTAGGGCTAATGGATTATGGGCTAGAAATTGCCTAATGTTCATGAAGGTTGTAGCAGGCCATCGGCTTATGTGTGATAATATATCAAACTTTCAACTTATATTTGGAGATAGACTATCGAATTTTAGAAAATGAGTAAGATAGGTGCATAAACTCTTTGGGAGAAATTTAAGTAGCGAAAATAATTATCTCTCACTTTATATAAACCTGTTAAGAAGAAATTGAATAGAGAGCAATATAAAGCAAAATCACATACACATAGAGAGCTAATATATTTTACTTGAAAATCTCTTCATTACAAATGGAAAAAGCATGGGACCTAAGTCAGTTAAAATTCCACTATCAACAATGATGTTAAGAAAAATACTTTATTGGTAACCAAACAGTGTGATTAGAGGAGATCTCATCAAGTGTGATTATGGTAGGGCTAATGGATTATGGGCTAGAAATTGCCTAATGTTCATGACGGTTGTAGCAGGCCATCGGCTTCTGTGTGATAATAGATCGAACTTTCAACTTATATTTGGAGATAGACTATCGAATTTTATAAAATGAGTAAGATAGGTGCATACATTCTTTGGGAGAAATTTAAGCAGCGAAAATAATTATCTCTCACTTTATATGAACCTATTAAGAAGAAATTGAATAGAGAGCAATATAAAGCAAAATCACATACACATAGAGAGCTAATATATTTTACTTGAAAATCTCTTCATTACAAATGGAAAAATCATGGGACCTAAGTCAGTTAAAACTTCCACTATCAACAATGATGTTAAGAAAAATACTTTATTGATAACCAAACAGTGTGATTAGAGGAGATCTCATCAAGAGATGCATTACTGTTCATGTCCTCCAATACCAGAAATAATGCTCCAAAACTGATATCCACCATTCAGATTGTATAGGCTTAAGTTGTGAACGTGTCTGTAAAATTTCAGCTCAATCGGAGCAAAGACGACTCCGATCAGAGCATTTGATTGAAACTGGACAAACTTTCCTATTTTTGGGTGTCTCTTCCTCTCCATAATCTTCCACACGTTTTTTTCTCTTTTTCACTCTCTACCAATATAGAGACGACACTAAGGCTTAAAATCTTAATAAAGTTGAGCCTAAATCCTCTTTTCATGTGAGTTTAATGATCCTGTATGGACCATCCTTCGAATAAAAGGGAATCCAACACGTTAGATCTCGAACTGTAAAGCCATTTATCAGATTTAATCGATGACTTGCACCTATGTCCTGTTGTTAGGTCTTAGTAGCTAGAGGGAATACCTTAGGCATGTAGCTCCTTCCTACTAGGGTAGGGAGAAGGGAAGACCTTTATGGTGTTCATCCTCAGGCATAGGGTTGAACAAAAAAGCTGATTCCCGACCCGACCCAATTAATCGCTTTGTTTCGACCCGAAATTTCGACCCATTGTCAATTGAATTGGGTAACGGTAATACTCGTTATCGATTAAAACTCATTTCTGATTTCTTTTTCAGAACCTAATACCCCCCCCCCTTTCAAAACTGGAACCCAAGCCCCCTTCTCCATCAGCGCTTGTTGAAAGACTATCGACGACCATCAAAGACCATCGACGACCATTGGCAACCTCTCCATCGACGACCATAGGCAGTATGGTTCCAAGCATCATTTGATCCACATCAAGCGGACGACATCAAGGAATCTACAACCAATTTTGGATCTTTGTATGTTATGAACCATAAGAGACATTGAGGGAGACCGAAGTGGATTGATGAAGGGAATGAAGTTTGGTCATGCAAATTGCGAACCAGAAGGACCCATTGTGTGGTCGTGTATATGCAGCTTCTGAGAATGATGTTGGAGAAGATTAACATCACGTTATGTATATAGAGGTTGGTGATTGTCCTTTTCATGAGATTCTTCTTTGTTTGGTCGCGTAAGATTCATCCTTTGTTCTCTAATTTTGTGGGTGATTGTGTGTTGATTTGGGATTTTTTATTTTTATTTTTTATGGATTACAAAACTAGTGTTTGTAAAGTAAAGGAGAAAAATTGGTTAATCAGATGAGCGGATAATCGAGTAATCGGAAGTAGATATAATCGAGTCAAGTCGGGAGTAGCTTTTCTGCAGTCGGAGAGCACCCCTAAGCGGAAGTATCATTCGTTATTTCAAACAAAACACTACAAATATTGTTCAATCCAAATTATAGACTCAATAAAAGCAGGAAAGGAACCTTCCCAAATATACATGTCTTCAATATGTCAAAGCATATTTTGCTAACTTATGAGCCTCTTTACTATTATATACGACCCATATGATGCATACTGCAGTGAATAAACATCTTGATGACATTCCCTAGCATTGAGTTGGAGAAAGCATCATCTTGCTGCAAACAGTTGGCCATGTAAGCACAACTGTAAACTTCTAAGAATGACCAAAAATCATTTTCGAGACGATCATTAACGGCCATCTCCATTTTGCTAGCTGCAAATAGGACCACTCCCTTATCATCTCAAAGTAAACAATGGGATAATTTTAAAAACAAAGTTTTTTTTAACCAACAACTAACCTTCCTTAAGAAAAGATATGTACATTAATGACTTAAATATTTATTGATGAATGATGATAGTGACTCTTCTGACTTTTTTGGAATTAGATTAATCCAAACAATGTGAGAGAGAAGATTAGATAGCGCCTTTGCAAATGGTTCCAAGTGGAGGCCTATGAAGTCTGACAAGTGCTGTAAGTTGTCACTCCCCCCGCTTTGTAAACAACTCAATAATTATATTTAGTGAATTTTCCCTCTCTTGTTTTGTCTTAAATATTCGATGTTGAGATCAAATGAAATAAAATTATAAAAATAATAGTTAAATTACTTATAAATAGTAATAAAATATATAGTTTAAATTAAGATATTTTCTGAAGTTTTAGGAAATGATAAAGAAAAAAAGTTGAATAAAAATATTATAAAATTAAAATATAATTTTTAATATTACTTTTGAATTATTTTTTTTATGTTTTGTTTAAAAATTTAGAAAAATGTTAATGATTATTGATTAAGTAATAATTAAGTGAAAAAGTTAATATTTAAAATTAAAAAATATTTATATTTGAGTAATATTTAAACATTAAAATGAGATGAGATAATATTACTTAAGATAATACCATCTCAACATCCAAATAGAAATGCTTATACATTTCAAACATTTTATCAGAATTTTGCTTCCCCTAATAATTCTGCATGAGCTGCTACGAAGCCAGTGCCTTACTTCCTCCAATATGTTAGCATGAGCAGCAAAAAAGTCCCCCCCTCCCATTCACAGCTTTCACTATTGTTAAAGCATCTCCTTCAAGAACAATATTCTGAAAACCAAGTTCCATGCAAAGCTGTTTTGCCTTTCTAAGTGCTAAAGCAAAATTATTATTAGGGGAAGCAAATTCAGTAGCTCACTCGTTAGCTAAACTTGCTTTTTCTTTTTCCTTTGAACAGGTTTGGATTAAAGGAGGTCCCCTAAAGCTTTTACAGTTGGTGCAGAATGAGATCAAATTCTGTAACGAACGTTTGTAACTCTGTTATTAATGTCAATTGAAATTCTTCTAAAAAAAATAATATATTTTTCGTTGAGGAATATCTTTAAAAAAAATTATTGGGGTAAAAATAAATGTATTATCATCTTCAACTAAGAAATATGTTTTTAAACTTTATATTCAAAATTATTAAAATTGACACATTGTATTCTTGAATTGTATTTTTATAAATAAGACATTCACTTAATTAGTCTAACCATCCAGATGATGAAAGCAAGTAATGCGATTAGATCTTTAAAGAAAATGCTGTTTCGTATTTGAGCAGAACGTGTTACTTTTGAGGGTATGAGATAAAAAATTATGAAGCATCTTGACAGAGGAATTAAATATATGCACCTACAATGAAAAACAAGAGATTTTCTAATAGGGATTTATTTATTTATTATTTATCTCACGATTGGAGTATATATGCTGTTCATAATAGGGATCTAACACATATATATATATATGTAAACATTCTGAGTTCATTACATCAAACAGTTACATGAGCTGTCCCATTACAAGGTTTTTCTATCTCTCAACTAGAGTTACAAGTTCCTCAGGATCTAACATATATTTTAATAATTTGAAGCGTGATATTGTTGATAATCCTTTTTTTTTTGTTATCCTATCATAATTAAGGTTCTAAAAGTTCTATAAAAACTCACACGTTGACCCAAAAATACCCCACAAAGTGATGTTGCACGATGTCATACATCATATATTTTTTTAGAGAAATATCATCATTCAATTATTAAAAATATATAAAAAAAAAAATTATATTCATAATCAAATACATGCAGAGATATCTCTATATAAACTATTAGGAGCTCAACAAATACACTACTAGATAGGTGTAGACTTTAATATTGTTGATACTCTTTACATATAAACATTCAAGAGACAGGATTCACTTAAACAAAGACTCAATATCACCATTCATAGAAAAAGAGGACTCAACCTCTATGAACAAACTATCCAAGGGTTGAACTCCATTTTTTATTTTTATTATATAATAAGAAAGTAAAAATGAAAAATGTTGGATTAAAGTTTGATTTAACTCTAGTAGACTTTGACGCCACATGAGGGCAACAAGCTTGTTTATACGGTAGTGGCGATTCTAATGATCCAACGCATGTGGTGAGAAGAGCTGCTGGAAGTGATAATGCGTGAGTACCATGTGCTGTGATTTCTACAAAACCACCACAAACATCATATTTGAGATAATTTGTCATCCATCATATTTGATTTATAATAAATAAAGTTTTATAGTCTAAAATATCATATCATGTCATTTTAAGAATTTTTGTGAATCTTTTTGTGGATTAATTATTTTCCTTCAATTATTTATTAATCAATAAGTGTTATGTAAAAAGTAATTCTCTTATCATGTAGTGTAAAGTCTATTGAGCAAATCCTTCTTCAAGCTCTTTTCACCAAGACACTTTCAGTGCTATTAAGCAAATCCCCCTCGCATAACAAAACTTTCATAATTGCACTGACAAACATGTTTGGATCCATCATAACTCATATTGTTTAGTGTAAAGTCTGCTTATGTGACAATCAGTTCATAACTCAAATCCAAGATTGCCTTAAGCTCTTTTATTGGAAAATTCTTAACAACATCGTCCCAACTCATGCCCATATCAAGAATTTGATCAATTTAACTCAAGAGGATACAGAATGCCTTGTTTGTCATACTAGTGAGAAAACTCAATTTCATATATTCCTCAACTGTACTTTCACTAGAATCTTGTGGCGTAATTTCACCTAACCTTTGAATGTTTCCACCTATGGTAATAAAGTCCTCCATGAAAATCTCAAACCGGATTTATCAAATTTTGTGTCTTCCACTAACAAAATTCTTAAAGAACATTGTGATGCCTAGAGCAATTTACATATTAACACCAGTAGAGCACTAGGGCCCCTCCCAACAGATTGTTGCATCCTCACTTTTGGTGTAGCCATTCGACAAAATGGAAGTATAGCAGTTGCCATTTGTAGAAATCCAGCAGATTCAATACTTTTTGTAATCACAAAGTAGACATGCAACACAAATCCTAAACAAGGGGAAGCCGCAGCACTTCTCATCAGAGTAACTAAAGCTAAGAAAGCACAAGTTGTCATTGTAGAAGACTCACTAAACACTCTTAAAGCAGTGCAAGACCCCAGTTATGTTTCAGAATCAACAATACAACCCTTCATTCAAGATATAAGGCTTGCTCTAAAAAACTTCCACAAATAGGAACTTTGAAAAATACATCGAGACGAGAATCGGTGTGCGCATTCTATTGCACAGTGGGCTACCACAAACCACCTTTTTGGCATTATCTCACTCATCACGATTCCCCCTTGTTTGTTAGCCTTCCATAGTGAAAAGGATCCACCCATTAGAGAGCAGCAGGTGCAATAGTAATAGTTATAGTTGTAGTAGTTTTTCTCTATTTACTTCCTAATGTTTATGTTTTTAGTTTTTCTCTATTTATTTCTTGCTGTTTACTTCCTCTTCTAGTTGAAACTATGTTATTTTAGTAGCAGAACCTTTGGATCTTTAATATATCAGATGTTGTTAAAAAAAAATGCAGTGTAACAAATTATAAACCTATGATAATTTTGCTTTTAAATAGATTAATTGAAAAATGTACATAAGAGCAAAAAAGGTTAAAATTGCTCTTGACCAAACGGATCCCTCCTCTGCCCCAAGCTTAGATGGAATGTCCCCAATCTTCTTTCAAAAATATTGGCAAGGGGTGGATGCATATATGAGTCAAGCTACTTTAAAGGCCCCCAACTCAGGTTCCTTTCCTGCTTCCTTGAATCATACTAATATTATTTTCATTTCTAAAAAGAAGAATCCTTTGCAAGTCAATGATTATAGGCTTATTAGTATGTGTAATGTGGCCTTTAAACTGATTGCTAAAGTGCTACCTAATCGGCTGAAATCTATTCTGAATAAGGTGATTGATGTGAGTCAAAGTGCTTTTGTGTCCGATCATTTGATCACTAATAATGTACTAATTGCCTATGAGTTAGTACATTATCTCAAATGGAAAAAGCAAGGAAAGAAGGGTTATATGTCTACAAAGTTAGACATGAGTAAGACGTATGACAAAATTTAATGGAGTTTTCTCCGATCAGTTATGGAAACTATGGGTTTCAGTCAGTCTTTCATTCACTTGATTATGTATGTGTTAGCTTTGTTTCATATTCTGTGGTGATCAACGGTGATCCCAAGGGTCTTGTCATCCCTTCCAGAGTTCTTCACCAAGGGGATCCCTTATCCCCCAATTTGTTTATCTTTTGTACTGAAGGCTTGACCTCTTTATTGAAAGAAGAAGGTTTGAATAAAGAAATTTCTAGTCTAAAAATTTGTCATGGTGCACTGAATATTACCCACCTACTCTTCGTCAATAACAATGTGATTTTTTGCAAAACCAAGGTGGAGGAAAACATGAGGGTTCAGGCCATCCTCGATAGATATGAATCAGTTTCAGGAAAAAGGATTAACAAAGAGAAGACCACCATGATTTTCAATAGCAACGTCCATAATGCTAAAAGGGATGAAATCAAACAGCTTTGGGGCAATGGAAAAATTCAGCAATATGAGTGATATTTGGGCCTTCCTCCTATTGTGGAACGATCGCGGCATTGAGCATTTCACTCTATTAAAATGAAAGTTTGGGAGAAGATTCAAAGTTGGAAAGGTAAACTCTTATCTCAAGGGGGTAAGGAAGTCCTCTTGAAAGTGATAGCTCTCTCCATCCCTTCATAGTCCATGAGTTGTTTTTTGCTCCCCTCTTCTTTGTGTTCTAATTTGGAAAGTATGATATCCAAGTTTTGGTGGGGTCAAAACAAAGAGGAGGAAAAATTTTCATTGGGCGAGTTGGGCCTGAAAGTGTGATTCAAAGATGCAAGGTGGGATGGGGTTTAAAGATTTTCGATTATTTAATCTTGCTATATTGGCCAGACAAGAATGGCACCTCTTGACTAATGATTAATCTCTTCTTTTTATACTGTATAAGTCTAAATATTTCCTAACTCCAACTTTGATCCATCTAGATTGGGAAGGAATCCTTCTTACTCTTGGCAGGGGCATATGGGAAGCCAAAAAATGGCTACTAGAGTGTTGTCGATGGTGAATTGGTGACAGACAAATAGCCAAGATATGGTCTGATTGTTGGATCTCAGGGCATGGTTCGCTGATTTTAAAGGGTTAGATTGGATATGTTACAGATGCAAGTGTAGTTATTTCTTTCCTTTTTGAAGTAGGAACTTGGATGTGGGACTCCTGTAGCCTGCGAACTCTCTTCAATCCAAATGTTATAGATGATATCCTAAAGTTGATAATCTGTCCAAGAGCAAGCAGTTACAAGAGAATAAGGGCCATGAGGGAAACATAATTTTTAATGTCAAGAGTTGTTACAGATTTCTCATATCTCGGTTGGGTCCTCATTGGGCAGAATCATCTCATTCAAAAGCTTCTAAAGTTGTTTGGTGGAAAATTTGAAAGATGCCCATCCCCAATAAGATCAAAACATTTGCTTGGCGATTATGTAAGGATAGCCTCCCAACAAAAGAAAATCTGTTAAAGATGAATGTGTTCATAGATGCCAAATGTGTTTGTTGCAGCCATTCACTTGAATCCTTATTCCATGCTTTATTAACATACTCCAGTTTGTAGAGTACCTGGCAGAAGCTTATTCCAACACTTAATTGTGGTGTATATCAGAACTTTTTTGATATTGCACTTGCTTTGTCTAATGGGCCTTGTAACATCCCGACCCAAAATATGGACTATTTTAATCTCTATTATTATTATTATTATTATTATTATTTTGAAATGTGTTTTAAGATAAGTTAGACAGTGACTTTATTTGTTTTGGTTCCTCTCCTAGCTGTATTTTCTCTCTTAGATTTAATAAATTTTTTAAACAAACCATGTTCAACACAAAATCCTTCACCTCAATTCTTGCGGGCATTATCCTAGGATCATTTCTGGAAACCAATTCTATCTCAAACTTCTTAGAAATCATCTCGATTTTGTTTCCTCAATCAAAACCAACTCCAAACATACTTTCAACTCAAAACACTTATCTCAAATCATGATCAAAAACCAATTCAAATTCTTCAGAAAAATAATCTCTCTTTTGACCCCTATATTGAAATCAGCTTCAAACCCAAATTCAAACTCCTGATCAAATTCAAAATCTAGCCAACGCAAACACTTCAAACACTCCAATTCAGTCACATTTTTCCTCCCCTTCATCTATATAAACCAGACCAAACCCTCGAATTTAATGCACCCAGAAAATCCAAGAGAAAAACCCCATGTTTTGCCATCAAGCCGAGACCCTCACCGTTGCAAACCAGCCAACCCAGCCATCAAAGATCTTATCGGAATCCCCCACAGAAACCGTCGACTGTGAGGTCTTTCCCACCCAATCGTTAAACCTTTCCCGATATTTTTCTCCTTACCGAGATTAACCCAAACAATCCCGAGTCCCCTTCATCGCAGCAATCCACCAAAAGCTTACCTCCTCAAAAAGCCATCATACCTGCCCAGAAACCGCCAAAGAGGCCCTGTTGCCACCGTCGCGCAGCTTTCCTTGTGAATCTCTATTTTTGTGCAACCGTATCTCCCGAGCCCGTTGTATTTTTCCATCTCCCGTAAGCTTCCTTCCTTTTATTCTCCTCTATTGTTTTGGTCTTCTTTTAAATTGAGTCGTATTATTTTTCACGAAAAGGCCCTCAAATAAACTCTAATATTACCTTTATGCCCTTCAAACACTTTTGTGCCAAACATTTGTTTCTAGTTTCTTTGAATTACTCCTTTAGTTGGATCTCGGGCCTCCCACTTCAATTTAGCATCTTATTTTTTTAAGCTCAGTTTTCTGAAATAAAATTGTTGGGCCGATTCTTTAATATTTCAAAAACTATTTCGGCCTTTCTGTATTTTTAAAAGGGTTTTTAACTATTTTTAAAATAGATTTTTAGTCAATTATTGTATTTATGATTTTAAATATTTAGAAACTCAGCGACACAATTTTTTAAAAATTTAGTAATGATTAGTGTCTCGTATAGGTTACAAGTTACAACGTAAAATCAGGACACAACACTAAGAGGTAAGTAATATAATCATATTTTTACAAGCATTTACGGTAAGCGACATGTTTTACGGTAAGCATTTACGAAAAAGTTTATGCATTAAGATATTTATGAAACTTCATGATTTCATGCATTAAAGTTATTTATGAAAAATCATGATTTTATGTGAGAGTATATATAAAATTATTTGTGAAAGATCATGAATTCATGTATGAAGTCGGTACCTAGTATTTGCATTGCCAAGTCGTACATGCTGATAGTGCACCCAGTATGCCTTCCTTATGTATGGATTCCACAACCTGCGACCACAGACGGAATCAAAATTTTTTTAGATTCGTTAACCCTAACTCATGGAGGTCAACAATGGGTAACGACCTATAATATGATATGATAACTAAGGCAAGTTCAAGTTCATGTTCATGTTTTGACGTATGCATTTTTGAAAATATCATGTTTAGCATTTACAAAAAACTCATATTCAATATTTATGAAAAGATTATGTTCATATTATTACGTATGTATTTATGAGTATGCATGAAAATCGATGATTATTATTTTTACTGTATGATGCGTTACTTATTGAGTATTTGACTCATTTTTTTCTTATTGAGTATTTTAAACAAATGGTTTCGCTAATTGTCTTTAAATTTTATAAGAATTGTTTCATTATTATAAAAATATTCGTATTTGGTCCGTTTTGTAAAGAAAAGTTTTAGTAGCACATTGACTCCCTAAAATATTCTTAAAATGTTATACTCGGGAGCGGGGTGTTACAAGCCTTTTAGTGAGAAACTTCCAAATTTTTTTGTTAAGGCATGGAGCTTCTGGTTTCGACGCAACAAATGGCTTCATGATCAAGTGACTTTGGATCCAAATGATGTTACTGCTAAATCCTTGCATCTGATCAAAACTTACAAAGTTGTTAGACCTTAGTCTTCCATTCAGCTGAGACAACACTTCCGTTGGAAACCTCTCATTCTAGGTTTTTGCAAACTAAATGTCGATGGAGCGGTCTTTAGGGAGGCTGAAAAGTCTGGCACTGGTTGCATTTTATGGGATGGCATCGGTAACGTTATCATAGCAGCTTTAAAGGCTAAAACGAAAGTTGAAGAGCCAGAGATCATTGAATTACTGGCTATATCCTGTGGCCTTCAGTTTTGCTCCAACTTGGGTATTGACAAAATTCTAGTTGAATCGGACTGTTTGCTAATTATCGAGGCCCTTCAGTGCGACTCCATGGACAACTCCTTGCTTGGTCTTCTGTACCATAAGATAAAGCTGCTATCTAAGCTTTCGGTGTGTGTTCCTTTGCCCATTCCTATCGTGAAGGGAATGGGACAGCTCATGCATTAGCTCATTGTGTAATTAATGTTGATGATGTAGTAATGTGGTGAGATTGTATTCCAGATTGTATTTCTCAAGCAATTTGACTGAACAAATGTCTAATCTCCTTGATTAATGGAATGATGTTTCTTATAAATAAAAAAAATGTACATAAAGAGCAAAAAATGAGGAAAAAAAGGCTAATAAGACTTAAACTTGATTGACTAGACATGAACTCGAATATTGACTCATTTTATTATTGGACTCGGATTAGTATTAACCCTATAAAAAAGGCAGTCAAATATTAGGTATAAATTTTAAATAAACTAGTTTTATATAAAAAATTTATAAAAAGTGAGTCCCAATTATAAATAATAGTTTTTTATTTTTACACTTTTATAAAATATGATCCATTCTTTTTATAAAATGAGAGCTTAAATGGACCTTCTTTATTCGAAGCTTGGAAAAAAAATAAAAAAATCGTAAGCCATCCAAGAGTCCGGAAGAAAAATTGCCGAAGTGACATAACCTAAACCAAAGTAGCGTCAAGACAAAGTTACGTGGGAGCCACATCCGTGTGTTTTAGCTAACGTCCCACGGCTCCTTCAGCTCTTTCCTGAAGGCCGAAACAAAAGAATTCCCCAAAGTTTCTCAAATTTGCCAGCTGCAATTTTGTGGTTTGTTTTGCCTCCTTACCCTTTCGCTGCTCAGAAATCTTGCATCTCTGCTTCTTTCCGGTTTCATATAAATTCCATCAATTTCCCAAAACCCCGGCCACCACTTGATTTGGCCCGTCAGTTTCAACCCTCAAAATATCTGCAGCCCCTCTGCAAACAGATCCATCTTTCCCAAATACAAAGCTCTCTCTGTCTCTCCATTGTTAATTATGATTAAGCAGACTAGAATTGGCTCTTGGTAAATTGAATTCACCCTCTGGGCTTCTCTCGTTTGGTTCTGGCCAGGTAAAATTGTGGTTTCAATACCGTTTCTTTGATCTTTAGCTAAAAAAAATTTGTTTCGAACTTGAATTTCCGATATTATTAGATTATTTGTTATGTGCTTGATTCGATGCCATTTATCTGATGGTTCTCGGTTTTGGAATATTATACGGTTTGTTAAGTTTGTGGGAACATGTATCACCCGAAGAAATTTTCGATGACAAGTTTAGTTCCGCACAAAGGTCAGGCTGGAGGTGGTGAGACGCTTGCGACGAGTGCTGGGTTGTTGGGTGGATCTTCCGTCAAAAACTCAACGCCTGCTTCTTCTGGTGGGGGAGCTGGGAAGCAGCGTTTGCGCTGGACTTCCGACCTTCATGACCGTTTTGTCGATGCCATCACTCAACTAGGCGGACCAGACAGTGGGTATTTTATTTTGTTTTCTTTTAAGTACTTTTCTACTGCTACTTTCTTTTGGTATAATTTGAATTATTCCCTCTAGAAATTATTAAAATTAGAAAGAAAAAAAATTAAACCTTTTCTCCTGTAGTATCTAGAAAAAAGAAAACAAAAATGAAGGTAAGGGATGATTTGCTACTTTTTATTTGTTTGTGATTGAGAAGCTGTGGGGTACTCGATTGTTTCCGCTTGGATACCTAGTTCTCTCAGCTTGTTCACACTATCACTGGTTTCTTTTTTGTTTTATAGTTTGAACAAGGTCTGACATCAATAACTAAGGAAACACTTGTCCAGTACAATCAAGTTGATTTGAACTACCTGGCCCTGTTGCTCTATGTGACGACATAGCTCTGTATTTATTTAGGTGATTCTGATACTTCGAAGTTCGAAGCTGCGTACTTGTAAAAGCCTTGTCCCCATGCCCATTTCTTTCTGGCTGCTCTCAGTAGGACGTTCGATACATGTAGTGGATTTTCACATATATTAGTAGTTAACATACTCTTATCTCCCATTAGTAATACAAAACTTTGGCCTTTTGTGTTATCATTTATTTCAATTTGACATCCAACTGGATAATTAAGCTGGTCAAACGGGTTTTGTTGGGTCAATCCACCCGACCTGGATATTAAAGATGCTTGATCGTTGCTTTAGAGTTTAGAGGTTGTTAGTGTTCTCTTTGCTTGTTTCTTATCAACATACATTTCTGGAGATTTTGGAGGACAAATTTGTACTACCCAATGTCCAGTGTCCATTTTCCAAGATGCTTGTCAGGTTCAAAGAGATGACATTGCAGATAATATGGATGTGCTGGACATATATGAATGCATCTAACTTTTTGCGTTTTACCTTATAATATGGCGGGGCTAGTCTCCTAGCCTGGCCTGATCCTAAGTGGCTCCTGTCATGATAGACCTATAGTCTCTTCAGTCCTTTCTCTGACATCTTGAAACATGATAGAGGCAATAAAGATGTTCATGCTAACAGAAAATCTCTTAAGATTTGCATTAGTGATCAGCGCTATATAAATAAAGAAGTTTTGGAGTATTAAATAGAATGTACAACAAAAGGCCATCTCCCTCTTTCTTACACCAAATGAAATGGAAAAGAAAAAGTTTGAAAGGAAAGTATTAAAGGCAAATTGAAATATAATTAAATAAGAGGAGCAGTTATTTGAAGGGTTCCCAAGTTCATGAAGACAAGATGAACACATGCTAGTTTCCTTTCAAATTTCATGAATTCGTAATGTAATGGCTTTCTTTTTGGTAAAGGTTTTCTGTTGGTGGTTTAGTGCTGCATTTTGGTCCCTCAATCTTGAAGAAGTTGTCTTGAAATCCTTAATGTTTGGTTGTTAGCCATTTTAAATATTTTTGTGGCCAAATACATTTATTTTTAAATCTGTCTGGGCAACAAGGTGGAGTTTCCAAAATGTAAAATAACTCCTATAACCTATAAGAATACAAGTCACACTCTACAACAAAAACCTAACAATTCATAAAGAAACCCATATTTTCTTATAAAAAACTGTGTTTAGTATCACAATAAATTTTTTTAGTACCGAATACAAAATATTCTACAGTTTTTTTCGCCTAAAAGTTTATCAAAGCCAACAAGAATCTGTTGATTTTTATAAAGCCATAATGCTTACTTTCTTACACCTTGCTTTCAATGCCCTAAATTTTTTTTTCTCCCTATTTCCTTTTCCGCACTTCTCTCCAACTATTTCTCTAGGAAACAAAACGTTCTAGATTGACGCTGAAACCAATTTTTGGAATTTATAATATCAATAACTAGATAACCGCTCACATCTTGTAATCCATTGATATGTTCATATTATGTTTTGCATCATGAATTGCATTTGTGATATAGGTTTTGTATATTAGCATAGATACAAATGCCATATAAAATGAAATTAGAACATTTAATTATTATGATATTTGTCAGTGGCGTACTTATCAAAAAAAAAAAATATATTTGTTAGTGGCCTCGGTTTAGATGAATTCTTGTCTCCGCCATTGCATGCATTCCTTCCAAAAGATCTGTTTTGTTTTCTCCTATAAAGATCCGGCCTTAGCTTGAAGTTTCATAGAGAAAAACCTCATTATGTAGGTCAAAATCTTTTTAAAATTTTATAGTGAAAGCTATTCTTATTAATACAATTGTTTACTTATAAAAAACAAATTATCCTGAAGACGAATTGGAGAAGGTACTGTCCTAAACCAATTTGGACAAGGTAGTGTTTTTCTCTTCTTGTATGCAAAGGAGTGACATATAACACATAACATATAACTTATTTTATGTGGATGCTATATTTTTTTAACTTACAAAAAAACATAAGGAAAGCATATCACATCCACATAAAACAATAACTAGGGGAGCAATTTTATTTAATGATAATAAAAAAAACATATTAGTGAGTTCTAATGTAATGTCAAAAGTATAACTACAACTTAGAATTCACGACATAAATTTATATAATACTCAAATTCAAAAAGAAACAACTAACTGTACACCAGCATACTATGCTTTTTATCCATCAAAATTAAAACACCAATCTAGCCTAGACCTTGTGCCTCTACTACTCTAACCCTTGTACATTTCTCACACTATCCATAAGATGAGATAGGGATAAGACGTAAAATGATGCTTGGTAAATAGATAAGTTAAACTTAACCCCTAGGGGTTGACTCAGGTGGTAAAGGCTTTGGGCTTTAGGGGTATGCTTCACCTAGGTTCTAAGGTTCAAATCTCCTTGGGTGCAAACAATCTGTGGAGCTATCGGACTGGAGGATTTTCCCTTTAAATTAATCGAGGTGCATTTGCGGGAAACTCCTTGTTGAGAGTTTGTGCACCCCCAAGATTAGTCGGGACACTGTTTCGGACACCTGGTGCCTAAAAAAAATAAATAAATAGATTTGAACTGTTGTGAAACATTGAGCTTTTATAAGAAAACAAATTTCATCAAATTTTGAACGTTGGTAAGACTTTACCATCCAAAAATAATGATGATCATGAGTACAACACCATTCTCATATGCTTTATTCTTGAAAATCCATTTTTTACTAATAACATTTTTTGATAAATATTTTTTACTAATAACATTCAAACACCCCAAACAAGTATACACAAGAATAAAGAAAAACAAAGTGGGAAATGGCTACAAAAAATCGGTCCCATGTTTCCTGGCAAGAAGCCAAGTAATTATCACCACTTGGGTGATTTTTAACTGCTGTTGAGTGCGCCTCTATAAGATCTGGTTGAAGTAAATGCTGTGGAAAAGTATAACCTAGTTTTCTTGTCTACTTCACATGTTTTATTTTTTATTGGCACTAGGTGTCTGTAACAGCGTTCCGACTAACTCAGGGGTGCACAAGCCTAAGGAGTTTTCTGCAAGTGCACCTCGGTTAATTTAAGGGGAAAATCCCAGAGATTGTTTGCACCCAAAGGGATTTGAAGATTAGACCTAGGGGAAGCATACCCTTAAGCCTAGGGCCTTTACCACATGAGCCAACCCCAAGGGGATTTGTCTAATTCACATATTTGCAACCTTCCTTTAAGTAGACTTGCCAACTTCACACTCTTGGCCAGTTTTTTCTTGTCATTTGAGGTCAATCCCCACACATTCTATTATTATAAGTGTGCTTTAAGAGGTTAACTTTCAACTTGGTGCACTTTGGAAAAGCATAACCTAACTATCGAATAACTTGGTTTCCTAGCTAGAACAACCTTATCCTTCAGGTCTTGGGAATCTTCTTTTTTGTATCTTTTTTTTTATAATTAAAAGTATTTAATAAATGAATAGGCCGGAGCCAGATACAAGGAAATCAACTGTTACAATGAAATGGCCTAAGAAGGGCACATTTGTTATAAGGAAATCATGAAGGTCTATGCCATTAAACACGGCAATGGACCATGTACACAAAGTTCTATAAAATTAAACAAATAACTATTCTCTCGATCTCTCCTTGTCTTCAAAAGTTCGCTCGTTCCATTCCTGCCGAAAACACCACATGATACAAATGGGCATCATCTTTCACACAGCCTTGATCTGACACGTACCTCTTATAGAAGACCAACATGCCAATCCATCCACCACAGATTCTGGCATTACCTAGGCTAGATTCAATCTGCTGAAAACGTCATCCCAGAGAACTCTAGCTGTCTCATAATGTAAGAGGAGATGGTTTACTGACTCTCCCCCCTTACGAAACATGCAGCACCAGTCTGCTATAATGATCCTCTTTTTCCTCAAATTATCCATTGTAAGGATCTTGCCTAGCGCTGCTGTCCACACAAAGAAAGCCGCTTTTGGAAGAGCCTTATGCCGCCAAAGCTTCTTCCAAGGAAATTGATTGTTTGGGGCCTATGTGAGAACTTTATAAAAGGACCAAACCGTGAAACTGCCTCACCCTGCAAGAATCCACCACAAGCTATCGCCAGACTGTAAGTTTGGACACTTAAGAGTATATGAGCCTATAGAAGTCCATAAGACAAGTCATCTCTAAATCTTGTGCCGCTCGATGGAAAATGATGTTCCAATGAATCTGCCCCTCGTTTAAAACCAAAACCTCTGCCACCGTGATATCCTTGGCACTTGCAATCTGATAAAGAGAAGGAAACAAATCACTAAGTGCCCCATCTCTGCACCAGACATCTTTCCAGAATTTAATTCTTGTGCCAACACCCAAATGAAGCCTCATATGCCTGTGAAACACTTCCCATCCACTCCTTATGCTTTTCCACACCCCTACACCACCCGCCCCCCTAACATCCTTAGTCCCCCCCCCCCAAAAAAATAATCCCCATATTTGTGGTCAATCATTACTTTTTAAAGTGACTCCGGTTCTTGGTGGTATCTCCACGACTACTTGCCAAGTAGTGCCCAGTTGAAACTTATCAAATTACGGATTCCCAACCTGCCATTCGCAATGGGACGGCACACCATCTCCCACTTTACCAGGTGAAACTTGAACTCCTCACCTACTCCACCCCATAAAAAATCATGCTGCAGTTTCTCTAACCGGCCAGCCACACTAACTGGTATAAGAAACAAAGATAAGAAGTATGTAGGTAAATTGGATATGGTGTTCTTAATTAGTGTGACGCGGCCCCTATTTGACAGGTACATCCTCTTCCACCCTACTAACTTCCTTTCCACTTTTTCAATTATGGTATCCCAAATCGACACCGCCTTTGATGCTGACCCCAAAGGAAGCCCCAAATATGTCATGGGCAAAGAAGCGATCTTGCATCCAAGCGTTCCAGCCAACTCTCGCGTATGATAGACGTCCCCAGTCGGCACCATCTCGGATTTGTCGTAGTTCACTTTCAAATCCGATATAGCTTCATAGCACAAAAGTAGCACCTTCAAAGCTCGAACCTGGTCTTGATCAACCTCACATAGGACGAGCATGTCATCTGCAAACAGAAGATGAGACATATTAGTAAAGCCCCTTTCTGGGGTTCCAATTGGGTATCCACTAATAACCCCGTTATGCACCAAGGCCGAGATCATTCTGCCTTCCATAACAATCACAAACAATAATAGAGATAACAGGTCTCCTTGTCTTAGACCCCGGGAGCTTGGGAAGAAACCTTCAGGACTACAATTAATAAGAATTGAGAACCTGACAGTAGAAATACACCACCTAATCCAGGATTTCCACCGTTCCCCGAAACTGCACCTATCAAGCATATACATGAGGAAGTCCCAATTAACGTAGTCATACACCTTCTCCATATCTAGTTTACACAATATCCCTGTATCATTTGCTTTCATCTTGCTATCAATGCATTCATTTGCTATCAGTACTGCATCAAGTATTTGTCTTCCTTTCACAAAGGCATTTTGGGGGTTAGTAATTATCTTTCCAATCATTTCACTTAGGCGATTAGCATGCACTTCTAAAATAATCTTATAGACCCCGTTCACTAGGCTAATCAGTCGTAAGTCCTTGATTTCCATAGCACCCACCTTTTTGGGAATAAGAGTGAGAAAAGTGGTATTAATACTTTTCTCAAATTTCTCAAACGTGAACAGCTTATGAAAAACTCTCATAAGGTCTTCTTTAACCACCTCTCAGCAATCTTGAAAGAAACGCATGGAGAAGCCATCAGGCCCAGGCGCTTGATCTTTTACCCATCTTCTGTATAACATTAAAACCTATTCTTCCTCAAAAGCCCGCTCTAGCCATACTACGTCATCTGGGTCTATAGTGTCAAAGGAAAGGCCATTAATATTAGGTCTCTAACCCTCGCTCTCCGTAAGTAAGTTCTCATAAAAGCCGATAATGTGATTTTGAATGACCCCTTCTTTGTGTTCCATCCCATTAATTCTTAACACCTCAATATTGTTATTTCTTCTGTGAGAATTAACGACTCTATGAAAGAATTTTGTATTACAGTCTCCTTCCCTCAACCATATTGCTCTTGATTTCTGGCGCCAAGACACTTCTTCTTGTAGCATCACTCGCTTAAGATCTGAGACCAACAAAGTTTTCTGAGCTTGTTCTTCTGGAGTAAGTGGTCTTCCCTCTTGCAACCTATCCAACACCTGAATATCTCTCATAAGTAGGCTTTCTCTCCCTCAAATTTCCAAATGACAGAGAATTCCAGATCTTCAAACCCCTTTAAAGCTTTCAGCTTGCTTGCGAAAATATAATTAGGTGACCCAAAAAACTGATAAGAGGTCCACCACTGTTTAACCCGCTCTTCAAATCCTTCCGATGTCAACCACATGTTCTCAAATTTAAAGTAATGGCGTCCCCTATGAAGACCCCTGCAATCCAACAGGATAGGCCAGTGATCTGAGAAAATCCAATCCAAATGCTTTTACCACATGTTTGGAAAGTGATTCTCCAATTCGGGAGAGATAAGAAAACGATCCAGCCTAGACCACGTGTGGCTATTCGACCATGTAGCAGGCCCCCAGTAAGTGGTAGATCAATCAAATTCAAATCAAAGATACACTTAGAGAAATCCGGACCAGCTTGTCTTGCTCTTCTGTTTCCAAAGTGTTCATTAGAGAATTTAACTATGTTAAAGTCTCCACCAAAACACCACGGAATGTTCCACCAACTGTGAAGACCAGCTAACTCTTCACATAGTAAACCTCTTTCTGCATCTAGGTTAGGGTCGTATACACCTGCAAAAGCCCACAAAAAATCATTACACACACATTTAAACATACACGCTAACATGTAACGACCAATGTACTCCACTTTTTCCACCACCCGTTTATCCCACATCAAAACAATCCCTCCCGACACCTCTGAGGATGCCATATACACCCAAGTCACATGAGCTCCACTCCACAAACTTCGGACTAATCTCCTATTAATTACCTTCAGCTTTGTTTCTTGAAGGCACACTATGTCCGTTTTCCAATCTCGAACCAAATTTCGTATCGGTAGCCACTTATTTACTTCATTAAGACCACGGACATTCCAGGACACAATCTTTGGTTTCATTGATGAACAGCCGGCCCATTTCCTTTTGCCCTTCCTTTACTAGAAGGTCCCTCCGAAATCCTAGACCACTCCAACCGTTTTAATTCCTTTACTTGTTTTGAATCCCCCTCTTCGCTTTAGTTTGTGACCTGCTTCAATGGTAGTAAATAGAGCCATAAATTGTTCCTCATAGCCAACACACCCAATACCCACCATTTGTTGAATTCCTCTAAATATTTGCATAACTCAATCTGACCCTTGGTCAGGAAAGAAATCATTCAATAGCTAGGGATTCTAAAACTCCTCCCCAATCGAGATGTCCTTTAACCCTTGTAGAAAGTCTGAAGTGAACAGCTCATCATATACCGATAGCATCAAATCCTCGGATCATCATCATCTGTCAACTCAACATAGTCATCTGGATGCTCAGAGAGATACGCTGGTGAGAAGGATACTCCCCTATCCTTCATCGGCGATTTCTGTGTTCCCCCTGCTGTCGTACGTTGGGTGCCGAACACAAACAGATCGTTCTGGGCACAGTGAACCATACCCACGTCGCCAAAACACACTGTTGACACCATCAGCGTTTTTTGTGAGCCTCCCCCCGACCCCAGCCCTAACGGCACTGTTTTCAGCATAGGTACCAGCTGTTGAGATTGTGAGTTAGTCATATGGATGACGGGTTCGGGGCTAGGGTGAGTATGCCCCGAAACATTCCTTGCACTAGGCTGAACGAGATCAACAGAACTTGAGTTGAGCTTGGGCTTAGAAAGCCCAGCCCCTTCGCCTGAAACATGATGGGAAACCTGAGTTAAAACATGGCCTTGGGCTGGGATAGTGGGACTTCAGATGGGCTTAGAAGGCCCAACCCCAATTCCTATTCCCCCTCCCCCAACCTTAGGTTTTCCTCCCCAATCTAATTTGGGCTGCGGCCCAGACCCAATGATCGGCTTCCAAATAACCCTCCCTTTACCCTTCGATTTGATACAGGTCTCATTTTGCACCGCATCTGACCCATTTGCTTTCAACTGACTCGAATGTTTGTTGACCAAAATGTCCCCATCTCCTACCTTAAGTAGACTGACAAATTGTACAACGACACTCACGTCTTTCTGCAACGCCCTCAACTGACCCTGCATCTCACAAAATAGTCTACACATCTCCTAGACATCAAACTTGACGGAGGCAAGGCTTGAGGTGTCCTCTTCCCACCGAACGTGCCTCTGTTGGTGTGTCGTCTTCCTCTCCTTCCAGGGATCTCCAACGTTCATATTGGCTGTCCTTACACTTCCTCTTCTCCTGCAAAGCCACCAGCGGAATCTCCGAAGCTAATACCTCCTTATACAACCTCAAGGATTGTCCCTTTTCCCATATACCACCTTTCCGATTCTCCCCTTCGTGGTATCCTCCCTTCCTTCTCGACTAATTGTACCACCCCACCAACTCATCCTTAAATCTTTTCCAGCCACCCTCCATCTCCTTCCAGAAGCAAAGAAGATTCACTCTTCCTCCCTAATTATACTCGGAAAGTGCTAAGAAACGACCTCTGTTATTCGAACACCTCTTAGCAATGAAACTGCAATATCCCTCCCTATAGGCCGAGTAAACTTCTTTCCTCTTTCCCCCATTCAAACATTCCTCAAAAACCTTTGCCAACCACTGGACTGAGTTGCTTCCCAATAGAATCCTACGCTTAGCCTTCCAAGATTTCTCAGTGATGGCACAGAGGCCACCTTTGTTTGCCGCAATGAAAACTTTTGATTCGATCACCACCTCTAATTGACGGCCCATCAGGGCCATCAACTAGTTGACACAAAATGGTAAAAGTAGTAATCACAGGAAACAGCAAGAAAAAATCAAAAACCAACAAAGAAACCAGAAACTCAGTTTGTACGGAGAGAAACTAGAAACTCAGTCTGTGTTTGCATTATAAACATTTTTTTTTTTTGTATCCTGAACTCTATCTTTAGCATCTCTTTCTTTATTTTATCATCGAAACTTGATACCCTTTTTTTTCCTTTCTAAGTGAAGAAAGGGTAACACAATCACACGCACAACGGATGATAAGCTCACAACCTAAGCGGAGAATGCCGATGGGTTACAAAATATCACCACCCAAAGGAGTCCAACAAAGGATGTAGGACTTGGAAACGCTCACCACTCTTAGAATACAATGGAAGGAAATTGGAAAAAAGTTTTATTTATGCAGGATATCCATTATATAACAAATATAGAGAATTATTATATATCCCCTAGTTGTAGGAATTCTTGAAATATCTACCACATTTCCGTGGCCTAACATTTTTTTCCAACATGATAGTCAGGATCAAAATGGAAGTATACCTACCATTGTAGGGCTCATGTTGGTTTTTTTTTTTTTTGGGGGGGGGGGGGGGTTGCATAATTTTTCGTTAATTAGCCTGAACATGAAGTGGTTGTAGGGCAGTAACAGGCTCTGCTGTTCCCCCTTGCCCCAGATTTGTGGAAGATATGCACTAGCTATCATTGTTAACGCAATTTTGCTCACTTAAGCCTAATCACACCAGTTAATGTTATGACTATGCATAAATTTGGTTCAACATGTGGAGTTTTATGATTTATTGTTCAAGTAATACATCCCTAGCAATGGAATGATTAACAATCTGCTTTACAATACAATGTTAACTCTTGCGATCCACAATTTGGATAAAATTGGATGTTTGAATGTTCTCTGAGCATATATAGGGAAGGATTTGTGATATTTCTAATTGAACTTTTCGTGAAGGTGGTGGTGTTTTGGTTATTAAATGTTAAGTTATCCAAATTCATCATCATCAGGTTTTGGGGTTTAAATTGGGATACCATTTTTTTCCGGAGCAAGTTAGGGCCCATCTGTAGTTGTTCTAGAAAATATCCTATCTTGTCTGTGTGTGAAAATGCTATCAAATTGGACATATTGAAACTTTCCCGATGTCTCTGGTCACCAATGAGAAGTTTGAATTCTCATTTCATCATTGTACAATTTTTCATTTTTAACAATGGTTTGAATGATGAAATCTCTAGAAGGTTTTGTGATTTTGTACAAGCGTAAATTGTAAATTAGATTTTTTTTTTTTGCTCTGGGTATCTGGGAACAGTGTTCCGACTAATCCGGGGGGACTGTGAATTAGATATAGATTTGTGGATGGAAACTGTTGCCCTTAATTGGCCAATATATGGTCTTGAGTAGATATTGATGGCTTAAGTAAAGGTTGTCCCTTATATTTGTTCCAATGTTTTGAATACCGTACCGGTACCGGTATCGGTCAAGTCACTGAAACGAAATATTTCGGTACCGGTACCGTTTTGTGTACCGTTTCGGAATAATTTATACATAAATAAATTATATATATAAATACAATTATAAATTATATTTCAAAATAATAGTCAATATATAAATAAATTATATAGATAAATATATATGTAATTAATTTAGTCTAAATTGAGGTTAAAACATAGTAAAAAATTAAAAAAAAAAAAAACTTTAAAAGCCGAAATCCGGTACGGCCGGTACCGGCCGTACCAGATATTTTTCGGCCAATTTCCGGTACGGCTGAAAAATCGGCCGAAACGAAATGTTAGTTTTTTTGTACCGGCCGACCGGCCGGTACGGCACGGTATTTAAAACACTGATTTGTTCTATTTATTGGTTTCAGGGGCAACACCGAAAGGTGTTCTAAGAGTGATGGGCGTACCTGGACTTACTATCTATCATGTGAAAAGCCATTTACAGGTCAGATGTCTTACTAGTCAGATTTCTTTCATGTAAGTAGACTCATATGTCTACATATGTCTGAATATGCGAAATTAAGTGGGAATTGTCTTTATTTTTCTCTTCATAGAAGTATCGCCTTGCAAAGTACCTTCCGGAATCTCCCGGTGATGGCAAAGGTGCCCTTTTTACTTTTTCTCCCTATATTTCAGCAATAGAATTTTGTTTCTACTTTTTGGGCTATGAAACTAACTAAAGATAATTCTGTTGTTGACCTTTAGGTTTTAAAGATGAGAAGAAAAGTTCTGGAGACAGCCTTTCTACCTCTGATTCTTCTCCGTGGGTATCTTTGTCCTCCTCCAAATGTTATCTTTTTCTCTTGTTTTCTTTAAAACTACTTCTAACAATCTGCAAATTCTTCCTGTCGATTAGGGGAATGCAAATTAATGAGGCACTGAGGATGCAAATGGAGGTTCAGAAGCGTCTTCATGAACAACTTGAGGTTTGTTGTCGTGCTTTCATTTCGGTTAAATAATTTCTGAAAGAATGTTTCTAGTCTGCAACTTCTGAACTTTTTTTAATCTGCAGCATTATTCTTTTGAGATATGGGATTTTCGGGAAATGCAAATGTATTAAGAGGAAAGAAAGAACATATAAAATGCTCATCAAGAAATCACATATGAAGAGGATATGCTTCTAAGGAACACAAAAAGCAATAACAATACATTGTAAAGAATGTGCACCAAATGGAAAGCAAATCCTGAATAGACAAAATCTCACTCCATCAAGGAGATTTAACTACAATATATATATATATATATGCCTCTTTCTGAGAATAAGTGTAGTGCTTGTTTTCATGCATATGAGGACTGTCTATACAATCAAAGAGTCAATGACTGTCTATGAGACATTTGACAATAAACTTGAAGATTTACGGCTGTCTGTCTTTAACAACTTGTACCAAGTCTTTACATACCAAAAGAGAGCCAACTTGTACCAAGTCTTGTTTCTATTAGCCAGAAATGGAAAACAAAACCGAAGTAATTAGCAATGGCAATATCTGTCATGTGTAATCTTAGGTTATAGTTACAGCGGTCTATTCCATCGCAGTTTCTTCATGCTATGATGATTGTTTTTTATATGAGATCACATTAGCATATATATAAGCAGTAGCTAATTAGTTTTAAATTCCTATGTTTTGACATGGTAACTCAGTTTTCTTCTCGTGTAGCCCATATCTCTTTGATGAATGTTTATTTCAAGCATGGCTAGTTTGCTGGAACTATTTCTTTTGTCCTCTATGGTACCAAATGCAGCCTTGTCACAGATAATAAGTGCACTCTGGGGGCTCCTTGTGTTGGTTAATTGGATGTCTATGCATTTCAGGTTCAAAGACAGCTGCAGATGAGAATAGAAGCTCAGGGTAAATACTTGCAGAAGATCATTGAGGAGCAGCAAAAACTAGGAGGTGCACTGAATGCATCTGAGACTTTACCATTGGAATCAGATAAGCAAAAGCAATCTGAGTCAGATCCACCTGGTGGTGATTCTGCAGGGCCGTCTTTGATGGACCAAAAGATGGCTTTGACTCCTCAGTGAAGCAAAAAAGTGACCGGAAAAAGGACCTTGTTGGTACATGGGATCGGGAATTTTATGGTAGTGATGCTGGGTTTGGATTAGACTTGGAGACTGAGTTCAAGGAGGGAGAAGATGGTGGTGGAGACAGCAGATCTTGAACTAGATTCCATGCGTCGTTCAAAATAGTTTTTCCCATTGTCAATGTAGTCCATGGTAATATGTTTGTGGCAGAAATTATAGACCAAACTTTGTGTAAATCTATAGGTGCACTCCATTTGTAGATATGATTAAAAATACAAAATGTCTGGTTATTCCCTTGTTGGTTCAAATGGTTTTTACTTGGCACTGGGACTGCCAGAAGCGGGGGACCTGGATGAAGAATCATGCTTTGCTCTCTCTTTTCAATAAATTTTAGGTGATGGGGAGATTTTTCCCCTCTTTATTCATTTCTAGGCAGTGTCAAACTCAATTCATCCACTGGACGTTCAACAAATCTCCCACTTAGTTCCTCAAGCTACAAAAAGGGTGACCTCTCTTTAAGGAAAAAATTATCAACAAATCTCTCTTATTACCAAATGTAATGTCATTGGACTTATCTAAATGAGTACTAATTTTTAATGTGGCTACCACATACCCATACTATTGGACTGCCTACTGGATATCCTTTAGAGAGACTGCCACTTGACCCATTGGCCGTTAGAAGTGTGTTTGTGTGTGTGTGTATGATTTATTTTATTTTATTTTAAGAAATAAGCAAATGTTTTACAAATGCCTTGATCAAGAAGGTTAAAGTTAAAATATGGGTCAAGGACATTGGTTCAGGATGGATTGAATGGGGATTCTTCCAATTAGGCTTTATTGGAAGCAGCCTATTTGGTTACACAGGGCAGATTATGTTTTGTTTCCAATCCAAAGTGAGACGTTCATTATAATGGTCGTAATGGCGTCAGCCGTCAAGTGAATCGATTTCTAGGATTAGGTTATCCATGCCTAGTTTCCTTATTTCTTTGATAGCATAAGCGCTGCTGCCTATGCCTCTCCCACACACGAGCCATCTGGTTTGATTCAACAGGTGGAGACAACAGGCATAAACAAGTTTCTTCTCGTTGTGGCAAGCTGTAACTGCATCTAAAAATCTTTCTAAATTTCTACATCAAATGTTAGCGTTATATATGTAGTTTCGAGGGAGTTGTGCCTATGGTTCTTTCATGAGTGTAGAGCTTAATTCCTAGGCATGCACTTTGCTCTTGGGTGAGCTTCTGTGCTCGCCTGTGGGCTGTGAGCCATGCACTCTTCTCCCCTTTTCCTAGCGGGCTTGTGCCTGAGACGAGACATTGCTCTCTCATGGTGTAGGGGGACAAAGAGCCCGCCATGCTTGTTGATCGGTGCAAGCTTCGTTGTTCGCCCCACATGTAGCGGGGGTGAAATCTACAAGTCCTTTGAAATTAGAATCTATTATATTTGATGATTTTATAGTTTCTCATAACTCTCAACATTATATAGGAAAATTAAGATTCCTGATAAATTGAAGAAAATGCCTTCATTGAAAAATTTGGAGATGAGAGTCAATAATCTGTGTCTGTTATAAAACTAAAAATAAAACTACTATTATTGTAAGAGAGAAATAAATAAATAACTCTTTGGAACTCTTAAGAACTGAAACTTTCTTCTCTCTATATTTTCTTATGAATTTCATAACAATTGAAGCCCCTATTTATAGGCCTTGAAATTACTATGCAAGTCACTATGCAAATTACTATACAAGATTTAAAATAATAGTAGTGGGATTATTCATATGATTTTGGTGGTGGGACAGGGGGCGGGAGCCACCCTCCAATCCGTAAGTTTCATTACACTCCCCCTTGAATGACCACCCATAAAGAATCTGCCTGTTAAAACCTTGCCAAGGAAAAACCCAATGGAAAGAAAAACCAATGGCGAAGAAAAAAGAGTACAGTCTTCTTATGTATCCACAAGTGCTTTAAGATTGCCTCATTAAAACCTTGCAGAGGAAAACCCAGTGGGACAAAACCTCAGCGAAGGAAAAAGAGTACAATCAGCACAAGTCTTCATGACATTTACTCCCCCTGAAAAGTGTATGACGATAGATCTTTGAATCTTCGCATTCCAATGTTATGCACAATCTTCTTGAATGTCGCAGTTAGTAATGCTTTTGTGAATAAATCTACCAGATTATCACTAGATCGTATCTGCTTGACATCAATTTCACATTTCTCTTGAAGTTCATGAGTATAAAAGAATTTAGGTGAAATATGTTTAATTCTGTCACCTTTGATATATCCTCTTCTGATTTGAGTGATATAAGCAGTATTATCTTCATATAAAATTGTTGGGCTATTATTGATCATGGAAAGTCCACACTTTTCCTAAATATGTTGAATTACTGATCTCAGCCAAATACATTCTCGACTAGTTTCATGAATAGCAATGATCTCTGAGTGATTTGAAGAAATAACAGATAGTGTCTGCTTAACAGATCTCCATGATATGACAATATCTCCATAAGTAAATAAATATCCAGTTTGAGATCTACCTTTGTGTGGGTCTAAAAGATAATCTGCATCTGCATACCCAATCAATTGTAGACTTGATCCACGTTGATAAAATAATCTCATATCAACTATACCATGAAGGTAACGAAGGATATGTTTAATGACATTCCACTGCCTTCGAGTTGGTGCAGAACTATAGCTTGCAAGCAGATTAACCGAGAATGTAATATCTGGTCGAATGCAATTTGCAAGATACATCAAAGCTCCAATTGCACTTAGATATGGTACTTCAGGACCAAGAATTTCTTCATCGTCATCACAAGAACGGAATGGATCATTCTTTACATCAAGTGTTCGAACAATCATTGGAGTATTCAGGAGATGATATTTGTCCATATAAAAATACTTCAGGACTTTCTCAGTATACATGAACTGATGAATAAAAATTCCATTTGGCAAGTGCTCGAGCTGCAGGCCGAGACAAAATTTTGTTTTGCCAAGATCTTTCATTTCAAATTCATTCTTTAAATATATAGCGGTTCTTGAAATCTCTTCAGGAGTTCCCATAATATTTAAATCATCAACATAAATCGCAATAATGACAAATCCGGATTCTGATTTCTTAATAAAAACACATGGGCATATAGGATTATTCTCAAATCCTTCTTTTAATAGATATTCGCTTAAATGATTATACCACATGTGTGCAGATTGCTTCAACCCATACAAAGATCTTTATAGTTTGATAGAGTACATATTTCTAGATGTACTTGTAGATACTTCAGGTATTTTATATCCTTCAGGGATTTTCATATATATGTCATGGTCTAAGGATCCATATAAATATGCAGTGATCACATCCATCAACCGCATTTCTAATCCTTTTGTAACAACCAGGCTAATCAAAAATCTAAATGTGATTGCATTGATAACGGGAGAATATGTTTCTTCATAATCAATCTCGAGTTTCTGCAGGAAACATTGTGCGACAAGTCGTGTTTTGTACCGCATAATTTCATTTTTCTCATTACGTTTTCGTACAAATACCCACTTATATCCAACAGGCATTACACCCTTTATTGTTTGGACAACAAGTCTAAATATTTCTTGCTTTGCTAGCGAATTTAATTCAACTTCAATAGCTGCTTTTCATTTTGGCCAATCATTTCTACGTCGACATTATTCGACGGTTTTTGGCTCATTTTTTTCATTACTTCTGGTAATGTCAATGGCCATTTTATATGAAAATATGTTGTTGACAACAGTTTATTTCTATACAGAATTTCTCCAGTGTTCATGAAATGTATTGAGATCTCATTATTTTCAGGTACCTGTTCCTCTTCAGGGGAAAACATTTCATGAAACACCTCTTCAGGAGGTCCCTTTTCAGGAGATTTATACTCTTCAGGAAGTTTTAGAACAGAAGATTTAAACTTTTTAGGAGCATCAATTATATTTGTAGCCTGTATTGTAGGTCAGTGTTCTTCAGGAACACCAAATTCATTTTGTATTCTTTTCCTTCTGAGAATTTTGTCTTTTGCACTAATAGGTCTTCCACGCTTCAAGTTTGCCTTAGACTCACCTATTTCTGTTTTGACAACTCGTCCTTCAAGGATTTCAATTCTTGCTTAAGCATTAACAGCAGTAATATATGATTTTGCAACACCTTTAGTGTTAGTAAATACATCCTGTAACTGATTTGCAACACTTTGCAAATAGGTAATCTTCTGAACTTATAGTTCACATTCATTTATAAGAGGATCAAATTTAGATATGGTTTTTTTTATCCCAAGTAATTTATTGTCGTGTTTCCGGCACCGACTTTTTGTTATTTCAAAATATGATAAAGTTTTACTATAATGTATAAAAGCTTAGTATAAGTAAATCAAGTGTTTGGCCGTACAACAGGTACGTGACCACTGTTCAGTCATACCACATCTATGACAAACATCTTCATCTTTCTATGAAGAATTATTCTGAGGGCCTTTACCCTTCTCTGAGTTGGATCACTTCTGGTGATACGGTATATTTTTATCATTTTTAGTGTTATCGCTTTTAGGACCAACACTTCTATAGTTTTTCTACCACGTCTACGCCCTTGATTCCTTTGAAATGATGCACCATTCACTTCTGGAAATTGTGTAATTTCAATATCATTAATAAGACGTAACTAGTAATTTAAAAACTCATTATTTTAGCTTAATCACTAGAAGACAAAATAAAAGTTCAGAATATTTGTTGAACTTTCACTCTCGATACTGCTACTGCAGGAGCACATTTGAGATATGAAAAATAATATATGTCTTCTTTTAACTATCATCATCAATGACTTTCTCACTGCATAATTTTAATATTGAACTGATTTTAAATAGTACAGAATATTCAATACTACTCTTAAAATATTGCAACTTCAAGTGCAATAAGTCATAATAATCTTTTGAGAGGATTACAACTTCTGGTACTCATATATCTCTCTTAATTCATTTCACATAGTAAGATGATTTTTTACTATGAGATACACAGCACGGTCCTTCAGGAACACATGATTTTCTTCTATGATTGTATCTCCCAAGTTAATCATCATATCCAAATGGATCTCATCAAGGATCCTGGATAAATAACTTTTTCCAGAAATGTCAATAGTAATAAATCTCAATATTTGACATTATATATATATAAATTACAAAAATAAATTTACGAATTTAAGAAATATATTCACATAATCATGAGAATAAAAGTAGAATTTTATCAAGTAATATTCAATAATATTACCTTTAATATTTATCTCGAGGACTGCAAATAATATATTAAAAATCTTACTTGAAGTAGAAGATCACTAACTTCAGTATTGGTAGAATCTCGTGCTGATAACGTGTTATAAAATTAAAAATAAAACTACTACTATTGCGAGAGAGAAATATATAAGAAACTCTTTGGAACTCTTAAAAACTGAAACTTTCTTCTCTCTCTATATTTTCTTATGAATTTCATAATAACTGAAGCCCTTATTTATAAGTCTTGAAATTACTATGCAAGTTACTATATAAGTCACTATGCAAGTCACTATGCAATATTTAATATAATAGTGATAGAATCATTCACATAATTTTGGTGGTGGGACAGAAAACGACAACCGTTCTTCTAATCCGTAAGTTTCATTACACTGCCTTGATTTATAAAAAATCTCTCATTTTATAGAGGCATCTATCCTTCTTTGAAATAGTTAAGTCCTATTTGTCTTATGTCACTTTCACCTTTTTGTATAAGAGTCATTGTTTTTTGTTTTTATATCTTTCTTATATTTTCTATTCTTTAACTTATCTCTTCCTTTATTATGTGATGGGCTTACAATGGACCGGACCCCATTCATATTATATCCAACGCCCTCTACAACATGATTTATTGCAAATCTTTGTGTATTTAGATTCTAGTAGTACTCCCTCTTAGAGAACTCAAGACAAATGACATTTTAGAATCAAGTGCTCAAGTGGTGGGGGATGAGTAGCAAAAGGGACAAATACATTGTCATCTTCACATAACTGTATGGTTTGTATAAGAAATTTTGATAGGCAATACACACAACGGGTGGTCTTCCAAATTATAACTTCAACCATTCATGGATATGGGCCACCTGAAATTTCTTCTAGTCTTTTGGTAGTTTGAATGGTCCGTGATTTTGGTAATTTGTATCCTTCATGTTTTAAGTTGTTATTATGGTTTTCTTCTGTCATAAGCGATAATTTATTAATAAATTTGAGATAGGACTCCCTACTGGACATGGGACTTCCTACTAGATATGGGACTTTGCCTCTTTGTCCAATAAAAAAAAACCATTTTTCCTATTTCAGCAAATAAGGCAATTCGATAAAAAAAGTCTTCATTTTTAAGGATGTTTCTTGGTAAAACGTTGTAATGATATCCACCACTCAGTCATTGGGTCCTTGAATTGCATGTTCTGCTGGGCATTAAGTTCTTTTTTATTTTTTAAAATTATCTCATCTCATCTTAAAATTATTATTATACTTTTTTAAATTCATATATAAAATAATTTAAACAATTCAACTTTTTTAAATCTTAAAATAAAATTAATATTATAATAAATATTTTATTCTTTTTTAATTTTTATCTTATTTTATCTTATTTCATCTATCACATCAAACCTAAAATTCACCAAGCTCGAGACCCATGGGATTTCTTACACACGCACCGATTTCTCCGATTTCTCCATCTTTCTTACTGTAGCATATAATTTTCCTTATGTTAGGTAGTAGGTGAGGAAAGTCTCAGGGTGACTTTAGGAAAAGGACATGTGGCGTGATGATATTTGATTAAGGAGCACGTGGTTGATAGCAATAGGTGGGGAGACGGATAGCTTTTTTTTCTCCAAATGCAAGTTTTATTATATAGATAACTAAATAATTATAAGGATATCAAGTTCAGTGAGATAGAAGTCTCCAATAATTATCTCATTCCAACAAAGATATAGCAAATACCAAAAATAAAAATAAAAAAAGTTTCAAAGTCGCGAGTGCAACTCTCACCAATCCCAATAAAGAGATGCCGCCTACAGCGATTTTGAAATAATTTGAAAAACAGATTATTGAACTACGACAAAAAATTACAACGAGAATAGGTACACTACATTCTATTGAATCAGTTTGACTGAAAGAGATACCTACGTCCACCTCGCTTAGATCCTAGATTAAGAAAAATGAAAAACAGCAAGACGATGTAGAACCGATACATCGAAAAAAAGACGACCATCGATGATGGCGGAGCGTAGGGATGAGGCGCAACGCTGGAAGGAAATTCGAGATGACAGAATAGATAATTAAAAGCTGCTGATTCCAAAAGTGTCACGGGCGTTGATTGAGAAGCTGATTTTTCTTTTAGATTTGGCTCTTTATGTCAAGTTTGTATTTAAAAAAAAAAACAATTTTAAACTCTTCTTATCATTTCAATTTTTTTAATTTTTATATAAAATATGATAAATTATTCAATTTATTAAATTATAAAACAATAATAATATTAAAAAAATAATATTTTATTCAACTTTCAATTTTTAATATTTTATTATTTTTATTATTTTAAAATTTGAAAAAATTAAATTTATTATATTTTATATAAAAGTTTGAAAATTTTTAAAATAAAATAAAATAATTTTTATACCCAAACAAAACGTTAATCTCCTTTTTAAGTATACGTAAGGAGATAGGTACGGACCAAAGGCATCAAACAGGGCATCACATATAACGTGCATGCGCATTATAGGACAACTGTCCCCGGTAGTCCTGAAAATAGGCGGCTTCAATGTTGATCATCAACGTTTTAACTTAGGATCCGAAGTTGCCATCTGTTTATGAAAATTACATGCCATACCAACAACCTGAATTTCGCAATCTACCTCAACCTCATTTGTGTACTGCACTGATTTAAACATTTGGAGCACCACAAACATCACACGACGAGCATTGACGCGAAAACACGCACATAACACAAGTTAATGGTTTAACTCCAAACCACCTGCTAATAGTAATGGTCATTAAGTTCTATGCTAGAAGTCAAAGCCAACAACTTCAAATTTCTTGCTTATTTATAGGTACCAATCAGGTAGACAACACACAATATCACTGCCATCGACACCTTGTTGGCAATCGTGGTCCAAATAACTCCAGTCTTAGCCAGGGGGCCAGTTCATTTGTCGTCCCCCAATGAGGTGGATGTGAAGGTGATAAACCGATTGACCTGAAAAAAGACAACCTCATCCCCAATATGAAGCTGAAGTACGATATACTTGACAAATAAAAAAAAAAACTGTTATAAATACAAAAAGATTATACAAAAGAAACTCACAAACTGATGTAGCTTCATAAAATCCGTTAAATCTACTTTATAATAAAAGTAATTTTACAATCTAATGTATTATATCAAGCCACATTAGTTTGTAGGTTTACTTTTATGTAATTATTTTGTAGCTAAAGTATTTTCTAAACTTGAAATCCACAATATCAGAACTAATGTTTAGAATAAATTTCAGGTGGTGACAAAGGTTTAAAGAACACGAACATCCATTTGGCCCATCATTAATCACAACCCTGAAGCCATCATCCAGGCCTTCCTGCTTGGCAACAAGCTTGGCAGTGTAAAGAAGGCGGCCAAGAATCTCACAGTGCCGCTCCTCAGCCTGGTAAACAAAGCCAATATCATAAAACTAGTTCTAGATGTTTGCCTGTTTTTTAACAAACCGGCACAAGGGTTTATATATTTTCATTTGGTACAGCACGTCAACGAAGGACACAAATGAATTACCTTGATAAAAAATCAATGTGATGCACCACAAGCTAATTAAAAACATTCAACAAATGAATAGACATACAAACTGCATGGCATAAAAATTCACCTTAATGGGCAAGGATATACAAAATACTTAACCAAACCTATGCCAGATAAAAGATCATCCCATGCCTATTTATATCCATAGCATATCCCTAGCTTGCTTGCTGCAAAATTCCAATTACATATGGCATCCATTTTCAGGTAAAGAATTTTATCCAATGAACGTGGTGAATTTACCAATAGTTTGTCTTTCCTGATTTTGACACAAAACCCAAGTCCTAGATATGCAACATGCCCATTTACGTGCTATTATACATCAAAGAAACTGACATGTAAACTACTTTATAAAAATGGATGGCATGCTCATAATTTCATATTATATTTACAAAATGGATCGCTCATAATTTTTATGTTGCTTAGCTAATGAACCTAAAATTCTTTATGCAAGCAGAAAAGTGTTAGGAAGAGGCAGACACATGTTACTTTTCCTCCATTGTAAGGAACGCCAACTGACAAATCATAGATGTATTACACAGACCTAATAGTAATCAGTGCCCTCCAGTAACCAATTTCAAATTGTAAGGGAATGAACCAGAAGGTCCAGTACCAATAACTAAAACAATCTTTTAAGCTTGAAACTTTAGGCCATGCTTCAAGCTACTTAAAGAAAGGAGAAAAATAAAAGAACTGGCTGATTGAAGTAAATTCCCAAGAGATGAATTGACAGAGCAGTATTGGATGCAAGGTCTAAAGAGAAGAAAAGGGGAGAAAAGGATGTCTTTAGTTAAGTTAGTTTTCTAACTAGGAACTGCATTAGACGAGAGGAAATTGTTGCATCCATCCTTTCATTTCCTCCATGCTAAAGTGCAAAGCATAGTTGATAACTGATGTCTATGAGAAAGCCACAAAAATATACCTTGGATAGTCCAGTCAACCCATCCTTCACTTTAGGAATGATTAGTATGTGTGTGGGAGCCTGGGGAGATATGTCCCTAAAAGCAAGGACCTGCCAAAACGAGATCATATGGTAAGATTAACAGCTATTGCAGGACCACTAAACCATTAAATGTATCATAAAGAGGAACATAGTTTTATAAAATATTTCAATTACTTATTAAAACAATAAAAAGGCATAGCCCAGGTACACAAGAATTATTCAAGAGGAATGCATAACTGGTAGTAGGAAAAAAGTCGAGAAAATTGTGAAAATTAAACCCATAACAATCTATAAAAGTAGTCCAAAAGAACAGGGTGCATTTAAAAAGTAAGTTTTAAGCTTCTCCATCACATGCTCCCAATCCTAAAAAATTCCATCATTTCTTTCCCTCTAGATACACCATACCAAACAGCTAAGAACCATCTTCCACTCTGCTTCACTTTGTATGCTGCCATATAACCCTCTCCAATTGGAAAAGAGGTCTACTATCCTTCTGGGCATAACCAAGTCAACCCAATTTGACTGAAAAAAAGTCATTCCATAAGGGACTAATAATCTGACAATGGAGTATAATTCAGCCTATAGTTTCCTGCTCATTTTGCACATACAGCAGAAATTCATCACTGATGACATTTCCTTATCTACAAAAATAATGATATGGTGTTTGCTTAAATTGTCCCCAGTGAGGACCTTTGTAATGAGGTTGGCCAAGCAAATAACGCAACTTTCAGAGGCACCTTAGAACACCAAATATTCCTACAGTTACTATATGAGGGTATAAGACCTTACAGAAAGATAGGATAGTTAACTTCCCTTTCTTGGTAGGGGTCCAAAGAATCTTATTTGCATCTCTAAGCCTTCATCTAGTAAATAACAAGAGATTGAAGAACTCTGTGAAGGCATAAACCACTCAATCATGAGCCGTTTAAAAAAAGTAACATCGCCACAGGAGAACTCCAATAGATTAGCCATTGAAGTCTCCTGCACATGAGCGATACTATGCACCTCTGGAAAAGCTTTCTTGAGGACCATGCCTCCACACTATATCAGTCATGCTAGAATCTAGTCCTACAGCCATCTATCTCAATTCTAGTCTGATCAGGAAACAACTCCCATCCCCTCCTGTTATTTTTCCATAACCACCCTATGTGACTCATATACCTCATTTAAGTACCACCCATCCCAAGCACAACTAAATTTAGAGTCCACCATGACTTTTCACAACGCCTCCTCTCATGATGGAAACGCCAAAGCCACATCCCTACGGGAGCACAATTGAACAAAAGGAAGTTCAAACTCCCAAACTGCCCATAGAAATCAAGCTGAACACATTATCCCAGTTGTAAAAGTTGAAATCTTCATCAAGCACGCTCTGTAAAAAATTCTTGTGTAGCTTCTCTATTTGATTGGCCACACTAATGAAAAGGGGCAACAAGCACACGAAATAAGCATACAAATTAGTGAAGGTGCAGTTGATCAGAGTGATCCTACCAACCTTAAGACATATACATTCTCTTTCAACCAACCAATAGGCACTTTAATATTCAAACTCACACTATCGAAGATAGACTTGGCCTTGAAAGAGGCTCCAAAGGGAGGACAAACTATCCCTGTTAGAAACATTACTCATATGAACTCTCTTTGATTCATGCACATACACTTACAACCCAGAGATTGCTTCAAAATATAGGAAAAGGGCCCTCAAAAGGCAGTGGTTAGCCAAGTCACCACGTAATATGGGGTGAAGATCAGGTTATCATCCACAGACAATAGATGTGAAATGTTAGCACACCAAAATATTAGCACCCAAAGAAGAGGCAGAGAGAAAACTTCCACAACCACCAGTTGATTGAATTTTGTCAAGAGCCTCCGTGACAATAACAAAACATAACAAGAACAACAGATCTCCTTGTCTCAAATTGGGAAGAGCTAATAAAGATGCCGAAGAAAGTTTCATTCACTAATATAGAAAAGTGCACAAAGAGATACATGCGCTACCCGAGATTCCATTTTCTCCAAAACCACATCTCTTGAGCAAAAAAATCCCAATTAATATGTTCATAAGCCTTCACGTCTAATCTGCAAAGCACCCCTGGCTCACCTAAGTTGAGCCTACTATCCAATCATTCACCATCTATAAGCACAAAGTCTAAGATTTGTCTACCTTTGAAAAATAAAATGCCATTTTGTGACTTTAAAATAATCTCTCAACAGCACTAATCAATCAATTTGAAGGGCTTTGGCAATTATTATATACCCAATTCACAAGGAATGATGGGGCGAAAAGTCATTAACATCCACTGCCCTAACTTTTTTAGGAATGAGGGCTATAAAGGTGGCATTAAGGCTTTGCTCAAACTTACTAACACTAATAAATTCTTAAAATACATTCATAATGTCTTCTTTAATCAATTCATAATGTCTTCCTTAATCAATTCATAATGCCTTCTTTATCATTGATCAGACTTCTTACCACTTTATGAACCTCACTTTCTTCAAATGGCATCTCAAGCCATGTGGTCATCTCTTGCTTTACAATTCCAGTACTAATCCTTCATGTTTGGACCTCCAAGCAAACCGCTCAGAAAACAGATGCTCATAATATTGCACAATGTAATCTTTAAAATCTTAAGAAAACAGACGTGTTCACCAGATCCCCTCCATGTTTTGTTCATAAAATCTTAGTGGTAAACATTTTATTCAGAAGGAAAAAAGGGTAAACAAAAGGTTACAAATAACTTAGGAACAAAGGGAATTATATCAGCTGAAAGCAATTAAAAATTTTGGCTCTTCATTTACCATCCCCTCCGATTAAGCGAAACCATTTGATAGCTAACCACATTGGTAAGATTGCATTTTTAAATTCGTTGTAAGTGAGTTCATAGACTATAGAAATGCAGTTCTCTGGGAAAAAGTGAACGCCAAAATCACAAAGAATTGACATGGTTATTGCTTTTGTTTACCAGGCAATATAGGCTATGCAAAAGCAATCTATTTTCCCTCACACATGGGTTCAAATTACGTTTGAAGGTGAGGAGAAAGAAGTGAATCCTTTAACGTATAGGAAATATGAGAAGTAATAGTTTGGAGAAAAAGAAAGATAAGCTATTTGACATACAGAAGTTTACAAACAATTTCTTTAGAAAATAGTGTTCTTTTAATTTTCTAGCTGTGCTGACACAACCAATCCAAAGTCACTTGACCATGAAATAGGAGATTCGGAATAATGTGTAGATGCTACAGTAATCAATAAACAATGGCCATCTGCATATAATTCAATTCCTTATAATACGTAATTCTGATGAGTCAATTTTAGAATAGAGAATCACTGTAAATCAAAAGTTACTATTGGACTTCCAGAAGTCAGCAACACTTAATACCTAATCCAATTAAAAACCAAAGTTTATTCTAGAAGCTCCACGTGTCACTAGAAACTATGATTATACATTGTTTTTAAGACATTGAAAAATAAAGTCTAGTAAAATCAAATCTGCACACCAAAAGAGGGCAAAGCCTCAAGAATACAAGATCATGCGAACAATCAGCTTTGAAAAGTTATTTGCTCACCAATGAGATCTAGTTTGATTGGCATCTTTGATTCTTTTCTCCCTACAAGTACAGGATGTGGGGTGCGACCATGGGTTCAAAAATTCATCAGGCGGGTGGTTTACTTGCCAATCCAAAAAATGAAAACAAGAATATAGCCGCTAAAACAAAAGTGTCAATTTATCCAATCAAAGACATAATTAGGTCAAAGCATTTTTATTTCTTTATTTTGGTAAGATTACAACTGAAAAAAGAGAGACATACAACAAATCCCAACAAACTGATCAGGGGTGCCTAAACCCTAATGGTGATAACTACCCAAAGGCACCTGGAATAGATCCTCCAACAACCCAAGAGATTGGCCAGAAATCAAAGCACTAGGCTCTTATACAATAGAGCCAAACTAAACTCTCACAAATTCAGAGGAAAGGCCATTACTTACTAAAAAAACTCAAGAGGAAAAGCCATCCAACAAATGAGTAACACAGGTACATCCAGCTAACCAGACAATCACCCTTCAGCCTCTTTAAGCTTTAAAACCAGTATTAGACTAAGAAGGCTCCACTGGGCCCAAAAGCTCTGATCATTCCTGTGTCAACCACTTCCCGATTGTATGATGACCACATCATAAAAAACATTTTTACCGAAAATGATGACGGCAAAAGTATATGAACTGTGAAAATATTAAAAAGGTAACTAGTTGGAAGAGAGCAAGGTCTTACCTTATCGTCCTCATACACAACCTTGGATGGAATTTCCTTATTAATGATCTTGTCAAATCTGCACATTAAATGAAGCAAAGTGATCATTTGAAGATTGAAATGCTAATGAAATTTAAGATTAATTATCCAAATTTAACATCTATTGTGCAGATCATGAAAAACAAAAGTTGCAACTTATTGAAGCAAGTTAGGAAAAGTGGTAAACCTGTAAATGATTTGAGTCCCAATTTAAAAACAGCACTAAAATATTCAAATGACTGTTAGTCCAGTGATCAAAAGCTTAGACCAACATGGGCATTTACTTATATATTTTACTTTTAAATGTAAGTAAATCCAGGAAATAACACAAATGGTTTAATTCTGATATAAAGTTTGCAATTCAAAGTAATACTCAATATTCTCATAGCCCTTGCTATTGTTTTGGGTACAGACTCACCCTTGAGTCTTTTGAGTAAAACCAGATTGGAGCCATACCGAACAATTAATGCAATCCCAAAGATTCCTCCATTAATGCCTTGTAATGGCCCAGTAAGTCCCACATTGGTTGTAAGAAGTATGATAAAAGTGCATCAATGCCAATTCCCACATTAGTTTCTTACTAAATAGAACCAAACTTCATACTAATTTCAAAGAGCTTCAACTATGACCTTGGCTAGTCCTTTTGAAGTATAATTTTAAATGTGGCTTGCACTTTTCTTGGATCGTTACAAATTATATCAGAGTCAACCAAGTAATAGCATGTGAAACTGTGTTTTTCATCACAACATGGGTCCCAAATAATGATGTTATAGATTTTAGTGGGGGGATACAGGAAGATTAAGTGTCAAATCCATATTAGTTTCTTACTAGGTGGAATTGAGCTCTGCAATGATCTCAAGAAACTTCAATTGTAACATTATCTAGTCTTTTTGGAGTACAAGTCTCGCATTGGTTGGATGAAAATATGGTGAAGATGCATTTAGTGCTACATTTGGGTCTTGATGAGGACATTCAGATTTGAGAGAGATATGAGAAAGATGGGAGAAATAGGATAAAATGTATTGATTGTCAAGTCTCATATTCATTGTTTACTAGCTGGAAATGAGCTTTATAACAATTCCAAAGAACTTCACTTATAAGTTTGACATGTTCGTTAGGAGAATACAAGTATGAATTAAACTTTTCTTGTGACTTCACATTGTTGGGATTTTGCTCATTAATTTGTCCCACATGGGTTGGGAGTGAAGGAAGAGTAAGGCTTATAAAAGGAGGTTTGGGCTCATTGGTTAGATGTACCAGTTAGAAGTTTATTTAGTAACTTTTAACTCTAGTTAAATTCTTTTGTTATCTATTTTTTGTAAAATGGAAAGGTGTGAAGTTAAAGTTTTACTAGTGGGGAAGCTTTTGTGGGTGCAGTTGGGGTGAGGAGAAAAATTGTGTGATTGTAACAATTTTTCACATAGTCGATTTTCTTTTCTAGGTCTGGTAGTTTTTCTCCTATTTTGGGAGTTTTCCACATAAATTCTTGTGTTGTTATTATTTCTCTATTTTTCTTGATATTTTATCAAAAGTAGATCCTGGTGGAGGGATTTGAGAAGATCCAGATTCCCAACAAGTGGTATTAGAGCCACTAGGTTCTTTTAAAGAGGTGGAGTTTTGCTGTAGTAGTGTGGATACATACGGTTTAAGAAGGTTCTGTCTAGGAGATTGAAAATTTGAAGTGTGTCCGTTGTAACCCTCCAATTTGTCCTGGGAATCTTGAAGTTCTATCTAGGAAAGATTGGTCTTTCTTGGAAACTTACTTAATGGGTACTATTCATTTTTACAGTAAAACTCGTCACATTAATGTCAGGAATGGAGGTAGAGAAATTTGATGGGAGAGTCAATTTTGACTTGTGGCAAGTGCAAGTCAGGGATATTTTGATTCCATCAGGATTACATAAGGCGTCGACCAACCCATGAAATTAGCAATTTGCTGGAGGTGTGGACAACCTGGCACGTCAAAAAAAGTTATCAACAAGAGGTGGAGCCGATTCGACAAGTGGTTTCAAATCAGTAAATGAAGATACTGACGATGAAACTAATATTGTGTCTCTCTCCATGGAAGACGATGTCCGTTAAAAGAGACATGTACATCCTCATGGCATGCCACTAATCATAAAGTTGCCATGATAGAGGATGTATTAATGTTAGCGGGTCCACAAATTTGCACACGAGCATTGATTTGGCATTAATGTAAAGTGTGGTGGAAATTCATGTCGATGGCTAATGAACTTCCAGGAAAGCCAAACGTGGAAGTTGTACTATAATTTTTCAGTAAGGTTATTTTCGACATGGGCCGAAATGAAATGTTTGGAATTGGTTTATTATGAGTGAGTATGCTTTTATGATGGAGCATGATAGCGAAAACTATGAAAATCTTCATTGCGGTAGAGCGTGGCTGTGAGATCAGTCAAAGTCGCAAAGTAGAGATTGTTGGAATTTTGCTCATTTCTTTGTCCCACATGGGTTGGGAGTGAATAAAGAGTAAGGCCCCAAGGCTTATAAAAGGAGGCTTGGGCTCATTGGTTAGATGTACCAGTTAGAAATTTATCTAATAATTTTTAACTCTAGTTAAATTCCTCTGTTATCTATTTTTTGTAAAGTTAAAATTTTACTAATGGAGAAGATTTTGTGGGTGCCATTGGAGTGAGGAGAAAAATTGTGTGATTGTAATAATTTTTCACATAGTAGATTTTCTTTTCTGAGTCTGGTGATTTTTCTTCTATTTTGGGAGTTTTTCACGTAAATTATTATGTTGTTATTATTTCTCTATTTTTCTTGATATTATGTCAAAAGTAGATCTTGGTGGAGAAATTTGGGAAGATCCAGATTCCCAACACACATGCCCAAGTTGAATCTAAAGCTAACCTTAAGAAATGAATCTTACGGTGAAATTTAGATATGACGGAAAATATAATTCAAGGATCCCATGCATTAAGAAGAAAACTCAAAGCACAAAGCCATATAATGAACGATCATTCTGAAGATCTAAAATATTTGGTCCTCACATCCTGGTGGTGAACTACAATAAATAGCAAATAACTCATCCATGAAGATGAAAAAGTACCGACTCACTCACAAAAAGTGCTCGTTATCTCTTAATCATAAAAGTAGTATTTGATCAGTCAAAATCCCCCATATGCATACAACATCGTCTAAACATCATACAGTCAACCAATGGAAAACATAAAGGAAAAGAACGACTGCATGAGGAAAAAGCGCCATTTTTTTCAGATTAGTAGCCTATTATAATATGCACCCGGTGACTAATCAGAATGGCATACAAAAGATTGGAAAAAAATAATGGAGATAAACCAAGTAAACAGAGGGAGAAGTCGAGGGGAAAACAGGGTTACATGGTAGGGGAATCAGAGGGAACGGCTGCAAGAGCAGCCTCTTTCTCGGAAGCCATTGGAGGAGACAGGTGAGAATTCAAGAGAGCGAGTCGGCTACTTATGCTTTCATCGCTCATCAGCTCTCTCCTTTGTTCCTTTTTAAAGTCCGCGAAACCCCAACGGGTTCTCTTTTTTGTTCTACCGCAGAACCGATTCTCATCCCTCTCCTGAGCCTCTTTTCCACTCTGGCCAATAGGGCGTCGCCACACCATTTCTGAGTATTTGCTCTAGCATTAATTTTGGTAGCCCCCACTGTATCTAAACAGTTAAAAAACTGTTTATATGAGTGAAAGGTTTCGGCTGCCTCCAAACAATGAGGCTGCTAATCACGCCTCTTTACTCTATTCATTTCGGTCAATTAATATATTTTTAAAAATATTTGAGTCAAAGCCGTTAGTTGAAGCAGCGAGAATGAGAATGGCAACGAGAATATCATATCTGTTATGTTATGAATTGTAATGAACGAACGAAACGGCAGCCGCCCCCTGTCCCACCACTAAAAATTATGTGAATGATCCCACCACTATTATTTTAAAATCTGCATAGTAACTTGCATAGTAATTTCAACGCCTATAAATATGGGCTCCAGTTATAATGAAATTCATAAAAAAATATAGAGAGAGAAAGAAAGTTTCAGTTCTTAAGAGTTTCTTTTATATTTCTATTGCAATAGTAGTAGTTTTCTTTTTAGTTTTATAACACGTTATCAGCACGAGGTTCTACCGATACTGAAGCTAGTGGTCTTCTACTTCAAGTAAGTTTTTCAATATATTATTTGCAGTCATTGAGATAAATATTAAAGGTAATATTGCTGAATATTACTTGATAAAATTTTATTTTTATTCTCATGATAATGTGAATATATTTCTTAAATTCACAGATTTATTTTTGTAATATAATGTCAAATATTGAGATTTATTACTATTGACATTTCTGAAAAATGTTATTTATCCAAATCCTTGATGAGATCTATTTGGATATGATGATGAACTTGAAAGATACAATCATAGAAGAAAACCATGTGTCCCTGAAGGACCATGCTGTGTATCTCATGATGTAAAATCATCTTACTGTGTGAAATAAATTAAGAGAGTGATATAAGTACCAGAAGATGTAATCCTCTCAAAAGATCATTATGATTTATTGCACCTGAAGTTGCAAGATTTTAAGAGTAGTATTGAATATTCTGCACTCTTTAAAATTAGCTCAATATTAAAATTATGCAGTGAAAATGTCAGTGATGATGATATATAAAAGAAAACATTAATTTTTCATACATCGAATGTGCTCCTGCAGTAGCAATATCGAGAGTGAAAGTTCAACAAATATTCTGAACTTTTGTTTTGTCTTCCAGTGATTGAGCTAAATAATGAGTTTTTGTTACACCAGTTACGTCCTATTAATGATATCGAATTTACACAATTCCCAGAAGTGAACAGAGCATCCTTTCAAAGGAATTAAGGGCGTAGACGTGGTAGAAAAATTATAGAAGTGTTGGTCCCAAAAGCGACAACACTAAAGATGATAAAAATATATCATATCACCAGAAGTGATCCAACTCAGAGAAGGGTAAAGGCTCTCAGAATAATTCTTCCTAAAAAGATGAAGATGTTTGTCATAAATGTAATATGACTAAACAGTAGTCACGTACCTGTTGTACGGCCAAGCACTTGATTTACTTATGCTAAGTTTTTATATATAAGCTTATTAATATTTCATCATATTTTGAAATAATGAAATATCGGTGCCTGAAGCACAACAAGAAATTACTTGGGATAATAAAGCCCTGTTTAAATTTGATCCTCTTACAAATAAATGTGAACCAAAAGTTCAAAGGATTACCTATCTGCAAAGTGTTGCAAATCAATTACATGATGTATTTACTGACACTAAAGGTGTTGTAAAATCATATATTACTGCTGTTAATACTTAAGCAAGAATTGAAATCCCTGAAGGACGAGTTGTTAAAACAGTAATAAATGAGTCTAAGATACACCTGAAGCGTTGAAGACCTATTGGTGCACAAGAAAAATAAAAATCGGTGCTTATGAAGAGACCGTATTTTCTGTATAAAATATAATTCTTCTGAAGAGGAAACCTCCTGAAAAGGTAACTCCTGAAGAGTATAACTCCTGAAGAGAAAACTCCTGAAGAGTATAAACCTCCTGAAGAGGAACCTCCTGTAAAGGTGTTTCATGAAATGTTTTCCCCTGGAGAGGAACAATGAGATCTCAATACATTTCATGAGTACTGGAAAATTTATGGATAGAAATAAAACTGTTGTCGACAACATATATGATAACACTTGACATTACCAGAAGTAATGAAGAAAGTGAGCCAAAAATCGTCGAAGAATGTCGACGTAGAAATGATTGGCCAAAATGGAAAGCAGTTATTAAAACTGAATTAAACTCGTTAGTGAAGCGAGATGCATTTGGACCTGTTGTCCAAACACCAAAGGGTGTAATATTTGTCAGATATAAATGAGTATTTATACGAAAGCGTAATGCGAAATAAAATTGTGCGGTATAATTTGTCGCACAAGGTTTCCTGTAGAAACCCGAGCAATTATGAGGAAACATATTTCCTTGGTATGAATGCAATCACATTCATATTTTTAATTGATTTGGTTGTTACAAAGGGATTAGATATGCAGTTAATGAATGTAGTCACTGCATATTTATAAGGATCATTAGATCATTATATATATAAAGATATACGATACTTGAAGCATCTAATCCAAGTACATTTAGGAGTATGTACTTTATAAAGCTTCAAACATCTTTATATGTGTTAAAGCAATCCGAACGCATGTTGTATAATTGAATCAACAAGTATCTATTGAAAGAAGGATTTAAGAATAATCCTATATGTCCATGTGTTTTATCAAAATTCGGATTTGCCATTATTGCAGTTTACGTTGATGATTTACCTTGTTAGAACTCTTGAAAAGATTACAAGGGTTGCTATAAATTCAAGGAATGCATTTGAAAAGGAAAGATCTTATTATTCAATTCATAGATGAGTTACAAGAATTTGAGACTTCTAGCCTCATCTCTCAAATGCATTTGCTCTTCATAAAACAACATACCATCCTTATCTAAAGGATTAGGCAGTCGAAATGAAGAGGCAAGTAAGGATTTTAAATCCTTATTCTCTTGCTTTAAGTCTGCAATTTTTCTGTCAGACTCTTGAACGAGTCGTTGAAGTACAAAAACCTTCTCGTTAAGCTCCTCAATCTCACGATTTTTGGATTGTAATCGGTTGGAAAATCCAACAATAGAGGAGGAGTATCGGGTGCCGAGAGTCACCAGCTCATAAACAGCTTCACGATCTGACTTATTAGCCAGATCATTTGCTTGCTGCAACATTGCACCTGCGGAAGATGCAGGATCAACTTGTAATTGAGGTGAAGGATACCTCATATGTTGATTGTGAGAAATAGTAAAAGGAAATTGATGAGCCATTGGAAATTTGTAGAATAAGAATACAAATACAGATGAATTATAGATATGAGAAGAAGATTTGATGCATACTAAATGAAGCTAAAGACGGTTCTTATAAAAATGGAAATAAGAACAAGACAAACCATCATCTCTTCAAATCTCACTTTACAAGATATGCTGGATGCATAATTTCAAAAGCCAGCGAGATTAATTACAGCTATCCCTATTTTCTTGTAAACGCTGAACCTCTGCCGTTAGCTGCTGTTGTTGACTTTGTATCTGAGCTCTTTCTCGTTCCAGCTCTTCTACTCGTGTTTTCAGGTCACGAGAATACCAGTCTACAAGTTTCTTCAGCTCCTTGTTTTCTTGTCTTAAATCTTTATTTTTACTATCTTTAGTTGCAAGCGTTTGATGCAACTCAGATATTTGAGTTTTAAGATGATCAACCTCACTCGTTCTCGCCAATAGCCTCTGAGACATGGTTGTAAGAGAGGCAGCATATTGAGCACTGAGGGTTCTTGATGCTGCAACAATTTCAGGATCAGATTTACTAGAAAGATATATCTCTGCTCCTATCATGGTGTTTACAGCCTCAGGAGAAAATATAAGTGGTTGAGGTATAAAAGGTTCATGGTTTAAATCTGGGACATTAGAATTTCTATCAGACATAATATCGTTCTGGATGAACAACAACTGAATCTATGAGGAATGCGAGATTTTTTTTTTGCTGGAGTAAACCAATGGTAAAATTGGTTATATTTAAACAACAACCCGAAACCTTCAAATCTCTTCAAGATCTCGTTTGTCCACAATGTCAAGCGGATTTGATTTTCCGCCGAACCGATAATATTAAACCTCAAAACTTTTACAGCTTTTATCATACATAGATGGTTTCCAATGTTATTTCCGCCGTATATAAACAAGTTCTCCCTAATAACGCCGAATGAGGGGGAGAAAATTTTAGATGAAAATATTATCATACTCTCTCTAATGCATTATTTAGTTGGAGATCGTGTTTGAATTCTTAACTTGTTATATATACTGAAATTATATTTGCTTATTACTTGAAACACTAATGCATATTATCAGGGGGAGTTTAAGTATTACTGCAGGTATTAGATTTCTATTAAGTTTGTCAACCAGATATTATTTTTCATCTTCAAATCACTCAGAGATTATTACAATTCATGAAACAAGTCGAGAGTATATTTGGCTGAAATCAATGACTCAACATATCCAAGAAAAGTGTGGTATTTCATAATCAATGATAGCTCAACAATTTTATACGAAGATAATGCTGCTTGTATCATTCAAATCAGAGGAGGATATATCAAATATACGATCTAGTGATAATCTGGCAGATTTATTCACGAAGGTATCACCAACTGCGACATTCAAGAAAATTGTGCAGAATATTAAAATGTGAAGACTCAAAAACTATTGTCATGCACTTTCCAGGGAGAGTAAAAGTCCTGAAGACTTGTGCTGATTGTACTCTTTTTCCTTCGCTAAGGTTTTATCCCACTGGGTTTTCCTTTGCAAGGTTTTAATGAGGCAATCTTAAAGCACTTGTGTATACATAAAGAGACTGTACTCTTTTTCCTTCGCCATTGGTTTTTCTTCCCACTGGGTTTTTCCTTGGCAAGGTTTTAACGAGGCAGATTCTTTATGGGTGGTCATTCAAGGGGGAGTGTTATGAATTGTAATGAACGAACGAAACGGCAGCCGCCCCCTGTCCCACCACTAAAAATTATGTGAATGACCCCACCACTATTATTTTAAAATCTGCATAGTGACTTGTATAGTAACTTGCATAGTAATTTCAACGCCTATAAATATGGGCTTCAGTTGTAATGAAATTCATAAGAAAATATAGAGAGAGAAAGAAAGTTTCAGTTCTTAAGAGTTTCTTTTATATTTCTATTGCAATAGTAGTAGTTTTCTTTTTAGTTTTATAACAATATCATCCATATTTTTTAACTATATATAAGAATTTTTTATAACTGATGCTCAATTGACAATTTTCATATTTTTTCATGTTCACTGATTTATGTTCATTTCATTTGAAGTAGAGACAAAGAAACTTACCTTAATTCATAGTGTTAATTTCAAAAATTGCACAAGAAGTCAAAATGAAGAAAAGAATTATCCCAACCCACATTGTGGATAAAGTGCTCTTCACATTCATCTATAAAATAAATAAATAAATAATAAAATAAAAAATAAAGAAAAAGACAAAAAATTTTGTGATTCCATATAAAAACCCACATCCACATGGTGTTTGGGTGCAAAATCTATTATAATAGATGATTAACAATCTCTCGTAACTTCTTCAAAGTAGTCATGTATCTCTTTATAAAATAGAGAAGTTTATTATTTTGGGAGATTGAATATGATGCCTCCATTGAGAGAAGATCTTTAGAACACACGAAATTACAAATCTTAAATCCAGTATACGAATAATCAATGGTAAAAATTACAGATCTAAATTCAAACACATAAGATTAACAAAAATGAAAAATGAATTTGACATAAAAATATAAAACTCTAGAACATACTTAAGACAAAACCTAAATGTAAGAATTAAAAGGACAAATAAGACCTAATTTGGAAATCGAGATCTGAGTCAACTGATGAGAACCCGTAGGATTGAAAATCCCTTAAACCTACGAACAAATTGAAATGCACCTAAATAAATTAAGAATCAAGTTAAGATGATCTAGACCCGTTGAAAACTTGTTTCAAGAACTTAGATTGCAAAGAGAGCGCCACAAAGGGTTTACTTTTAATAAGTTTTTAGTTCATTCAATAACAAGTAGAGGAAATAAGAATTCTCTCTAAAAAAATATTCACATTCATATAACTACTATAGCCATAAAGATTTGGCCTACCATTGTGTCCATTAGTAACCTTATTATTACATGTGATGTATGAATAGAATAATTGCATATTATATGGTTTAGTACATGACTAAACTATATGGTTGGGGAATGTATCTATAATATTACTCTGCATGATTAAGGTGAATGTGATTGTGAATGTTACATAAATGAAAACCTATGTTCTTATATGTTTACAAAATGAAATAGTTCTTACTGAGTATTAATCAACTCTTCTTTATTTTAAATGTGTGACTGTCCCAAATATTACTCAAAGTAAGGTTTAAGGTTGCAAGACAATGAGTGCCTTCTCTTCTTTAGTTTCCTTTGGGCACAAGGAACCCTAGTCTCTTCTTGTAAAGTTTGAGAGTTTTCTTCGTAGTTTGTGTGTGGCTAAAATTTTATGGACGAGGAAGTAGTTAAAAGATGGGAAAACCTAAAACTCTCATCAGAAGAAAGCAAAATTTTTGTGGTACCTTCAAGTGATTTAAAAGATGGTAGTTTGCACAGGAAATTCTGTATTGTTGGGGGATGACATCCGAGAAGGGGATAAATAGTGAAGGATTTCGTTCCACTATGATTCAAGTTTGGATATTGGAAGAGTGGTTAAAATTCAAAGACCTAGAAGATCACATATTTCTCTTCCAGTTCCTATTTCTAGCTGATAGAGACAAAGTTTTGGGTGATTGTCCTTGGTTTTTTGGCAGAATTTTAATCTCCTTGCAAGAGGTAGATGAGTCCATCCCATTGAGTTATCACAAATTTCTCATCGAGATCCGATTTCTAGTTGATAGAGACAAAGTTTTGGGAGGTCATCCTTGGTCTTTTGACAGATACATAATCTCCTTGCAAGAGGTAGATGAGTCAATCCCATTTAGTTCATTAATTTTCAATATAAGCTATGATAACCCGATTTTTTTTTTTTTATGCTTGGAATGGTTATATTTTCTTTGGTATTATTTTAATTATTCTTTGAAACTTTTTGAAAATATATTTATTATTTATTTTTGGGTATTGATAAGTTATGCCCAAAGTAGTGAAAGGATTCAAGTGAAGCCATAAGAAGACTTAAGGGAGCTGCCTAAGGCTTTTTGGAATTTTGGGACACTTGGCATAAAAAGAATTCATATCTTTTTTAAATACAAGGAACCCTTGCATGAAAATATGAGTAGGTAAGCCAATTGCATAAGAGTTTAAATGGAACAAGTAAGGAATATTCTCCTCCTTTGGTAGGCAACGGATTGAATGATTTTGAGGAAATAACTGACTTATATTAGCATGCTATCTCTTGTGAGATGATGGAACAAGTGGCATAAGGTAATATGAAAGTAAGTCATGAAATTTTCTCCATTGCAAATTTCGGATTGGCTATGTAATGGGAAGAACTGACGAGTCTTCTTGCTTTATCTCCTCTGTGTTTGTCTCAATCTTAGATTAGATAAGAACCAAATCTTATCAATTTGACTAAAATGGGAATGAGTGCTTTAAGTCTAAGGTGACATTTGGCATGTTAAACATGTGGCTTTTGGAAATTCAAAGAGACATTTGTTAGAAATTTGAGTGGATGAGATGGTATAGAAACTTGGGGAAAGCTAGCATGGAAAGTGGAGTTAGGTAAAAAGAACTTTGTCTTTTTCCTCACATAAGATTTTACTTTAAAAATGGTGACATATGGAAAATGAGGAAGAAAATAAGCAAAAATTGGACTCTTATCCTTGTAAATTTTGAATAAGATGAAATTGAAAAAAGGTATGACCGAATTTCATGTTTATTTTATCATATATGTATAGTATTTCAAGAAATGGATAAAGATTTAATGTTTGCCTAACTTTGTCTTTGTCTATACAAAGGAAACATGTAACTTGTGTATTTTCAAGAAATTCAAGTATAGAATGTTGATTTAGAAAGCCAATAGTATGAGTATACAAATCAAACAAGCAAAAAATTTTGAGAGAATATTTTCACCCATTGGAAGAATCGGATTGGAGGCTTTGGGGGGAGTATAAACCGACTTACCTTGTCTTATACTCTTCCATGTTCATCTAATTCTTTTGAGAAATTTAGGACAAATGGTAAGTGATGATTAGAAGAAGAAAAGTATAGAAAATCCTTTGATGAATTTCGGCTACAATAGAATAAGGTAGGGAATGAAATAACCAAATGAGACTTTGCCTTATCTTTTAGAAATTTTCAAGACTCAATTGAGATAAGGATTTGGTCTTATCAAGCCAACCAGGCCTAAGGAAGGAAATGAGTACCCTAATACCCTAAGTAGATACTTGGCATGGTTTGGAGCAATTTTCAAATGCTGGTCACTCTTTTTATCTTAGTGGGTCAACCAAGAGATAAGAAGGATTACTTCTCTAGTTTCTCTTAAAGCTCTCGGCCAAAACCTCCCCTCATCTTCCCATCTCTTTTCTTCATTTCCCTCACTTTCCAAACATTTCTTCTTAGCACACTTGTGAAGGCTCTTTTCAAGGATTTAGTGGAAGTCTTCTCTTTCATAAGGTCTCTTTAGTTTATTTTTTAAAAAGTAGCAAGTATTCTTATAACTTAATTTTAGCATTTTGTATATATATACATGGTGAACTTGTTATTTAGTGTTCTACTTTGTTATTTGTTTGCTTGAAGAGTACCTTTATCATTAGGGGTTGATAAGTAGTCAATGGATATTTTATTTTAGTATTTGATTGTGTTTAGGCTATAATTTCTTTATGTTTATCTAATGTGATAACTTAAGATTTAGCTCAAGAGATAGTTATAGAGATATATGGTGAAAGGTTTTAGGAAAGAAATCAAGGAATAAAATGGAGAATTTTGGAATAGGGATTCAATCTATAGCATGATATATTTAAAAACTAGAAATTGAAATTTTGAGGTATAGGGTTCTCGGCCATAGAGAAATTTTTGGGTAAGTTCTAAATTCTTGTTTCCTTAAGAATGACATGACCATGAATTAGATTTTTAAAGAAAATAGGAAAGTATACTCTTTGAATTTGAGGAATAGTTAAAGATACGTGATTGGTCTGAAAGGAAGAATATATGATAAAGAGGAATTGAGGAAGAAATTTTATAAACCTTGTTAAAGCTCTAGGCCTAGATCATTTTTAAAGCTAGGATCTATTTATTTTTCTCTTTAATGGAATATTCATGATTCATTTGAAAATATTTATGAGCACATGTTTAACATGTATATGTCATGATTTGGTAAATGCATGCTTCATAAGTTGCATGAATCATGTATCATGCATGAGAAAGTCCAAGTTGCATGCATTTTTATGAAAAGTCTCATGATTTGTGTTATCATGGTTTTCAAAGAAAACAAGAACAAGAATAAGAAAAATGAACATTTATGTCACGACAGTGAAGGCGATTCGATCTGCGGGATGACTAACATGCTGACAATGAAGGTGTTTCGATCTATCGTCGAAAGATGAGATGTTACGTCACGATGGTGAAGGCAATTCAATCTGCCGTCATGCTAAAAAATCCAACGGTGAAGACGTTTCGATCTGCCGTCGTGATTAAGAAAAAGTCGAGTGAGGGCAATTCGATCTGCCGTTGTGTTTAAGAAACTGACAGTGAAAGCGATTCAATCTGCTGTCATTTCAAGAATAATAAGATATGAACCTTTACATGTAATGTTAAGAGTTTTTTTAAAGGACATGGCGTTCATACGAAAAGTCTTGTTTACATGTTACGGAAAATATTTTCATGAAAACATGACGGTTTTTACTAAAGGTGCATCATGCATAAGTCATCTCATGATCATGGTGTGTGCATTTGTTTATCTGTATATATATATTAGCGATATTTTTATTACATTATCTATGTACTTACTGAGATTTTCTGAAAATTTCACTCTTTTAATTTTACCTATCGGAATGATAGACGTTAGTGCAGGAATTAATGGCTTAATACAAAACCCAGTTTACTTGGACAAATTTTGAGGTACCCCTAAAGGTGAAGAGAGATAGTTGTGTTTTAGTCCTTTTGAGTTTTAGAACAACGATGTGTATTGTTAAGAATATGGTACATTATTCTTTATGTTTTATAAAGTTATAGGTTTTAATATAATTTACCATGTGAATTCATAAAAATTTAGATTTCTTTGTCGATTATTTGGAATTAACCTTATTACGCTACGATATACATTTCATACGACTAGTAAGTTAGGTGCATGCACATTATTTCCGACATGAACGAGGGGTATGTAGTGTTACATGTCCCAACGCTTCAGTTTACATTAATTCCCAAACATAAATTTGGGGACGTCACGTAAGCCGTTTTGGGTGCAACTTCATGGGTTTCCTTTGGCTTTTATGAATTAAAAAATAGGTAAGGACATAACGACATCAATTGGACATGTTATAAGGGTGGAAACCGACTCTGATGGAATGGCATGGGGAAAGTGGCTAAGAGTTAGGGTTGCTGTGGACATGACTAAACCTCTTCTACGAGGTAAATGGGTGCAACTGGAGAACCAAAAGTTCTAGGTCACAGTGAAATATGAAAGGTTGCAGGCTTTCTATTTCCAGTGTGGAATCATATCCCACAAAACAAAAAGTTGCCAGCTACAAAGGAATATGTTGCAGGATAATGATAAAAAACCATCTCAATTTGGTCCGTGGTTAAGGGCACAACCGATGAATTCTAGAATTTTTAAGACTTAAAAGTATGGGGTAATCAGATAACACCAAGTAATCTTAGGAAAAGCATCAACCATAATCTGTGGGGTGTAAGAATCCAGAATTTTCTAAGTACATTTCCAAATCTGTTTATGATGGTGAGGGCGTACATGGGAAAAGATCAATAAGAGAGTTTTCCAATGAGGGTCAATCAGAGTTAGCAATCAATGAAAAGAAGGCAACTATTGTTGGGAAATCTCAAGAATGGGAAAATATACATAATATAGTGCTTGTAGATGCAGAGAGGTATTACCTAGTACAAAGTAACATTTCTTGTAGACATGAAAATATCAAAGATATATCTACAGAGAATGTTTCTAGTTTGAATGAGTTTGTTTTTAAAGGCATATCCCAACAATAACCAATCAACCTTCCCACTCAAGGAATAAAAGAGAAAAAAGGGAACCAGTCAAAAGAGGGCCACATGGAAGAGAAGGGCAAGGGAAGTCTATATCATTGATTCAATGTCATTGGAAGTTGATCTCACTGATACCAAAAAATGAGAGGAGCAAAGAGGTGATGCCTATATCATCCCCGAGAAGAAATTGAAGCTTGGGGTTGAGCCGTTAGATGAGTTACTCCACAGTGTTGACTTTGAATTGGTAGAGGCTGCTTGGCAACTCCATTAACAACAATGATAAGCCTAAGTTGGAACTGTAAGGGGCTTGGCCGCACAATTAAGGAGCTCCACCTCCTCGTGAAAACTAAGTCACCTAATTTTGTGTTCCTTATAGAGACAAAATATGGGAGGAAAAAGGTGAAAAAAGTGAGGAACAAGGTTGGTTTTGATGCTAATTTCGTGGTGGATAGCATTGGATTAAGTGGTGGTATAGCCTTTTTGTGGAACAGTAAATTGGACTTAACTCTGGAATCTTACTCCCAACACCATATTTTCATGAAATACAAGCCTAAAGATCTAAACCAGGAAATTTTGCTCTCTGATTTTTATGGAGCACCAAAAACTACAAACAAAAATGCTAGTTGGAGCATTTTGAAGATGATGAAACCAAAGACAGGTATAACTTGGCTATGTTTTGAGGATTTTAATGAAATCTTTAGTCAACATGAAAAGTTTGGGGCTGTTTTAAAACTTTATCAACAAATGGAACAATTTAGAAACTATATAGACTTTTTGTGGCCTGTGTGATTTAGGCTCTAAAGGTATTAAATTCACTTGGTGTAATAAAAGAGAAGGCAATAAGTTCAATAAAGAAATATTAGATCGAGTTTTTGGCAATTTTCTTTGGATCGAGTTGTTTGAATGATATAACTTTTGTAACCTGGCTGCTCATTCATCTGACCATTGTTTTATTCTTTTATCATGGAAAAAGGGAGCAAGAATTATGGGGGAAGAAAATAGAAACAACGAGAGACTATTTAAGTTCAAAGCTAATTGGAATATCCAAGTTGAATGTGAAAATATCAATAAAGCAAGTTGGAACTCTCCTAACTTTCAGCAAAGACTCAGCTTACAAGTTGTTCAAGGCAAACTCAATTTTTGCAGGACCTTTCTCGAACTTTCTCGAACTTTGGAGTAAGCACACGCTCAGAAAAAATTCAAAGAATATTCAAATGAAGCTTTCTCAACTGGCTACTCTTCAAAAATTGAACTCAGACTCCAGTAATAAGGCTGTTAAAACACTTCAGAGATATATAGATAGATCACTAGAGAGGACAACATCAAATGACAACAAAGAGCAAAGCAGTTGTGGCTTAAAAATGATGGAGACCGAAATACCAAACACTTCCATAGGTGTGCTAACCAAAGGAAGAAGAACAATGAGATAAAGTAGATCAAAAATGGAGCAGGCATAGAGATTAAAGATTATCCTGGGATTTTTGAGGTATTTATCCAATTCTACCAATCTTTATTTACTTCCCAACAGCCTAATAATATTGATGCATGCATAAATTATATTAAACCCAAAGTTATTGAAGACATGGACAGAAAACTCTCTAGAAGCTACACGATTGAGGAGGTTAAAGATGCCCTTTTTCAGATGAACCCACTGGGTTCCTCGAGTCCAGATGGGTTCTCTACTGTGTTCTACCAATCCCATTGGAATATTGTGGGAAATGATATCACAAAGGCAGTCCTTGATATGTTGAACCATGGAGGTGACATTAAAGTCTTGAGTGAAACCTTCATTGTCCTTATCCCTAAGCTAAAATAGCCCATTCAGTCTTAGATTATAGACATATTTCCCTCTATAATGTCTTATATAAAGTAGTATCAAGAGTAATCTAGAATCGGCTTAAAGGCATGCTTGATCAGATTATATCCCCTAATCAAAGTGCATGTGTCCCTGTAGAATGATTTGTAATAATATGATTATAGCTTTTGAGGTTTTACATCCTATGACTATTAAAGGAAAGGGGAAACAAGGATATATAGCAATCAAGTTAGATACAAGTTAGGCTTACAATAGAGTTGAATGACTCTTCTTGAGAAAGATAATGGAAAAGCTAGGTTTCAATGAGAGGTGGGTCAGGTTGGTTATGAGTTGTGTCACTGATGTCTCCTACTCGATTTTAATTATTGGTACTCCTCAAACAATATTGCAGCCTTCTAGGGGTATTTGAGGTTTACATTCTATGAGTATTAAAGGAAAGGGGAAACAAGAACATATAACAAGCAAATTAGATATAAGTAAGACTTACGATAGAGTTGAATGACTCTTCTTGAGAAAGATAATGGAAAAGCTGGGCTTCAATGAGAGGTGAGTCGAGTTGGTTATGAGTTGTGTCACTACTTTCTCCTACTCGATTTTAATTAATAGTACTCCTCAAACAATATTGCAGCCTTCTAGGGGTATTAGACAAAGAAATCTCTTATCTTCCTATCTATTTTTATTTACGGCCAAAGTGTTAAGCAATCTATTAAACCAAGTTGAATTAGTAAAGGAGATCCTTGGATTCCCCACCTACAAAAGAAGGATAAGCCTAAACCACTTATTGTTAGCAGACAACAATCTGTTATTCTATGGAGCAAATAAGAGGGAGTGGGCTTCAATCAATAGTTTATTGTGTCTCTATGAGTCAGCTTCAGGGCAGCAGCTAAACAAGTCTAAAACTTCAATCTTTTTTAGTGCCAATACGAGGAAGGAAACTAGAGAATATATTCTCAACATAGTTGGCAGAAACAAACATGCAGCTTTTAAAGGGGTTTTGGGTAGGATCAGAAGTAGGATGAGCATTTGGAAAACCAATTGAATATGAAAGCCGACGGTGAAGACGATTCGATCTGCCGTCGTAAAATGAAAGTCGTGTCATGACGGTGAAGACAATTCGATCTGCCATATGACTAACATAACTTGGCGGTGAAGGCGATTTGATCTGCAGCCATGATGAGAAAAATCACGTCATGAAGGTGAAGATGATTCAATCCGCTGGATGAATGACGTGAATATGAAAGCTGACAGTGAAGGCGATTCGATCTACCGTCATGTTAAGAAACTCGACAGTGAAGGCAATTCGATTTGTCATTGTGGTTAAGACTAAGATTTATAAGTACAAGAATGAAAATATGAAATTAAGATTTTCATGAAAAAATACATCACGTCACGAAAAGTGTGCACCTATGTCAACTAAGTCATTTTTCTGGAAAAATGCATGTTTCTATAAAGAGGTGCACAAGTCATGTATAAGTCATGCATAAGTTATATGATTATATCATATGCATTTACATGTTATTTGTATATACAATTATTGTTTTTGTTATGTTAGTTGTGCACTTACTGAGATTTCTTGAAATCTGACTCTTTTATTTTTATCTATCATTCTTTATAGAATGATAGGTGCTATTGCAGGAATAGATGAACCATCATGAGACCCAAACGTCACAGAAAATCCTGAGGTGCCCTGAGGGTCCTACAAAATACTCCTCTTCTGAAGGAATGATCCATCCCACTGTGATCTATTGCTAAGTTAGGAAAGAACCCCTATGAGTGAAAAAGAATAGTTGTATATTTGTTCTTGGAAATATCGAATAGTGATAAGTACTAATGAGAAACTAGTGCATTATACTTTATGTTTCATAAGAATATGGGTTTTTACTATAGCTTACCATGTGATAGTCGCAAGAAAATTAAATTTATTTGCTAAATTTTTAGAATTGACCTTATTCCACTGCGATATATTCTGTATATTACTAGTAAGTTAGGCGTATGCACATATTTTCTAGCATGAACAAAGAGGAATATAGCATAACGTTACAAGTCATGACGTTTAAGTTTACATTAGATCCCATACGTAAATTGGGGACGTCACAGGTGGTATTAGAGCATTATGACTCTAGGTGAACCACAAATTTCTAAGGAAGATAATTAATTACATGATATAGGCTTTGATCTGGTAAAGATAGGCTTGAAATTTTTGAAGGTTTGGATTAGGTTAATGATGTATGGAATTGTGAATACCTTAGTTTGTAAGACGTGGAGTTATTAAGGCAGAAGGAATTTACAAAGAGTTTTGTGTGTTTCAGGAGGTTAAGATGGCCAGGGGCTGTTATGGCACCATTCCTCCTAGACGTGAAGAGCAGGTAGTAGAGAACCATCCTCTAGAAGAAGGGTAAGCGATAACGGAAGCTATTCGCCAGATGACGGAGATTGTAAAGAATTAGATAGAGCAAAGTCAAGGTCATAGTTTAAATAAGCTAGAGTTGAAATGCACGGTTGTCTTTTCGAAAGATTTTCAAGTCTATTGTTATCTACATTTCATAGGAACGAAAGGAGTTTTAACCATTGATAAGTGGATGGTGAATCTAGAACGCTTTTTTTTTTAGATTAGACGTTGTATGAAGGTGCAGAAGGTTTGGTACGCAAAGCTTTTGCTTCACAAAGAAGCTGGTTTATAGTGGGTTAAAGATTAAGTTATGGCAGAAAAATATTACGACCGAGAATGATATTATTAAGAATAAATGTTTAGTGTGGTAGGCTTGCATTTTTATTGACTTGGGTTGCTTTTATAATATCAAGGCTTGAAGAGAACGTCATGGTCTAGGTGATCTCTTTAGGGAGTAGGATAACTGAAGTTCTAGGTTTTGTGGAGTTTACGAAATAGTCTATAGAATAAAAGCTTGTAAGTTCAACGTACTTAAAGGATAAATTTATAAGGATATGACCAAAGGTTTTAGGCTTTGTAGACTCTAGGAAATGATTTGTTATCAATTAATGTTTTAAATTTTGAAAGTTTTGGGAGTCGATTGTTTGTCATTGGATATAAGTTCATCGATCTTACATATTCTGGAAAGTGATTCTTACATAAATTAAGGTTTTAGAATTGCAGATTTGCATACTTCGTAATAAGATTTGAGTTTTAGTACTGCAAACTTCGTGGGTTAGCTTAATTTATTCTGGAAATTGATTAGTTGTAACCATTAGGATAGGGTTGAATAGAGTTGAATGGTTGATATAGGAATTTTTAAGGAAAATATTTCTCTAGGGATTGAAGATATTGATTTAGTTAGTATAATTCTTTAAGGATGGAAGATGTAGATCGAATTTGGAAAAAATAATTGGTATTAGTTCGAGATTATAGTGGTTGACTTCGAATTGGTCCATATCAAATTCAAGGATACTAGGTGGTGCAGTTTTAGGAAATGATTTTTATGAATTTTGAGGGTATAAGCTCAGATGATGAAAGTGGTAGTAATGGACTATTTGTACGTTGGAGAAATAATAATTTTGATTAAGGACTCATAATAGTTATGAGTGTATAGATTTGGAGAATGTATGTCTTTGTTCCATTTGGTTTGGGAAAAAAAGTGCTTTTGATATGTGTTAATTTTAATTTTATGCATAGAAGTATGCAATGTAAGCGTAATATTGGTGATAGTTGGAGGTTCAGATTTGTACCGATTTTGAGGAATTAGTGGTGACTTGGGGTGTTAGTAGGAGAAAGTGAAGATTTTGAATTACCGGCCGCTCTAGGAGTTTTAGACGTGACGTGCCAAGACTCATGCGAGCATAATTGAATCATCTATGGAAGTAGACGTGAAAGAGCAGTATCCATGTCCGTTTAGGCGTTAATGGTTATATGATTTTCCTAAGCGTGCTTTGGATCTTGTATTATGCTTAGTGCTGATGTTTGACCTCATAAATTTCGAGGACAAAATTTAGTTTTAAGGGGGGAAGGATGTAATAACCCAAATTTTTTACTTGTCATTTTTAATTTTCATGCTTAGCATGATTATGTTTTCTTTAGAATTATTTTTGTAAACCTTTGGAACTTTTTGGAAATATATGTATATATGTTTGAAGAACCAATGGATATACTTGGCACAAAGTGTCTTATTGCACAAAGATAGCTACGATTTAGAAAGAAAGTGGTTTAGAAATAAAGATAGCTACGATTTAGAATTATTTTAGTAAACCTTTGAAACTTTTTGGAAATATATGTATATATGTTTGAAGAACCAATAGATATACTTGGCACAAAGTGTCTTATTGCACAAAGATAGCTACGGTTTAGAAAGAAAGTGGATTTAGATCATTTCATGATTCTTTTGAAGAAAAAGTGATCAAAAGCAAGTGATGATTGGAGATAAACTTAAGATTTCTAAATGATAGATACGATTTGATATATATTTGTTTTGGATTAGAGGAATATGGAAATGTCTAAGTATTTAGAAGAACGTGAAGATACTCAGTATTGGGAGGGTTTTGGGACACTTGGCAAGCTAAAGATATGTTACCTTTTGAAATTTCAAATGGTCAAATGTTTGGAAAGTTGAGTTAGGAAAATCTTAGCAAAGAAATTCAAGAGAATCAAATAAGGAATATTCTCTTGAGAAGTGTTGGCTATTTGATGAATTCTAGTGGATAGAAACAACTTATGCCTATTATTTTAGGATGTCTATACAAAAATTAATTTTCTTAAGAGATAAGGAACAAATGATAAGTGGTGATAGGATGTACATAAAGGTGTTTAGTGCAAACAAAGATAATTGAGTAGTTTTCGATAGTTTTGACATCTTTTTGTAATTTGGACATAACTCTCTCATCTGATTTTCGAATGAGATGATTCAAGATGCTATGGAACACCAGGAGAAATATATACAATTTTCATGTTTTGAGTTTTAAGAGATACTAGTTTAATCAAGGACGAAATTAGGCTAGAAACTGATGTATCTGAAATTGATTTAAGTGGTAGTCGGAATGTCACATAGCTTGGCCGAATTCTTTCTTATCCACTTGTGCCAAATCATTCCAAACTCTTCACGCAACGGATATTACATATCAACAAGGGACCCACAAGTTTGAAAAAGAGGAAGCAAAGTTGAACAAAAGACCTAAAAGTAGATTACTTGTTGAAGTAAAACTCCACTAGCATGTGTACATATTTCGGTTAGGATGATTCAAATGGGAGCAAGACATATTCAAATTGAACACTCAAGCCACCTGTGATAACCCGGATTTTTAGATATTCGCTTAATTTTCATGTGTGGGATGATTATGTTTCACCAAAACCAATTTTACGAATTTTTGGGATATATGTATAGGATTCTTATATTGAAAGGTTGGGAATAAGGTTGGGTATAAATGTGACTTGTGTTAAAGTGAAAAAGTGCCTAGACCCGAGATCTCGCTCGACTCTCGCTTGATGTCTGGCTCGAGCGAAATACAGGGACAGACTTAACGTCTTTTAGTAGAATGGTCATAACTTTCACATTTGATATCGGATTTGAGTGATTCAAGAGGCTATGGAAAGCTAAGAGGAATATATACAACTTTTATGTTTTGAGGTTTAAGAGATATGGACTTAATCAAATAAGAAATAGAGATTGAAGTATCAGGTCTGAATTGGAGATAGATGAGCATTGACTTGAAGTTGACTAAGAACATTGGATAAGATTAAGCCTTTGGATTATTTTCTCAGTTATCCTAAGATCTGGAAAATTATGTAGAGATGTGGAAAATGAGGAGATTTTATTTAGTGAATTTCGTGTGAAATAAGATGAACCATCTATCCAACACTTGGTGTACCCAGATTGGTGTTCTCGGGCTTATCTGTCGAGTTTTATTAGAAAAATCATAACTTGGTCATATGAACTCCAAATGAAGTGATTCTAGTTCCTATAGAACCCTAAGACATATATCTATAACTTTTATGATTGGAGGTGTTAGATAATCGAAGTGTATCAATGGATTAATTGGGCTGGAATGGGACTGATCTATTTTAAGTGCAAACTGGAGCCCGAAAATAAATCACTCCACCACCTCACTTTAGATGTTCGAATTTGATTGGTTCTCCTCATGGTTATCTACTAGATACACGTATGAGAGCATGTGTCAAGTGAAGGAAGAGCTTCTAGAAGAATAATTAGTTTAAAACCAAGCAAGAGTGAAGAACTAATCTGATTGGCCAAAACAGCCAACTATCCCCTTTGTTTCCAACCAATTGGTAACAAAACCTTGGAAATTAGGTGATGAGATATTTTCCAGCCACTCTAAGGGTACCAAGGAAGTCTTGGACGTGGGGCAAAAGGTGAAGAAGAAGTTCTAGAAGCCTTGGGGATGCAAGGAAAGGCCAATAGCCGGTTGAGCATATCTTGGATATTTTAGAATTTTTGGAGTTACTTTTATATCTATATTTGGTAATTATTTGGGGCCATTGATCTAAGATGATTTTAGATAAGAAAGAAGCATAGCCATGGGATGAATATCCTTGGAGATCATGGGAGATATGGATGAGGATTAGACTAACCAAAGCTGGACAACACACCACACCATACACAGTTTGAGCTAACCCATTGCCTTGGTTTGTTTTCCTTCTCTTTTTCCCCAAGCCATCTATTTCTATATATATATAACCAACTTCAGTCCATAAGGGACCTTTTGGAAGAAGAGACTCACGTACACTTGGAGAGAAAGCCAAAGAAGAAGCCTCCCTAACCCTTGAACCTCCAAACATCTCCTAAGTGAGCTAAGTGAGTGCTTTGAGGAGAAATATTGCAAGGGCTAGTTGGATCATTCAACCAAGCCTTGGAGAAACTTGTAAGTATACAATTTAACTTAATCTTAGCATAGAATAAGTAGATTGTTGATGGAATTAAGTTTGTTGTTAGTTGGAGCTTAAATTAGGCTTATATGATGTGCTTGGAATCTATGGTGTTTTGGATATGATTTTGTGATGGTAAAATGTTAGGAAAATTATAAGGACATAGATTTATGCTTTAATAGGTGAAAATAAGGTTTATGTGAGAAGATTTCTGGGTTTAGGTTGAAAAACCCCATGAGCCGTGATCTCGCTCGACTGTCGCTCGACAGACGAGTCGAGCGAAGGCAAAATGTGAACCCTCGCTAGAGTTTCGCTCGATACCCTGTTCGAGCGAGTTCCAACCCGAGACTTCGCTCGATACTCGCTCGACAACCCGCTCGAGCGAGATACCCTGTTTTGCTTAGATTCAGGGTTTTCTTAGAATAGCAGTGGTGTTTCAAATGGGAAGAGTTATAGGTGAAAATAACTCATATGAATAAGAGAGAAACAAAAAGAAAGAAAACAATTTATATAAAGATTAAGTTAGTCACGTCGTGACGGGGACGGCGAGACGTAACGCCCGGATGACTGACGTGCCGACAGGGACGGCGATGCATAACGCCTGTCGTGATATAAATGTATGTGATCTTCACGGGGACGGCGAGACGTAACGCCCGTGAAATTGATCTGAATAGCGGGGACGGCGAGACGTAATGCCCGCAGTAATATGTGTATATGTTTTGTGTCAAGACGGGGACGGCGAGACGTAACGCCCGGATGATTGACACCAGACTCATCATAACGGGGACGGCGAGACGTAACGCCCAGATGATTGATGAGTGTATGTGATCTTCACGGGGACGGCGAGACGTAACGCCCGTGAAATTGATCTGAATAGCGGGGACAGCGAGACGTAACGCCCGCAGTAATATGTTATGTATGTTCCGTGTCATGACGGGGACGGCGGTGCGTAACGCCCGGAAGATTGCCACGAGACTCGTCATGACGGGGACAGCAGTGCGTAACGCCCGGATGACTGATGAGTTATATGTGATGGGGACGGCGATGCGTAACGCCCATCATATATAAGTGATAAGTAAGACCCGACAGGGACGGCGAGACGTAACGCCTGTCGAGGTTATGCAATAAACAGATCCCGATGGGGGCGGCGAGACGTAACGCCCATCGAGGATAAGAAATAAGAGAAACTTACTATGTTAAGAAGTAAAGTGAAAAGTATAAGTTTGTATGTGATGATGGGTCTAGCTAAGATCTAAGTTTGTATGTGATGATGGGTCTAGCTAAGATCTAAGTTTGTATGGTAAGATGGGTAATTGACTTGTGAAGTTCCATAAAGTATGCTTATAAGTGATATGTTGGTGAGTATGATTATGTATGATGATAGTTGATGTTATCTATGCTTTATTTCGTTAACTGTGTACTTACTGAGATTTCTTGTAAATCTCACTCTTTTATGTTTTATATGTTTTATCTATCATTCCTTATGGAATGATAGATGTTGTTGCAGGGATAGATAAATTGCATTGAGACCCGATCAGCACTGGAGATTCTGAGGTACCCTGAGGGTCTTATGGAATGCTCCTCTCCGGTTGAGATGATCCCATGTACGTGATCATGTAAAGATGTAAGAGTACTAGATGATGGGGGGATATGAGATTTTGTTTAGAGAAAACTAACTGGGTTATGTAAGAGTTAATACTGAACGTTGTTGTAACTACGATGTTATGAGAAGTGTAATTTTAGTGTGCCATGTGATCTATTGATGCGAGAGTTAGATCTCTTTGCATATATTGGGAATTTACTTCTTCCAGCTGCGATCGGCATTGCATTTAATTAGTAAGCTTAGATGCATGCATGCTGCTTTTTATATTTACGTAGGATAAGTAGCCTTGTGTTACTTGTCCAGATGCGTCGTTTTACGTTGTAATCGATGCGAAAAATTGGGGCGTCACACCACCTTATTTGACTTAAGATCACATGTCATCATGTTGAAGGAAACTAATAGCAAGGAGTTTTAGTTAAATAAGTAAAGGATTTTAAAAGAATATGCTAACTCAAATGAGGCAATCGGATTGGGCAACTTGAGATACATAAACCAAATTCCTATGTTGTCTTTTGCTACTATATTTTAGTTTACTTCTTGAGCAAAAATCTAGACAAGTGGAAAGTGTTGCTTGGAAGACAAGAATTCATAGGTGGCAAATGGTGAATGGAAGAAAATGAAGAACCAAAACACTAGACAAATTCCATGGATGAATTTCGGCTATTGTGTTTCTAAATGGAAATTCTAAGTGGTTCAAAGTCAAGGGAAGACACATGATATGAAGTAAACTTGCTTAGAACTAAGAGGTAGGTAGAAAATAGTTTTGTCATCTAGCTATAAGTGGCTAACGAAAATGAGATGGGAAGAAAACAAAGGGTAATCGACTTAGGCAAGTTAAGCACCAACTTTGGCATGTTGAAACCGACTTTGTGCTTTGTTCTCTTGAGATATTTTTCTAACATATATGACACATTGACATGTGTAAGGACAAGTGACACAATAAGCTTAAGATAAGTTCTAGGTCATCTCAAATGCCAACCAAGCCTAAGAGAAGTGAAATGATGAGACTAAGGCCTAAAGGTGAGTATGTGGCACGGCAAGGGAGTTTATAAGTGTTTTTGAGTTTTTCTTCCACCCTTTTTGGTTTAGAAATTTTAACCAACATATATAGGAAGAGTTCCCCTCTTTTTATTTCTTGGAAACCCACGACTAATTCCACTTAGAAAAGCCTCCACCTTAGTTCCATTCACCTAACCCTACAACCACTTCTCAAGATATTTTGGAGATCTTTTAAGGGATATTTTAAGACAAACCATCCTAATCTCTCGTAGAAATTTGTAAGTGCACTCTTAACTTAATTTTAATATATTTATATATGAAATAAACTTAGTTGATGGGAAGATTTTGCTATGTTTTTCTATGCTTTATTAAAATGATGCTTTTAAGCGTTAATCTAAGAATAGTTGGAGGTTTATAGTGAAAGTTTGATGGAAGAACTCAAGGATTTTAGTTAGTAAATTATGGTTAAGGGCTCGAATACTAGTGTTATATGTTTAGATGAGCAAAATATTATTTTAGGAAGCCTATGAATTTTGGCTATAGTGGTTACTTTGAAGAATTTTAGGCTTATAATTTTTAAGTTGGAAATGTGATTATGACATGAATTTTTGGGTGATTTATAAAAGTATATTCTCTAATTTACTTAAGAAATAGTTAAAGAAAGGTTTGGTTGGGAAAGGTCTTTTAAAGAATAAGGATTTATTTTGGTAAATTATGGTTGAAAGTTTGGATGTTGGCATGTGAGGTTGGGATGACAAAAGAACCAAGTTTAAGATTTATAGGGTTCAGCCTTAGTGAAATGTTTTAGTGAATTGTGAGTTTTCAACCTCTATGTTGACATAATGATTAATTGGGGTGATTGAGGAAAGTCATATTATGGTTTTTCTTGAAGAATAGTGGAAGAATTAAGATTATTTGATGATAAAATGATTATTTTTGGAAAAGAAATGAATTGAAGAAAAATAGGTTTACTATGTGAGGGAGATTTTGGTTAGGGAGATTTTGGTTAGGGCTATTTTACTTAGTTTGAAAATTTTTCAAAGTATGATAGATAATAAAAGAGTAAGTTGATTCCAAGAAAAGAAAGAGAAATTTGGAGTTTATTATATGGTGATATTCGACCCTACTCCTATTAGAGTTAAGGTTAAATGATTTTTCTCCAAATGAATTGTTTATATTTTAATTGATTAAAAATGTTTGTTATAAGATAATAAATATATGTCATGTGTTGATGATACATGCTATATATGTTATATGATCCATAAAAACATGTAGCATGCATGAATAAGTCTAGTAGTACATGCATGTCTGATTTCATCACAAGATTTCATGTTTTGAGTCATACCGTTTTTTCAAGAAATAAGATCATGAAATTTTATAAGAATAAGAAAAGAATAAGATGATGAAAGTCGCTTCATGACAGTAAAGGCGATTCGATCTGCAGGATGACTGATAAGCCGACGGTGAAGGCAATTCGATCTGCCATCGTAAAATGAAAGTCATGTCATGACGGTGAAGACAATTCAATTTGCCGCCATGATAAGAAAAATCACGTCATAACGGTGAAGGTGATTCGATCTACCAGATGAATTACGGAATATGAAAGCTGATGGTGAAGGCAATTCGATCTGCCATATGACTGACATGACTTGATGGTGAAGGTGATCGATCTGCTGGCATAATAAGAAAAATTACGTCATGACGGTGAAGATGATTCAATTTACTAGATGACTGACATGAATATGAAAGCTGACAGTGAAGGATATTCGATCCGCCGTCATGCTAAGAAACCCTACGGTGAAGGCGTATCAATCTGTTATCATGGTTAAGACTAAGATTTATATGAACAATAATGAAAATATGAAATTAAGATTTTCACGAAAAGATACGCCACATTACGAAAAGTATGCACCTATGTCAACTAAGTTATTTTTTTGGAAAAATGCATGTTTCTATAAAGAAGTGCACAAATCATGTATAAGTCATGCATAAGTCATACATAAGTGCTATGATCATATCATATGCATTTACAAGTTATTTGCATATACTATTATTGCTTGTGCTATGTTAATTATGCACTTATTGAAATTTCTTGAAATCTTACTCTTTTATTTTTATATCATTCTTTATAGAATGATAAGCGTTATTGTAGGAATAAGTGAACTATCATGAGACCCAGGCATCACAGGAGATTTTGAGATGTCTTGAAGGCCCTACAGAATACTCATCTTCTGAAAGAATGATCTCTCCCATATATGATCTATTGCTAAGCTAGGAAATAACCTCTATGAGTGAAAAAGAATAGTTGTATATTTGTTTTTGGAAATATCGAACAGTGATAAGTACTAATGAGAAACTGGTGCATTATGCTTATGTTTCATAAGAATATGGGTTTTTACTATAACTTACCATGTGATAATCGTAAAGAATCAGATTGTTTTGTTAAACTTTTGGAATTGACTTTATTCCGCTGCAATATATTTTGCATATTACTAGTAAGTTAGGCACATGCACATATTTTTCGGCATGAATAAAGAGGAATATAACCTAACGTTACGAGTCACAACGCTTCAGATTACGTTAAATCCCATACGTAAATTGAGGGCGTCACATATTTTATCGGGACTCATACTCTCATTAATAATGTATTGTGTGTATCCAAGTGACTATAAAAAGTTTGTAATCGAGAAGTTCAAAGGTTAAGGAAATTCTAGAATTAATCCAATACAATTGTGGATTGAGTTTTCTTTTCATTCTCTGTTTGCTATTGTGAAGGGAGCCCGATTGGGCTAGGCCCAATCAAAGAGGGAAGGTCAAGAGGCCCATGAAGTCGACCTGGACCTAGCTCGGGCCGAATGTGACAACCCAAATGGAAGAGGAAACCGAAATGACTTGGAGCATTCGCGTGATTCAAGGGTAGAACCCGAGTGCTCGAGTGATGCGAACGGCGAACTAACGCCGCATTAAAGGCTAAACGGGACAAGATTACGTCCAGTGTCGTGCTGCATTAAATGACAAACTAAGCAAATCATGATGCATTAAATACTATCTAGAAATCACGGTCTCAAAGGGTCGGGAGTTGCAGAAGTTAATGCAGTCGAGATTGGACGGAAGACACCCGATCTAATCTCGCTGGGCTACCCAAGGCAACACTGTCCATTTTGATATACCAATCAAATGATGATTACACAGTGACCCAAGATAATCTCTGTTGTCACCAAGGCCAAGTTGAGTACAACCACCCCTATAAATAGCACCCAGCCCTTCCAAAGTAAGGTTACGTTCTTTGATCTCTTACCTTCATATTATCTTTCTTTCTCTCGTTCTGGAGACTGACTTTAGCATCAAAAAGGTCTTGGACCCCAACCCCACCTCCAATATTTACTCATTTTACATGTCTGAATTGGTTGGATCATCGCTAAGAGGCCCAGGCTGCGAAATACGTCCTCAACAACTCTGTTCTATTTTGATGAAATCCTACAATTGACATCAGAGCCACTTCGATCTGTGAAAAGGCGATATGGAAACATCTAGTTCTTCTTCTACTGTTCCAATATTCAATGGGAAAAACTAGGATTATTGGAGTAACAAAATGAGAAACTCTTTATGTTACTTGATCTTTGGGATGTGGTAGAAAATGGAGTCACTACTGCATAAGGAGCTTCTAATTCAACCCAAAATAAGATAGACAATCAAAGAGATGCTAAGGCTTTGTTTACTCTACAGCAAGTTGTTAGTGAAGCTATTTTTCCAAGATTGATGAGAGCCATGACTTCAAAGCAAGCTTGGGAGATCCTACAACAAGAATTTTAAGGTAATCTCAAAGTCAAAACCATTAAGCTTCAAAGTTTAATAAGGGAACTCGAGAATCTAAAAATGGAGTCTAAAAATGTAAAAGATTATTGTTCTAGACTTATTGAGATTATAAACCATATGAGAGTTTATGGAGAAGAAATAACTGATGCAAGAATTGTTAAAAAAATTCTCATCAATTTAATTGAAAAATATGAATATATGGTTGTTGCTATTGAAGAAACCCGAGACCTTAAAACTCTTTTAGTCACTGAGTTGATGGGATCTTTGTATTCCCATGAACAGAGGATTGATAGAAAAGTGAAAGTTCCTAACAAAATGTTTTTTAGTCCAAGATTAAATTGAAGAATCAAAAACCAAAAGACTTTAAGAAAAAATTATAAAAGTGGATCACAAGGAGAAAGTTTTCAAAGAAAAGGAAACTCGAAAGGAGAATTTCCTCCTTGTGGTATTTGCAAAAAGAACAATCATCTTGAAAAATGATTCTTATCATCAAGAAAAGCCTCAATGTACTAATTGCAAGAAATTTAGTCATGTTGAGAAGGATTGCAGATTTAAGAACAAGAATTTGCAAGCTAATTACACAAAAGAAAAGGAGGAGCAATTGTTCTATGCATGACAAGCTAGTATTGATCACAAAGGTGAATAAAGGTTTCTTGATAGTGGCTACAACAATCACATGACACCAAATGAAGGTATGTTCTCAAGATTGATAGATCTATTAAAGTAAAAGTAAAGCTTGGAAATAGTGATTTAGTAGAATCAAAAGGAAAAGGCACAACTATCTTGGAAACTAGGAAAGGAACCAGATTTATTAATGATGTTCTTTTAGTTTCAAACCTTGGTCAAAGCTTATTAAGTGTTGGTCAAATGATGCAAAATGGCTACTCATTGCTGTTTGAGAAAGAAATGTGTACCATTTATGACTTAAAACACCATAAACAAGTTGTGGCAGAAGTAAAATGAGGAGTTGCAGAAATTTTCCAATAAAGTGGCAGTATCAAAAGGCTATGATTGTTGAGGTTGATGATACAACTCTTTGGCTTTGAAGATTTGGTTATTACAATCTTAATGCTTTAAGAGTTTTGAATCAAAAGAATATGATTAGTAACCTGTCTCTACTTGATTCTAAGATCTCAATATGTGAGGGATGTATGTTAAGGAAGCAACACAGACAACCTTTTCCTAAAGGTGAAGCATGGAGAGCTAAAAAAGTATTGAAACTTGTTCACACTGGTGTATGTGGTCCAATGAGAACACCCTCTCATAGTCAGAACATGTATTTCATACGGTTTATTAATGACTTCTCAAGAATAACATGGGTTTACTTCTTTAAAGAAATGTTTGGAATTTTTGGCATCTTTAAGATGTACAAACTCTTGGTAGAAAATCAAAGTGGGAGCAAATTAAAGACATTGAGAAGTGACGGAGGAATTGAATTTAATTAAAAGAGGTTTGATGATTTCTGTGAAACAGAAGGGCTAGCACATCAACTAACAATTGCAGCTACTCATTAGCAAAATGGAGTTTCAAAAATAAAGAACATGACTGTTATGGAGATGGCAAGATTCATGATGCTTGAGAAGGGAGTTCCAAAAAGATTATGGGCTAAGGCTATCAATACAGCAGTCTACTTGCTCAATAGATGTCCAACTAAAGCAATTCCAAATCAGACACTTATACAGGCTTGGAGTGGTAAAAAAACCCACAACAAGTCACTTGAAAACTTTCGGCTGTATGTATTATGTTCATGTACCATCTCAAAAGTGACAAGCTAGAAGAGAAATCTGAAAAAAGAGTTTTTATAGGCTATAGTTCTCAGTCCAAGGGGTATAGATTTTATAAATTGGACTCAAAGGTACTAGTGACTAGTCGAGATGTTGAATTCATTGAGAAAGCTAGCTAGAACTAGGATGAAAAAAAAGTAAATTTTGAATTTGTTATTATACTAGAAGTGTTAGAAACAATGTAACGCCCCTAACTCACGTCTGAGATTTAACGTAAGTCAAAGGGTTAGGATAAGTAACATTAAGTTACTCACCCTCGTACGTAATAAAAACTTAAAGCATATAACTTGACTTACTAGCATAAGCCATATAATTTACAATGGATTAGGTACTAAAATATAAAAATTCTAAAGATCACATATGGCAAAATTTAACTTCCAACTTCCACATTCTCCTTTCATTCATCAAACATTGTACTGTTATATATACATGCCCAAAATAATTATCATTGTCAACCAAATAGAAATACATATCAAAAGACCATCCCTATGGTCACTTGGATTCCTTCTTAACTTCAGGAAATTCCCTCTCGTAACGGAACATATCCAAGCTAAGACAACGGTCTTGCTGAAGATATTGTCCCTGTGGTGTCGAATAACCACATACAGATAGGGAACCATCCAATCCCAAAGTTAAATAGCAACTTATACGCTGCTCCTCCTCGACAAAAGCAGGTGTACTGTGATAACACAACTCCACCGGCTGATCATATATAGAAAGTCCTAGGGACGCAAAAGTAAAATTTACATAAAGACTATAATTAAAAAATCTCTCAAGACTCCTCAAAGTCTCGTGCGTCATCAGGGCTTTCCCCCTGTTGGTCATCACATCCTGTACATAATTTACACATATAAGAAAGAAATATAAAACCACAAAAGAGTGAGATTTCCTTAGAAATCTTAGTAAGTACATAATTAGCTTAATAAAGCATAGACACAGCCATCATTAATCTTTTTAGAAAAAGTAACTAACAAAATGTGATCAAAACATGTTTCATACAACTTATCAATAACCTACACAGGTTTGCACTCTTATGAAACTTATGTTCCTTTTTCTTAACCATTAAGACCTTCTTAACACTTATTCAATTATTATCTTCAATGAGCGTTACGTATCGCCGTCCCCATCGCAGATAACTCTTTTACAGCATATTTATCTCTTATCACCAATGGGCGTTACGTATCGTCGTCCCCATTGCATATAACTCATCAATCACCCGAGCGTTACATATCGCCATCCCTGTCTTGACACGGAACATACGTAACATAGTGGGCGTTACGTCTCGCCGTCCCCACTAATCATATCATTTTCACGGGCGTTACGTCTCGACGTCCCCATAATAATACATATCACCTTATCATATGACAGGCATTACGTATCGTCATCCCTGTCAGCACGTCAGTCATTCGGGCGTTACGTATTGCCGTCTCCGTCACGACGTAACTAACTTATCCATATATCTTATTCTTAATTGTTCATTTCTTATTCTTAGGAATATTTCTCAAGTACATGTGTATCACTCTTCTTAAATTTCACCACATATTATAGCATGCATGTACTCTTAAACTATCACATACTTACATATGTATATATCTTAAATTCTGCCAAGTGTTTTATACATGCTATACATTTAGATAACACATATAATTCTTTCTTATTTCAATGTCCACCTTTATCCAAACAAAAGTGTTAAAATCAACAAAACATGGTATCTCGCTCGAGCGACATATCGAGCAAGGGTTGAGCGAAGTCTTGGGTTGGGACTTGCTCGAGCAAAGTATCAAGCGAATATTAGGCAAACTAGGTATCTCGCTCGAGCAAGGTATCGAGCGAGATTCAAGCGAGTTCTTGAGTTAGAACTCGCTTGAGCAAGACATCGAGCGAGTGTCGAGCGAAGTCTCGGGTTGCCCTTTGCTCGAACCAGACATCTAGTGAGAGTCAAGCGAGGGTTTACAATTGTTCTTCGCTCGATCCTTTGCTCGAGCGGGAGTCGAGCAAAGTTACAGAACATGAGCTTTTTAATCCAAAATTCGCAATCTCTTCACATAAACTTGATTTTTACTTGTTATAACATAATTTGTAGGTTCTTCTAACTTCATTTAACACATTTCCATTAACAAAACCATTTCAAACAACACTTAGATTTCTTATAACACTTTAACAAGAACATGTGGGTTCAATATCAACATGTATAGTCCAATCATTTAAATAACCATTTCCATACTAAAGTTAAGCTAGAATATGAACTTACACACTCTCTAAGTCTGGTTGAAGATGATCAAACCAAATCTTTGCAAGCTTTCTCATCAAAACACTTACTAAACTCACTTAGGATGTAGTTGTAGGTTATGAGACTAGAGAATGGCTTTTCTTTGGTTTCTTTCAAAAGGATTTCATGTTAGGCTTCTCCAAAAGAGTTAGAAGACTCCCAATGTCTATTTATAGGGGTGATGGCCAACTCATGTGAAGGAGAGAAGAGAGATAGCTTGGTAAAAACCATACATTTCTAGTTTGCATAGGATGAGGTGTCCCTTCTAAATCTTTTTTCATGATTAAACTAAATCACCAGAAATCCTAAGCTTTGCAGTTAAAATGATCATCTAATGGTTAGTATTTTAGATATTTTTGCTAACCATTTGATCAATGGTTGGGTTAGAGGCTTATAGGTGTCATCTCACCTAACCATGCATGCATCTCCCTTTCCAACCTTCATCTGGTTAGCCACGCCCCCTTAGCCTTCCCCTAACTCATTTGGTTACTTGATAACCTCCTTAGGACTCTACTTAACAAGTTCTAGAAGGCCACTTCTTAGTTTGGTTAGGATAGAATCTCATTTGGATCCATATTCTCCAACTCGAGTTCTGGTTTAAACTCAGTCCAGAGTTATCCAATTGATTCCGAAATAAGTCATTGATACTGTCCAAATATTCAAAAACTCATAACATAAAAGTTTTAGATCTATCTTTTAGAATTCTATAAAAATTGAAATCACCTCATTTTGACCTCATATGAGTAACTTATGATCATTATACTAAAACTCGACAGTTTAATCCGAGAATGTACACCAAGTGTTTGATTTTTGGTTCAACCACTTCCTCTTGCATTTACACCCTAATTCTTGAAAATTCAACTCCTTATAAGTTTAAAATGAATTTCTCTAGTTGATATCTTGTTCCAAATCTCAAAGATTCATCCACAATATTTTTTTTCTAATACATGATCTCACTTATTCTAAGTCCAATACTCTCATTTAGGTTTCCAATTTTATTATCCTAGAAAATATACCCAAAATTATAATCTTTTAAATAAATCCAAATAATACTTCATCTTAAAAATTTTGGGATATTACAAACAATGTCATCAAAATTTGAAGATCAGAATGATAGAAGAGAAGAAATAGAAGAAGAAATAGAAGAAGAAAATGTCAATCCAGTTGCATCACCAAGATCTGAACTTGGATCTCCTTCAACAGAAATGTCTTCACCTGAATCCCCACCAAGAAGGTTAAGACCTTTGGCTAAAATCTATGAATCATGCAACTTTGGCTGGTATTGACTATAATGAGACCTTTGCACCAGTTTCAAGGTTGGACACCATTCGAACTATTTGTGCATTAGCAACTCAAAATAGTTGGCAAACTTTCCAATTTGATGTCAAATCAACTTTCTTGAATGGAATTTTAGAAGAACAAATATTTTTTGATCAACCAGAGGGTTTCATAAAAGAAGAAGGCAAAGTGTTTTGATTAAAGAATGCTCTATATGGGCTTAAACAAGTTCCAAGGACTTGGTATGGAAGAATAGTTAGTTATTTCAATGATAAAGAATTCACCAAAAGCAAGAGTGAGCCCACACTCTATGTTAAAGTAAAAAATGAAGGTATTCTTCTTGTCTCTCTATATGTTGATGATTGAATCTTTATTAGAAACAACATGGAGATGATTGAAGAATTCAAAAGAAATATGATGAGCACTTTTGAGATAAGTGACTTAGGACTTATGCATTAGTTTCTTGGAATGGAAGTTCATCAAGAAAATGGAAGTTTTATCTAACAAAAAAGTATTTTGAAGACATGTTAAAAAAGTTCCAAATGCTTGGATTCAAACCTGTAGCAACACCTCTCATTGCAAATGAGAAACTTAAAAAGGAAGATGGAGCAAAAAAGGTTGATGAAGGCTCTTATAGAAGTCTAATTGTCTCTGTGTTATATCTAATTGCTACTCGACCAGATTTGATGTTTGTTTCTAGCTTATTGTCTAGGTTCATGCAAAGTCCAAGTCAAATCCATCTTAGAATAGCTGAAAGGGTTCTTAGATATATGCAAGGGACCATGGATTTGGAAATTTGGTACAAGCCATGCTCACAGCCCATGCTAACAGGTTTTACAGATAGTGATTGGACAGGGTCAGTTAATGACATGAGAAGTACCTCAGGTTTTTGTTTCAATCTGGGAACAGGAGTATTTTCATGGGGATCAAGGAAGCAACCAATAGTTGCTCAATTGATAGTTGAAACTGAATATGTGGCTGCTGTAGGGGTAGTTAGTCAAGCTGTTTGGCTAGGGAAAATTCTTGAAGATATGGGTGAGAAATAGTCAGGACCAGTTGATGTTTTTTGTGAGAATAAGTCATCCATATATATGATTAAGAACCCTGTTTATTATAGTAGAACAAAGCACATTTCAATCAAGTATCATTTTTTTAGGGAAGCTGAAGTAAATGGTGAAGTTAATCTGAAATTCTGCACTGGTGAGGAACATATGGCTGATATATTTACCAAGGTACTTCCTAAAGTCAAGTTTCAACTTCTTCGAATGATTCTTGGTATTTTTGAAAATACATTAAGGAGGAGTATTAAAGTTGATGTAATTTTCATATTTACAGCAATGCATGTTCTGTTTAATGCTTTACCATATTTAGTTTGCTATGTGTAATCATATTGTGTCGAGACTCATACTCTCATTAATGTATTGTGTGTATCCAAGTGACCATAAGAAGTCTATAACCAAGAAGTTCAAAGGTTAAGGAAATTCCAGAATCAATCCAATACACTTGTGGATTGAGTTTTCTTTTCATTCTCTATTTACTTTGTTCTGTTTTGATTAAATCCTACGTTTGCTTTCCATCAAGAGTTGCGTTGACGACAATTTTGAAGTTGTGGTCGACCGTGGACTTGAAGCAAGACTCTGATTATGCCTAAATTGCCCATGACAATTTGAAGTAGTTTGTTTTCCCTAGTCAAATATAGTTTGAAGTATTTGATTTTTTTTATCTTCTCCACAAGTTAAAGCATTACATAGATAAACTAAATGGTTATAATGATACAAGATTTAGTGGAGTGAGTTATCTCACTCCACTAGAAATAAAAACAAAAAAGCGAGTTATCTCACTAAAAAATTAACTCCAACCCATTTTTACAAAGGGAAGTCGCTTAAAAGTGATTTTAAAATAGTTTGATAAATAGGTTATAAGCCTATGACTAAAAGCCACAATGAAGAGAGGTGCGCTGCATTTTGCTGATTTGCTTTAACTATATAAGACTATCACGACCACATTATCTTAATCACGAGTTAGGGAAAACAAGAACATAAATGAATAGTAACTTGATGATGACCCGATACACCAGTAAAGGACCACTACCAACGATTATGGCGCGTGTGGGACGCACGCCACACTAAACAAAGAAGGAGCATACGGATCTGAAAAATTTGACATCGTTGACTCCGATGGTACCATGCATGGCGGCCTAAAACCCCCATAAATGCGGCGGCGCGTGAGGGCCATGCACACTATAAGCCATGTGTGAGCCACACGCGTCACTCGTTTGGACATATTTCTTTAACCATCTGACAGATCAGCGGCTAAGGAGTCTGTTAAAGGGGCACGTGGCAATTGGAGAAGGCTGACATGCAGCAAATTGGAACATCTAGGTATTATCACCAAAAAAGTTAAAAAGAAATAAGAAAAAAACTTACAAACTAAGGCTGGACGAGCAGAGGGTAGTAGGAGACGAAGCTCTAACCCCATGAGCAGGAAAGCTCTGATAGTTGGCGAGAGAGAACTGGGGATGGTAGAGAGAAAATATCTATGAGAGAGAAAAGTGAGAGGAAGCTTTTTGTTCTAATCATTTTTATCTTATCTAATTATTATAATTTTCAAATTCTCATACAAAATAAAATAAATAACTTAACTTTTTTAAATTATAAAATAAAAATAATATTAAAAAAATATATTTTAATAATATTTTATTCAAATTTTAATTTTTATCTCAACCTATCTCATTTCATCTCCTCTCTAAAAACAAACGAAAATTTAGAGTAACCGAGTTCTAATCTAGCACAACTAGTTGGTAATATGAGTTCAAAATAATTAAGATCTAATCTAAATAAAACAAAAAAAAAAAGTTTTATAGTATTTGTTGTTGAAAAATTCTACTTCTCAACTCTTATACCATGAACGCATCAATATATGGTTTGTTATTATTATTTTAAATTTTTGGATAAGAGCAATAGTATTCTTGGGTCTCAAAACTCTATCGTAATACATTTTAATTACGTTTGTAAATCAACTACATATAAAGAAGGTAACTTAAATTGTGACAAATCAACCACCCTGTGAAATGATTTACTTTTTCTCATCCTAAAAATTATATTTTTCTTTGGGATAATGAAATATTCTCTCTCACTTGCATTTTGGAGTTCGAAAAGGAGTTTTAGGAATTAGTTCTGGTTTGGATTAGGAGTGAGACGCTAATCTCATCATTATAATTTTTTTAAAATTTTAACATAAAATATAATAAATAATTCAAATTTTTAAAATTTTTAAAATTTTAAAGAATTAATAATATTAAAAAATTATATTTTAATAATATTTTATATAATTTTTAATTTTCATCTAAAATTATCTTATTTTACCATGAGAATTGGACAATTTTTATTTAATCTGGAGCTTAACAACAATAAGCATGAAAGAGTTCTGTGATTACAAAAGCCGGCCATGTGTTTATACTCTATACACCATTTTACGTGGGACCCAATATGGTTATAGAAACATTAAAATAATAATATTTTTTATTATTGTGGGATCCAGCACTTCAATAGTGTTTTTGGGACTTAAAAATACAAAATATGTTATAAAACTAAAAATGAAACTACTACTATTGCAAGAGAGAAATATAAAAGGAACTCTTAAGAACTCTCAAGAACTGAAAACTTTCTTCGTTCGATATATTTTCTTATGAATTTTAGAACAAATAAAACTCATATTTACAGACATTGAAATTACTATGCAAGTTACTGTGCAAGACTTAAAATAATGGTAGTGGGGTCATTCACAAAAATAATTAAGGGGGCGGGGGCCGCCCCCAATAATTCATAACACTTCCCCTTGAATGACCACCCATAAAGAATCTGCCTCGTTAAAACCTTGGCAAGGAAAAACCCAATGGAAAGAAAAACCAATGGCGAAGGAAAAAGAGTACACTCTTCTTATGTATCCACAAATACTTTAAGATTGCCTCATTAAAACTTTGTAAAAAAAAATCCAGTGGGACAAAATCTTAGCGAAGGAAAAAGAGTACAATCAGCACAAGTCTTCAGGACATTTACTCCCCCTAAAAAGTGTGACGATAGATCTTTGAGTTTTCGCATTCTAATATTCTGCACAATCTTCTTGAATGTTGCAGTTGGTAATGCCTTCGTGAAATAATCTGCCAGATTATCACTTGATCGTATCTGCTTAACATCAATTTCACATTTCTCTTGGAGTTCGTGAGTATAAAAGAATTTAGATGAAATATATTTGGTTCTGTCACCTTTGATATATCCTCCTATGATTTGAGTGATACAAGCAGTATTATCTTCATATAAAATTATTAGGCTATCATTGATCATGAAAAACCATACGTTTCTTGGATATGTTGAGTTATTGATCTCAGCCAAATATATTCTCTACTTGCTTCATGAATTGCAATAATCTCTGAGTGATTTGAAGATTTGACAGATACATACAGTTCCATATCCCCATTCGATATTGTCCTCTTTGGCACTTTAGGGTCTTATGGGTTTAAAATGTGTCAGACAAGGTAGAGGGAACCCCACATATAAGGCGCTTGACAGACTTAGTAGAAATCTGAGACCTGCAGTAATACTTAAACTCTCCCTGAGAATATGTATCAGTTTTTCAAATAATAAACAAACATGATTTCAGCATATATAACAAGTTAATAATTCAAACATGATTTTCATCTAAATAATGCATTAGAGAGAACATGATAATATTTTTATCTAAAATTTTCTCCCCCTCATTTGACGTTATTAAGGATAATTTGTTTATATACGGCGGAAATAGTATTGGAAACCATCCATGTATGATAAAAACTGTAAAAGTTTGGAGTCAAATATTATCGGTTTGGCGGAAAATCAAATCTGCTTAACATTGTTGACAAACGAGATCTTGAAGAAATTTGAAGGCTTCAGATTGTTATTTAAATACAACCAATTTTACTATTGATTTACTCCAGCAAAAAGATCTCACATTTTTTATAGATTCAGTTGTTGTTCATCCAGAACGATATTATGTCTGATAGAAATTCTTTTGTTAATGTCCCAGATTTGAACTATGAATCTTTTATACCTCAACCACTCATATTTTCTCCTAAGGTTGTAAATACCATGATAGGAGCAGAGATATATTTTTCTAGTAAAATTGATCCTAAAATTGTTGCAGCATCAAGAACCCTCAGTGCTCAATATGCTGCCTCTTTTACAACCATGTCTCAAAGGCTACTGGCAAGAATGAGTGAGGTTGATCATCTTAAAAATTAAATATTTGAGTTGCATCAAACGCTTGCAACTAAAGATAGAAAGAATAAAAAAGACAAGAAAACAAGGAGCTGAATAAATTTATAGACTGGTATTCTCGTGATCTGAAAATACGAGTATAAGAGCTGGAATGAGAGAGAGCTCAAATACAAAGTCAACAACATCAGCTAACGGCAGAGGTTCAGCGTTTACAAGAAAATTATGATAGCTGCAATTAATCTCGCTGAATTTTGAAATTATGCATCCAGCATATCTTGTAATCTTGACTAAGTGAGATTTGAAGAGATGATAGTTTGTCTTGTTCTTATTTTCATTTATATAAGAACCGTTTTTAGCTTCATATAGTTCACATCAAATCTTCTTCTCATATCTATAATTCATCTATATTTGCATTCTTATTTTACAAATTCTCAATGGCTCATCAATTTCCTTTCAATATTTTTCACGTTCAACATATGAGGTATCCTTCACCTCAATTACAAGTTGTTCCTTCATCTTCTGCAGGTGCCATGTTACAGCAAGTGAATGATCTGGCTAATAAGTCAGATCGTGAAGTCGTTTATGAGCTGGTGACTCTCGGCGCCCGATACTCCTCCTCTATTGTCGGGTTTTCCAACCGATTACAATCCAAAAATCGTTAGATTGAGGAGGTTAACAAGAAGGTTTCCATACTTCAACGAATTGTTCAAGAGTCTGACAAAAAAATTGTAAACTTAAAGCAAGAGAATAAGGATTTAAAATCCTTACTTGCCTTTTTATTTCGACTGCCTAATCCTTTAGATAAGGATGGCATGTTGCTTTATGAAGAGCAAATGCATTTGAGAGATGAGGTTAGAAGTCTCAAATTCTTGTAACTCATCTATGAATTGAATAATAAGATCGTTTTTTTTCAAATGCATTCCTTGAATTTATAGCAGCCCTTGTGATCTCTTCAGGAGTTCTAACAAGGTAAATCATCAATGTAAACTGCAATAATGAGAAATCTGGGTTCTGATAAAATACATGGGCATATAGGATTATTTTCAAATCCTTCTTTCAATAGATACTCGTTGATTTAATTATAGCACATGCGTTCTGATTGCTTTAACCTATATAAAGATCTTTGAAATTTTATAAAGTACATGCTCCTAAATGTACTTGGATTAGATGCTTCAAGTATTGTATATCTTTATATATGTAATGATCTAATGATCCTTATAAATATGCAGTGACCACATTCATCAACTGCATATCTAATCCTTTTGTAATAACCAAATCGATTGAAAATATGAATGTGATTACATTCATAACAAGGAAATATGTTTCTTTATAACTACTCTCAGGTTTCTACAGGAAACCTTATGCGACAAATCATGTTTTGTACCGCACAATTTCATTTTTCTCATTACACTTTCGTATAAATACTCATTTATATCTCATAGGCATTACACCATTTGTTGTTTGGACAACAAGTCCAAATACCTCTCGCTTTGCTAGCGATTTTAATTCAGTTTCAATAACTGCTTTTCAAATTTTTTTTTGGCCAATCATTTCTACGTTAACATTATTCGACGGTTCTTGACTTACTTTCTTCATTACTTCTGGTAATGTCAAGGACCATCATATATGAAAATATGTTGTTGACTAAAATTTTATTTCTATCCATAATTTCTCCAATATTCATGAAATGTATTAAGATCTCATTATTTCAGGTACCTGTTCCTCTTCAGGGTAAAACATTTCATAAAACACCTATTTAGGAAGTTTGTACTCTTTAGGAGTTTCCTCTTTAGGAGGTTTCTTCTTCAGAAGGATTTATACTCTTCAAAAGTTTCCTCTTTAAAAGGTTTCCTCTTCAGGAGGATTATATTTTATACAGAAAGTACGGTCTCTTCTGGAGCACCGTTTCTTTTCTCTTTTGCACCAATAGGTCTTCAACGCTTTAGACGTATCTTAGACTCATCTATTGCTGTTTTAACAACTCGTCCTTCAGGGACTTCAATTCTTGCTTAAGCATTAACAGCAATAATATATGATTTTACAACATCTTTAGTGTCAATAAATACATCCTGTAATTGGCTTGCAACACTTTACAAATAGGTAATCCTCTGAACTTCTGGTTCACATTCATTTATAAGAGGATCAAATTTAGACATGATTTTATTATCTCAAGTAATTTATTGTCGTGCTTCAGGCACCGACTTTTTGTTATTTCAAAACATGATAAAGCTTTACTGTAATGTATAAAAGCTTAGTATAAGTAAATCAAGTGCTTGGCCGTACAACAGGTACGTGACTACTGTTCAGTCATACCATATCTATGACAAACATATTCATCTTTCTATGAAAAATTATTCTGAGGGTCTTTACCCTTCTCTGAGTTGGATCACTTCTGGTGATACGGTATATTTTTATCATCTTTATTGTTGTCGCTTTTAGGACCAACACTTCTATAGTTTTTCTACCACGTCTACGTCCTTGATTCCTTTGAAAGGATGCACCGTTCACTTCTGGAAATGATGTAAATTCAATATCATTAATAAGACGTAACTGATAATTTATTAACAAAAACTTGTTATTTAACTCAATCACTAGAAGACGAAATAAAAGTTTAGAATATTAGTTGAACTTTTGCTCTCGATATTGCTACTGCAGGAGCACATTCGAGGTATGAAAAATAATATGTCTTCTTTTAAATATCATCATCAGTGACTTTCTTACTGCATAATTTTAATATTGAGCTGATTTTAAAGAGTGCAGAATATTCAAAATCAATCTTAAAATCTTGCAACTTCAGGTGCAATAAGTCATAATGATCTTTTGAGAGTATTACATCTTTTGGTACTCATATCTCTCTCTTAATTCATTTCATACAGTAAGATAATTTTTCATCATGAGATACACAACACGGTCCTTCAGGGACACATGATTTTCTTCTATGATTGTATCTCCCAAGTTTATTATCATATCCAAATGGATCTTATCAAAGATCTTGGATAAATAACTTTTTCTATAAATGTCAATAGTAATAAATTTCAATATTTGATATTATATATATATATATATATATATAAATCACAAAAATAAATCTGTGGATTTAAGAATTATATTCACATAATCATGAGAATAAAAGTAGAATTTTATCAAGTAATATTCAGCAATATTACCTTTAATATTTATCTCGAAGATTACAATTAATATATTGAAAAACTTATTTGAAGTAGAAGACCACTAATTTCAATATCGGTAGAATCTCGTGCTAATAACGTATTATAAAACTAAAAAAGAAACTACTACTATTGCAAGAGAGAAATATAAAAGGAACTCTTAAGAATTCTAAAAAACTGAAAGTTTCTTCGTTCTATATATTTTCTTATGAATTTTAGAATGAATGAAACTTATATTTATAAGCATTAAAATTACTATATAAATTACTGTGCAAGACTTAAAATAATAGTGGTGGGATTATTTACAAAAATAATTAAGGAGGCGAGAACTGCCCCTAATAATTCATAACAAAATATATATATATATAGATAGATAGATATATAAGCCCAATTTAACGAGTCTAACAAAGAATATTTGAGAGCTACCCTACTCGATTTATATTCTCAAATTTTATGAATGGAATATTAATGAATTATTTAAATAAGAAATTATCAATACTGTATGAATATAATGTCTGTAATTGCAAATATTTATATTAATAATAATCTTAGTCAAACAGAGACATTTGATTTATTAACTGCAGGATTTTCTGGTATATTTCGATATTGGTTATCTATATTTATATCTATTATTACGTAAATTTGCAGCCATCTTCTTCTACACAACCCACGCGGCCACGCCATAGTTTTCTTTCACCAAACCGACTAAACTTCAAATAAAGAACAATTGCACTAATAATAAGGCTATGAGGGCCTTTACCCGAAAATGAGAGTTTGGTGAATTTGATAAGAGACAATATTAGGTGCAGGTCATAAAAAAGATGTTAACAAACAAAGGTATGTAGAGAAATAAATTGTATCAGTGCATGGAAAAGGGAAAACCTAGAGACCAGCCGGCCAGCTGGTCTCCCCCCCTAAACCAGCTCTCCAATGAAATATTGTCATGTCATCTAATTTTGTTTTCATTTTGTTCCTACTAAGCATACACCAGCCTACACCTGATTATTAAGCCTTAGAAGCTCAACTCTCATTTTGTTTTCACGGTTCGGTCGGACACTAGGGGATTGGAGAACTCAGAAGCTCAACGCCTCATTCCCGACGGTATTTGTTTGGCAAAGATGCGTTAACCAGCTGCAGGTCAACCCGAATTGGAGATTGCTCGCTCGCGTATTGCAGCATGGCTATGATATTATCAAGGATGTTGATTAAATGGGAAAAACTTCACTAGAATTCTATACGCGAATGGAGCTATGGTTTGGATACAAATGAATGTATACATATATTGTGGTTACAATGAATGCTACGAATGAAGGTTACGCCGAATGGATACAAATTTGGATACAAATTTACATACCTGCATCTCAATAAATCCTTCCCTTTGAGGTATCCTAATAAATCCTAATAAATCCTATACTGTGTGTTAAATCCTAATAAATCCTTTTGGGATTCCTACCTTCACCTTGTCGAACCAGAAAAACATGCCAATAAATTAATGACATCATGTATTGATCAGATCTTGTTTAGGCTTAAGGGACAAGTGGGAGACAAACAGAGCTCTCATTATTTGATTTAAAACCTCAGTGGAAGTCGAGAATTTCAAATCGGTGATATGCTGGCCACAAAATATAACAAGAAAAAGTTTAATTGCATATTTTTGTTCAACTTGTTACTATATACTCTTCTTAAACCACAATCAGTTTATATCTCCACCAAGATGAGTCTCACAGGTGAAGGTGGGAGGCGAAGGTAGGGCCGTGGTTTCGTCCGCGGATTTCAAAGGGGGGGGGGGGGGGGGGGGGAATGTGGGAGTTGGGGTCAGATCTCAAAGGCTAGATAGAGACCAACAATACTGAACTTGGGGTAGATGGAGATTGCGTGAGATTTTTCCTATTTTCTATAGCTTTAATATACTAAAGCAATGCTAGGATTAGAACTCTAACAATTTGTGACGTGTCAAATTCAGATTGGAGAGTTGATTTTTGCCTAAGACGAGTAGAGCTGGTCAGTAGCGCCTCTCCATGGAAAAATGTGGATTTCACGCAAAGGAAGATGAAGTCTTGCACTCTTGCATTGTTGACTATGAGGAGTGACTTGATTGAAACACAACACTTCAATCATTGTGATGAATCAGCATTTTCTCAGAGATCTCGGTGTTTGCTGCTCAAAGATGGAATTGATCAAGGGTTTGTACTTTGTCCACCTAATTTGATGATTATGGTCTCACCAACAAAGCTTGGGATTGAAGATTAATAACAGTTCGCACTCCTTTTAATTATGAGTAGGTTTAGGGATTTTCAGGAGGGAATTCTCGTCGTGGCCACGTAGTATAAATTATTTTTATATTTTTTTTCATTTCATTTTTTTTACAAAAATAATAAAATAATATATAGAGATAAAATATATGTATTTTTTTTTAATTTTTAATTTTTTTTATTTAAAAATTTTCATGGAGTCGCGACGGGATTCAAATGCCGGAGATATAAAGTTTTTTCCTTTAATTATTTCTCAACAAAAATTTTCTCAATTTGTTTTTAATGTGCATTGAGTATCTCAATAATGTTAATTCGATGCATGTTGGTAACAATTAAAAACTATAATTAAAAATTAAAAATTAAAAACTCCCTCTAGACGCCTTGTATATTTGTAATTATTATTCTCTCACTTTATTGCACATAGAAAGAATTAAAAAAAAAAAAAAGCACACAAAACTAACATTATCAATGCTGCAGGATTAGCTTCTCTAGTAAACTCTCATTTATTTCTTAAAATAATTACTTAAAAGATAAAGATAGATTTACTATTCTTATACTACTTATTTATTATTATTTATTATTTATTAATTATTTCTTTTACTTAATAATTAAGAAAATGACTATTAGTAAAATTGTATATTTTAAATTTTTTTTTTTAATGATTAAGAATGTAAAAAATACTTAAAGAGAATAGTAAAAAAAAATAAATTTCAAATACACTATAGAATAGTAAAAAGATAATAAAAAAATAATAAACATATTATTATCCTTTAACGAGGAAGGTTAGATATCTTACTTAGTATATGACATTCTTGCGTATATATTTTTTTTTAAATAAAAAAATTCATATAAGAAATTTACTTTTAATGATGAGTCTCATTTTATTTAAAAGATTGTATGAGATTTATACATCTTAAACTGTATATATTTTTAATCGTAATAAATACATAAACTAAAAATGATGATTAAATATATTATTATTATTTTTAGTTTTAAACTATTAACAAACAAAAATAATAATGAAAAAATAAAATTAATTACCTATTAAAGTTCTATATCACTAAGAAACTCAATTTTATATTTTTCAATTGAAGTTTAGGCTCCGTTTCGAATAAAAGATGAGATTAAATAAGATGAATTTTGATAAAAAATAAAAAATTAAATTAAATATTGGTAAAAATATTATTTTTTAATATTATTATTGCTTTGAGATTTAAAAAAATTGTATTAATTATTATATTTTGTATAATAATTTAAAAAAATTATAATAATAAAATAATAAATATTATTTAAATAGTAAATATTTAAATATTTTATATTAAAAAAGAATTATATTAATTATTATTTATATATTAAATATTTTATGAAAGAAAAAAATTAAAAAAATCAAAAAAATATATGGTAGTGTAGATTTTTTTTATAAAATAATATAAGATATAAAATAAGATGAGTATTGAATTTAATGGACGCTAAAACACTTTAGAAATCATTTGAGGTGTGCCTCTCGGTCGTCACAATTTTATAAGAAAATTTTTGTAAGAATATTTATTTGATTAAATAAGATCGTTTTTTGAATTTCAAAGGGGTCTTTCAGTGTTGGAGGTGACGTTCCCAATCGAACGTTGGAGCCCGGAGCCACCCAACAACCTCGTAGTTTTGTGTTTCGCTCAGGAAACTGTACTTTTATTTATTTATTTTTCTTATTTTTTTTGGGAAATCATTCTCTGAGAAGTTAATATTAATTAATGAAAATCTCAAGGAAAAGGATGGACACGCGAGGGTCCCGTCCCAGTACGGCTTTTTGAACGACAATCCCTCTCACTTTCTACAGAGAGAATAACGTTGCGTTTGATGCTTACTGCGAAGTCCGAGTGTTTTCCAACTTCGACAATTTCGTCTCCCTCTCCGGCTCTCTATCAGATGGTACGGCCATCAAATCCTTCGTTTTCTTTCCTCTTCGTCTTTCCCATCTCGGCTACAGTATTTTCTAACGTTGGTCTCTCGGTCCTTTTATTTTTTTTTCCTAGACATTGAGTTTAGCTTTCTTAGTGTAGAAGATATTGAGTTTCTCTCAGGCCTTGAGAAGTTTATTCGTCACTTGTGACTTCCAGTTTGATGCATTGTTTGCCTTTTGTTTTGATGGCTAAGGAATTTTCTTGTTGATTCATGACAGAAGCCCTAAGAGGAGAGAGAAGAAAGGAAAGAACAGAAAGCTAGGATTTTGTAAGCAAGTTCTGCTGACGAAATGAGTTGCGTCAACCGCAGTTTGGGGGTCTGTATTGGGCTGATGTTGATTCTGACGGCGAGATTTTGTTTTGGGCTCACTAACCCTCTAGATGGTAAAGTAAAGATTTTACGTTTCCTTATAATGTTTCTGTCACAGTGTTCGTTTGGTTATCGTGAAGCAGGAGGAGAGTGCTTGAAAGTGGTTTCTTTGTTTAGCATTTCTTTCGATTCATTGATGGATTAAACAAAATGTGCAATGCTGCTAGTATATGTTTAAAGACCGTCTGTTCATAACTTGATGTTTTCCTTGGTAATTTTGAGTTCTTAGAAATATCCTAATGAGAATTAAACTTTTTACAAGTAATTAGAGAAATGAGAATTTAATTGAGTTCTTAACATACCTGTCAAACTACTTTCCTCCCTTCATAGATAAAATTTTAATATGGTTGGTTCTGAAATTTTCTTTTTTGTTTCTTCTGCTTTCTTGGCCTGAAATTAAGGGCTAGTGTTGTGAAATAAAGGGTGTATATTAATTATCCTATGTACGCTTCTTTTCCAGTTATGGCTATCAATAGCTTGTATGTGTCTCTTGGGTACCCGCCACTACTTGGGTGGCTTCTTGTTGGAGGAGACCCGTGTGGGGATAACTGGGAAGGTGTTCAGTGTGTCTTCTCAAACATAACAGAACTGTATGCTGATTATTCCACTTTTGAGTTACTATCTGCTAGTTTTTCATTCCTGTTTTTGATTTTCTGAGTTGTTTGGGTTGACAGACGGCTTAGCGGCTTGAACTTGGGAGGAGAGTTGGGCTATAGCTTGGGAGATTTTGGATCTATATTAGCAATGTATGTGCTGTGCTTATTTATTCTGGGATTTCCTACTTCATATATGCATGCAGTTATCATTAGAGGGAGTTTGGTACCATCTATAGTCACTATTATCACTTTTCTGAATTTAATTCGTATGGCCTCAAGAACTGATTTTATTTTGTATTGTTCTGGCTATTTCACCACATCTTGACAGTCCAGGGAAACCCATTTGGGCAAAAGTTAGCTTTCGTTTCATATAAAGACTGAATGGCTAATTTAGGCTGACATTTGACTCAGTGATTCTCTTCTATATGTCCCATGTACTTGGCTTCGCCTATTATCAATAAATCCTTATTTACTGAACAAAAAAATTGGACACTGTGACTCTCAAGTGATGAAAGAGTAGAATTATAATGGTTTAAACACATAACCTATAACATGTGAGAGCATATTGAGAAGGAAGCATCAAGTTGCATTACTACTTGCATGTTTTCAACCGTTTAAATATCCTATTTGGAATCTTATAAAGATTTGTTGTACGTCATGGAGCAGAGACTTGAGCAACAACCATATTGGCGGGACAATTCCATCATTTTTGCCCCTTACCATCAGGAACTTGTATGTTTAAACCTTTCACTATCATATCCATGAGAGAGCTTGATTTAGCTAACTACTTAATTGTTCTGTTATGTCTATAAATATTCTATTTCATGTTATTTGAGTCTTTATTTTGTCTTACTTGTTTAGTTCTCTTTCGGGAAACAACTTCACCGGAAGCATCCTTGACACATTGTCCTCGTCAAGTCAATTGATGGAGTTGTAAGTTTTGGATGAAATCTGCTTATATCAAGACTCCATCTGTTTCCATGTTTAAAGATTTTCCAAGGGAATTGTTTCCAGTACAAATAGAAAAAGAAAATTTATTTTCTATTGTCTGATTAAGACTCTGAAAATGATTTTCCAATGTTTGTTACATCAGATATTTCTGTGTAAAAATCAACAAAAACCAATGATGCCAATGACCGTAAGCTAAGAATGTGATAGACCTTGAATTGGAGACAATGAATCAAACGTTGGGGGATGGTGGATCAGAGGCTTTAGGTGGTTGTTTGATGCCATTGGGAGAGAGGGGGCAAAGAGGAGATATCTCGATAATGGTGTGGGAAGAGTGTGGAGAAGGGAGGAAGGTGGTGACTGGAGTTAAAGGAGTAAGGAGGGTGAATGGAGAAGAGATCCAGCGATTGTAGTGTGGACAAGTGAGGAGGTGATTGTGGGATTGATGAAAATAAAATAAATGCATGAAACGGGAAGGGGGAGGTGATGGTGGAGCGAGCATGAAGGTGGTGGCAGTAATGTAGATGAGGAAGATTGGGGAAGTAGAAGAGTGGGATGGAGGTGATACATGTGGCAGAGGGAGCTGCATTCTCAAAAAGACTTACACTTTGCTTAGCCGTTTTCTGCACCAAGGTTGCAATTTTCAGTTGACCAGAAAAAGTTTTACATTGATTTGTATATTGCAGAGCTCCAACATGAGAAAAACACAAAACAGTTTCTAGAAATCATTTTGGTTTGGAAGAAATGGTGTCTTATTGTATTATAGTGGACCTCTTATTTTTTTCTTGGGAGCTATTTCTTCATCTAAAGTCCATTTCTTTCGTCCATCAGGTCATTAAAAAATAACTTTCTATCTGGAGGAATACCAGATGCCTTTCAACAGCTTACTGGTTTGATGAACTTGTAGGCATATTTTCTTTTATTTCAAATAGCTGTATCTTAGTCTTACTTTCTATTTTATTGGTTGTGACCAAATGTTGTGGCGCAGAGATTTGTCGTGCAACAACTTAAGTGGCCGTTTGCCTCCCTCATTGGAAAATTTGTCATCTCTTACCACATTGTGGGTGATTACTTAAAAATATGTAAATTATTTCTTGTAAATCTATAATACTTATAATGCCAATAATTGTATACACTTATTGCAGGCACTTACAAAACAATCAACTCTCTGGGACACTTGATGTTTTACAGGATCTTCCTCTTCAGGATCTGTACTTTTCTTTCTTAGTCTAATAATTCTTAGTCTAATAAAAAAAATATTGCTTTTTGGAATTTTACGATTCTAGGATTTGGTATTGTATCATGAGTTGCCATGAGGAAATATATGCTGCCTTCTGCAACTCATAATTTTTTCTTGCTTTTTGTATAGGAACATAGAGAACAATGCATTTTCTGGACCTATACCTCCAAAATTGATGAGTATCCCAATTTTAAGGTAAATCCAGGGGATGTACTTTTTAGTTTGTCTCTATTAATATGTTCTCTACCACATTATAGAGCATGGTTCTGCCTTTTAAAATGGATTTGGTCGTGTCATGTACTCTAAACCTGGGAAATAATGACATCAGGCAAATTACGTTGATGAACCTATAAGATCAGTACATGGGATTATTTAGAGAAAAAATGAATCTTTTGTGTTTTTGTGCCCATTGGGCCATCTTCACAGCATATTTATATTGCTAAGGTTTACTTCATTTCTTCTATTGATAACCAAAGCATCTATTGTGCAGAAAAGATGGAAATCCATTCAATACCACAGTTATTCCATCAGCTCCAACTGCCACACCTCCCCGTGCAGCAGCACCATACTCTGCAAAAGCCCCAGGGCTGCCAACAAATGGACCTTCTATCCCAGTTATCTTGAGCTCTATGGGAGATGGGAAGTTTTTCACAGCCAAGAGGGTCACTTGGATTTCGGTTTTAGGGGCTTTGATACTTGTTGCATGCTTGCTGTGTCTTTGTATATTGAGATGCTTAAAAGGAAGGCAAGGGAAAAAGAATTCTGAGAGGCATGATTTAGGTGCCTATAAGGCCTCCAGAGAAAAGCCTAAGTATGAAACTTCGGGTCAGCAGAATGATCAAATGGAGAAAGGTAGTTATTGTCCATTCTCAATTATCAAACTTGTTAAAATTTCCATCTCTTACAATCTGTTTTCCTTGAAATTTGGTCTTTTGGACATTTTTAACAGTTCCAAGAGAAACGGTTATGAAGCCACCAGATAGGTATGGGGTAGGCAATGAAAGAAAGGTTGTAGTTCCAAAGCTTCAAAGTAGACAAGGGTTAGATGGGAAAAAAGCATCAGCAGTTTCAATACCTAAGAAGGATTACGATATAGATATGACCAGTATGGATTTGGATTTCTTGCCACCACCACCTCCTCCTCCATTCTTTCTTTCCGAGGAAGTGGTGAATACAAAACCAACGGTGCCTGTTGAAGTAACTACAAGTAGACATCAGTATAAGGGTCTGAACACAAGTTCTGTGGAAGTTTTCACTGTGGCCTGGCTACAGCAGCATACAAATAGCTTTTCTCCTGAAAATTTTATTGGTGAAGGCATGCTTGGCAGTGTTTATAGGGCTGAGCTCCCTGGTGGAAGGGTAAGATTCCTTTTGTTTAAAATGAACTGATTTTCTGGGATGACCATGTGACCGTTAGATTGTGAGGCTCCTCAACTTGATGTGTGTTCTACTTTAGACAGTTTGATGTGTGTTTATTATTACCTATTTGAAGAGAAAAGTGTCTGTTATTGTTATCTTTTTCCTTTTCTCTCAATTTTTGTATGGAGGTTCCTTTGTGGGTTGATATGGGGGAGGCTTCAATACTTGGGTGCATTTTTAGAGCCACTTTTTAAGTAAGTTAGCATTCTTCTTCTTCTTCTCCAACTTCTAATAAAATTAAGTTTTGATTGCCCTAGCTGTTATATTCACCTCTAAGTGTGAAAACAAATGTCTCCAAGGTGCCAACCCCCTGCAAAAGAAAACAGATGACCTTTCTTTCCCCAAGTTTGGAGTGGGTAGACAAACCGTGATCCAAATATTTCTGGGACCTACTTATCAAATTAATAATATCTTGGACTGATCACCTTCCAGTCCCCGCCCCCACCCCCACCCCCGCCCCCGCCCCCACCCTTCAACAAAAAAGAAAATAACCTATGGGTGGTGTTATAAATCGAGGGCCTAACACATTGCACTTTTCGGTTCCTTATAGCTACTGGCAGTCAAGAAACTGGATGCTAAAGTTTCCAGGCAGCAGAGTGATGAGAACTTTTTGGAGCTCGTTTCTAGCATCTTTAAAATTCGGCATGCTAATATTGTGGAGCTTGTGGGTTACTGTGCTGAACACGGGCAGCAACTACTTGTGTTTGAGTATTGTCGAAATGGGACACTTCATGATGCACTGCATGTGGACAATGAGATTCACAAGAGACTTTCATGGAAAATGCGCATCCAAGTGGCACTTGGGGCTGCAAGAGCCCTAGAGTAAGTTGAACAACTGACTCTGAATGAGATAAAGTACTTAATTTATCTAAAGGAATTTGTTAGTTACTTAAATAGAATGCTCAAGTTATGCTTGGAGGTGAAAAACAGGTTTCTTGTGGATAAGACACACATGCAAGGAGATCTTATGCCACCCATGCTTGGTAAATTAGAAACTGATTTCCATCTTTTTGGTGGAAGGTATATGCATGAGATTTGTCAGCCATCCATTGTTCACCAAAATTTCAAGTCTGCCAATCTTCTCCTCGATAACAAGCTTGAAGTACGTGTCTCAGATTGTGGCTTGGCTCCTCTCTTCTCATCTGATTCAGCAAGCAAGGTAATTTTGGTGTATGATATTCAAATCCTGTTGGCTTAAAATTATTCATTATTTTGTGACTGACTAATGTGGAAGAATGTCTGTTCAGACTGATTACAATTTAATGGAATGCAATTAATGGAATGCAATTGATCAAGTTCAATGATTTTCATGAAATGGAAAATCATGCAGCAAAGATGTGAAAGATAGATGAATATGCTAGATTATATTGAGTTTATTAGGACTGTAATTGGGGATAGAACTTGAGAAAAGAAATCAATTGGGGATTCCAATGTTGGTCTTGAGGACAGGATCAAATTGACACTCTTGACCCTTGTATGTGGAGCTGTATAGCCTTTCAATCTATGGCTCCCAACGGTAGATATTTTCAATGTGAAGCTCATCTCGGTTGATCTTTGTTGTTCAACCACATTCCCAATCACAAAAAGAAAACAAAGGCACAAAATAAAGAGACATCGGTTTCATGTGATTTGTCAAGATTGCCTATGTTAATGCTGTGATGGTGAAAACTTTCACTATTACCAACAGGTTATTTTGATACTCTTCTTAATCTCTCTCTTCTCAGTATCTCTGATCAACCATCATAGCACACTTTCATCTCAACCTCACTCTCCCTGATACTACTGTCACAGGCCATGGTGTATCCATGGGCCTCCAGCTCCTATTGAAGGCACCTTTTGAGTCATTGAAGAGATCCCATTATGAAATACAAAAGACATATTCACAACAATAATCCTTCTTATTCTGGCTTTATTGGTCTGGTCTGGACTTTTGGTGGACCGATAAAATCAATCCTGTCCTAAATTCTCCTTGAAGACTGACCAGACTGAACTGATGACACCCCTAATTATAATTCATCCTCATTCTGTCATTCATTTACATGCATCAATGTCCTAAGCTTTAAGAAATTGTAAAACTAACCAGTTAAACTGAGGTGAAAATTGCACAGGAGCTTAGCGCAAAACCTATGAATTGTTTATTGGGCTAGGCTTGACAGAAAATTAAGTTTGAAAGATTAAATTATGTAAGTATAGATAACAGGTAGCTGACGTTGGTGCATTTACTTTCAGCTGTCTGGACGACTTTTCATTTCATATGGTTATGGTGCCCCAGAATTTGACAAAGGAAGTTATACTTATCAGAGTGATGTCTATAGCTTTGGCGTTGTAATGTTAGAACTCCTCACAGGGAGGAAGTCATATGACAGGTTAGCAGCCCTGTTAGAGAGAATGCACATATTATGTGCTGATCTTTCATAATTGCATGGTTTGAGCATGGATGAGACACAACTTATCCATCGCCTATGTGGATTATTTCGTATCAGCTAAAACTCTCTTCTCATTAAAAAATAATGTCTAGGTCATTGCCACGAGGGGAGCAATTTTTGGTGAGGTGGGCAATTCCTCAGCTTCATGATATTGATGCATTAGCAAGGATGGTTGATCCTTCACTAAAGGGGGCATATCCCATAAGATCATTATCTCGCTTTGCAGATATCATTTCCTCATGTGTACAGGTGAGGCCATTTTGTTGGTGTTTCCATTATGGGGTGTTTCAAGAAATTTCAAAGTTTTGGGTAAGATCATTTGTCACTATTTACCCTTTCCCCTGGCCTTTGAATTTGCTGTAACTGTTTGTCTGAGACAAACATTGTTTTTGGCATGAAAAGTTCATATCCCTCAGTGCACAAAATCAAAATATTTTCCCTGTAAATGTTTTTTTTATTGGCACTGGGTGTCGGACAACAGCTTCCCCGACTAATCCCGGGGGTGCACAGGCGTAAATGTTTTTAAAAGCATCTTCAGTTTCAGACATTGTTTTCCTCCCAATTAGGGTTGAATTTACACGGCATATACATACATAACTAGAGCTACAAGTGTTTATACCTTACAAATTGTCCTTTTGCAGCTAGAGCCGAAATTCAGGCCATCAATGTCTGAAATTGTCCAGGAACTTCTACAAATGATTTAGATGGAACGCATCATTGGGGAATGTCTTAGTTAGGAGATCAGTGGAATAGGAGTTGGATACAGTGACAGGAGCGCTGTGGTTGTGGATTTGATCTGATAGTAACCTCGTGAGGGAAGCCTCTTAACATTATTCAGTACTCATTATTCTTGTAAGTGTGAAGTTGCTAAAGTAACTGTTTTATGATTAATTTTGTGAATATTGTTCTTATAATAGTTACACTATCATAGTGTAGAAATGTGATTTATCAGTTTTGTTTTCAATTCTAATGCATCCATGTTCTTGATGTTTTGACACTTTTCACGTTAATTTGTTTGTACAGGGATTTTTTCTCTTTTAAGACAAGTGGTTTTAGGGGTGGAAAACACTGATAGAAATGCGTGTGACCCGTTGTCTTTTGTTTTTCTTCGTGAATGTACCTAGCTAACTCTATTAAAAGTTTTTGTTTCTTACCCCAAGGAGTTTATTCAAGTAGTAAAGGTCTTGAGTTTAGGGGTATGCTCTCTTAGGTCTAAGGTTCAAATTTCCTTGGGTACAAACAATCACTAGGGACTGTCGGACTGGAGGATTTTTTTTCTTGAATTAATTGAGGTACACTTGTGGAAAATTTCTTGTCGAGAGTTTGTGCACTCTCAGGATTAGTCATGATGATATTTTGGACACCCAGTGCCAATCAAATAAAAATATAAAAGTAGTATTTCTGCATTTCTCTAATGAACATAATGTCCAAAAAACATGCTTTGTATTTTTTATTGTTTATATGTAAAGTATTGGCTTTAACTATTATTAGAAGATGGTAACAATGGTAATGGCCCTCTTCTTAATGATGAGAGACATACTTATAATTATATTACAACTCTATTTAATATGGAGGGTAGTTATGTAAAAATGAAATTGTTTTCAATGAAAGTGAATTATAAAATAGTTGTAACTAGGGCAAAACAATTAACTCGAAATTCGACCCTGTTATTTTGATATATTTCGACCCACTTTTGGTTAACCTATTACCTGAGTTTAACCTATGTCAAATCACTCTGAAACGCACCTCTTCGATTCATATTTCTTTCTTCTCTCTCTCTCTCTCTCTACACAATCTCTATCTCTATCGGCGTTGTCTCGATCTCCTCGTTGGCGGATTGGCAATCTGAAAGTCTTCAGCTTTGGACTTCGAATCACTTTCTCAGAAACCCATCATTCGATTCGGATCTCTTTCTTCTCTCTATCCCTACACGATCTCCATCGTGTTTCAAAAACTATCACCGATGTTATCTTGATCTCCTCATCGAAGGAATGCTAATCTAAAAGTCTTTGACTTTGGACTCGGAGTGCCATAAACGACCACTCGTGTTTGGTTTGGTTTGGACTTGTCGAGTTTGTTCTAAAGCTCGAGCAACCTAGTGGAAGATGTTTTGATTGAAATCCCTGCTCCTGTTGGTTGGAAGAAGGTATTTTTCCTCTTTCTGAGGAAAATTTCATGTGGGTTTGGTTTCTTTTTTAACACCCTCCTGCTTTGTGTATAAGATTTCGGGGTCTTTATTTCTTGAGTTTTCTATTCCAAATGCACTTCAGCTAACATTTATATGGAAAAATTTGATGTGGGTTTGACTTATTTTGAATCTTTGTGTGCTGTTGTGGTAGAATTTAGTGCTATTGCGATAGTATGCTAGCGAGCTAGGATTGTGGGTGTTCTAGTAATCGAGTAATCAGAATATCGGGTATCAGCTAATCAGTATGGATCATTATCTAATCGAGTCATAATTATGCTTAACGAGTCGGCTCGGATCGGGTGAACAATCCTAGTTGTAACTTACATTTTGGTTATTTTCTCTGCATTGTTATTGTTGCCCAGATGACTAACACAAGAAGGGGGGTGAATTGAGTTATATTATAAAAATTAGCACTTATAAATCAAATACACAATATAAAATATAAACAGAATATAAAGCAGCAATAAATGTAAAGAGTATGATAAGAAAAAGCAAACTCAGTATTTTTACGAGGTTCAGCTCCACTGCCTACGTCTTCGCCTCAAGCTATCTCTTGAGGATCCTAAATTTACTAGTCAATCTCCTTTAGGTGGAGATAGAAACCTATTACATCTTTAAGCAACACCGCTCCAAAGAATCAGTGTAGAACACCCTCTACACTTCCAATCACCTCACACTTGGTGATTTAACTATTCTCCATGTAGAACACCTTTTACACACACAAGCGTTATACGCACCCTCTTACAGATACAAGAGTTGATAGTGGGTAGACTATCAAAGTACACTCCTCAATGAGAGATAGAAACAATATAGGGCAACCTATATCTCTCTCAACAAGAACAAGAATTAAGGTTCAAAACTTTAGAAAAGAGAGAATGAGAGCTTTGAAAGAATGATGCAAAACTTAGCAATATATGTGTAAGCTCTTGTTGTAATTTTTGCAAAACTCAAGTGAGCTATTTATAGCAAATGAGTCTTCAATTTCAAATTTGAAAAGATTCACATGTCAAATAAGAATACTATTCACTTTTCAAAAAATTCAAATAAAAGCATTTCTTTTTTGCATTTATCAAAGATAACTCCATTCATTTTTCAAAGAAATCATACATAATTTTTTGCTTTTCATACATGACAAAATGAGCATGATTTATTTTTAAATCAAATCATATTCTTTTTGTATATGTAAAAAAAAAAAAAGATACAACCACTCTTTAAGATTTTCAAACAAAATCATCTACCATTTGCATTTGTAAAAAAAACACACTACCCTCCTTCAAGACTTTCAAACAAAATATGCACATGTCAAATATGATAATCGATTATTTTATAAATTCAAATTTTTATATAAAAAAAATATAATTTTTTAAATTATTTTGTTTGATGATGTTATGCACATGTGAAAAACATAATTTTCAAAACTTTAAATGTCTTGCATATGTAAAAAAAGTAATTTGATGTTTTATGAGAAAAAGAGTAATTTGGAGCCTTAATCCAATTTTGAATTTTATCAAGAGATGTACAAAAATTATCTATGAGCTTCATTTGTAGACTTGTTCTTTTATGCTTGATGTGCGCTTCGCTCCATTGCGTAAATAATTTGAGCTTGAAACTTGAATTTATTTGTTATCATCAAAATCTACACGTAGATACGAAATTTGAAACCTTGGATTCAACAATCTCCCCCTTTTTGATGATGACAAATATTTAATGAAATTTTGAGACTTGCAGTAATGCTTAAGCTCCCCCTGAGAATATGCGTTAGTTTTTCAAGCAATAGATAAACATAATTCCAGCATATATAACAGAGTTAAAAATCTAAATATTTACGTTTTAAAACTTCTTCCCCTTTTGGCATCATTAAAAAGGAATCATAATTAGCTCAATAAGAAATTTTCCTATAGTAATCAATAGATAAATAAAATGGTGCGTTAGTAGAGACTGTAGAGAATTCGGTGCGGAGTCACGCGTGTCCGATAAAACCTGCAAAAGTTGGAGGTCTAGCTCTGGCAATTTGGTGCGAAGCCATGCGTGTCCGATAAAACCTACAAAGGTTGGAGGTCTAGCTCTGGCAATTCGGTGCGAAAGGAGATTCAAATTCACTTGATGTTGTTGACAAATATAAGATACGTAGAGATTTGAAAGTTTTCCGTTTCTGTTTAAATGACCATTTTCACCCACCGAATGCTAAAATAAATCTTACATTGCTCATTGATCAAGTGTCTGTTTATCCAAAACGATAGAATGACAGAAAATTTCGTCTAATAATCTTCCAGATTTGAATCAGGAACCATCTTAACCAGTCATTTTATCTCCTGAAGTTGTCAACACCATGATAGAAGCAGAGATGCATTTTTCTGGTCAGACTGATTTTGAGATTGTTGCAGCATCAAGAACTCTCAATGCTCAATATGCTGCCTCTGTTATGACCATGTCTCGGAGATTACTAGCGAGGACAAATGTGGTTGATCGACTTAACAATCAAATATGTATTCTGTATCAAAAGTTTACAAATAAAGGTAGAAAAAATAAGAGGTTAAAGCAAGAAAATAAAGATTTGACGGAATTAACTCATGTTCTGAAATTTCAAATAAAGGAATCGAAACGAGTATGAGTACAAGCACAGAGTCAAAAGCAGCAGATAATGGCAGCGTTTCACGAGAGAAACAGGGACAATTATAATTAATCTCGCTGGCTTGGTTCAGTAACTTTTGACAATATGCATCCGGCATATCTTGTAAGTTTGACTAAGTAAGATTTGAAGAGATGACAGTTTATCTTCTACTTATTTCCATCTTTATAAAAGCAATCCTTAGTTTTATCTAATCCGCATCAAATCTTCTTCTCATTGCTGTAGTTCATCTTCATTCTCACTTTACAAAATTGTGATGGCTCATCAATTTTCCTTCAGTGCTTCTCATGATCAATCTATTTCTGCATCTGTCGTAGGTACCATGAAGCAGCAAAACACTGATTTGGCTAATAAATCAGATCATGTTGCCATTTACGAGCTTGTGAGTCTCGGAACTTGATACTCATCGTCCATTGTCGTTTTTTCCGCTCGGTTGCAGTCCAAAACCCGCGAGATAGAGAAGCTTAATGAGAAGATCGATGTTCTTCAACGACTTGTTCAAGAGTCTAACAGAAAAATAGTAGATTTAAAGCAACAGAATAAGGATTTAAAATCCTTGCTTTTGCCTCTTCATTTCGATTGTCTAATCTTTTAGATAAGGATGGCATGATGATCTATGAGGAGCAAATGCATTTGAATGATGAGGCTAAACGTCTCAAGTTTCTCTAGGTCATTTGAGATAATGGAATAAAAATATCTACAAGATATTTATGGCATGCATCATTCCTATTTCTCTTCTAATCATGCATAGTCTATTTTCTGGTAGGGGTTTTGTGAAAATGTCTGCCAATTGATCGTGTATGCTTGTGAATTCTAGTACAATATCACCTTTCTGCACACGATCTCTAAGAAAATGATATCTAATTTCAATATGTTTGGTCTTAGAATGTTGTATTGGATTCTTTGAAAGATTTATAGCACTAGTATTATCACATTTAATAGGAATATGATTGTACATAAGTTTAAAATCTTCAAGTTGTTGCTTCATATAAAGAACTTGAGCACAACAACTACCTGCAGCAACATACTCTGCCTTAGCAGTAGATAATGCAATAGAATTTTACTTTTTACTAAACCATGAAACAAGTGCATGACCTAAAAAATGACATGTTTCACTAGTACTTTTTCGATCAACTTTGCAACTAGCATAATCCGCATCTGAATAACTGATAAGATCGAAAGAAGTGTGCTTAGGATACCATAACCCTAGGTCAATGGTACCGGCAAGATATCTAAAAATACGCTTGACTGCAATCAAATGAGATTGCTTTGGAGATGATTGAAAATGTGCACATAAACATACACTGGACATAATATCAGGTCTACTAGCTGTCAAATATAATAAACTACCGATCATACCTCGATATACCTTTGAGTCAACTGGCTTACCGCTTTCATCTTTATCAAGTTTGGTGATTGGATTAATTGGTGTTCCAATTACCTTCGCACATTCCATCTCAAACTTTTTGAGTAACTTTTTGAGTAACTCTTTGATATATTTTGATTGATTAATGAATGTTCCACTTTTTGCTTGCTTGATTTGCAATCCAAGAAAGAAATTAACTTCTCCCATCATGCTCATTTCAAATTCTTCCTGCATGCTCTTAGCAAAATCTTGACACATATTTTCATTAGTAGCACCAAATATTATATCATCAACATAAATTTGAATTAGAAGAATATCATCCTATTCATATTTGATGAATAGAGTTGTATCGATTTTTCCTCTTGAAAAACCTTTTTCAATCAAGAAACTACTAAGCCTCTCATACCAAGCTCTAGGTGCTTGTTTGAGTCCATATAATGTTTTTGCGAGCTTAAAAACATGATTAGGAGAAATATGACTTTCAAAACCTGGAGGTTGCTCAACATATACCTTTTCATTTATAAAACCATTTAAGAAAGTACTTTTAATATCCATTTGAAAAAATTTGAAATTTTTATAACATGCATATGCAAATAATATTCGAATAGCTTCTAATCTTGCGATATTTGCATACGTTTCATCATAATCGATTCCTTCCTCTTGATTGAAACCTTGGGCTACAAGTCGAGCCTTGTTTCTAGTGATTATTCCATACTCATCTTTCTTATTTCTAAAAATCTATTTTGTTCCAATAACAACATGATTTTTGGGTCTAGGAACAAGTGTCAATACATTATTTCTTTTAAATTGATTTAGCTCTTTTTGCATAGTTAGAAACCATGATTCATCAATAAGTGCTTCATCAATATTTTTGGGTTCAATTTGAGATAGAAAAGTAGTGTGATTACAAATATTTCTAAGAGATGATCTTTCACATGTTTCAATTGTTTGGTTGCATCTTGTACTAAGTCTTGATAATCTTTCCTGATGTCTCCATGTTGGATTTCTTCTATTGTATTCTCTTTGTTGAGATTGAGACTATTTTTGTTATTTGTACCTTCTGATTCTTCATCAATAGATTTTTTGGAAAGTAGAGGGTTAGATTTATCAAATACTACACGTATAGATTCTTGTACAGTGAAAGTCTTTTTATTGAAAACTCTATAAGTTTTACTATTTGTTGAATACCCAAGAAAGATACCTTCATCAGATTTTGCATCAAACTTTCCTAAATTATCTCTGTCATTGAGTATAAAACATTTGCATTCAAATACATGAAAGTAATCAATGTTGGAATTTTTCTCATTCCAAAGCTCATAAGGAATTTTATCTAATTTAGACCTTAACATAATTCTATTTATAACATAATATGCAGTACTTACTGCTTCGACCCAAAAATAACTAGGTAAACTATTTTCATTAAGTATTGTTCTTGCAATTTTTTGAAGAGATCTATTCTCTCTCTACTACCCCATTTTGTTGAGGAGTTCAAGGAGCAGAGAAATTATGCAGAAAACTATTTTTATCAAAAAAACACTCAATATCTTTATTGACAAACTCTTTCCTCCTGTCACTTCGGATGTTTGAAATAGTATAGCTCTTTTCATTTTAAATTCTCTTACATAGCTTGATAAAGGCATTATGTACCTTATCTTTATGAGCGAGAAAGATGACCCAAGTATATCTAGAGAAATCATCAACAATAACAAATGCATAATATTTTCTTCCCAGACTCGCAACTCTGTTTGGTCCAAAAAGATCCATGTGTATTAGTTGCAAAAATCTAGTAGTGGAAATATGTTTCTTGATTTTGAAAGAAGTTCTTGTTTGTTTACCAAACTGGCATGCATCACAAATTTTGTCTTTAACAAAGTTTGCTTTTGGCAAACCTCTCACAAGATCATTTTTTGAAAGTTTGGAAATAAGTTCCATGTTTGTATGACCTAACATTCTATGCCATAACCAACTATTTTCATGTTGAGCTGATAAACAAATAGTATCTTGTGAGGCAATTTTTTCAAATTCAATTGTATAAACATTATTGTTTCTAAGAGCAATAAAACAAACATTGCAATCATAATTATTCAAAATAATGCACTTATCCTTTTTGAAGTTAACTGTAAATCATTTATCACATAATTGACTTATACTTAAAAGATTATATTTTAGACCTTCAACAAGTTGAACATCTTCAATTATGAGAGAAGCCTTATTACCAACTTTACATATTCCCACGATCTTCCTTTTTGAATTATCTCCAAATGTCACGTGTCCTTCTTCTTTAGGAGTGAGATCAATGAACTTAGTTTTATCTCCTGTCATGTGTCTTGAGCATCCGCTATCTAAAATCCATCTTGTTTTACTTACGGAAGACTTCATGCATACCTACGAAAACAATTAAAATAATTTTTCTTAGTACCCATGTTCTTTGGGTCCTTTATTTATTAGTATTAGAAGAAATAAGATTCTTTGGTATCCATATGTCCCTAGTAGTCGTTGTATGTTTTCTTCTAATAGGACAAGCATGATAGTTATGACCATTTCTATTGCAAAAATTACAAATAACATGTAACATACTTGAAGAACTTGAGTGATTGTAATAATGTCTTTCTTTGACAAATCTATTTTTAGGAAAAGAATTTTGAAATTTTGGTTTTGATTTAATAGGTTTATCAAATAAATTTTTACAGGGTTTAAGTTTTTCTTTTGACATGTATCCCAAGTCTACCTTATCAAAAACACATATTTGATTATCAAGAAGTTTTTCGAAATTTCTTTTTCCATTTGTGAAATTTTCAACAATCTTTTTTAAATCAGCTACTTTCTTTTTCAGTTCATCATTGTCATCTTTTGAAACTATATTTTCTTTTCTTAAAACATCAATTTTATTTATTAAAGAAGAATTTTTCTTTTTCAAAGCAGTATACTTAATACCCAATTTTTCAAATTCCTCATATACCTCTTCCAAAACATTTTGCAATTCTTCATAAGAGAGATTTTCAAGATTTGTTACCTCAAGATCATCTTTAGCCATAAGACAAAGATTTGCAGATTTTTCATTATTTGCATTGCTGTCTGAGCTACTTGAATCATCATCTCATGTAGCTTTTATTGCTTTATTGCCTTTGTATCGATTTTTCTTTAGCAGGGGACAATCTACTTCGATATGTCTTGGCTTTTTACATTTATAACAAATTAATGAATCATTTTTACCTGTATCTTTATTGGAAGATTTTTTGAAAAGTTTCCTTGGAGAAATTTTATTTTTCAAGAATCTCTTAAATCTTCTTGTGATCATTACAATCTCTTCGTCATCGCTTTCTTCATCTTCATCGCTTTTACTTTCATGAGGAATGACTTTGAGTGCCAAGCTCTTCTTTTACTTTCCTTCTTCTTCTCCTCTTTTCAATGAGTACTCATGGGTAATAAGTGATCCGATGAGTTCATTTATTTCGAGTTTTTTAAGATTTTTAGTTTCAAGAATCGCCGTTACTTTTGATTTCCAACGCTTTGGCAAGGAGTTGAAAATTTTCCTTACTATCTCTAAGCTGTAATAAACTTTACCAAGAGATGTCAAACTATTTATAATATTAGTAAAACGAGTATACATAGAAGAGATAGATTCATCATCATTCATTTTGAACATTTCATATTTATGCATAAAAATATAAATTTTTGATTCTTTGACTTCCGAAGTTCCTTCATAGGTTACTTCTAAGTTGTTCCAAATTTCATTTGCTGTCCTGCAAGCCATTATTCTATTAAATTCATTACTATTGAGAGCATTATATAGAAAATTCATAGCTATTACATTCATAGTATAAAGTCTATCATCTTCGCGATCAAACTCTTCCTCTTCCTTTTTGACCTTTACTCTATCAAAAGTTTTTGTTGGAATATAAGGCCCATTTAAAATACATTTCCATATTTCTCGACCTCGAGACTGAAGAAATATTCTCATTTTAGCTTTCCAAAAAGTATAATTATCTCCACAAAATAGCGGAGGTCGACTACTGGATCGACTTTTAGCGAAAGTAGCTGCAATGTTAGCCATATGATCTTAACTCAACAGATAGTTAATCTCATAACAGAGCCTTTGCTCTGATACTAATTGTTGCCCAGATGACTAACACAAGAGGGGAGTGAATTGGGTTATATTATAAAAATTAATACTTATAAATCAAATACACAATATAAAATATAAACAGAATATAAAGCAGCAAGAAATGTAAAGAGTAGGGTAAGAAAAAGCAAACTCAGTATTTTTACGAGATTCAGCCCCACTGCCTACGTTCTCGCCTTAAACTACCCATTGAGGATCTCAAATTCACTAGTCTCCTTTAGGTGGAGATAGAAACTTATTACACCTTTGAACAGCACCACTCTAAAGAATCTGTGTAGAACATCCTCTACACTTTCAATCACCTCACACTTGGTGATTTAACTATTCTCCGTGTAGAACACCTTCTACACACATAAGGGTTATACGCACCCTCTTACAGATACAAGAGTTGATAGTGGGTAGACTATCAAAGTACACTCCTCAATAAGTGAGATAAAAACAATACAGCGCAACATATATCTCTCTCAACAAGAACAAGAATTAAGGCTCAAAACTTTAGAAAAGAGAAAATGAGAGTTTTGAAAGAATGATGCAAAACTTAGCAATAGATGTGTAAGCTCTTGTTGTAATTTTTGCAAAACTCAAGTGAGCTATTTATAGGCAAATAAGTCTTCAATTTCAAATTTGAAAAGATTCACATGTCAAATAAGAATACTATTCACATTTCAAAAAATTCAAATAAAAGCATTTCCTTTTTACATTTATTAAAGACAACTCCATTCATTTTTCAAAGAAATCAAACCTAATCTTTTGCTTTTCATACATGACAAAATGAGCATGATTTATTTTTCAAATCAAATCATCTTCTTTTTACATATGTCAAAAAAAAAAAAAACACAACCACCATTTAAGATTTTCAAACAAAATTATCTACCTTTTGTATTTGTCAAAAAAACACACAACCACCCTTTAAGTTTTTCAAACAAAATCATCTACCTTTTGCATTTGTCAAAAAAACACACCACTCCCGTTCAAGACTTTTAAACAAAATATGCATATGTCAAATATGATAATCAATTATCTTATAAATTCAAATTTTTATATAAAAAAAATATAATTTTCGAAATTATTTTGTTTGATGATGCTATGCATATGTGAAAAACATAATTTTTAAAACTAAGACATTTAGAAATGTCTTGCATATGTGAAAAAAGTAATTTGATGTTTTATGAGAAAAAGAGTAATTTGGAGGCTTAATCCAATTTCGAATTTTATCAAGAGATGTACAAAAATAATCTATGAGCTTCACTTGTAGACTTGTTCTTTTATGCTTGATGTGCGCTTCGCTCCATTGCGTAAATAATTTGAGTTTGAGACTTGAATTTATTTGTTATCATCAAAATCTATACGTAGATACGAAATTTAAAACCTTGGATTCAACAGTTATTTTGGTTTTGGCTATTTTATAGCCATGGCTGTCTCAGACTGTGTAACTTTTGTAAAGTATAAGAGAATTTTTGATCACTTGATTGTCAAATACATTGTTATCTTACATTTTTAACTTTTTTTTTTCATGGTATCCACAAATTTTAGAAGTGTTTCATTTAACCAAGCTCTCATGCTTATGCTTTGCATTTTGGGTAGGTTCTAGATAGCATTTACTCTTTTTTTTTTTTAATTTTAGGCAGATGGTGTTTACTCTTGAAATGCTCCACTAGCATTTTACCCTTTTTAAAACGATTTTCCTATATTTTCACTTTGTGCACATCATAATCCCTATACATGTTTATCAAAAAAAAAACTTGAATTTTAATTCTTATTTTCATCCATCTCTCGCTAGTCTAGTTGAGAGAATTATGGCGTGGTCCAAAGTAGGCCTGTTCAAGGTCGGGTTGGACTCGGCCCGATTTAAAATTTTATTTATTTCTTAACACTTTTGATTTTTTTTTTAAAAATGTTTAAGGAAATTTCGAATCCGGGTTCTGGATTTGAACCCGGATGAATACTCCTAGTCCAAAGTCTACTTGTTAATTAATCAAAAACTGATACAATTAACAAATAGTATTTTTAGAGAAAATATTCTTAAAACCCCAATAAGTATTAAAAATAACCAACTTTCAACCCTCCCTCCCTTCCGGACCGAAGGCTCCAAAGTCCAATCTAAAAAACGTCATCTTGGTCGAGACGCTACATTCTACGAGAGTGGTGAAATACGATTCGGTTTCGATACGAAAACGGTTTTAGTTTTTTTTATCTTATTTTATTTTATTATTAGAATTTTATTTTATTTTTATACAAAATATAATAAATAATCTAATTTTTTTAAATTTAAAATAAAAAATATTAAAAAAGAATATTTTAATATTTTAATATTTTCTTTAATTTTCAACTTTTATCTAAAACTATCTCATCTAGACTTACTATTTACATTTAACTTCTCCAAATAAGATTAGAACGCTCTTATTCTGTCTTTCTAAACGTATCTTCAAAGTTATTGTTAATACATTTATATATTTTTTAACTTCTCAAAAAACACACAAATGCACATAACTTTAAGCGATACATTTAACATTTTCCATTAGAATATATTTTGTTTTTTCTTTTGTGGGTCCTTGAGAGAAGACATTTAAATTCACGAAGTAATCTACGTACATTTTCTTTTTCAGACAAAAATCCAAAGTATGCAATTCGAGTTGGCGATCCATATCCCATCTGAAATTTTCAGCATTTAGCCGCTAATTACTTATGAGTAATGATACACTTACTATCGATTTATCACTTGTTTATCATTATTAGTACATTTATTTTTTTATTATTTTCTTTTAAATATTTTTATAACATCCTTAATCATTAAGAAAAAATTTAAATTTCATTAATAATTACTTTCTTAACTATTAAGTAAAAAAAAAAATTTAAAAATAAAAGAATAAAAAAATGGTAAAAGAGTGGTAGATGGGTAGTAAGTGTATCATTATTCATTACTTATATAAGAAAAAAAGAACCGCCGCCAATAGTGTTTAGAAACGAATAGCTAAATATTGCTTATACGTCATCACAAGTGGGGTGGATCTGACAGTTATTGATGGTTATTGGTGATTTTTTCCTATTTGACAATTTCAAGTCTTCTAGCATTGTTGAGGAGGTTTTTCTTGTTCTTGGCAAGGATTGTCTCCTGCTTTCTTCAATTTCTGAAGTCTAGAGTGTGCGTAATTCGTTATGGCTAATGATTTGTTGAACAAATGGAACAATCTGCGCTTAATAGAGGCTGAGCAATATGATATCCAGATTGAAGTTTCTGCTGAGGATTCTGTATGCTGACGTGGAAAACTTTGTCTTTTGGGTCTATTGGTCACTAAAAAGAGTGTCAACAAAGATGCATTTCAGAAAATAATGGTTAAGGTGTGGAAACCAAGGACTTCGGTTTAGTTTCAAGGTGTAGGAACAAACCTGTTCCTTATCGAGTTTTCCCTTCAGGCTGACTTGGATCATGTTAGGGGTGGCTGCCCTTGGATCTTTGATCAATACCTACTTTGTCTAAAGGAATTTGATGGAACTCGGGCACCACATGATTATTCTTTTGACACTGAAGTTCTATGGGTCCAATGCCACAAAATTCCTTTGGGGGTATGACTAGGAAGATCGATGAGCGAATTGGTAACATGATTGGAGAGACTATTGATGTGGATGTTGATGCTGAAGGTGTTGCGTGGGGTCCTTTTCTACGCGTCAAGGTTGAAATTAGCCTGGTTAAGCCTTTGGTGCGGGGTGTATTCGTGAATCTTTTTGGAACAGTCATGGATTCCTCTTATGTATGAAAGGCTGCCTTCCTTTTGTTTTCAATGTGGCATAATCAAACATGATGCCTCCAAATGCGTTGGTGGTCCTGGAAATATATCTTTGCACGGAAACAAGGAATGCCAGTATGGGGCTTGGTTGCGTGCCTTTATACCATTTTCTGGTGCTAAGAGTTCTTGGCCTGACAGAGATATTTCCCCTTTCCAAAGTTCTCCATGTTTTGATCCTAAAGATAGTGGTACCAATATGGATCCTAAGCCTTCTAGTGTGCATCTGGATAAAGGCATTCTACCTGGTAAGGAGAGTTTGGGTGCTAGAGTGGAGATTTTAGAGATTGCTAAGTCTGTTGCTAATGGATTGTTGGCTCCTCGGATGCACGCTTCAAATGTTGATCCTGCCTTGATTGAGGGGGAACTTGTTGCTGTTAATTCTACCAACATTGATGCTACCAAGGTGAATCGTAGCAGTAACTTGCCGTCTGTTAAATCTTGGAAAAGATTGGCTTGAGAATGCTCTAGTACTTCGGTGAATCCTACAGTACAACAGATCACATCGTGCTCTAGGGTTTATCTATCTATGTTACCTGGGAAGCAATCAGGGAAGAGGAGATGTACTGTGAGAGGACTTGCGAAGAAGAAGTTTAAGCAAGGTTTGGTTTTACTGGATGAGGAAATTTCTGACTTGGCAATGGCTGGTTCCTAAGGAAAATTTCTGACCCAGCCCTGCTAATCACCATGAGTTTTCTAAGTTGGAATTGTCGAGGGCTTGAGAACCCTCGGACAATTCGGATCTTTAGGCTTTTGACTACGGAAAAGTGCCCCCACTTAGTTTTCTTAATGGAGACTAAATTTTCAAAAGCTCGTGTTGAGTTTGTCAAGACTTCTTTAAAATTTGATAATTGTTTGTCAGTGGAAAGCAAGGGTAGCAGTGGAGGGTTGGCTATGCTATGGAAAAGATCTCTTGATGTGGCTCTCATTAATTTTTCAAGGTGGCATATTAGTGTGAATATGACAGACAAAGTCCAAGGCAAAGTTTGGATGCTAACTAGCTTTTATGGGTCGAAGAGATGACATAGCTGGGATCTGCTCTCTTATTTAAAGCCCCTTGCTAATACACCTTGGGCATGTATTGGTGATTTTAATGAGATTCTTAGTCAATACAAAAAGGTTGGCACGAGATCTAGGCCATACAGACAAATTGAAGCATTCAGAAATGCTCTTAACTCTTGCTCTCTTGGTCTTGTTTAACACTAAGGGTCTTAAATTTCTTAGTCTAATGGGAGATGGGGTAGTGCTTTTATTAAAGAAAAGCTAGATCGAGTGCTGGTTTGGAATGGCGCTCTTTGTTCCCAAATGCAGCTTGTCGGGTGGTTCCTACAGTCAAATCCGATCACTCCCCATACATTTGAAGGTGTCGACTCTTGTTATCTCAATTAGAGGCTCTCATGACATCTTTAGATTTGAAGCATCTTGGCAATTACAATAAGATTTTGGCACGACTATCGCTTCAACATGGCAAAAACTAGGTTTCGTATATGATGTTGGTTCTTACTTCGGGAATAAATTGTCAACTTGTGTTGTTGATATGAAGTTATGGTCTTCTCGTAAAAAAATGATGGAGTCCCATGATATGAAAGAGAAGCTTGATCGACTCGTTGCTCTACAAGAGTCAAATGATGGATGCCACAATACTGAGATCAGTAACCTACAACATGAATTGGAAGAGTATTTGTGTGACGCCCTCAATTTACGCTAAGCGTTTTAATGTAAATTGAAGAGTCTGAGTAAGTAACACTGGGCTACTTACCCCATATGTATCGATCTTATATGCATGCATCTATTCTTACTATTGTATGTAATGAAACTTACAGCGGAAACTGGTCTAAATAAAAACTTTTACAAATAAACTAGTGATCACATGGTAAAATATCAATATAATATTCACATCCACCTTTACAACATTATATTGTACTATTACATGAACCCGTCTATTTTCTCAGTCATATAAACATACATAAATATTCCACTACTATGTCAGCACCATCTTGGCTCCCTTTTGACCTCTGGATACTCCTTTCCATAATGAAACTCATCCAAACTAATATCAAAATTTCGATGAAGGTATTGCCCATACGGTGATGTGTATATGCCACATAAGGATAATGAACCATCTAATCCTAACGTTAGACAATATTCTTAATGCTTCTACTGTGCTGAAAAGGCAGATGCATCGTGTCTCCATAACCCCATCGGTCGGTCATAGATATCAATAATAGGAAAGTCAAAAAGGTCAAAAAGGGAAAAGTCAGAAGGCCCCTCAGGGCTCCCTTGCACTCTCTGAGATAAAGGGGCTTTTCCCCTGTCCGTCATAAGGTCCTGTACAATATTTAATTTTTCCAGGAAAAGACATAAATAAACAAAGGTGAGATTTCCTTGGAAATCTCAGTAAGTATACATATATCATAACATGACTTAGATAAAGTGCAACATAAAACACATGACAAAATCATAACACATAATATATAAATTGTCTTATGTAGTTCATGCATGTATATACCAAAGGAATGACCAACTTATATTTCCTATGGACTTATTTTTATTATACTTAAATTCTTATTTCTTATATTATCTTTCGTAACATTGTGAGTCACACTTATTTCATAACCTCGACGGGCGTTACGTATCGCCGTCCCTACCGGGTTTTCTCAGCATGACGCATCAGTTTGGTCATACATAAGCTCATCAAACTTCTGGGAGTTACGTATCGCCGTCCCCGTCGTGACGAGCCTCGTGTCAATCTTTCGGGCGTTATGTATCACCGTCCCCGCTAGTCATGTCAGTCTTCTAGGCGTTACGCATCGCCGTCCCTGTCGTGACACGACACTTAACTTATCACGTTTTCTTAACGTTTTTCTTATCGTATTTTCTTAAAATACCCATCGTGACTTACGACGACACACATATATGATGAAATGCAATATACATACAAACTTAGATTGATGACATGCATGTTTCATGTTTTCATAAAGCATATGACATAGAAAAGTATAACACAAAACCTACATACACATACGTCGCCTAAATTCATAATGTCAAGCTTAACAAATAATACGTATGAAACTAAATAAAATATTAAAATTTTATTTAATCAAGAGCTGGCCTAATTTTCATGGAAAATATTCCTAATTATTTATTCCTTTTAACTCATCAACTCAAGCCCACAAGTTTGCATAATTTCATAACTTCAATATTTTTAAGTGTTTCTTGAACTATTCTTATATATAAAATTTTATTATTATTTTATTTTATCTTTTTATGATAATAATTCTTAAAAATATCCTCCTAACATATTAAGATTCTTAAACTTATCATACTTGTTGAAAAGATTATTTAGTTAATTCACTAAAATTTTTAAATTGAAGGAAAACATCCTTTTTTTAAGAGTTCACCTACTCTATTTTGTGACTTAATTCCAGTTTCGTCCTTCATAGAGTTCTTATATCTTAAAACTTAAAATACAAAAGTTGTAGATCTATGCCTTAGCTTTCCATAGCCTTTTGAATCACTTAGTTTCGACATCGAATAACTAGTTATGACTATTTTACTGAAAGATGTTAAATCTGTCTACTTAACTCCTTTGAAGTCCGAAAGTTACTAGGGTTGTTCTATCATTTTTTTTTCTAAATCACAACCTCATATTTTCACATATTCCTCTTATTATATGATCATAAAACATATTCATAAGGTTCTAAAATTTTTCCTAGTATTTTTACACAACAAAAACCACTCCATAAATCAAGAACATTCAAGCTACTTCTTAAGTAATACATAGGCTTAAACAAGCATTAAATAGGCATCAAACCAAATCTAAAAATTAAACCACTCATACTACACCAAGATTATGTTAAGTAGTGCACTTACAAATTTCTCCAAAACTAAATTAATAGTTTTGAATTGATCTTGCACTACCATTCTTTCCAAAGCTCCTACTTAGCTTTCTTTTGAAGTGTATGTGTTGTGAGTGAGTTTTCTTGTATTTTTCTTGATTTTCTCTCAAGGTGAACGTAGGGTCTATCTAAAAGGAAACCAATAGAAGCTTGAGTGTCTATTTATAGGTGTGAAAACGTGCTAAAAGACTTGAGAATGAGATGGGGGTCTTGACAGTAACCTTGGCTGAAAGGGTAAGGTGTCCCTCCTAGATGTAAGGCCTCATGATCACCCCTATATCTCTTGATATCCCAAGATTTTCATCCCATGGCTAGGCTTCCCCCATCTCTAAGATAATCTATATCAATGGCTTAAATTATTACAGCACATAAATAAATAAAAATGAAACAAAATCCTAGCATATCTAAGATAAGCTTAAACCGGCCACTTGGCCTTTCTTTGTACCCCACAGCTTCTAGAACCAATTTCCCCTCCTTACCACATGTTCCTGAACTCATTAGAATACTTAGGATATCTTGGATGAATTCCTTTAAGATTTTGTTGTCTATTGGTTAAGAATAAAAAGGTAACTTGGCTACTTTAGTTACTCCTCAACCAATCATATTTGTTCTTACTCCTTTCATGGTTATAAACAAACTTTCCTTCTATAAACCTTTCCACCACCAAGTACAAACCTTTTCACACATGTCTAGAAGATAAACATGTAGAGATCCAATCAAATTCTAGCTTCTAAAGTAAGTCGGTGGAGTGATTTACTTTCGGGCCTCAGTTTACACTCAAAACAGATCAGTCCTCTTCCAGCCCAAATAACCCATTGATCCACTTCGATTCTCCAAAAATTCTAAGCATGAAAGTTTTAGATAATCCTCTTAGTAAGCCATATGATTTTGAATAACCTAAATAAAAGGTCATATGAGGGAGATATCACTAATCTACCGAAACATGTTACTCTAACTCGAGAACTGGATTTCAGGCTATCTAAGTGTTTTTTTTTCCACTTCACTTCCAATTCTCAATTTTCCTCTTAATCTCCTTGATATAATTATTCTATAGATGAAAACTAAAATATTATTATTTACACCTTTTTAAAATTATCAAATAATTTGATCATAATTCTCGATATTTCCTTACTACTTAAGGTGTTTCTAGTTTAAATCTTCCTTCCTATTACCATAGCTTCCTAAAATTCCTTTAAATAAAAATAATAAATTTCTAAATAAATCTATTCCTAAGGATATATGTAAAAAGGAAGGGTTATTACACTTTGGTAGAGAATGAATTAAAATGGAAGCAACGTGCCAAGTTACACTGGCTTGAATGTGGTGACCGCAACACAACTTATTTTCATCAAGAAGCCACCTACAGGAAGAAACACAACTTTATTCGCCAGATTTTTTATTCTAATGGATCGTTGATTACAGAATAGTCTTAAGTGGCTGGTGTTTTTTTTTTTGAGTTTTACTGCCAGTTATTTTCTACCTCTAACCCATGTGGTTTTAGTGAATGTTTATAGGGCCTGAACCCGATAGATACTGGAGTGATGAACTCCAAACTGACGGCTCCTTTCACTTTAGAAGAGGTTAGATATGCAGTGTTTCAGATGAAACCAATGGGATCCCTCGGACTTGATGGTTTTCCTACTTTGTTTTATCAATCTAATTGGGCAATGGTTGGTGAGGCAACTTGCAATTTTGTTCTCAGAATTCTCAACCAGGGGGTTTCATTAAAAGATGTTAATGACACTTTTTTGACATTGATCCCTAAAGTGAAAAATCTAGAGAGGGTGATTGATATTCATCCCATAAGCTTGTGTAACTTATGCTATAAAATTGTTGCTAAGGTGTTGGCTAATAGATTGAAGGGGGTCTTACTTGATATTTTCTCCATGTCTCAAAGTGCTTTCGTTCCAGGTAGATTGATTACTGATAATGTGATTGCTGCCTATGAAACACTTCATCAATGAATTCTTGTATGCATGGCAAAGTTGGCTATACGGCGCTAAAATTAGAAATGAGCAAAGCATATGACCGTGTTAAATGGAGTTTTCTTGAAGTCGTGATGACCCATTTGGGATTTGATGTAAAGTGGATTTATCTCATTATGGAATGTATTTCCTCGGTTTCATACTCCCTCTTGCTAAATGGAGAGGTCACGTCTTTTACTCCCTCCTGAGACCTTAGACAGAGAGATCCACTATCTCTCCATCTTTTCATTATTTGCACTGAGGCTTTATCTAATTAGCTTGTCCAAGCTGAGGCAAACAGAACCATTTCAAGCGTGCCAATTGGGAGAGGTTCAGTTTCGATTAATCGTCTTTTATTTGCTAATGATAGTCTTTTATTTTGCAAAGCCAACTTGTTGGAATGGAACCGGATACTTCTCATTTTGGAGACTTATGAACGAGCTTTGGGTCAAGTTTTCAACAAAGAGAAGACGACTATCCACTTTAGTAGCAATACTACACTAGATTTAAGAGGGAACATTCTAAGTATTTTTGGGGTCAATGCATCAGATTCCTTTGATAAGTATCTTGGGTTGCTCGCAGTCATTGGACGTTCTAAGATTCTAGCCTTTCATTCCTTGCTTGACAAGACTTGGTTTAGAGTTACTGATTGGAGAACTAAAAGCCTTTCAATTGCTGGGAAGGTTGTCCTTTTTAAATCTGTTCTACAAGCTATACCTATGTCTACAAGAGTTTTTCTTTGGAAAGCTATCAAGGAGGCTATCCCACCATGGCAAATTTGTTTAAAAGGAAAGTTGTAATAACCCAAATTTTTTAAAATAAAGTATTTACTTGAGAATATTTTAAAGGGATTTATGGGAAATATATTTTTCCATAAAAATAGAATTTGAGACTTAAATGTATTCTAAGATAAATTTTGGATGGACCTTTGGGGATTTTAATAAGGTGTCAACTAGAGAAATTCAATTTGGACCTAAAAAGAGATAAATTTTTGAAATTTGAGGCAGAAATTCAAAGGGAAGTGCTAGAGCAAAACATCAAGCACTTGGTGTGCCAAAATGAGTTCTCAAGCTGATCCATCGGGTTTTGGTATAATAATCATAACTCCTTCATATAAGATCAGAACGAGGTGATTACAATTCTTATAGAACCTTAAGAGGTATATATAGGACTTTCATGTTTTGAATTTTTGAATATAAGGAATGGATCAAGGACTAAATTTGGTGTGAAGTGGACGGATGGGAATGAGAGTCAACTGGTAACCGACTTAGATGAGTTGTCTTATGTTCGGCCATGTGATGAAAATTGTGATTGTCTATCAATTTTTCTGAGGTCTTGACATGTGTAGAAACATGTAGCAAGTTGATAAGAATTCATCTAGAAGCCTTGGTGGGCAAGAAAACAAAGGAAAACAAATGGAAAATTGGGATTGGGTGTTCTCGGGTAAGTTTTTACATATTTCGGTGAAATAATCATATCTCTCTCATCTGATCTTGTGATGAGTAATTCAAAATCCTATAGTGATATCAATAAGAGGATTATCTAAAACTTTCATGTTTTGATTTTTTGAATAATCGAATTGTATCAAGGACTTATTTGGGCTGGAAGATGGCTGATCTCTTGGAGAGGCCAAGTGGCTGGATACACCCCATTGGAAGACATTATCATGCTATTCTGTCTCTACCTCACATGAGTTGATTTTACTTGAGCCATTGATCATTTTTAATCTTCTAGATGGCTTAAATCAGACCATTGGATGGAGATATTATCATTTAGCCTAAGGTTTAGAGGTAATGATGGGGGCTAAGTGAAGATGGACCAGTGTGCATGGTTTTTGGAGAAGTAACCGGTCACCTCTTTTCTTTTGGGCTTCAGCAATGCCTCTTATGCCTATATATATATGTAAGACTCTTTTCTCTTCTCTTTAGAGGGAACACTCGACTATAGTGGAAGAAGAATAAGAAAAATTCACCTAAACACACTTACACCACTAGAACACTAAAGAGAAGGCAATCTAGAGACCTTGGAGGGAGGATTGCCTAAAACTCAATCCTATTATCAAATCAAGCTTAGAAGAATTTTTTAAGTGTATATATTAACTTAATCTTGGTATAGAATAAGTGTTTTGGTGATTGGATTATGTTTGATATTTATTTGAGCTTAATTTTTGTTTGTGTTAAGTTGAAACATGTTAGATTTTGAAGTGGTTTTTGCCATGGAAAAATGCTAGGAAAATTATGAGACTTTAGAAATATATTCTATGACGTTATATAAAGATAATTATGTGAAAAAATGAGGTCTTAATTTGGAAAAAATTGAAGAAACAACTCTAGTAAATTTCGGCCTTAATAGGATTATTATTGGCAGATTTGACACTTTTTGGTAAATCAGACATAACTTGTTCGTTTGATATTGGATTTGAATAATTCAAGAGGATATGGAAAGATAAGAGAAATATATACAACTTTTATATTATGAGTTTTAAAATATAAGGACTAAATAAAGGACAAAACTGGAATTGAAGTGGCAAATATGAGTTTATCATAGTAGGCATTGGTTTTATTGGTAAATTTCTTCTAAAATTCTTAGTGATTTGATTTTAATTATTTGATTGATATTTTAATAATTATGGTAATTTTAGAAACTTTAGTTTATTTGAAAAATTTCAAGAATCATCATACAAGAAATTATTGGAGAATTAATTAAGAAAACAATATAGTTTAAGCTTGAGTTTATTTATGAAAGCTAAGGAAAATTTGACAAGTTGTATATGTAGATTTTAGCTTGATTTGAATAAGAAGAAAATGAGGTTTGATTATCCATAGGGTTAGGTTAGCCTTGATGTGTGAATATTTTAATAATTTATTTAATTGTTAAGTATTATTCGTTATGTTTTGACATTATGAATTGTTGTGACGTAAATGCATGTACATGTAATGTATGCTATTATGAAATATTCTTATATGTTATAAGGTTTATAAGGACATGAAATATGCATGTCATAAGTTTAAGGTTATATGTTACGTTACATTTTGTGACGACCCGAGACTTTTTTCTCGTATTATTTAATTAAATATTTGTTTTGATTAAGTGGTTAATTGAGTAATTAGAATAATTATATTATAAGATGAGAAAAAGGGCATGGGCTTGAGATTAGGGCCTTGAAACTTAGGATGAGCTATTGGGACTAGGAAGGAATGGCAAGCCCACAAGCCCATGAGGATGACCCATGACCCACCAAACCCTACCCATGGGACACTTGTCACCCATAGGAAAATCCTAGTGAGTCAACTACAACTAGAAGGTGAAAATGTGAAATTACCATTAGGTGAGAGTTGACTAGTGGGTGAATTGTGAGGTTGAGTGTAAAATCTTGTGATAGGATTTTCCCATCATCAGAATATTTTTGGAAAGTGCTAAGGTATGGCCTAACTTACCTTAACTAGTATATGTCATGTTTAGGGGAATGACACTTGTGCAATGGAGTGAAATGTGGAGGAAAGGAAATGGGAGGGCATTCGGACTAGGTAGTTGTCGAAACCCTTAGGGGTTTTTCCCATCCCATTCTCTCCAATCTAGGCTAATGATCATCATAGGATCATGTAAGAGAGAAGTGACAAGATGATTGACACAAGAAGAAAGGTGTCATGAGGAAAAAGAAAAGAAAATGGAAGAAGAAAAGCAAGAGGGATCCGGGTGGGTTGCCGTGTGCACCACTTTGGAATTTCCTAGGATTGCTTGCAAATCTAGTGAAAAGAGTACCTTAGATTTGTGTAAGGAATAAAGTAAATGAGGTAAGATGTGTAAGAGGTATGGTGGTGTAAGAGGAATGAGTGGAGATTGCTTGAAATAGAAGCAAACTAGGAATGGAGAGAGGGAGCATTTCGGATGACATGTGGAACTTAGGCATGGCCGGATCATGCAAGCTCATTTTCCCAAAGGTATGGTCATGGAATCTTGTAGATTGACTTGAGAGTGGATGGTTAAGTGTGTCATGTGGTTAAAATGACAAGAGAATAAGGCATGAGAGGGGATGAGGTTTCGGTGGAAGCTTGGAAGGCCAAGGGAATCCGGTTGATCACTTTCCCCCATTCCCCATCATTGTTTTCTTTTCCCATGCAACCACCCATGCCTAGTCTTGTGTCTTTCAAATCAAGGTATGGTAAGTTGTCCTTGACCCCTAGAAAGAAGTGTATGGCCGAAACTCTTGAGGAAACCACCCTTCATTTGGCTAGCTCACAAACACACACACACTAGCCCTTTCTCTCTACCTCTCGGCCAAGCACCACTTTTCCATCAACTTTCATTTGTTCTACTTTCTTCTAACTTCTAAATCTCACTATATCCTTAGAAGAAAAGTCCTAGAACAATCATTTTGAGAAGGAATTGCTTTTGAAGAGGTAAGTGCATTCTTATCCTACCTTTAGCAATCTTAGTATACCTTTGAATGAATTTGGTTGCCTTGTTTGTTTTCTTGCATGTATGTGGAAAAATGAACCTTTTTAAAGGAGAAACTTGCCATGTTTAGTTTAGTAAGAATCCATGTGTAAGTTATGTTAATTTCCTAAGTTGAGAAGTTAAAATGATATGTGGTTTAGTTAGTTATTTAACATGAAGTGGAATGAAGGAAATGCATGCATGATTGAAGGTTTTCTAGAATAAAATTGGATGATGCCTTAGTGTTACTTATTTAGTAGTAAAAATCCATGTCTAAGATTGAATATCTTGTTAAGATTAAAGATTATTTCATGTGGAGACTTTGAATATTTGATATGAAAGGAGAATATGGCATGATCAATAAGTTGAGTTAAGGTGAACATATATTTGTTAGATTTTGATTTGGAGATGAAAATATTGAGTTATGCATGCATGTATTTTTGGTTTTGAGAACTTCTTTGGTGGAAATCATTGATTTAATTATTATACTATGCTGTGGTGATATGTTTAAAATTTTGGAGATATTAGATGCATATGAATAAAGTGGTTACATTGTCATGATTGAAGGTTTTCACTAAAATCATTGAGTGAATTATCTTAGAAGAACAAGTGAACAAAATAACTCATTAGGAGACCTAGAACTTTCGGCCAAGCCTTGTTTCAGGGTTAGGATAATACTTTTAGGCCCATTATAGCATTTTGGGAGTAGGATTATGAGGTGCGAAAAGTTTAAAAGAGCTTAACGTAGGGTAAGCGTTATGTTCGTCACCTGTTGCATATGTTCCGTGACATGAGTCCCACGTCTCATGCATTCAACATGAAAAATCATGTTTTCAACATTTTTTTAGAATAAAAGGAACTAATTAAAGTTTTATAAGAACCCCAAAGGCTGGGACGGGGTAGTGTCCCAGTGAAATTTCCTATTCACTCAGGAGTGATTAAAGTCGAGTGAAAGTCCCTAGGTCGACAAAGAACCGTCGGCAGACCATGTATGACTCTAAAAGGTGTCCAGAGCGTGGTCGCACCTAAAGCTAGTGGGTGCCTACAGGACGGTGTTGGCTTCGGCCTTACCGACAGAAAAGTTTGTGGTCGCTCGGGGAGTGATCAATCGCTGAGTGATGAAGAGCGCGAAATGTAGCTACTTTGGTTTGATACGGTTGCCGGGTGCTACGGTAACTAGCAGGAACACACGGTGCGTAGGGGAACCGTGAGGTGTCCAACAGATATCATGACAAAAGATGGGTTTTCGGGCCATATATGATATGATAAGTAGCGCCTAAGATAAGAAAAATGAAAAGTATTTGCGAAAAGAGGAATTTTGAAAAAAACTCAAGTGTTTTGCTTTCTGAGATTTCGAACAAGTATATGAAAAGAATACAAATGGAAAAAGAGAAATTTTAAAACATGAGCATGAGCATGAGCATGTGCATACCATGGAGTCATGAGTCTCATAATGTATTAAGTATGATTGGCTGTCTGCTATTCGTTTAACTGTATGCTTAAATTGCTTTTGTTATGATATAAATGTGCTTACTGAGATTTCTCCCGAAATCTCACCCCCTGTTTATTTCTCCACTATCACCCTTTTTGGGATGATAGAAGTAGTCGTAGGTGATGACAACCATGATGAGTACGACCCCACAGATGATGCCTCAGACCCCCACGGGCCCGACTGAGCCCATTACTTCCGAGCTAGTAACTCTAGACTATCTCAGCCGTTGGGCGGCGGAGTCACTACCTCTGGCTACGTATATATGTGGTGTACACCCTATCGGGTGTTATATACCCCTAGGCGTGGACAATTCCCTCCACATGGGTCGCCTTTATGAGTCTTCTTTCGGGATGAATTATGAGGTGGGACCGGCCTTGGAGTTGGACCGTCTCCGTTATGGCCCAAACTTCGAGAAGATTAAGAAGGAGCTGTTGGATTAGAGAATGATGGCTGGGAATCTTCCATGCAGCTTTTGTATGTAATTGCATGTATTTTGGTCTTCCGTTGTTTTGGAAGAATGGACACTTGTAAAAGATCCTCATGTTTATATTTAATAGTAATGTAATATTTTGGGATGAATATTATATTAAGTCATGTGATACACGCTTAGAAATGGTAGACCTTTTTCCGCTGCGATAAAAAAAAAAAAATCTAGTACACGATAAGACGATGGGTGAACTTCCCTGTGATGCTCATCCCCGCCATCACAGTTTGCGTACGATCCCAAGCGCGAGCTGGGGCGCCGACACATTTCGTCACATATAAGTGTCGTCATAAGTCATGACGTCTGTTAAAAGAAAATAGGTTAAGAAAAATTTTAAAAGTGGAAAGATTAATAAGTCAGTCACGTCATGACAAGGACAGTGATATGTAACGCCTGTTGAGATTCAAAATATGGATATGGCCCAACCACGGGTAAGAATAGTGGCATGGCCCGACCACGGGTAATAATAGTGGCATAGCCCAACCACGAGTAGGAATAGTGGCATGGCCCGACCAAGGGTAAAAATAATGGCATGGCTCAACCACGAGTAATAATAGTAGCATGACCCGACTATGTGTAATAATAGTGGTATGGCCCAATCATAGATAATAATAGTGGATATAAATAAAAACTTATAAGAACAATAACTTTAAGATAAGAATGAAAAGTCCATGCATGATATGAGTTTGTTAGAAAGGAAGGACATCAGTGTAAGTTTACATAAAAGATAAGTCTAAGTCATGCATGAGTCACATAAAGCATGTCATAAATACATACTCTGGTTGTCTGGCTTGTATGTGATTATTTTATAATATCTATATTTTTATTAAGTTAAGTGTGTACTTACTGAGATTTCCAAGGAAATCTCATTCTTGTATGTTTCTTTTCTTTTTCAAAATTTTACTTCACTGCAGGATTTGATGATGGTTATGGGCTAGATTCTAGTTGCTCGAGAAATTTGGAGAAACCTTGAGGGGTTCCCGGAGTAGTCTCTCTTTGTAAAAGTTTTTAACTAGTTGATAGTAGTAGAGACCAGTATCGGTACGGAGAAAAAGATTCTCGAAGTGAAGTGTTCGTGTAAAATAATCTGCAAGCGCATAGAATCGTAACAAGTAGTAAAGTATTTTATAAAAAATGGATGTCGAATCCACAGGGATTAACTATGTTATTGAATACCGAAATTCACTGAATTAATTACTATTTGAAAACCGAAAAATAAATGGAACATTTCTACTATCTAAATTAAATTAAACTACTTAACAAAAGTAAATCTATGAATCAAAATTAACAGAGACTAAAATCTAAAAGTGTAACAAATATGATGAGAATGGATTTAGAGCGGTTGATTTCACCTAACAAATCCCACACAATTTATTCTTCCTAATTATTAAATTCCAATAATCTCCTGTTGATGATTAAAAATTCCTTAACTATTTAATATCTTCTCTCGAATAATATTAAAAATATCTCCAAGTAACAATTTCATATCTCTATGTTAATTTAATTAATTGTAGACTCATTACGTACTTTGAATTTTCTGAAAAAAATCATACTAGTTGTGGTAAAACATCCCTGCTTTCGCTCAACTAATGGTGTTTAAATCTAGAACTAAAATCACAAATCACCTCTTGGTCTCGTTGTAATTCAATTGATCAAATAATAATCCGTAAAAAATTATAAGCATTAAGAATAAGAATTATACACTCAATCATGAAAATATTAAAAATAAAATAACTCAGAATTTAAACTGTGTGTTCAATGCTAGACTACATCAATGCTCTAGAAAATAAAATTTAGTTCATAACAAAATTAAAAAGAAAACAAATAAAACTTATGTTGTTCATCAGAGTCGGTTGATGAACATGTAGCTCTCACCTTTGTCCTTCAAATCTTCCTCAGAAAAACTCGAAGAAAATCTCCTTAAAATATAGGACCTCTCAGCTTTTTCTCTCCCGTCTCGTCTCTGTCTCTGTGCCTAAACTTATACTGTGTCGTGCCCTCTTGCTTTCAAGTAAAATTCGAATTATATCTCGCGGCTTCAATCAGTTGCCGTGACCCACTAGAACTCAAACCATACTGCTACTCATCGGAAAATTTAATAATGTGGTGCTTGAAATAACTACATCAGCGAAATCTACGTCCAGCCGTTGTGCCATGCGGCCTAGCCCAAACAAATTTTATGAAGTGAAGCCTGCATTGCCACTTGCTGCCCAAGTGATGAATTGTTGTGAGGCCTAGATAAGTGAATGCTCCGGTGCATGTGAGGTCCAAAATAAGAAGTGTGGTTGAATTAGTTCTCAAGTAGTGGGGCGGCGCTCAAATGAATTTCTAAGCATCCATAATATTCGGCCCAAGTTGATGATTAAATAGTGATGTGCATGGCTATTAGTTGAAGTCCATAACTTAAAGCAAGTTACGTGGGCCATATCTCTAGATTGAATTCCTTTTTCTGATTTGCAACCCAGAATTACTCAATTGAAGTACATAAACAACCTAAAAAAATATAAAATAATATAAAACACTCCTTGACAAAATAAACTTGCACCATTTCTTTTAATTCGAAAGCTCAAGATGTGGATTAATATCAAACCTTTTCATTCTTTCAAAACATAAAAAATAGAGCATAAAAATAAAATAAAACAAAAAATAAAGAAAAATAAAGGAAAACTAACAATTTTAATATGTAAAAGGGCAATAAAATTTATGTAAAAACTATACTTATCATGAAGAAGGAACCTAGGCGGCCCTAAGTCGAAGTTTCGATAAGTTTGTATATGTATTTGCAGAGAAAACTAACTGGGTTATGCATGTAAGGATAAAATGATATTTTAAGAATGGATTGTGTAGATATTGTAGTTTCTATGCTACCATGTGATCGCTAGAAATTAGTTTTATTCTAAACTTTTTTGTTGCGATTTATATTAAATTTCGATAGGTACGGGGGTGAGTAGCCAAGTGTTACTTATCCTGACACTCCGGTTTATGTTAAATCCCAAACATAAATTGGGGATGTCACAAAAGTGGTCACTAACTCCATCTGTCCTATATGTCACTCGACAATGGAAGATGTTAGTCATGTGCTTTGGTTTTGTCTAGCGGCCTAAGATGCTTGGTCAGTCTGTTGTAAAAGACTACAAAAGATGAGTATTGTGACTATAGACTTTAAAGACATTTGTTCCACCTTTGTTGCTAAGCTGAGTGCAGAGGAATTTCAGGAAGTAGCTTTCTTGTGTAAACAAGCTTTGGCATGAAAGAAATAAGCATGTGCATACTCTCAGATTCTTGCATCCATCCTCTTTTGCATAGGGGACCAGACACGAGATTGACTTATTTAACAGTTTGGCTCAAGATCAGAGAGGCTCTTTTATTGCTTAGGGTTGTTCTCGCCAATTGAGGTGGTCTAAACCTCCTGAAGGTTACTTTAAGTTGAATTGGGATGTTGCAATTCGGAAATAGGATAGATTATTGGCATAGGGGCCATTGTTTGTGATTTTGAAGGTTGCACTATTGGTACTTTGCGTGCTAAGAGACCCTATCGTATATGCTCTCTGAGTGGTGAGGTTTTAGCTTTATTTTTGGCAGCTTTCTTTTGCAAAGATATTGGCATTCATAAGTTTCAATTAGAGGGGCATGCCCTAAATGTTGTTAATCTGCTGAAGAGCACTGCCACTGATTGGAGTTATGGAGGCCTGCTAATTGCTGACTCAAGGTCTATATTAGATTCGTTCTCAACTTGGTCGGTCTCACATGCCAAAAGGGAGTGCAACATGGCAGCACATACTCTGGCTCAATCAGCTCTGAATTGCATTGAAGACTTAGTTGATTTAGAGTCTATTCCAGAGTGCATTTCCCTTATTGTTGAGAAGGAGATGATGTTGCTTTTGTAAAGCTTCTGAGTGTACTCTCTCATTGTTTGAGAGGACTTGTTTGTATGTCTTATTTTATAATAAAAGCAGGTTCATTTCAATAATAATAAAAAAAAAAGACTCTAAAGCCGCTGAGTGTACTCTCTCTAGCATTCAATGCCATATAATAAATATATTGATGACCGTTACCCGTTTGGCAGATGGACCATGTGGGAAAGCGATCGATGTCTGTCTGCAATTTCATGTAAGGATCGAACATACTTTTATCGACGTTGTTGTTTCTCAAGTAGTCTCCTTTTTTCACAGTTTATCTTAGTTTATTTTAATTCATTTTATTTAATAATTATAATTTTTTTTTTAATTTTCATATAAAATAAAATAAATTTTAATTTTAATTTTAATTTTTAAATAAAAATAATATTAAAAAATAATATTTTAATAATATTTTATTCAATTTTTAATTTTCAAATTTTATTTTAATTCGTCCTATCTAATTTAAAAAACAAATCAAAGTATAAATATAATTAGGAGGCATATCTCTTGTTTTTTTTTTTTATGTACGTGTGCACTGCATTGACATTCCTCTTGCCTCCACGATAAAGGTCCATACAACCCCACAAAGTGAACGGCTCTACCACTTGACTCGCACTTTGACCAACACTCTTCTCTTTTAAGTAATTATTAAATATTTTTAAAATACGCAATATTCTCGTTCTATTGTAGAATATTATGTCAATTAAAACTATACTTGTTTCTATAGAAAAAAAGAAAGAAAGTATAATTGCATAAGTAATTTTAATTACATGACATTATGATAGGATGAGAGTTCCACATCTTCCATATTCCAAGAGACCTAATAATTTTTTTTTGTAATTCATTTACATAATAATCGTCTATTTATTATTCTAATCGTTATTATTGTTAGATCCGTGAGATGTACGAGAATTATACTCTATATAATCAGATGAAAAATAGTAATATACGTTTATAATTCAAGAGTATGAAAGAGAAAGAAAGGTGATTCTAATCGTTATTTAGATTTCACATTTTTTATCACCACAAATGGTAATATTAAAAAAGAAAATGACTGAAATAGAGAACCTAAGTTTAACCTTAAAAAAATTTTCAATTGGGGTTCAAGATTGAAGTGCTCAAAATATTAATGTAAATTAACTTCCGAATTATCTCCTATGTTGGGTAATTAAATAATGATAAATGCTGTTGGTCGGTCTGTCTAGTGAATGCCCAACAACATTCTTCCATTCAACAGTTGTCATGTAAGAAAAAAATACCTAAGCTTGGTAGCTTTCTCAGGAAGGAAATGCCAGCATAACCTCCTTCTTCCCCCCACTTTCGAAACCAGAGCCCGAACTAGACCTGGTGTCGATGTTGCCTGGTTTCGTTAAATTGCTGGCTCCAAGTGGTTGTTCCTTTTTACCCTTTTTCTCTTTTGTTTCTCTATCTATAATGGTTTTGAGAGATGGTCGTGGAGTTCAAGATGAAGTATAGAAACAACAATAACAGTGACTTCAGGGGCAAAAAAATGATAGAGAGGGAGAGTCGGAGAGCTCGAGAGACAGAGGGATTGAATTGCGGGGGGGAGGGGTTTGCATCAAGGGGTTTTGCACCAGGAGGGAGGGGTTTGACACTTCTTAGCGTAGGGGGTTTCGCATCCCCGGGAAAGGGGGGCATCAAGGGGTGTTTCACATCATGGGGAAGGAGACGCCGGTGCCGAAGGGAGGAGACCGACCCATTGTAGGGGTGGGGGAGGTCGAAGAACAAAATTTGGAGAGAGAGGGATTGAGGGGAAGATGTGTCATCATCTAGTGTAATAAATCTATTATAATATTTGTGAAATTGATGTGGCATAGTATTATTGAAGGGTTGTTAATTGAAGGGGACTAGCTGGACCTCCAGCTATTCTTTATTAAATAAATGCAAAGACAACAATTGAAAGCAAAGAAACATAGTGAAGGAGGAATCTCTAATTAGGTAGAACATCAATCATGTTTAAATGAAAAAAGATAAGTATTTTTATCTATATATTGTCATCATTATCTTGATATTTATTTGAATAATGTTATACACTACACTCATCTTATTTTCATCATATTAAGTAAGATGTGACACATTCATTACTATTGGATGACAAAGAAGCATGCAATAAATGATTATTCCATGGTAATAAATGTATCATATTTTACTTAGTACGATAAAAGTGGGATAGTAATATGGTATATATAATTTTTCTATTCATTTCTGATAATCAACTTTTTCCTAGAATTTCAAGACCACTTAAACTAATATCTATGATAATTAGGACTTGGAAAACCCTATACACCATACTAGCATCTTATTTTTATTTACTAAACGAGCACGTAACCCACGCAATGTGCAGACCTTTGTTTATATTGAATATTATGACTAAATATACAGATTAATGTAGAAATATACAGTGGCTTGATGAAAGTGAAAGAAAGTAAGAGCGAGAAGAAAATAAAGGAAAGAAAACTAAAATTTCAAAATATATACAGTTTAGAGTGGTTTTTTATTTTCCAATCATTGCCACTTCACACAGCACCTTCTCACACTTCGCACGGCACCATCTTAAATAATTTTTCTTCTACACGGTTATTCTTACCAGCCAACTGGTTAATTTCGTGGACCAACACATCTCCATCCAAGACACTCAGAGCGTGCTTTGAGACTGACAAACAATCAAATATCTGCTTCAGATAATGTTACCACATATGTAACGTTTTTTTATCATCTCTGCAAATTTACCACATGATTCGAAAAGCAGTAAAAGACTTGCAGATTTGGATCATTGTCCATGACTTCTTGCAACAGCCTTTGAGGATTTGAAATCCAATCCAACCTTTTACAACAATTTTAAATCCAACATCAGGATACAGCTAAGTTCTTTCACTCAGTACCATCTCAAATACATTTCCAATTCTTCCGATAGGATAAGAGAGTTTCAAATTTGCTTTTAGATGGTTATTCTTTCTATAATACATACATACATATATATATAATATTAACATGGCAGGAATATCACTATAAATACTATAAATAAGAAATGTAAGCAAGGTTCATACCCAAAAAAATAAATGCATAATGCATTTATGCAAGTTGCATTTTTATATGCTTGAAATGTGATGGCTCCCCATTTGTATTAGAGAGAGTGGTGACCACGCCATGTAGTATTTGGGCAGTATTAGTCAAGAATGTTCCAACTTACGCATATTCCTCTATTCAATCACCTAGTATCTGTGGTCCATCCCCATGTGCACATGCAATGGGATATTCAAATATCTAGAAAAATTAAATATCAGTTTAAGAATCGCCACTAAATGGCAACAACATTGCTTCCAGAAAAATTAAATAACAAAATTTATAATCAGTTTCATGACAGACACTTCATTATATGTATGTGCACAACAGCAAAAACATGGAATTCCAAATTAGATGGATCATTAGTGAGTTTAACCTTAAGGCTTCCTCTTGGAAACATGCATGACATTCTACTTAAAAGAGTCCAATCAACAATACAATCAATCTATAGAAAAAACTTGATCATAACCAATCTTCCAAGCACAAATCTTTATAAGCCTAACTCATCATTCGTAAACCAATAAACCAAAAAACCTGGTAGAAATATGAAGAAGTTATCATTTTTCCATGTTGGAAATTATAACATCTAGTTTCAATGCAAACCTATTAACTGGATTGTACAATATAGTACAATGTATTTGTTTCTTGTATTTTGAGGGAGTAAGCAACTTGGCCGTTCTAGAATCATCAGTCTGCTCTGTTTTGAGGACTCCCCTTTTTGTCTATTTATTCTTTCCATATTATATCCTTAACTTTCTTTTTTGAACTGGAATCTCCATATATGGTATAGTGGTTGCTTCTTCTTTAATATTGATGAACTATGTTTTACTTTTACACATGCTACTATGGTGTCTCATTGACGTTACACTTGACAATTGTCCAACTTTGTTTACCACATTCATGTGCAAATACATTTTTTGCTTTCCTGATACTAAAGTAATATCCGAAGTAATATGAAATGTCCATGCAATTACCATTAATGGGTTATGTATTTTTCATTGGATCTCGAGGCATAATATATAAAAGTGGTTTGAGCTGTATTCAATATTTTATGTTAAAAACAGTCTCTGCTTTATATCTTACTAATTCTCTCATTTGTCATTGCAAGTTGATGCTTGAATTTGAAATGTTCAGGTAGCTATTACAGAAGTTGAAAATGGATTATTTGCAGCAAGTTGCAAGCTTTAACCAAGAAGAAAAGAACCCCAAATCACAACAGAATCACACTTTGAAAAGCACAAAACTTTAAGAGATAAACGACGTGGAAGAAAAACCCATATCAGAAATACACTCTTAAGATCGAATATTAAAGGTAAAGCACCTCATCCAAATAAAAGTACCGTCACTCACAAATACCATTCAGACCCAAACTTCTCTGTCAAAAACGTCAGACAGAGATAAGGAAATCCATCAAGGCCAAACGTCAAAGCAAGCTTCAAATAGTAAATAGTAAAGACCGTACCTCTTTGGAACTGTGTTCTTACTGCAGTGAAATTTGTCAGCCTATGCCTCCATAGAAGTTCGACACACGCCAATAGCATGGATCTTGCCATCATCTGAACTACATAAACAGAAAATAAAACCATATGTTAATTTTTTTGAGTAATGCTTCAATTCTCGCATAAATAAGTTTTGTGGAGTTTTTTTTTTAAATGTTTCACTGCTCTGTTTAAAACCTACATGCATATATGTATCAACTAATTGAAGAAAGCAAAACCAAAAATCAGAATTGCCCCACTTCACAGTCTTGATAGTACATAAATCATTCTGACATTGTTATCGAAGATAATCACAAAAGGGTGTTTTCCTATAGCTTGTGCTCGATCTTGTTTTCTAATCCCAATGATATATATGTGCTCAGGAAGTGAGAATGAAAGCAAGAACATTGGAGGGAAAAGCATACCCAGTACTCTTTCGAGTGAGATGTGAAGAGGCTTATGCAGATATTTTGTGAATTCTGATGACTGCTGCATAGTGACTGGAGAGCAAATTCCATCAACTGTATGAAGGGTCCCCTCTGCCTCCTCTCTTTGCCACATGGGTTTTTAACCTAACCGTCGGATCTTTGAATAAGAACCCTAATTAGGTCAATATGAACCCAAAATTAAACGCCAATCAGAAAAAATCTAATCAAAATTTAGATAATCCAAACCCAAGATAATTTTCCCCCAAAACAAATCACCATATGCTTTGATTGCATATTTATTGGAGATTGGGAAAAAAGAAAGAAATAAAGGAAAAAGTACCAGAACTTTTGGATCTGATCTATTCGGAAGAGAGTTTTAAAGTCTGCGACGATATTTCCTTGAAATTTCAGGTGCGTGATTGAGGTAGGTTTGAGATTGGGCCTTAGCCTTCGATAATCGAGACTGGCATAGGTGGACGGATGAGAAAAAAGGACATGGTAGAGGTTAAGGGGTTGTTTCGCTTCTACGATGCCCTCATCAAGAGGGTGAGCATCTCTCTCTCTCTCGCTTCTTCTTTTAAACACATGCCTTCAATCTCCTTTCTTATTTCCTTCTTCACTGACATGCTTAAATCTCTTCGGTTGGTGAATTCAATTGCGTCTAAAAAAATCGAGGAAATAGAAAAACCTCAAATGTAGTTAAGGCAGAATGTAGTAACTTGCTCTGTGGCAGAAACAAAAACCTAGAACATTTTGGAAATGAAACCTAGGCAGTAAAAGATGTATTGGAGAACAATGGCTAAAGACAAACATACCGGTTGGACTTACCGATTCGGAGAAAGATCGAAGGGAGAGATGACGGTGAGAAAACATGAGGGAGGTCTGCGTCTGGGTATCGGTTGGTTTTTGCGGCAGAGAAGCAGGTTGGAGTAGAGGAGGGCGAAACTGGAGAAGACCCATTTGGCGAGGTACTCGTAATCGGAGAAACAACAGATGGTGGAGACTTTGAAAGGGATGGCTGAGTAGTCGACGGACAAATGGCAGAAGAATTGGTCTGTGAAGTCCGAGAAATGTATGAAGAAGGAGACTTTGTTGGTGGCATCGGCGTTTCTGAGAGAGTATGCGAAGGATTCTAAGAGATTTTAAGGATGATTTGCAACGGGTGAAGACGCCCCCCGAACCTCCAGCGCAACACTCCTTATAGTTCCATATACTCAGTACTGCCCAAGACTTGGGTGAAGGATCGAGTTGAATGATGGAGACTCGGCTGGAGATTGGGACTCGGTTTGTAGAGATGGGATTGACCGGGATGGAAAGGCATACGTTGCAGTAACCACATTTCTGGCCTGGGGGTAGGGATTCTAGAAGGGACGAAAGGAAAATGAAAGTAACGAACCTTTTTTAAAGTATAACTGCTCATTTTCGAAAACGGTTAGATAAACTTTTACCTTTTACCGCTTCGAGTTTTAATAATTTCCTTTTTATTTTATAGTATTTGAAATCCGGTTAACCAAGTTTTACGGTTTGATTGACAAATCAGCATAAGTGATTTGACTTTTATATATATAATAGATAATAGATAAATAGATAAGATGAAATACATTTAAATGTGTCACATCTTATTTAGTGAATAAAAATAGGATGCTAATGTATTGTATAGCATTACTCGACTAAGGCACTAATTAGACTAATAATTATGATAATTAGGACTTTTAGATAACCATTTATCTTTTATAGTCACCACAATCCTCACATGCTTTTATTATAATTATTTTTTCTAGGACTTTAAGAGTAGTTAACTACTATAATCATGTGCACTTTTTACTTTCCAAATCCTGGTAATTTGGGAAACGAAATGTACTTAAATAAAGCCATCACACGATTCTCAGATCTCTCTACGATGAGTGATTCACAAGCATCCTTGTGAGTGCCCTTTCCATCTCCAGACCTCCATAACCAAAAGCCTGAGTCATTGTTCACCTCACCCCCCTTGGTCACAACCTTTCCTCTTTGCCTCAACATCCTTATCATCAATTCTTTCCATTTTTTTTGTCTTTTGCAAACCTATCTTTAGAAAGCCATTTTCCAACATTTTTGTGTTCCACAAACTTCACAAAACCACACCCACAAACCCATTTTCAAAAGCCTAGTGCATATATATCTTCAAAGACTTCCAAACCTCACAAACCCACACCCCAACCTTGAACATCTTCAAAAACCTTCATTACAAATCATCTCTCACAAATCCACCATCACAATCCCTCTCCACGCTCACCCAAAACATACCCAAAAGCCGCGATTCGAAAAGCCTTTCATTCTTCAATTTTTTGAATACCACTCAAACTGCAACTCAAACAACCATTTCATCCAAACCCATCTCAAAACGATAGCCATATGGATCCAAGACTAGAAAACAAAGAACCAAAAGGGAAAAGGCAAGATTTTTGGTGGAAAAATCTAAACTTGGAACCAGAAGCGGTTACTAGTAATTTTTGGCCAAAAACAGAAGCAAAAATGGCTCAAAACTCTCCCTCCCAAAAATTTTTGATCTCTAACTTTGATAAGGCTTCTCAAACAAAATCAATTAAATTGTTCGCAAGTGTTGATAAAGCTGAGGTGACATATATCAACCTTCAAAGATAACATTTTATCCTTCCAATACATACATATTAACTTAATCCTTAATCGAAATCATCAAGCTCTATTAATATAGTTTATTTCTCCTTTCATCATCACATTTCATCATACATATCTCAAGCTAAAACCTAGATTACCACCTTACAAAACATAAAAACATAGTTTATTCATTTAACCAACATACCATATAAACAAATAGAAAGACCAATCACATAATTATGCCAAGAATACTAGATATAGTTCAAGGGAGGATTTACAATACCAGTATCATTAGCATCATGCTTCTTCATAAAATACTTTATTGCTTTTCATGAAAAGAGACTTTCATTTTTTTTAATTCTTGTTGACACGTATTTAAAACTTATCATGAACTTGAAACTTTTTAGAAAACGTTTCATGTCTTTTCTTATTCTTCATAACTTTACGTGTCATTCTTCTTATTCATATATTTCATTTAGGCTAGCATTTCTTATCATATTTGTCATATTGGATACATCACGGCTCTCCTATGCACCGTGTATTCGCTGCTGGTTACCGCATCACACTAAGGTGATAATCATAATCATAATCATAATCATAATCATTATCGGTCATTACACTTTTGTCGTTCTTAGCACCTACCAGTATTAGGTATGACCATGCTCTGCGAACCTTTAAAAAGGAACCATTTGTAGCTCGTTGACTGTTTTTCGTCGACTCAGGAGTTACCATTCTATTCTTAAGCTCTCCAGAGTGGCCAGAGAAGTTCCACTGGGACAATAACCCATCCCAGCCTTTGGAGTTCTTATAAAATATTTCTTATCTTATTTTCTTCTGATAAACATGATGACTCAAAGGACATAAAACTCATCACTTCAATGAGCATGCATGTGATATGTGACTTTCATGCAAAGCATGTAATTTATGAAACATATGAGGCATGCATTTCGAAAACTTGTCTTGATCATGTCACACTATGCAAACTTAGTCATATTTTAAGAATATCATATTCATTCAACCCAAAAGGGTAACAACCAAAACGTCTCTATTCCATACAATTATAGCCGAATTACTCAAAGGGTTTCCAAATTTAGTATCTCCTTCTCTTTTGTTCTATCAATTCATACATACCTCTATAAAAAAAAAAAAAATCAATTATCAAACTATTAAAGGGCTTAGCTATACCTTAGGAATTCCTTAGACCTATTACTCATTTGTTAACTTTCAAAACAAGAATTAAATTTACCTATAGCCTTTAACTCTTAAACCACTCAAAGTATCAAATCAACGTCATATCTTTATTCCAGAGATGAATACTTAGATTACTTCCTTTTAAACTCCTTAGGGCCAAATTACATCCACCCTTAAAGATAACACTTCAACATCTATCTCATAGAAAATAATTAAATCCACCATCCGACCAAAACTCATGCCTTATTAATGCAAAATATTTTAAATCTCAAAATTTATTTAGAAAATACTTACAATACGTTCGCTAAAAAAAAATCCCTAAAGATAGCGAAAATGCCGAACAACAACTCCACTCTTCCACCCACGAACTTGCCGCTAGAATTGCACCCAACGCGCCAACATAATTAAAACATAAAACATCATAAATAAATAAATATTATTACCGAAAATAATTAAAACATTTAACGTAACTAAAACAACACATATATAACAACTCAAATAACAACAAATAATATTCCGAACAAGATAATTTAAACACTTAAATGTAAATGCCTAAAATAAAATGAAATTATTAATTAACTAAACTACACATTGGAACATAAATAAAATAAAACAACATAAATAAATTAAGAGCAACACATAATTAATTAAATATTAAAACGAGTAAAAAGCTTACCAAAAGATATCCCAAGCAGTGAAATACGACAAATGAAACGGAGATTAAAAGACTATTAAAAACCCACTTGAAATTTTCGGATTACTAGGGTTTGAAAAGGACAAAAACTTCAAGTCTGAGTTGTGGGAAAAAGAGAGCTCGAAATTTACTCAAAAGGAAGCTAAAACATGGCATAGATAGGGGTTTGGTATGGGTTTTTCAGCAAGGGCCGATGGCCATTTATAGGCTGAAGAGCTTGTGTTTTGGACGCACAAAAATCACGTGACACACCAAAATAAAGTAGAGCTGCCATGGAAGAGATTCCTCACCTTTTTCAGATGAAAAATAGAGGAAGAAAACAATGGGTATCTCACTGTTTTAGGACGGTTTCGCGCACGTGAAGCACCGATCTTGGATGAACTCAGAGGGGGAATATTCATCTATGTACTGGGTATTTAGTAGAGCAACGCGTGGATGAAATTGAGAAAGAAAAAGCCGCAAGATTTGAACTTGATCATGGGTAAACAACGATGAATAGAGGACGAACAAGAAGAAGAAACGGGAAGAAGAACAACCCAACGCACGCGTGAAGGAGAAGAAGAAGGGTCTGGACTCAATAGGCCCCGCTTGGATTCAGAGATGAGATGAGTTGAGATGAGTTTAGATAAGTTTAGTTTATTTTTTAATATTATTATTATTTTGGGATTTGAAAAAGGTATATTGGGAATTGAAAAAGGTGTATTGGAAATTGAAAAAGGTGTATTGGGAATTGAAAAAGGTGTATAGGAATTTGTGTTTTATATAAAAAATTATAAAAATATAATAATGAAATGAAAATCAGTTGAGATGAGTTGAGATGAGCTGAGCTCACCTCTGAATCCAAGCGGGGCCTAAGTCCCTTAGCCAACAACAACGTTTAAGTTAGAAGGGAGGGCTAATTCCAATCAGCCATGGGTCGGGCCAGCTTGCAAACGGGCTTGGGCTTGGGGCATTAATCTAAAACAAACTTAATCCACCATAAAAACACACATATATACATATAAAAAAAGCCCATCTGAAATTTTTCCAAAATATAATAAATAAAACACATTAAATTAAATACTCACATAATAAAAAATAAAATATTTAATCTAAGCATTAAAATAAAAACACCACATTTAAAATAACAAGGAAAACAACATAACTCAATACTTGAACATAAAAACAATGTAAAACTATATTAGCAAATATTAGTTCCAATAACCCAATTATTTAAAATAACATAACCAATAAAAAGAATAACATGAAACAAATCACTGATTCGAAAAGGACCTAAACTCGAAAATACGAAAAAAAAAATACATACAATGGAATAAAGTAAAATAACCAAATAATAATCCAAATAGAAGCACTCTACAAAAGCTTAAACTCAAAATTAAGAAATTGAAATAAAGGCACCAAAATCTGAAAAACCCAATAAAACAAAATGCTCGATAGATAAAATAAAACACAACAAATTAAAGTATAACAGAACTAAAACAATTAAGCCAATATAATAATAATATTTAAATAAAACAACGAGCCAGAATAACTACTAGTAAAATAAACCACCAATAAAAATAATAATAATAAAAATAATACGTAGGGTATATAAAACCTGGGATCTCACAGTGTCAGATCGGGATTTTGGGTTCACATCTCGATTTTGGCAAAGTCTACAAAAGATGATGGGTACAAATCTGAATTTTAGCAGTGCGTATCATCCTCAAACGGATAGACAGACAAGAAGGACTATCTAGACTTTAGAAGATATGTTAGGAGCTTGTATCTTAGATTTTGGTGGTGATTGGGAAAGTCTTTTACCATTAATCGAATTTACTTATAATAATAGTTTTCAAGCCATCATTCAGATAGCGTCTTATGAAGCATTGTATGGAAGGAAATGCAAATCCCACATATATTGGGATGAAGTTGATGAAAGCAGTATTTTGGGACCTGAATACCTGCAAGAAGTCAAGGAACAGGTGGAAAGGATTAGAGATAGAATGAAGATATTGTAGAGCAGACTAAAGAGCTATGCAGATAATCGTAGAAGAGTTTTAGATTTTATGGTAGGCGACTGGGTATACTTAAAAGTCTTGCCCATGAAAGAAGTAGTGCGTTTTGGGAAAAAAGGAAAAATTAAGTCCTCGCTACACTGGACCTTATGAGATTCTAAAGAAAGTAGGGCCAGTAGCTTATCATCTAGCTTTACCTACTGAATTGCAAGGAGTTCATGATGTTTTCCACGTGTCTTCTTTAAAGAAAAGTTTAGGAGAAAGACCAGCGACAGTAATGGATCCAGGTCATATCAATCTACATCCCAATTTGACGTATGAAGAGTGGCCTATAAGGATTGAAGATCAGAAGGAACAAACGTTGCAAAATCCTATTATTTCGTTTGTTAAGGTACTTTGGAATGATCCCGCTTTCCAAGAATTTACTTGGAAACTTGAGAATATGATGAGGGCTAAATACCCTCATTTGTTTGAAAATTGATTGTGATTGATTGTATTCTAATTTGATTATGTATATATGTGGTGTGACTTTCATGAATTTAATATTTATTTCTTGTATGATATGATTGTTCAAATTCATTAATCGGTCTTATGCAGGAAACGGTTCGTACTAAGAAAATCATGAGAATGTCCGTAACCCCGGTAAAACAACTAAAAGAAAGATCAAAGAGATTAAGAGAAAGAATACATAGAGAGGGAGAAATTCATATAAAAGCAGAAAGACTAAAGAGATTAGAAAAGATTGAATAGCATCACACATAATGGATATAGATGATAAAGGGAATCCAGTATTCAGAAAAGTTATACTTGGAAAAGAAAGACAACCGGCTAGGAGGGAATTACTAAAAGAGAATTTTTATGAAGAATATATAAAGGAAAATTAGTTGCAGTTGAGTTTTCAGATGATTCTAAAGAGCGTAGGCATTAGAACGTGGAAGGACCAGTTATAATAAAAACTGAAGAAGAAATATGCTTAAACTACAAGAAATAAGTGTCAACATGTACTATGACCCAGATTTAGACACAATTTTTTATTTTTCACAAGACTCATTGTCCCTAGAAGAAAAAGTACCTACATCTTCAAAAGAGTCAACTGCTGCTAGTAACCAAGGTACAAGCCTTTTATATTGAGTTCTTTAAAATTTCGACTTATCAATTTCGAGGATGAAATCTTTATTTTAAGGGGGGGGGAGGATGTAATAACCCTTCCTTTTAAAAAGTCTTCCTTAGGTTAAATATTTATTTAGAGGTCATTTTAATATTTTATGGGATTTGTTTTAGAAACATATGGTGTTTAGGTATTGAAACCCAAGTAGGGATATTTAAGCTATTGGATGAAAATTATGAATTATGATCAAATTTTGGAAATTAGAACAAGGTAACAATTAGAGAATTTAAATTTGGACTTAGAAAGAGATGATTTTCGAAAGTTCAAAGGGATATTTTAGAAAATCATCTCTTTATGACAGGGACAGCGATATGTAACGCCTGGATGACTGATGAGTTATATGTTTGGCCAAACTGATGCGTCATGTTAAGAGAACCCAACAGGGATGGAGATATGTAACGCTCGTCGATGTTAATTAATAAGTAAGACCCACAAGATTAAGAAAGTAAATAAATGAAAATAAAAGTGTAAGTATATATGGTGGGTCTATGAAAAGTATAAGTCGATATAAGAAGTAAAAATGTGAGTCATGCATGTGTCCCATTATGCATTTCATAAGTTACATGTTATGTATGTTAATAGTCTATTTTGTCTATACTTCATTAAGTTAGTTGTGTACTTACTGAGATTTCCAAGAAAATCTCACTCTTGGGTGTTTCTATATTTTTTTTGGCATATGAATTATTATTGTAGGAATTGATGATGGAAAAGGGCAAGGCCCCTATGTTTCTAAAGGTCGAGAGGAGCCCTAAGAGGCCTTCTGTCTTATCGCTTTTTGACCATTTTGACTCTCCCATTTATGATATTTATGATCATCTAATGGGGGTTTGGAGACATGGAACGTCCGCATTTTTAGAGGAGCAGCGACGTACTGGGTGTTGCCTGACGTTAGGTTTAGATGGCTCATTGTCCATATGCAGAGTCTACACGACACCGTATGGACAATATCTTTGTCGAGATTTTTGTACTAGTCTGGATATGTTTCGTTATGGGAGAGAGTTTCCTGAAGTTAAGAAGGAGCCGAGGTGGCTCTAAAGTTGTATTTGGATAAATTATGTATGTCTATGAAAAAGAAAACTAATTGGATTATGTATATTAGTACAATATTATGTTATTATGAATGTGATGTTATGGATATTATGGTTATATTTTACCATGTGATCATTAGTTACTCCGTGAACGTTTTTATTTACACATTCTACCGCTACGATTCTCATTGCACTTGATAGTAAGTTTAGGTGCATGCATTGAACTTTCGATATGTATGAGGGGTAAGTAGCCGAGTATTACTTACCTTGACTCTTCAATTTACGTTAAAATCCCAAGCGTAAATTGAGGACATCACATATGATCAAAAAGTGCATACTGGAAAGTCATCCATTTAATTCAGCCACAATACAACTCTCCAGGACAGAAAGGAAATAAAATAATCACCACAGTTAATCCTATTAAGACTATCAGGCTTTCTGAGGAACATCTTGATCATCATGACCCTTGCGTTCCAGCTTCCAATATACTAAGTCAAGAATAAAATACCCTGGAACCTTTATCCATTCCTAGATCTAAAAAATTGTTCTTTCAAGAGGTACAGGAAAAAATCAATCAAAATCTTGAAGGGTGATAGGTAGAACCGCTTTCACAAGTAGGTAGAACTACTTTGATCAGAGTAGTTGCTAGTACCATCCCTTCTTATCTAATGTCTACCATGTGGATCCCTCAAAACACTTCTAAAAACATTGACAAGTCTTTCAAGATATCCTGGTGGGGTTTCAAAGTGAATAAAACTCATAATTTGACTCCAAAATCTTGGAAGACTATTTGCCAACCCAAGTCTATTAGAGGTCTGGGAGTTAGACTAACAACAACTTCAAAAGAGCTCTTGTTTGCAAGTTAAGTTGGCAAATGATTAATGGTAGCACCTCAAATTGGAAAATTTTACTTGTTAATAAATATCTCAAGAATAACTCTTTCCTTGACACCTCTCCAAAAGTGATTGATTCTTGGTTGTGGAAAGGGATCTTATAACAAAGTGATTTCCTTAGGAGAAGTTTTTGTCATTAGATTAATAATGGTATCAAAACAAAAGTGTAGATTGATACATGGATCCCCAGTCTTGATTCTTTTACTCCCACCCCTCAAGATGAGACCATTTTCAATGACCCCACTCTTAAATTCTCAGAACTCACATTAGAGGAACCTAGAAGGTGGAATGACATGCTTCTACATACTCTCTTCAATCAAAACACTATTAATGAGATTACAAAGATTCCCACAGCTCAGTTTAATTTTCATTCTAAAGAGGATAGAATAATATGGACCAATCACACTTCAGGAATTTTTTTTGTGAAATCTGCTCATATGGCCCCTTAACATAACCACAGAAAACAACTGGTTGAATATCAGTTCTAAACCTAAAAGAATGTGTGCAAGATTAAGATTCAAGATAGGCTAAAAATGCTCACCTGGAAAATCTTGAATAATATTCTCCCAACAAGAGATTTGGTTAAAAAATTCATTCCCTTAACAGATGATCAATCCTGCTACCCCTATGTGAATCTGAGGAAGAAACACTTAACCATTTATTCCTAAGATGCCGTATCTCTAGGATTTTATGGAGACAAGCACCTTGGCCACTTGATATTTCCTTATATGCAAATAGAGGCATTGTAAACTAGATTGAGTGCATTGTTAATTCCCCCCAAAACATCGGTATTCCAAGTCAAGATAATCACAACTTCCAATTATTTGCTATAATCTAAATGGACAATATCTGGCTTCTTCGAAACAAAGTTGTTCATGAGTTATGTATTCCTAGAATTAAGAACTTTGTGACAGGAATCATTAAGAAATTCAAAGATCATTGTAATGCATGGGGTAATAAAAAACTTTGTAACCATGTGTATGAAAAAGGTTATTCCAGCAGGCCATTATATTTCAACATTTGATGTGGCAGTTAGGGATGCTAGAAGTACTACTATGCTAGTGTGCAAATCACCAGATGATGAGTTGGGTTTTGTTAAAACCAGCTTTATCAAGTCAAAGAATGCCAACCAAGGAGAAGCTACAATAGTACTTCTCTTGTCTTGCTTGTGACTAAGTTTTTGAGGGGGTCGATGAGTCTTGTAGACTCCACGCCTTTTTTCAATTGGCATTGTGACCAAGAGCTTGTCTTGTTGGTGACTAACTTTTTAAGGGGGTCTTGTAACCTCCACGTCCTTTTTCAATATCCACCGCGACCAAGAATTTGTCTTATTGGTGACTAACTTTTTGAGAGGGTCATGGGGTCTTGTGGCTTCCGTGCCCTTCTTCAATTTGCACCGCGACCAAGATCTTGTTCTTGTTGGTGACTAACTGTGACAATCCAGAATTTTCATTATATATTATATATAGGGGTAATTTTGGTGTTTTAATTTCTTTACAAAGAATTGGGTTGGACTTGGGCTTAAACCTTGAAGGTGTGGCATGTGAATGGGCTTAAAGAACAGTGGAAAGGTCCAAAAGCCCACTAAGAGGTGGCTTGGCCGACCACCCTATGACCATACAATGTTTAGGACTTGGTCAAATGGTAGGGACACTTGGCACACTTAGAAGAGTCTTCTTTAGTCTTCAAAGACTGATAGGTTATGAGAGAAAGAACTTGTGAATGGAAGGTTTAACTAGTTGATTTCTTGGAAAAGATTGTAATTGAGACTAGTGGGGATTGTGATCTTGGGGAGACTTGGGAATAAGTTGACTAATGAGTGAGTGAGTTGTCTGTCAAGAGATGGCATCATTGGAAAGAGGAAATGGTGGTTGGAAGCAAAAGAAGTTTTGGATGATGCAAGGAGAGGTGAAAGCCGACTCTTCGCCTTTTGTTTCTCCATGTGCTACCCAATCTAGGTGAATGACTTATGAGGATCTTGTAAGAGTGAGTGACTAGTGATATGTGGAGTGACTTGTGAGTGAAAGTGGGATTGAGTGACAAGAGGAGATGACTTACCTTGAGGGAGAAGCTTCGGCTAAGGTGGTTGAGTGTGGGATCCGATGGCCTTAACCCCCCCCCCCTTGCTTTCTTGGTACTTTCACATCATGAGAAGGAGATCTTCTCAAGTAAGATAGGCATAATTGGATCCTAGTTGATAGGGATATGTTTTAGGATTGGCTAGGAGCTACTCACTTTTGGTTTCCTTCCCATGAGCTTCAGCAATGCCACTTTGGTGCTAGCCGACTATGCCAAAGCCCATACCTTATCATTGCTTCTTCCATCTATCAACCTTACCTGTCCATCATGTGTCTTTCAACCTAGGAAGAGTGGAGTGCCCTAGGACCCTAGAGAGAGCACGTCATGGCCGAATATAGCTTGGCCATTTCACCACATGTTTGTTTTCCTCCCACTCTCAAAACTCTCAGCCACATCTCTCTCTCAACTCCCTCTACTTTCTTTTGTGTTTTCTCTCCACCCAAAGAACACTCATCCTAAGCTAAACTTGAGTTTTAATCAAGGTTTTCTTGAGTGGAAGCATCACTTGGAGAGGTAAGCAAGTATTTGAGCCCCTTTCATCTTTCCATGCATAGATTCTTAGGTTTTTCTTCCTACACATGAAACCTTACGTTTCTTTTATTTTCTCATGCCTCCATGCTTTTGGTTTTAGATTTAATCTTGCTATTTTAATTTTTTTTTTCAGATTTATCATTTTACTACACTTGGATTTTTGTAAGTACATCTTTGACCTAACCCTAGCATTCCTTGTATATGTGTAAAGTGAATGGATTGTTGTGATAGTTGTTGAATGCTTGGTGTTTCTAGGTTGGTTATTTGAAGAGTTTCCTTATACATCTATACAATATTCCATGCTTGGTTAAGATAGTGTTTTAGGCTTGTAATTTGTAATGTGTTGGTGGTTGTAGCTATCTTTGTTAGAAAGGAAATATAAAGAATATGTTGTGTTTAGTGGCTAATGCATGTGAGATCATGATAAGGTTTTTGGTTGTTGAAAACTTGCCTAAAGATCATGTATATGTTTCGGCCATGAAGGGTTTTGGGGTTAGAATTTTCAATACTTGACTATTCATTCGTGTAATGACCTTGTATTGGATGCTTGAGAAATCTAGAGACATGAAACTAGGAGAACCTATTAGTACAAATCTTAAAGAAAGTCAAGTTTTATGTAAGTTATTATGGGTAAGTACATGTGCACGAATCTAGTCACGAGTCTCATATGCATGACACATGTATGATTTTGGTATTCATTATATGTATGATTGTGATGCTTTCGTTAGGATATCTGTGTACTTACTGAGATTTGTCGAAATCTCATCCCTTTAATTTTCAACTATTGTTCCTCTTTAGGGCGATAGAAATGGTTGTAGGTGGTGATGGTCTCGATGAGTCTGACTCCCCAAGAGACTCTTCTGACCCCTGAGGGTCTGGTGGTTTCCTCTTCTTTTGACACTGTGACCCCCATTTTATATGACTGCCTTATATCGGATATGCGGAGGAGTGTGCTCATTCAGGCTGCCAACCACCATTGCGTTGGATGCTGCCTCACCTTGTAGACTGATGGGTCCTTGTACTTGGATCGCGTCTACACCTCAGTGGCAGGGACGGGTTCCAGCGTGGAGGTTCCCGTTGTTTTGAGAAAGTTTGATATGTGGAGAATCCGATACATTTGGTGATGTATATATATATATATGTAGTTTATTTTGGGAATTTACTTTTAGTTATTCCATGTGACTTGCGGCAAATTTTATGTTCCTTGTCTAGAGTTTCTCTACTTGATCTTTTTTCGTTGCGAAATTTCTTAAACACTGCTTTTAAGTTAGATGTATGCTTTTATTTATGTTATGAACGTAGGGTAAGTATCCCTGTGTTACTTATCCCCGATGTCTTGGTTTACGTGCAATCCCAAGCGTAAGCGGGAGCTTCGACAGCGGTGGTATCAGAGCATTACGTCTCTGGGTAAAACCACAAGTCCTAGGAAAAAAATCACATGGTATTCAGATAGGCTGTGATCTTCTAGAGATAGGCTTAAACTTTTAGAATGGTTGGTTAAAGTTGATGTTTGTGTATTGTTGGAGCCTCGGGTGGTAAGATTTGGAGTTGCGAGCGACGGGCTGTGCGTTTTAGGAAGAAATTATGGCAAGAGGATGACGAAGTACCCCTACTCCGAGGGAATACTCTGAGACCTGTGGCCAGAAGTAGAGAATACCCCAGTGGTTAATCCTACTAGAAAAGAAGAGAGACGGGTTCTGAATGCCCCATTAGAAGGCAGACAGGCGATAGCAGAAGCTATCCACCAAATGATGGAATTCATGAGGAATTAAATGGAGGAAGGCATATGTCATCAGAATACTGGAGGAGGAATGCAAGGATGCCCATATGAGAGATTTCTGGTCTATCGATACCCGAGTTTCGTAGGAACGGAATGAGCCCTAAAAGCGGACATATAGATTATGGACCTAGAACGCACCTTTGAGATTAGCCGTTGCATGGAATCCCAGAAGGTGCAGTATGCCGGACACCTACTGCAAGGGGAAGCCAAAATGTGGTGGGACACAAAGAGGGAGCTGTTGAAACAAGCACTAGAAGAAAATGTGGTTCCCACCTGAGAGCGATTTAAGGAGTTCGGCAATCGCTTTTTTCCTGAATTGGTAAAGCAATGTAAGGCCTTAGAATTCACCATGTTAGAGCAAGGTAGTATGACGGTGGAGCAGTATGTGGCTCGGTTCTTGGAGCTGGCTAGGTTAGCCCCTCTTTTGGTTGCTACCGAGAAGATATGGGTGCAAAATTTCAAGAAGGACTACGATCGAGGATTCGCAATTAAGTGGCATGTCTGCAAATCGAAGACTTTCAAGAGCTGGTGAATGTAGCATCTATCGCTGAGGCGGAACAGAAAAGCCTGATTATGCAGACCCAGATGTATAAGAAGAGGGAATTTCCCTACTCCTCAGGGAAGGACGCTGGCAAGAGAAGGAATATTCACCTTGTAGATAAGGGGAAGGGCAAAGTGATTGGTCCAGGAGCACAGGTTGCGCTACCACCTTGTTGATGATGCGGATGACCACATAGAAGCGAATACAGAGTGGCGACAGGAGCAAGTTTCCGATGTGGTCAGGTAGGCCACATGATTCGAGACTGTCCCCAGATGGCCTCTGGTGGGGCTGCAGCGCCCAAAGGAAAGGTGAAGACCCCTATGAAGGCAAAGGTGTACACAATTACACCGGGAGAAGTTGATGTTGAAGCTAAGGAAGCTGTTAATGTTGGCATCATCACTGGTAAGATTAACTTAATGCAAAATATGGTGTATGCATTGTTTGACTTTGGAGCGACGAGGTCTTTTATTTCGTATGATTATGTATGGAAGTGTAAGTTAGATGTAGAGTCCTTTGCCCAAGAGGTTCTGGTATCGATCCTTGATGGAAAGGTAATCGAATAGTGAGGAATTGTCCATTAGAGGTTGCGGGGTTGAAGTTAACTGCTAATTTGGTAGTTTTTCACCTGATGGGATTTGATTTAATTTTGGGCATGGATTGGTTATATGAGCATTACGCTAAGATTGACTGTCGAAAAATGGAAATAGTGTTTGATTTACCCACAATGGAGAAACTTTGTTACATGGGGGAAATAATTAATTCTGTTTCCTCAATCGTGATGGCGAAAAGGATAGCAAAGGGTATGAAAGGGTGAGCGGAGATGTTTTTAGTGGTAACACTGAATTCTCTAAAGGAAGCTAAAGGTGTCAAAGGAATCCTAGTAGTAGAAGATTTCCCTCAAGTATTCTCAGACGATCTACCTGGATTGCCCCCAAATCGGGAGACGGAGTTTGCAATTGAATTGGAACCTACCACGATTCTAGTCCACAAAGCACCCTATAGGATGGCACCAATTGAACTGAAGCAGTTAAAGGAGGAGATCGAGGAACTACTAGAGAAAGGATTTATACGACCTAGTTCATCGCCGTGGGGAGCCCCAGTCTTGTTCATAAAGAAGAAAGACGGGACAATGCGTATGTGCATTGATTATAGAGAGCTTAATAAAGTCACCATCAAGAATAAGTATTCGCTACCTCGGATAGACGACTTGTTGGACCAACTACAAGGAGCGTCAGTGTTTTCCAAGATAGACCTCAGATCAGGTTATCATCAGCTTAAGATTAAGGAGCAAGATGTGCCCAAGACTGCCTCCCGGGCTCGATATGGACATTTTGAATTCTTAGTTATGCTGTTCGGATAAACAAATGCCTCAGCAACATTCATGGATCTGATGAATCGGATTTTTAGGCAGTATCTAGATAGCTTTGTGGTGGTCTTCATTGATGACATTTTGATATATTCTTGAAGTGACGAAGAACATAAAGAGTACCTGTTGATTGCGCTGGGAATTCTACAGGAGCACCAACTATGCCAAACTTAGTAAGTGTGAGGTTTGGTTTCGAAAAGTTAAGTTTTTGGGTCATGATGAGTGCACAAAAATGCACTCTAAATACTCTATTTAAATGCTAAAAGAAATGAGAAAATAATGAATATAACTCATGTTATTAAAATTAATGGTCATTTATCTTGAAATAGATATAAGCATGATTTAATATATTGATGAGAATATAAAATGCCATATTTTTCTCTCTTAATGTTTAATATTTTATTCTTATTTGATGCCTAAATATACTCATTATTCTTACATTTTGATTTAGGACACAAATAGAGGCATTAGGAGCAAATGAAGATAATTGCGGAATTTTAGACAGTTCTGACGTATTTTCGTAATATGGGCATAACTCTCTCATCCAATCTCCGATTGAGCTGATTCAAGATGATATAGAACCGCAAGAGAAATATCTATAACTTTTATGTTTTATGTTTTAAGAGATATCCACTCAATCCAAGACAAAATCGACCATCAAGTGGACGCACCTGCACTTGACGTTCCTGGATATTTTTCAGCCACTTGCATCAAATCCAAATGTCATCATAATATTTTCCAGCAAGCACTCCTACACCAACTTGGAAATGCAATGATCAATTCATATGCAAGATGAAGTGCACTCAAGTTTCTTCAAGACAAATTATTTGACTACAAGATATTAAGTCATACAAGACAACTAATGGGTAGAGAAGCAAAATTGAAACACTCAACCTACAAGCAAAATCCAGCTCATGCATAGTGGGAAAACAAATGATCAAAATGACAACTCACAAGTCACTTGGATTCAAGAATGGCACATGGCAAAACAAGTTGAAATTGTGATGATTTTGTCATGACAACTTGCATGAAGGATGCTTATAAATAGAAGGGAGGGGTGTGTGTTCTAAGACAATGCTTAGTGTGGGAGGATGCTTTGGAAGAGCCATTATTTTGAGAGCTTGAGAAAAGAAAAGAAAAACCAAAGAAGAGAGAAGAAAATAATGGTTGGCTCTTCCATATTATCCCTTGGAGAATTTTTGTTGCATATTTTCAATATGTGTAACTAAATTCTCAAGGAGGGCTAGGGATGAACTTGTGTGTGATGGTATTTGTAATTTATTTTTGATTCATGTATTTGGTCTTTAAATATTAAAACTCTTTTGTTCTATTATTCTCAATTTATTTGTGATGTTTTTCGTCTTCAAATAATTATAGAATCTATTTCGTTTATGGATTCAGTCATGCTTTTTCTATTGAGTGAATTAGTTCTATAATTATGTTTGGAGCAATTGATTATCTATATTGATTTAATTCTCTGCTGCAATATCGCCTCTTGGGTATATTGTCGTCGTTGGATTTTCTCAATGTCGATAACAATTTATGAGAGTTAAGCGCGAAGAATGATTTTTCAAAGAGTTACATGTGATTTAAATTTTGGTTATTAATGTTATATCTTCCGATTAAGAATTTGGACATAGAATTCTTAATTGAGTTATCAATGAATTAAGAATAAATTTGAATACCACAAATACACAAGGAATTCTCTACGCTCTACTTTTCGTCTCATTTTTATACTTTTCAAATTACTCATTTAGTTTTAATTTACGTCACAATCTAAAATTTACTTTTCGTACTCGTCTAAATCTTTTTGTTAATTTCATTACTATTCTTCAATTTCTCAATCCATCTCCCTGTGGAATCGACACCCCAAAGCTATACTGCAAACGACCGCGTTATTCTTTGGGCGTAATCAAATTTTGGCGCCGTTGCCGGGGAGACGGTAGAAGAATTTGTAGTTTTTTTTAGTAGTTTGTAAAAAAAAAAAAAAAAAAAAAAAAAAAAAGCGGTAACTTCGTTCATTTTCTTTTTAGCTTTCTGCATCTTTATTTTATTTTACTTTTCTTTTCGTAATTTTTTTTTTTTTTTTTTTTTAGTATTACGCTTTTCTTTACTTTGCATGCGCAGGTACAGAGACGCTTTTGGACGGTTTGCTAGTAGACCCGTGCTAGAATCAAATTCAGAATCTAATTTTTCTAATCGCTTGTTTGATAATTCTTCCAATTCTGACGCGATGAGTGAACACGTGGACCAACCTGTTAGAACCCTCCAAGATTATCTTCATCCCGCACGAACAGCCACACCATCCTGTATTATGTTCTCACCTAATGTTCGTCATGTAGATTTCAAAACAGGAATGATACAATTACTTCCGACTTTCCATGGTCTAGAAAATGAAAACCCCTATGTTCATATTAGGGAATTTGAGGAAGTAGTTGCAACATTCCACAATCAAAATACCACTGACGACACGGTAAGGCTAAAGTTCTTTCCTTTTTCTTTGAAAGATAAAGCTAAGAGTTGGTTGTACTCACTAAGACCACGGTCTATTGGAACATGGAGTGAGATGACTCAAGTGTTTTTCAATAAATACTTTCCCCAACATAAGACCAATGCTTTAAAAAGACAAATCTCTACCTTTGCACAAAAGGATAGTGAGACTTTGTACCAGTCTTGGGAAAGATTTAAAGAATTACTGAGTATGTGTCCCCACCATGGATATGAGAATTGGCGCTTAGTGAGTTATTTCTATGAAGGGCTTACGCCCAGGGAACGTCAATTCGTGGAAATGATGTGCAATGGAGAATTTTTACAGAAAAATCCCGATGAGGCCATAGAGTACCTCAATGAGCTTGCTGAAAAAGCTCATACTTGGACTGGACCTAGTGCTACTGATAGCACAAATAGGTCACGACCTACAGGAAACTTGAGTGGTGGTATTTACCATCTAAGGGAGGAGGATAACCTTAAGGCTAAGGTTGAAATGCTCACCAGAGAATTAGAGTTATTGAAAACCAAAAACTCAAAACCAACATACATGGCTAATCATGCAAACTCTTTTGGGTCATGTGTTGTCTGTGGTGGGGTAGATCATCATGCCCAAGACTGTCCTACACATGCTAACATGAGAGGATGGCGTAATCATCCCAACTTCAGCTGGAAGTCTGAAAACCAACAGCTTGCACAGTCTGCACAGCCTTCTAGATCATATTCTGCACCATACCATGCACCTCAATCTTCTAGAAATTCTTTAGAAGACACTTTGCATGCATTTATTAAAGTACAGGATAAGACTAACCAAAAATTTGAGTCTTTAATTATGCAGGTTGTTGAAGAACAAAAGGAGATAAAGAGCCAAGTGTCTAAAATAACGAGCTTCTTGAGTGCAAATGAGCAAGGTAAGTTCCGTTCTCAAGCTCAGTCTATACCTCATGATCAACATATGGCACAAGAAACTGTGAAGAATGACGAGTGCCATCAGACATACATGATTGACTCACTCATAGACAGGGAAGTTTTCACAACTCATGATTCTGATCCCCTTGAGAATTTTATTGTTGATTTTGAGTTTAATCCTATCAGTGATTCGTCTGATGTAGCTAATATTTGTGAAATTTTTGACAATACTCAAGATTATAGCACACGGGCTTGGCAACTGAAGTTTAAGGAGTTGCTTGAGAAAAATGAAAAACAGATTCCTTCAAGTGGGCAAGTACCAAAAGTTAATCTAAAGCCTTGCCACCTACCTGTGAAGCTCGAGGACCGAGTTTATTGGGCAAATAAGTGTTTCATTTTTGACCCAGGAGGAATAGTTCAAGAAGTAGAAGATAGTCCGGTTGTAGACTTGGTCTATCAACTTTGACCACATTATGCAACAATAATTATTATTATTATTATCTTGTTTGTTTTGTTTTATTTTTGTTTACTACTATTTTCTTTATTTTTGTTTGCAGGATAGTTTCATTTTGTCATTTCAGATCACCACTTTTGACGCTTAGCGAGCTACCCAAAATTTGATTACGCCCAAAGAATAACGCGGTCGTTTGCAGTATAGCTTTGGGGTGTCGATTCCACAGGGAGATGGATTGAGAAATTGAAGAATAGTAATGAAATTAAAATAAAGATTTAGACGAGTACGAAAAGTAAATTTTAGATTGTGACGTAAATTAAAACTAAATGAGTAATTTGAAAAGTATAAAAATGAGACGAAAAGTAGAGCGTAGAGAATTCCTTGTGTATTTGTGGTATTCAAATTTATTCTTAATTCATTGATAACTCAATTAAGAATTCTATGTCCAAATTCTTAATCGGAAGATATAACATTAATAACCAAAATTTAAATCACATGTAACTCTTTGAAAAATCATTCTTCGCGCTTAACTCTCATAAATTGTTATCGATATTGAGAAAATCCAACGACGACAATATACCCAAGAGGCGATATTGCAGCAGAGAATTAAATCAATATAGATAATCAATTGCTCCAAACATAATTATAGAACTAATTCACTCAATAGAAAAAGCATGACTGAATCCATAAACGAAATAGATTCTATAATTATTTGAAGACGAAAAACATCACAAATAAATTGAGAATAATAGAACAAAAGAGTTTTAATATTTAAAGACCAAATACATGAATCAAAAATAAATTACAAATACCATCACACACAAGTTCATCCCTAGCCCTCCTTGAGAATTTAGTTACACATATTGAAAATATGCAACAAAAATTCTCCAAGGGATAATATGGAAGAGCCAACCATTATTTTCTTCTCTCTTCTTTGGTTTTTCTTTTCTTTTCTCAAGCTCTCAAAATAATGGCTCTTCCAAAGCATCCTCCCACACTAAGCATTGTCTTAGAACACACACCCCTCCCTTCTATTTATAAGCATCCTTCATGCAAGTTGTCATGACAAAATCATCACAATTTCAACTTGTTTTGCCATGTGCCATTCTTGAATCCAAGTGACTTGTGAGTTGTCATTTTGATCATTTGTTTTCCCACTATGCATGAGCTGGATTTTGCTTGTAGGTTGAGTGTTTCAATTTTGCTTCTCTACCCATTAGTTGTCTTGTATGACTTAATATCTTGTAGTCAAATAATTTGTCTTGAAGAAACTTGAGTGCACTTCATCTTGCATATGAATTGATCATTGCATTTCCAAGTTGGTGTAGGAGTGCTTGCTGGAAAATATTATGATGACATTTGGATTTGATGCAAGTGGCTGAAAAATATCCAGGAACGTCAAGTGCAGGTGCGTCCACTTGATGGTCGATTTTGTCTTGGATTGAGTGGATATCTCTTAAAACATAAAACATAAAAGTTATAGATATTTCTCTTGCGGTTCTATATCATCTTGAATCAGCTCAATCGGAGATTGGATGAGAGAGTTATGCCCATATTACGAAAATACGTCAGAACTGTCTAAAATTCCGCAATTATCTTCATTTGCTCCTAATGCCTCTATTTGTGTCCTAAATCAAAATGTAAGAATAATGAGTATATTTAGGCATCAAATAAGAATAAAATATTAAACATTAAGAGAGAAAAATATGGCATTTTATATTCTCATCAATATATTAAATCATGCTTATATCTATTTCAAGATAAATGACCATTAATTTTAATAACATGAGTTATATTCATTATTTTCTCATTTCTTTTAGCATTTAAATAGAGTATTTAGAGTGCATTTTTGTGCACTCATCACACCCCCCAACTTACTCATTGCTAGTCCCTAGCAATTTTCATGCAAAATGATGAGAAAGACCAAAGAAAATCACACATAGGGGCCATCAAGACACATTTTTCAAATTTACATATCAAAACAATCTTAGAAATTCAATAACCCTTTCACAAGTAATTCAAATATAGCAATCCACAGAGTGTGTATGTGTTCCAAACTATTTTTATCAAATCAGAGGTTTCGACACATGCAACATTAGAATATCTTAAGCAAAAAGGTTCAACTCCATAACTCACGGGTATAGAAGTGTTTCATGTAAGGGTTCTCTCTATGGAGTTGACAAAGGTGTACATTTACTCTCATGGAAATTTAGCCAATTATATATAAGTAACAAGTAAACATTGATCTTATGATAGGAATACTAACAAATGAGATTTCCGCCATTCTTTCCACAAGCATACTTCGGATCGGAAAAATCAACACAAAGGGTTGTAATGTGGCTTAGGGTTGGGGTTCATAAGAAGAAAAGGTGAAGAGGTTTCAAAAACTTCCAAGTATACACAAAAGGGAATTTGTTAAATTTTTCAGTAGACTATACTTTCCTTTTGATGTACTTTTCAATTTTTTAGATTTTTGACTAAGTACACTTTTCCATCTTCTTTTGCCACTGGTGTCTTCGCAATTTGATGAACTCTTTCATGAATAATTTGATGGACACATCTAGCACCATGCCATTTTTGTCATCGTTTTCCTTTTTTTTTTTTTTTTTTTAAATGATAATTTCACACCTAGTACACACTTGGAAGTAAAATGGTAGGAAAATATAGTGTATAAGCTATACTCCAATGTGGAGAGGTATGGATGATGTAGATATGAAAAGAAAAGGCCATATGTGTATATTGGCTCAAAATTGGCTGCTAGGGGTATATGATGAAAATGGTCAGCTTGAAAGGCTCAAACGTTAATCCTAAGTTGACTTTCGTCATATCCCAAGTATATCCACCATCTTACCACAAACCATGTAATGATATTCTCAAAAGAAGTGTCAAATTCAACAGATCAATGGATACTTATCACAATTTCTGTATTTGTAAGCTCTCAATTCTCACAAAATTCACATGAATACTTGAGCAAAATAATTCTTTAGTTACATGTGTCAAATCACCATATTACCACAAAGTTTGGAGAAGTGCATAAATGGTTCTGTGGATACTTTAGCAAAATGATTTAAGATGGGTTTGTTGAATTCACCAAGATGGTTATGAATGAGTATGAGTATCATGTGTGAAAAGATGCCTGTGTGAAAAAAATTTGGCAATTTTTTATATATTGATTGAAATATGCCACAGAGTTTAGATAACAGATTTGTATTCCCACCCCCCAACTTAAATGAAACATTGTCCTCAATGTTTAAGAATCAGAATTGAATAACTAAACAGGGTAGAATACACCTGATGTGGGATGTGGGTGGCTTGCTTGGCATCAAAGATGGTATTTGTCAAAATAAAATTAACTTATAACAAAATAAAGTAAACAATAAACAAAAAGAAAATGAACGAAAATAAAATAAAAGAAAAACATACCTGGAGATGGTCAAGATTGATATACTGGGTCCATAAGTGGAATGTCTTCCACTTCCGGAATTTGTCTATCAATTAAGATTTTGAGGCGCTGACCATTTACTTTGAAGATACATCTATCTTTTGGATTTTCTATTTCTACCGCCCCATTTGTGAAAACGTTTTTTATAAAAGGGCCGGTCCATCTAGATCGAAGTTTTCCTGGATGCTTATGGAGTCTTGAATCATATAAAAATACTCGATCATTAGGCTTAAATGTTTTTCTCAAAATATTTTTATCATGAAATACTTTCATTTTAGCCTTATAGATCTTGGAGTTTTCATAAGCGTCATTTCTCAATTCTTCTAATTCCGTCAATTGGAATTTTCTAAGTTTTCCTGCTTTTTCCAAGTCAAAATTAAAATGTTTAATGGCCCAATATGCTCGATGCTCGAGCTCCACGGGCAAGTGACAAGGTTTTCCAAAAACAAGTCTATAAGGTGACATGCCTAAGGGAGTTTTGAAAGCTGTACGGTAAGCCCAAAGCGCATCGATTAGTCTCAAAGACCAATCTTTCCGATCCGGGTTGACCGTTTTTTCTAAAATTTGTTTAATTTCCCTATTCGCAAGTTCAACCTGTCCACTTGTCTGAGGGTGATATGCAGTAGAAAGCTTATGTATCACCCCATATCTTTTCATTAAAGCTTCAAAAGAACGGTTGCAAAAATGCGTACCTCGGTCACTAATGATAGCACGTGGGGTACCAAATCGAGATAATACATTTTCTTTGAGAAACTTAATTACCGTCCTGTTATCATTGGTCCTACAAGGTGCTGCCTCTACCCATTTTGACACATAATCTACTGCCACAATAATATATAAATATCCAAAAGAAGGAGGAAATGGTCCCATAAAATCAATGCCCCAACAGTCAAAAATTTCAATTACCAAAATTGGGTTTAAGGGCATCATATTACGACGGGTCATAACTCCTAACTTTTGACATCTTTCGCATGAGCGACAATAGATATTTGTATCTTTAAACAAGGTGGGCCAATAAAATCCACACTGCAGGATTTTTGCAGCGGTTTTCTTCATTGAAAAGTGGCCACCACAAGCTTGGGAATGACAAAATTTCAAAACGCTTGCAATCTCTTCATCAGGGATGCAACGCCTTAAAATTTGATCAGGGCAATATTTGAAAAGGTAAGGGTCATCCCAGTAGAATTTTCGTACCTCAATCATGAATTTCCTTTTGTCTTGGGTGCTAAAATCTAAATTGCGAAGACACCAGTGGCAAAAGAAGATGGAAAAGTGTACTTAGTCAAAAATCTAAAAAATTGAAAAGTACATCAAAAGGAAAGTATAGTCTACTGAAAAATTTAACAAATTCCCTTTTGTGTATACTTGGAAGTTTTTGAAACCTCTTCACCTTTTCTTCTTATGAACCCCAACCCTAAGCCACATTACAACCCTTTGTGTTGATTTTTCCGATCCGAAGTATGCTTGTGGAAAGAATGGCGGAAATCTCATTTGTTAGTATTCCTATCATAAGATCAATGTTTACTTGTTACTTATATATAATTGGCTAAATTTCCATGAGAGTAAATGTACACCTTTGTCAACTCCATAGAGAGAACCCTTACATGAAACACTTCTATACCCGTGAGTTATGGAGTTGAACCTTTTTGCTTAAGATATTCTAATGTTGCATGTGTCGAAACCTCTGATTTGATAAAAATAGTTTGGAACACATACACACTCTGTGGATTGCTATATTTGAATTACTTGTGAAAGGGTTATTGAATTTCTAAGATTGTTTTGATATGTAAATTTGAAAAATGTGTCTTGATGGCCCCTATGTGTGATTTTCTTTGGTCTTTCTCATCATTTTGCATGAAAATTGCTAGGGACTAGCAATGAGTAAGTTGGGGGGTGTGATGAGTGCACAAAAATGCACTCTAAATACTCTATTTAAATGCTAAAAGAAATGAGAAAATAATGAATATAACTCATGTTATTAAAATTAATGGTCATTTATCTTGAAATAGATATAAGCATGATTTAATATATTGATGAGAATATAAAATGCCATATTTTTCTCTCTTAATGTTTAATATTTTATTCTTATTTGATGCCTAAATATACTCATTATTCTTACATTTTGATTTAGGACACAAATAGAGGCATTAGGAGCAAATGAAGATAATTGCGGAATTTTAGACAGTTCTGACGTATTTTCGTAATATGGGCATAACTCTCTCATCCAATCTCCGATTGAGCTGATTCAAGATGATATAGAACCGCAAGAGAAATATCTATAACTTTTATGTTTTATGTTTTAAGAGATATCCACTCAATCCAAGACAAAATCGACCATCAAGTGGACGCACCTGCACTTGACGTTCCTGGATATTTTTCAGCCACTTGCATCAAATCCAAATGTCATCATAATATTTTCCAGCAAGCACTCCTACACCAACTTGGAAATGCAATGATCAATTCATATGCAAGATGAAGTGCACTCAAGTTTCTTCAAGACAAATTATTTGACTACAAGATATTAAGTCATACAAGACAACTAATGGGTAGAGAAGCAAAATTGAAACACTCAACCTACAAGCAAAATCCAGCTCATGCATAGTGGGAAAACAAATGATCAAAATGACAACTCACAAGTCACTTGGATTCAAGAATGGCACATGGCAAAACAAGTTGAAATTGTGATGATTTTGTCATGACAACTTGCATGAAGGATGCTTATAAATAGAAGGGAGGGGTGTGTGTTCTAAGACAATGCTTAGTGTGGGAGGATGCTTTGGAAGAGCCATTATTTTGAGAGCTTGAGAAAAGAAAAGAAAAACCAAAGAAGAGAGAAGAAAATAATGGTTGGCTCTTCCATATTATCCCTTGGAGAATTTTTGTTGCATATTTTCAATATGTGTAACTAAATTCTCAAGGAGGGCTAGGGATGAACTTGTGTGTGATGGTATTTGTAATTTATTTTTGATTCATGTATTTGGTCTTTAAATATTAAAACTCTTTTGTTCTATTATTCTCAATTTATTTGTGATGTTTTTCGTCTTCAAATAATTATAGAATCTATTTCGTTTATGGATTCAGTCATGCTTTTTCTATTGAGTGAATTAGTTCTATAATTATGTTTGGAGCAATTGATTATCTATATTGATTTAATTCTCTGCTGCAATATCGCCTCTTGGGTATATTGTCGTCGTTGGATTTTCTCAATGTCGATAACAATTTATGAGAGTTAAGCGCGAAGAATGATTTTTCAAAGAGTTACATTTGATTTAAACTTTGGTTATTAATGTTATATCTTCCGATTAAGAATTTGGATATAGAATTCTTAATTGAGTTATCAATGAATTAAGAATAAATTTGAATACCACAAATACACAAGGAATTCCCTATGCTCTACTTTTCGTCTCATTTTTATACTTTTCAAATTACTCATTTAGTTTTAATGTACATCACACTCTGAAATTTACTTATCACACTCATTTAATCTTTTTGTTAATTTCGTTACTATTCTTCAATTTCTCAATCCATCTCCCTGTGGAATCGACACCCCAAAGCTATACTGCAAACGACCGCGTTATTCTTTGGGCGTAATCAGGTCACGTTATTTCTAGCAAAAGAGCTGTCGTGGACCCAGCTAAGATAGAGGCTGTAACGAAATGGCAGAGACCTACGAATGCTCATTAAGTACGCAGTTTCCTTGGGTTAGCAGGATACTACAGGAGATTTGTAGAAGGATTCTCCAAACTATCTAGTCCCGACCTTGACTAGGAATCTACCAAGTACATCTGAAGTGATTAATGCAAGCAGAGTTTTCAAGAGCTCAAGAGGAAGCTAACTTCAGCACTGGTATTAGCTCTGCCAGAACCACAAAAGCCTACGTAGTCTATAGCGATGCTTCAAAGATGGGCCTAGGATGTGTGTTGATGCAAGAAGGGCGAGTAGTTGCCTATGCATCCCAGCAACTTAAGGATCACAAACGGAACTACCCTACCCACAACTTGGAATTAGCAGTGGTAGTGTTTGCATTGAAGATTTGGAGACACTATTTGTATGGGAAAAAGTGTTAGGTATATACAGATCACAAGAGCCTCAAGTATCTTTTCAGTGAGAAGAACCTGAATATAAGGCAGAAAAGATGGATCGAAACCATAGGTGATTTTTAGTGTATGATCAAGTACCACCCAGGAAACGCTATCGTTGTGGCAGACATATTAAGTCAGAAAGCTCAAGCGAAGGAACCATTGATACTGACGGCAATGCCGGACTTGCTGGCCAAAAACCTGCCTAGAGAAGTGGTGCTGACAGCAGTACAAGAAATCGTTTCCCTAACCAAAGAGGAGATTAGGGAAGGACAACGTAAGGACGCCAAGCTGGAAAAGATTCGACAGCAGTTGTTAGAAGGACAAGGATTTCTGCATTTCATGATCTCGGATGATGGGACACTATACTTTGGAAAGAGGATAGTGGTTCTGGATGATGCAGAGTTAAAGGAGAAACTTATGAGAGAAGCTCATTGCACACCTTACACAACTCATCCTGGCACCACTAAGATGTATCAAGACTTGAAGGAAAACTTCTGGTGGGAAGACATCAAGAAGAACGTGGCTACTTTTGTAGCTAAGTGTTCAATATGCCAACTAGTGAAAGTCGAACACCAATGACCAGTAGAAAATTGCAATCCTTACCGATCCTAGAATGGAAATGGGAAGATGTGTCCATGGATTTTTTGGTAGGATTTTTGAGGACATCGGCAGGTAAGAATTCGATTTGGGTTATAGTAAACAGACTGACCAAGCGTTCTCATTTCCTGCCGATAGCGAGTAGGGACTCGATGGAGAAGCTGGCACGAATCTATGTGAAGGAAATAGTTCGTCTGCACAGAGTACCCAAGACGATTGTTTTGGATTGAGACCCCAAGTTTACGTCTCACTTTTGGCAAAGCTTACAGAAGATGTTGGGTACCAGTTTAAAGTTCAGCAGTGCCTACCATCCGTAGATTGGTGGTCAGATGGAATGGACTATTCAAACCTTGGAGGATATGTTGTAGGCATGTGTGTTGGATTCAAGTGGTGATTGGGAAGGTCTTTTACCCTTTATAGAGTTTGCCTATAGCAGCAGTTTCCAAGTTACTATTCAGATGGCATCCTATGAAGCGTTGTATGAGAGAAAGTATAGGTCATCCCTGTATTGGGACGAAGTTGGTGAAAGTAGGGTGCTAGGACCCAAATATCTGCAAAAAGTTAGAACACAAGTGGAAATGATACGGGAAAGGATGAGAATTGCTCAGAGCAGGTAGAAGAGCTATGCTGATCAACGTAGAAGATCCTTGGAATTCGCAGTAGGTGAGTGAGTATACATTAAGATCTCACCCATGAAGGGTGTGGTACAGTTTGGCAAGAAAGGAAAATTAAGTCCCCGTTACGTTGGACCCTATGAAGTCGTGGAGGAGGTTGGGCTAGTAGCTTATCGCTTGAATTTACCATAAAGCCTGTAGGGAGTTTACAATGTGATCCACGTGTCATCATTGACGAAGAGCCTTGGTGAAGGACCAGCGACAGTGATGGACCCAGGTAGTATTAGGTTGCGCCCTAACCTAACTTACGAGGAATGGCCGATGTGGATTGAAGATCGGAAGGAGCAGGAGCTGAGGAATCGTAGAATTTCTCTGGTTAAAGTACTATGGAATAATCATGCTTTTCAAGAAGCGACTTGGGAACGCGAAGACGTGATGAGGGCTAACTACCCTCATTTGTTTGTAAACTAGTAGTGTAATTGTTGTTTTCTTGATTGAGCTTTGTTGTGACTATATGTATATATATATATCATTAATTTCTTTAGTTCTATGCTTGTGTTGGTTGTTATTCTTTTAGTTTTGTTGTTTATTCTTTTTAGAACCATAGTGATTTTATGTGACCTTAGTCAGGACATGGCTCGAACTAGGAGAAACTCCCGTATGTCGGTATCCTCAGTAGCATAGTTGCGAGAAAGAAGAGAGAGTAGGCGTAGAATCTTGCTTAGGAGGCGAGAAAGAATGAGAGTGCAAAGACTTAGGTTTTTGGATCGGTACAAGAGGCATTGTACTTACCTCATGGACATAGATCATAGAGGAGCACCTGTTTACCGTCGTGTTTTGCCACATGAGGAACGACAACGGCCAAGTAGATGGTTGAGAGTGGAGAGGGAACATTTGCGCGAGTTGATTCAAAGAGAGATGAGCGAGAAAAGTATGGAACCCCTGGGCATGTCAGACACCTCCGACGATCATTTTAGGCAAAGAGAGGAAGGTATACCCTAGGAGGATACGGAATCGAAAATCATGCATAGGTTTAACGAGCCAAGGGCCAATGAAATGGGAGGGGGGCCTAGCCGAATGTGGCATGCTCTTTTCCCAATAATTGATCTTAGTATCTTATGGAGTGACACATGGAATGATTAGGGAGTGTAAAAGGAGTGGTGTGAAAGGAATAGAAGGCTTGAAGCCCTTGGTGGGCACCGGCCATAGAAAGGAGGATGGGAAGAGTTCTTCCGCTCAAGTGCACCCTAAAATAGGAGTGATTGTACCCTAGTGATGGAGGTCAATCCAAAGGTCATTCAACACATCAAATGTCACACCTAAGACTAGTAAAATGAGTGCCTCATACCCTATGGAGAGACTTGGCCATGTGGCCTTAGGCATGTTCATTTCCCTTGCTTGCTTCATTTGGTCTCAAATCACACACACACATACTCCCTACCTCTCGGCCTTAAGCTTTTCTCTCTACTCCCACCATTGTCTTACTTTCTTCTACCTCCTAAATCTCAAATAACCTAAGTGTAGTTGAGTTCGAGCAAGCTTTCTTGAGTGGGAAGTGCTTTTGAAGAGGTAAGTGAAATCTCTAGTTAGTTTAAGCATAGAAACCTAGAGATGAACACACACACTACACCTATGTTCTCATTTCAAGAATCTTCTCTTCAAGCCTCCATGTTTATTGTTAATCTAATGGAATATTTTATATATATATTTTCAGATTTAAGCTAAGCCTACTAGGAGTATTGTAAATATATTCTTATTTTGCCTTTAGCATTTATAGTATATTTTTAAGAGAATTTGATTGTATTGTTTGAACCCTTATTTGCTCATGTTAAGATAAAATTCTTTAGGGAAAATGCTATGCTTATCTAGGTAAGAATCCATGCTTAAATCTTATGATTCCTTTAGGCTTAAGAATATAATATGATTGGTGGATTTAGTTAACTTATCTACAAGAGATCAACATGATGTATAGATTGATGAAATGCATGCATGATCATGGTTAAACTTGTTGGATATTGGATGATGTAGGATAGATTACTTGATGAAATACTTTGCATATTAAGCTCAAAAATCCTTGCTTGTTTAATATATTATTTTAGGTTAAATGTCATATTATAATGGTGGATTTAGATACTTAGTTGAAAAGATAGAATGTAGCATGATTGACATGATGAATGGTGAGAATATGCATGCATGTTAGAAATAATGTTTGGAGTTGAAAAAGTTTAGATTGGTGCATGTATGAGTTTTAGATGTAAGGGTTAGGGTTTAACTTTTTGTAATTATTATTTTATTTTATTTTATCATATTTTATCATTATACCTATTATATATTAATTAATGATCATATTCTAATTAATTAATAATCGTATTCTATTTAAATTAAATTAATAATTAATAATTTTAAAAAATCTACTTAATAAAATAAATATTTGTATGAATAGAAACATTTGCTCTATGCTAAAAAAATTAATAAAATAGATATTTGTATGAATAAGAGAGAGAAGAAATTAATATAATATGCATTTAGTCAATGTAAAGTGATTGCCAAAGATGGAATAAGTTTTACTATTACTGTAGCTAAAGCCAATTTTTTTAAAACTTTAGCCAATTCAATGTGATTTTATTCTAAGACTTATTAGCTAAAAATATATTGGATTTGACTTTTAGTTAATCTAATGAGAGTGCTCTAAGTGTGTAGGGGAGTCTGAGGATGAATAGCTCAGTTTGACGTACTATTGACAACACACAAGGGATAGATGGATGATTGAAGGGGAGCAAAGCAGGCAAGCTGTCAACAATAGAGGAGCAGCAGGAGCGAACAATGGCAACAACAAAAAGAATTTTTTTTCTTAAATATTTTAGTTATTTTTTAATCAATTTGGTATGTAATCTTAACAATCTTTTGCTTTATTTTGCTTAAACTGATTTGCATGGATTGATAGTTTGATACTTCTACTTTTGCATGTGATGCAACCTTGAACACTAGCGTGATTATGAAGTATAACTTTCTGCATGAGATCTTTGTTGTTGGTCTAGTTGTTTTATAGGAATTAAATCACAATCATTCAAAGTGTGTCTAGTCATCAAATTTGTCAAAGGGGGATATTGTAAATATAAATTTCGTTTTGGCTAGGATTAAATGACGAGATTTTAAATTCTGAACAATTGGATGAATGTAATTTAATTTAGGATTTTAAAGTTTATCCCAACAAGTCGGTTTGATAGAATCTAAATCGTATTGTAACTCTTATCATGAATCATCAAGTTCAAGATACGTAATTCCAATAGTCCAAGATAAATATTCAAGTCTCGGAATCAGCCGAAGATATCAAAGCGATCAAGTTAAGAAGATCTAAATGAAGATATTGAAGCATACTTGAGTTCAGGAACATTCAATTGAAGTGTTTCAATCTAATACGTTTGCAACCTGTTAACAACATAGTAGACTAAATGTCTAGATAAAGCCATCAACAAAATCCTGATATAACTTAACCACTGTATTGTCTATTAATAGAAGGGTTCGACTGAAGGCTTTGGTTCAACACTTCAGAAATACTTTCACAAGTATTGTTGAGAGCTTGAAGCCGAGAGAGGACTTCTAGTATTCGTGTAAGAGAAAATTCTTAAAATGAGAATTTTATTGATACTCAATCCGTAGGGTTTGAGTGAGAGCATATTCCAACGAGGAGTTGGAGTATTCATATTCAATCATTAGAGGTTCCAGTAGAAAATACAACATATTAAAAATCGTCAGAGGTTTTGATAGTTACTGTAGTATAAAGCAAGCGCGTCATTTGTCTTGTTAAGTAAGAGTGTCCAGTTGTAAAAATTTTGTAACCTAAGAACTTTAGTTGTAATAATCTCAATCTAATAAAATTGAGCATAAAATTGAGAATCTTATATATTTAAATAGTTCATTATACATAATTACTATCACAATTATTACAAAAATGTATGTCAAATATATATAAAATAGAGTATGCATTAAAGAGTTTACTTTATCAATAAATATTTCACGATCAATTTATAATATTAAAAATGAAATATATATATATGATTTTAAATCAGAAATAATAAATATAAATCATTAATATTGATGTCCAAAGTAAAATGAATATAAATCAGGTGTGAGTAGCTCGCACACACTAAGCCAACATGGTGTTGGGTGTTCCGGACCTTAAGAACTCAAATTCCAAAAACACGATCGATGACTTGCCCATCAAATCGTGCCGGTCCTAACAAGCATTTCTTCATGAATCTACCATCGTATCGCCCATAATGACCGGGTTGCCCTCCGAGTTACCCCTTAACAACACCATTCCCGACATCCCAACCAAGATCGTGAGTGAAGTGGAAATGGCTCTCAGTTTGTCAGCTAGCCTGATTTCTTTCATTTGGTGAAGACCTTGGACGGAGAAAAGGTGGGTTTCGTCCATCTGTGGCCTATGGGGTTCCTAGGGGTTCTCTATTTACAGTGCCTTCGGTGGACTTGTCAGATATTTTCCAAGGGAAATAGATGGGATTTCGCCGGTGGATTCTACACCGGAGTAGGAGTTGTCGGAGTGGGTATAGACAGAGATAAAGTGTACTTGGGGAGACTTCGTTGGTGGCGTGAATGGGAGATAATCATTGGTGGTCGTTCTGAGAGATTTTAAGGATTATATAAAGGGAGAAACCCAAAAGTTAGAATCTAATCGGATAAATTTACTGGAAAATTTGGTATGAATGCCAAATGGATTTTAAAACTTGATTTTTATACATAGGAATAGGTATGCTGGAAGGGGCGTTTGCCTTCATTGAACTCATCGACTTTTCCTTAAAAGCTTATCTAAATATATGACCAATAAATTAAAACTATAATTAGAAAAAAAAAAACACCAATACAAAAAAAAGCCCTCTAAGGATTCTGAAATCTATTCTCAAAATGAAAGGGAAGAAAAAAGAGAAAATACAAAAACAAAAAAAATCATTTGTAGTATAAGCATTTATCAATTGATGACATGGTCTTGAATAGCCAAAACATTAATGCAAAACAACTCTTGATTCATCAAATATACATATATATATATACACACATATATATATATACATATATATATACATATACTAGTTCATGGTGAAATGCCATATTTGCCCAATCGTGTGTAACAATTTAAAAATAACATCTATATAAAGTAAATAATATTATATTCATAGATAAACATTGTAATATATAATTTAAAATCTTAGAATGTTATGGTATAAAAATATTCCATTCGAAAAAATATAAAGCAACATAAAAAAGATTACAGTCATTAAATTTAATAGTTAAAATTTGATAAAAAGTATTACATCTAATTTAGTGTTCATTAAATACCTCTTAAAATCAACGAACTCAATTTAATAGAAGAAAATATAAACTAATACATTATCTAAGAACATAGAATAGTTTTACACTACATTACACAATACCAATAGGAAACAAAATGGAGGACTTTAAGTATTGGATCCTTTTTGTGATTAGCTCAAAAACAAAAGTATATCCTTTGTTGATTCTTAAAGGTAATGTCGCATCATTGATGTCATGGACTACGCATGTAACGCCCCAATTTTTTGCCTCGATTAAAACGTATGTCGAAGTGTCCGGACAAGTACCATAAATCTACTTATCCTACATAAATGTAAGGAGTAGTATGCATGCATCTAAACTTACTAATTAAATGCAATGTGAAACACAGCGAAAATAGGTAAATCTCCAATATATGCAAAGAGATCGCGATCTAACTCTTGCATAGATAGATTACATGGCATAGTAAAACTATAACTTTCATAACTTCATATTTACAAAAACAGATTGTATCCAAGGCTTATATAACTCAGTTAGTTTTCTTAAAACAAATAACATATCCCACCGTCATCCGGTAATCTTATCATTTCACTTGATCACGTACATGAAAGATCATTTCATTCGGAGATGAGTATTCTGTAGAACCCTTAGGGTACCTCAAAATCTTTTGTGCTGTCCGAGTCTCATTACAATTTATCTAATCCTGCACAACATCTATCATTCCATAAGGAATGATAAGTAAAACTTAAAATAGTGAGATTTTCAAGAAATCTCAGTAATTATACTGTTAACAAAATAAGACATAGATAACATCAGAAATTATCATACATATCAATGATCAAGACATATAACTTATGAAAATGCTTTATGAAACTTATGCATGTAGATGACTACTCTTCCCATACAAATTTAGATCTTGCTTGGACCCACCACCTTATACTTAAAACTTATATTTCCTTTTTAATCTTGTGGGTCTTACTTATTTCTTATTATTGATGGGTGTTACGTATCGCCGTCCCCATTGGGTTTCCTTAGCATGACACGTCAGCTTAGCCATACATATAACTCGTTAGTCGTCTGAGCATTACGTATCACTGTCCCTGTCTTGACGAGTCTTGTGTCAGTCTTTCGGGCATTACGTATCGCCGTCCCAGTCGTGACCTGAAAAGTACTTAACATAGCGGGCGTTACGTATTGCCGTCCCCGTCATGACACATAACACATACTTAGCATAGCGGGCGTTACGTATCGCTATCCCCGTTACTCATGTCAATCGTCCGGGTATTACATATCGCCGTCTTCCTCGTGACACAACTGTTACTTTTACGACAGACGTTACATATCACCGTCCTCGTCGGCACGTCAGTCATACGGGCGTTACATATCGTCGTCCCCATCATGACATGACAAACTTATCCATAGTTCTTATTCTTATGAACATTTCTTATTTTTTTTAAATACGTGCCATGCCCCTTCTCTTAAAACTATCACATAATGGAACATGCATGTGTACTCTTAAACCTTATGCTATGTACCCAGTGCAACACATATCATACAAATCATATACTTATATTACACATATAATTCTTCTTTATTGAATCATCAACTTTTATCCAAGGAAAAGTCCTGAATTTAAACTATCAAGGTATCTCGCTCGAGTAAGGTATCGAGCGAAATCTCGGGTTGTCTCTCGCTCGAGCAAGATATTGAGCGAGAGTCGAGCGAAGTCTCAGCTTGTACATCGCTCGAGCCAGATGTTGAGCCATCCTCTAGCGTAGGGTTCTGATTATTCTTCGCTCAATCCATAGGTCGAGCGAGGTCTCAGTTTATAAGGTTTTCCAACCTAAAACATGCCATCTTTTCACATAAAACTTATTTTTACTTATTAAAACATAAATCTGTGTTCTTCTAATTTTCTTAGCATTTTACCATAACAAAACCCAATCCAAAACACAATAGATTTCAATTTAATCATATAAGCAAGGTTTAAACTCAAACCAACAACAAACATGATTTAATCATCAAATCACTTATTCTATGCCAAAATTAGGTTAAATTATATACTTACTAGTTTCTCCAAAGCTTGAAGTGGTGATTGAACCAAGCTCTTACAAATTTCTCTTTAAACTTACTCAATAGCTCACTTTGATAGTGTTTGGAGATTCAAGGGTTTTAGGAAGGCTTTTTTTTGTATTTTTTCTCAAGCTAAATGTGTAGTGTTTCTCCCAAAGGAAGCTAGGATAATCTCAAGCCTCTATTTATAGGATAGGAGGTGACACACTTAGAATAAGGAAGATTAACATTTGCCTAAAGTTTTCCAGTTACCCCTCTTAGAGCTGTGTATATGCTTCTTGCTTGTTTAGGTGAAATGATTTGGTCTAAGTTTAGGTTTGGCGAGTCATACTGAGATCCAAGAGTCAGTTTTTGAGCTGCCTAAAATATCTTTTTGATCAATGGCTCAAGTAGACCCAACTCACGTGGGGTAAAGACAAAGTAGTATGATGGTTTCTTCCAATGAGGTGTATCCGGCCACTTCCATCTCAAATAAGTCCTTGATCCGATTCGATTATTTGAAAACTAAAAACAAAATAGTTTTAGATCATCCTCTTAAGAGTCTATAGGATTTTGAATCACCTTATTCCGAGATCAAAGGAGATAGATATGCTTAATTCACCGAAATATGTCAAAACCACCCGAGAACACCCAATTCGAGTTCTCCATTTGTTTTCCTTTGTTTTCTTGCCCACCAAAAGTTCTAGATCAATTCTTATAAAATTTCCACATGTTCCCATACATGTCAAGACCTTATAAATTTTGGTTTCCAATCACAATTTTCATCACATAGCCAAACATAAGACAACTCATCTAAGTCGGTTACCAGTTGACTCCTATTCCTATCCGTCCACTTCACACCAGATTTAGTCCTTGATCCATTTCTTATCTTCAAAACCCAAAACATAAAAGTTCTATATCTTCTTCTTAAAGTTCTATAGGAACTAGAATTACTTCATTCCAAGCATATATGACCAAGTTCTAATTATTCTACTAAATGTCAACAGATCAGCCCGAAAGCACCAATCCGAGCACATCAAGTGTTTGATAAATAATCACTTTTGTTTCACACGAAACTTCCTAGATAAAATCTCCTCATTTGCCATATGTCTACACACTTGTCATGATCTTAGGATAATTTAGAAAATAATCCAAAAACTTAATCTTATTCAAGGTCACTAGTCAACTCCAAGTCAATGCCTATATATCAAATTCCATTCTGCCACTTCAATCCCAATTTTGTATTTGATTAAATCCATATCTCTCAAAACTCATAACATAAGAATTGTAGATATTCCTTTTAGGTTTTCAAATCATCTTGAATCATCCGACGTAAAATGAGTATGTTATGTCCATATTACCAAAAAACATTGAAACTGTCTAAGATTGCCAAATCCAAAAATATCATAGGGTATATTCGTTATTCATACTACTTGACTTCTTTTGTAGATTTACTTCAATTTCTATACAATATTTTCTTAAATATTTAAAAATCATATCTTCTCATTCTATTTAGTGTCTTCCATGATTTTTCTTTCAATACCAATAAAAGGTTTATAGGAACTACATACATATATCCAAAAAGCTCTAAAGATTCTCTAAAATAATCTTAAAGAAGCATAATCATGTTAAATGTAAAAACTAAAAGAATACTTCAAAAATTCGGGTTATCTCAAGGCATCATTAGATGCCACATAATTTTAAGGACTTTTAGCACTGCCTCCTTTTTGTAATTAGCTCAAAGTCACAAGCTCTCCTTTGTTGATCCTTAAAGGTAATGTTGCATCATTGATGCTAAAGACTAGGCATAATCCATAGACAGATTGCACCAGATGCCATAGACCAAGCATCATGAGATACCATGGACCAAGATCATTTACATGTTACAGGCCAAGCATCATTAGATGTCATAGACCAAGCATCATTACATGTATAAAGCTTGACAAATTTGAACCCTTTAAAATACTTCTCGGCAAATTATTATTATTATTTTTTTATGTAATAATGCAAATACAAAAAAGCATGTGTAGAGACATCATATATTTTTGACAGATGTACAAATTAAAGTAAAAATAAAAACACTGGATTATAAAAAAAAAAAAAGCAAAATATAGAAAAGCAACTACAAATGATACAACCAAAAAGAAGTTTTACAAGAAGAAGAAAAGGGAAAAAATCACATAACAAAGAAAAAAGAAAATGCTACATTATAGAAAAAAATACAATACTGTTTTTTTTTTGAAGGAAACAACTTTATTCATCAAGAAATCATAACAAAGTTGCAATATATGAAGGAACATCCTCCACATAAATGATAACATCATCAACAGTAAGACTATTCATGGCAAGAACATGAGCCAAGTGATTAAAATTCTAGAAATATGAGACACAAACCAAGTCTCAAAAGAAAGAAGAACTGATTTGATGTCTTCAAGAATCAATCCTGAATGGCTCCAGTTCAACTTCATGGTCTTAATGTCATTGACAACATTAAGAGCATCTTCTTCTAAAATGATATGTCTGAAGCCCAAGTTTTGTGCTAAAATGGCAAACTATGGTGCTCCATATGCCTTAGCTAGGTACAGGTCTAGGAAAAGTGGTCTACACATTCACATGGATGCCATAACCTGACCTTCCTAATTTTTTATAATAGTTCTTGTAACACCCTGATTTTTCGCATAAATTAAAATGTAAATTGAAGCGTCCGGATAAGTAATACAAGACTACTTATCCTACATAAACGTAAGGAGTAGCATGAATGCATCTAGGCTTACTAATCAAATGCAATGCGAAATACAGCGAAAATAGGTGAATCTTCAATATATGTAAAGAGATCTAACTCTTGCATAAATAGATCACATGGCATAGTAAAAATATAACCTTCATAACTTTATATTTACAAAAAAACATATTGTATCCCAGATTTACATAACTCAGTTAGTTTTTTTAAAACAAAAAATCAAATCCCACCGTCATCCAATAATTTTACTATTCCACTTGATCGCGTACATGAGAGATCATTCCAACCGGAGATGAGTATTCTGTAGGACCCTCAGGGTACCTCAGAATCTCCTATGCTGTCTGAGTCTTATTGCAATTTATCTAATCATGCAACAACATCTATCATTCTATAAAGAATGATAAATAAAACTTAAAAGAGTGAGACTTTCAGGAAATCTCAGTAAGTACATGGTTAACGAAAAAAGGCATAGATAACATCATACATAGCAATGATCAATGACATACAATTTATGAAAATACTTTATGAGACTTATGCATGTAGATGACCATTCTTCCCATACAACTTAGACCTTACTTGGACCCACCGTCTTATACTTAAAACTGATACTTTTCATCTTATTTCTTAATCTTGTGGGTCTTACTTATTTCTTATCCTCGATGGGCCTTACGTATCACCGTCCCCATCGAGCTTACTTAGTATGACACGTCAGCTTATTCATACATATAACTCATCAATCGTCTGGGCGTTACGTATTGTCGTCCCCATCGTGATGAGTCTTGTGTCAGTCTTTCGAGTGTTACGTATTGTCATCCCCGTTGTAACACGGAAAAATACTTAACATAGCGGGCATTACGTATCATCGTCCCCGCTAGTCATGTCAGTCGTCCGGGCGTTACGTATTGTCGTCCCTATCGTGACATGACTCTTACTTTTACAATGGACGTTATGTATCGCCGTCCTCATCGGCACGTCAGTCATACGGGCATTATGAATTGCCGTCCCTATCATGACGTGACTTTAGTCTTATCATAATCTTATAAAGTCTTCTTAACATATTTTCTTAAAATAGACGTCATGACTTATGGCGACATATACATGTAACGAAATGCAATATACACATAAATTTAGACTTATGACATGCATGTTTTATGTTTTCATAAATCATATGACATATAAAAACATATCACAAGAACCTACATGCACATACGTCACCTAAATTCATAACGTCAAAACTTTACGAATGATACATACACAATTAAATATTATAATTTTATTAAACTAGGACTGGCCGAATTTCATGAGGATTTTAATCTTATTTATTTATTTAGCTTATTTAACTCAAGTCAAGTTTTACATAATCACACATCTTAAGCATATTTATTTGTTTTCTTGAGTATTTTTTTTATACATATATATATTTTTTTATTTCATTATTATTATTATTATTAGCATAATATTTATAAAAAATCTTCCAAGTAAAATTGAAATTTCTAATCTTACCATACTTGTTAAAAATCTCGTTCAAATAATTCACTAAAAGTTTAGAATACAAGAATACACCCCTTTTTAAAGCCCATATCTACTCTATTCTGTTACTTCAAGTCCAATTTCTCCATTTATATAGTTCTTAGCTCTCAAAATGTAAAACACAAAATTTGTATATCTCTATCTTAGCTTTCCATATCCTTTTGAATCATTCAATTCCAACATCACACTATCATGTTATGACCAATTTACTATAAGATATTAAATCTGTCAATATTACCCCTTTTTAATCCGAAAGTTGCTAGGGTTGATCTATCATTTTTTTTTTCAAATCAAGACCTCATATTTTCACATAATAATTTTAATATTTAATCATAAAATATATTTCTAAGATTCTAAAATTTTTCTTAACATTTTTCCATAACAAAAACCACTCCATAAGTTAATAGCTTTCAATCTACTACATAAGTAATACATAAATTCAAACAAGCATTAAACAAGCATCAAATTAAATCTATAAATCAAGCCACTTATACTACACCAAGATTATATTAACTAGTGCACTTACCAATTTTTCCAAAACTAGATTAGTTGTCTAGAGTTGATCTTGCACCACCCTTTTCCCCAAGGCTCCCAATTTGTTTTCTTTGATGTTTGGGTGTTGTGAGTGGAATTTTTGGTATTTTTCTTAGTTTTCTCTCAAAACAATCGTATGACCTCTCTAAAGAAACAAAGAGACGCTTTTGTGTCTATTTATAGGGGTAAGAAAGTGCTAGAGACTTGAGAAAGGGAGGGGATGTCTCGGCAACACCCTTAGCCAAATGGGTGAAGTGTTCCCACCCCTAGATGCATGGCCTTATGATCACCCCTACCTCTAGTGATCTTCTAATATTTTTATCCCATGGTTGAGTTTAATCTTCCTCTAAAATAATCTTGATCAATGGTTCAAAAAATTACAACACATGGGTAAAAATAAAACAATAATTTTAGCATATCCAAGATGGGATCCAACTGGCCACTTGGCCTCCCCCTTGCACCCCACGGTTTCTAGACCAATTCCTTTCTTTTTGCCACATGTTTAAGCTCTCCTTGGCACCCTTAGATCATTTTGGCAGAATTGCCTAAGGCTTGTGTGACGACCCGAGATTTTCGTCTCTTACTATTTTGGCAGAATTCCCTTAATACTTGATTGAGAATGAAAGCTTGAGCTTAGAATTGAAGCCTTGAAAACATAATTTAAGTTAGTAGGCCAAGAGAGGAATAACAAGACCACAAGCCCATGAGATTGACCCATGATCCACCAAGTCCATACAAGGGACACATGTCATCTCTAGAGGAACCCTAATGAGTCATCTAAGTCTAGTAGATAAAAAGTAGAAATACTAGTAGTTGGGAGTTGACTAGTGGGTTCTTTGGAAGATGGAGTGTGAGAATCAAGGTAGGATTTTCTCATCATTGGGATATCTTGGGAAGTACAAAAAGATCTCCATTTTAGTCTTTCTAGGAGTATACCATATCTAGATAGGTAACACATATGGTTGAAATAGAAAATAGAAGAAAAGAAGAATAAAAAAGGGGAGGAGGTTTCGGGTATATTGCTGTGTACTCCATCTTGGAGTATTCCAAATGGTTTTGACTAAAGACCTAGGTGATGAGACTTGAGGGACTTGTGTAAGAGTGTGAAGTACAAGGTGTAAGAGTGTAAGAAGGAGTGACAAGTGATTGAGTGATGGAACAAATAGGAAATGAAAAGGTGATGAGAGAAGACCAAAGGGTCCGGGTGTAAGCTTGCCGTGGGCCTCCTTTGTGGTCATCCAAGGATTTTTACAAATCTAGGTGAAAGAACCTCAAAAATTTGTGTAAGAAAGATATGAAGGACATGTGTGAGTAGTGACTTGACAAGTGGAGTGAGAAAGGGGACTCATGAGAAGGAAGAAGATCACTTGGAATGAGGGAGAGGTTCGATTTGCACTAGATGGCATAGCCGAATCCTATCTTTCGCATTTTCCCAAGTCGAGATTTTGTAATCCCCTAGAATGACACTTGAGGTGATGGAGGGAAGGTGGAAGAGTGATGTGAAAGAAATGGGAAGTGAGATCCCAATAGGGGGCACCGGCCATAGCTAGAAATGGGGGAAACAAAATCAAACTAAGTGTTGTCTAAATCTAGGCATGGAATAGTCATGAGATATAAGTCAATCAAGATGTCTTTCAAAACCTATCAAGGGTCAATTCTTGGAGTAGGAAGTGAGTGGCCTAAGGGGTCTAGAAACCCATGGCCGAATGGCCCATTTTCCTTTGGTCTTCCTTTCTTTCTTGCTCACACACGCACACACCACTCCATTTCCCATCTCTCGACTTCAAGCTCTTCTCTCTACCCTCACTTTGTTTCATCTCTTCTAAACACCCAAACATCAAAGTATCCCAAGTGTAGAGGAGCTAGAAACTAGTATTCTTGAAGAGGGATTGCTTTTGAAGAAGTAAGTGAAATCTCTAATTAATTCAAGCATAGAAACCTAGAGAAGAACACACATACACCATATTCATGTTCTTGTGTAGAAATATTCTCTTTAAAAATACTATGTTCTTAGGTTGATCAAATGAAATACTTAATATATTTTCAGATTTCATCTAAGCCAACTAGGAGTATGGTAAGTATATTCTTATCCTGCCCTTAGCAATTCTAGTATACTTTTGAGAGAATTTGATTGTATTGTTTGAATCCTTGTTTGTGTATGCTAAAATGAAATTCCTTAGTGAAAATGCCATGCTTACCTAGGTATGAATTCATGTTTAAATTTATGATTCTTTAAGTTTGAGAATATAAAATGATGGGTGCATTTAGTCAACTTATTTCAAAGAAATCAACATGATGTGTAGATTGAAGAAATGCATGCATGATTAAGGTTAACTTGTAGGATATTGAATGATGTGGGTTAGATCACTTGAAGAAAATGCTTTGTTCATTTGGTGGCAAAATACATGTTTAGTCTAAGTATCATTTTAGATTAAAGGTTATATTATATTGTGGATTTGGATATTTTGATACAAATGAAGAATGTAGCATGATTACCATGATGAGTGATGATGATGTGCGTGCATGTTAAAATTTGACTTGGAGTTGAAAAAGGTTAAATTGGTGCATATAAGTGTTTCGGTTTTTAAGGATTTTGGATTGAGCTTTCTTTTCTACTATTATGTTATATTATGATTAAATCTTGAATACTTGGAGAAATTAGAGGTAAGAAAACTAGAGGAATTTAATAGCATGATATTCGGTTTTCACATAAATGGTTAAGTGAGCTATCTTGATGAAAAGAAAAGTGATTAAAATAATAAATATAAGGACCCTAGGTTTCGGCTAAGACATTTTTTGTGGTGACAAAAATATTCGATTATTTTATTAAGGCTAGATTGGAGTATTTGGAGAAGGATAGGAAAAGAAATATTTTAGGAAACAACTAAGAAGGGTCTCGGCCCAACCCTAGTGGGGGAGGGCCGAGCACCCCTAAGTGTGTGCAAGGCCCATTGTGTGCTTTTAGATAGAAAATGAGTAGAATTCTATGGTGCTTGACTTGTGAAAGAGTATGACACTTAGTACACGTGTGTTCATCTCATGTTTCGCATGTTAAGTGTCACGAGTTGCATGTCTCATGCATGAAGCACGAAAACCATGTTTTTGAGTCAAACATGTTTTTAAAAGAAAAGAAATTAAAGTTTTATAAGAACCCCAAAGGCTGAGACAAGGTAGTGCCCTAGTGGAACTCTCTGTTCACTCGGAAGTGAATAAAGTTGAGTGAAAGCCCCTGGGTCGACGAAGAACAGTCGGCGGACCATGTATGGCTCCAAAATGTGTCCGGAGCATGGTCGCACCTAAAGCTAGTGGGTGCCCAAAAAGGGTGTTGGCTTTTGTCTTACCGTTATATGAATAAGTTTGTAGTCGCTCGGTGAGTGTTCAATCATCGAGTGATGAAGGGCGCGAAACGCAGCCACTTAGGTTTGATATGGTCGCTGGGTGCTACAATAACTAGCAAGGAACACGCGGTGCATAGAGGAGCTGTGTGTCCAAATAAGAAGTCATGACAAAAAAAATGGACTTTCGAGCCACATGATATGATATGATATGATAAGTGGCGCCTAAGATAAGAAAGATGAAAAGTATTTAAAAATGATGAACTTTTGAAAAGATGTTTAATGTGTTTTGTCTCATGAATTTATAAGCAATTATATGAAAGAAGTTAAAGAAAATAAGTTGAAGAAAGTGACATGAGCATGAGCATGTGCATAAGTAAAGTCACGAGTTCCATAATGCCTGATGCACATATGATTGTTTGTTATTCGCTTAACTATATGCTTGAAATACTTTTGTTGAAATATTAATATACTTACTGAGATTTCTCCTTAAATCTCACCCCCCCTTTTATATCTCTACTATTGCTCATCTTTACAGGACGATAAAAGCAGTTGCAAGTGATAACGGACCGACCGAGTATGATTCCTGGGACGACACCTCAGACCCCCAAGGACCTGACTAAGTCCACTATCGTCGAGCCGATGACACTCGACTGGTTAGGCCGATGGGCGGCAGAGTCACTGCCATTAGCAACGTACTTTTTGGTGGACCTACGCCCTATAGGGTGTTGCTTGGTCCTAGGAGTAGACTAGTCCCTCCACTTGGGACGCCTGTATAAGTCATCCTCTAGGATGAGTTGTGACATAGGGCCTATCTTAAATTTGGACCATCATCATTGTGGCCCTGATTTCAAGGAGATAAAAGAAGAGCCCTTGTATTAGACAGAAAAGCGATGGGAATCGCTTACGCTGTTTTGTATCTACTTGTTTATATTTTGGAATTTTCCTGCTGTTTTGGGAAATGCACTTTTATGGAACCGGATACATTGGTAACATTAACTCTAGAGGTGTATGAAATTTATTTTGGGATTGAAATTATGTTAACCATGTGATGCACAGCAAGTCGTAAACGTCTTACCTTAAAATTTTTATTTGGCGACCTATTCCATTGCGAAATATACTACTTGCTCTATTTATCTTAGCACGCTTGTTTTCTTTTGTATTACGAACGAGAGGTGAACTTCCTTGTGAGGCTCATCCCCGATGTCTCAGTTTGCGTCCGATCCCAAGCGTGGACGGGGGCGTTGATAGCTTGGTTGGCTATTGGTTAAGAATAGAAGGGTAACTTGGCTGATTTGGTTAGTTCTAAACCAATCAGATTTGTTCCTACTTCTCCCATGGTTATAGACAAATTTTCCTTCTATAAACTCTTCCAACACAAAACACAAACATTCTTAAGACATGTTACCAATCAAATTTGAGCTTTTAAAGTAGGTCGGTGGTATAATTCATTTTCGGGCTTCGTTTACGCTCAAATCAAATCAGTCCATGTCTAGCCCAAATAACCCATTGATCCATTTAGATTCTCCAAAAACGCAAATCATAAAAGTTTTATATAATCCTCTTATTGATTTATATGATTTTAAATCACCGTATTTAGAGATTAGATGAGAGAGATATGATTAATTTACCGAAACACGCCAAAACCACCCGAGAACACCCAATCCGAGTTCTCCATTTGTTTTCTTTTATTTTCTTACCCACCAAGGCTTCTAGATAAATTATTATCAACTTTCACATAGTCCCACACATTTCAAGACCTCAGAAAGTTTGGTAGCCAATCACAATTTTTGTCACATGGCCAAACATAAGACAACTCATCTAAGTTGGTTACCAATTGACTCTTATTCCTATCCGTCTACTTCACACCAGATTTTGTCCTTTATCCATTCCTTATCTTCACAAACCCAAAACATAAAAGTTCTATATATCATTCTTAAGATTCTATAAGAACTAGAATCACTTCATTCGGAGTTTATATGATCAAGTTATGATTTTTGTATTGAAAGTCAACAGATAAGCCCGAGAGCACCAATCCGGGCACACCAAGTGTTTGATAAATGATCCCTCTTGTTTCACACGAAACTTAGTGAATAAAATCTTCTCATTTGACATATTTATACACACATGTTAAGATCTTAGGAAAATTGAGAAAATATATCAAAGGCTTAATCTTAATCAAAGTCACTAGTCAACTCTAAGTCAATACTTATATATCCAATTCAGATCTTCTACTTCAATCTCAATTTTGTATTTGATTAACTCCATATCTCTTAAAACTCAAAACATAAGAATTTTAGATAATCCTCTTACTTTTCCAAATTACTTGAATCATCTCAATCCGATATAAAATGAGTAATTTATATCTATATTATTAAAGGACGCTGAAACTGTCTAAATTAGCCTAATCTGAAAATATCATGGGGTATATCTCTTACTCATACCACTTGACTTCCTTTGTAAATTTCCTTCAATTTCTATACAATATTTCATTGAATATTTAGAAACCATATATTCTCACCATATTTAGTGTCTCCTATGATTTTTCCTCCAATACCAATAAAATATACACATATCCAAAATTCTAAAGCTTCCTTAAAATAATCTTAAAGAAACATAATCATGCAAAAAATGAACAATTTAAAAATTCGGGTTATCACAGTTCCAATGCCAACCTTGCAATTAACCTTATCCACATCTGAATCCCAATTCACCTTATAGCAGTTGCCTGGTGGAGTAGTCGAATGTTGCATCGATCTGTCACAACAATAGCTGGTTGAGTGGGCCATGGATTAGGATGATAAGCTAATTGAATTTCGCCAAGATATTGAGTTGCTTGCTATAATAAAAACTGAGGACTAACTAAATCATTCCTTTTCCAAAGTTTCCAAGCAACTATAGCAAATTCCTTTAAAGCATCTTCAAACAAAATCTCACACATGTGCAGCAATAGTTTTTTGAATGAGACCTGCTGCAGACCTTGTTTTTTAGGACTGGAACATGAACACCAAACATCCTTAGCAAATAAACACTCCCACAAGATATTCTTAACAAATTCTTCATGTTGGAAACAATTGGACACCATGGATCAGCCACCACCCTTCTTTTGAAAAGAGAATCTTTTGTAGCAAGCTTTCCATAGAAAAAGTTTAATAGGATTAGGAACCTTCACCTGCCATAGTCTATTCCAATCAGGCCTTGAAACTAAAGAAATTGATGCTTGACCCTTTTCTCTATTCTGGAGCTCAAGATGAAGGTGATAAGCGCACCTTACAAAAAAAATTACATTCTTAGAACACCTCCATTGAATACTATCAGGGCCATTACAACTGCTTAAAAGGAATTTGACTGATAATAGCAGCTTCAGATGAGGAAATAATATGATCAATCAACAACTTATTCCATGACTTTGTATCAGAATAGATCAAGTTAAAGACCTTAGCATCAGGTAACAGCAAGCTAACTTGAGACTGAACTCGAAATGAACTTGGAATTGGCAACTACTTATCAAACCAAATTCTAGTATTGCAGCCATTCCCAAGACGCCAAAAAAGTCCTTCAAGAAGTAATGGTTTTGTAGCAATGAAACTCCTCCAAATCTGAGATGGATATCTTGTTATTTCTTTTTGTTTTGAAATAGATATCTTGTTATTTCAGCATCCAAAAAATTACCATGGGGAAAGTACTTAGCAGATAAAACTTGGGCTGCCAAAGAAGAAGGTGACTGTATAAGCCTCCAACCTTGCTTAGCTAACATGGTAAGATTAAAGCTTTCAAGATTTCTAAATCCAAGACCTCCAACTGCTTTTGCTTTAACCATCTTGTCCCATGGAATCCAATTGATTCTTTTCTCCTCAGCCTTCTAACCCCACCAAAACTACCTCATCAATTTATTTAGCTCTCTTAAGATACCCTTGGGTATTAAAAAGACACCCATGCTATAAGTAGGCATTGCTTGGATTACTACCTGAATTAATATTTCCTTTCTAGCTTGAGAAAGATGTTTCAAATTCCAATTACTTAATCTTGCTCGAACCTTGCCCAGAATAGGCTTAAGCATCTTGATTTAGATTTTCCAATCATAGAGAGCAGCCCCAAGTACCTCTCATAAGGTTGAGTAAATTGAATTTCGGCCACCCGTAAAACTAATTCTTTAGACTCCTCACTTGTATTCTTGCTAAAGTTGATAGAGATCTTCTCCTTATTCAATTTATGTCTGCTAGCCTGCTCGTACATCTCAAGGAGATGATGTGATGCCCCCAATTTACTTTCGGGATTCAATACAAATTGAAGTGTCAGGGTAAGTAACGCTAGGCTAATCACCCCCGTACTTACAAAATTTAATGCATGCACCTAGACTTACTAGTACATGCAATGCAAATCGCAATAGAAAAGTTCTGACTAAAAATTTTCTAATGATCACATAGTGAAATAAAATCATAATATCTACATCATCCATTCTTATAATAACATTGTATCCTTATATGCATAACCCAGTTAGTTTTCTCAGCCAATATACAAACTTATCAAAACTTCGACTTAGGGCCGCCTAGGCTCCTTCTTCACTTCAGAAAACTCTTTCTCCATGCCGATATCGGTCCCTACTACTTTCAACTGGTTAAAAACTTATAAATAGAGAGAGAGTATTCCGAGAACCCTTCAAGATTCCTCCGAGTCTCTCTAGTAACTGGGGCCTTGCCCATGCTAGACATCGAACTCTGCAATGAAGATAAAATTTCCAAAAAGAAAAGAAACATACAAGAATGAGATTTCCTTGGATATCTTAGTAAACACACACTAACTTAATAAAAGCATAGGTATAACAACATAATCACATACACTCCAGAGAGTCAAAATATGCACTTATTGCATGCTTCATGTGACTCATGCATGACTTAAACTTATATCTTAGGTGGACTTATATCGATATCTCTCTTTTCTGGACAAACTTATACCATGCATGAAATTTTATTCTTTCCTTAAAATTATTATCCTTATAAGTCTTATCTGTGTGGGCCCTTCTCATTTTAACATCGATGGGCGTTACTTATCGCCGTCCCTGCCGAGTTTCTTAGCATGACCCATCAGCTTGGCCATACATAAACTCGTCAATCTTTCGGGCATTACGTATTTTCATCCCCGTCCTGACGAGTCTCGTGTCAATCTTCCGGGCGTTATATATCGCTATCCTCATCATGACATGGAAATATTTATTATAGCGGGTTTTACGTATCGTCGTCCCCGCTAGTCATGTCAATCTTCTGGGCATTACGTATCGTCGTCCCCGTTATGACATGATTCTTATTTTTGCAACAAGCATTACGTATTGCCGTCCCTGTCGGCACGTTAGTCATACGGGCATTACGTATCACCGTCCCTATCATGACGTGACCGACTTATTAATCTTTCCACTTGTAAAGTTTTCTGAACGTATTTTCTTATAACAGACGTCATGATTTATGACGACACTTATATGTGACAAAATGCAATGTAGACATAACCTTAAACTTATGATATGCATATTTCATGTCCTTCTAAACCTTATAACATATGAGAACATTTCACAATAGAATACATCACATGTACATGTATTTACGTCATATCAATACATAACGCCAAGTATAACGAAAAATACTTAAATAATAAAATATTAAAATATTGTTAAATCAAGGCTGGATGAAACTTCTAGAGGATTAAACCTTATTTTATTTTAATTCAAATCATGCTAAAATTCTCATATTTAACATGTCAAATTTTTTTTAATCAATTTATGTAAATTTAATCATTTTTCTTAGTTTTTTCTTCTATAATTCTTAGCAAATTGATTCTTAAAATTTTTCTAAATAATATAAAGTTTCTAATTTCATTTTAATCATCAAAATATCATGCAAATAATTAAAAACCAATTGGATAAGATTTAAAATAAAAATTCCACTAAAACCCTATTGCAGTCGAATTGCTCTAGGTTTCTTTTCTCAATTTTTTTCTCAAATCAAGACCCCATATTTTCACATAATTCTCTTCATATAACATCATATAATATATTTCTAAGGTCTCATAACTTTCCTAGTATTTTTTCATAGCAAAAACCACTCCAAAATATACTTAGATTTCATTTTATCATATAAACAAGGCTTAAGAGTCAAATACTAGCATGTATAATTCAATCAATCAAATAAGCCCTTTCCATGCTAAAATTAAGCTAAAATGTGGAATTACAAATTCTCCAAAACTTGCTAGAATGCTCAAATTCAATCCTTGTAAGAGTTTTCCTCAAGATCACTCAGGTTGTGTTTAAAGACTCAAAGGTTTAAGAAAGGTTTTTCTTTGTATTCTCTCTCAAGTTGGGCGTTACCACTTTCTTCAAAAGGAGCTAGGTGACTCTCAATCACCTATTTATAGAAGAGGGTCGACACATATGAAGAAAAAAGAATGAAAATGGCTAAGGGGGGTAACCAGCCACCTCTTGCTTGTGGGGGAAAGGTGTCATGCCTCCTAATCTTCATGATTAACTCTAAGCATCTAAAATCTAGGTTTGGCAGCAAATATCATCATCCAATGGTTAGTATTGAGACACTTTAGCAATCTAATATGATCAATGGTTGAGAAAAGATTAGATTACATGAAGCATGAGCTAACACTCACCTAACCATGCATGAACTAAACCTCCCTAGATTTTTCTTGGTGTCTAATGCCTTTCCAGCCCCTTCTTACCCTAATTGGCCACATGTTCATCTTCCTAAGACATCATTTGTAATCTTCTAAAAGGTAACTTTCAGATTTGGTTAGGATAAAGTCTGAATTTGGCCACTTAGTTACCCTTTAATAGATTTTACCCCTTGTATTTCCTTCACATTTTTGGGCTAACCAAACTTCTATATCAACTCCCATTCACTTGCCACCTATTCTTACACATGTCAAGATATCATAAAATTTTAGAACCAATCACATATTTTATCACATAACCAAATTTGATACATTTTATCTAAGTTGAGTTCCAATTGGGCTTAATCTAGAACTATCTACTTCTTGCCCAATTAAGTCATCGATCCCGTCCGAATCATCGAAAACCCAAAGCATGAAAGATTTAGATCTGCCTCTTAAGATTCTATAAGAATTAGAATCACCTTATTCGGAGCTCATATGAAGAATTTATACTCATTATACTAAAACTCGATAGACTAGCCCAAGAACATTAATCCGGGCAACAAGTGTTTGATTTTTTGTTTTATCATTTCCTATTGAATTTCTACCATAATTTAAAAAATTTATCTCCTTTTAGGTCCAAATTAAATCTCTCTAGTTGATACCTTGTTACAAATCCTAAATCTCCATCTATAATTTATCCTACTATGCGTAATTTCACCTTTTCTTAGCTCACAATTATTATCTAAGTCTCCAATTCTATTTCCCTGGAAAAATATATTTCCAATAAATTCCTTTAAAATATTCTCAAATAAAAGCTTTATCTTAAAAATTTTGGGCTATTACAGATGACATAACCTACTTCACTCCAAATAATTGGTCTTGCAAAATAACAAACAATCATTGGCTAAAAATAAATGGCTGACGTGAAATTGGTTTCTACCTATAGGTACACCAGTAATATCTCCACAATTCTCTCTCATGGTGAATCAAATTACTAAGCACCTCACCACAAATAATGAAAAGGTAGGGGAAAGAGGATCTCCCTACCTAATACCTCTTGTAGGATGAAATTTTCCTTGAGGAGAACCATTTAGGATGATAGAACATGAAATAGTAGCAACACATCTCATAATAGAATCGATCCATTTAGAATCAAATCCCATCTTAGACATAGTTGCCTTGAGGAAAGCTCACTCAATCATGTCATACGCCTTACTCATTTCAAGCTTCAAAGCATATAACCCTCTTTGCCTTTTAATTGAGTATGCATGGAATGCAAAGCTTCAAATGCCACAATAACATTATCAATAATCAACCTTCTAGGAACAAAATCACTTTGAGTGGGAGCAATGATACTTGGCGGCAAAACCTTTAGTCTATTAGCAAGGACTTTAGCAAAAATATTAAAGAGGACATTGTAAAGGCTAATAAGTCTGAATTCAATCATTTTCAATGGATGCTTCACTTTAGGAATGAGTGCTATGTGAGTTGCATTGAAATCAAGACACTAGGTATCAAATTGAAAAGTATCTTGGATTCTAGAGCAGAATTTTGAACCAACTACCTTCCACAAATGTTAATAAAATACTACAGGGAATCTATCAGGACCTGTAGACCCTAGAGCATTCATAGAAAACACTACATTTTCAACCTCAACATCAGTAATATTACAAGTCAAGGAGGCATTCATCTCTGCAGATATAACAGAAGGTAAATGCTATAAACTTTCAACAATATTTTTAGGACTTGAAGTAGCAAAAAGAGATTGGAAATACTCCTGAAATTTACCACAAATTTCCTCTGGTTTAACAACACAAAATACCATCCAGACCAAAAATCTTCTTGATGGTATTTACCTGTCTACGTTGGTTAGCACACAAGTGGTAAAATTTAGTATTTTGCTCACCCTTTTACAGCCACTTTTGTTTAGCCCTTTGCTTCCATTTTATATCATCCTCTTCGAGCAAAATATCCACTTCTTTCTTGGAAGAAAGAACCTGGGGACCGGTCGGTCTACTTTGTGCCTTAAAATAACCCCTTAATTATTGCCAATCACATATTGACACGTGCGCTAAGTGCAACAAACATTTTGTGGATTTCACCACATGGAATCTGCTACATTGCTGAATCGAAAAAGCCCCTATTTTCGTGTGCTTGAGGAGCCCTGTTTTCTCCCCTTCCTGCCCCTTTTATCCGATAAGCATTCCACCAGCCCCTTCCATCCGACAGTCAAGTTTCCATCTGACAAGTATTCCGTCAGCCCCTATTTTTTCAAAAACCCATCACAGCCAAGCTTCTGCCCTCATTCAGCCCTATTTTCGCACAAACCATTGTCGTTCGTCACCGTGAATCCCAGCCACTACCACTTGTTTGATAACCGTGCATCCGAGCCACCAATATTTTGCATCCCATGTCCCTCAGTTATTTTTCATTTAGGTTTTGGCAGGGGTTTGATAGAATGCTTCAATGAATTTTTTTGTACTGATTTTTGGTGTAATTGGTGTTGCTCATAAAAATGTATATTTTGTCTCATATTTAGCTCCCTATTTTAAGTTTGTTTGGATCGTGTGGGAATTGACAGGGAGCTAGCTGTGTATACTTCCACTTTTGCTTAAATTCCATCAATGGATTTCTGTCCCCAGTGTCAATTATTAATGGACTTTGTCAAATACTTTCGCATTTGTAATCTTTGTATTTTAATGAGAATTAGTTGAAGCTAAATGGATTTTTTCCCATTGCAGTTTGATGGGTTTTGCAATAATTTATATTATTGATTCCTTTAATTGATGAAATGCTGATTTTGACAGAGGCAGAGAAGCATTATTTTAAGAGTAGTATTATTTCATGACTTGTTACAATTTCCTGTAAAGCTTAATAGCCTTTGACGTAGGGTCTTGATCTCATTGTCAGTTCTTCCTGGCAAGCTTTGAGCAATTGTTGACCACCTAAAAAATTTTATGATTTAGGAACGAAACTTTCACCATAAAAGTTTTTAAGATCAGTAATTTTTAGGACCATATTATAAAAGTTAGTTTAAAGAAAAGGTACCTGTTTCCCCCATCTAGCATGTAGGTCTAGATTTATGTTCTCCTCATGAGGTGTTATCTGCCCCCTCTTGAGGTCTGGCCTTAGATAATTCACCCACCTCAATCTACAGCTCTTTCCATTCCTTTTCAACCTTGCACAGACAAGAACAGAGAAATATGTTAATTTTTCTGTGACGCCCCCAATTTACGTTCGTAATTCAACGCAAATTGAAGTGTCAGGGTAAGTATCGCTAGGCTACTCACCCTCGTATTTATCAACATTGCAGCGAAAGAGTTTTGAATAAAAAATTTCTAATGATCACATGGTAAACTAAAACCACAATATCCATCTCATCCATTCTTATAATAACATGGTATCATTACATACATAACCCAGTTAGTTTTGTTAGTCATGTACATAATTTATTCTCAAAACCTAGACTAACTTTATGGCCATCCAGGCTCTTCTGAGTTCCTTAACTCATTGGGCCTTCCCTTATCTTAGTCATCAATCCTTTAACATAATTTTATATATTCAAGAATAGAAATATACAAGAGTGAGATTTCCAAGAAAATCTCAGTATGTACAAATGTAACTTAATAAAAGCATAGACATCATAAAATAATCACATACAAGTCAGACAGTCAGAGTATGCATTATGGCATGTTTCATGTGGCTCATGCATGACTTAGACTTACAAACTTGTATCATTCATGGACTTTTCATTCTTATTTTAAAATTCTTGTTCTTATAAATCTTTTCTTATATCCACTATTATTACCCATGGTTAAGTCATGTCATATCCTTTCTTATTTCTTTAATGCTTGACATGACTTATGACGACATGTAACATAAACTTTTCTTAAAACACACGTAATGACTTATGATGACACATGTATATAACAAAATGCAATATACACATAATTTAGGCTTATGACATGCATGTTTCATGTCTTCATAATTCATGTGACATATAAAAACATATCCCAAGAGCATACATCACATCTACATGCACTTACGTCACATAAATTCGTAATGTCAAAACTTAATGAATAATGCTTACTATGGTAAACTCGGTTCTGCCACTTCAATCCCAATTTCATCCTTTATTGAGTCCTTATCTCTTAAAATTCAAAACATAAAAGTTGTAGATATTTCTCTTATCTTTCCATAGCTTTTTGAATTATTCAAATATGATATAAAATGAACAAGTTATATCTGATTAATCAAAAGGTGTCAAATCTGCCAATAATAATCCTATTAAGGCCGAAATTCACTAGAATTGTTTCTTCATTCTTTTCCATAGAAAAATCTCATGTTGTCACATAATTATCTTCATATAACATCATAGAATATATTTCTAAAATCTCATAATTTTTTTAACATTTTTCCATAGCAAAAACTATTCCAAAATTCAATATGTTTCAATTTAACACATAAACAAAAATTAAGTTCAAAAAAATATCAAACATAATCTAATCACCAAACCACTTATTTTATGTCAAGATTAAATTAATATATACACTTACAAATTCTTCCAAAGCTAAATTGGATTTCTATGGTTGATTTTGCACCACTTCTTCTCCAATGCTCTCAATTAGCTCTCTTTTGGCACTTAGGTGATGTGAGTGGATTTTTGTGTATTTCTCTTGGGTATTTCTCACTATGGCCGACTGGTATCTATCATGGGGAAAGAAGAGAAGCCCATGCATCTATTTATAGGCATAAAAAGCATGGGATGTAAGGAGAAATAGTTTGGGCATTTCAACAACTCCATTTGGCTGCATAGGTGAGGTGTTCCCTACACTTGTGGTCTCATGATCACCCCTAATCCTATGGGGATTTGCTGATATTTTAATCCCATGGTTGAGATGAATCCACCTATAAAATGATATTTATCAAGGGCTCAAAGAGTTCCAACACATGGGGGTAAAGACAAGATAACATCATAGGAAATCTTTCAATGAGGTGTATCTAGCCACTTGGCCTCCCCTAGGGGTCAGCCACGTTCCAGTCCAAATAATTCCTTGATATAATTCGATTCGTCAAAAATTCAAAACATGAAAGTTTAAGATAATCCTCTTAAGGTTCTATAGAATTTTGAATCACTTCATTAAAAAATCAGATGAGAGAGATGTGATTATTTCACCGAAACACGTCAAAACTTACCCGAGAACACCCCATCCAAGTTCTCCATTTGTTTTCCTTTGTTTTCTTGCCCACCAAGGCTTCTAGATGAATTCTTATCAACTTGCCACATGTTCCTACACATTTTGAGACCTTAGAAAAATTTATAGTTAAGCACAATTTTCATCACATGGCCGAACATAAGACAACTCATCTAAGTCGGTTACTAGTTGACTCCCATTTTCATCCGTCCACTTCACACCAGATTTAGTTCTTGATCCATTCATTATATTCAAAAACTTAAAACATGAAAGTTCTATATATACCTCTTACGGTTTTACAAGAATTGAAATTACCTCTTTGTGACCTTATATAAAGGAGTTATACTTATTACACCAAATTTCGACAGACCAGCCCGAGAACACTTAATCTGGGCACCAAGTGTTTGATTTTTAGTTCTATTACTTTCTCTTAAATTTCTTTTTTCAAATTTAGAAAATTTATCTCTTTTTAGGTCCAAATTGAATTTCTCTAGTTGACACCTTGCTAAAATTCCCAAAAGTCAATCCAAATTTTTTTTTCAAATACATTTAAGCCTCAAATTCTATTTTTATGGAAAAAATATCCTTCCAATAAATCCCTTTAAAATATTCTTAAGTAAATGTTTTATCTTAAAAAATAATCTAAAAACTAAGAAAATAGGAATAAACAATGTAAAAAGAAAGTATTTCTCAAGTATTTAACAACTGCGATTAGGCTGTCTACTTTTTAGCTAACCCCATTACCGAGAAGGAACTTCTAATGAGCGTAATATTCAATGTAGACACATCTTTTTACATTTCCATGCATATATATATATATATATATATATATATAGATATGCAGAAATATTAAAAATGGTAAAAGTTTGAGGAAAAGTATCGATGTTTCATCCTAAAATAAAACACATATGTATAAAAGATAAATTACTACTTGGGATTCTTTCACATTGCATTTGAATCTCGGAATGCTTTGGTTTTTTACTCTTTATTTTTTTGTATGAAATATATGCATGCTAAAAAATTATACTCTCTTTTTAATTTTCTCATAATTCATCCCTATAATACTCTCTTTTTGATTTTCCAAGTTACCCCTAAAAATTACTAATACAAAAAAATGTATGTCACATAAATCACTCTCTTTTCAGTTCTTAGATTCTTCAAATTTTGTATTACTATAAAAATGTCACATAACTCACTCTGACTAATTTGTTTCATATGACAAGTTCCAATATTAATCTTGATAGTGACGATGAGGTCAATGTCCAGGATGATGTACATGTTCAAGATGGGGGCAATGCCGATGATGGAGTCAATGTGATTCCCACTTCGAGTAGTACTACACCAGAGCCACTTATTGGTATGGAGTTTGAGGAGGTTGAAGATGCCTAAACCTTTTACAAGGCATATGCATTGCAAGAAGGATTTGCAATCCGGACCAATCATACTCTATTATCGATAGAAGATAAAACTCTTTGTACAGTAGACTATGTTTGCACAAGAGAAAGCTGGTGAAAGGTAAGAGTGAAACTTGAAGATCGAGTAATGCCTGAATCTGCTGAGACAAAGATCAAATGTAAAGCAATTATGGGAATAAAAAAAAAGTGGCCAAAAGTGGATAGTGAACAAATTTGTAGTTAGATATAACCATATCTTATTTAACCCGACAAGCGCTCGCCTCCTCCGTGGAAATAAGGGAACTACTAAAGCTAAAAAAAAATGATTATGACTTTGAAAGACTCTGGTGTACCGATAAGGAAGATATTGTCGGTGTTGGGGAAAGCGGCAGGTAGTGCCTTTAGTATCAGGTGTATTGGCAAAGATGTGGAAAATTATGTGTGACACCCCCAATTTTCGTATAAAAACTAACGTAAATTGAAGTGTCATGACTTGTAACATTAGGCTACAAATCTTGTTGTTCATGCCAAAAATTATATGCATGCGCCTAAATTACTAATAGTATGTAAAATATATTGTAGCAGAATAAGGTTAATTCTAGAAATCATCAAAGAAATCTAATTCCTTGCACTACTCACATGGTATGCTACAATAAAGACCTATATCCTTATAAAACATCAAGCATACTGTATGTGACGACCCGAAACTTTCTTTTCGTATTATTTAATTGAATATTTATTTTTATTAAATGGTTAATTGAGTAATTAGACTAATTATTTTATATGGTGAGAAAAAGGGCATGGGCTTAAGATTAGGGCCTTGAGACTTAGAATGAGCTATTGGGCCTAGGAAGGAATGGCAAACCCACAAGCCCATGAGAATGACCCATGACCCACCAAGCCTACCCATGGGACACTTGTCCTCCATAGGAAAATCCTAGTAAGTCAACTACAAACAATAGGTGGAAATGAGAAATTGCCATTAGGTAAGAGTTGACTAGTGGGTGAGTGATGAGGTTGAGTGTAAAATCTTGTGAAAGGATCTTCCCATCATTGGAATATTTTTGGAAAGTACTAAGGTATGGCCTATTTAGCTTATCTAGTACATGATATGCTTAGTGGAGTGACACTTGTGCAATGGAGTGGAAAGTGGAGGAAAAGGAAGTGAGGAGGGGCTTTCGGATTAGGCTAGTTGCCGAAACCCTTAGGGATTTTTCCCATGCCTTTCTCCCCAATCTAAGCTAATGATCATCATAGGATCATGTAAGAGGTAAGTGACAAGATGACTGACAAGTGAAGAGAGGTATCATGAGGAAAATGAAAAGAAAAAGGAAGAAGAAAAGCAAGGATGGATCCGGGTAGGTTGCCGTGTGCACCACTTGGGAGTTTCCTAGGATTTGCTTGCAAATCTAGTGAAAAGAGTGCCATAGACTTGTGTAAGGGACAAAGTACATAGTGTAAGGTGTGTAAGAGGTATGGTGGTGTAAGGAAATGAGTGGAGATTGCTTGAAATGGAAGCAAACTAGGAATGGAGGGGGGGGAGAGTTTCGGATGCCATGTGGAACCAAGGCATGGCCGGATCATGCAAGCTCTTGTTCCAAAGGGTATGGCCATGGAATCTTGTGGACTGACTTGAGAGTGGTTGGTTGAGTGTGTCATAGGGTTGAAATGACAAGAGAATGAGGCATGAGAGGGGAGGAGGTTTCGGTGGAAACCTTGGGAGGCAAAGGGGTCTGGTTGCTCATTTCCCCCATTTCCCATCATTGTTTTCTTTTCCCATGCAACCACCCATGCCAAGTCTTGTGTCTTTCAAATCAAGGTATGGTGAAGTGTCCTTGACCCCTAGAGAAAAGTGTATGGCCGAAACCCTTGAGGAGACTACCCTTCACTTAGCTAACTCACAAACACAAATACAAGTCCTTTCTTTCTACCTCTCGGTCAAACCCCATTTCTCCCTCAACTCTCATTTGTTCTACTTCCTTCTAACTTCTAAACCTCACTATATTCCTAGAAGAAGAGAACTAGAACAAACATTTTATGGAGGAATTGCTTTGAAGAGGTAATTGCATTCTTATCCTACCTTTAGCAATCTTAGTATACCTTTGAATGAATTTGGTTGTTTATTTGAATCTTTTGTGTGAATGTTGAAAATGAAACCCTTAGAAGGAAAAGTTGCCATGTTTAGTTTAGTAAGAAGTCATGTCTAAGTTTGGAATTTTTCTTAAGTTGAGAAGTTGAAATGATAAGTGATTTAGTTAGTTATCTAACATGAAGTGGAATAAAGGAAATGCATGCATGATTGTATGTTTACTAGCATATTGTTGGATGATGCCTTTAGTGTTATCTAATTAGTGGTAAAAATCCATGTCTAAGTTTGAATACCTTGTTAAGATTAAAGATTTTTTTTATGTGGAGAATTTGGATATTTGATATGTAAGGAGAATATGGTATGATCAACAAGTTGAGTAAGGGTGAAAATATATTTGCTAGAGTTTGATTTGGAAATGAAAATGTTGGGTCATGCATGCATATATTTCGGATTTGAGGACTTCTTTGGTGGAAATCATTGATTTAATTATTATACTATGTTATGGCGATATGTTTAAATTTTTGGAGACATTAGATGCATATGAATAAAATGGTTACATTAGAATGATTGATGGTTTTCACTAAAATTATTGAATGAGTCATCTTGGAAGAAAAAGTGAATAAAATAACACATTAAGAGACCTAGAGTTTTCGGCCAAGCCTTGTTTTTAGGGTTAGGATAATATTTTTAAATGGTTGAAGTTGAATTAGAGTGCTTGGAGAAAACTAGATACAAAAAGCTATGAAAGTGTAATGGGTGGGTCTCGGCTTAACCCTAGTGGGGAGGGGCCGAGCACCCCTAAGTGTATTGGAGATCTATTATAGTATTTTGGGAAGAAAAGGAGTAGGATTACGGGGTGCGAAAATTTTAAATGGGCTTAACGTAGGATAAGTGCCATGTTCGTTACCTATTGTATATGTTCCGTAACCTGAGTCTCACGCCTCATGCATACAACACGAAAAATCATGTTTTCAACATGTTTTTAAAAGAAAAGAAATTAATTAAAGTTTTATAAGAACCCCAAGGCTGGGACGGGGTAGTGTCCCAGTGGAACTCCCTGTTCACTCAGGAGTGATTAAAGTCGAGTGAAAGCCCCTAGGTTGACGAAGAACTGTCGGCAGACCATGTATGGCTCCAAAGGGATGTCCGGAGCGTGGTCGCACCTAAAGCTAGTGGGTGCCTACAGGACGGTGTTGGCTTTGGCCTCACCGATACAGAAAAGTTTGTAGTCGCTAGGTGAATGATCAATTCCCGAGTGATGAAGAGTGCGAAAGGTCGCGAAACGTAACTACTTAGGTTTGATACGGTCGCCGGGTGCTACAGTAACTAGCAGGAACACACGGTGCGTAGGGGAGCCGTGAGGTGTCCAACAGAGGTCATGACAAAAGATGGGCTTTCGGGCCATATATGATATGATAAGTGGCGCCTAAGATAAGAAAATGAAAAGTGTTTGCGAAAGAGGATTTTTGAAAGAAAACTTCATTGTTTTGTTTTCTGAGAGTACGAACAAGAATATAAAAAGAATATGAAAAGAAAAAGAGAAGTTTCAAAGCATGAGCACGAGCATAAGCATGTGCATACCATGAAGTCATGAGTCTCATAATGCATAGAATATGACTGCTTGTTTGTTATTCATTTATCTGTATGCTTAAATTACTTTTGTTATGATATAAATGTGCTTACTTAGATTTCTCTCGTAATCTCACCCCTGTTTATCTTTCCACTATCACCTTTTTGGGGATGATAGAAGTAGTTGCAGGAAACGACGACCTTGAAGAATATGACCCTAGAGATGATGCCTCGGACCCCCACGGGCTCGACTGAGTCCGTCACTTCCGAACTAGTGACTCTTGACTATCTGAGCTGCTGGGTGGCAGAGTCACTACCTCTGGCTGCATATATATGTGGTGTACGCCCTATCGGGTGTTGTATAGTTCTGGGCGTAGACGATTCCCTCCACTTGGGTCGCCTTTACGAGTCATCCTCCGGGATGAGTTGTGAGGTGGGACCGGCCTTGGAGTTGGACCGCTTCCATTACGGCCCAAACTTCAAGGAGATTAAAAAGGAACCAGTGGCCTAGGAGAAGATGGATGGGGATCCGCCATGCAGCTTTTGTATTTACTTGCATATATTTTGGTCTTCCGTTGTTTTGGAAGAATGAACACTTTGTGAAGGATTCCTTATGTTTATATTAATGGTAATGTAATATTTTGAGATATTATTGTATTAAGCCATGTGATATACACATAGAAAGGCTTGACCTTTTTCCGTTGCGATATATATAAAAAAAAAAAATCCAATAAACGATAAGACGAGGGGTGAACTTCCCTGTGATGCTCATCTTCGACGTCACAGTTTGCATACGATCCCAAGCGCAAGCTGGGGCGCCGACACTGTATTAAATTTCTTCCTTAATATGCATCAATATTTGATTATCCCAGGACAATATTCAACTACTCTCTATTACCCTTAAGGGATTCTTTTCCACTTTCTCTATAATCTTGTCATCAACGGTTGATCACTTTATCAACAGAGGAGTATTCTGTAAGATCTTTATGGTACCTCATAATCTCTTGTGACGTCTGGGTCTCGTGATGAATTATTTATTCCTGCAATAAAGATAAAATCAAAAGAGTAAGATTTTCAAGAAATCTCAGTAAGTACGCATATAACATAATAATAACATAGCCCATCTTTACAAGTAATATGTGCTTACATGAACATATGACTCGTGACATAACTTATACTTAACTTATACTAGAGACTTATGTCATAAATTATGCATGACTTATGCATGCCTTAATCATGACTTATGTACCCTCTTCACATAGAATCATACATTTTCATAAAAAACTTGTATAAACATAGGCATAATACCCATCATGACATGTAATGACTTTTCTTAGAATTCTTATCATGTTCGTATCTTTTTCTTAAGTCTTATTCTTATTCATAGTATGATAGCAGTTACGTATCGCCTTTACTGTCACACTATTTCTGAACCTCGACAGCAGTTACGTATCGCCTTCACCGTCGAGCTCTTGTTCGTATCAGTTATACGGAAGTTACGTATCGCCTTCTTCGCCATGACACGAAAACACTTATTATGGCGGCAGTTACGTATCGCCTTCACCGCCAGTCATGTCAGTCATATAGGAGTTACGTATCGCTTTCCTCGTGATGACACAACTTCTTATCATTTGACGGGAGTTACGTATCATCTTCCCAATGATGAAGCGACTTTTCATCATCTTATTCTTTTCCTGTTTTGATTCTAGTTTTCCTTGAAAACCATGATAACTCGATCATAGCACTCTTTATACAATGCATGCAACTTAAACCTTTTCATGTATAATGCATGACTCATGTGACATATGACGCATGCATTTACCAAATTGTAGCATATTCATTCAAACATGTACTTATTAATTCTTTCAAGTAATTCATACATGTTTCATCAAAGAAACAACTCAAATACTTAAACCCTAATCTTGAAATAGCCTAGGCCGAAAATCCCTCTAGGCCAAAATTTTATTCATTCACTTCTTTTCATCACACCACCTTTTTATACATATATATATCTAATTATTCCTCAAATACTAGAGATATACTTTATTAATTTCTTCAAAAACCTAGTTTATAATCATATCCTTTAATAGAAATAAAACCAATTTTACTAACTATTGAGTCCATAACCAAAAATCCTAAACCAACAAGATTAAGAAATTCTAACCTTTAATCACATCATACCATAACTTAAAGATTTAATTTATAATTATCCATTCTTTACCCTTGATTTCACTCCTTAACCAACTCATTGTTAATTTCTAAAATAAATCTTAAACTAAATCTTAGATCATTCTCTTAAATAAGCATAAAAAAATTAAAATCCTAATCACTTATCATCACTTATCCATAAATTTCCAATCTAAAGAAAATATTCTCTTATGCTACTTATCAATCCCCAAAGAAACACATATTCAACCAACAATCACATAGTAAATAAAATCCTAAAATAACAAATTTATAAAATATATAAACGAAATACTAAAGGGAAGTTATAGTTGCACTTATAACTTCCAAGAGATATTCCAAACTACTCACATTTATAGACTAGGACTTTCCCACCACTTTCTTGAGAAAGCACACTTAACTATACTAAGAGAATTACTTTAGAAATTGAAGTGAAGGAAAGAAGTGGATGGAGAGGAGAAGTGAGGGGGTTGCCGAGAGCTAAGAGTGATGTGAGATGGAATTGTGTGTGAGTGTTTAAGTGCTGGTCGACAACTACAATTTCAAAGACCAATTTTCACCTTTCACCCCATAAGACCATGTGTCCCTCTTAGACTATAGACTACTCATGTCATCTAAGACTTAGGTGACATAGGCTTAAGTCATGAACTTATCCAAACTTTGGCAAATTTCAAGAAAATAAATCCAATTGGCAACTCACTGCTTTTGATCTCTTTTCAGCCGAAACTCATATATAAACGATTCTAAATTCTTTTCATCCAATAGACCCTTGCCATATGTCTCAATTTGTGCCAAGTATAAAAGCTAACTTGTGATAGAAATGGCCAATATACTAAGTCGGTTAAACATCTCCCATATACTCTTGGTTTAGTCGAAACACCTATAAGAAAAGTCAAAATTTTCTCTTCCAATCACATCCCTCCATTTACCTACTTTACTTGCTTAAGAAGTGAACTAACACATGGTGAAAATAACACAAGCAAAAGTCAATCCCAAACCCTCCAAAACAGCCAATTCGTTGGCTTCATTCAACTAAGCATATACTTGAAATATACCTTACTTAGTCAACTAAAACTCCTCTTTCATTAGTCCATTTTTTTTTCTAAAAACATACGTATATCTAGTTCCCTTAGTTTAGAAAATAACAAAATTAAGCTAATTTCACATAATCATCCATACCTATGAAAAATATTAGAAAAATATAACTCGAGGTCGTGCTTACTACGCCCAATTTGGTTCTGTCAACTTCAATCCCAATTTCATCCTTGATCAAGTTCGTATTTCTTAAAACTCAAAACATAAAAGTTATAGATTTTTATCTTGGTGTTTTATATCATCTTGAATCATCTCATTTGGAGATCAAATTAGAGATTTATGCCCAGATTACCAAACAACATTGAAACTGTCTGAAATTTCCCAATCCGAATATATCATGTAGTATATTCTTTACTTATACCACTTGACTTCCTTTGTCAATTTTCCTTCAATTTCTATATAATAACTCTTTGAATTTCCAAAATCCATATCTTCTTATCATGCTAAGTGTCTCCAAATGATTTTTCAAACACTTAGGTATTTCCCAAATATTTTTCCTCCAATACATATAGGCTTATTTCCAATAAAAGGTTCATAGAAAATATATAGATATATTTCTAAAAAGTTCCAATAGGAAAAAATTTGGGTTATCACATTATGTGGGAAGCGAAATGAGAACAATATTTGAAGAATGGGGGGATGTACAAAGGTTATATACCTACTTTCAAGATCGACAACACAAAGAGAAAGGTTTTGTATTTTCAATGCAAATTGGTACGAATGGGCATATGGGGTAGTTGTTTTTGGGCTGATAGAAATTCTAGAGCTGCATACCAATATTTTGGGGACATAGTAATATTTGATGTCACTTACTTGACAAATATTTACAAGATGTCATTTGTGCCATTCACTAGAGTTAATCATCATCATTAAACTATAATGTTCGGGTGTGCTTTACTGGTTAATAAAATGGCAGAATCATATATATAGCTGTTGAGAACATGGCTAGAGGCAATGTTTGGGCGTGCGCCCCTCCAACAATATTTATCAATGATGACAGGGCGATGGCAAAGGCAATTGGAGAGGTACTCTCGAATAGCATTCATAGGTTGTGTTTGTGGCACATCTTACAAAAGTTTTCCAAACACTTAGCCAATGTTTACAACAAGTTTCCAGACTCTGGTGATGAGTTTAATCATTGCATCTATTCAACACTTACTATCGACGAGTTTGAGCAAGAATGGGCAATGGTTGTTGAGAAAAATGACATTGGATAAAATAGTTTGCTGCAAAACCTTTACACCCGACGAGATAAGTGGGTACCAGCATTCTTTTGGTCGACATTCTATGCTAGAATGTCAACAACTCAAAGGAGTGAAAGTATGAACAAATTTTTCAAAGATTACCTTCGCCCGAGCACAATGATTAGTGACTTTGTGCATCAATACGAAAAAACCATGTATGCACGCTTTTTCAAAGAGAAAGAAAGGGATATGCAAACAAGTTCTACACGGCCAATTATGAAGACACCCTATAAAATTGAAGTGGAGGTTGTAATGATTTATACAAGAAAGTCTTTCATAATTTTTCAAAGTGAGCTGTTTAGTAGTCTACTTCTCCAAGCAAAAAAATTTGGCGCAAAATGGTGAAAGCTAGGCATATGGAGTGACACCTCATGAAAAAGCAACACCTCTCTACCATGTAACACTAGATGGTGATAATGCTACGTGTACATGCCATATGTGGGAGTTTACAGGGATTCTTTGTAGGCATATATTGTGTGTGTTTGGCAAGAAAGTGAAGGTAAATAAATTGCCACAGCAGTATATCCTAGACAAATGCACTATTAATTCCATGAGTTGACCCATTCTTGATGAACTATGTCTCGATGACCAAGTGATGGAAGTACAAGATGAGGTTTCAATGAGAAAAAACAAGTTAATGACTTAATTACATGACATTGTTGAACTTGCAGCACAAACAATAGAAAAACGCAACCACTTCACTCTTGCATTGGAGAATGTTCACAAATACATGTTTGAAATGGATGCGCATGCCCAATATTCACAAAAAGTGGAGTCGGCCAATAATGATCAATTGCTAAGACCTCAAGTTCTATCAAATTTTACTCAAATAGTGCAAAATCCTCCAAGAGTGCCCACGAAAGGACGCCCAAAGTCTTTAAGAGCAAAAAATCCAAGAGAGAGCCAACCAAGCAAAAAAATGCATTGTAGCATTTGTAAAAAACAGGGACATGCTAAGAACTATTGTCCTTTAGTGAGGTATTGTAAGTTTGTTTATTTATTTATTTTTAATTTGTTTGTTTTATTTGTTTTTATAATTTGGTATTTTTTTTTTATTTTTTTATAACTTGTAAGTTTGAATTTTATTTATTTATTATAATCAAAGTGTTATAGTATTTTTATTGTATTTATCCAATGTTTAAGTAGGAGCATTGGCCATACACCTGAGGCACCTGAGGTTGACTGCACTAACTTGTAAGTTTGAATTTTATTTATTTATTTATTATAAAATGAGGTATTATTGTATTTTATTATTTTTTTACTATGTTTTTGTAGAAACATTGGGGGTACACCTAAAACACTTGCGGCACCTGTGGCACCTGCGGCACTTGCGCATTAACTGATGGAGGTTATCTTAAGTCAATGTTCAAAAATAAATTTAGTATTGGAAAATGTTTGAAATACATCTTGTAATCTAATGATATTTTATTCCCATATTTCAGGAGGGTTATGAAGCTTTTGATGTTTGTTTAGAGGGAACGACGAGCTTTGACAATGAAGTAAAAATATGGATGTTATTTTTTGTATGTAAAAATATGGATATAAAAATAGCAAGTAAAAATATTAAAAAGTTATTTTTTGTAATCCCACTGTTTAGTGTAATAGTGAAGTAGAAATATGGATATTATTGTAACAGTGAAACATAAACATTGTTTATTGTAACAGTAAAATAGATACATGCTATTTTTTTAAGACATGTTTAATATATTGTCTATCTATTACTACATTTTTAATATCAGATATTTGATTCTTATTTACAAGTTCCATTGTAGTGATGTATATGACTCTTTTATCCTGATTCCTCTTTTTGAATAAATTTTTTAAAAAGCAAAAAAGATCCAGTTAAAAAAATTCATTAGAAAATGAGAGGCTAAAATGAATTAATAGCAAATATAGTAATGAGAGACCAAAAAAATTCTCTCATTACAAATATAATTTAACTATAATATACTAATATACTAATTTAATATTAAATAGAAAATGAGAGATCGATATTTTAACCATAATAGTGAACCTTTTTAATTATTCGTGATCCTTTTTTTTTAACTATAGTTAATATAATTTAAATATAGTTAATAACTATAAATATAATTTAATTATAATAATACTATATAGTAATATAATATTATAAGTATTATATAGTATTAGGGCAATTCTATGGGCCTCGGGGATGGGGCCCCTTTGCGCCCCCATGGGGGTTTTTAAATAGAAAAAAAATTAAAAAAATCACATATATTTTATCTCTGTACATTTTTTTATTGTTTTTGTAAAAAAAAAAAATTAAATACAAAAAAGTGAAAAAAATTTTACACTACGGGGCCCCATTGATTTTCTCATAATATTATAATAGTACTATATATTATAATTAATAGTTATAGATTATTAATTTATAACAAAGTGAGAAAAATATTATAGTTAATATTATATATAATAGTTAATAGTTATAGATTATTAATTAAAAAAAATGATATATATTTTATAAATTAATAGTTATAAAATATTATTTTATAAATTAATGATTATATATTTGTCACTACTATATGTTACCACTACTATATGTTATAGTTACTATACTATATATTATAGTAATACTATATGTTATAGTAAGTACCATACTATAATAGTAGTAACTATTAAAAATTTACCAAAGTCTTTAATATATTAATATAATAATAGTAATTATTTATCATGGTTAATTATTAATAGTTTATTATTTTATAAATTAATAGTTATAAAATATTATTTTATAAATTAATAGTTGTATATTTCCCACTACTATATACTATATACTAATATAATTAACTTAACTATATAGTAATATAGTTAATATTACCATATGCTATAGTTATAGTAGTACCATACATTATAATAGTTAGTACCAATAATCCAATACTATAACTATTAAATAATATATATAGTCCATATAATCTATGCTAGCATTCACAATATATTACGAATATAAATATATTACGTATGGTCCATATAATTTCACGTTACTATTAGTTATAACTAATATAAAATCATAATAGTATTTAATATATTAATATGTGACGCCCTCAATTTACGCTAAGCATTTTAACGTAAATTGAAGAGTATAAGTAAGTAATACTGGGCTACTTATCCCATATGTATCGATATTATATGCATGCATCTATTCTTACTATTGTATGTAATGAAACTCAGAGCAGAAACTAGTCTAAATAAAAACTTTTACAAATAAACTAGTGATTACATGGTAAAATATCAACATAATATTCACATCCACCTTTACAATATTATAATGTACTATTACATGATCCAGTCTGTTTTCTCAATCATATAAACATACATAAATATTCTACTACTATGTCAGTACCATCTTGGCTCCCTTTTGACCTCTGGATACTCCTTCCCATAATGAAACTTATCCAAAATAATATCAAAATCCTGATGAAGGTATTGCCCATATGGTGATGTGTATATGCCACATATGCACAATGAACCATCTAATCCTAACGTCAGACAACATCCTGTACGCTTCTGTTGCGCTGAGAAGGAGGATCCATCGTGTCTCCATAACCCCATCGGTCGGTCATAGATATCAATAACAGGAAAGTCAAAAAGGTCAGAGGGCCCCTCAGGGCTCCCTTGAACTCCCTGAGATAAAAAGGCTTTTCCTCTATCCGTCATAAGGTCCTGTACAATATTTAATTTTTCCAAAAAAAGACATAAATAAACAATGGTGAGATTTCCTTGGAAATCTCAGTAAGTACACATGTATCATAACATGACATAGATAAAGTGCAACATAAAATACATGACCAAATAATAACACATAATATATAAATTGTCTTATGTAGTTCATGCATGTATATGCCAAAAAAATGACCAACTTATATTTCCTATGGACTCACTCTTATTATACATAAATTCTTATTTCTTATGTTATCTTTCGTAATATTGTGGGTCACACTTATTTCATAATCTCAACGGGCATTACATATCGCCGTCCCCGCCTGGTTTTCTCAGCATGACGCGTTAGCTTGGTCATACATAAGCTCATCAATCTTCTGGGAGTTACGTATCGCCGTCCCCGTCCTGACGAGCCTCGTGTCAATCTTTTGGGCGTTACGTATCACTGTCCCCGTCCTGACACAGAATTACTTAGCATAGCGGGCATTACGTATCACCGTCCCAGCTAGTCATGTCAGTCTTTCGAGCGTTACGCATCACCATCCCCGTCGTGACACGACACTTAACTTATCACGTTTTCTTAATATTTTTCTTATCGTATTTTCTTAAAATACCCATCGTGACTTACGACGACACACATATATGATAAAATGCAATATACATACAAACTTAGACTGATGACATGCATGTTTTATATTTTCATAAAGCATATGACATAGAAAAGCATAACACAAAACCTACATACACATATGTCGCCTGAATTCATAACGTCAAGCTTAACAAATAATATATATGAAACTAAATAAAATATTAAATTTTTATTTAATAAAGGGCTGGCCTAATTTTCATGGAAAATATTCTTAATTATTTATTTCTTTTAACTCATTCAACTCAAGCCCACAAGTTTGCATAATTTCATAACTTCAATATTTTTAAGTATTTCTTGAACTATTCTTATATATAAAATTTTATTATTATTTTATTTTATCTTTTTATGATAATAATTCTTAAAAATATCCTCCTAATATATTAAGATTCTTAAACTTATCATACTTGTTGAAAATATTATTCAATTAATTCACTAGAAGTTTTAAATTGAAGGAAGACATCCTTTTTTAAGAGTTCACCTACTCTGTTTTGTGACTTAATGTCGGTTATATCCTTCATAGAGTTCTTATCTCTTAAAACTTAAAACACAAAAGTTGTAGATATATGTCTTATATTTCCATATCCTTTTGAATCACTCAATTTAGACATCACACTAACCAGTTATGACCATTTTACTGAAGGATGTTAAATTTGTCTACTTAACTCCTTTGAAGTCCGAAAGTTACTAGGGTTGTTCTATCAATTTTTTTTCCAAATCATGACCTCATATTTTAACATATTACTCTTATTATTTGATCATAAAACATATTCATAAGGTTCTAAAAATTTTCTAGTATTCTTACACAACAAAAATCACTCCATAAATCAAGAGCATTCAAGCTACTTCATACATAATACATAGGCTTAAACAAGCATCAAATAGGCATCAACCTAAATCTATAAATTAAGTCACTTATACTACACTAAGATTATGTTAAGTAGTGTATTTAAAAATTTTTCCAAAGCTAAATTAGTAGTTTTGAATTGATCTTGCACTATCCTTCTCTCCAAAGCTCCTACTTAGCTTCCTTTTGAAATGTGTGTGTTGTGAGTGAGTTTTCCTGTATTTTTCTTTATTTTATCTCAAGGTGAACGTAGGGTATCTCTAAAAGGAAACCAATAGAAGCTTGAGTATGTATTTATAGGTGTAAAAACGTGCTAAAAGACTTGAGAATGGGATGGGGGTCTCGACAGTAACCTTGGCTGAAAGGGTGAGGTGTCCCTCCTAGATGTAAGGCCTCATGATCACCCCTATATCTCTTGATCTCCCAAGATTTTCATCTCATGGCTAGGCTTCCCCCATCTCTAGGATAATCTAGATCAATGTTTTAAATTATTACAGCACAAAAATAAATAAAAATGAAACAAAATCCTAGCATATCTAGGATAAGCTTAAACCGGCCACTTGGCCTTTCTTTGTACCCCAAAGTTTCTAGAATCAATTTCCCCTCCTTACCACACGTTCTTGAACTCATTATCATACTTAGGATATTTTGGATGAATTCATTTAAGGTTTAGTTGTCTATTGGTTAAGAATAAAAAGGTAACTTGGCTACTTTAGTTACTCCTCAACCAATCAGATTTGTTCTTACTCCTTTCATGGTTATAAACAAACTTTCCTTCTAGAAACCTTTCCACCACCAAGTACAAACCTTTTTAAACATGTCTAGAAGATAAACATTTAGAGAACCAATCAAATTCGAGCTTCTAAAGTAAGTCGGTGGAGTGATTTACTTTCGGGCCTCCGTTTACGTTCAAAACATATCAATCCTCTTCCAGCTCAAATAACCCATTAATCCACTTCGATTCTCAGAAAACGTTAAACATAAAAGTTTTAGATAATCCTCGTAGTGATCCATATAATTTTAAATCACCTAAATACAAGGTCATATGAGGGAGATATCACTAATTTACCGAAACATGTTACTCTAATCTGAGAACTGGATTTCAGGCTACCTAAGTGTTTTTTTTCCACTCCACTTCCAATTCTCAATTTTCCTCTTAATCTCCTTGATATAATTATTCTATAGATGAAAACTAAAATATTATTATTTAAACCTTTTTTAAAAATTATCAAATAAATTGATCATAATTTTCCATATCTCCTTACTACTTAAGGTGTTTCTAGTTTAAATATTCCTTCCTATTACCATAGCTTCCTAAAATTCCTTAAAATAAAAATAATAAATGTCTAAATGAATCTATTCCTAAGGATATATGTAAAAAGGAAGGGTTATTACATAATATATAGTTAATACATAAATATAACTTTTATTAATGTATACTAATACTAATATTATATATTATGGTTAATAATTATAACTATAAATAATATAATAATACTTTGTTACTAAATAATATATATACAATTATATTTTCGTAATATATATTAATATAGTAATATATATACTAATACTATATACTATATACTAATATAATTAAATTACTATAATAATATAATATTAGGATTATATAATATAATATAATTATATACTATAATCTGTGACGCCCCCAATTTACGTCTGGGATTTAACATGAACCGAGGTGTCAGGATAAGTAACACTAGACAACTCACCCCCATACGTAACAAGGATTTAATGCATACATCTAGACTTATTATCATATGCCATATGATTCGCAGTGGATCAGGTCTAAATTATAAAAATTTCTAAAGATCACATGGAGAAAACATACATACAACATCCATATCATTCATTCATAGCTTATCATTAAATTGTTATATATACAAAACCTGAAAAGCTATCACAGTCATCAAAATACTTGTAGGATTACAATAGGTCATCTTTAAAGCCACTTAGGTTCCTTCTTAACTTTAGAAAATTTCCTTCCATAGCGAAACATATGTAGACTAAGACAAAAGTTTCGCTGGAGATACTGTCCTTGTGGTGAAGTGTAAACCTCACATATGGACAGTAAACCATCTAGTCCTAAAGTCAAATAACATCCCGTACGTCGTTCCTCCTCAGAAAAAGCAAATGCATCGTGACTCCAAAATCTCATTGATTGGTCATAGATGGGAGGTCCAAAAAAGGCAAAAGAAAAGTCTACATAGAGACTATAATCAGAAAGTCATTTAGGACTCCTCGGAGTCTCCTACAACATTGGGGCCTTCCCTTGTTGGCCATCAAATTGTGTAGCATAGTTTATATTCCCAAGGAAAAAATATAGAAACACAAAAGAGTGAGATTTCCTTAGAAATCTTAGTAAGTACACAATCAGCTTAATAAAGCATAGATAAAGGCAAACACTTATATTTGTGGAAACCAATAACATCACATAACTTAAAATATACACCATACGACTTATGCATGACTTATGAGAACTTATCACCTTTTTCCTTAAATTATTATCTTCTTAAAAATCTTACTTAATTCCTATCCTCAATGGGCTTTACGTATCGCCGTCCCCATCGCATATAACTCATCAGTCGTTCAGGCGTTACGTATCGCCGTCCTCAATGTGATAAGTCTGGTGTCAGCCTTTTGGGCGTTACGTATTACCGTCCCCGCTTGTCATGTCAGTCATATGGGCATTACGTATCGCCGTTCCTATCATGACATGAAAAACACTTAACATAGCAGGTGTTACGTATCGTTGTCCCCGTCATGATACGAAAAATACTTAACATAGCGGGTGCTACGTATCGCCGTCCCCGCTTGTCATGTCAGTTATACGGGCATTATGTATCATCGTCTCCATCATGACACAACTCTTAACATATCAAATCACGTCAATTTTCTTGGTTTAGTTAGGATCAAGTCTGATTTTGGCTCACTTAGTTATCCTTCAATAGATTTTGGTTCCCTTGTGTTTCCTTCACATTTCTGGGCTAAACAAACTTGTAGATCAATTCCTCATCACTTGCCACTTATTCTTATGTCAATATACCTAAAAATCTCAGAACCAATCAAATATTTTGTCACATGCCCCAATTTGATCCATTTCATCTAAATCGAGTTCCAATTGAATTCAAACCAGAACTGTCTACTTAATTCCCAAATACGTTATCTATACCAACCGAATATTCAAAAACCCAAAACATGAAAGGTTTAGATCTATATCTTAGGATTCTATAAGAATTTAAATAACCTCATTTGGACCTCAAATGAGTAATTTATGATCATTACACTAAAATTTGACAGACTAATCCAAGAATGCATATTCCGGGCACCAAGTGTTTGATTTTTGGTTCTACTACTTCCTCTTGCATTTATACCCTAATTTTTAGAATTCAACTCCTTCTAAGTTCAAATTGAATTTCTATAGTTGATACATTGTTCCAAATCTCAAAGGTCCTTCCATAATATTTCCTAAAATGCATTATTTCACCTTTTCTTAGCTCATAAATCTTATTCAAGTCTCCAACTCTATTTTCCTATAAAATATATTTCTAATAAATTCCTTAAAAAAAATCTCAAGTAAAAACTTCATCTTAAAAATTTCGAGCTTTTACATCATCTCCCCCTTAAAAAGGAATTCGTCCCCAAAATCGCTAAAGCATAAATTAGAGGTTCAATGAATTTTATACGTCGATTACTAGTAGCGGTAGACTCTTCTGAAGAGGTAGGTACTTTTTCCTCATTGGATAGTGATTACGCCCAAAGAATAACGCGGTCGTTTGCAATATAGCTTTGGGGTGTCGATTCCACAGGGAGATGGATTGAGAAATTGAAGAACAGTAACGAAATTAACAAAAAGATTTAGATGAGTGCGAAAAGTAAATTTTAGAGTATGACGTAAATTAAAACTAAATGAGTAATTTGAATAGTATAAAAATGAGACGAAAAGTAGAGCGTAGGGAATTCCTTGTGTATAATTGGTATTCAAATTTATTCTTAATTCATTGATAACTCAATTAAGAATTCTATATCCAAATTCTTAATCGGAAGATATAACATTAATAACCAAAGTTTAAATCAAATGTAACTCTTTGAAAAATCATTCTTCGCGCTTAACTCTCATAAATTGTTATCGACATTGAGAAAATCCAACGACGACAATATACCCAAGAGGCGATATTGCAGCAGAGAATTAAATCAATATAGATAATCAATTGCTCCAAACATAATTATAGAACTAATCCACTCAATAGAAAAAGCATGACTGAATCTATAAACGAAATAGATTCTATAATTATTTGAAGACGAAAAACATCACAAATAAATTGAGAATAATAGAACAAAAGAGTTTTAATATTTAAAGACCAAATACATGAATCAAAAATAAATTACAAACACCATCACACACACAAGTTCATCCCTAATCCTCTTACAGAATTTAGTTACACATATTGAAAATATGTAACAAAAATTCTTCAAGGGATAATATGGAAGAGCCAACCATTATTTTCTTCTCTCTTCTTTGGTTTTTCTTTTCTTTTCTTAAGCTCTCAAAACAATGGCTCTTCCAAAGCATCCTCCCACACTAAGCATGGTCTTAGAACACACACCCCTCCCTTCTATTTATAAGCATCCTTCATGCAAGTTGTCATGACAAAATCATCACAATTTCAACTTGTTTTGCCATGTGCCATTCTTGAATCCAAGTGACTTGTGAGTTGTCATTTTGATCATTTGTTTTCCCACTATGCATGAGCTGGATTTTGCTTGTAGGTTGAGTGTTTCAATTTTGCTTCTCTACCCATTAGTTGTCTTGTATGACTTAATATCTTGTAGTCAAATAATTTGTCTTGAAGAAACTTGAGTGCACTTCATCTTGCATATGAATTGATCATTGCATTTCCAAGTTGGTGTAGGAGTGCTTGCTGGAAAATATTATGAGGACATTTGGATTTGATGCAAGTGGCTGAAAAATATCCAGGAACGTCAAGTGCAGGTGCGTCCACTTGATGGTCGATTTTGTCTTGGATTGAGTGGATATCTCTTAAAACATAAAACATAAAAGTTATAGATATTTCTCTTGCGGTTCTATATCATCTTGAATCAGCTCAATCGGAGATTGGATGAGAGAGTTATGCCCATATTACGAAAATACGTCAGAACTGTCTAAAATTCCGCAATTATCTTCATTTGCTCCTAATGCCTCTATTTGTGTCCTAAATCAAAATATAAGAATAATGAGTATATTTAGGCATCAAATAAGAATAAATTATTAAACATTAAGAGAGGAAAATATGGAATTTTATATTCTCATCAATATATTAAATCATGCTTATATCTATCTCAAGATAAATGACCATTAATTTTAATAACATGAGTTATATTCATTATTTTCTCATTTCTTTTAACATTTAAATAGAGTATTTAGAGTGCATTTTTGTGCACTCATCACACCCCCCAACTTACTCATTGCTAGTCCCTAGCAATTTTCATGCAAAATGATGAGAAAGACCAAAGAAAATCACACATAGGGGCCATCAAGACACATTTTTCAAATTTACATATCAAAACAATCTTAGAAATTCAATAACCCTTTCACAAGTAATTCAAATATAGCAATCCACAGAGTGTGTATGTGTTCCAAACAATTTTTATCAAATCAGAGGTTTCGACACATGCAACATTAGAATATCTTAAGCAAAAAGGTTCAACTCCATAACTCACGGGTATAGAAGTGTTTCATGTAAGGGTTCTCTCTATGGAGTTGACAAAGGTGTACATTTACTCTCATGGAAATTTAGCCAATTATATATAAGTAACAAGTAAACATTGATCTTATGATAGGAATACTAACAAATGAGATTTCCACCATTCTTTCCACAAGCATACTTCGGATCGGAAAAATCAACACAAAGGGTTGTAATGTGGCTTAGGTTTGGGGTTCATAAGAAGAAAAAGTGAAGAGGTTTCAAAAACTTCCAAGTATACACAAAAGGGAATCTGTTATATTTTTCAGTAGACTATACTTTCCTTTTGATGTACTTTTCAATTTTTTAGATTTTTGACTAAGTATACTTTTCCATCTTCTTTTGCCACTGGTGTCTTCGCAATTTGATGAACTCTTTCATGAATACTTTGATGGACACATCTAGCACCATGCCATTTTTGTCATCGTTTTCATTTTTTTTTTTTTTTTTTAATTGATAATTTCACACCTAGTACACACTTGGAAGTAAAATGGTAGGAAAATATAGTGTATAAGCTATACTCCAATGTGGAGAGGTATGGATGATGTAGATATGAAAAGAAAAGGCCATATGTGTATATTGGCTCAAAATTGGCTGCTAGGGGTATATGATGAAAATGGTCAGCTTGAAAGGCTCAAACGTTAATCCTAAGTTGACTTTCGTCATATCCCAAGTATATCCACCATCTTACCACAAACCATGTAATGATATTCTCAAAAGAAGTGTCAAATTCAACAGATCAATGGATACTTATCACAATTTCTGTATTTGTAAGCTCTCAATTCTCACAAAATTCACATGAATACTTGAGCAAAATAATTCTTTAGTTACATGTGTCAAATCACCATATTACCACAAAGTTTGGAGAAGTGCATAAATGGTTCTGTGGATACTTTAGCAAAATGATTTAAGATGGGTTTGTTGAATTCACCAAGATGGTTATGAATGAGCATGAGTATCATGTGTGAAAAGATGCCTGTGTGAAAAAATTTTGGCAATTTTTTATATATTGATTGAAATATGCCACAGAGTTTAAATAACAGATTTGTATTCCCACCCCCCAACTTAAATGAAACATTGTCCTCAATGTTTAAGAATTAAAATTGAATGGGGAGTAACTAAAAAGGGTAGGATACACCTGATGTGTGATGTGGATAGCTCGTTAAGCGTCAAAAGTGGTGATCTGAAATGACAAAATGAAACTATCCTGCAAACAAAAATAAAGAAAATAGTAGTAAACAAAAATAAAACAAAACAAACAAGATAATAATAATAATAATAATTATTGTTGCATGGTGTGGTCAAAGTTGATAGACCAAGTCTACAACCGGACTATCTTCTACTTCTTGAACTATTCCTCCTGGGTCAAAAATGAAACACTTATTTGCCCAATAAACTCGGTCCTCGAGCTTCACAGGTAGGTGGCAAGGCTTTAGATTAACTTTTGGTACTTGCCCACTTGAAGGAATCTGTTTTTCATTTTTCTCAAGCAACTCCTTAAACTTCAGTTGTCAAGCCCGTGTGCTATAATCTTGAGTATTGTCAAAAATTTCACAAATATTAGCTACATCAGACGAATCACTGATAGGATTAAACTCAAAATCAACAATAAAATTCTCAAGGGGATCAGAATCATGAGTTGTGAAAACTTCCCTGTCTATGAGTGAGTCAATCATGTATGTCTGATGGCACTCGTCATTCTTCACAGTTTCTTGTGCCATATGTTGATCATGAGGTATAGACTGAGCTTGAGAAGGGAACTTACCTTGCTCATTTACACTCAAGAAGCTCGTTATTTTAGACACCTGGCTCTTTATCTCCTTTTGTTCTTCAACAACCTGCATAATTAAAGACTCAAATTTTTGGTTAGTCTTATCCTGTACTTCAATAAATGCATGCAAAGTGTCTTCTAAAGAATTTCTAGAAGATTGAGGTGCATGGTATGGTGCAGGATATGATCTAGAAGGTTGTGCAGGCTGTGCAGGCTGTTGGTTTTCAGACTTCCAGCTGAAGTTGGGGTGATTATGCCATCCTCTCATGTTAGCATGTGTAGGACAGTCTTGGGCATGATGATCTACCCCACCACAGACAACACATGGCCCAAAAGAGTTTGCATGATTAGCCATGTATGTTGGTTTTGAGTTTTTGGTTTTCAATAACTCTAATTCTCTGGTGAGCATTTCAACCTTAGCCTTAAGGTTATCCTCCTCCCTTAGATGGTAAATACCACCACTCAAGTTTCCTGTAGGTCGTGACCTGTTTGTGCTATCAGTAGCACTAGGTCCAGTCCAAGTATGAGCTTTTTCAGCAAGCTCATTGAGGTACTCTATGGCCTCATCGGGATTTTTCTGTAAAAATTCTCCATTGCACATCATTTCCACGAATTGACGTTCCCTGGGCGTAAGCCCTTCATAGAAATAACTCACTAAGCGCCAATTCTCATATCCATGGTGGGGACACATACTCAGTAATTCTTTAAATCTTTCCCAAGACTGGTACAAAGTCTCACTATCCTTTTGTGCAAAGGTAGAGATTTGTCTTTTTAAAGCATTGGTCTTATGTTGGGGAAAGTATTTATTGAAAAACACTTGAGTCATCTCACTCCATGTTCCAATAGACCGTGGTCTTAGTGAGTACAACCAACTCTTAGCTTTATCTTTCAAAGAAAAAGGAAAGAACTTTAGCCTTACCGTGTCGTCAGTGGTATTTTGATTGTGGAATGTTGCAACTACTTCCTCAAATTCCCTAATATGAACATAGGGGTTTTCATTTTCTAGACCATGGAAAATCGGAAGTAATTGTATCATTCCTGTTTTGAAATCTACATGACGAACATTAGGTGAGAACATAATACAGGATGGTGTGGCTGTTCGTGCGGGATGAAGATAATCTTGGAGGGTTCTAACAGATTGGTCCGCGTGTTCACTCATCGCGTCAGAATTGGAAGAATTATCAAACAAGCGATTAGAAAAATTAGATTCTGAATCTGATTCTAGCACGGGTCTACTAGCAAACCGTCCAAAAGCGTCTCTGTACCTGCACATGCAAAGTAAAGAAAAGCGTAATACTGAAAAAAAAAAAAAATAATTACGAAAAGAAAAGTAAAATAGAATAAAGATGCAGAAAGCTAAAAAGAAAATGAACGAAGTTACCGCTTTTTTTTTTTTTTTTTTTTTTTTTTTACAAACTACTAAAAAAAACTACAAATTCTTCTACCGTCTCCCCGGCAACGGCGCCAAAATTTGATTACGCCCAAAGAATAACGCGGTCGTTTGCAATATAGCTTTGGGGTGTCGATTCCACAGGGAGATGGATTGAGAAATTGAAGAACAGTAACGAAATTAACAAAAAGATTTAGATGAGTGCGAAAAGTAAATTTTAGAGTATGACGTAAATTAAAACTAAATGAGTAATTTGAATAGTATAAAAATGAGACGAAAAGTAGAGCGTAGGGAATTCCTTGTGTATAATTGGTATTCAAATTTATTCTTAATTCATTGATAACTCAATTAAGAATTCTATATCCAAATTCTTAATCGGAAGATATAACATTAATAACCAAAGTTTAAATCAAATGTAACTCTTTGAAAAATCATTCTTCGCGCTTAACTCTCATAAATTGTTATCGACATTGAGAAAATCCAACGACGACAATATACCCAAGAGGCGATATTGCAGCAGAGAATTAAATCAATATAGATAATCAATTGCTCCAAACATAATTATAGAACTAATCCACTCAATAGAAAAAGCATGACTGAATCTATAAACGAAATAGATTCTATAATTATTTGAAGACGAAAAACATCACAAATAAATTGAGAATAATAGAACAAAAGAGTTTTAATATTTAAAGACCAAATACATGAATCAAAAATAAATTACAAACACCATCACACACACAAGTTCATCCCTAACCCTCTTACAGAATTTAGTTACACATATTGAAAATATGTAACAAAAATTCTTCAAGGGATAATATGGAAGAGCCAACCATTATTTTCTTCTCTCTTCTTTGGTTTTTCTTTTCTTTTCTTAAGCTCTCAAAACAATGGCTCTTCCAAAGCATCCTCCCACACTAAGCATGGTCTTAGAACACACACCCCTCCCTTCTATTTATAAGCATCCTTCATGCAAGTTGTCATGACAAAATCATCACAATTTCAACTTGTTTTGCCATGTGCCATTCTTGAATCCAAGTGACTTGTGAGTTGTCATTTTGATCATTTGTTTTCCCACTATGCATGAGCTGGATTTTGCTTGTAGGTTGAGTGTTTCAATTTTGCTTCTCTACCCATTAGTTGTCTTGTATGACTTAATATCTTGTAGTCAAATAATTTGTCTTGAAGAAACTTGAGTGCACTTCATCTTGCATATGAATTGATCATTGCATTTCCAAGTTGGTGTAGGAGTGCTTGCTGGAAAATATTATGATGACATTTGGATTTGATGCAAGTGGCTGAAAAATATCCAGGAACGTCAAGTGCAGGTGCGTCCACTTGATGGTCGATTTTGTCTTGGATTGAGTGGATATCTCTTAAAACATAAAACATAAAAGTTATAGATATTTCTCTTGCGGTTCTATATCATCTTGAATCAGCTCAATCGGAGATTGGATGAGAGAGTTATGCCCATATTACGAAAATACGTCAGAACTGTCTAAAATTCCGCAATTATCTTCATTTGCTCCTAATGCCTCTATTTGTGTCCTAAATCAAAATATAAGAATAATGAGTATATTTAGGCATCAAATAAGAATAAATTATTAAACATTAAGAGAGGAAAATATAGCATTTTATATTCTCATCAATATATTAAATCATGCTTATATCTATCTCAAGATAAATGACCATTAATTTTAATAACATGAGTTATATTCATTATTTTCTCATTTCTTTTAACATTTAAATAGAGTATTTAGAGTGCATTTTTGTGCACTCATCACACCCCCCAACTTACTCATTGCTAGTCCCTAGCAATTTTCATGCAAAATGATGAGAAAGACCAAAGAAAATCACACATAGGGGCCATCAAGACACATTTTTCAAATTTACATATCAAAACAATCTTAGAAATTCAATAACCCTTTCACAAGTAATTCAAATATAGCAATCCACAGAGTGTGTATGTGTTCCAAACTATTTTTATCAAATCAGAGGTTTCGACACATGCAACATTAGAATATCTTAAGCAAAAAGGTTCAACTCCATAACTCACGGGTATAGAAGTGTTTCATGTAAGGGTTCTCTCTATGGAGTTGACAAAGGTGTACATTTACTCTCATGGAAATTTAGCCAATTATATATAAGTAACAAGTAAACATTGATCTTATGATAGGAATACTAACAAATGAGATTTCCACCATTCTTTCCACAAGCATACTTCGGATCGGAAAAATCAACACAAAGGGTTGTAATGTGGCTTAGGTTTGGGGTTCATAAGAAGAAAAAGTGAAGAGGTTTCAAAAACTTCCAAGTATACACAAAAGGGAATCTGTTAAATTTTTCAGTAGACTATACTTTCCTTTTGATGTACTTTTCAATTTTTTAGATTTTTGACTAAGTATACTTTTCCATCTTCTTTTGCCACTGGTGTCTTCGCAATTTGATGAACTCTTTCATGAATAATTTGATGGACACATCTAGCACCATGCCATTTTTGTCATCGTTTTCTTTTTTTTTTTTTTTTTTTTAATTGATAATTTCACACCTAGTACACACTTGGAAGTAAAATGGTAGGAAAATATAGTGTATAAGCTATACTCCAATGTGGAGAGGTATGGATGATGTAGATATGAAAAGAAAAGGCCATATGTGTATATTGGCTCAAAATTGGCTGCTAGGGGTATATGATGAAAATGGTCAGCTTGAAAGGCTCAAACGTTAATCCTAAGTTGACTTTCGTCATATCCCAAGTATATCCACCATCTTACCACAAACCATGTAATGATATTCTCAAAAGAAGTGTCAAATTCAACAGATCAATGGATACTTATCACAATTTCTGTATTTGTAAGCTCTCAATTCTCACAAAATTCACATGAATACTTGAGCAAAATAATTCTTTAGTTACATGTGTCAAATCACCATATTACCACAAAGTTTGGAGAAGTGCATAAATGGTTCTGTGGATACTTTAGCAAAATGATTTAAGATGGGTTTGTTGAATTCACCAAGATGGTTATGAATGAGCATGAGTATCATGTGTGAAAAGATGCCTGTGTGAAAAAATTTTGGCAATTTTTTATATATTGATTGAAATATGCCACAGAGTTTAAATAACAGATTTGTATTCCCACCCCCCAACTTAAATGAAACATTGTCCTCAATGTTTAAGAATTAAAATTGAATGGGGAGTAACTAAAAAGGGTAGGATACACCTGATGTGTGATGTGGATAGCTCGCTAAGCGTCAAAAGTGGTGATCTGAAATGACAAAATGAAACTATCCTGCAAACAAAAATAAAGAAAATAGTAGTAAACAAAAATAAAACAAAACAAACAAGATAATAATAATAATAATAATTATTGTTGCATGGTGTGGTCAAAGTTGATAGACCAAGTCTACAACCGGACTATCTTCTACTTCTTGAACTATTCCTCCTGGGTCAAAAATGAAACACTTATTTGCCCAATAAACTCGGTCCTCGAGCTTCACAGGTAGGTGGCAAGGCTTTAGATTAACTTTTGGTACTTGCCCACTTGAAGGAATCTGTTTTTCATTTTTCTCAAGCAACTCCTTAAACTTCAGTTGCCAAGCCCGTGTGCTATAATCTTGAGTATTGTCAAAAATTGCACAAATATTAGCTACATCAGACGAATCACTGATAGGATTAAACTCAAAATCAACAATAAAATTCTCAAGGGGATCAGAATCATGAGTTGTGAAAACTTCCCTGTCTATGAGTGAGTCAATCATGTATGTCTGATGGCACTCGTCATTCTTCACAGTTTCTTGTGCCATATGTTGATCATGAGGTATAGACTGAGCTTGAGAAGGGAACTTACCTTGCTCATTTACACTCAAGAAGCTCGTTATTTTAGACACTTGGCTCTTTATCTCCTTTTGTTCTTCAACAACCTGCATAATTAAAGACTCAAATTTTTGGTTAGTCTTATCCTGTACTTCAATAAATGCATGCAAAGTGTCTTCTAAAGAATTTCTAGAAGATTGAGGTGCATGGTATGGTGCAGAATATGATCTAGAAGGTTGTGCAGGCTGTGCAAGCTGTTGGTTTTCAGACTTCCAGCTGAAGTTGGGATGATTACGCCATCCTCTCATGTTAGCATGTGTAGGACAGTCTTGGGCATGATGATCTACCCCACCACAGACAACACATGGCCCAAAAGAGTTTGCATGATTAGCCATGTATGTTGGTTTTGAGTTTTTGGTTTTCAATAACTCTAATTCTCTGGTGAGCATTTCAACCTTAGCCTTAAGGTTATCCTCCTCCCTTAGATGGTAAATACCACCACTCAAGTTTCCTGTAGGTCGTGACCTGTTTGTGCTATCAGTAGCACTAGGTCCAGTCCAAGTATGAGCTTTTTCAGCAAGCTCATTGAGGTACTCTATGGCCTCATCGGGATTTTTCTGTAAAAATTCTCCATTGCACATCATTTCCACGAATTGACGTTCCCTGGGCGTAAGCCCTTCATAGAAATAACTCACTAAGCGCCAATTCTCATATCCATGGTGGGGACACATACTCAGTAATTCTTTAAATCTTTCCCAAGACTGGTACAAAGTCTCACTATCCTTTTGTGCAAAGGTAGAGATTTGTCTTTTTAAAGCATTGGTCTTATGTTGGGGAAAGTATTTATTGAAAAACACTTGAGTCATCTCACTCCATGTTCCAATAGACCGTGGTCTTAGTGAGTACAACCAACTCTTAGCTTTATCTTTCAAAGAAAAAGGAAAGAACTTTAGCCTTACCGTGTCGTCAGTGGTATTTTGATTGTGGAATGTTGCAACTACTTCCTCAAATTCCCTAATATGAACATAGGGGTTTTCATTTTCTAGACCATGGAAAGTCGGAAGTAATTGTATCATTCCTGTTTTGAAATCTACATGACGAACATTAGGTGAGAACATAATACAGGATGGTGTGGCTGTTCGTGCGGGATGAAGATAATCTTGGAGGGTTCTAACAGGTTGGTCCACGTGTTCACTCATCGCGTCAGAATTGGAAGAATTATCAAACAAGCGATTAGAAAAATTAGATTCTGAATCTGATTCTAGCACGGGTCTACTAGCAAACCGTCCAAAAGCGTCTCTGTACCTGCGCATGCAAAGTAAAGAAAAGCGTAATACTGAAAAAAAAAAAATAATAATTACGAAAAGAAAAGTAAAATAAAATAAAGATGCAGAAAGCTAAAAAGAAAATGAACGAAGTTACCGCTTTTTTTTTTTTTTTTTTTTTTTTACAAACTACTAAAAAAAACTACAAATTCTTCTACCGTCTCCCCGGCAACGGCGCCAAAATTTGATTACGCCCAAAGAATAATGCGGTCGTTTGCAGTATAGCTTTGGGGTGTCGATTCCACAGGGAGATGGATTGAGAAATTGAAGAACAGTAACGAAATTAACAAAAAGATTTAGATGAGTGCGAAAAGTAAATTTTAGAGTTTGACGTAAATTAAAACTAAATGAGTAATTTGAATAGTATAAAAATGAGACGAAAAGTAGAGCGTAGGGAATTCCTTGTGTATAATTGGTATTCAAATTTATTCTTAATTCATTGATAACTCAATTAAGAATTCTATATCCAAATTCTTAATCGGAAGATATAACATTAATAACCAAAGTTTAAATCAAATGTAACTCTTTGAAAAATCATTCTTCGCGCTTAACTCTCATAAATTGTTATCGACATTGAGAAAATCCAACGACGACAATATACCCAAGAGGCGATATTGCAGCAGAGAATTAAATCAATATAGATAATCAATTGCTCCAAACATAATTATAGAACTAATCCACTCAATAGAAAAAGCATGACTGAATCTATAAACGAAATAGATTCTATAATTATTTGAAGACGAAAAACATCACAAATAAATTGAGAATAATAGAACAAAAGAGTTTTAATATTTAAAGACCAAATACATGAATCAAAAATAAATTACAAACACCATCACACACACAAGTTCATCCCTAACCCTCTTACAGAATTTAGTTACACATATTGAAAATATGTAACAAAAATTCTTCAAGGGATAATATGGAAGAGCCAACCATTATTTTCTTCTCTCTTCTTTGGTTTTTCTTTTCTTTTCTTAAGCTCTCAAAACAATGGCTCTTCCAAAGCATCCTCCCACACTAAGCATGGTCTTAGAACACACACCCCTCCCTTCTATTTATAAGCATCCTTCATGCAAGTTGTCATGACAAAATCATCACAATTTCAACTTGTTTTGCCATGTGCCATTCTTGAATCCAAGTGACTTGTGAGTTGTCATTTTGATCATTTGTTTTCCCACTATGCATGAGCTGGATTTTGCTTGTAGGTTGAGTGTTTCAATTTTGCTTCTCTACCCATTAGTTGTCTTGTATGACTTAATATCTTGTAGTCAAATAATTTGTCTTGAAGAAACTTGAGTGCACTTCATCTTGCATATGAATTGATCATTGCATTTCCAAGTTGGTGTAGGAGTGCTTGCTGGAAAATATTATGATGACATTTGGATTTGATGCAAGTGGCTGAAAAATATCCAGGAACGTCAAGTGCAGGTGCGTCCACTTGATGGTCGATTTTGTCTTGGATTGAGTGGATATCTCTTAAAACATAAAACATAAAAGTTATAGATATTTCTCTTGCGGTTCTATATCATCTTGAATCAGCTCAATCGGAGATTGGATGAGAGAGTTATGCCCATATTACGAAAATACGTCAGAACTGTCTAAAATTCCGCAATTATCTTCATTTGCTCCTAATGCCTCTATTTGTGTCCTAAATCAAAATATAAGAATAATGAGTATATTTAGGCATCAAATAAGAATAAAGTATTAAACATTAAGAGAGGAAAATATAGCATTTTATATTCTCATCAATATATTAAATCATGCTTATATCTATCTCAAGATAAATGACCATTAATTTTAATAACATGAGTTATATTCATTATTTTCTCATTTCTTTTAACATTTAAATAGAGTATTTAGAGTGCATTTTTGTGCACTCATCACACCCCCCAACTTACTCATTGCTAGTCCCTAGCAATTTTCATGCAAAATGATGAGAAAGACCAAAGAAAATCACACATAGGGGCCATCAAGACACATTTTTCAAATTTACATATCAAAACAATCTTAGAAATTCAATAACCCTTTCACAAGTAATTCAAATATAGCAATCCACAGAGTGTGTATGTGTTCCAAACTATTTTTATCAAATCAGAGGTTTCGACACATGCAACATTAGAATATCTTAAGCAAAAAGGTTCAACTCCATAACTCACGGGTATAGAAGTGTTTCATGTAAGGGTTCTCTCTATGGAGTTGACAAAGGTGTACATTTACTCTCATGGAAATTTAGCCAATTATATATAAGTAACAAGTAAACATTGATCTTATGATAGGAATACTAACAAATGAGATTTCCACCATTCTTTCCACAAGCATACTTCGGATCGGAAAAATCAACACAAAGGGTTGTAATGTGGCTTAGGTTTGGGGTTCATAAGAAGAAAAAGTGAAGAGGTTTCAAAAACTTCCAAGTATACACAAAAGGGAATCTGTTATATTTTTCAGTAGACTATACTTTCCTTTTGATGTACTTTTCAATTTTTTAGATTTTTGACTAAGTATACTTTTCCATCTTCTTTTGCCACTGGTGTCTTCGCAATTTGATGAACTCTTTCATGAATACTTTGATGGACACATCTAGCACCATGCCATTTTTGTCATCGTTTTCATTTTTTTTTTTTTTTTTAATTGATAATTTCACACCTAGTACACACTTGGAAGTAAAATGGTAGGAAAATATAGTGTATAAGCTATACTCCAATGTGGAGAGGTATGGATGATGTAGATATGAAAAGAAAAGGCCATATGTGTATATTGGCTCAAAATTGGCTGCTAGGGGTATATGATGAAAATGGTCAGCTTGAAAGGCTCAAACGTTAATCCTAAGTTGACTTTCGTCATATCCCAAGTATATCCACCATCTTACCACAAACCATGTAATGATATTCTCAAAAGAAGTGTCAAATTCAACAGATCAATGGATACTTATCACAATTTCTGTATTTGTAAGCTCTCAATTCTCACAAAATTCACATGAATACTTGAGCAAAATAATTCTTTAGTTACATGTGTCAAATCACCATATTACCACAAAGTTTGGAGAAGTGCATAAATGGTTCTGTGGATACTTTAGCAAAATGATTTAAGATGGGTTTGTTGAATTCACCAAGATGGTTATGAATGAGCATGAGTATCATGTGTGAAAAGATGCCTGTGTGAAAAAATTTTGGCAATTTTTTATATATTGATTGAAATATGCCACAGAGTTTAAATAACAGATTTGTATTCCCACCCCCCAACTTAAATGAAACATTGTCCTCAATGTTTAAGAATTAAAATTGAATGGGGAGTAACTAAAAAGGGTAGGATACACCTGATGTGTGATGTGGATAGCTCGCTAAGCGTCAAAAGTGGTGATCTGAAATGACAAAATGAAACTATCCTGCAAACAAAAATAAAGAAAATAGTAGTAAACAAAAATAAAACAAAACAAACAAGATAATAATAATAATAATAATTATTGTTGCATGGTGTGGTCAAAGTTGATAGACCAAGTCTACAACCGGACTATCTTCTACTTCTTGAACTATTCCTCCTGGGTCAAAAATGAAACACTTATTTGCCCAATAAACTCGGTCCTCGAGCTTCACAGGTAGGTGGCAAGGCTTTAGATTAACTTTTGGTACTTGCCCACTTGAAGGAATCTGTTTTTCATTTTTCTCAAGCAACTCCTTAAACTTCAGTTGCCAAGCCCGTGTGCTATAATCTTGAGTATTGTCAAAAATTTCACAAATATTAGCTACATCAGACGAATCACTGATAGGATTAAACTCAAAATCAACAATAAAATTCTCAAGGGGATCAGAATCATGAGTTGTGAAAACTTCCCTGTCTATGAGTGAGTCAATCATGTATGTCTGATGGCACTCGTCATTCTTCACAGTTTCTTGTGCCATATGTTGATCATGAGGTATAGACTGAGCTTGAGAAGGGAACTTACCTTGCTCATTTACACTCAAGAAGCTCGTTATTTTAGACACCTGGCTCTTTATCTCCTTTTGTTCTTCAACAACCTGCATAATTAAAGACTCAAATTTTTGGTTAGTCTTATCCTGTACTTCAATAAATGCATGCAAAGTGTCTTCTAAAGAATTTCTAGAAGATTGAGGTGCATGGTATGGTGCAGGATATGATCTAGAAGGTTGTGCAGGCTGTGCAGGCTGTTGGTTTTCAGACTTCCAGCTGAAGTTGGGGTGATTATGCCATCCTCTCATGTTAGCATGTGTAGGACAGTCTTGGGCATGATGATCTACCCCACCACAGACAACACATGGCCCAAAAGAGTTTGCATGATTAGCCATGTATGTTGGTTTTGAGTTTTTGGTTTTCAATAACTCTAATTCTCTGGTGAGCATTTCAACCTTAGCCTTAAGGTTATCCTCCTCCCTTAGATGGTAAATACCACCACTCAAGTTTCCTGTAGGTCGTGACCTGTTTGTGCTATCAGTAGCACTAGGTCCAGTCCAAGTATGAGCTTTTTCAGCAAGCTCATTGAGGTACTCTATGGCCTCATCGGGATTTTTCTGTAAAAATTCTCCATTGCACATCATTTCCACGAATTGACGTTCCCTGGGCGTAAGCCCTTCATAGAAATAACTCACTAAGCGCCAATTCTCATATCCATGGTGGGGACACATACTCAGTAATTCTTTAAATCTTTCCCAAGACTGGTACAAAGTCTCACTATCCTTTTGTGCAAAGGTAGAGATTTGTCTTTTTAAAGCATTGGTCTTATGTTGGGGAAAGTATTTATTGAAAAACACTTGAGTCATCTCACTCCATGTTCCAATAGACCGTGGTCTTAGTGAGTACAACCAACTCTTAGCTTTATCTTTCAAAGAAAAAGGAAAGAACTTTAGCCTTACCGTGTCGTCAGTGGTATTTTGATTGTGGAATGTTGCAACTACTTCCTCAAATTCCCTAATATGAACATAGGGGTTTTCATTTTCTAGACCATGGAAAATCGGAAGTAATTGTATCATTCCTGTTTTGAAATCTACATGACGAACATTAGGTGAGAACATAATACAGGATGGTGTGGCTGTTCGTGCGGGATGAAGATAATCTTGGAGGGTTCTAACAGATTGGTCCGCGTGTTCACTCATCGCGTCAGAATTGGAAGAATTATCAAACAAGCGATTAGAAAAATTAGATTCTGAATCTGATTCTAGCACGGGTCTACTAGCAAACCGTCCAAAAGCGTCTCTGTACCTGCACATGCAAAGTAAAGAAAAGCGTAATACTGAAAAAAAAAAAAAAAATAATTACGAAAAGAAAAGTAAAATAGAATAAAGATGCAGAAAGCTAAAAAGAAAATGAACGAAGTTACCGCTTTTTTTTTTTTTTTTTTTTTTTTTTACAAACTACTAAAAAAAACTACAAATTCTTCTACCGTCTCCCCGGCAACGGCGCCAAAATTTGATTACGCCCAAAGAATAACGCGGTCGTTTGCAATATAGCTTTGGGGTGTCGATTCCACAGGGAGATGGATTGAGAAATTGAAGAACAGTAACGAAATTAACAAAAAGATTTAGATGAGTGCGAAAAGTAAATTTTAGAGTATGACGTAAATTAAAACTAAATGAGTAATTTGAATAGTATAAAAATGAGACGAAAAGTAGAGCGTAGGGAATTCCTTGTGTATAATTGGTATTCAAATTTATTCTTAATTCATTGATAACTCAATTAAGAATTCTATATCCAAATTCTTAATCGGAAGATATAACATTAATAACCAAAGTTTAAATCAAATGTAACTCTTTGAAAAATCATTCTTCGCGCTTAACTCTCATAAATTGTTATCGACATTGAGAAAATCCAACGACGACAATATACCCAAGAGGCGATATTGCAGCAGAGAATTAAATCAATATAGATAATCAATTGCTCCAAACATAATTATAGAACTAATCCACTCAATAGAAAAAGCATGACTGAATCTATAAACGAAATAGATTCTATAATTATTTGAAGACGAAAAACATCACAAATAAATTGAGAATAATAGAACAAAAGAGTTTTAATATTTAAAGACCAAATACATGAATCAAAAATAAATTACAAACACCATCACACACACAAGTTCATCCCTAACCCTCTTACAGAATTTAGTTACACATATTGAAAATATGTAACAAAAATTCTTCAAGGGATAATATGGAAGAGCCAACCATTATTTTCTTCTCTCTTCTTTGGTTTTTCTTTTCTTTTCTTAAGCTCTCAAAACAATGGCTCTTCCAAAGCATCCTCCCACACTAAGCATGGTCTTAGAACACACACCCCTCCCTTCTATTTATAAGCATCCTTCATGCAAGTTGTCATGACAAAATCATCACAATTTCAACTTGTTTTGCCATGTGCCATTCTTGAATCCAAGTGACTTGTGAGTTGTCATTTTGATCATTTGTTTTCCCACTATGCATGAGCTGGATTTTGCTTGTAGGTTGAGTGTTTCAATTTTGCTTCTCTACCCATTAGTTGTCTTGTATGACTTAATATCTTGTAGTCAAATAATTTGTCTTGAAGAAACTTGAGTGCACTTCATCTTGCATATGAATTGATCATTGCATTTCCAAGTTGGTGTAGGAGTGCTTGCTGGAAAATATTATGATGACATTTGGATTTGATGCAAGTGGCTGAAAAATATCCAGGAACGTCAAGTGCAGGTGCGTCCACTTGATGGTCGATTTTGTCTTGGATTGAGTGGATATCTCTTAAAACATAAAACATAAAAGTTATAGATATTTCTCTTGCGGTTCTATATCATCTTGAATCAGCTCAATCGGAGATTGGATGAGAGAGTTATGCCCATATTACGAAAATACGTCAGAACTGTCTAAAATTCCGCAATTATCTTCATTTGCTCCTAATGCCTCTATTTGTGTCCTAAATCAAAATATAAGAATAATGAGTATATTTAGGCATCAAATAAGAATAAATTATTAAACATTAAGAGAGGAAAATATGGAATTTTATATTCTCATCAATATATTAAATCATGCTTATATCTATCTCAAGATAAATGACCATTAATTTTAATAACATGAGTTATATTCATTATTTTCTCATTTCTTTTAACATTTAAATAGAGTATTTAGAGTGCATTTTTGTGCACTCATCACACCCCCCAACTTACTCATTGCTAGTCCCTAGCAATTTTCATGCAAAATGATGAGAAAGACCAAAGAAAATCACACATAGGGGCCATCAAGACACATTTTTCAAATTTACATATCAAAACAATCTTAGAAATTCAATAACCCTTTCACAAGTAATTCAAATATAGCAATCCACAGAGTGTGTATGTGTTCCAAACAATTTTTATCAAATCAGAGGTTTCGACACATGCAACATTAGAATATCTTAAGCAAAAAGGTTCAACTCCATAACTCACGGGTATAGAAGTGTTTCATGTAAGGGTTCTCTCTATGGAGTTGACAAAGGTGTACATTTACTCTCATGGAAATTTAGCCAATTATATATAAGTAACAAGTAAACATTGATCTTATGATAGGAATACTAACAAATGAGATTTCCACCATTCTTTCCACAAGCATACTTCGGATCGGAAAAATCAACACAAAGGGTTGTAATGTGGCTTAGGTTTGGGGTTCATAAGAAGAAAAAGTGAAGAGGTTTCAAAAACTTCCAAGTATACACAAAAGGGAATCTGTTATATTTTTCAGTAGACTATACTTTCCTTTTGATGTACTTTTCAATTTTTTAGATTTTTGACTAAGTATACTTTTCCATCTTCTTTTGCCACTGGTGTCTTCGCAATTTGATGAACTCTTTCATGAATACTTTGATGGACACATCTAGCACCATGCCATTTTTGTCATCGTTTTCATTTTTTTTTTTTTTTTTTAATTGATAATTTCACACCTAGTACACACTTGGAAGTAAAATGGTAGGAAAATATAGTGTATAAGCTATACTCCAATGTGGAGAGGTATGGATGATGTAGATATGAAAAGAAAAGGCCATATGTGTATATTGGCTCAAAATTGGCTGCTAGGGGTATATGATGAAAATGGTCAGCTTGAAAGGCTCAAACGTTAATCCTAAGTTGACTTTCGTCATATCCCAAGTATATCCACCATCTTACCACAAACCATGTAATGATATTCTCAAAAGAAGTGTCAAATTCAACAGATCAATGGATACTTATCACAATTTCTGTATTTGTAAGCTCTCAATTCTCACAAAATTCACATGAATACTTGAGCAAAATAATTCTTTAGTTACATGTGTCAAATCACCATATTACCACAAAGTTTGGAGAAGTGCATAAATGGTTCTGTGGATACTTTAGCAAAATGATTTAAGATGGGTTTGTTGAATTCACCAAGATGGTTATGAATGAGCATGAGTATCATGTGTGAAAAGATGCCTGTGTGAAAAAATTTTGGCAATTTTTTATATATTGATTGAAATATGCCACAGAGTTTAAATAACAGATTTGTATTCCCACCCCCCAACTTAAATGAAACATTGTCCTCAATGTTTAAGAATTAAAATTGAATGGGGAGTAACTAAAAAGGGTAGGATACACCTGATGTGTGATGTGGATAGCTCGTTAAGCGTCAAAAGTGGTGATCTGAAATGACAAAATGAAACTATCCTGCAAACAAAAATAAAGAAAATAGTAGTAAACAAAAATAAAACAAAACAAACAAGATAATAATAATAATAATAATTATTGTTGCATGGTGTGGTCAAAGTTGATAGACCAAGTCTACAACCGGACTATCTTCTACTTCTTGAACTATTCCTCCTGGGTCAAAAATGAAACACTTATTTGCCCAATAAACTCGGTCCTCGAGCTTCACAGGTAGGTGGCAAGGCTTTAGATTAACTTTTGGTACTTGCCCACTTGAAGGAATCTGTTTTTCATTTTTCTCAAGCAACTCCTTAAACTTCAGTTGCCAAGCCCGTGTGCTATAATCTTGAGTATTGTCAAAAATTTCACAAATATTAGCTACATCAGACGAATCACTGATAGGATTAAACTCAAAATCAACAATAAAATTCTCAAGGGGATCAGAATCATGAGTTGTGAAAACTTCCCTGTCTATGAGTGAGTCAATCATGTATGTCTGATGGCACTCGTCATTCTTCACAGTTTCTTGTGCCATATGTTGATCATGAGGTATAGACTGAGCTTGAGAAGGGAACTTACCTTGCTCATTTACACTCAAGAAGCTCGTTATTTTAGACACCTGGCTCTTTATCTCCTTTTGTTCTTCAACAACCTGCATAATTAAAGACTCAAATTTTTGGTTAGTCTTATCCTGTACTTCAATAAATGCATGCAAAGTGTCTTCTAAAGAATTTCTAGAAGATTGAGGTGCATGGTATGGTGCAGGATATGATCTAGAAGGTTGTGCAGGCTGTGCAGGCTGTTGGTTTTCAGACTTCCAGCTGAAGTTGGGGTGATTATGCCATCCTCTCATGTTAGCATGTGTAGGACAGTCTTGGGCATGATGATCTACCCCACCACAGACAACACATGGCCCAAAAGAGTTTGCATGATTAGTCATGTATGTTGGTTTTGAGTTTTTGGTTTTCAATAACTCTAATTCTCTGGTGAGCATTTCAACCTTAGCCTTAAGGTTATCCTCCTCCCTTAGATGGTAAATACCACCACTCAAGTTTCCTGTAGGTCGTGACCTGTTTGTGCTATCAGTAGCACTAGGTCCAGTCCAAGTATGAGCTTTTTCAGCAAGCTCATTGAGGTACTCTATGGCCTCATCGGGATTTTTCTGTAAAAATTCTCCATTGCACATCATTTCCACGAATTGACGTTCCCTGGGCGTAAGCCCTTCATAGAAATAACTCACTAAGCGCCAATTCTCATATCCATGGTGGGGACACATACTCAGTAATTCTTTAAATCTTTCCCAAGACTGGTACAAAGTCTCACTATCCTTTTGTGCAAAGGTAGAGATTTGTCTTTTTAAAGCATTGGTCTTATGTTGGGGAAAGTATTTATTGAAAAACACTTGAGTCATCTCACTCCATGTTCCAATAGACCGTGGTCTTAGTGAGTACAACCAACTCTTAGCTTTATCTTTCAAAGAAAAAGGAAAGAACTTTAGCCTTACCGTGTCGTCAGTGGTATTTTGATTGTGGAATGTTGCAACTACTTCCTCAAATTCCCTAATATGAACATAGGGGTTTTCATTTTCTAGACCATGGAAAATCGGAAGTAATTGTATCATTCCTGTTTTGAAATCTACATGACGAACATTAGGTGAGAACATAATACAGGATGGTGTGGCTGTTCGTGCGGGATGAAGATAATCTTGGAGGGTTCTAACAGATTGGTCCGCGTGTTCACTCATCGCGTCAGAATTGGAAGAATTATCAAACAAGCGATTAGAAAAATTAGATTCTGAATCTGATTCTAGCACGGGTCTACTAGCAAACCGTCCAAAAGCGTCTCTGTACCTGCACATGCAAAGTAAAGAAAAGCGTAATACTGAAAAAAAAAAAAAAAATAATTACGAAAAGAAAAGTAAAATAGAATAAAGATGCAGAAAGCTAAAAAGAAAATGAACGAAGTTACCGCTTTTTTTTTTTTTTTTTTTTTTTTTTACAAACTACTAAAAAAAACTACAAATTCTTCTACCGTCTCCCCGGCAACGGCGCCAAAATTTGATTACGCCCAAAGAATAACGCGGTCGTTTGCAATATAGCTTTGGGGTGTCGATTCCACAGGGAGATGGATTGAGAAATTGAAGAACAGTAACGAAATTAACAAAAAGATTTAGATGAGTGCGAAAAGTAAATTTTAGAGTATGACGTAAATTAAAACTAAATGAGTAATTTGAATAGTATAAAAATGAGACGAAAAGTAGAGCGTAGGGAATTCCTTGTGTATAATTGGTATTCAAATTTATTCTTAATTCATTGATAACTCAATTAAGAATTCTATATCCAAATTCTTAATCGGAAGATATAACATTAATAACCAAAGTTTAAATCAAATGTAACTCTTTGAAAAATCATTCTTCGCGCTTAACTCTCATAAATTGTTATCGACATTGAGAAAATCCAACGACGACAATATACCCAAGAGGCGATATTGCAGCAGAGAATTAAATCAATATAGATAATCAATTGCTCCAAACATAATTATAGAACTAATCCACTCAATAGAAAAAGCATGACTGAATCTATAAACGAAATAGATTCTATAATTATTTGAAGACGAAAAACATCACAAATAAATTGAGAATAATAGAACAAAAGAGTTTTAATATTTAAAGACCAAATACATGAATCAAAAATAAATTACAAACACCATCACACACACAAGTTCATCCCTAACCCTCTTACAGAATTTAGTTACACATATTGAAAATATGTAACAAAAATTCTTCAAGGGATAATATGGAAGAGCCAACCATTATTTTCTTCTCTCTTCTTTGGTTTTTCTTTTCTTTTCTTAAGCTCTCAAAACAATGGCTCTTCCAAAGCATCCTCCCACACTAAGCATGGTCTTAGAACACACACCCCTCCCTTCTATTTATAAGCATCCTTCATGCAAGTTGTCATGACAAAATCATCACAATTTCAACTTGTTTTGCCATGTGCCATTCTTGAATCCAAGTGACTTGTGAGTTGTCATTTTGATCATTTGTTTTCCCACTATGCATGAGCTGGATTTTGCTTGTAGGTTGAGTGTTTCAATTTTGCTTCTCTACCCATTAGTTGTCTTGTATGACTTAATATCTTGTAGTCAAATAATTTGTCTTGAAGAAACTTGAGTGCACTTCATCTTGCATATGAATTGATCATTGCATTTCCAAGTTGGTGTAGGAGTGCTTGCTGGAAAATATTATGATGACATTTAGATTTGATGCAAGTGGCTGAAAAATATCCAGGAACGTCAAGTGCAGGTGCGTCCACTTGATGGTCGATTTTGTCTTGGATTGAGTGGATATCTCTTAAAACATAAAACATAAAAGTTATAGATATTTCTCTTGCGGTTCTATATCATCTTGAATCAGCTCAATCGGAGATTGGATGAGAGAGTTATGCCCATATTACGAAAATACGTCAGAACTGTCTAAAATTCCGCAATTATCTTCATTTGCTCCTAATGCCTCTATTTGTGTCCTAAATCAAAATATAAGAATAATGAGTATATTTAGGCATCAAATAAGAATAAATTATTAAACATTAAGAGAGGAAAATATGGCATTTTATATTCTCATCAATATATTAAATCATGCTTATATCTATCTCAAGATAAATGACCATTAATTTTAATAACATGAGTTATATTCATTATTTTCTCATTTCTTTTAACATTTAAATAGAGTATTTAGAGTGCATTTTTGTGCACTCATCAGATAGCGAATCTTGAGAGTAGTAAAATATCATGTCTAAATCTTGGTCATAATACATATTCACGCTAATCTCATGTAGTTTGCGCAATCTTTTAGACTCTGTTTCTTCTATGATTGGTCCTTCTTCATATCGACATTTTCGATCCTCCGATTTATTAGATAACTCCAATAAGACCGATTTTCCTTTATCTACTTCTTTCAAATATTCTCTTTCAGCTTGTAACCATTTTTGAGCGGGTTGTCTCTCCTCACCCGGCAAAGCTTGTCTACATATTGGGTTACCCTTTCTATCTATGTCCATAATATGCGTTCTGTGCCACTCACTTTTATTTAGCCACCTTAATCTATTAGCTTTCCATTGTTTCAACTTTTCCCTATGAAATCTGTCTCTAATCCTTTCAGATCTTTTCTTTAACTGATCTATAGGGGTGACTGACATTCGTGCATTTCTTTTTGGAGCCATTATCCTGATTAAGCCCAAACATCAATGACTATAAACATAAAATGAAAACAAGTATCATACGAATAACATTATATACATACATTTGAGTTCAAACATAAAACACAGATTAATACAACGAGGTTTCAAACAAATGAGGGTAATTAGCCCTCATCACATCCTCGCGTTCCTATATGGCTTCTTGAAAGACAAGATTGTTCGAGAGTACTTTCACTAACAATATCGTGCGATTCCGAAGGGTCTGTTCTTTCTAGTCTTCGATCCTTACAGGCCATTCTTCATAAGTTAAGTTGGGGCGTAGATTAACATAACTTGGATCCATCACCGCCACCGGTTCATTACCTAAAATTTTCTTCAGAGAAGATACGTGAAAAATATTATGGACTCCCTGCAGATTATTAGGTTGGGCTAGGCGGTAAGCTACCAGACCTACTCTTTCCAAAATTTCATAGGGTCCAATATATCAGGGACTCAACTTTCCTTTCTTACCAAACTGCATAACTCCCTTTGGCGAGATCTTCAAATACACCCAATCTCCCACCATAAAATCTAAGGCCCTTCTGCCATTATCCGCGTAACTCTTTTGTCTAATCTGCGTCATCTTTATTTGATTTCTAATCTTTGTAATCTACTCCTTAACTTCTTGTAAATATTCAGGTGCCAAAATGCTGCTTTCACCAACTTCATCCCAATATATGGGGGACCTGCATTTCCTTCCATAAAGTGATTCATAAGTTGTCATTTGAATGGTAGCTTGAAAACAATTATTATAAGCAAATTCAATTAGTGGTAACAGACTCTCCCAATCTTTACAAAAATCCAGTACACAAGCTCGTAGCATATCTTCTAAAGTCTGAATGGTCATTTCTGTTTGCCCATCCGTTTGAGGATGATATGCAGTGCAAAAATTTAGACTGCTACCCATCATTTTTTGTAAATTTTGCCAAAATCAAGATGTAAATCTAGGATCTCTATCTGACACTATGGTCCTGGGCACTCCATGCAGACGAACTACTTCCTTCACATAGATTTTTGCTAATCTCTCCCTAGAATCCATGTTTGAGATAGGCAAAAAGTGGGCACTCTTTGTCAACCGATCTACTATCATCCAAATCGAGTTTTTCCCTGCAGATGTTCTAGGTAATCCTACCACAAAATCCATAGATATGTCCTCCCATTTCCATTCGGGAATTGGTAGGGGTTGCAACTTGCTAGCTGGTCTTTGGTGTTAAGCTTTTACTAATTGGCACATTAGGCATTTGGCTACAAATGATGCAATATCTTTCTTCATTCCTTCACACCAAAACTTTTCTTTTAAATCCTGATACATCTTAGTACTTCCAGGATGAGTAGTATACAGCGTACCATGAGCTTCTTTCATCAATCATTCTTTCAAGTCCGGTTTGTCAGGAACTATTTTCTTCTTTCCAAAGTATAGCATCCCATCCCTTGAAATCATAAAGTGTGAGGACCTTTTTCCTTCTAGTATTTGCTGTTTAATTTTCTCCAACTTAGCATCCATCAGTTGTCCTTCCTTGATCTCTTCATTTGTTAAAGGAACGATCTCTTGAATCACTATTAACTTGAGTTCTTGTGATAACCTGTCTTCAAGGAGTTCTTGCATTACTGCTAGCACTAACAATTCTTCTGCTTGAGTTTTCCTACTTAAGGCATTGACTACCACATTAGCCTTTCCAGGGTGATATTTAATTTCACATTGGAAGTCACTTTAGTCTCTATCCACCTTCTTTGCCTCGTGTTCAGGGTTTCCTGACTAAAAAGGTACTTGAGACTTTTATGGTCCATAAATATCTCACACTTCTCTCCATATAGGTAGTGCCTCCATATTTTCAGTGCAAACACCACAACTGCTAACTCCAAGTCATGAGTGGGATAATTTTGTTCATGATCCTTAAATTGTCGGGATGCGTATGCAACTAATCTTCCTTCTTGCATTAACACACACCTCAGTCCCAATTTTGAGGCATCACTATATATCACATAGGGTTTGTGAGGTTCTAGCAAGGCTAAAATTGGCGCCGTAGTCAGTCTCCTTTTTAGCTCTTGAAAGCTCTTCTCACATCGTTCTCTCCAAACATACTTAGCATTCTTCCTGGTTAGTGCTGCAGAGGCGAGGAAAGTTTGGAAAATCCTTCCACAAATCTTCTATAATATCTGGCTAATCCCAAAAAACTGCTACTTCGTGTGCATTAGTTGGTTGCTGTCAATCCATCACTAGTTCTATTTTTGCTGGATCCACGGAAACTCCTTCACTCGAGATAACATGATCCAAAAATTTCACTTCTTGTAGGCAAAACTTACACTTAGTGAGTTTGGCATACAGTTGATGTTTTTGTGGAATCTCCATTATAATTCTCAGATGTTCTTTATGATCGTCGTCAGTCCGGGAGTAAACCAAAATATCATCAATAAAAACTACCAAAAAGTTATCCAAATAAGGCCTAAATATCCAGTTCATCAAATCCATGAAAACCGCTGGTGCATTTATCAACCCGAATGGCATAACCAAAAATTCAAAATGCCCGTATTGAGTTCAAAAAGCCATCTTAGATACATCTTGCTCTCTAATCTTCAACTGATGACAACCAGACCGAATGTCTATTTTAGAGAATACAAACACTCCCCTTAATTGATCCAATATATCATCTATCCGTGGCAACAGATACTTATTATTAATCGTGACCTTATTCAGATCTCTGTAATCTATACACACATCTGCATCATTCCATCTTTCTTTTTCATGACCAGCACTGGTGCTCCCCACAGAGATGAACTGGGCCTGATGAATCCCTTCTTCAGAAGTTCCTTAATCTGTGCTTTTAATTCTTCTAATTTAACTGGTGCCATTCTATACGGTGCCTTATGAACTGGAGTTGTGGCTGGTTCCAATTCAATAGTAAACTCTGTTTCCCGATCAGGAGGTAATCCCGACAAATCATTAGAAAAGACTTGGGAACAACTGGAATTCCTTTGATACTCTTAACAACTTCTAAGGAATTTAATATTATTTTCAAACACACATTTGACCCTTCCTTAATACTTCTCTCTATTCGCTTGGCAGTTACTATAGAGAAAACAAGATTAATTAATTCCCCCTGGTAACAAAGCTTCTCTTACATTGGTAAATAAAAAAATATCTCCTTTTTACGACAATCAAGTTTAGCATAATACTTGGCTAACCAGTCCATACCTAATTAGATCGAATTCCATTAAATGGAATACTATCAAGTTAGCGACTAGCTGTAAACCCCCAACTTCCAAAGAACAATTTCTTACAATTTGGTGACATCCTGTTATCTTCCCATCGAGCATGACTACTAGAACTTTTTGGGTCAAGGATTCCACTTCTAATTAACACCTTTGGACATAATCATATGAAATAAAAGATCTCGTTGCTCCCGAATCAAACAGAGCATAGACCATGCATTGCTTCAACTTAACTTTACCAGTAATAACATTGGCATCCATTGCCTCATCGGCTTCCATGTCCACTTCTCTGGGCGTGATCGCATAAACTTTAGTTTTCATGGGAGCTTTTATTTTTTCTCCTGATGGAGCTACTCCTTTGAAGATGTTCTGAGGGCAATCCTTGATCAAATGTTTTGGCTAGCCGCACCTAAAGCAAGCCCTAGTATCCACTCGACATTCTCCCCTGTGTCGGCATCCACATTTGGCACACAGTGGAAATAAGACCAGTATATTTGAATTATTTGTAGTTCCTTTTCCTCCATCCATGGGTCTAAAATACTTGAGTTTTCCCACAGAGTAAGGAAACCTCCTTTTTCCAGATACTTGAGTTTGCACCATTAGACTCCTCTGTTCAACTTCTGCTATAACCGCTATATTCACCAGTTCCTGAAAATTATCCATTCTTAAACATGCCATTTGAATACGAATTCATGGCTGCAATCATTCTTAAAATTTCTATGCTCTCATCTTCTCTGTGGCTACTAAATGTAGGGTAAACCTTGCTAACTCCATAAATCGAGCTGCATCCTACTCCACCGCCATGCTACCTTGTACCAGCGTGGCGAATTTTAAAGCTTTCTGCCACTTTATAGATTCCAAAAAGAATCGTTCGTCAAATTCTTGCTTAAACCGTTCTCACGTGGGCACTACATTTTCTCTTAATTCTAGCTTCAGCAGCCTCCGCTTTGTGTCCCACCATAATCCTGCTTCTCCCTGCAGCAAATGTCCCGCATACTGTACCTTCTGAATCTCAGTGCAACCACTAAATTCAAAAGTTCATTCCAAGTCTATGATCCACTTATCAGCCTTTAATGCTCCTTCCGTCCCTAGAAAATGCCAGTACCAGTAAACTAAAAATCTTTCATACGGACATCCTTGAGTTTCTCCTCTATTTTCGTCATGCTAGCGATAACGAATCTGCTCTATTTGGTTTCTCACCACTTCCGTCATTTGTCGAATAGCTTCGGCTATCGCTTGGCCCCCTTCTAATCGAGGGTTTTGCGCCACCTGTCCCCCTTACAAAAGTGGGTTCTGTGCTATCTGTCCCCCTTCCAAAGGTGGATTCTGTGCCATCTGTCCCATTTCCAAAGGTGGATTTTTTGTGCCACCTGCTCCTCCGTCCTTGGAGGAGTAAACAGAGGAGGATTTTGAGCTGCTGTTTCTACTTGTCTTGAAGAAGGACGACCTCTTGCCATTTTACCTTCCCGAAACTTACCAAACTCCATCATGAGCTACATTTGCTTTAGAAATCCCAAACTTCTAAAGTCCAAAATATTCATCCATATCACTCCAACTCCATTCTTGTAAAGATTCAAGCCTATTCTATTACCATGTGATCTTCTTAGGACAATATGGATTTATCCAAAGATGTAATAGCTCTGATACCACTCTGTGACCCCCCTAATTTACATTTGTGATTTAACGTAAATCGAGGTATCAGGATAAGTAACACTAGGCTACTTATCCCCGTACGTAATAAAGATTTAATGCATGCATCTAGACTTACTATCATATACCATATGAGTCACAGTGGATCAGGTCTAAATTATAAAAATTTCTAAAGATCACATGGAGAAAACATACTTACAACATCTACATCATTCATTCATAGCTTATCATTGTACTGTTATATATACAAAACCCGAAAAGTTATCACAGTCATCAAAATACTTGTAACATTACAATAGGTCATCTTTAAAGCCACTTAGGTTCTTTCCTAACTTTAAGAAATTCCCTCCCATAGCGAAACATATCTAAACTAAGACAAAAGTCTCACTGGAGATACTGTCCCTGTGGTATAGTGTAAACCCTACTTATGAACAAAGAACTATCTAGTCCTAAGGTCAAACAGCATCCCGTACGTCGTTCCTCCTCAGAAAAAAAGGATGCATCGTGACTCCAAAATCTCATCGGCTGGTCATAGATGGAGGGAGATCCAAAAGAAGCAAAAGAAAAGTATACATAGGGACTATAATCAGAAAGTCCTTTATGACTCCTCGGAGTCTTCTGCAACATCGAGGCCTTCCCCTTGTTGGCCATAAAATCCTGTAGCATAGTTTATGTTCCAAGGAAAAAATATAAAAACACAAAAGAGTGAGGTTTCCTTAGAAATTTCAGTAAGTACACAATCAGCTTAATAAAATATAGACAAAGGCAAACACTTATATTTATGGAAAACAGTAACAACACATAACTTAAAATATACTTCATGCGACTTATGCATGACACGGAACATACTTAGCATCGTAGGCGTTACGTATCATCGTCCCCTTCATGACATGGAAAACACTTAACATAGCGGGTGTTACGTATCGCTGTCCTCGTTATGACATGGAAAACACTTAGCATAGCGGGCATTACGTATTGTCGTCCCCGCTTGTCATGTCAGTCATACGGGTGTTACGTATCGCCATCCCCGTCATGATACAACTCTTAACTTATCAAATCACGTCAATCTTCCTAGTATTACGTATCGTCATCCCCATCATGACGTAAATAAGTTATCCATAGTTCTTATTCTTAGTTGTTCCTTTATTATTCTCTTCAATACATGTTATGCCCTTTTTTTCTTAAAAACCTACCACATAATCTTTATATTAAATCACATGCATTAGATACAAGAAAATCTCGAATTTAGGTAACAGGGGAATCTTGCTCGAGCCAGATGTCGAGCAAGGGTCGAGCCAATTTTCTGCCTAAATCTCGCTCGAGCCAAACGTCGAGCGAGGGTCGACCTAGATTTCTGTGTAAAACTCGATTTTTCCACTTCAATCCCAATTTCATCCATTATTGAGTCCTTATCTCTTGAAACCTAAAACATAAAAGTTGTATATCTTTCTCTTAGCTTTCCATAGCCTCTTGAATCATTCAACTCTGATATCAAATGAATAAGTTATGTTCGATTTACTAAAAGGTGTCAAATCTTAACATGTATCTCGCTCGAGCTAGAAGTCAAGCGATAGTCGAGCGAAGTCTTGGGTTAGGTGTTTTTCCAACCTAGAATAAACCACCTTTCTATACAAGCCTTCACCTTACGTAGTAGAATATAATTCTAAGTTCTTCTAATTTTACTTAGCATATTTCCACAACAAAAACTAATTCAAAACATAATACCTTTCATTTCAACATACAAGCATGGATTTATGAGTCCAATACTCGCATGCATAGTTCAATCACTCAACTAGGTCATTTCCATGCTAAAGTTAAGCTAAAATGTGGACTTACAAGTTCTCCAAAACTTGTTAGAAGTGATCAAACCAATCCTTGCAAGATTTCTCTTCAAGACCACTCACTTAGCTTACTTAGGTGATGTTTGGAGTTCAAGGGCTTATGGAGGGTTTTTCTTTGTATTTCTTCAAGTAGGGCGTGTGCTATGTTCTCTAAAGGAAGTTAGAAGACTCTCCAACACCTATTTATAGGAGGGTGGTCGACCCATGTGACGACCCGAGACTTTTTCTTCGTATTATTTAATTAAATATTTATTTTGATTGAGTGGTTAATTGAGTAATTAGATTAATTATATTGAAATGTGAGAAAAAGAGGAATGGGTTTAAGATTAGGACTTTGAAACTTAGGATGAGCTATTGGGCCTAGGAAGGAATGGCAAGCCCACAAGCCCATGAGGATGACCCATGACCCACCAAACCCTACCCATATGACACTTGTCACCGATAGGAAAATCCTCGTAAGTCAACTACAACTAGTAGTTGGAAATGAGAAATTACCATAAGGTGAGAGTTGACTAGTGGGTGAGTGGTGAGGTTGATGAAGAATCTTGTGAAAGGGTTTTTCCTATCATTGGAATATTTTTGAAAAGTACTAAGGTATGGCCTATTTTACCTTGACTAGTGCATGTCATGCTTAGTGGAGTGACACTTGTGCAATGGAGTGGAAAGTGGAGGAGAAGGAATGGGGAGGGCATTCGGACTAGGTAATTGTCGAAACCCTTAGGGGTTTTTCCCACGCCATTCTCTCCAATCCAAGCTAATGATCATCATAGGATCATCATGTAAGAGGGAAGTTACAAGATGATTGACAAGTGAAGAGAGGTGTCATGAGGAAAAGGAAAGGAAAAAAGGAAGAAGAAAGGCAAGGAAGGATCCGGGTAGGTTGCCGTGTGCACCATTTGGGAGTTTCCTAGGATTGCTTGCAAATCTAGTAATTTGGGCAATGAACTCGGAGGGTAGTACTAGTCGAGGTAGGTGAAAGGTAAGGAGCTGGTCGTTCCTCAATGAAGTAAAAAATTGTTTCATGGAATGTTAGGGGGCTTAACGAGGCAAATAAGTGCCTTCACATTAGATATATGGTTTGTAGGAGACGAAACTGAAATTGATCAATATGAGTATTGTGAGGAGTCTTTGGGGCAATACTTATGTGGATTGGGTTTCCTTGGCTTCAGACGGGGCTTCAAGTGGGACTGTGGTAATGTGGGATATGCGCGTAGTTGAGAAAGTTGAGGATTTTATCGGGAGGTTTACGGTTGCGTGTTCATTTAGATGTGTTGTAGATAATTTTGAATGGGCTTTTGCTAGTGTTTATGGGTCCAACGTTGATTTTGATAGACGTTTCTTGTAGGATAAATTAACCAGGGTGCACAGCTGGTGGGATCTCCCTTGGTGCATTGAAGGTGACTTCAATATTGTTCGCTTTCCTAGCGGAAGTTTTGGTGGTAGAAGAGTGAGACTTTCTATGTTGGAATTCTCTGAGTGCATCTCTGAACTAAATCTAGTGGACCTTCCTCTAACATGGGGTCCTACTACTTGGTCGAACAATTAGACCTGGTCTACACTGGACCGCTTTTTAATCTCTAAGTTTGAAAGTCATTTCTCGGATACTTGGCAAAAACGGCTGGATTGTTGGATCATTGGCCCATCCTCCTAGACCGTGGTGGTCTCAGTCATGGGAGAAGATACTTCAAATTTGAGAATGTGTGGTTGAAATCAGAGGGTTTTGTGGATAGAGTCAAGTAGTGGTGGATATCGTATCAGTTTTATGGGAACCCAAACTTTATTTTTGCTAATAAATTGAGAGCCTTGAAAAGGGATCTAAAGCAGTTGAATAGACAGTCTTTAGGAGATATTAGGGAAATGAAGAAAAACAAGATGCGGGATATTCAGGAGATAGAAAGGCTACAAGAGGAGCGACCACTTTCTCAGGAAGAACAATTGCAAAAGGCTTCTTTGGCTGCTGATCTTGAGAGGACAATTTTACTAGAAGTGTCGTGGCATCAAAATTCCCATGCCTTGTACTAGAAGTGACCGTAGTACAAAGTTTTTTCACAAAACCGCTAACTCTCATAAGAGGAATAACAATATTGTGGTGTTGAATAACAATATTGGAGAGAGCCTTTGAGGAGTCAGAGGTTCATGAGGTAGTTAAGAAAATGGTTAAAGACAAAGCTCTTGGGCCTGATGGATTCTTTATGGGGTTCTTTCAAGAGTGCTGGGATGTGATTAAGGAAGATCTTATGTTGGTATTCTAGGAGCTTTTCTCGTGGAAAATTTGAGAAAAGTCTCAACACCATTTTTCTTGCATTAATTCTCAAGAAAATGGGGGCTGTGGCGATCAAGGACTTTAGGCCTATTAGCCTTGTGAATGGGGTGTACAAGATTATCTCCAAAGTTTCGGCAAATCGTCCCAGTGAGGTGATAGGAAAGTTCATTACTAAACCCTAGAATGCCTTTGTAAAGGGAAGACAGATCTTGGATGCTGTTCTTATTGCCAATGAATGCCTTTAAAGTAGATTGAAGGCAGATACCTCTAGGATTCTATGCAAGTTAGATATGGAGAAGGCATATGATCATTTCAATTGGGAGTTCCTACTTGATTTACTTCAGAGATGTGGTTTTGGGGACAGGTGGAGGGGGTGGATCCGTTGGTGCATCTTGATGGCAAGGTTCTCAGTTTTGATTAACGGCTGCCCTGAAAGATTTTTTTCACATTTCTCATGGTCTGAGACAAGGAGATCCGTTATTGTCTTTATTGTTTGTTATTGTCATGGAAGCCTTGAGTAGGATTATCTCGGCTTTGGTAGAAAATAGGTTTGTTAACGGTTTTTTGATTGGTTCCTCGGACAGGGGTTTTACTAACATATCTTACTTGTTTGCAGATGATACATTTTTGCTATGCGACACCGATCTCAACTAGGTGCAAGCTTTGAAGGCATTGCTGCTGTGTTTCAAACCTGCTTCTAGTCTAAAGGTGAATTTCGACAAGTCAGAGATGGTACCGATCGCGAATACTTTGGGGTGCAAGGTGACATCCCTGCCCATGACTTAGTTGGGACTACCTTTGGGAAGTTCATAAAGGGCGGCTTCGGTGTGGGATACTGTAATAAAAAAGGTAGAGAGGAGATTGGCAAGGCGGAAGAGGATGTATTTGTTGAAAGGAGGTATGATCACTTTTTAAGAGCACTCTGTCCAACCTACCGACTTACGTTCTTTCAAGTTTTCCCATCCCGGCTAGTGTGATGGCGCATGTTGAGAAACTTCATTGGGATTTCCTATGGGGAGGCATGGGGAAGGAGTTTAAGTACCACTTAATCAAGTGGGAGACAATGTGTCACCCGATATCTAATGGTGGTTTGGGTATAAGAAATCTGAGAATGTTTAATCGGGTATTGCTTAGCAAATGACTGTGGAGATACCACAAAGAATCGTCAACCCTGTGGAGGATGGTTATTGAGTACGAGTATGGCAGTACTTAGGGGGTTGGTGCTCTAAGGAAGTTCGAGGGGCTAATGGGGTGGGCCTGTGGAAGCATATTAGAAAAGGGTGGGGGGTTTTCAATTGACACTTGAGGATCCAGGTGGGTACAGGTAACAGGACCTATTTTTGGAGAGATGTGTGGTGTGGCTATAGAGCCTTAAAAGATGTCTTCCCGGCACTTTATTAGATTGCAAGTACAAAAGATGTTAAGTGGCGAATGTACTGGAGCACTCGTGAGGTGGCATTCATTGGAACATCAACTTTGTTAGAGCGGCTTAGGATTGGGAACTGAACACTTTCACAGATTTCTTCAGCATGTTGTACTCTATTTGTATGAATGTTCAATAGGAAGATGCCTTGTGGTGGATACCTGTTGGAAAATGTGCTTTCTTGATTCGATTCTTCTATAGTGTGCTCACCCAAGAGTCTAATATACAATTTCCATGGAGGAGGTTATGGAAACACAAGGCACCTCTAAAAGTTTTCTTCTTTGTATGGACGGACTGCTGCTTTAGGAAAGATCCTCACCATTGATAACTTAAGGAAACTGCGGGTTATCATTGCCGACTGGTGTTGCATGTGTATAAAGGGGGGTGAGTCGGTGGATCATCTACTTCTACATTGCGAAACAAGGGAATTATGAAATGAGGTGTTTAGTCGGTTGGATCTAGCCTGGGTAATGCCAAAGACCGTGGTGGAGGCGATGGTGAGTTGGATAACTATTGGGGACCCTTAGTCCATCAAAGCGGTATGGAAGATGATCCCTTTCTGTATCATGTGGTGCCTGTGGCAGGAGCATAACGAGCAGAATGTTCGAGGACAAGGAGAGATCAATAGAAGAGCTTAAAGTTGTATTTTTTAGAACACTATGTGCATGGGCCATTACTGTGGATTTTCACGGCATGGACCTACAAGATTTCCTTTCCTCAAATGCTCCTACTAGATAGGGCATTACGTTTTGTAATTGGCATTTTGCCCATTCTTTGGTCAATAAAATTTATTATTACTTATAAAAAAAAAAAGATAAACGCCAGCCCATGATTAGTAATTAGTTCATCACAAAACCACATTTTCAAGCCAACCCACTCACTCCCGACCTGTCAAATAACCCAATAGCCGTAATTAATTCATCACACCCCCTCGTCAAGCAGAATAACCACATTTTCCAGCAAATCAAAAAGCCCAAACAGCCACACATACCAGCCTAAACAGCCACACATAACAGCCCAAACAGCCACACACGTCAACCCAAACAGCCATACATGTCAACCTAAACAGTTACATATCAACCCAACAACCACATCTCAACCCAAACAGCCGTACATGTCAACCTAAACAGTTACATATCAACCTAACAACCACATATCAACCCAAACAGCCAACAACTCAACCCACACAGCCGCACACATCAAGTCTCCTCCGCCCACAACACCACAAACTCGAGACTTCCGACATGTCAAACAACAACCCAACAACAAACAACACAACTTCAGATTCTATCATTCAAACATAATTCCTTAAAATTCCAGCAACAACCAATCATTCATATCACGCGTAACAATGCAAAAATGTGCCTAATACGCTGGATATTGTACATAATCTCATGCGGTGGCCTTTGGAATTAGAGCGAAACGTCACTGTCTAGGGTGTTGGAGACGTCCTCTGATATCGAGCAACAACGTGAAAACAATTTCTTACAGTGGTTAACACAGTGCAGTGGGGACTAAAATCGAGCAACCCTTTTGATGCCAGGGACTCTTGACAATCGTGAGGACAACTGGGACGACTCTTGACAATAGTGATGCACGATGGGGAAAAGGGAGGTAATGATCTGCAAGAGGGAAAATTTATGAGGAAATGGCGCACTAGGAGACAAAGAAAACAGTGTGTGAGATGGCTAGAGGAAAAGCTTACTGGCATTGAGCTCCGGTGGTGGGACTCGCTGGCAACTAGGGCCTTAGGAGCAGAGGCGGCAGTGAGCAGTCCAAAACCTAACTGAACTATAAAAAATGTTTGGTAAAGGAAAAGAGAATTATAAAAAAAATGTTTTATTTAAATTTTATGTAATTATTTGATTACTTGAATTTTTTTTTTTTTGGCTTAGTACTCTAATAAATTGAGTTAGTAGGCCAATGATATTTTTCTTCTTTCTAAACCTGTTTTTAATGTATTTTATGTTTTTTTTTTTGTTATCATACATCATTTTTAAAATATTAGCTATAATTTAATCAAACGTGTGCGCGCCTTGCGTCTAGGTTTTAGACGGTGTTTGCGCTTAGAGAAAGGATTTATACAATCATGAATTGAGTAACCGCTGCGCAATCACTTTGAAAAAAGTGAAGAAAACATGGGACTCACATAAAAAAAAAAAAAACTTTTAAATAGTAGACCCCACTCATTTTCAAAGTGGTTACATGACGTTTACGCACGTCACGGTTGTATGTAGCATTACTCTTGCGTTCAACGCTTAAGTCCTCCTAGCGGTCTCACCAATACAGATCCCAAGCCCATCCTTGTATCACTAGATCTATAAATATTTGATTTTACATCTGAATTTTCTCATTTGGTTTATAATAAGTACAATTAAGCTCTTGTGATTGGCAAGCCTAGATTCTATAGTAGTATACTTGCTAAAGTCTAGATGGTAGCACCTTGACCTTCTGATGATACTTTTGTAAGTTGTTTTACAAAAATGCCCATCGTTTAAAACATGATTGTCAAAAGGGTTGTGTAAAGAGTTGTAGGTTTATCATCTTCCTTTTAGGAATGTGAATATCACTGAAAAGGGTGTCGAATGATATTTGGTGCTGTTTAAATTTACCATATTTGCTACAATGAGGAGGTAGTACTTTACCCGAATTTCATTGTGGTTACAGATAAGTTCTAATAGACATATTGCTGCGACTGTTACAGGCATGCAAATGTGTCATTGGAGATGTTATTGAAGCTTGTAGCAGTGTTCAGCTCGGTGATATACTCAACCATTTCAGCACCTCCCACTGTTAGTGTTAATCTTCAGACAGAGCAAAGGTTTTGTTTTTTCACAATAATATGCAAATTTTTATTTTACTTTCTTGGGTGGGTATGGTTGAGTGATATTTATTTGGTGCAATGAACTTACTTCGTCAGAAATTTATGCACAGGCTATCCTGCTGCAACCAGTGTTTTATCCAGCTGCAAAAGATCCAGAAAATTCTCCCGGTGCTTGTAAGGTAAGCATGTGATCTTGAGTTTCCCACTAGAAGCATTCAACTGGAATAGTGTGTGCGCAGTTTCCATATAGGCTTTGAATGTTTATATATTTATATGTGTGTGTATTAAGTAATGCACTTTTATTAAAAGCACACAGGGCGCAACTATAGTACACAGAAAGCATACAAAAGGATAACAAAAAGAACACAAGTCGTTGAAATCTAGAAAATTAGGGAGTTGGGAGCCGTTATGAGTAGCTATTCAAACATAAAGGGTACTGAATACAGTGACTTTTAACATTATAGTCTTCTCATGGTCTTGAAATATCATATTCTACATAGAGTTAGAATGTTATCTTTTGAATGTATTATACAATAGTTTCTCCCCAAAAATGAAGGAAAGGGAGCGGAAAAATAGGTTGCATTGTTGACAAGAAAAGTAGTAAGGATTGTAGGTATTTGAATTCGAGGGGTTTGAGAAACCTGGCCATTTGAATCATCCTGATCCCTGAATGGCTGAAACCCAAGTACTGAGCTTCATCTTGGAGGAAGAAAAGTATAGCAATTTCAAGTAAATTAATATTTGGAGACCAAGAACTAGCCTGCATCAATATGACATTCATGAAGACCTCTCTCTAGGTTGCGGTAGGTTGCGGATGTTTGCGCACATGTGCGGCCAAACCACAAATCCTTCACTCTGTTGCATGCGTGTCTATTATTATTATTTTTTCTTTTGCCAGATTCATTGTGGCATGCTGAACCTTCAATGGTCATTTGTGACTCTTGTGACGTCACTGCTTAATTTTGATAAGTAGAATGCCCTTTCTTGTGTGCAAGTCTGATTGACTGCAGGAAGGGAGGGTTGCTGGCAAAATCTGCACGGGAATTGAATCTAGTTCTTCAAGAATCATGACCGATGCTGCCAAGCCAACATTTTCTGCAGGCAAGAAAGGGCATCTAAACTGACATCCTCTGGAGGGGACCACTTATGGAACAGTACAGTTCTTACATTGAGTTGTAGGCAATCATTTCGAGCAATTTTGTTCCAATCTCTGGCCTTTGTCATTGTCCCCGGCTTTTGTCAGTAGGGAGCGCTATATTTGGAAGCAACATCTTTCAATGCCAGAGTAAGAGCAAGAAGACTGCAGCAATTCTTCTAAACTTGTTCTGGCTACATAATCCCCAAATTCTGATTCTTTTATGTGGAAAATTTCAATTCTTTAGTTCAATTGTATGTAATGATTTGCCAGTTTATAATTCATACATATGCTGCATTTGTAATGAATTCAATGAAAGTATATATAAAGATATGTTTTCTTCACTGCTGCATTAACACTAATTCTGTTCTTTATGACAATGAAGAATCTTGTATTGGTCTGAGTGTAACGTCCCGAACCAGATATTTTAGGGTTAAAATGCAGATAATTTGTTTTTCAAATTTTCATATTATTATATATATATATATATATATTAATATTATCAATTTTATCAGATGTTAAGGCATTAATAAGTAGTTTATAGGTTAAATGCGGATTTTTATGGAAAATATTTTAAATTATATTTGTCAATATTTTGATAGATGAAGTAGGATTTATTATTATTAGTATTATTATTATTACTTCTTCCTTTTATTTTTCATTGTACTATTATTATTACTTAAAAATAGGTTTTGAGATAGGATTTGTTTTGTCTCCTCTCATAGCCGTGTTCCCTCGATTGTTTTCTAGCTATTTTTTTTTTTGTTTCAAACTGATATGAGTCCCGAATGCATATTCAAATCGAAGCCACTTTCCTCTAGATTCCATTTAAAATCAAGTCCAAACTTCAACTCAAACATTTCAAATTCAATCCTTCTGAATCATTATCCGAAGCATATCCCAACTCGAACTCTAATGCGTAGAAATATTTCAGAAATCACTGTCTTGTATAGCATTATCTCAATTCGAGATTAAATAGCACCCAAATCTTTCGGTCATCATCCCCATTTCAAACCTCAAATTTAAACTCTTGATCAAACTTGTTGCTTCATTCCCCTTCATCTATAAATATCCACGAAGACCCTCTGTTTTGCTCAACACAGAACACACCAAACACCATCTCGGCAACTGATGCAGCGGGATCCGAGACAGATGATGCTGAGTTGTCTGATTGCACGTTGATGGCGCTGAGGTACCATGAATTGGCAGATCAGCGTAAAGGTCGGAAGTGATTGTGATCTCTTTCTAATTGGGAGAGTTTTAGGTGCGTTTCAGTCTTTTGGCCATAACTTTGGCTACGGGTATCAGAATCGCGCATAAGACCCCAATTCGGAAAGCTCTCTTCGACGCGCACGCTGTCCACATCGAGCATGGCTCCATGTGCCTTTTTTTCGACCTCAAATTTCGCTGTTTTCCCTTCCGAATTGTCATTTTTAGTTATTTTTTACTATTTATGGTAATATTTCGTATGTTTGTTAGGAAGTCATTTTAAATCCGATTTGTTCTGGATTTTTCGCAGATTGCTTATTTTAATTTAAATTTGAACTTTACGTTATTTTCGAAATTTTGCCATTTTTGGTAAAATTCGGTTACAGACGAATTTTAGCTATATAGTCCGGCTTGTGGACTGATTTTCGACATTCTTTCATTTGATAATATTCAGTTTTTTTTCTCAGAGACGTATTCTCTGTAATTTGGGCGAGTTTCTTGTGTTCTTCCCTGTGAATTCATCTGATGAAACTAGCCTGCAGAATAATCGCTATTCTGTCTGGCGTCAGCAACCCAGTAAATAAAAGCCCTTATTTTTGCCCAATCGAGCTGCCCATCACCTGGAAGTCGGACTACCTCTCGTGGTGCCAGAAACCTCAAACAGAATCCTCCCAGACCACCGCTAGATCTAGCTCTCGGCCTCCCAACGAAACCACCTTAACACCGACAGCCACCAAACTTCACGCCAATGCCCAAGCTTTCACCACCACCTCCTAGTTTTCATCACCTCCACAAACCTCACAGTTTCATCACAACCCTCATGCACGTATAGGTCACCTTGAAAGTCTCTAGACTAAACTGCTCAGCCCCTCATTGCTCCCTTAACAACCATTGGTCAGCCACGAAAGCATTGTATAAGTCCTTCGTTTGCAGCCCATCAAAACAGAGCATCATCATATCAACAAAACCGTGAGCCATAGCCCAGCTTTTGCACGCACGACACCACATTGAAATAGTTTGGATAGCCTTGAAACTGCCGCTTATCACTGCCGGGATACACCAGAATACATCAACGCACTAGCAGCCACAGTAAGCGAAACAGCCAGCCACGTCTTCACCCCAAGTCGGATTAGTCGACGAAGTTAATTCTCTTAGTTGGTGAGTCTTGAACCATCTGCTTCGTACTCATCTCCCAAAGATTTTAGTGTTTTGCTTTGCTTGTTAAGTGTTTAAACTCCAATCAAGTTGCTACGCATGGTTTGGATTACGTTTGAAGTGATTTTTTGAATTTGAGTTTTCTCTCATACGTGTTAAAGCACGGAGTTGATAACATTTATGACATTAACTATAAGACACGAAACAGCCAGCCACGTCTTCACCCCAAGCCGTAGCTTTTGAGCTTGGTTTGATCTTTTAAGTTGGATTGAGTTGAGGTTTTAAGTCGGGTTTCATTTTTTCACTAAATAATTATGTTAATCTATAAATGTATGTTTTGCAGAATCTATAAATGTAGAGTTTAATATAATATAATTTTATAGCTAGATTTCAAATAATAAATAGAGTTTGATTTATTTTTAAGTTGTTAAGTATATTTTATGAAACAAGCTCCCATTTTTTTTTATTATAGATTTAAATCAAATATGATTCTTTTATTAAATTATATTATATTAATAGTTCATGAGAAGTTTAATATTCAGTACTTTTAAGTTCATTTTAGGAACTAAATATTCTAACTATTATTTTATGGATTTGAATATATTAATATATACTAAAATATTATACTTGAAAGACTATATGATATTATTGTTTAAATAATATAGTCCAAGTATTTTACTAAATTCTATTTTAAAGGTACAAATGTGTTATTACTATTTTAAATAAATTATGATATTAGAATTTATTAATTAAGTAGAATATTTATTTGATTAAATCTACGATATGATTTTAATCAAATGGATTATTAGGACACATTTTCAAGATAGATTAGTGACTGTTTAATAGTTTACATAGGTAATGAGTTATGGAGAAATAATTTAGGAAGCAACGCTACGAGATAAGTGAATTTAATCACAAAATTAGGATTCTCACATGTGTAGGTTATATTATTAGTAAAACCAGTTCTTTGATAGTCCTTTTTATATACCCCTCATATTATGCAAGCATGTTATTCAGCACAACACAACATACGATCATGTTATTCAGCATCATGCTTAGAATCAGCGAGTTATAGTTATTTATATTAGTATGTATTATACATCTCATGTCGCATAAGTCTCATAAGTTGAGTTAAGTTCAAGTATAAGATTAGATCAGATCAGAAAGTAATTAATCAGTTATCCAGTTAAATCAGTTCAGTAAATCAGTTAATTCAGATGGCCATTCAGATGCATGGTATTAATGCATATCAGATCATGGTGGATGTGCAAGCCACGGACCTAAGCGTGGTCCATCATAGTACGTTAGAGTAATATCAGCGGCTCCCCTTGCGGTAGCGGGACGTGGGGCCGGTGTATAATCTTGTACACAAGTTTAAGTGTGTTGGCCAAACAATTCAGTTAAATCAGTTCAATTATATTAGATCAGTTAAAATAGTTCAGTTAAATCAGCTTAGTTAAATCAGTTCAGCTAAATCAGTTAAGCTAAATTAGTTCAGTTAGATCAGTTAGTAAGTTTAGTCAGTTAAGTTAGTCAGTCAGTTAAATCAGATAGTTCAATCGTGCGTAGCATGAGCATTAACATGTACGGTCATATTTCATAACTCAGCATAAAATTTTATAAAAAAATTCCTATAGTATTATCTTATGTTGTGATGGATTTATTACTAAGTCATTGAATCATTTTAGTTTATTTCCTGTTTTAAAAACCACCCAAGTGAAGAATAAGACCAGTGCGAATAGGCAGGCCAGGAGTAGATTGAGCATTTATCTGATTTTTCAGCATTTTTGAAATAAATATTTTTTATGACATAAGTTTAGATTTAGTTATTTCAATTAATGTTTTTTTTTTCTTCAAAGACATTTTATTAGAACTCCAGTTTTATGAAATAAATGTTAATTTATTTTTATTAAACCAATAATCTTGTGCCGGAGTAAAATTTTAGAAAATGTTAAGTGACACTCTTTAGCCTTCGAGAAGGGGGTGTTACAAAAAGGTGAAGACCGGCTTTTTTGGGTCGATGCTCAATGTCTTTCTATAATGTCCTTGTCACTTATTGTGATAAAAATCCCTAACTTCGGATGAGTATTTGGTGGAGTAGGGCTTCTTCAAGAGTTTCGAATTTTCATAGATGAGTTACTTAGGAAGGATTCTTACCATTGTATATATGGAAGATGTAGATTGTGATGATTGATTGGTATTTGCATTTTCAAGGGCTCATGTGTTGTGGAGCGACTTCTTTATATGGTTTGGTTTGGGATATCCAAAAAAAAAAAAAAGTGAAAATTTTTACTCTTAAGAAAAATTTGGAGGACATACATGAATTGCAACAATGTAGATTATGGTTCTTATTTGCCTTGTGTGGGGTATTTGAAGGGAAACAAACAACATGATTTTTGAGCAATAACTTTTGCCAATAGAGGATTAGGAAGCAAGGATCGATTGATTCTCATAGTTTCTACTGATCTATTCTTATCGCAGATTATGCTATTCAAGTTTAGCAATGAATCTTATCAACACTGTTAGTGTCGTGTTTTGTAGCCTGGACTCCTTAGTAATGGACCACACAACCCAGACTTGCAAAATGGATGAATAGAAGAGAATGAAGTTGGGGTCTAGGACCATTCCGATGATAAAATCAGTTGGGGAAGATGATGGAAAATAAGGAGACAAAAATGATCTTGAGGGTTTAGAAAATGTAACCCGTATCTTGATGAACACAATGCTATTTATAGGATTCCTCAAGTTCATGTCTCAGACAAGTGATGATGAAAAGATGTGCCTCACCGTATGGTGATCACCTAGTAGACGGTGTCAGGGAGGATAGGTTTGTCTTGAGCAGTGTTCTCGAGAGGGTCAGAGAAGGGCGTGTCCTATCTGAGCTGTACTGACTCCCTACTTTATGTTACCATGAGATTAGGATTCCCAAGTCGCATTTAATGCGGCATGGCTCTAGTGTGCTTAACATTTAATGTGGTGGGGGTTTAGCATGTTTCCACCATACCCAGTATTTAATACGACGTGGCTCTGACACGCTTTGCACCTAATGCGGTGAGGGGCTCTCTTGCTTTTTGCTTTGCTCAGAATACTCTTGTGGTTGCCGTGTCAGACTTTGCTTTTCATGACCTTTCTTCCTGGTTACTCCTTTACCATTATCTAGTTGGTTCCATCCATGTGATCGGAGTTCGGGCAGGTCTCACTTTGGGACTGGCCCTATCCGCTCGGGTGGGCCTCCCGCCCAGGTGGATCTATCCTCATGGTACCCTGCAAATTCTTAGAGATGGGACTTCAATAGGAATTTTTCTATTCTATTTTCTCATCCTATCGACTTCGATTATTATTATTTTTTCAAGCCCTGGGTCTGCTGATTCTGCCTGTTCGTCCTTTGGGCGCTGGATCCTCGAGCCTGTTTGTTCACCTTTTGAGCTCGTTTGTTTGCATTCACTCTCTTGATTTTCGTAACGGACAACTTGATAGGACATCTGCACTTCCCACATTTCGAGGTTCTAATTGGTTCGTGTCCCCAATGTCTTTGCCATGATTGCCATGCTCGAAGTTTCTGCCATGCTCCGTGACTCCTATTGGGTTGTATAGATCACGCACCCAGCATGTCGGTCTTCATTCTTACCGGTCGAATCGTGGGCTGTCACTTCACTTCATTTTCTGTGCACATTTACTTCCCCTCAGCTATAAAAGGCCCCTCCTTCCTTCGTTTCCCCTTCCATCTCTTCATTTTCCTTTGTGTAACACCCCAATTTTTTTTTTTTTTTATATGCATGCTTTTAAGTTTACTATTAAATGCAATGCAAAACACAGTGGAATGAGGTAATTCTTCAATAAATGCAAAGAGATCTAACTCTTGCATGAATAGATCACATGTCATAATAAAACTATAATTTTCATAATATCTCATTTATCATAACATATCGTATCCAGAACTTACATAACCTAGTTAGTTTTCTTTTAACAAATATCATCTCTTACTGCCATTCGATACTCTTGCTATTCCATTGATCTCATACATAAGATCATTCCCTTAGGAGATGAGTATTTTGTAGGACCCTCGGGATTCCTCAGAATCTCCTGTAATGTTTGAGTCTCATGAAAATTTATTACTTCTGCAACACCATCTATCATTTCTTATGGAATGATAGATAAAATATAAAAAAGTGAGATTTCCAAGAAATCTTAGTAAGTACACAATCAACAAAGTATGACATAGATGACATAAGAACTTATCATACATGTCAATGCTCAAAGACATATATCTTATAAAAAATGCTTTATGAGACTCATGCATGACTTAAACTTATATTCTTCATGGACTCATTCTATCATACTTAAACTCTTATTTCTTTTCTTTCGTAACATTGTGTGTCTTACTGTTTCGTATCATCGACAGGCATCCCCATCAAATATTTCTTATTTCATATCATCGATAGGCTTAGGTCCTTGCAGGCTTTCATATCCTCGACAGGCTTAGGTCCCTGCCGATTTTCACATCCTCGACAGGCTTAGGTCCCTGCCGGCTTTCAAATACTCGACAGGCTTAGGTCCTTGCCGGTTTTCAAATACTCAACAGGCTTAGGTCCCTGTCGGTTTTCACGTACTCGACAGGCTTAGGTCCCTGTCGGTTTTTCAAATACTCGATAGGCTTAGGTCCTTGCCAGTTTTCACATACTCGACAGGCTTAGGTCCCTGTCGGCACGTCAGTCATACAGGCATATCGCTAGTCCCCGTCATGACGTGTCTAACTTATTCATAGATTTTATTCTTAGTTGTTCATTTCTTATTCTTATGAATGTTTCTTAAATACATGCCATGTCATTCTTTCTTCAAACCCATCACATACTAGGACATGCATGTACTTTTAAAGTTGATGCTGTATGCACATCCAATACACCATATATCATATAGATTATACTTATTTTTCACATATAACTTTTCTTATTTGGATCATCCACGTTTATATAAAGAAAAGCACTGAATTTAAACATAAAATGTATCTCGCTCGAGCCAGATATCGAGCGAGAGTCGAGCGAAGTCTCAGTTTGCACTTCGCTCGAGCCAGACAATGAGCGAGGGTCAAGCTAGAAGCAGTCAGGGTATCTCGCTCGAGCGAGAGTCGAGCGAAGTCTCGGGTTGCACTTCACTAGAGCGGAATATCGAGCGAGAGTCTAGTGAAGGTTTATTTTGTTCTTCGCTCGATCCCTAAATCTAGCGAGGGTCGAGCGAGATCACTGCTCTTAGGGTTTTTCAACTTAAAACATGCCTTTCTTTCATGCCAACCTTATTTTTTTCTTATTAGAACATAAATCTATGTTCTTATAATTTTCTTAGCATTTTACCATAACAAAATCTCATCCAAAACACCATGGATTTCAATTACATTATATAAGCAAGGTTTAAGCTTCAACTAACAACAAACATGATTTCATCATCAATTTACTTATTCTATGCCAAGATTAGGTTAAATTGTATACTTACAAGTTTCTCCAAAACTTAAATAGATGATAGAACCAAGCTCTTGCAAGAATTCCTCAAGATCACACAATTAGCTCACTTAGGTGATGTTTGGATGTTCAATGGTTTAGAGAGGTTTTTTCTTTGGTTTTCTCTCCAAGTGGGCATGTGTTCTACTTTCCAAAGAGGGTTACAAGGCTTACCAACACATCTATATAAGAGGGTGGTCGACCCTTTAGAGGAAAAGGAGAAGAAGAGGCAGCTAAAGGGGTGACCGGTTACCTCTTGCTTGGAGGATGAGGTGTCATGCCTCCTAAAATCAAATGATTAAATCTAAGTATATAAAATCTAGACTTGGTAGCAAATATCCTCATCCAATGGCTTATATTAAGTCATTTTAGTCAGCCAAAATTGATCAATGGTTGAAGATATATCAGATGACCTAAGGCATGAGGTGACACTCACCTAACCATGCATGAACCAAGCCATTCTAGCCTTTCTTGGTTTCCCACATCTCCCAGCCTCTTTCTTATCCATTTGGTTACTTGATAAGCCTCCCAAGACTCCATTTGACATATTCTAGAAGGCCACTTCTTGGTTTAGTTGGGATAGACTTTAGTTTGTAACTCACTTAATTAGACTTGGACATATTCAGACAACTTTCTTCCTCTCATGTTACTTCATCTCTTTAGGTCAACTAAAGCTTCTAGATTACTTCTTATCCTCATGCCACATACTCCTACACATGTCACGACCTCAGAAGAATTGATATCCAATCACAATTTTCGTCACATGCCCCAATTTGATCCATTTCTTCTAACTTTAGTTCCATTTGAGCTCAAATCAGAACGGTTCACTTGTTTCCAGAATAAGTCATTGATCTAGTCTAAATATTCAAAAACTCATAACATGAAAGTTTTATATCTGTCTCTTAGGATTCTATAAGAAATAGAATCATATCATTTGAACCTCATATGATCAAGTTATGATTTTTCTACTAAAAGTCGATAGATAAGCCCGAGAATACCAATCCGGGCACACCAAGTGTTTGGTAGATATTCCTTCTTGTTTCACACGAAATTCCCTAGATAAAATCTCCTCATTTTCCACATATATACACAATTGTCCAGATCTTAGGATAATTGAAAAAATAATCCAAAGACTTAATCTTATTCAAAGTCTTTAGTCAACTTCAAAGTCAATGCCTATCTATCTCCAATTCAAATCTATCACTTCAATCTTTATTTCGTATTTGATTAAGTATATATCTCTTAGAACTCAAAACATAAACATTGTAGATATTCCTCTTAGATTTCCATAGCCTCTTGAATCACTTAAATAAGATATCAAATGAGAAAGTTATGACCATTCTACTAAAAGACGTCAAATCTCTCCCTGTATCTCGCTCGAGCCAAACATCAAACGAGAGTCGAGCGAGAACTCGGGTTAGGCCTTTTTTACACATAAAACAAGCCACCATTGTACCCAATCCTACTCCTAACCTTCCAACATACAATTATAAGTCTTTTCTTTATTATACTTATTCTTTATTTGATCAACCTTCAATGATCATGCCACATATGAAAATTAAACGGATATTTAAAAATTCGGGTTATGACACTTTGCCTCCCATTTCTGTTTATTCCTTCCCGTGCATGAAAGTTCTTCCTCTTATGTTTTCCTGTGTGCGAAGATTTTTTCCTCATTTGTTTTCACCTTCCATGGCTGTCGAGGGTTTTGTTCCAGCTGCCCAGATCCTGACCAATGTGATGCCTGCCTTTATGCCCACTGTTGGTTGAATACTCTCCCTCCTTCCGAGCTTCAAACATTGAGGGACCGCTACAAGATTTTCTATCATGCCTGCGATGCTCACGGAAAGGCGAAAAATGTGTTACTTTACCTAGCGATATTTGCCAGCGGCCTTTAGTTCCCCTTTATTCCCCTGGTTTGTGAGGTTGGATACTTCCTTGGTTTGGCCTCGGCACAACTTCTTCCGAATAGCTTGCGTTTGTTGCTGGCCAGCTGCGTTGTCTTTCAAATGGCTCTGTTAGAGTGGGGTGATGTCTATCCTGATTTGAGCCCTCGGGAGTTTTTCTCCATCTACTGATTAAATTTTCGCAGTAGAAACATGACTACTTTTCAAGTCGAGAATGGCAGTTGGAAGCTGACGAAGATTGAGGAAAGGCATTCCAGTGTAAAGGATTATTTTAGGAAGTTTTTCTTCGTTTTAGGAACTAACTGGCAGTTTCTTGAGAACAAGACTAGGGAGGAGTTTCTAATCCAGATCAATTGGGGATACCTTCCTTTTGTGAAAAGTTTTAATTTCGTGTTAATTGTCAAAGAGATGAGTGTGATGACCCGATATTTTCACTATTTGGATTTCCTGTCAAGAATGGCCATATTAAATTCCTTAGAGTTATTTTAGTTATTTCTTGGAAGGAAATATATTTACTATTTACCTTTGGGTCTTCTCCTGTATTAAGTGTTTAATATTTTAGTCCACAGGGACAGGAAGGATTTTATCTTTGAGAACAAATGGGATAAGCACAAGAGGTTATATAAGTAAACTTGGGATTTTTCTTAGTAATAGGCATGTGACTAAACTTATGCTTAATTTAATCATTTTTCTCATATATGATTTCATCTTTGTGGAGTGGAGACACTTGGCAAGTGAAGGAGTGAGGAGTGAGCAAATCTTGGAATTTCCTTAGCAAGTTTCGGCTATGAGGAATTAAGAGATAATCCAATTGGTTAAGGGACTTAAAAAGGGACACTTGGCTCAAGCTAAACCACCCTAGAACTAAGGGTTTGGTGAAAAGAAAATTTGTCATTTTTCAAGAAGTGGCCAACGACTTTGAAGGGGGGATAGCCGAATGCTTTCTTTCTTCATCTACTTGTTTCAAGTTGGATTAGGAAGAAGTGACCCTGCCACATAGGCATGATTTCTTTAAGCACTAGGATGACATTTTGAAAGATAGGAAAGCTTGGTTTGGAAATCCAAAGAGATTATGCATGGGAATTGAAGTTAGTTAAGTTAGCTAAAAAGGAAGTCAAGTGGCACAAGTAAGAAATATTCTCTTGAAGAGTTTTGGGCTATTGGATGAATTTTAGTGGGAAAACCAACTTCTACCTATTACTTTAGATTTTCTATACAAAGATTACTTTCTTAAGAGATAAGGAAACAAATGACACATGGTGATAGGGTGCACATAGAGGTGTTAAGTGCAAACAAAGATAATTGGATATTTCTCGGTAGTTTTAAAATCTCTTGGTAATTTGAACATAACTCTCTTATCCGATCTTCAATTTAAATGATTCAAGATGTTATAGAACACCAAGAGAAATATATACAACACTTATGTTTTGAGTTTTGCGAGATACTGGCTGAATCAAGGAAGAAATCGGGCTTGAAGCTGACGCACCTGACATTGATCCAAATGATGGTTTCATATTTGACATGTACCTAGTCTTTTGTCTTCTTCTCTTGCAGGAACACACCTTTGAAGGGATGATGACATGTGGAAGTAGGGAGAAGAAGGTGTAGCCGAAACCTACTTTTGCCCCCATCTTGGATATGTGCACAAAAAGAAAAAGAAGAAGAAATGATACATACCTACTTTTGTCTTCTTCTTCCATGTGTCTACTTTGGTATAAGATAAGTTCTAAGTCATTTCAATTGTCAACTAAGCCTAAATGGAAGGAGGATGATTACCCTATGATCTAAGGGACACTTGGATCGACTAATGTGGTCTTATGAATTTTCTAAGATTTTCTTCCACCCATTTTGGGGTATAAGTAGTTGACCAACATGTAGATATAGGTTCCCTCCACTTTTCAATCCAAACTCTCGGCCAAACTCTCTTCCTCACCTCTCCATCTCTTTTCTTCTTTCCCTCCACCTTCCAAACATCACTCTTTAGCTCATTTGTGTGATTGTTCCTCATGAAGTTAGTGAAGGTCTTTTCTTCCACAAGGTTTCTTAAGTGAGCTCTTGGAAAGTGTAAGTACTCCTTTAATTAAACTTAATGTTCTTTATATAGATATATAATTGGTTATTCTATTTGATTATTTGGCACCCTTAATGAATGGATAAGCTTTGTTTCTCTACGTTTGGTTAAGATTGTATCCTAGGTTTTAACTTAAGATATGTTTGATGGAATTTGATGATTATGTGAACAATAAACACTACTAGTATGCCTTGGCGATTTTGGCTAGGGTTAGATTTAACCGTGCATGATTTGGGGTGATGGAAATATCATCTTTGAGAGTTGACATAATTTGGCTATAGTGGTTTTGAAAGCAAATAAATAAATATTTTAGAGGGGCAACTTATGAGTATGAATATGATGGTAATTTTAGTTCATGAGTGATTAAGAGTTAAATACTAATTTAAGATTTATTATTAGTGTGGGAATTAACAAATGAGTGGTGAGACTAAGGAACTCTTAAGGTTCGATCAAGCTTCTTGCTGGTTGAATGATTGATTTAATTATTTTCTAAGAAATAGATGAATTGATAATGGAAAAGACAAGAAGAAAAGTTAAGCTTTGAGAACCATGGAGTGTTTCAACCTTAACCTTTTTAGGTTATGTTTATTTTAAGTTATTCTTTTGGTTATTGAATAAATATGGGTTTCTTGAAAATGATTAGGTTAAAAAATGTACAAATTAGGGTTTAGAACCCTCACATGTGTTTCGACCATGTCCTAGTAAAGAGAGATGTTTTGGTTGTTACCCTTTTTGGGTTGAATAAACCTGATGTTCTCGAAATATGACTAAGTTTGCATGGTGTGATATGATCAAAATAAGTTTAGGAAATACATGTCTCATACGTTTCATAAATTACATGCTATGCATGAAAGTCACATGTCACGTGCATGCTCAATGAAGTGATAAGTTCCATATCCTTTAGGTCATCATGTTTTTCAAAAGAAAATAAGATAAGAAATGTTTTGTAAGAACCCCTAAGGTTGGGACGGGGTATTGTCCCAGTAGAACTCTTTTTGCCACTCTAGAGTGCTTAAAAATGGAGTGGTAACCTCCGGGTCGACGAAGAATAGTCGACAGGCTATGAATGGTTCCTTTTTAAAGGTTCGCGGAGCGTGGTCACACCGAACGCTGATGGGTGCCAAGGACGGCAAATGTACCTGCCGTAATGATTATGATTATGATTATGACGTATCCACCTCAGTTGGATGCGGTAACTAGTAAGGAATGCACGGTGCATAGGATAGCCGTGATGTATCCAATATGACAAGTATGACAAGAAAGGCTAGCCTAAAGAAAGATATGAATAAGAAGAATGGCACGTAAAGTTATGAATAATAAGAAAAGATATGAATAATTTTCTGAAAAGTTTAAAGTTCATGATAAGTTTTAAATACGTGTCAACGAGAATCAAAGCAACATGAAATTCTCTTTTTATGAAAAGCAAGAAAGTCTTTTATGAAGAAGCATGATGCATAAGTCATGCACAAGTCAGGTCTAAGTCATGCATAAATCATGGCTCACATTTCATGGTCATGGTATATGCGTTTGCGTATCTGTATATGCTAACGATGCTTGTATTGTAAGTTTTCTAAGTACTTACTAAGACTTCTTGAAATCTCACTTTTAATTTTATCTATTATTCCTTACAGAATGATATGCATGATTGCAGGAGTAGAAAACTTAGCATGAGACCCCGACGTCACAGAAAATTTTGAAGTGCCTTAAGGGTCATTCAGAACATTCCTCTTATGATAAGATGAACCATTCTCTATTCGGTGAAATTAAGAAGGAATTTTGCAAATAAAAAAAAGAAAAAGAAAAAGAAAAGAAAAAGAGTAGTTATATTTTGTATCAGGGGAAATTCAACAATGATATGTAATTTGTAAAGTTAACGGTTTATAAATTTGCTTACCATGTAATATTCTCGAAGATTTAGACTTCTTTGCCGATTCTTAAAAATTTACCTTATTTCGCTACAGTATTTTCTGCGTACTGTTGGTAAGTTAGGCGCAGGCATATATTTCATGTTTTAAGTTTTTGAAGATTCGGATGGGATCAATAACTTATTTGGGAAACAAGTAGATTGTTCTGGACTGAGCTCAAATAGAACTCGAATTAGAGAAAATGGATCCAAATTGGACTCTATCCTAACTAAACCAAGAAGTAGCCTTCTAAAACATGTTAAGTAGAGTCTTAAGGGGGTTAGCAATTAACCAAATGGGTTAGAAGAAGGTTGGGGGCATTGCACACAGAAGATAGGGCTGGAAGGGGAGGTTCATGCATGGTTAGGTGAGATGCCACCTCTAATCAGCTCATTTCTCAACCATTGATCAAATTGGCTGCAAAAATATCTCAAATGTTAGCCATTGGATGATAATTTTAGCTACAAAGCCTAAGATCTTGGGGGGGGGGGGGGGGCGCTAAGCCTAATCATGAGATTTGGAGGATGGACAGCTCATGCTCCCAATAAGTAGCCGGTTGCACCCTTTCCCCTTCACCTCTCCTTTTCTTCATGTTGGTCGACCACCACCCTTATAAACAGGCATTGGAGAGTCTTCTAACTCTCTTTGGGAAGCATAACACACATTTCCTTTGAAGAACCCCAAAGGAAAAACCCTTCTCAAGACCCTAAACCTTCACATACATCCTAAGTGAGCTAAGTGAGTGTTTTAAGGAGAAAGCATGCAAGGAGTGGTTTGATCATTTCCAGCAAGTTTTTGATAACTTGTAAGTCCACATTCTAGCTCAACTTTAGTATGGAAAATGTTTATTTGAGTGGTTGAACTTTGCATGCTAGTATTGAACTCTTAAGGCCATGATTAAGTGATGAAATAGAATTTAAGGATATTTGGATTGGTTTTGTTGAGGAAATGTGTTATATATAGTTAGAAAAATCTAAATTTATGTTTTAATAAGTAAAAATAAGGTTTATGTGAAAATATTGCATGTTTTAGGTTGAAAAACCATCGAACCCGAGATTTCGCTCGATTCTCGCTTGACGTTTGGCTCGAGCGAGATTTAGGCTAAGATTTTGCTCGATTCTCGCCTGACGTCTGGCTCGAGTGAAATACAGGGGGAGATTTGACGTCTTTTGGTCAAATGGTCATAACTTTCTTAATTAATATCGGATTTGGGTGATTCAAAAGGCTATGGAAATATAAGAGAAATATCTACAACTTTATGAGTAAGGTTTTGAGAGATAAGGACTAAATAATGGATGAAATTAAGATTTAAGTGGCACACCCGAGATTTAGGCAGAGATTTCACTCTACCCTTGCTCGACGTCTGGCTCTAGCGAGATTCTTCTATTTCCTAAATCTGAGATTTTCTTGTATCCAATGCATGTGTTTTAATATATAAAGATTATATGGTAGGTTTTTAAGAAAAATGGGCATAGCATGTTTCTAAGAGAATAAGAAACATTCATAAGAATAAGAAAGGAACAATTATGAATAAGGACTATGAATAAGTTAGTCACGTCGTGACGGGAACGGCGAGACGTAACTCCCGGATGACTGACGTGCCGACAGGGACGGCGATAAGTAACGTCTGTCGTATGATAAGAGTGTTTATTGTCATCATGGGGACGGCGATACGTAACGCTCGCTATACTAAGTATGTTCCGTGTCAAGACAAGGACGACGATACGTAACGCACTGAAGATTGATACGAGACTCATCATAACGGGGACGATGAGACGTAATGCCCAGATGACTGATGAGTTACATGTGATGGGGACGGCGATATATAATGCCCATCAGAGATAAGAAGTAAATAAGTTTTTTTTTTCTTTTATGAAATGGTGATAAGTTATCATAAGAGTACATACCTGTTTAAGTTAAGTAAAATATAAGTTATGCATAAGTCACAGGGAATATATCTTGAGTTATGTCCTTTTCTCTACGAATATAAATATTTGCCTATGTCTATGCTCTTTTAAGCTAATTGTGTACTTACTGAGATTTCCTTATTCTAAGGAAATCTCACTCTTTCGTAGTTTTATATTTCTTTCTTATACATATAAACTATACACAGGATGTGATGGCCGACAAGGGAAAAGCCCCAATGCTGCAGGAGACTCAGGGAAGTCTTGTGGGACTCTCTAGTATTAGTCCCTATGTAGATTTCACTTTTGTATCTTTGGGACTTTCTATATATGACCAGTCGGTGGAGTTTTGGTACCACAGTGCACCCGCTTTTGTTGAGGAGGGAGCAACGTACAAGATGCTACTTGACTTTGGGGTTAGATGGTTCCCTGTCTATATGTGGGGTCTACACGACACCACAGAGACAATATCTCCAGTGTGACCGTTGTCTTAGGTTAGATATATTTCGCTATAGGAGGGAATTTCTTGAAGTTAAGAAGGAACCCAAGTGGCTATAAGGACAGTCTTTTGAAATGTTTTAATACTTTGTTAACTTTGATAACTATTTTGGACATGTATATATAATAGTACAATGTTATGTGAATGAATGAATGATGTGGAAGTTGAAAGATAAATTTGCTACATGTGATCTTTAGAAATTTTTATTTTTGAGACCTCATCCGCTGCGAATAATATATTTTAGGTAATATATTCATTAAGTCCTTGATACGTACGAGGGTGAGTAGCTTAGTGTTACGTATCCTGACACCTTGATTTACATTAAATTCCAAACGTAAATTGGGGCATCACATTGATAATTGAAGCGGAACCAAATGTCGATAGGAGACTTGATCTCATTTTGTTATTTTTAGGCCTAACCCTTTGTGCCATAGAGCATATGAAGCAACTACTTTAAACTTGGAGACTTGATGTTTTGTGACGAGATTAAGTTACCAAATGATCTAAACTTGTGTTTTTAGCAATGATTGGGATTATTTTAGTTATTCTGGCATAAGTTTGTTTTTACCCTTATTTCCGTTGCGATTATTGTATACTATCAATTTCTGGCATTAACTATCATGTACATGGACATATAACCTTGCGTTGCATATACTAATGCTCAAGTCTCTGTTACATCTCAAGCGAAGGTTGGGGGCATCACATGTCATTAAGAATAAATATATGTCGTTTAACAAATCCCCCAAATCAGCTCATTTATACACATTCATGTGCATTTGCACTAATGTAGCCCCTTAGCCATGCCAATACCATCTCATTTTTTTAGTTTCAATATCATCAATCACACCTCACTTCATACCTTTAAAACTAGACCAAACCTTAGACAAAATTGGTTCTAGGAACCAAACCAAAAAGTCTTAAACCGATTTGCACCTAAGGTTAGTTGGATGGCAACCAAGTGGCTTTGCCCTTTAGTAGAATTTTTGCTCATGGCTGAGTCACCACCACACGCCACCTACTTCCTCCTCCAATCCTCATAAGTCCCTTAAATAATCATTAACCAATTTGACCTAAATCATGCCCCATGAAGAGCTAAAACTCAAATGGCATTTTGTGCACAACCCACTCGGCAACCACCCTCCATTGCATCATGTTCCTTGAGCAGAATCTTCATTATCACATGGCAGCCAAACCTCCAACCTTCTACCATCTAAAGAAGGCTTTAAGATTTTACTTGATACCTACACAAAACAACCATGGAGATCAACCAAAGGGATGCAAAAGAAAAAGATGAAAAATATAGACATCATTGGAAATACCTCACTTGGCGCATCATGGCATGGCATCATGGTTGTCCTAGATCTTAGTTTAAATGTCATATTGTGATTTTGAGTGTTAAGAGTATATTTTTTATGAAATTATAAGTGGTTACCATATTGAACTCCAAACCGAGTCATTAAAGGTTAATTAAGTATTTAGATATGACATGTCTTAGATTTTTTTATATGGTTTATTAATGTCTTGGAATGATTTTTTAAATGTTTAAATTTGAGGTTGAAAGCATGCCATGATAGGTTTTAATTTCTATCTTGTGTTGATCATCAAATCATCAAAGTATGCACAGTTTGGTTAAATCATGCTTAATTTGTGAAGTTTTTGTTTTTTCTTCACCTAGGCTTAAAATATGAGCATTTATAAAATCCTTATGATCAGAATAAGAAAGAAATGCATGATTTAATTCTAGCTTTTAACATTTTGATTGGTGAAAAGATTAAGAAAAGTCATACATAGTTAAGAATTAGTTTAAAAGAGATTAAGGTCTTTAGTCATGATTAAGTGTTGGTATGAACTTTTTCACCCAATATTTAAGCTGTTAACATGTCTTAACGTAGTGATCTTTAAATAAAGTCAAATATGCATGCCTTCATAGGGATCAATAGTTGGAAATACACTTAAGCATCAATTAGAGTGCATGCCACGGATTGAGTGTGTTTTAGTTCCACTTTTATATTTGGAATTCTAAGGGCATATATAATTTTAGAATATGAAAAATATGAGGTCTATAAAATTTAGTTAAATTTGGAGTTCATTTGCATTTAGTGACAAAAATTAAGGCCTTAGTGGTAATTTCTAAAAGTGTGTGGATATTTTTGTAATTACTCATTTTTGAAACTTTTTGATTATGAACATCTTTTGTAAATAGTATAGATCCTAACTAGTACGACTTTTATTATAGCCGATATGATATTTTCAAACTGAAGCAATTTGTAAGTTGGCTTCTAGTTTACACTTCAATAAGTTATGAGAAATGATAGATGCAATCATGGAGTTGCAAGCAGCGTGCATTCTCTTTGGAAAAAAGTGAATATATATGGGACCCACGTGAAAAAGTTAAATTTTTTTTTTAAAGCGACTGCACGCCGTTTGTAACTCCACGACTGTATGTAGCATTACCAACTTATTTATGATTTGTTCAGAAATGTCACAGTCATGTTATAATTGACCTTTTAGCATGAAACATCATATTATATGATATAGTGAGTACATGACCACTCGCCTACAAGACATGTAAAATTCTCACTATTTTAGTATATCACATATAAATGTCATTTTCACATAAAAACTACTCTCAACATATGCATATGTCATGAACTATAAATTTTCTAGCATAGCATGAAAATGATTTTTATCACGACTCCAAAGATTAGGGTGGAAAAATATCATAGTGAAACTCCTCTATCCACTTTGGAGTGAATAAATATCAAGTGGTAACCCCTGAGTTGATGAAAAACAGTCAAAGAGTTTCGAATTGATTCTTTTTAAAAAAAAGGTCGAAGCAAAGTCATATGTTATGACGCCTAAGGCTGTGGATGTACAAGTTATGATATTATGATATGATATTATATTACCAACACATTGAGAATGAGTTTGCAAAAAACATAATTTTAACGCAAATTGTACTACGGTCACCAACAAATACTTACAATGCACATGGAGAATATGACGATACCATACTTTATGATGTTAATATTATAATTAAATATGACTTATAATGAAGCATTTTGATGAAATATATGTTTTTGACATTTGAAGTAAAAAAATATTATCTGTAAGAAAATGTGCATTAAAGTTTTTTGAAAATGTAAAGGAATCTGGATAGGAGATATACATTGATCTTTTTGCATTCCATGCATTTCATAGTTATCATTCATCATGCATAATTTATCCTTATGAATGTTGGTTGTCTAATGTACTAAAGTTTTTAGTAATTCTCACCTCTCGTGGATCCATTATCATTCCACTCGGAGTGACATGATAGGATGTGACACCCCCAACTCCTAAGTACGGAAATACGAGAATCGAGACATCAAAATGATGATAACACAGTCACGCACCCCAACGACAAGTGCTAAGTGTGTGAACATGTAACATGTATAAAATAAAAGACGCAACAGATAAGTTAAGTCAATCACTAGTAACAGAATTTGTTTAAAATATTACAAACCAATTTAAAACATATTCTCTAACAGAAGATTTAATACAGTCATCTCATAGTCAAAACATAAACATACATAATTATCAATAGCGAGAAAACATTTTCCAAGATAGATAAACAGCACCAAATCACTCCATTGGCAGAGCCGCCTCCTCAGGCCCAACTTTCTCGTCATCTGCATCAATATCTACGGTACCAAGAACAGGACCGCAGGTAAGTAATAATCCAAATAAACCACAAGATAAATATATATTCATGCCACAACCAAATGCAAGAACATGATACCATATGCATGAGGCTAAAAAATCATCCTTTTTCAAAAACGAATAGTTTTCCACGCACGCCAAAATCCCATTTTGGCTAAAAAATAAAACCAATGAAAATAACCACCATTTCTCCTAGAAAAGGGTACACAATCCATTCATTTCAAACATACCAAAAATCATTTCTCAAATGAAAACCCAATTTTAAAATGTACACATGATCATGACACTGACATGACTTACACATGACTTGTGCCTAACTTACATTTAACTAGTGCACCCATTTCAAAACTTACATACTTCCATAAAGAACTTTCATGAAAATGGTGCACAACTTTTCGTAATATGTGCAGTCTTTTTCTTAAAATTCTTATTTTTCCATGTCTTATCCATTCAACAATTGTGCTAAACAATCAAATGAAATAACTAATGATATATCTATACAAAGAACATCAAGTTTAGTTAAATGAGCACTTACAATACAAGCTTCGTTAGCATATACGAATACACAAACGCATATACTATAACCATGAAATGTGAGATATGATTTATGCATGACATTTATGTATGACTTATACCTGACTTGTGCATGACTTATGCACCATGCTTCTTTATAAAAGACTTTCTTGCTTTTCATAAAAGGAGACTTTCATGTTGCTTTGATTTTTTCGTTGACACGTATTCAAAACTTATCATGAATTTAAAACTTTTCAGAAGCTATTAATGTCTTTTCTTATTATTCATAACTTCACGTGTCATTCTTCTTGTTCATATCTCTCTTTAGGCTAGCATTTCTTGTCATACTTGTCATATTGGATACATCACGACTCTCCTATGCACCGTGTGCTCCCTGCTAGTTATCGCATCACACTAAGGTAAATACGTTATAATCATAATCATAATCATAATCATTACGGCAAGGCATTACACCTTTGCCGTTCTTGGTACCCACCAATGTTAGGTGCGACCACGCTCCGCGAACATTTAAAAAGCAACCATTCGTGGTCGTTCGACTGTTCTTCATCGACTCAGGGGTTACCACTCTCTTCTTAAGCATTCAGAAGTGGCCAGAGGAGTTCCACTGGGACAATACTCCCATCCCAGTCTTTGGGGTTCTTATAAAACATTTCTTATCTTATTTTCTTCTGAAAAACATGATGATCCAAAGAATATAGAACTTATCACTTCAATGAGCATGCATGTGACATGTGACTTTTATGCAAAGCATGTAATCCATGAAACGTATGATGCATGCATTTCCAAATCTTATCTTGATCATGTCACACCATGCAAACATAGTCATATTTCAAGACTATCAAGTTTATTCAACCAAAAAAGAAAGAAACAACCAAAAGATCTATATTCCATCGAAATATAGTCAAAAACACATGTGGGGGTTCTAAACCTTAATTTGTACATTTCTTAACCTAATCAGTTTCAAGAAAACCATATTTAATCATTAACGAAGAGAATAACTTAAAATAAAATAAATATAACCTAAAAAGATTAAGGCCGAAACACTCCATGGTTCTCAAAGCTTAACTTTTGTTCTTGTCTTTTCCCTTATTAATTCATCTATCTCTTAGAAAAGTAATTAAGTCCATCATCAAACCACTAAGAAATTTGACCGAACCTTAATGGATCCTTAGTCTCACCACTCATTTGTCAACTCCTATAGTAGGATTAAATCTTACTTTAGTATTTAATTCTTAATCATTCATGAACTCAAATTATCATCATACTCATACTCATAAGTTGATGCTCTAAAATATTTATTTATTTATTTGCTTCTAAAATCACTATCCTTCAATGTTTTTTTTTTTCAAATATTTCTTGTAGTCAATACTTTTCTTTCATCATTCTATACATAGTTAAACCTATATATTTTCATAGAAGTTATACAATATTTTAATATCACAAAATAATCAACATATCAATAATTTAGATGACAAAACCTGAAAACTCCCTAAAATAAACACCAAGGCCGAAACCTTTTAACTTCAATTTCCACTTTCTTTTGTCATCTAAACCTTATATGATTTTATTAATTCTTCCAACCATAGCCATCTAAAATGAGTTCTTGTTTTCTAATAAGTTTCCTTTCAATGTTTTGCAAGATAACATGGTCCAAAACTTACTTAAATCAAACTAACAATTTCGAGCATTTTGTGTTCAAGAGAACAACTATAGCTATAAAACTAACATACAAATAACTCAATGCCAAGATTAGGTTATTTTATACACTTACACAATGCATACAACCATGCACAAAAATATCCAACAATCAACAAATCCCAATATCAACCAATCAAACAACAAAGACTCTGCTCTCCAATCCAACCGACCCCCAAAATATTTGTTAATGCAAAATATATTTAAATCTGAAAGTTTATTTGGAAATACTTACAATACGTTTGATAAAATTTTAGAAGCTAGCAAAAATGCTAGGAAGAGATCCTGTGCCTCTAGCAACAAACTCACTGTGACGTAACGTCCATTGCACCACAGTAAATAAAACACCATCAATAAATAAGTATTATATCCAAAGATAACTAAAACAATTAACATGAATGTAAATAAAAGCGCATATTTAAAACAACACAATTAATAACAAATATTATGAACAAATATTTAAACTCTTAAATGTAACTAATTTAAAAGCAATTATTATTTAACTAAATTGATCACCTGATCATAAATAAATTAATACCACGAAAATAAATTAAAATGAACGCATAAAAAAATTAATCACTTAAACTAGAGAAAATGCTTACCAAAAGTTCCTCGAGACGGTGAACTACGACAAATGAGACGGTAATCAAAATACTATTAAAATCTCACTTGAAAATTTTGGAATACTAGGATTTGAAGAGGAGAAAAACTCAAGTCTAAGTTGTGGGAAATTGAGAACTCAAAATTAACCCAAATGGAGGCTAGACACGGCATTGAGAGGGGTTTTCGGCATGGATTTGCAACAAGGTTCGACATCCATTTATAGGCTAGAAAAAGCGGGTTTTTGGGTTGGAAAATTCACGTGAAAGCTTACCAACATCAAGCCAAGACAACCAAGCTGAAAAGAAGAAGAATATTTCAGCTTTTCAGATGAAAAAAAATGGTAGCAAACGTGGCTAGAAGGTCATTGTTTTCAGACGATTTTTGAGCACGTGAAGCATCGATTGGCATCAAAATTTTTGGGAAAATATTTATCTATGTACAAGGTACATGATGGAGTAACACGTGTGAAATGAGCTGAAGGAGAGCTGCAAAATTAGAGCTTTAAGGTCACTGGTATAAAAGGAATGAACCAACGAAAAAGAAAAAGAAGAAGAAAAAAGGAAGAAGAAGACCGGCTGTATCACATGAGTGAGGGGCCTAAATTTAACTTAAGTTAGGTGCTCAAACGATGACCTTTTTGCAAGGGGAAGGGGCTGATTTCAAGGGGTAACAGGCTGGCTCCAATGAGCTGGGCTTGGGCTGCACAGTCCAATATAAAACTCAAGTTTTAAACACCTAAAACCCAAACACTGCACATATATATGTAAATTTAAAAGCCCAATTCGGAAAACAGCTAAAATAGAATAAATAAAACCCATCAAATTAAAATAAAAAAAATTACATTACTTTAATTTAAATATCATCATAATAAAGTAAGGAAATTAAATTCAAGTATTAAATTAAATGCATCACAATAAATTAATAATATGAAGAAATAAAATTAGCTTACAATTACACATGGAAACAACATTTAAATAATAATGAAATATTCAAATATTTAAGCATAAACACAATAAAATAATATTAATATCAACCAACTCATAACATCCAATATTTATATTAACAAACAATACATATTTAATATTAAAAAAATTAAATTACGAAGGGAGTAAGAAAAAAAATTACGAGTCCTCACATCCTTCCCCCCTTTAAAAATGAATTTCGTCTCCAAAATTCGTACAAGTGATCCGAAAAGAGAAAACATTTAACTGGTCTTCGAACAAATACGGGTATCGCTCCCTCATATCCGCCTCTTTCTCCCAAGAGAAATCATGAGCCAGAGGATCTCCCCATGACACTTTAACTAAAGGTATCATGTTGGACCTCGACTACTGCTCTTTCCAATCTACGATCTAAGTCGATGCAACTTCATATGTCAAATCTGGCTATATTTGAATACTCTCTAGGTTAACGAAGCGCGGTTCCTGCTGACCAAAACTCTTCTTCAGTGACGACACGAGGAAGACATCATGAATATCTCTAAAGTAGTCTGGCAAAGCGATCCGATAAGTGACAGGTCCGATCTTCTCAGATAAGGACCAATGTATCCCGAACTAAGCTTCACTTTCTTACCGAAACACTTGATGCCCTTCATAGGGATACCTTAAGGTAAACTCAGTCTCCTTCTTTAAAGGACAAGTCTCTTCTTCTCGTGCCAGCATAACTCTTCTGATGACTCTGCGTTGCTGCCATCTTGTCTCTGATGATTTGAACTTGATCTTTCATCTCCTGCACAATCTCAAGTCTAAGCAACCGACTCTCGCCAACTTCATCCCAAAACTGAGGTGATCTACACTTCCTTCCATACAAAACTTCATACGAGGCCATCTAGATGGAGGCATGAAAGCTATTATTATAAGCAAACTCTATCAGCGGCAAGTGATGTTCCCAGCAACCATTCAACTCCAAAACAGAAGCTCGTAACATATCTTCAAGAGACTGAATGATACGCTCTGATTGGCCATCTATTTAAGGAGGATAAGCAATGCTGAACTTCAACTTAGTGCCTAAAGCTGACTGCAAGCTTTTTCAAAAATGAGATGTAAACTAAGGGTCTCGATCCGACACTATAGTCTTAGGTATTCCGTGAAGATGCACAATCTCTTTAACATATAACCGAGTTAACTTTCCTAAGGTGTCGGTATTAGTAATTGGAAGAAAATGAGCACTTTTAGTTAAGCAATCAATAATCACCCAAACTAAATTCTTCCCGCTAGGTGTTCTTGGTAGCCTTACTACAAAATCCCTAGCAATGTCGTTCAACTTCCACACAGGAATAGGAAGAGATTGAAGAGTATCGGCGGGTCTCTGATGTTTAACCTTAACTTAACAACAAGTGGTACACTTTGTGACAAACAAGGCAATATCCTTCTTTATTTCTTTCCACCAGTATCTTTTCTTCAAATCTTGATACATCTTCGTGATCCCAGGATGAACTGAATAAAGAGCGACATGGGCTTCCGCTAGAACCTGTTCTTTAAATTCTGAATCTGAAGGTATCACCCGACGATTCTGAAATCGAAGGATTCGCTCTTTATCCAAATTGGAATATGTGAGTCCTCTATCTTTTCTAACTCTTCTCCAGATGTCGAGTGACTTTGGATCCTTCCTCTGAAGAGTCTTTAATTCTACAAAATCGTCAACATGAACGTTAAGAGTCGTAACCAAAAGAGAGCCCAACTCCGACAACTCAGCCTCATCTATCAAATGAGATTTTCCACTTAAAGCATCAGCGACTTGGTTTGCCTTACCAAGATGGTACTTGCTCTCGCACTGATAATCGCTAATCAGCTCTAACCATCTTCGTTGCCTCATGTTGAGATTCTTTTACAAAAACAGATGCTTTAAACTCTTGCGATGAGCATAAACTTTGCAAACTTCACCATATAGATAGTGTCGCCAGATCTTAAGTGTAAAAACCATAGCTGCCAATTCCATCATCTGAACTTATATCCTCAAATCAACAAGAATTAGTCCTAAATCTACTCAACTTATATCCTTAAAATCAACAAGCAGCTATTGCTTAAAGTTCTATTGAGAATGACCTTAACCCTACTAAGAATCCATTCTCAAAAGTCTGGGGAACATATAGCCTCAAATTTAATCACATTCAATACCAACACATAATCTACTATTTCCAACACCCTGATGGACCTATATCTTTCGAATCAATATAAATCATTTCTTAAAATGTGCTACTACACCCTCGAATTACTAATATTCATTTTTTCTCAAATTCAATCCAAATCCTCAATCCACAAAGAAATACACGAAATAAATTAATACCTTCAATTCCCAAAGAAATACATGAACTAAATTAATACCTTCACTTCTCACCATGCACGCTCCTACTCGTACGGCAACTCAGCCTCATCTATCAAATGAGATTTTCCACTTAAAGCATCAGCGACTTGGTTTGCCTTACCAAGATGGTACTTGCTCTCGCACTGATAATCGCTAATCAGCTCTAACCATCTTCGTTGCCTCATGTTGAGATTCTTTTACAAAAACAGATGCTTTAAACTCTTGCGATGAGCATAAACTTTGCAAACTTCACCATATAGATAGTGTCGCCAGATCTTAAGTGTAAAAACCATAGCTGCCAATTCCATCATCTGAACTTATATCCTCAAATCAACAAGAATTAGTCCTAAATCTACTCAACTTATATCCTTAAAATCAACAAGCAGCTATTGCTTAAAGTTCTATTGAGAATGACCTTAACCCTACTAAGAATCCATTCTCAAAAGTCTGGGGAACATATAGCCTCAAATTTAATCACATTCAATACCAACACATAATCTACTATTTCCAACACCCTGATGGACCTATATCTTTCGAATCAATATAAATCATTTCCTAAAATGTGCTACTACACCCTCGAATTACTAATATTCATTTTTTCTCAAATTCAATCCAAATCCTCAATCCACAAAGAAATACACGAAATAAATTAATACCTTCAATTCCCAAAGAAATACATGAACTAAATTAATACCTTCACTTCTCACCATGCACGCTCCTACTCGTACGGCAACAACTTAATCTAGAAGGTATATCCTTATCGTTACATAGTTAGTCTTATAAGGGTTTTCTTCACCTATTTATACACCTGTTTTTGTTCCTCTGAGAAAAGCAAGACTCCAAGTTGCCCCTCCTAGTCTTCATCACCTCCACAAGGCCAACCACCTCTTCACGATGAGAAGCACCCTTTCACCGCACATCATAGTTGTACCGCTACACAGCCACTGCAAACTCACACGCCACCGTTTGCCTAGCACCTCTAACCACCATGCTAGCACCATCGTGAGCCAAAACAAGTGGCAGAGAAAATCCAGTCCAATACCGTAACCCTCATGCACGACGGGAACGTCTCATCCCTCAGAAAACCACCGTCGGTCAGCATCCAAAGCCTTTGTTTTACCACCCGTAGGTTGCAAACCATCCACGTTCAACCCAGGCGAGCCATAAAATTGCCAGCCACTATGCCATAGCCTCCCACCACCGTGCACCAGCCACCAAGAAGCACTGCAAGCAGTATTCTGTTTCACCCAACCGAAAACAAAGCATTTCAGCGTGCATATCAGACGTGCACCATGAACAAGTTGCTGTCAACCACTCCATGATCTGCCACCATTAGTTTCTTCCAGCTTGCAGCCACACATTGTTCTTCCTCTGCCTCTTTCGACCTGGTTGATTATTCTATTTAGTGGCGTTATATATGTTTCCCCACCCTATCCCAGAGGAAACCGGACTTCAGCTCGCTGCTGTCGCACGTCATATTCGCTTGGTGAGCCTCCATTCTTGATATGTTATCTCTTCATATTTAATACTATTGCGTGGTTAAGATTTCGGGAAACCGATTCATGCATAGATGCCTTTAAAGTTAAATCACATTTCTACCCTATTATGAGAACCATGGCAGAATGTTGGTTTGACTAGTGTTTTTCGAGAACGTTGTTCAAGTATGTAACGCCCCAAATTTTTTTTTTCTAAGAGTATGCACCTAAACTCACTAATTAAGTGCAATGCAAAACACAACGGAAAGAGGTAAATCTTCCATATATACAAAGAGATCTAATTCTTGCATAAATAGATCACATGGTATATTAAAACTATATTCTTCATAACTTTATGTTCATCATAACATATCGTATCCAGAACTTACATAACCTAGTTAGTTTTCTTCTAACAAATATCTCTTCCTGCCTTCTGATACACTTGCTATTCCATTTGATCCCATACGTAAGATCATTCCCTTAGGAGATGAGTATTCTGTAGGACCCTTGGGGCTCCTCAGAATCTCCTGCAATGTCTGAGTCTCATCACAATTTATTTACTCCTGCAACACCATCTATCATTCCATAAGGAATGATAGATAAAATATAAAAGAGTGAGATTTCCAAGAAATCTCAATAAGTACTCAGTCAACGAAATATGACATAGATGACATAAGAACTTATCATACATGTCAATGCTCAGAGACATATATATTATAAAAATGCTTTATAAGACTCATGCATGACTTAGACTTATGTTCTTTATGGACCCACTCTATCATACTTAAACTATTATTTCTTTTCTTTCGTAACATTGTGAGTCTTACTTGTTTTGTATCATCAACAGACGTCCCTATCGAATAGTTCTTATTCCGTATCATCGATAGGCTTAGGTCCCTGCCGGCTTTCATATCCTCCACAGGCTTAGGTCTCTGCCGGTTTTCATATCCTCGACAGGCTTAAGTCCCTGTTAGTTGTTAAATACTCGACAGGCTTAGGTCCCTGTCAGTTTTCAAATACTCGACAGGCTTAGGTCCCTGTCGGCACGTCAATCATACAGGCGTATCGCTGGTCCCCATCATGACGTGACTGACTTATTAATCTTTCCACTTGTTAAATTTTACTTAACGTATTTTCTTAAAACATACTTCATGAAATATATATGTGATGTAATGTAACATACACATAAACTTAGACTTATGATATGCATATTTTATATCCATATGAGCCTTATAACACGTGAGAACATTTCACAATAGCATACGTCACATGCATATACATTTACGTTACATCAATTCATAAAATCAATGCCTACTAAGACAAACTCGGTTCTATAATATGTATCATACCAATTATACCCTTAAATAACATATATCATTTTTCTTTATTAAAACATCAACCTTTATCCAAGTAAAAGTCTTGAATTTAAGCAAATAGGGTATCTCGCTCGAGCGAGAATCGAGCGAAGTTTCAGGTTGGAACTCACTCGAGCAGAGTATTAAGCAAACATCAAGCAAACTGGGTATCTCGATCGAGCAAAGTATTGAGCGAGATTCAAGCGAGTTCTTAGGTTAGAACTTGCTCGAGCAGGACATTGAGCAAGTGTCGAGCGAAGTCTCGGGTTGCACTTCGCTCGAGCCAAACATCTAGCGAGAGTCAAGTGAGGGTTTATATTTGTTCTTTGCTCGATCCTTCAGTCGAGCGAGGGTCGAGCGAAGTCACAGCTCTTAGAGTTTTTCAACTTAAAACATTCCATTCTTTTACCTAAACCTTTTTTTTAACTTATTAAAACATAAATCCATGTTCTTATAATTATTATGAGTTTAGAATATAAGAAGAACACCTTTTTGAAGTCCTCACATACTCTGTTCTGCCATTCAATCCAAATTTCCTCCTTTATAGACTTCTTATCTTTTAAAGCTTAAAACACCAAAGTTTTATATCTCTGTCTTAGCTTTCCATACACTCTTGAATCATTCAATTCCGACATCACACTAACAAGTTATGACCAATTTACCATAAGATGTTAAATCTGTCAACATAACCTCTCTTAAATTCGAAAGTTAATAGGGTTGATCTATCATTTTCTTCCAAATTAAGATCTCATATTTTCACATAATATTTTTCATATAAGATCATAGAATATAATCCTAAGGTCTCCTAATTTTTCTAGCATTTTATCATAGCAAAAACCACTCCAAAACGCAATAGGCTTCAATTTAACACATAAACTAAGATTAAGCTCAAATGAATATCAAACATGATCTAATCACCAAACCACTCATTCTATGTCAAGATTAAGTTAATATATGTACTTACAAATTTCTCAAAAGCTTGTATTGATGATAGAATCAAGCTCTTGCAAGAATTCCTTAAGATCACACAATTAGCTTACTTAGGTGATGTTTAGATGTTCAATGGTTTAGAGAGGCTTCTTCTTTGGTTCTCTCTCCAAGTGGGCATGTGTTCTACCTTCCAAAGAGGGTTATAAGACTTACCAACCCATATATATAGGAGGGTGGTTGACCCTTTAGAGGAAAAGGAAAAGAAAGGATGGCTATAGGCAAGCGGTTATGTCTTTGTTTGGGAGATGAGGTGTCATACCTCTTAAAATGAAATGATTACCTCTAATCCCCCAAGATCCTAAGCCTTGTAACAAATATCATCATTCAATGGTTAACATTGAGATATTTTAGCAGCCAAAATTGATCAATGGTTGAGAAGTGAGCTAAGGGGATAAGGCATGAGGTGGCACTGACCTAACCATGCATGAACCAAGCCATTCCAGCTCTCATCTGGTATGCCACGCCTCTCAGCCCCTCTCCTATCCAATTTTGTCACATGTTACACTTTCTAAGACACCACTTGACATATTCTAGAAGACTATTTCGAGATTTGGTTGGGATAACTTTGGTTTGTAATTCACTTAGTTGGACTTGAACAGATTCAGGCAGATTTCTGTCTCTCATGTTTGCTTCATGTCTTTGGGCCAACTAAAGCTTCTAGATCACTTCATCTCCTCATGAGTCATACTCCTACACATGTCAAGACCTTAGGAAAATTGATAGCCAATCACAATATTCTTTACATGGCCGAATATAGGACAATTCATCTAAGTCAGTTATCAATTGGACTCAACCCAGAACCGTCCACTTCACACCAGATTTCATCCTTGATCCGTTCTTTATATTCAAAAACCATAACCATAAAAGTTATAGATATACTTCTTAAAGTTCTATAGAAACTAGAATCACTTAATTCTAAGCTCATATGATCAAGTTGTGATTTTGCCACCAAAAGTCGACAGATAAGCCTGAGAATACCAATCCGAGCACACCAAGTGTTTGGTAGATATTCCTTCTTGTTTCACACGAAATTTCCTAAATAAAATCTCCTCATTTTCCACATATATACAAAATTTTCCAGATCTTAGGCTAATTTATAAAATAATTCAAAAACTTAATCTTATCCAAAATCCTTAGTCAACTTCAAAGTCAATGTCTATCTATATCCAATCCAGATCTTCCACTTCAATCTCAATTTCGTATTTTTTTAAGCCCATATCTCTTAAACCTCAAAACATAAAATTTGTAGGTATTTCTCTTAGTTTTATATATCCTTTTGAATCATTCAAATCTGATATCAAATGAGCAAGTTATGACCATTTTATCAAAAGATGTCAAATCTCTCCCTGTATCTCGCTCGAGCCAGACATCAAGCGAGAGTCGAGCGAGATCTCGGGTTAGGCACTTTTTCCACACAAAACAAGCCACCATTGTACCCAATCCTACTCCTAACCTTCCAACATACATTTATAAGTCTTTTCTTTATTATACTTATTTCTTATTTGATCAACCTTCAATAATCATGCCATATATGAAAATTAAACGGATATTTAAAAATCCGGGTTATGACAAAGTATATAATACATTATTACCCTACTTTTTGAGTCTTGGCATGTTTCCATTTTTATTTTATACTGGACTTGATTTTAAGTGGAATTGGATTATGTTAAAGATTTTTTAGTCGTATAGGTGCGTCATTGGATTAAGTTGTAGCTATTTATAGAAACTATTTTATTATGTTTTTACATAGGTTTGGTTTTAATTATATAAATATGTCAATTCAGATTTGTTACTGTTATAAGGTTTGGTTTTAATTATATAAATGTGTCAATTCAGATTTGTTACTGTTATAGTATATATTTAAGAGTTTTGAATTATATTATCAAGTATTAAATTATTATTAAACTATAGTAATACTTTACAAAGTTGTAATACTAAATATACAATGAAGTATCTTTATGAATCAAACGTTTCCACCAGTTGTGTTTTCTTATAAACTTATATATATATATATATATACTAGATAGAAATAACATGCAAAACACGTTTATTTTAATTTAATTTTTAATAAAAATTTAATAATTATTCATAATTAAATAGATGATAAATAATTATACGTTTTCATATATTATAAAAAAAAGTTAAAAACAATAAGATAGTCTCATAAATAAACATAACATATATTTGAGATAATTTTAATTAAAGTTTTAATAAAAGGTTAGTTCAAGATATGATATTTTTTTTATTCCAAGATGATAATTTAACATTTGTATTATTTTGTACGACCTAAAAACAGAGGACATTAAAATATCTATGTTTTTTTAGTTATGTGATTATTTTTAAGAAATAATATGAGTTTTTTGAAAAAATAAATTATATAGTTTATAATTTATATAAGAATGTTATATTATAATTTATAATTTATAATTTATATAAATTTATTTAATCATATATATTCAATTAAATATCAAACATATAATATTAATTATATTTATTACTTATTATTACCAATTTAATATAATTATAATAAATTGTATATACCGTATATTAACTATATATACCATATATATAGTTAATTTAATAAATAATGCATTCATTTTAAAATTATAAATTATTTTTTAAAAAATTAAATTATTAATCATATAATAGGAATAAAATTTTCATGAATAAATTTAAACTCTCTAACGTATAAATTGTTATGAATGATTTATTTTTATATATATTGTTATATTTATATATTCTATATTATTATTGTGTCATTCTATACTATTATTATTATTCTATATTTATTTTTACATAAAATAAAATTAAAAAATATCTTCTAAGTAGGAATTCTAAAATAGAAATTTCTAGTATTATTTATGGGCTTAATGAATTGTGTTTAAAATATTTAGTAATATTAAATAAATGTTAAATGAGTTTTAAATGGAAAGTTTACTATTGTAGAAAGTTGAAGAGGTGAAATTAATTTTAATGCCAAGAACATTATTTCAATGAATAAATTTAATAAATTGTGTTTAAAAGGATAATTATCATTAGATGCAGTATTAATTTTAACAGAAACTGACGGAAAGTGTTAACTTTAACGGAGAAACAAGAATTTTCGTTAGATAACTACTTTATATATATATAAATATATATATATATATATATACACACGCACTAAATAATATTGAAAGATCAGATATCATATTAGTAGTAAATAGTGAATGTTTAATCTTTATTTTAAATACTTTCAACTTCATGTCTATTATGTGAAGAGAATTTTACTTATTATAATAGATATTGATATATTTATGCTATTAAGGTTCTACTTTTAAATTTAAAATAATATGTTAAATAATTTTCAAGTGATATCAGTATTTATTGAGTTTCTTCTAAAAATAAATAATTATATTAAATATAAGAATGTTAACCTATTTTAAGAATCTATGTTTCATGATTTATTTTAGTATAAAAATATATATTCCAAGTATTTTACTAAATTGTATTTTAAGGTGCAAATATATTATTAGTATTTAAATAATTAATGGTATTCTACTTTATTGATTTTCACAATAAATTGAATATTTATTCTGATAAGTTCTACAGTATGAACTTATTTCAGTAGATTAGTAAGATACGTTCTCAAGATAGATTAGTGCCTGTTTAATATTTCGTATAGGTGACGAGCTACGAAATGAGATTTAGAAAGCAGCATAGTAACGTAAGTGAATTTGATCACAAAAATTAGGATCTTCGCATGTAACTTATATTATTAGTAAAGCTGGTTCTTTGATAGCCATTTTCATATACCCTTCATGTCATGCAAGCATGTCATTCAGCATCATGCTTAGATTCAGCGAATTTAATTATTTATATCAGTATATATAATATGCATCTCATCGCATAAGTTAAGTTAAGTTCAAGTATAAGACTAAATCAGATCATAAATCAAATAAGCAGTCATTTAGTTAAATCAGTCAGTTAAACAGTTCAGCTAGCTTCAGTTCAGTAAATAAGATATTTCAAATGGTCATTCATATGCATGGTACCAATGCATATCAGATCAAGGTGGATGTGCAAGTCACGGACCTAAGCGTGGTCCACCATAGTACGCTAGAGTACTATCAGCGACTCCCCTTGCTGTAGCGGTACGTGGGGCCGGTGCACAACCTTGCACACAAGGTTAAGTGTGTTGGATAATCAATTCAGTTAAATCAGTTAGTAAGTTTACTCAAATCAGTCAGTTAATTCAGACCAGTCAATTTAAGTCAATTAGTCATTTAAATCAGATAGTTCAATTATGCACAGCATGAGCATTAGCATATACAGTCGTGTTTCAAAGTTCAGCATAAGTTTTATGAAAATTTTATATAGTATTATCTTACGTTGTGGAGGATTCCTTACCGAGTCATCGACTCATTTTAGTTTATTTCATATTTTTAAAACCACCCAGTGTGAGCAGGCAAGCCAGGAGTAATTGGAGCAGTGATTAAAATTTTCAGCATTTCTAAAAATAAGTGTCTTTATGGCACAAGTTTACTTTTAGTTATTTCAGTAAATAATTTTTTGAAAGACATTTTTATTATAACTTCAATTTTACGAAATAAACATTATTTTTATTTTTATTATTAAATCAAGAATCTTATACCGGATTTTAAGTTTTAGAAAAAGTTAAGTGACACACCTTAATCTATAGGAAGGAGATGTTACAAAAGAACACCAAGTTTAGTTAAAGGAGCACTTACAATACAAGCTTTATTAGTATATATGGATACATAAGCGCATATACTATAACCATGAAATGTGAGATATGATTTATGCATGACTTATGTCTGACTTGTGCATGACTTATGCAACATGCTTATTCATAAAAGACTTTTTTGATTTTCATAAAAAGAGACTTTCTTGTTGTTTTGATTTTTCGTTGACACGTATTCAAAACTTATCATGAACTTGAAACTTTTCAGAAATTATTCATGTCTTTTCTTATTATTCATAATTTACGTGTCATTCTTCTTATTCATATCTTTCTTTAGGCTAGCATTTCTTGTCATACTTGTCATATTGGATACATCACGACTTCCCTATACACATTGTGTTCCCTACTAGTTACCACATCACACTGAGGTGAATACGTCATAATCATAATCATAATCATTACGACAGGTCATTACACCTTTGTCGTCCTTGGCACCCACCAGCGATAGGCGCAACCACGCTCTGCAAATCTTTAAAAAGGAATCATTCGTGGTCCGTCGACTGTTCTTCGTCGACCCAAGGGTTACCACTCCATTATTAAGTACTCCAGAGTGGCCAGAGGAGTTCCACTGGGACAATACTCCTGTCCCAGCCTTTGAGGTTCTTATAAAATATTTCTTATCTTATTTTCTTATGAAAAACGTGATGATTCAAAGGACATGGAACTTATCACTTCAATGAGCATACATGTGACATGTGACTTTCATGCAAAGCAAGTAATTCATGAAACGTATGAGGCATGCATTTTCAAATCTTATCTTGGTCATGTCACATCATGCAAACTTAGCCATATTTAGAGACTATCAAGTTTATTCAACCAAAAAAAAAAAAACCACCAAAACAACTCTATTCCACTGACATATAGTCGAAAACACGTGAGGGTTCTAAACCCTAATTTGTACATTTCTTAACCTAATCATTTTCAAGAAAATCATATTTATTCATTAACCAAGAGAATAAATTAAAAAAAAATAAACATAACCTAAAAAGGTTAAAGCTGAAACACTCAATGGTTCTCAAAGCTTAACTTTTCTTCTTGTTTTTTCCCTTATCAATTCATCTATCTCTTAGAAAAGTAATTAAATCCATCATCCAACCACTAAGAAGCTTGACCGAACCTAATGGATCCTTAGTCTCACCACTCATTTGTCAACTCCTATACTAGGATTAAATGTTACTTTAGTATTTAACTCTTAATCATTCATGAACTCAAATTATCAGCATACTCATACTCATAAGTTAATCTTCTAAAATATTTATTTATTTATTTGCTTCTAAAACCACTATCCTTCAATGTTTTTTATTTTTCAAATATTTCTTGTATTCAATACTTTTCTTTCATCATTCTATACATAGCTAAACCTATATCTTTTCATAGAAGTTATACAATATTTAATATCACAAAATAACAACATATCAATAATTTAGATGACAAAACCTGAAATACTCCCTAAAATAAATACCAAGGCCGAAACCCTTTAACTTTCATTTCCACTTTTTTTTATCATCTAAACCTTATATGATTTTTATCTATTCTTCCTACCATAGCCATCTAAAATGAATTCTTGTTTTCTAATAAGTTTCCTTTCAATCATTTGCAAGATAACATGGTCCAAAACTTACTTAAATCAAATCAACAATTTCGAGCATTTTGTGTTCAAGAGAACTACTTTTGCTATAAAACTAACATACAAATAACTTCATTCCAAGATTAGGTTATTTTGTACACTTACACAATGCATACAACCATGCACAAAAATATCCAACAACCAATAAATCCCAACATCAACCAATCACACAATAAAGACTTCGTTCTCCAATCCAACCGACCCCCAAAACCAAATCTTTGTTAATGCAAAATATATTTAAATCTCAAAGTTTATTTGGAAATACTTATAATACGCTCGATGACATTTCAAAAGCTAGCAAAAATGCCAGGAAGCAATCATGTGCCTCCACCAACGAACTCGCTGTGACGTAACGTCCATCGCACCACCGTAAATAAAACACCATCAATAAATAAGTATTATATCCAAAGATAACTAAAACAATTAAAATGAATGTAAATAAAGTCGCATATCTAGAACAACACAATTAATAACAAATATTATGATCAAATATTTAAACTCTTAAACATAAATAAATAATTTAAAAGCAATTATTATTTAACTAAATTGATCACCTGATCATAAATAAATTAATACCACGAAAAAAAATTAAGATGAACACATAAATAAATTAATCACTTAAACTAGAGAAAATGCTTACCAAAAGTTCCTCAAGACGGTGAACTACGGTGAATGAGATGGTGATTAAAACACTATTAAAATGTCACTAGAAATTTTTGGAATACTAGGGTTTGAAGAGGAGAAAAGCTTAAGTCTAAGTTGTGGGAAAATGAGAGCTTGAAATTAACCCAAATGGAGGCTAGAACACGGCATTGAGAGGGGTTTTTGGCATGGATTTTCAGCAAGGTTCGACATGTGATAATCCAAATTTTTAAGTATTCTTTAAGATTATTTTAGGGAATCTTTAGAGCTCTCTGAATGTATGTATGTAGTTCCTGTGAATTTTTTACTAGCATTGGAGGAAAAATCATGGGAGACACTAAATATGATAAGAAGATATGATTTTTGAATATTCAAAGAAATATTGTATAGAAATTAAAGGAAATTTATAAAAGAAGTCAAGTAGTATGAGTAAGGAATATACCTTTAATATTTTCGGATTAGTTTAATTTAGACAGTTTCAACGTCTTTTAGAAATATAGACATAACTTACTCATTTTATGTCGGATTGAGATGATTCAAGATGATTTGGAAAGCTAAGAGGAACATCTAAAATTCTTATGTTTTGAGTTTTAATATATATAGACTTAATAAAATACGAAATTGGGATTGAAGAAGCAGAACGGAATTGAATATATAGGCATTGACTTGGAGTTAACTAGTGACATTGAATAAGATTAGGTCTTTGGATTTTATCCTAAGATCTTGACAAGTGTGTAGAAATATTTTAAATGAGAATATTTTATTTATTAATTTTCATGTAAAACAAGAGGGATCATTTATAAAAAACTTGGTGTGCTTGGATTGGTGCTCTCGGACTGATCTGTCGACTTTCAGTAGAAACATCATATCATTGTCATATAAGCTCTGAATGAAGTGATTGCAGTTCCTATAGAACCTTAATAGTAAGATATATAACTTTTTTATTTTGTGTTTTCGAATATAAGGAATTTATCAAGAACTAAATCTGGTGTAAAGTGGACGTACAGGATTAGGAGTCAACTGGTAACCGACTTAGATGAGTTGCCTTATGTTTGGCCATGTGATGAAAATTGTGATTGGCTACCAAAATTTCTAAGATCTTGACATATGTGGGAACATGTGGCAAGTTGATAAAAATTTATTTAGAAGCCTTGGTGGGTAAGAAAACAAAGGAAAACAAATGGAGAACTCGGATTGGGTATTCTCGGATGGTTTTGATATGTTTCGGTACATTAATCATATCTCTCTCATATGATCTCAGAATAAGGTGATTAAAACTCCTATGGATCACTAAGAGGATTATATAAAACTTTTATGTTTCGAGTTTTTGAAGAATCGAAGTGGATCAATGGGTTATTTGGGCTAGAAGTGGACTCCTGAATTAACTAAAGCCCGAAAATGAATTGCACCACCGACTTATCTTAGGTGCTTAAATTTGATTGGTTTTCTCCATTTCTATCTTCTAGAACATCACATATGGTATCTTGGGGAGGTATACACATGGTCAATTAAGGGGAAAAAGGGGCTAGAATGTGGCTAACCTTTGGAGAAGCCAAGAGATAAGATTAAGCATGGCTGGGCAGACAGCCAGCCCATGCCAACTCATACCCCCCCTTCATTGTGACGACCCGAGACTTTCTTTTCGTATTATTTAATTAAATATTTGTTTTGATTGAGTGGTTAATTGAGTAATTAGACTAATTATATTATAAGATGAGAAAAAATGCATGGGCTTGAGATTAAGGCCTTGAAACTTAGAATGAGAGTTATTGGGCCTAGGAAGGAATGGCAAGCCCACAAGCCCATGAGAATGACCCATGACCCACCAAGCCTACCCATGGGACACTTGTTACCCATAGAAAAATCCTAGTAAGTCAACTACAACTAGTGGGTGGAAATGAGAAATTACCATTTGGTGAGAGTTGACTAGTGGGTGAATGGTGAGGTTGAGTGAAGAATCTTGTGAAAAGATCTTTCCGTCATTGGAATATTTTTGGAAAGTACTAAGGTATGGCCTATTTTACCTTGGCTAGTGCATGTCATGCTCAGTGGAGTGACACTTGTGCAATGGAGTGGAAAGTGGAATGAAAGAAATGGGGAGGGATTTTCGGATTAGCCTAGTTGCCGAAACCCTTAGGGGTTTTTCCCATGCTATTCTTTCCAATCTAAGCTAATGATCATCATAGGATCATGTAAGAGGGAAGTGACAAGATGATTGACAAGTGAAGAGAGGTGTCAGGAGGAAAAGGAAAAGAAAAAGGAAGAAGAAAAGCAAAGATGGATCCGGGTAGGTAGCCGTGTGCACCACTTGGGAGTTTCCTAGGATTGCTTGCAAATCTAGTGAAAAGAGTACCTTAGACTTGTGTAAGGAATAAAGTACATGGGGTAAGGTGTGTAAGAGGTATGGTGGTGTAAGGAAATGAGTGGAGATTGCTTGAAATGGAAGCAAACTAGGAATGGAGTGGGTCATCTTGGAAGAAAAAGTGAATAAAATAACACATTAAGGGACCTAGAGTCTTCGGCCAAGCCTTGTTTTTAGGGTTAGGATAATACTTTAAAATGATTGAAGTTGAATTTGAGTGCTTTGAGAAAATTAGAAGACAAAGCTAGGAGAGTGTAAAGGGAGGGTCTCGACCCAACCCTAGTGGGGAGGGGCCGAGCACCCCCAAGTGTATTGGAGGTCTATTATAGCACTTTGGGAAGGGAAGGACTAGGATTAAGAGGTGCGAAAATTTTAAATGAGCTTAACGTAGAATAAGTGTCATGTTCGTCACCTATTTTATATGTTCTGTGACATGAGTCTCACGTCTCATGCATACAGCATGAAAATCATGTTTTCGACATGTTTTTAAAAGAAATGAAAGTAAATTAAAGTTTTATAAGAACCCCAAAGGCTGGAACGGGGTAGTGTCCCAATGGAACTCCCTGTTCACTCAAGAGTGACTAAAGTCGAGTGAAAGCCCCTGGGTCGACAAAGAACCGTCGGCAGACCATGTATGGCTCCAAAAGGATGTCCGGAGTGTGGTCACACCTAAAGCTAGTGGGTGCCTACAGAACGGTGTTGGTCTCGGCCTCACCGATACAGAAAAGTTTGTAGTCGCTCGGTGAGTGATCAATCGTCAAGTGATAAAGAGCGTAAAAGGGCACGAAACGTAGCCACTTAGATTTGATACGGTCGCCAGGTGCTACGGTAACTAGCAGGAACACACGGTGCGTAGGGAAACCGTGAGGTGTCCAACAGAGGTCATGACAAGAGATGGGCTTTCGGGCCATATATGATATGCTAAGTAGCGCCTAAGATAAGAAAGAAAAAAATGAAAAGTATTTGTGAAAAGAGGAATTTTGAAAGAAAACTCTGTTGTTTTGTTTTCTGGGAGTACGAACAAGCATATGAAAAGAATACGAAAAGGAAAGAGAGAAATTTCAAGACATGAGCATGAGCATGAGCATGTGCATATCATGAAGTCACGAGTCTCATAATATATTAAGTATGTTGACTGTCTGCTATTCATTTAATAGTATGCTTAAATTGCTTTTGTTATGATATAAATGTGCTTACTGAGATTTCTCCCAAAATCTCACCCATGTTTATCTTTCCACTATCATCTTTTTGGGGATAATAGAAGTAGTTGCAGAAAACTACGACCTTGAAGACTATGACCCTAGAGATGATGCCTCGGACCCCCATGGGCCCGACTGAGGCCGATACTTCTGAGCTAGTGACTCTTGATTATCTGAGCCGCTGGACAGCGGAGTCACTACCTCTGGCTACGTATATATGTGGTGTACGCCCTATTGGGTGTTGTATAGTTCTGGGCGTGGACGATTCCCTCCACATGGGTCGCCTTTACGAGTCATCCTCCGGGATGAGTTGTGAGATGGGACCGGCCTTGGAGTTGGACCGCCTCCGTTACGACCCAAACTTCAAGAAGATTAAGAAGGAACCTTTGTACTAGGAAGTGATAGCTGGGGATCCGCCATGCAGCTTTTGTATTTACTTGCATGTATTTTGGTCTTCCATTATTTTGGAAGAATGAACACTTTGTGAAGGATCCTTATGTTTATATTAATGGTAATATAATATTTTGGGATGTTATTGTTTGAGCCATGTGATATACGCATAGAAAGGCTTGACCTTTTTCCGCTGCGATAAAAAAAAAAAAAATATATCCAGTAAATGATAAGACGAGGGGTGAACTTCCCTGTGACGCTCATCTCCGACGTCACAATTTGCGTACGATCCCAAGCGCAAGCTGGGGCGCCGACATCCATGTGGCATATTTTCAAGCCATGGATCATGTGAGGCTACCAAATGACTCAATCTCAGCCCCTGGATGAAGATATTTGCAACCTAACTTAGGAATTAGATGTAATCATAAGGGTTTGAGGTAAGACACCTCATCTTCCCCACGGCAATGTGTACCCGATTGCCCCTTGGTTTGTTTTCTTCTTTTTCTTATGTACACCAGTTCCTCTCCTATAAATAGTCATCTCCAGCCCTAAGGTATCTTTTGGGAGGAGGAACCCCACGCCCAACACAAGGAAAAAGTAAAGAAAATAGCCTCTTAACCCATTAACCTCAAAACAATTCCTAAGTGAGCTGATTGTGTGATCTTGAGGAATTCTTGCAAGGGCTTGGTTCTTTCATCAATTCAAGCTTGGAGAAAATTTGTAAGTGCACTAATTAACATAATCTTGGTGTAGTATAAGTGGCTTGATTTGTAGATTTAATTTGATGCTTGTTTAATGCTTGTTTGAGCATATGTATTGCTTAGGTAGTAGATTAAAAGTTATTGACTTATGGAGCGGTTTTTTGTTATGGAAAAATGCTAAGAAAAATTTTAGAAACTTAATAATATATTTTATGATTATATATTAAAATTATTATGTGAAAATATGAGGTCTTGATTTAGAAAAAAATGAAATATCAACCTTAGCTAATTTCGGTTTTAAAAAAGGGTAATGTTGACAGATTTAACATCCTATGGTAAGTTGATCATAACTTGTTAGTTTGATGTCAGAATTGCATAATTCAAGAGGCTATGAAAATCTAAGACAGATCTACAATTTTTGTGTTTTAGGTTTTAAGAGATAAGAACTCTATAACGGGCAAAATTGGGCTTAAGTGGTAGAACATAGTAGGTATGGACTTTAAAGAGTGTATTTCTTTTATTTTAAACTTTTAGTTTGAATGATCTTTTCTTAACAAGTATGGTAAGCTTAGAAATTTCAAATTACTTGAAAGATTTTTGAGAATTATTATGCTAATAATAACAATAATAATGAAATAATAAAGTTATATATATATTAGAGAAATATTCAAGTAAACTTATAAATATGCTTAAGCTGTGTAATTATGTAAATCTTGATTTAAGTTGAACAAGTTAAATAAATAAATAAGTGTTGAACCCAAGGTTTCAAGTCTCGTATCTACGTATAAATTTTGATGATAACACATAAATTCAAGACTCAAGCTCAAGTTGTCTACGCATGAAGAGAGCTAAGCACATCTAGAAATCAAGCATGAGCAAAAAGAAAATCAAGTCTACAAATGAAGTTCATAGAGTAATTTTGTACATCTCTTAAAATTTGAAATTGGATTAAGGCTCAAAATTAATATTTTCTCATAAAACATCAAATTGCATTTTTTACATTTGCATAACTTTATTAAAATATTTAATTTCAATTTTTTTTTCACATTTGCATAAAAATTTGAATTTGTAAAATGATTGATTGTCATATTTAATATGTGCATGTGTTGTTTGAAAATCTTGAAGGGTGGTTGTGTGTTTTTTTAACAAATGCAAAAGATAAATGATTTTGTTTGAAAATCTTGAAGGGCGGTTGTGTTTTTTTTTTACATATGCAAAAGAAGATGTTTTGGTTTGAAAAATAAATCATGCTCATTTTGTCTTGTATGAAAAGTAAAAGATTTGATTTGATTTTTTTGAAAAATGAATGGAGTTGTCTTTGACAAATATAAAAAGGGATGTTTTTATTTGAATCTTTTGAAAAGTGAATAGTGCTCTTATTTGACATGTGAACCTTTTCAAATTTGAATATGAAGACTCATTTGCCTATAAATGGCTCACTTGAGTTTTGCAAAAATTACAATAAGAGCTTACATATCAATTGCTAAGTTTTGCATCATTCTTTCAAAACTCTCATTCTATCTTCTCTAAGTTTTGTGCCTTAATTCTTATTCATTTTGAGAGATATATAAGTTGCGCTGTATTGTTCTTATTTCACTCATTGAGGAGTGTACTCTGATAATCTACCCACTATCAGCTCTTGTATTTGTAAGAGGGTGCGTATAACCCTTGTATGTGTAGAAGGTATTCTACACAGGAAATAGTTGAATCACTAAGTGTGAGGTGATTGCAAGTGTAGAGGGTGTTCTATATGGATTCTTTATAGCAGTGTTGCTCAAAGGTGTAATAGATTTCTATCTCCACCTAAAGGAGATTAAATAGTGAATTTGGGATCCTCAAAGAATATCTTAAGGCGAGAACGTAGGCACTGAGGCTGAACCTCGTTAAAATACTGAGTTTGTTTCTTCTTGCCCTTACTCTATTTCCTGCTTTTTCGTATGTTATTTATATTTTATATCGTGTATTTGTTTTATAAGTTTTAATTTTTTTAATATAATCCAATTCACCCCCCCTCTTGTGTTAATTTTCTGGATAATAATTGGTATCAGAGCAATGGTTCTATTATAAGATTAATTATTTGTTGAGTTAAGATCATATGACTAACATTGCAGCTACATTGGCTGAAGGTCAATCTAGTAGTCGGCCTCCGCTATTTTGTGGAGACAATTATACTTTCTGGAAAGGTAAAATGAAAATATTTCTTCAGTCTCAAGGTCGAGAAATCTGAAAATGTATTGTAAATGAACCTTATATTCCAAAAAAAATTGTTGATGGAGTAAAGGTCAACAAGGAAGAATAAGAGTTTGATCGTGAAGGTGATAGACTTTATACAGTGAATGTAATAGCTATGAATTTATTATATAATGCTCTCGATGGCAATGAATTTAACAGAATAATGACTTGCAGGACAGCAAATGAAATTTGGGATAACTTGGAAGTAACTTATGAAGGAACTTCGCAAGTCAAAGAATCAAAAATTTATATTCTCACACATGAATATGAAATATTTAAAATGATTGATTATGAATCTATCTCCTCTATGTATACTCGTTTTACTAATATTATAAATAGCTTGACAGCTCTTGGAAAAGTTTATTCTAGCTTGGAGATAATAAGAAAAATTCTCATCTCTTTGCCAAAACATTGGGAATCAAAAGTGACAGCGATTCTTGAAGCTAAATATCTTAAAAAACTTGAAGTAAATGAACTTATCGGGTCACTTATTACCCACGAGAACACATTGAAAAGAGGAGAAGAAGAAGAAGGAAAACAAAAGAAGAGCTTGACACTCAAAACTGTTCCTTATGAAAGTAAAAGCGATGAAGACGAGGAAAGCGATAACAAAGATGAAGAAATTACAATGATCACAATAAGATTTCAGAGATTCTTAAAGAAAATAAAGCTCCTCCAAGGAAATCTTTCAAAAAGTTTTCCAACAAAGATATAGGTAAAAATGATTCATTAATTTGTTATAAATGTAAAAAGCCTTGACATATCAAAGCAGATTGTCCTCTGCTAAAGAAAGATCGATACAAAGGCAAGAAAGCAATGAAAGCTACATGAGATAATGATTCAAGTAGCTCAGACAGCAACACAAGCAATGAAGAATCTGCAAATTTTTGTCTCATGACTTAAGATGATCTTGAGGTATGCATGAGTCCTCCATAGGTAAAAGTAAATGGTTTTTAGACAGTGGATGCACAAGACACATGACAAGAGATAAAACTAAATTCATTGACCTCACTTCTAAAGAAGAAGGACACATGACATTTGGAAACAATTCAAAAGGGAATATCATGGGAATGGGTAAAGTTGATAAGAAGTATTTGCTCATAATTGAAGATGATCTACTTGTTGATGGTCTAAAACATAATCTTTTGACTATAAATCAATTATGTGATAAAGGATTTACAGTTACTTTCAAAAAGGATAAGTGCATTATTTTGAATAATATGATTGCAATGTTTGTTTTATTACTTTTAGAAATAATAATGTATATAAAATCGAATTTGAATAAATTGCATCACAAGATGCTATTGATTTATCAGCTCAACATGAAAATAGTTGGTTATGGCATAGAAGGTTAGGTCATGCAAACATGAAACTTATTTTCAAACTTTCAAAAAATGATCTTGTGAGAGGTTTTCCACAAGCAAATTTTTTTAAAGACAAAATCTGTGATGCATGCCAGTTTGGTAAATAAACAAAAACTTCTTTCAAACCAAGAAACATATTTTCACAACTAGACTTTTGTAACTAATACACATGGACCTTTTTGGACCAAATAGGGTTGCAAGTCTGGAAGGAAAATATTATGCATTTGTTATTGTTGATGATTTCTCTAGATATACTTGAGTTATTTTTCTCGCTCATAAAGATGAGGTACATAATGCCTTTACCAAGCTATGCAAGAGAATTCAAAATGAAAAGGGTTATACTATTTCAAACATCCGAAATGACAGGGGGAAAAAGTTTGTCAATAAAGATATTGAGCCTTTTTGTGATGAAAATAGTTTTCTGCATAATTTCTCTGCTCCTCGAACCACTCAACAAAATGGGGTAGTAGAGAGGAAGAATAGATCTTTTCAAAAAATGACAAGAACAATGCTTAATGAAAATAGTTTACCTAGTTATTTTTGGGCCGAAGCGGTAAGTACTACATGTTATGTTATAAATAGAGTTATGTTAAGGTCTAAATTAGATAAAACCACTTATGAGCTTTGGAATGAGAAAAAACCTAACATTGGTTACTTTCATATATTTGGATGCAAATGTTTTATACTCAATGACAGAGATAATTTAGGAAAGTTTGATGAAAAATCTAATGAAGGTATCTTTCTTGGGTATTCAACAAATAGTAAAACTTATAGAGTATTCAATAAAAAGATTTTGACTGTACAAGAATCTATGCATGTAGTATTTGATGAATATAACCCTATACTCTCTAAGAAATCTATTGATGAAGAATCAGTAGGTACAAATAACACAAATAGTCTCAATCTCAGCAAGAGAATACAATAGAAGAAGTCCAACATGGAGACATCATAAAAGATCATCAAGACTTAGTACAAGATGTAACCAAACAGTAGAAACATGTGAAAGATCATCCAGTGGAACAAATTTTAGGAGAACCTTTACAAGGTGTAAGTACTTGATCATCTCTTAAAAATATTTATAATCACACTGCTTTTCTATTTCAAATTGAACCCAAAAATATTGATGAAACACTTATTGATGAATCATGGATTCTAGCTATGCAAGAAGAGCTAAATCAATTTGAAAAAAATAATGTATGGACACTTGTTTCTAGACCCAAAAAGCATGCTGTTGTTAGAACAAAATGAGTTTTTAGAAATAAGAAAGATGAGTCTGGAATCATCACTAGAAACAAGACTCGACTTGTAGCCCAAGATTTTAATCAAGAGGAAGGAATCGATTATGATAAAACGTATGCACTTGTCGCAAGATTAGAAGCTATTAGAATGTTACTTGCATATGCATGTTATAAAAATATCAAACTTTTTCAAATGGATGTTAAAAGTGTTTTCTTAAATGGTTTTATAAATGAAGAGGTATATGTTGAGCAACCTTCAGGTTTTGAAAATCATATTTCTCATAATTATGTTTTTAAGCTCACAAAAGCATTATATGGACTCAAACAAGCTCCTAGAGCATGGTATTAGAGGTTTAGTGGTTTTTTTATTGAAAAAGATTTTTCAAGAGGAAAGATCAATACAACTATTTTCATCAAATATGAACTGGATGATATTCTTCTAGTTCAAATTTATGTGGATGATATAATATTTGATGCTACTAATAAAAATATGTGCCAAGATTTTGCTAAAATTATGTAGGAAGAATTTGAAATGAGCATGATAGGAGAACTTAATTTCTTTCTCGGATTGTAAATCAAGCAAACAAAAAGTGAAACATTTATTAATCAGTCAAAATATATCAAAGAGTTACTCAAAAAGTTTAAGATGGAAGGTGCGAAGGTAATTGGAACACTATTGAGTCCAACCACCAAAATTGATAAAGATGAAAGCGGTAAGTTAGTTGACTCAAAGGTATATCAAGGTATGATTGGTAATTTATTATATTTGACAGCTAGTAGACCTGATATTATATTCAGTGTATGTTTATGTGCACGTTTTCAATCATCTCCAAAACAATCTCATTTGATTGCAGTCAAGCGTATTTTTAGATATCTTGCCGATACCATTGACCTCGGGTTATGGTATTCTAAGCACACTTCTTTCGATCTTATTAGTTATTCAGATGCAAATTATGCTGGTTGCAAAGTTGATCGAAAAAGTACTAGTGGAATATGTCATTTTTTAGGTCATGCACTCATTTCATGGTTTAGTAAAAAGTAAAATTCTGTTGCATTATCTACTGCTGAAGCAGAGTATGTTGCTGCAGGTAGTTGTTGTGTTCAAATTCTTTACATGAAGCAACAACTTGAGGATTTTAATCTAATGTACAATCATATTCCTATTAAATGTGATAATACTAGTGCTATAAATCTTTCAAATAACCCAATACAACATTCTAGGAGTAAGCATATTGAAATTAGATATCATTTTCTTAGAGATCATGTATAGAAATGTAATATTGTACTAGAAGTCACAAGCACACATGATCAATTGGCGGACATTTTCACAACCCCTACCAAAAGATAGATTATGCATGATTAGAAGAGAAATAGGAATGATGCATATCATAAATATCTGTTGAATATTTTTATTCTATTATCTCAAATGACTTACAAAAACTTGAGACTTATAGCCTCATCTTTCAATTGCAATTACTTTTCATAGATTGATATGTTATTCTCATCTAAAGGATTAGGCAGTCGAAATGAAGAGGCAAGCAAGGATTTTAAATCCTTATTCTGTTGTTTTAACTTTACTATTTTTTTGTTTGACTCATAAACAAGTCGTTGAAGTACATAGACAATCTCACTAAACTTCTCAATTTCACAAGTTTTGGACTGCAACCGAGCAGAAAAATCAACTATGGATGATGAGTATCGAGTCCCGAGACCCACAAGCTCATAAATGGCGTCATGATCTGATTTATTAACTAAATCAGTCTCTTATTGCTTCATGACACCTACGATAGAAGCAGAAATAGATTGATCACGAGAAGTACTAAAGGAAAATTGACGAGCCATTAAAAATTTGTAGAATGAGAATACAGGCGAATTGCAAAGATGAGAAAAAGATTTGATGCAAATTAGATCAAGTTAAGGATTGCTCTTATAGAGACGAAAATAAGAACAAGACACACTATCATCTCTTCAAATTTTACTTAGTCAAACTTACAAGATATGCTGGATGAGACGGGAGAGATAACTGATTGAGACGGTTCTTGGTTGAAATCCGGAAGATTACCAGAAGAAATTTTCTCCGTCATTCTGTCATTTTGGATAAACAGATATTTGATCAATAAGGAATGAGAGATTTTTCTTGTAAGTATTCGATGGGTGAAAATGGTTATTTAAACAGAAATCGAAAGCTTTCAAATCTCTACAAAATCTCGTTTGTCAACAATGTCAAGTGGATTTGAATCTCTTTCTATACCGAATTGCTAAAGCTAGGCCTGCAACTTTTGCAGCCTTTGTCAGACATGGATGACTCCACTTATTCAACTTCAAATCTCTGTAACATCTAATTTGTCAATAATATCAAGCGGATTTAAATCTCCTTCCGCACCGAGACGATAAAGTTAGGCTTCAGCCTTTGCAGCTTTTGTCGGAAATGGGTGGCTCCAATTATTCAATTCTCTATAGTTTCTGCTAACGCACCATTTTATTTGGTTATTGGTTATTGCGGGAAGAAATCTTATTGAAGCCAATTGCGGTTCCTTTTTAATGATGCCAAAAGGAGAAGAAGTTTTATACTAGTATTATTCTATCCTGTTATATATGCTAGAATCATGTCTATATTTTATTTGAAAAACTAACACATATTTTTAGGGGGAGCTTAAGTATTATTGCAGGTCGCAGATTTCTACTAAGTATTTGTCATCATAAAAAATGGGAAGATTGTTGAACCCAAGGTTTCAAGTCTCGTATCTACGTATAGATTTTGATGATAACAAATAAATTCAAGACTCAAACTTAAGTTGTCTACGCATGAAGAGAGTTAAGCACATCAAGAAATCAAGTATGAGCAAAAAGAAGATCAAGTCTACAAATGAAACTCATAGAGTAATTTTGTACATCTCTTAAAATTTGAAATTGGATTAAGGCTTAAAATTAATATTTTCTCATAAAAAATCAAATTGCATTTTTTACATTTGTATAACTTTATTAAAATATTTAATTTCAAATATTTTTTTTTCACATATGCATAAAGATTTGAATTTGTAAGTTAATTGATTGTCATCTTTAACATGTGCATGTGTTGTTTGAAAATCTTGAAGAGTGGTTGTGTATTTTTTTGACAAATACAAAAGATAGATGATTTTGTTTGAAAATCTTGAAGGGTGGTTGTGGGTTTTTTTGACATATGCAAAAGAATATGATTTGGTTTGAAAAATAAATCATGTTCATTTTGTCATATATGAAAAATAAAAGATTAGGTTTGATTTCTTTGAAAAATGAATGAAGTTGTCTTTGACAAATATAAAAAGGAGATTTTTTTATTTGAATCTTTTGAAAAGTGAATAGTGCTCTTATTTAACATGTGAACCTTTTCAAATTTGATTATAAAGACTTGTTTGCCTATAAATAGCTCACTTGAGTTTTGCAAAAATTACAACAAGAGCTTATACATCAATTGCTAAGTTTTGCATCATTCTTTCAAAGCCCTCATTCTCTCTTCTCTAAGTTTTATGCTTTAATTCTTGCTCATTTTGAGAGAGATATAAGTTGCACTATATTTTTTTTATTTCACTCATTGAAGAGTATACTCTGATAATCTACCCACTATCAGTTCTTGTATTTGTAAGAGGGTACATATAACCCTTGTGTGTGTAGAAGGTGTTCTACACAAGGAATAGTTGAATCACCAAGTGTGAGGTGATTGCAAGTGTAGAGGGTGTTCTACACGGATTCTTTGTAGCGGTATTGCTCAAAGGTGTAATAGTTTTTTATATCCACCTGAAGGAGATTGAATAGTGAATTTGGGATCCTCAATGGGTAGCTTGAAGCGAGGACGTAGGCAGTGAGGCTGAACCTCGTTAAAATACTGATTTTGCTTCTTCTTGCCCTTACTCTTTATATTTCTTGCTTTTTCTATGTTATTTATATTTTATATTGTGTATTTATTTTAAAAGTGTTAATTTTTTTAATATAACCCAATTCACCCCCCTCTTGTGTTAGTTATCTGGGCAACAATAAGATTTAGTCCCCTACGATATTCGGCGATCCTTAGTTTAATAATATTATAATATATTATTTAATTGTCTACGTATCTTTCGTTAAATATTAACGTTATGAATTTATGTGACGTATGTGCATGTATATATGAGGTATGTTCTTGTGATATGTTTTTATATGTTATATGAATTATGAAGTTATGAAATATGCATGTCCCAAGTCTACGTTTATGCGTATGTTGCATTTCATCACATATATGTGTCGTCATAACTGATGACATTTGTTATAAGAAAATACGTTAAGAAAACTTTACAAGTGAAAATAATAATAAGTCAGCCACATCATGATGGGGACGGCGATACGTAAGTGTAACACCCATTGAGGATAAGTAAGAGTTGTGTCACGATGGGAACAGCGATACGTAACACTCAAACGACTGACATGACTAGCGGGGATGGCGATACGTAATGCTGACTATGTTAAGTATTTTCCGTATCACGACGGGAATGGCGATACGTAATGCCCGAAAGACTAACACGAGACTCGTCAAGACGGGGACGACGATACGTAACGCCCGGATGACTGACGAGTTATATGTATGAAAACCCGATGGGGACGACACTACGTAACGTCCATCGAGAATAAGAAATAAGTAAGACCCATAATATAAGAAAGTAAATAAAAGTTTTAAGTATAAAATAGTGGGTCCATGTAAGAGTATAAGTCTGTATGAAAATTGTGGTCATCCATATGCATAAGTCTCATGAGGCAATCATGAATCATGTGAAGAAATTCATTATGATATATGCTATGTTATGTTATTGATATGCTCAGATGATACTTTTGTGTCTCATGAGGCAATTATGGAATGATAGATGTTATTACAAGATTAAATAAATTGTCATGAGACTTGGATAATATAGGAAATTTTGAGGTAACCTAAGAGTCCTACAGAATACTCCTCTCTGAATGGAATGATAGTTCATGTACGTGATCAAGTAAAATAGTAAAATTACCGGACGATGGTGGGATATGTTATTTGTTTTAAGAAAACTAACTGAGTTATGTAAGTCTTGAATACAAGATGTTTCTATAAATATGAAGTTATGAAGGTTATAGTTTTACTATGCCATGTGATCTATTTATACAAGAGTTAGATCTCTTTGCATATATTGAATATTTACCTATTTCCACTGTGTTTCACATTGCATTTAATTAGTAAGCTTAGATGCATGCATGCTACTTCTTACGTTTATGTAGGATAAGTACCCTTGTGATAATTTTCCGGACTCTTCGATTTACATTTTAATTGAGGCGAGAAATCGGGGTGTTACACGACATCTATTTATAGGCTAGAAAACGTGAGTTTTTGGGTGGGAAAAATCATGTGAAAGCTTATCAACATCAAGCCAAGACAATCAAGCTGAAAAGAAGAAGAATATTTCAACTTTTCAAATGAAAAAAAAAATGGTGGCAAACGTGGCTAGAAGGTCACCGTTTTCAGACAATTTCTGGGCACGTGAAGCATTGATCGGTGTGAGAGATCCCAGATTTTATATACCTTTAATTATTATTTTTATTGTCTCAAAGAAAATGTTATTTTATTGGTTTTTATCGGATCGGTTCAATGATTTTAATTTATCAGATAATTAGGTCCTATCATTATTTATTCCATTTTGTTTGATGATATTTTTAAGAGTTGCAAGATATTAGAATTGTACTAGATCAATTTATAAGTCGGTTTTAGTTATTTAAAATATTGTGAGTTTTAAATGTATTTTAAATATCTGATTTAAATATATGACTTTATTCTTTTAAATAATTAGAAGCTTCATCATTTTAACTAATGATGGAAAATATAATGTTATAAGTTAGAATCAAGTTGAAATGGTATTTTATTTTAATTTCCTTGAGTATTTTAAGTTCAATTAATTTTATGTAATAGCCCAAATTTTCTAAGGGTAAATTATTTTATGGATATTATTTTAAGGAAATTTATTTGATGCATTTATTTATTAGGAAATTAGAGTGAGAGATTTAATTGAGGAATGTGAGATTACACTTAGTATTGGGAATTATGCATTTTCGGATTAATCTGTCGAGTTTTAGAAAAATGGGCATAAGTTATTCATATGAGGTCCAAATGAGGTGATTCCAATTGGTATAGAACCTTAAGAGATAGATCTAAAACTTTTATGTTTTAAGTTTCCTGATATTAGGAAGGAATCAATAACTTATTTGGGAATCAAGTAGGCAGCTTGGGAATGGGCTTAAATGGAACCCGAGTTGGATAAATTGAACTAGATTGGGGCATGTAACTAATTAGGCAATTGGTTTTAAGATTTTCTGGGATTAGAACATGTGTAGGGATAGTTAGAAATGGATGGAGAGTTGATTTGGAAGTCAATTGAATAGTTAATGTGATGGGAACTCAAGGGGAGCCAAAATCTGGTTGATAGGTGACTAAGTGGATCAAATTTGGCTCTACCTTAACTAAACTAAGAAGTAGCCTTCTAGAACTTGTTAAAGGGAGACTTAAGGGAGTTAGGAAGGAACCAAATGGGTAGGAAAATCTGGAAGGGGGCGTGTGACACAAGGAAAGGGCTGGAGATGAGAGATGCATGCATGGTTAGGTGAAATGCCACCTCACCTCTTATCCCTTTAGCTCACTTCTCAGCCATGGATCAAAATGGGCAGCCAAAACATCTCAAATGTGAGCCCTTGGATGACTAATCCAACTGCAAAGCCTAGGATTTGGGAGGCTTAATCCTCATCATGAGATTTGCTTAGAGAGACACCTCATCACCCATGCAAATCTGGCAACTAGTGCACCTTAGGTGCATTTCCTTTTCTCTCCCTCATGTTGGTCGACCACCACCCTATAAATAGAGCCTTGAGAGCTTTCTAAGCTCCTTTAGAAGGAGAGAACACTTTCTCTTTGGAAGCCATACCAGAAAAATCTATCCAAACCCTTAAAGAGTTCATTTGTGAGCTAAGTGAGTGAGTGTGGGAGAAAACTTGCAAGAAGTTGGTTGGATCAATTCTCTTGAGCTTTGAAGAATTTGTAAGTCCATATTCTAGCTTAATTTAAGCATGGAAATGGTTTATTGAGATGATTGAGCTATGTTTACTAGTAGTGAACACTTAGGAACATGATTAAGTGACAATGTGACATATGAGTAGGGTTGATTTTAATTTGTCTTATAAATATGTTCAATAAAATTTGTAAGAACTTAGATTTAAGTTTTTAAGAAACTAAATAGGGTATATTGAAAAGATTGGCATGTTTTGAGTAGAAAAACTCTTAGAGCCGTGATCTCGCTCGACCCTCGCTCGACATGTGAGTCGAGCGAAGGCAAAATATGAACCCTCGCTAGAGTTTCGCTCGATACTCTGTTCGAGCGAGTTTCAACCCGAGACTTCGCTCGATACTCGCTCGACAAGCCGCTCGAGCGAGATGCCCTGTTTTGCTTAGACTTAGGGTTTTCCTATAATAGAAATGGGTGTTTCAAATGGAAAGGGTTATAAGTGAAAATAACTCGTATGAATAAGAGAGAAATAAAAAGAAAGAAAACGATATATATAAGATTAAGTTAGTCACGTCGTGACGGGGACGGCGAGACGTAACGCCCGGATGATGGATGAGTGTATGTGATGGGGACGGCGATACGTAACGCCCATCAGTGATAAGAAAGAATAAGAATCTTAAGGAAAACAGTGTATTTTAGTATAAGATTATGGTTGAGTTAAGAAAAGTATCAGTTAGACAGTGGTCTTATGAGGGGTACATTAGGGTAAGTTTCCCTAGTCATCAGTGGTGATAATATTATTGTGGTTTTTCCCTGTTTCCTTTAAGCTGTTTATGTACTTACTGAGATTTCATTCGAAATCTCCCTCCTTTGTGGCTCCATATATTTTGTGCATATCAATTCATACAGGATTCGATGACCAGCAAGGGGACAGCCCCGATGAGGCAGGAGACTTCGGGGAGTCCTGAGGGACTTTTCGACTATAGTCCTTATATGAACATTTCTTTTGTTTCCTTCAGACCTCCTATCAGTAATCAACCCACTGGAGTTTGGAGTCTTGACGCATCCACTTTTGCTGAGGAGAGGCGATGCACAGGATGCTGTTTAACCTTAGGAGTAGATGGTTCATTGTCTATGTGTGGAGTTTGTTTGACTCCACAGGGACAACAGCTCCAGCGAGACTTTAGTGTTAGTATGGATAGGTTTCACTATGGGAGAGAATACCCCGAGGTTAAGAGGGAAAAAGAGTGAGGTGAAGGAAAGTTCTTTTGGATGAATGTATAATATCTTACTACAGTTTGGGTCTTGTATTTGTAAAAAGTACAATGTTAAGTTTTAATGAATGTTGTATATATATTTCCCATGTGATCTTTAGAAAGTCTTATATCTAAAACCTGATCCGCTGCGAATTAATTAATATATGTTTTCTTTATTCTTGTTAAGTACGAGGGTGAGTAGCCAAGTGTTGCTCATCCAGACACCTTAATTTACGTTAAATCCCAGACGTAAGTTGGGGGCGTCACATTTTATGTATTTATAGTCCAGTGTTTTAAACATATCGTTTGTTAATTTGAAGACCCCAAAGCATTGGGCCTATAAATAGCCCGAAAAGGGTCTCAATCCCTCACTTTTCTCCCTCTTCTTTTTATTTTTCTCTCTTCTCTCTCTCTTCCCTCCCTCGTGCTACAGCCCTCCACAGGGTCGTTCGGTTTCCAACTCGTGGCGGCGCCACCTCCATGCACCAAGCCTCACCTCCGGCCCCCCCTGAACCGCCAGCCTCCAGCTAGTCTAGCCCCGCCGGAGATGTCAACCATGGCGGCCACACCTCCCGCCGGCAACCCTGAAATAGCCCATTTTTTCCTTAGGCTAAAATATTTATTTTTAGAATTTATAATTATATTTTAAGGAGCTTTTGGAGTATAATGTCCCATAGGAATAAAACTTGAGAATTAGATAATAATTTTTAGGCAAGAAAGGGATTTAATTCTGCATTCTAGGATAAATTATGGTTAAATCTTTGAGAATTTTAATAAGGTATCAACTAGAGAAATTATATTTGGGATTAGCAAGAGGCAAATTTCTGAAATTTGAGGGGAAAATTCAAAGGGAACTGATAGAACAAAACATCAGACACTTGGTGTACCAAATCGAGTTCTCGAGCTAGTCTATCGACTTTTGGTGTAAGGAACTTAACTTTCTCATATAAGGTCTAAATGATATGATTAAAATTCTTATAGAATCTTAAGAGGTAGATATAAAACTTTTATGTTTTGTCTTTTTGAATATTCTGACTATATCAATGACTTATTTGGACTGCAAGTGGACTGATCTGGATTGGACGAAAACAGGAACCCGAAAACAAAGTGTGCCACCACCTCACTTTAGGTGCTTAAATTTGATTGGTTCTTTCCATTTATCTAATCTGAAAACATGTGGGGAGGCATTTGGCAAATGGAGATAAGTCATCTAGAAGCCTTGGTTGGCAAGAAAACAAAAGGAAACAAATAGTGAACTCGGATTGGGTGTTCTCGTGTAAGTTTTGAGTTTTGATAAATTAAGCATATCTCTCTCATCTGATCTCGGAATAAGGTGATTCAAAATCCTATAGAATCTCAAGAGGATGATATAACACTTTCATGTTTTGAGTTTCAAAAATATAATTGGATCAAGGACTTATTTTGGATGGAAGAAGCCAAGAGATCAGATTACGCGTGGCTGGGCAGACAGCCAACTCATGCCAACTCATACCCCCATGTGGTTATTTCTCAACCCTTTATCACTTGAGGCAGCCAAGTGACTTAATCATAACCCTTAGATGAAGATTAGCACAGCTAAATCTAGATTAAGGGTGATGATAACACCTAGGTAATGAGGGACACCTCACACATTCTGATATTGGAGGAAAAACTAATGGACTCAAGTGTTTCACCCCTAAAGTCATGCATTGAGACATCTCCTATGCATATATATGTGTGTGTGTGTGTGTGTGTGTGTGTGTGTGTGTGTGTGTGTGTGAGCTTATCTTCTTCCCTTTTAGTTATATCACACGGCCATTGTGAGAAAAAACCAAGAAAAATACACAAAAATCCCCTTACATCACCTAAGTACCAAAAAAGAGCTAATTGAGAGCATTGGAGGAGAGTGGTGCAAAACCTATCCTAAGCATCAATGCAAGCTTGGAGAAAATTTATAAGTGCATATATTAACTTAATCTTAGAATAGAATAAGTGGTTTGGTGATTGAATTATGTTTGATATTTATTTGAGTTTAATCTTCGTTTATGTGTTAAGTTGAAACATATTGGATTTTGGAATGGTTTTCGCTATGGAAAAATGCTAAAAGAATTATGAGACCTTAGAAATATATTCTATGATGTTATATTGAGAAGAATATGTAAAAATATGAGGTCTTGAATTGGAAAAAAATGATAAACCAACTCTAGGAAATTTTGGGCTTAATGGGGGTATTCTTGGCAAATTCGACATGCTTTAGTAAACCAGACATAACTTGTTAGTTTGATGTTGGAGTTGAATGATTCAAGAGACCATGGAAATATAAGAGAAATATTTACAACTTTTATGTTATGAGTTTTAAGAGATAAGGACTCAATCAAGGACGAAACTGGGATTGAAATGGCAGATCTGAGTTTATCATAGTAGGCATTGATTTTATTGGTAAATTTCTTCTAAAATTCTTAGTGACTTGATTCCTAATTATTTGAATCATATTTTAATAATTATGGTAAGTTTAGAAACTTTAGTTTATTTGGAAAACTTCAAGAATCATCATACAAGAAATTATTGGAGAATTAACCAAGAAAACAATATAGTTTAAGCTTGAGTTTATTTATGAAAGTTAAGGAAAATTTGATAAGTTGTATATGTGGATTTTAGGTTGATTTTAATAAGAAGAAAATGAGGTTTGATTATCCATAGAGTTTGGTTAGCCTTGATGTGTGAATATTTTAATAATTTATTTAATTGTTAAGTATTATTCATTATGTTTTGATGTTATGAATTGTTGTGATGAAAATGCATGTACATGTGATGTATGCTATTATGAAATATTCTCATATGTTACAAGATTTATAAGGACATGAAATATGCATGTCATAAGTTTAAGATTATGTTACGTTGCATTTCGTCATATATAAGTGTCGTCATAAGTCATGACGTCTGTTATAAGAAAATACGTTTAGAACAACCTTACAAGTAGAAGATTAATAAGTAAGTCACGTCATGACAGGGGTGGCGATACGTAATGCCCGTATGATTGACGTGCCGGCAGGGACGGTGATACATAACGTCTGTCAAGATTCAAAATATGGATACGGCCCAACTAGAGGTAACAATACTAGATATGGCCCAACCACGGATAATAACAGTGGCATGACCCGACCACGGGTAGTAATAGTAACATAGTTGATATAAGTAAAGATTTATAAGAATAAGAATTTTAAGATAAGAATGAAAAATCCATGCATGATACAAGTTTGTAAGTCTAAGTCATGCATGAGCTACATGAAGCATGCCATAGATGCATACTCTAGCTGTCTAGCTTGTATATGATTATTTTATGATGTCTATACTTTTATTAAGTTACGTGTGTAATTATTGAGATTTCCAAGGAAATCTCACTCTTGTATATTTCTATTTTTGAAAATATAAAATTATGTTGCAGGATTGATGATTAAGATAAGGGAAGGCTCAATAACTTAAGGAACTCAAAGGACCCTAGATGGCCATAAAGTTAGTCTATGTTTTGAGAATAAATTATGTACATGACTGACAAAACTAACTGGGTTATGTATATAATGATACCATATTATTATAAGAATGGATGAGGTGGATATTGTGGTTTTAGTTCATCATGTGATCATTAGAAAATTTTTATTCAGAACTCTTCCACTGCAATTTCGATAAATACGAGGATGAGTAGCCTAGTATTACTTTACCCTGACACTTCAATTTGCGTTGAATTACGAACGTAAATTGAGGGCGTCACAAACCCCAAATTCGAAATGGGTTTTCTCCTCCACGCCCTACCTTGCTCAGCCCTTAGCTCTGCCATGAGCCACCGCACCACGACACCACCCCTGCCATTTGATCTACTGTCCACCCGCAATCCCAGCCCCAACGGAGCACTCACCTTCTCTCACCTCCCATAAAACCGAAGTGGGTCTCCAAATGGACCTCTCTTTTCCGTGCCGCCGTCCGGCCACTGTGAGTCTCACCTCCACTGTCAAAAACTTTCCCTACCTCAAGTTGTCATACCCCTAAAACAATATCTCCATCCATGGTCCCACCTCTCTTGTACAAGCAAAAATTCGAAAATAGACTTCCACCCTTTTGAGCTAGATCCGCCACCTTCCGGTGGTTGCATCGCCTCACCATCACCTTCATGAGATTCTCCATCCTTCAAAGAGTATTTTCCTAAATTTTAGTGTCAAACCGAGCATCTTAGCCCAACATACGGAGTGATCCGCTATGAGCACTGTGGGTCGGCACTTGTTCAAGGATCTAAATTTTACCGCACTGTAAGTATTTTCCAAACGACCCTGAGATTTTAATATATTGTGCATCAAATATATATATATATATATATATATATTTTGGTTGGTTGGTTTTATCGGATTAAGTCCGAGGAGTTCAGGGGTCAGTTGGATTTTATAGCAGAATTGTTTGTGATTGCTTGATATTTGAACTTGTTGATGGTTAGTTATTTGTGTGCCTGGTTGTATGCATTGGGTAAGTGTATTTATAACTTAATTTTAGTGTTAATTTGTGTATATAGAATTAACATGTTTAAGGATGTTTCAATTGAGTGCATAATATATTTATAACCCATGCTATGTTATGTTAAATTGATGGAAATGGATAGTTAAAAGATAAGTGGGAAAATGTTATAAGAAGCAAGAAGATGCTTTGATAAATTATACTTTGAGGAATTGATGAGGGTATGTGGGATTGGAATAATAGAAGAATGGTGTAAAGGATTTAAGAGGTTATTGGACTTGGAAAAGAGCCTTAGGGGTATGTGTTTTTATATTTTGATAAAGGATATGATGACTAAATTAAGTTGATATTGTTTGAGGAATGTAATAGCCCATTTTTTTTTCTTAGGCTAAAATATTTATTTTTAGAATTTATAATTATAATTTACGGAGCTTTTGGAGTATAATCTCCCACAGGATTAAAACTTGAGAATTGGATAATCATTTTGAGTTAAGAAATGAATTTAATTATGCATTTTATGATAAATTATGGTTAAATCTTTGAGAATTTTAATAAGGTATCAACTAGAGAAATTATATTTGGGATTAGGAAGAGGAAAATTTCTGAAATTTGAAGGGAAAATTCAAAGGGAAGTGATAAAACAAAACATCAAACACTTGGTGTGCCAAAATGAGCTCTCAGGCGGGTCTATCGAGTTTTGGTATAAGTAACATAACTTTCTCATATGAGGTCCAAATGAGGTGATTCCAATTCTTATAGAATCTTAAGAGGCATATATAAAACTTTTATGTTTTGGCTTTTCAAATATTCTGACTATATCAATGACTTATTTGAATTGAAAGTAGACTGATATGAATTGGATGAAAACTGGGACCCGAAAACAAAGTGTGCCACCACCTCACTTTAGGTGCCTAAATTTGATTGGTTCCTTCCATTTATCTGATCTAAAAACATTTGGGGAGGCATGTGACAAATGGAGATAAGTCATATAGAAGCCTTGGTTGGCAAGAAAATAAAAGGAAAGAAATGGTGAACTCGGATTGGGTGTTCTCGAGTAAGTTTTGACATGTTTTGGTAAATTAAGCATATATCTCTCATCTGATCTCGGAATAAGGTGATTCAAAATCCTATATAATCTTAAGAGGATTATATAAAACTTTAATGTTTCAAGTTTTTGAAGTATCTAATTGGATAAAGGACTTATTTGGGATTGAAGTGACCGGATATATACCTCATTGGAAGATACCATCATGCTATCTTGTCTTTATCTTATATGTGTTAGAATTAATTGAGCCATTGATCAAGGAGATTTTTAGGTAGCTCAAAAACTGATCTTTGGATGGAAATATGACTCACCAAGCCTAAGGTTTAGGGGTGATCATGAAACCACAAATCTATGGGACACATCACCCAATAGGCTAAGGGAGGCTGCAGCAGACGAGTTCAACAATTTCCCCCCAAATCCCTTGCTTCCAATGCCCCTCATGCCTATAAATAGATGCATGAGCTCCTCTTCTTTCCCCTTTAGTTATATCACACGGCCATGGTGAGAAAAAACCAAGAAAAATACACAAAAATCCCCTTACATCACCTAAGTACCAAAAGAGAGCTAATTGAGGGCATTGGAGAAAAAGTGGTGCAAAATCTATCCTAAGCATCAATTCAAGCTTGGATAAAATTTGTCAGTGCATATATTAACTTAATCATGGCATAGAATAAGTGGTTTGGTGATTGAATTATATTTGATATTTATTTGAGTTTAATCTTTGTTTATATGTTAAGTTGAAACATATTGGATTTTGGAGTAGTTTTTGCTATGGACAAATGCTAGGAAAATTATGAAACCTTAGAAATATATTCTATGATGTTATATTAAGAGGAATATGTAAAAATATGAGGTCTTGAATTGGAGAAAAATGATAAACCAACTTTAGGAAATTTCGGGCTTAATAGGGGTATTATCGGTAGATTCGACATGCTTTAGTAAACTGGACATAACTTGTTAGTTTGATGTTGGAGTTGAATGATTAAGAGACTATGGAAATATAAGAGAAATATTTACAACTTTTATGTTATGAGTTTTAAGAAATAATGACTCAATCAAGGACGAAACTAAGATTGAAATAGCAGATCTGAGTTTATCATAGTAGGCATTGATTTTATTCGTGAATTTCTTCTAAAATTCTCAGTGACTTGATTTCTAATTATTTGAATCATATTTTAATATTTATGGTAAGTTTAGAAACTTTAGTTTATTTGGAAAACTTCAAGAATCATCATACAAAAAATTATTAGAGAATAAACCAAGAAAACAATATAATTTAAACTTGAGTTTATTTATGAAAGCTAAGAAAAATTTGACAAGTTGTATATGCTTGATTTGAATAAAAAGAAAACGAGGTTTGATTATCCATAAGGTTTGTTTAGCCTTGATGTGTGAATAATTTAATAATTTATTTAATTGTTAAGTATTATTCGTTATGTTTTGACGTTATGAATTGGTGTGACGTAAATGCATATACATGTGATGTATGCTATTATGAAATATTCTTATATGTTATAAGGTTTATAAGGACATGAAATATGCATATCATAAGTTTAAGGTTATGTTACGTTGCATTTCGTCACATATAAGTGTCGTCATAAGTCATGACGTCTGTTATAAGAAAATATGTTAAGAAAAACTTTACAAGTAGAAAGATTAATAAGTTAGTCACGTCATAATGGGGACGGCGATACGTAAAGCCCGTATGACTGAAGTGACGGGAGGGATGGTGATACGTAACGCCTGTCGAGATTCAGAATATAGATACGGCCTAACCACGGGTAATAATAGTGGCATGACCCAACCACGGGTAATAATAGTTGCATGTCCCGACCATAGGTAATAATAGTGGCATGGCCCCACCACATATAATAATAGTGGTATGCCCAACCACGAGTAATATTAGTGGCATGGCCCAACCACGGATAATAATAATGGATATAAGTAAAGACGTATAAGAACAAAAATTTTAAGATAAGAATGAAAAGTCCATGCATGAAATAAGTTTGTCAGAGTAAGTCCACATAAGAGATAAATCTAAATCATGCATGAGTCACATGAAACATGACATAAATGCACACTCTGGTTGTCTGGCTTGTATGTGATTATTTTATGATGTCTATGCTTTTATTAAGTTAAGTGTGTATTTACTGAGATTTTCAAAGAAATCTCATTCTTGTGTGATTCTTTTCTTTTTAGAATTTAAATTTTGTTGTAGGGTATGATGACGGCCATAGGCTAGAACCCAGATGCTTGAGAGACCTTGAAAAACCCTGAGGGGATCCCCGGAGTACTCTCTCTCCATAGAAATTTTGACTCGGTTAATAGTAGTAGAGACCGGCGTGCCCTAAGGTGATATTTTGATAAGTTTATATATAATTTGAGGACTGAGAAAACTAATTGGGTTATGTATGTAAGGATACAATGTTATTTTATGAATGGTCGATATGAATATTAAGATTTTGTGTCATCATGTGATCTCTAGAATTTAATTTTATTCAAAACTTTTCCGCTACGATTTGCACTACATATGCTAATAAGTCTAGGTGCATGCATTGATTTATGATAAGTATGGGGGTGAGTAGCCTAACGTTACTTATCTTGACACTTCAAATTGCGTTGATTTATGAATGAAAATTGGGGATGTCACAAGGAAGATTTTATGGATCAATTCTTATAAGGAATTGTGAGAGGATTAAGATTAGTTAACGCTGGAATGATTGATTTTATGTATTTAGTGGTAAGTTATTTTATGAAAAAGGTAAGAAAGTACTTGGAGGAAATCTTTTGAAAAGTAAGAGTTTATCTTAGTAAATCATGACTGGAAATTTAGAGCACTGATATGAGAAGTTTGGTTAACAAAGAATTAAGTTGGACTCATAAGGTTCAGTTTGATGCTTTTGAATTAAGGTAAGATTTCTTTAGTTTGTATTTAAATGAAGTTATATATGTTTTAAGAATTGGGATCCAAAATAAGGATATGGTGGAATATAGTGGAATTGTGATGAAGGATCCCAAGAGTTTATAAGTGTATATTAGTATGAATGGAGCTTGAGTAGAAAGGTGGCTTGTTTTATGTTAGAAAGGCACATAAACCGAGATTTCGCTTTATTCTCGCTCGATGTCTAGCTCGAGCGAGATATTTTGCCAGTTTAATTTCGAAACTTTTCTTTGGTGGAATGGTTTATAATTGAAGTAAAGAAAAATTTTACTGTAAAAATTATATGTGAAATGGCAATGCATAGTTTGCATGGCATGTGCCCCCATGAAGCATATAGCATGTATGAAAAGGTTTAAGAGTACATGAATGTCCAAGTATGTCCTAAGATTTTTATGTTATAAACCACAATGTTTTTCAAATAAACATGGACATGAACTTTTATAAGAACAAGAAAATAAGAAAGGAATAAGGAAATTTAAAAGTCATGTCACAACGGGGAAGACGATACGTAACTTCCATATAGCTAACGTGCCGACAGGGATGGTGATATGTAACGCTTGTCGAATGATAAAAAGTCATGTCAAGGCGGGGACGGCAATACGTAACACCCGTAGGACTGACATGACTAGCAGGGATGGCGATATGTAACGCCCGCTATAGTAAGAATGTTTACGTCATGACGGGGACGGCGATACGAAACGCCAGCATGACTAAGATGAGTTGGCGGTGAAGGCGATACGTAACTACCGTCATGATAAGTATTTTTGTGTCGCGACGGGGAAAGTTTGACTGACATGATAGACGGTGAAGGCGATTCGATCTGCCCCTATAATATGATAAGGCTCATCATGAGAGTGAAGGCGATACGTAACTACCGTATGACTGGCGAGAATATGAAAGATGACGATGAAGGCATTTCGATATGTCGTCATGCTAAGACTCCCGACAATAAAGGCGATTCGATCTACCATCGTGATTACGAATAAGATATATAAGAATAAGAATTTCAAGAAAAAAACCTTATATGTTAAGAAAAGTTGTACACCGTTTTCATGAGAATTTTTTATGAAGATATGTAAATTTTAAAATAAGTGCACCAATTAAGTGTGAGTAAACATAAGTCATGTCATAGTCTCATGATCATATATATATTAAAAAATTGGGTTTTCATGTGTGACTTGATATTTGGTATGTTGAAATGATTGGTTTGAACGGTTTGAATGAGTGACGAGGTAAGAACGGTGGTAAGTAGGGATGGTGGTAGAGTTCCGCCTGCTATTCCCGCCAACATTGTTAATTGAATATTTGGTCATTTTGATAAATGATTTTATGTGTACCATTTTTTAGGAAAGTGATGGTTGATTTTAATAGATTTTATTTGGGCCAAATGAGAATTTTGGCGTAAGTGGAAACTATTTATTTTAAAGAAAGATAATTTGGACTCTCATAACTATGGTATTAGGTTCATGCATTCTATTGTTGCATAAATGTATTTTTATCTACTGATTTATTTGGATTTTACTTACCTGCGGTATCATTTTTGGTATCGTAGATTTTGATGCAGAGGACGAGGAGGCTAAGGCTGAGCCTGAGGAGGCGGCTCCGCCGATGGAGTAACTTGGTTTAGTTTTATCTTGGGAAAAAATGTTTTCCCACATTTGGATAATTTTGTATTCTAAAATTTTAAATATAGGATGACTGTATTAAATCTCCTATTGGAGAATTATGTTAAACTGGTTTGTATTATTTTTAAAATTCTGGTACTTAGTGATTGACTCAACTTATCCTCTGTGTCTTTTAATTTTTACCCTTATCGCATCATACACACACTTAGCACTTATCGTTGGGTGTCTGACCCGAGTTGTCAGCATTCCGACGTCTCGATTCTCGTGTTTTCAGAAGGCAGAATTGGGGACGTCACAATCGGCATCAAAATTTTAGAAAAAATATTCCTCTACGTACAAGGTACTTGATAGAGTAACACGCGTGAAATGAGTTGAAGGAAGCTGCAAAATCAGAGCTTTAAGGTCACAGGTATACAAGGAACGAACCAACGAAAACGAAAAAGAAAAAATGAAGAAGAAGACCGGTTGTATCGCATGAGCAAAGGGGCCTAAATTTAACTTAAGTTACGTGTTCAAACGATGACCTTTTTGCAAGGGGAATGGGCTGATTTCAAGGGGTAACAGGCTAGCTCCATGGCTGGGCTTGGGCTACACGTCCAATATAAAACTCAAGTTTTAAACATCTAAAACCCAAACACTACACACACACACACACAAACACTACACATATATTATATAATATATGTATGTGTGTGTGTGTGTGTGTGTAAATTCAAAAGCCCAATCCGGAAAACACCTAAAATAGAATAAATAAAACCCATCAAATTAAAATATAATAAATTACATCACTTTAATATAAATATCATCATAATAAAGTAAGGAGATTAAATTCAAGCATTAAATTAAATGTATCACAATAAATTAATAATATGAAGAAATAAAATTAGCTTACAATTACACATGGAAACAACATTTAAATAATAATGAAATATTCAAATATTTAAGCACAAACACAATAAAATAATATTAATATCAACCAACTCATAACATCCAATATTTATATTAATAAAGAATATATATTTAATATTAAAAAATTTAAATTATAAAAGGAATAAAAAAAAAATACAAGTCCTCACATAGGAGTTGTATTAGAACTCCATGAGGATGGATTAAATGGCCAGTGGAACCAATTGATTAAAAAGGAGCTAGATTTTGACAAGAGACTTGATCTCATTTTGATGTTTATAGCCCTAACCCTTCATACATTAGAATGCATGAAATAGTTGATTTAATCACAGAGACTTCTTAAGTATTTTGTACAAGATTATACTACCTTACGATCTAAACTTATGATGATTATAAATAATGATGTGCGAGAAGGGGACGAAGTAAACGTAAATCTTGATGTGCATTTCTGTGCGAGAAGGGGGGCGAGGGAAAGAATTTCAAATCTTCTTATGTGCGTCCATATGTTAGTTAAGCTGTGAAGCTGCATGACACTCAGACATTGGAGGGCTGTTATTTGGAAGATGTTGGACTACTCGATTAGAAGATTTACTCATTTCAAATATGCATACAACAATGCTAAGCCATACAAATTTACGTGCATGCCCCTACGAGCATTTAAATTTAATTTATAGCCATCCAAAACGAGATAAAAGATAAGTTTATAATTTCAACCCGAAGAACATTATAATTTTAACCCGAAGGACAATATAATTATATAAGCAATATAAGTGGTTTTCTTTCAATAGAGTGTCGTGAATTTCTCTCAACTCTCTCCTCTCATAAGAGTAGATAATAAGAATATAATATAATTTAAAATATCTACAAAAACTAAAGTAAATAAACGATGAAAAATAAAACAATGCCCAAAAACAAAAAGTACAAAAGATTTTAACAAAACGTGAACAACATTACTAATACAAAAAATATATGGAAACGTAAAAATATAAACATAGACAAAGTATAAATAAAATCTAAATAAAAAATCAAGAAAACTAGCGAAATTTCGAAATAAATAATAACAATAGTAAGGAGGTGGGGACTCCCGGCCATTCCCTCCAACCATGGTGGTGATGGTGGTAGTGGAGAGATCAAGTGTTTTTTCTATTATTTTATTTTATCTTCATTTCATTATTTGTTTTAATTTCTTTGTGATTTTTACTTTCTTTTATTATTTGTATCTTCTTCAGCTTTTTTTTTTTTTTTTACAACTTTTCAATCTGATAGTGTTTTTTATGTTTTTACTCTGCATGTATATGTTATGTTTTTCAAGAATTTTTTTTTTCTATGGTTTTTATCATAACTCATGCTTTTTAGAGTTATTTTTTCATTTTTATACTTGTTGATACTTTCAGGATTTTTAAAATAATTTCTTTAGCCGTTTAATCTTTTTCGTTTTTCGTTTTATTTGTTATTAGTACTTGGCATGTTACACTTCAATGTCACACAAATTAAATAAAAAAGTAGTAAAACTGGAAATTTAATGGGGAAAACGAGTAAAATGTAAGGGTTTTCTTTAAAATTTATAGAAAAAAATAAATATTAACTTACAGTTCCTTTACTACCATTTTCCAATCTAAAAATATAAAGATAAATTTCTTTCCAAGTCCCTAATAAAGTTAAATTTTGTCAAAACACGTACCCTTATATAGAAAGTTTAGAGCATTCATAGTGTCCACAATAAAATTAAATTTTGGCCAAAAAATAATTAGAAAGCATAAAAATGGACTGTAGTGAATTCCACAAAGTTACAGTGGTTTTAGCTTTTATCAACTCCAACAACCAAATCTGTTGAGTCACAACTTCTAGCCAAATATTATTTTGGCATAAGAAATTCTCTCTCTCCTGTTTTTCGATTGCTACATATAGGGCTGCAAATGAACAGAGCCGTTCGTGAACAATTCGAGCTCGACTCGTATAAACTCGACTCGGACTCGGTTCATTTAATAAATGAGTTGTTCGTGAACACAAATAATGGTTCGAATATTAAACGAGCAAAACTCGTATAATCTCGACTCGATTCGGTTTAGGTTCGTGAACAATATTCGTATAAACTCGATTCGACTTGTTTTGAGCTCGTCACAATACTCGTAATATTTATATATATATTTTTACATATATACTTACATATATTTTTTTATTATATATTTTAAGTGTTATATATATTATTTTTGATACTTTGTATAAATAATATATATTGTTACTTCGAGTTTATGTATAAGTAATATGTTTTATTATTTTATAATAATGTATTAAATTCATAAAAAAAAATTTAGGTCAAATATAAAATGTTTATAAAAATAAGCAACTCTAAGTCTCTAATTGATTGTGACACTTTACTAATTTAATTTTTATTTTTGGCCATATTTAATATTATATCAAAGGTAATTGAATAATTGAATATTAAATTAATAAATGTATTATGTCTAGAAGGAATGACTTTAATATACTAGGCATTCTTAATGCCATATGTATTAGAAAGTGGCAATGAATCAATGTTACATTGAAATTTGATTAGTTTATATTGTAGTATCTCTGTATGTGTATGTGGCTCATATCAAGTAAAACATTAAATACGTCACACGTGTATAGATAAAGAATGTTAGGGTTACAACTTACAAGTTACATCTGTATTTCATTTTGACGTAATTTTTAGAATTTTGTCATTTTTGACAAAATTCGAATACAGACGATTTTTAGCTATATAGTTCAACTTATGGGCTGATTTCTGACATTACTTAATTTGATAATATTCAGTTAAACTTCAGAGATGTATTCTGTATTTTGAACGATTTTATTATGTTCTTACTTGTAAATCATGAATAATAAAACTGGTTTGCAAAATAATTGCAATTCTGTCTAACATGACTCTTTTAAATTTTTTTTTTTATTTCATTATTAATAGTGACTAGTAGTACAAATATATAATATTTTTTAATATTTGTAGTGATTAAGAATAATAAAAAAATACTTTGAAAAATAATAAAAAAATTAATAATCTCAATTATACTATGATTTATAGTTTACTATTGATAAAATAGTATAATCTTAAATATTTTATTATTATTATTATTATTATTATTATTATTTATTTTAAATTATTAAATTTATCTTATTTTTTTTAGTTACTTCTTACTTGTATAGTTAATAGTCCCATCGGCCATCAGTAACTTGGGAGACGTCTTCGGCTTGAGAAGATGGATTGCCGGCAGCTCATCGATTTCGAAGCAATGAAGCGTGCTCCATACACTAGTTACGCCCAGGCTTCGGATCTCTGTTCGACAACGCACCGATACACGCATAATCGCATTTCAATCTTCTCCATTTCACTGTCCAAGCTGCTGGAACTTCATTGTCGACTGATCAAGAGAGGCTGGAAACGGGAGAGTCGGAGCAAATATCGGCACGCAAACGGCAAGCTTACCTCCAGCTCAAGCCCTATTACCTCCCTATTGCTTCGGTGCTCTGTTTGTAGCTTATTTTCTGTTCTAGTGTTTCTTTTGATATGCTTAAAGTTGGCGAGTTTGGCTATATTCATGGAAATGCTTGTGGATGTTATTTAGTGCAAATGACTCGGGTACAAGTTTCTAGCATTGTATTGACTAAGTAAATGCAAGCTGTGCTTTTGGAATAATAAATGCCACCTCTGGAAGTATGCCCTGTTGCTATGAAGCCATATAGGAACATATATATTGATATAGGAATAGAAAACATGACTCGGGCAGCGTGTGTGCACACTGCTTTCATACACAGGCATGTATGCATGCAATCCTTAAATCTATAAGCATGTCTGATTTAGTATGATTTCTTTGCAGAAAAGTATCTAGAGGACATGTCCAAATGCCAATGTATGCATGAAAAAAAATTCTGTCAATGATTTCTTTGCATTTTCTAGTATCTAGAGGACATGTCCAAATGCCAATGTAGGAGGAGAGACTCACTGTAACTCATGTTTTTAGACCTCGGTCCAAGGGAGCCCATTTTTGTGTTTTTGGTGCCAATGGGCAAATTCTACAACACCAGCATTTTGCATTCGCAGATTGGATAGTTTTCAGACAATACCTTATGCAGAAAAGTATATATATATTTCAGACAGTGCCTTATGCAGAAAAGTATATATATATTTCTGCAACACCAGTATTTCGGGTCTTCCAAATTAAATCAAAATTTAATCAATTGATTAGCTGAATCTGCTTGAGCTTCAATTGTAAAAGTTAATATTATATATTCCTGCCCATCCAAACTTTACTTTTAAGTGGCATTTTCCTGTATCTAGAGGGATAACTTCAAAATTTTCAGCCCCATTTTTTTGGTTTGAAAGAAATAGAACTACCAGATATTTTTTTTCTTATTGGAGATTTCAAGCATCATTTTGGAGCAGGTGATACAGATTTGGAGCTTGTATCATATTACAAGCATCATTTTGCACAAATTCAAGAATAAGAAAAATCATTATTGCTGTAGTTTTGCAGCCTATAAAGCTTAGAATTTGTAGGAGGCTGCTGTTTTTGCACATGGGGCTGGATTTATACACAAAATTAATGTGATCATAACTTTAAATTGAAACCCTTTGATCTGTAAAAGTGCATTGGAAGTTCCCTCTGAGTTATCCTCACCTTTTTATAAACTCTCAAACTGCATTACCCATATCTTTAAGCATCTCTTTTCAAATCAACTCATACTCTCTTAAAAAGTTGTTAATATTCTATGATACTTAATTGAAATGAATTGAAATAACCAGGAAATTTGAATTGAAAATGAAACAAAATCAAGCAGCCCCCATATCATCATCAACTAAGTGACAAAAATGGGTCATCGATAAGATCAAAATAATCAAGAAATCTGAATTGAATAACTCCTAGCTAATACCTTTACTTCGGTTTAAATCAATTAATCTGAAATTGCATAACAGATCACTCCCAACTTCACAAAGACTAATTAACCTGAATAACTTAACATACATGAATGAAAGCAAATATCATATGATAGTTAGTGGCTAGTTTGGACGATTGCTCTTCGCTAAATATCATATGATATCATTAAAATCTAATTGTTTTCTTAAGCATTTTGATGAGATAATATTTAATGATATAGTGGATCGAGATGCAAGGAATATTGTGATGTGTCATTTTGTAGGTGTTGCAAGGAATATACAACAGATCGGACTCACTTGCGTCTCCCATAAAGATCTCATTGTCTTGGAAGGTAAGATAATTACTTTATTGTTAATAGGAAACATAATTCACCAACAAGTATCCATGATGCTCATCTAACATTGCCACTACTTGTCTAAATTCTTTTTTTAGACATGTCTGAACATGTACCAATTGTTGAATGCTCATCTACAAGTCCATTGGTGGAGACTGAAATTGATGGTATTATTGGTGGAGAATAAATTGATGGTATAGATTGTGATAGTAATGATGGGAATCATGAGGTTGATGGTATTATTGGGGGAGAAGAAAACCCAAGTGCCCTTATGGATTCCCACAAATATGCATACCAAAGGAAGCCTAGGAAGAAAACTTCTACTATTTGGAAAGATTTTAAAATAGTGGAAAGGAATGGTGTTAAGAAAGCTGAGTGTAATTTTTGCAAAGATCTCTTATCTATTTCTTCATCAGGTTCTACAACTTAGTTCCATAGGCACTTGATTAGTTGTCTTCCACGCGTAGCTGCTTCTAAAAGGCAAAAAGTTTTGACTATTGACATGAAAGGTCCTGAATGTGTGAACATAGTGAAGAATTTCTCATATGATATGAAAAAGGTAAGAGAACTAGCTTCTCACATGATACTTTATCACGAGTATCCATTTGCCATGATGGAACATGTGGTGTTTAATAAATTTATGAGAGCTAATACTCCTCATTGGCAAAAGATAAGTCGTACTACAGCAAGAAATGACTGCCAATCCACTTATGAGATTGAGAAAAAGAAACTGAAGACAATATTGAGAGGTGTGAATAAAGTCAGTATAACAACCGACATGTGGACTTCAGGTCAAAAGATCTCATATATGGTTGTTACCTGTCATTTTGTTGATCCTGATTGGCATTTACAAAAGAGAGTCTTAAATTTTTGTAATGTCCCACCACCACACACTGGGGTTATTGTTGCTGATGCTCTTCAGAAGTGTTTCACTGATTGGGGAATTGAGAACAAAGTGTCTACAATAACAGTGGACAATGCTAGATATAATGATGTAGCTTTAAGGGTTCTCAAAGATGTTTTCAGTTTGAAAAAGACGTTATCTATAGGGGGGCAGCTTTTTCATGTGCGTTGTTGCGCACATATAACAAACTTATTGGTCAAAGATGGACTTACTGAGATTGGTGACATTGTTGATTGTGTTCGAGAAGGGGTGAAGTATTTGGTTGCATCAGAAGCTCGTATCAAGCAGTTTAGTGATATTGCAAAACAGTTGCAATTATCAAGTAAAAAACTTTTTTTGGATGTTCCTACTCGATGGAATAGCACTTACCTAATGCTAGCCGCAGCCTTAGAGTTTAGGGAAGTCTTTCCGAGATATGGAGATAGAGATCAAGGTTTTAATTATGTTCCAAGTATTGAGGATTGGATCAAAGTGGAAAATGTCGTTCAAATTTTGGCAGTTTTTAATGAGGTGACAAACATTATTTCAGGAACCGAGTATCCAACTGCTAACTTATTCCTTCCTGAGGTATGGAGAATAAAAGAGGTGTTGAACAAGAAGTCTCTTGACCAAAATGATTACATACGAGCAATAGTTGTGAAGATGACTACAAAGTTTGATAAATATTGGGGGGAATGTAACTTGCTTATGGCAGTGGCTGCAGTTTTGGATCCAAGGTTCAAGATGATGCTTGTTCAATTTTGTTTTCCAGTAATTTATTCAGAACCCGAAGCCACTACAAACATAGATACCATATTAAGAATCTTAAATGAGCTATATGATGAGTATGCTGAAGATTATAATTTAGCTAATGTCGAGTCAAGTGGACATGAAAATGCTCGAGACATAGGTTCTTGTGGTGGTTCTATTAATGCTGTGGGGAAGAATGTGATGAGTGGCAAGTCTATGTTTGAATCATTTGTTAGAAGGAATGATACCATTCGTCCAGTGAAATCTGATTTAGATGTTTACTTAGAGGAAGGTGTCTATATTTGTAATGAAGATTCAGATTCACATTTTGATGCCTTGGAATGGTGGAAGGTCAATGATCTAAAATACCGCATTTTATCTAAGATGGCACGAGATATTTTGTCAATTCCAATTACTACAGTGGCTTCAGAATCTACTTTTAGTGCTGGTGGTAGAGTGATTGATCCTTATCGTGCATCAATGTCTGTTGAAACGGCAGAAATGTTATTGTGTGGAGCTGATTGGGTTCGGGTACTTCATGGTTTGAAAAAATCATCGAATGTAAGTATGATTTTATTGAGTGATTCCTTATTGCCATCTAGAACTTGTCTTTACTTATTGAGAACTTATTTTGACTAATTGTTATCTTTCATTTTGTAGAGAGAAGAACCAACTTATAAGGAGATTTTACTACCTTGATGGGAATCAAGTGACAGGTTGTGTATTTTTACTTTTGCCTTTTGGTATAATGCCTACTTATTCTAAAATTGTTATTTTGTTATATCATGTTGTTGATTATATTGTGTGTTTTGTATCATAGGTTGATGGTGATTGGCAGCTGGCTGGGTTTTAATCTTTTTTTTTTTTTTTTTGAATTGATCTACTAAAAGGAATGTTGATAGAACATGTTGTTTAGGACAGAAGTTCTAATTATTTTGTGGACCAAAGTGGGGGTTGGAGCTGTCCAGCTAGACAAGATTACTAGAAATTTATATTTTTTGGAAGTTTGGATATGTAGGTAATTTCTTTACTTGAATTTCAGAATCTACTTGAATTGCAACTATAGTTTTTTTGTAAAAGTCTTATTGTTATTGTGTTGAATGGAGAAATTAATATGTTTTGTAGTGTTTTCTTTTTGGACAATGATTATTGGTGTATATTAGTACTCTAAAGTTTGTATTAAGACTCTGAGAGTTAATTTATATTAGTATTAGTATATTTCGTGTGTGGTGTGTATTCTTTTGATGTAGGTAGTGATGAAGCTAGATGAGGGTCACGACCTGACATGGGGTGTTGAAAAGTAAAGTGGGATGTAATTTTATTTGTAAGCTATATTTGTTAGTTTGTAAGTTTGAATTGAGCTATATTTGTAATGGGCCTTGAAGCTACTAAGTTGTTATTTTTGTAAGTTTGCTGGAAATTCTTGTAACTATTATTATCTAGCTTAGAAGTTGGAATTAATGGAATTGTGAAGATTAGATAATTCAGAATTGCTTTCCAACTTACAGGGACGATATCCAAGCGGTATAAAAGCTCTAATATTCATGGGGCTAAGCAATGCCACACAAATAATACCAGAATTTTATTCATTTGACAGAATCTTTCTAATGTTATGTTATTTGATTAATGTGTACTTGTTTAGTTAATTTTCTACCCTTTCAGCTTTAAACCCTTTGTTATTCAAGTAATGTGTAATTATTTATTTTATTTTCTACCATTGAAGCTTATTTTGTAATTATTTATAAATTATAATCACAGGTTTTCGTTTCTTAGTTGATTTCAGCTTGACAGCTCGTAATTACAACTTATTATTTGTAATTTCAGCTAAATATGCCTATGGCACAATATTATTTTTGTTGAGATATTTTTGAACTTCTCCCAGATGATTTTATTTTATTTTTTCCATTTAAATGCTTTCATTTAAGGATTTAAGAAGAGTTTTAGAGTTTCATTCATACTAAAATCTAATATATATTATCATAATTTTAGTTCAAATTAATTGGGAGAAATAATCTCTTGTGCTTCAACCAACCAAGAAAAATAAAATGGTGTATCTGGTTATCGAGCTCGATTCGAGCTACTCGAGCTCGTATTAGTTCGAGTATTTTTGATACTCGAGTTCGAGTCGAGTTCGATCATATTATATGTTTAACGAGTCGAGCTCGAGTAGAAATTTTTAAAAATTTTCGAGCTCGAGTCGAGTTCGAGCAGTGAGATATACTAAACGAGCTTTTGATCCCATGCTCGAATTCGACTCGATTCGGATCGTTTGCAACCCTAGCTACATGCTGTATTTCCTACTTTCTATTTCTTAAACATATTTAATCATTTGTGTGGCTTTTTACTTTAATTTATATATATACTATACTTGAAAAAATATGACCATCGAAAAAATATATCAGTTAAAAAAATATAATCATCATAAAAAATAAAACGTTAGAAAATTTTATCCGTTAGAATAATATGAATGTTAAAAAATTAATGTGTAATTTTGTAACAACGAATAAATATTCAAATCATAATTAGAATTAAAATAAATGAAAATTTTTAAATTAATATTTTAATATAATAGTTATAAATTTGTCGAATATGTTATTTGGTGTTGTTGAAAAATAATTACATAAATTTATAAAAATGAATTTTCTAATCAAATTTTAGCCAAATTTTATTGAGGCTAGGGTAAATGCTCTTAGAGCATGTGTATAATCAACAATAGAAATACAGTCTCTCGATATACTTGCAGGTAGAAGATCAAGGTTCACTTCTTTTAATGTCGAGACTTAGGCTACTTTTAATGTCGAGACTTAGGCTATGTTTGGATATCAAGAAGTTTTGAAAAACTATAAAAATACTTGTGAATAGTTTGAGTAGAGAGTGAAAAAGTTTTGTGGGTCCCATTGAAAGTATTTTAAGTTGTTTGGATATGTAAAATATTTTGAGAGTATTTTTGAAATAGATAATATTGTAAAAATTGTGGGTCCCATTAATATTTTATATTTTAAAATATTAATATTTTATTCAAAAGAAATTAAAATAAAAAGTAAAAAATTTGAAACGGCAAAATGTCGGAATCCCAAAACGTCCGAAGGCTTGCATGTGCACGTGAGAGACGACGACGGTGTTGCCGAAGCTTAGATTTTAAGGGGTTGGTCGTCGGCACGAGTGGAGTCCGGTGAAGGGGCGGTGTCGTCAGTGGTGGCCGGCGGTGGGTTGAACGAAACCCATAAACGCCGAAACCCATTTTCGACGTTGGATCACGCGTGAGAGATGATGGCGGTGGGATCGTCTGCAGTGGTTCGCCGGCGCGAGAGGATGCCGGTGACGCCGACGGTGTCGCCAGTGGTGGTTGACAGTTGGTCAAATATTGGGGTCACGCTACGCGGGGTTGAAGATTACTGTAGTAGACAAAAAATAATAATAAAATATTATTCGAAATGAGAAAGTGGGAAATGTATAAATTTTGTGTGTTTGAAATGTTTTTAAGTGTTTGGGAGTAAACTAATCTCAGCCGTACGAGAGTATTAAAAAATTCTTGAAGTTTTCTTGACATCCAAACTTAGGCTTAAATTCTTTAGGCTCAGTTTGAATTGAGAGGTGCCCTCATGCCTTAACCCATCTCATATCATCCTCATTTTATTATTATAACTTTTACAAATTTGTAAATAAAATATAATAAATAATATAATTTTTTAAAGTTTTAAAATAAGAATAATATTAGAAAATAATATTCTATTCAACTTTTAACTTTTATTTCAGCTTATTTTTATCTCAACTCATTGTTTAAACCATTTTATTAAATCCAACACTTGCATCCAAAGTTTCTTATCCCGACTCATCCAACTCATTTATATATCTCAACTCATTATCTTTATCAAGTGCTCATCTTCATAAAACGATTATGGTATGCTTTCAAAATGGTCTCTTCATCAAGTTTTTGTTACTTTCTTTGATCGAAAATACTAAAAGCATTTTTATTGAATTGTCTAAAACTATCTTTCAAAAAGTATAAATTTGTACATTTATCAAAAAAATTTATTTGGCTTTTGTTAGACAAAATTTTAGCTTTATTATTTACAAAAAATATTTTTATTCTATTTTTTTACTTTTATCTTCTTATTTTTTATCAAATATGATCGTTTTTTTTTTAAATGTGTAAATTTATACTTTTTGAATGATAATTTTAAACAAATCAATGAGAATGTTATAACAAGATAGTTGATCGCAACCCAGCAAAGAGTCATCACTAAGAAGAAAGGAAGAGAAAGAAATATATCAGGGAAAGTTAGTTACGCAAGAGAGAAACGATGGGAAAGAGAAGAAATAAAAGGGCATCAGACACATAAAAGTAGATTGTTAGCTGACATAAGGCTAATGTTCTCTACTCCCAAGGCCGATATAAAAAGGGACGTGAGATCTGATAAAAGAATAATGATAGGTTTAGAATATTAATATTAGATTCATCAATTTTTTTAAAAAAAATTTAATAAAAAATAAAAATTTGATAGAAAAATAATATCTAAAAAAATTATATATTGGACTCATTAAAATTTTTTTTTCATATTTGAATCCAATACTAGTGCTCTTATATTTCATTTACCACCACTTCACCACTTTTTTTAATATTTGTAAAAAGAAATTATTTAATTATTAAGAAAATGATTATTAGTAAAATTGTCTATTTTTAAATTTTTTTAACGATTAGAATTGTTAAAAAAATATTTAAAAAATATAAAAAAATAAAAAAATATACTTTAAATGGTAGAAAAATGGTAAATGAAAGATCGGTTTCTTCTTCACTAATCGGAGGCGGGAATCGAGATCAATATTTCAAATTTCATACCATAACGGTCGGTACGGCCGAAATATGTCGTACCGGCTAATTGACCGGTACAAAAAATATGTTGTTTCGTTTTGCTGCAAATTTTGGCCGTTTTGACTTGTTTCGGCCATATCGGCCGGTATTTCGGCCGTACCAGATTTTGAATTTTTTTTTATTTCTTGTTATTTTTTTACCTTAATTCAGACTAAACTATTTTTATATATATGTATTTATATGTATAATTTATTCATATATTGACTATTATTTTGAAATATAATTTATATATGTATTTATATATATAATTTTTTTATATATAGACTATTCTGAAACGGTACAAAAAACCATGTCGACACTAAAATATTTTGTTCAAATATTTTGACCGGTACGTTCACTAATACGGTATTCAAAACTTTCATCGAGATGCGATTTTTTTTATCTACTTTGGGTTGAAGGGATCCGTCTCAATATGAGAGAGAAATTATGAGAGATTATAAATTACTTATTTTATAATGGATTTTTTTTTTCAAATAACTTTGTGGATATAGGTCTTGTATCAAACCACATAAATGTATGTCTTTCTATTCATATTTATTGCATCTATTTACTATTTGTTGTTATGGACATACAAATACCGTACTACTGTCTTAGACCTCCGTCGTGGGCTATGGGGTTTTTCTCCCTTTCTGACCTAGGCAAAATTTTATGCATTAACAATCATGAATAACCAAAAGATGACATTTGGATTATGCAATCAGCATTCAAAATTAGAAAAAAGATATGCACAACCACTATGAACCGTAAGACAATAAAAAGGAAATCAGTAAAATACGGAAAATCCAAAAATTAAAAAACAAAGTTATTAAGCTCTAAAAAAAGAAAAAATTGAACAGATTTATAAACTAAATTTCTAAAATTAATAAAATTATAAATAAAAATTATTGAGAGTTGTTAAAAATAACTATTAACACCTGAAAATGATAAAAAAAAATATTAACTAAAAAAACATAAATTTAGAGAATTTTAAAAAGAGAGATGCTGGAGGTCGATCCGGCTGCTCCCAATTATAAAAGCAGCCCACACCACCGCCAGCCACCGGAGATGTCATCACTCCTATCATTAGAACTGCTTCCATCCAGCGACCTCACCCTTGCTACGGCGACCCCACGTGGCCTCTTACATTCTCTACGTAACCTTAAACTCGAAATGGGTATGCCCGCCATTCGGCCTCAACCCAGATGAAGCCTCTGCTGGCTATCAAGGATGTCACCGACCCTACCACCGGAACCACCTTCCTCTGACGACCCCACGCGGCTCCCACCTTCCCCACGCAATCTTAAATCTGAAATGGACCACTTATTTTAATTTTTTATAAGACTTTTCTTTTTTTCTTTTTTCTTTTGTTAATTCTTTTAAATTTATGACTTTTTTTTAAAATTATTTTAATTTTCATGCTATGTGGCATGCCGACAGTACATTCTTTATCAGATTTTAAATAATGACTATACCTAATATGACATGTTACACTGTTTTACCTGTCATGATGTGGCGATCAAATGTCACGCGATCTTTTTTGAAAATAGCCTGAAGGGCAGCCACTATTTACCAATAGCTAAATCACACATAACGTGATTTAAGTAAATTGACTAATTTTTTCCTAAGCAAATTGACCAATTAACAATTTCTCCCTAAGTCCTCCTTATCTCGAGGCCCTTCTAGAATTTGAAATCCCTAACAACGGTAAATCGGTGGGTAGGCAAATCGGGGCTATGGGTGGCTGGGTTAGGTAGAGCATGGCCAAAGGGCTATTGGTGGTGGTGGGTGGATACTTACGGGGGTGGTATAGTGGCTGGAGGGGTAAACTCATGAGAGAGGGGGAGATCCATTTTGGGTTGTGAGCTGCAATGAAGAGGGAGGATGGGGTTGCTATGACTTGGGTTCGATGGTGAGGGCTGTTGGGAGGTCATGAGCTCGATGGTGATGGTAGCTAGGCTGGGATACGGCATCAGCATAATGGCTAAATTCGTGTATGAGACCCATTTCGGGAGAGAAGAGGGGTTGCACGTGGGGCTTATCGTGGAGGTTCGCCGGTATGAGGGGGAGTAGGTCGTGAGGTGGTTGGTGGTGTTGCTGAGTGGCCGACAATTGTTGGGTAAGCTGAGGGAGAGAAACCTCTTTGGTTGCTGTTGTGTGTAGTTAAAAAATAAAATAAAATAGAAGCAGTCACATAGTATGTGCATTGTTACAGTGACTGCTCTATAGAAAAACTCACTTTTTTTCATAAGAGAGTAACATTATAGTACAAGCACAATTTTTGAAATTTTTGTTCTTAAAATAAAAAAGAGTTCTACTCATCTCCATACACATAACACCTATAATTGTTCAATTTTTTATTTTTCCTTACCAAGTGTATATTGTATAGATGATGAATGAATTCAATTAGTTTAGAGGAAATAAAATAAAAAATCATGTGGGAGATGATGAGTAGGAAAACTTTTTTTTTCTTTTTGTGTCTATAATAAATATAGGGGTTATTTGGAAAATTGGATTATTTCATTTCATCCTATCTTATTTCATCTCATTTTCTTCTCAAATATCACTCAAACAGAGACAGTTTTCCATTACAAATTTTTAATTTTTCAACTTTTTAATATAATCATTACTTAAATACTACAACTTTCACAAACTTCTAAACAAAATAGAAAAAGAATAGTTTTCAAATCTAGGAAAATAATATTAAAAAATTATGTTTTAAAAATATTCTAATTTTATATTTTTTAATCAATTTTTTGGCACATTTTTCAAAACTCCATAAAATATCATAACTCAAATCATATTACTATTATCTACAAACCATTGACTATTATTCACATATTCTTTTTATCACATCTCATTCCCCAAACATCCCTAACTTTTTTTTAATACAAGGGGGGGGGGGGGGGGATTGTAAAGAATTCGGTTCAGTCTGAACCGAATTCTAGACTGGTCGATCTCGATCGTGTGGATCAATGAAATTTGGTCTAGTCTTGGGGTTTACAAATTTTGGATTGGACTGGACCCCTTATATATTTATTAAAAATACTTTTGATAATTTATTATATTATTTTTATATAGTAATTATATAAGTTAATAATGTCATTTTCATCTAATTTATTATCATGTAATAATTAATGTCATTATATGTAAATAGATAATACATTATACATCATACATTCATACATACTCTACTATTTACACTTAATTAAACTAATTAGGTAACTTTTTTAAGTACCTAATTTAAATACCTAAGTTGCAAGCAAGTATAAAGAATCTATATATAATAAAATTATTTAATATTCATTAATCATATATAAAATGTATGACATTGTTAATAATTATGCATACTAATTAGTAGTCTAACTTAGTAAGTAGTAAATATCAACATCATAAATATAATTATATTTATTATATTTTTTAATGAGTTAGTTACATAATTCAAATTAATAATTCACTTAATTTTAATTTATTAACTTAAATAATTTTTTATTATTTATTTTAAAAAAAGATGAACAAAATAATAAAAGAATTAAGCTGGACCAGACTAGGTCGATAGCTACCAGTCCGGTCTGGTTTGGCCTCTATTGATGTTTGGTTTGATTCGGTCCCTAAGGGTATTTTGGTCTGGGAAAAATGATTGATCAAAAATTTCCATCGTCAGACCAGACTAGAGTTACAACCCTAATGCAGGGTTCAAACCTGATTCTCTCATTTGAAAACCAAGCTTTATGACATCTGGTCTGGGGCTGTAAGACTATCGGTTTGGACTAGAAAAGCCAGACTGACCGGACTGGACTGAGTCTTATTAATTAGTCTGAGTCCCAACATGTAGAAAATTTTGGTAATTGGTCGGTCTTTGAGATGTATTTTTTCGGACTAGATCAAGGAAAGGTTGATTGAGTGTGTGTATATATATGTATTTATATATAATATATTATTTTATATAGTATTTGTATAAGTTGATTATCTAATTTTCATCTAAAAGAATCACCATTGACCATATAAAATGTTAAATAATATATACTATCAATTAACAGATATAATATGATAAATCATGTTATTATATATAAATACATGCTCTACTACCTACACGAAGTTAAAGTAATTTGGTATCTTTTTTAAGATAGTTATGTCCCAAGTAAGCATGAAGAATATAAAATTACATTATTAAATATTCATTAACTATATATAAAATGTTTAAAAAATGCTATTTAGACCGATAAAATTGATCGATTGTGATTTTTTTTAACTTAATGGTAATGAAGTGATTAATATGCTATCAATTAACTAATATATCGTATAATGTATAATGTTATGTTATGTTATTATATGTAGATACATCTTCTACCATCTATACATAATTTAAATAATTAGATAATTTTTTTAAGATACCTAATTTGTGTATTAGCATGGAGAATCTATGGGTAATAAAATTAATTAATATTCATTAACTATATATAAAATGTTAAAATTTGAATATAGGCCATTATGAATACTAAGTAGTGACTATTAACATCATAAATTGATAAACATAATTATAATTAATTATTTTCTTAATAAAGTATTGACATAATCCACATCAAAGAGCTTTCTAATTTTTTTATATTAATTTCTCTATAAAAAAAAAGAAGAAAGAGAAAAAAAAAATTCATAGACCGAATAGGACCAATATCTAACGTTCTAATCCAACCTATTGAGATAACTGACCCAGTCTGGTCCAACAAAAATAATTTATTGAAATTTTTGATGCGTGACCCCCTCAAATCAGACTAGACCAGACCAGACTAGACCAGTTATATTTTTTATCTGGTTCAAACTAACTTGGCCAAACATTCCTAATCTTTAGAGGTATAACGAGTCCAGTTCGATCTGGTTTTAAACAAAATCTAGAATCGAACTGGTACCACAAGTTTTGCATTTTATAAAACTAATTATACATCGGTTATCTCCCAAAATCATAGTATCGGTTTTATCGATTTGGATCCAATTTTTCGATTTTAAATTAGTCTATATTAGTTTATTAGACTACAAGTATATATATTATTATTAGTTATAGTGATTATAATAATTATATATTAATATTTATTATAGTTAGTTTAATTTTTTATAACTATATCTAATAGTTTTAGTATACTAATGGTAATAGTACGATTAGTATTGCTATATAATTATTTTATATATAATTATTTAATATAGTAATTTATGTATAGACTTAAAGTTTATTAGTAGTAGTAATATAGTATTAGACCATTAAATTAGGTCATAAAATGTAAATTGTAATTAACTTACATCATATACTATGTATAAAATATTATATATAACAAGAAAATATTATTTTATATTACATATAATATTCAAACAAAATTAATTTAAAATATATATCATATTAAATTAATTTGAGCCAATTCGGTCTGGTTTTAAGAAGCTTAGAACTAGATTTTAGAATCAGACCGGACCAATATCGACCAGTTTTAATATTACGAGAATTGATTTTGGACTAATACCAACCCAAAATCAGACCAATTCTACTGATTTAGATCGATATGGTCTGATTTTTTGATTTTCTAATTTTTTTTGTACACCCCTACTTTTTTTTTTAACTCATACACCCCTACTAATTTTAAAATAAGTATTGCTAGAGAACATCCACACTCATCACACTCACCCTTACATAAATAGTAATATGTTAATATGGATGCTCTCAATCATTTTTGTTTTAAAAGACTCCAAAACTCAACAATTGAACAGTCATGTACCCAAAATATAAATAGAATAATATTATTTCACCTAAAATTTTCCACCGAATTTTTTTTGACACCCCGCTCACGAATATAGCATTTTGAAAATATTTTAGGGAGCTAGTGTGCTACTAAAACTTTTCTTTATAAAAACGCACCAAATACGAACATTTTTAAATAAATGAAATAGTATTTGTTAAATCCAAAATTTCAAATTTCGTATCTACGTGTAGATTTTGATAATAACAAATAAATTCAAGTCTCAAGCTCAAATTATTTACGCAATGGAGCGAAGCGCACATCAAGTATAAAAGAACAAGTCTACAAATGAAACTCATAAATTATTTTTGTACATCTCTTGATAAAATTTGAAATTGGATTAAGGTTCCAAATTACTCTTTTTTCTCATAAAACATCAAATTATTTTTTTCACATATGCAAGACATCTTTAAATGTCTTAGTTTTGAAAATTATGTTTTTCACGTGTGCATAACATTATCAAACAATATAATTTTGAAAATTATATTTTTTTTATATAAAAATTTGAATTTGTAAGATGATTGATTATCATATTTGACATGTGTATATTTTGTTTGAAAGTCTTGAAGGGTGGTTGTGTGTTTTTTTTTACAAATGTAAAATGTAGATGATTTTGTTTGAAAATCTTAAAGGATGGTTGTGTGTTTTTTTGACATATGCAAAAAGAAGATATTTTTTTTGAAAAATAAATGATGCTCATTTTGTCATGTATGAAAAGTAAAAGGTTAGGTTTGATTTCTTTGAAAAATGAATGGAGTTGTCTTTGATACATACAAAAAGGAAATGCTTTTATTTGAATTTTTTGAAAAGTAAATAGTGTTCTTATTTGACATGTGAATCTTTTCAAATTTGAAATTGAAGACTCGTTTGCCTATAAATAGCTTACTTGAGTTTTTCAAAAATCACAACAAGAGCTTACACATCTATTGCTAAGTTTTGCATCATTCTTTCAAAACTCTCATTCTCTCTTTTCTAAAGTTTTGAGCCTTAATTCTTGTTATTTTTTAGAGAGATATAGGTTGCACTGTATTATTTCTATCTCACTCATTGAGGAGTGTACTTTGATAGTCTACCCACTATCAACTCTTGTATCAGTAAGAGGGTGAGTATAACCCTTGTGTGTGTAGAAGGTGTTCTACACAGGGAATAGTTGAATCACGAAGTGTGAGGTGATTAGAAGTGTAAATGGTATTCTACACGGCTTCTTTGCAGAGATGCTGCTCAAACAGGTAATAGGTTTCTATCTCCACCTAAAGGAGATTGACTAGTGAATTTGGGATCCTCAGGGGGTAGCTTGAGGCGAGGACGTAGGCAGTGGGGCTGAATCTCGTAAAAATACTGAGTTTGCTTTTTCTTACCCTACTCTTTACATTTCTTGCTATTTTATATTTTGTTTATATTTTATATTGTGTATTTGATTTATAAGTGTTAATTTTTATAATATAACCAAATTCACCCCCCTCTTGTGTTAGTCATCTGGGCAACAATTGGTATCAGAGCAAGGGTTCTGTTATAAGATTAACTATCTGTTGAGTTAAGATCATATGACTAACATTGCAGCTACTTTCACTGAAGGTCAATCCAGTAGTCGACCTCTGCTATTTTGTGGAGATAATTATACTTTCTGGAAAGCTAAAATGAGAATATTTCTTCAGTCTCAAGGTGGAGAAATCTGGAAATGTATTGTAAATGGGTCTTATATTCCAACAAAAACTGTTGATGGAGTAAAAGTCAAAAAGGAAGAGGAAGAGTTTGATCGTGAAGACGATAGACTTTATACTATGAATGTAATGGCTATGAATTTTCTATATAATGCTCTCAATGGTAACGAATTTAACAGAATAATGACTTGCAGGACAGCAAAAGAAATTTGGGACAACTTAGAAGTAACCTATAAAGGAACTTCGCAAGTCAAAAAATCAAAAATTTATGTTATTACGCATGAATATGAATTGTTCAAAATGAATGATGATGAATCTGTCTCTTCTATGTATACTCGTTTTACTAATATTATAAATAGTTTCATCTCTTGGTAAAGTTTATTCCAACTTGGAGATAGTAAGGAAAATTCTCAACTCCTTGCCAAAACGTTGGGAATCAAAAGTAACGGCGCTTCTTGAAGCTAGAGATTTTAAAAAACTTGAAGTATATGAACTCATCAGGTCACTTATTACCCATGAGTACACATTGAAAAGAGAAGAAGAAGAAGGAAAGCAAAAGAAGTGCTTGGCACTCAAAGCCATTCCTCATAAAACTGAAAGCGATGAAGATGAAGAAAGCGATGATGAAGAGATTGCAATGATCACAAGATGATTTAAGAGATTCTTGAAAAATAAAGCTCCTCCAATGAAACCTTTCAAAAAATCTTCCAACAAAGATACAGGTAAAAATGATTCATTAATTTGTTATAAATGTAAAAAGTCTGGACATATCAAAGTAGATTGTCCCCTACTAAAGAAAGATCAATACAAAGGCAATAAAGTAATGAAAGCTACATGGGATGATAATTCAAGTAGCTCAGACAGCGACGCAAGCAATGAAGAATCTGCAAATCTTTATCTCATGGCTAAAGATGATCTTGAGGTATTCATGAAGTCTTCCGTAAGTAAAACAAGATGGTTTTTAGATAGCGGATGCCCAAAACACATGACAGGAGATAAAACTAAATTCATTGATCTCACTCCTAAAGAAGGACACGTGACATTTGGAGACAATTCAAAATAGAAGATCGTGGGAATAGGTAAAGTTGGTAATAAGTCTTCTCTCATAATTGAAGATATTCTACTTGTTAAAGGTCTAAAACATAATCTTTTAAGTATAAGTCAATTATGTAATAAAGGATTTACAGTTACCTTAAAAAAAGGATAAATGCATTATTTTGATTAATCATGATTGCAATATTTGTTTTATTGTTCTTAGAAACAATAATGTTTATACAATTGAATTTAAAGAAATTGCCTCATAAGATACTATTTGTTTATCAGTTCAAGATGAAAATAGTTGGTTATGGCATAGAAGGTTAGGTTGTAATAGCCCTAAAATTTTCATCCTAATTTAATTATTTAATTAAATGCTAATATACAAGATTAGTGGTAATTTGTAAAAAAATAAAATAAGCTTTGAAGAGATGGGCTTGGGAATGAGACTTTTGAGGAATGGATCAAGTGAATGGGCCAAGAGAGTAGTGGTAAGCCCATAAGCCCATAGAGTGAGCCCATGACCCATCAAGCCCATAGTAGAGACACATGTCACTTGGAGAAAAATCCTAGAAAATTATCCAAATACTTGTAGGAAAATCCTAGTTGGTGGAGATTGACTAGTAGGTGAACACATGCCATGTAGGATTGAGTGTAGGATCTAATGGAGTGATTTTCCTACCATTGAATCTTGGAGGTACAAGACACCATTCCTTGACTTTCCAATTGAGATCATGGTGTGTAGGGAAGTGACAAATGGCATGATGAGAAGCATGGAAGGAAGGAGCAAGGATGGATTCGGTGGAGGCAACCTGTGGGGTGTCTTGGGAGGATTTCATGGGGTATGGCCACCAACAAGTTGATAGGACAAGGGAGGAGTGTGTAAGTGAATAAAGTACAATGTGTAAGAGAGTATGGTGATGTGAAGATAGGTATGGTGTGGGAGTAGGTGATGGAAATGACAAAAACAAGGAAAATGGACAAAGTGGGTTTCGGTGGAGGCATAGCTTGGCCGGATCATGCTTTGCTCAATTTCCAAAAAGCATGGCTTTGAGATCACTTGGATGGACACATGAGAGGATGGGGGAATGATGATTGAGTGAAAAGCAAGAAAATGAGTGCTAAACACTCAAAGAAGCCGCCGGCCATAGCAAGTGAGAAGGGAGAAGAGAGAATCCTCCAAGGCATGGCCAAGATTTGATCTTGGAGTGGCCTAGAGTTGTCAATCACTCAATCTATCATTGGCCATACCTAAGTATGGTAAAAAGTGTACCAAAGACCCTAGGGAGAGGAGTTGGCCGTGTGACCCCATATCCAATTCCCTTAGCTCATTTCACTTGGACACATGCAAACACTCTCCTATCTCATTCTCTCTTCACCTCTCGGCCAAAACCACTCAAGCCACTTCTACTTTTGTTTCTTCTTCTTTCACCACATAATTTGAAGAATCCTAAAGTAGTGAAGCCAAAAATCAAGAGTGTTGAGGTGATCAATACATTGGAGAAGGTTAGTGACTAAATTCATACAAGCTTAGGAAGAACACACACACACATGTAACACTTTGTTTTGGTTAGAAGGAAATAGGGTTTCCTTTAAATTTTGTGTTTATAGCTAGTCTAATAAGAGATTTCATATGTGTATTTTCAGATTTTAATCAAAAATCTAATAGGAATATTGTAAGTATACTTTCACCTTTTCCTTAACAATTCTTGTATATAGTGAGGTGATCATGCTTGTTGGACTAATGATTGTATTGCCATGTTTGGATTGAATTGATTTTACTTGTCTTTGATATGAATATTCTTGTGTAAACCTCTATGATGAAATAAGCTTAGAATGTGAGTAGAGATGATGGATCAAGTATTAGTTGCAAAAAGAAGTGAAAAGCATGATTATTATATGAAATGATGAAGTTGATGCATGATGGATTTTAGTGTTAAATATTAAATTTGGTGTTGCTAAGATAAAGTTTATTTGAGGAAATTAGTAATGAAATTGATTTATTCAAGGAAAATATTATCTTGAGGAAATGAAAATGGACATGGGAATAAAATACATGATTGATATGAATTGAATTGGTGTATACTTGCAGATGGAAAGAAGTAACCACTTGTGCATGATGACTAGTAATGTTTAATTGGAATTTTATGATATTTAAGGTTGAGATTAGAAGATTAAATTATATTGCTTTGTGGTGGAATTACTTAGTTGAGCTTATAGAAGAAACTTATAGAAAAGGAAACCTTGAATAGATTAATGGAAGGAATTTCCCAAGTTAGAAAGGTGAAGGAAGGAAGTTAGAAATAATTAAGTTTGGAAATGAAAATGTCTACTTGGGGAATACTAAGGTTTAGGTTACCCCTTGCTAAGGAGGGTATATGTTTTAATTTAACACTCTTAAATTGTTGCAGGATAATTGGAGTCAAGTGATGAAGGAAAGCCCTAGGAATTTCCCTAGGAAGGTTCGGCCATGTTGGGTTGGAGATGGGCCAAGTACCCCACTTCAATCCTAGGCCCAAATTTTGGGTGTAGAACATGATGACTAAGTAGGAAGTTGTGAAGTTATCCCAACGAGGGAGACAAGAAAATGAAATGTGAATGTACTCGAGCTTGTCTCGGGTTTTGCATGAAAATGAGTAAGCATTGCATGTCCCATGCATAAGTCATGAAAAGTATGTTTTAAAGCCCAAGATGTTTTTAAGAAAAAGAAAGGAAAAGATTGAGTTTTGAAAGAAAAGAAAAGAAGTAAAGTTTTATAAGAACCCCAAAGGCTGGGACGGGGAAGTGCCCCAGTGGAACTCTCTGTCCACTCAGGAGTGATTAAAGTCGAGTGGAAACCCCTGGGTCGACGAAGAACAGTCGGCGGACCGGGTATGGCTCCAAAAGGTGTCCGGAGCGCGGTAGCACCTAACGCTGGTGGGTGCCAAGGACGGATAAGGTGTAAGGACCTGCCGTTTTAAAGTTATAAGACACACTCACATTAAAGTGATGCAGTAACCAGCAGGGAACACGCGGTGCTTAGGGGAGCCGTGTTGTGTCCCATATATGCAAAGTGATAAGTCATGACAAGAAGGGCTTTCGAGCCATAAGAAAAGATCTGTTTAAGATAAGTGGTGCCTAAGAAAGAATAAAAGATACGAAATGTTTTAAAGAAATGATTTGAAAAGCAATGATATGAAAAGAAGTTTGAAAGAAGAAATCTGTATAAAAGTTTTATGAAAAGAAGTTTGAAAGAAGCAAGTCTGTTTGAAAGTTTTCATGAGCAGGTGCATGAGTCAGTTATTCATTGCATGTGCATTAGTTACGAATGTTTTGTTCACTTATCTGTATATTGGAAATGTTTTGGTTTAAGTGCTAGTATACTTGCTGAGATTTCTCCCGAAATCTCACCCCCTTTTTATTATCTCTACTATCGCTCCCTTGGGAACGATAGAAGTTATTGCAGGACATGATGGATCCCCAGATTACGACTCTCGAGAAGATGGGTCGGACCCTCATGGGCCCGACTAAGACTGATACTGCTGGGCCAGTGACCCTAGACCTGTTGGGTCAGTGGGCGGCAGAGTCGCTTCCTATGGCGACGTATTTTTTTGACGACCTCCACCCTACGGGGTGCTGTTTGGTGCTAGGAGTGGATGGGCTCCTACATATGGGACGCCTGTTTACGTCATCCTCTGGGATGATGTGTGACGTAGGCCTAGGACTGAGTCTGGACAGTCTTCGTTATGGCCCGGACTTTAAGAAGATAAAAGAAGAACCCGCCTATTAGTATGGTTGGCGGAAGGGGGAGTGGATCGTCGTTATCTTTATTTTGTATCGCCGATGTATTTTGAGGAAAAATCTTCTCGTTGTTTTGGGAAGTGCTTTTGTATAAAACTATTTACATTGGTGACCTTAACTTTGATATATGTATATGATGTTTAATTTGGGTTTTATTTCGTTAACCATGTGATGTGCGACAAGCGTAACGTTTTGTCGATTGTTTATGGCTTGACCTTTTTCCGCTGCGAGAAGAAAAAAAAAATATATATATATATACATATAACATAAAATAAGGCTTTCACACGTAAAGATGAGGGATGACTTCCTTGTGACGTTCGTCCCCGGAGTCGCAATTTGCGTACGAACCCAAGCGCAAGCTAGGGCGCCGACAGCGGTCATGCAAACATGGAACTTATTTCCAAACTTTCAAAAATGATCTTGTGAGAGGTTTGCCAAAAGCAAACTTTTTTAAAGACAAAATCTGTGATACATGCCAGTTTGGTAAATAAACAAAAACTACTTTCAAAATCAAGAAACATATTTTCACTACTAGACCTTTGTAACTAATACACATGGACCTTTTTGGACCAAACAGAGTTACGAGTCTGGGAGGAAAATATTATGCATTTGTTATTGTTGATGATTTCTCTAGATATACTTGGGTCATCTTTCTCACTCATAAAGATGAGGTACATAATGCCTTTACCAAGCTATGCAAGAGAATTTAAAATGAAAAGGGTTATACTATTTCAAACATCCGAAGTGACAGGGGGAAAGAGTTTGTCAATAAAAATATTTAGTCTTTTTGTGATGAAAATGATTTTCTGCATAATTTCTCTACTCCTCGAACTTCTCAACAAAATGGGGTAGTAGAGCGGAAAAATAGATCTCTTCAAGAAACGGCAAGAACAATGCTTAATGAAAATAGTTTATCTAGTTATTTTTGGGCCGAAGCGGTAAGTACTGCATGTTATGTTATAAATAGAGTTATGTTAAGGTCTAAATTAGATAAAACCCCTTATGAGCTTTGGAATGAGAAAAAGTCCAACATTGGTTACTTTCATGTATTTGGATGCAAATGTTTTATACTCAATGACAGAGATAATTTAGGAAAATTTGATGCAAAATCTGATGAAGGTATCTTTCTTGGGTATTCAACAAATAGTAAAGCTTATAGAGTTTTTAATAAAAAGACTTTGACTGTACAAGAATCTATGCATGTAGTATTTAATGAATCTAACCCTCTACTATCCAAGAAATCTATTGATGAAGAATCAGAAGGTACAAATAACACAAATAGTCTCAATCTTGATAAAGAGAATACAATGGAAGAAGTCCAACATGGAGACATTAGGAAAGATCATCAAGATTTAGTACAAGATGTAACCAAACAGTGGAAACATGTGAAAGATCATCCAGTGGAACAAATTCTAGGAGAACCTTCATGAGGTGTAAGTACTCGATCATCTCTTAGAAATATTTGTAATCACACTGCTTTTCTATCTCAAATTGAACCCAAAAATATTGATGAAGTACTTATTGATGAACCATGGATTTTAGTTATGCAATAAGAGCTAAATCAATTTGAAAGAAATAATGTATAGACACTTGTTCCTAGACTCGAAAATCATGCTGTTATTGAAACAAAATGGGTTTTTAGAAATAAGAAAGATGAGTCTGGAATCATTACTAGAAACAAGACTCGACTTGTAGCCCAAGGTTTCAATCAAAAGGAAGGAATCAATTATGATGAAACGTATGCACCTGTCGCAAGATTAGAAGCTATTCGAATGTTACTTGCATATGCATGTTATTAAAATTTCAAACTTTTTCAAATGGATGTTAAAAGTGCTTTCTTAAATGGTTTTTTAAATGAAGAGGTATATGTTGAGTAATCTCTAGGTTTTGAAAATCATATTTCTCATAATCATGTTTTTAAGCTCGCAAAAGCATTATATGGACTCAAACAAGCTCCTAGAGTTTGGTATGAGAGGCTTAGTAGTTTCTTGATTGAAAAAGGTTTTTCAAGAGGAAAGATCGATACAACTCTTTTTATCAAATATGAACAGAATGATATTCTTCTAGTTCAAATTTATGTTGATGATATAATATTTGGTGCTACTAATGAAAATATGTGCCAAGATTTTGCTAAGAGCATGCAGGAAGAATTTGAAATGAGCATGATGGGAGAACTTAATTTCTTTCTTGGATTGCAAATCAAGTAAGCAAAAAGTGGAACATTCATTAATCAGTCAAAATATATCAAAGAGTTACTCAAAAAGTTTGAGATGGAAGGTGTGAAGGTAATTGGAACACCAATGAGTCCAACCACCAAACTTGATAAAGATGAAAGTGGTATGCCAGTTGACTCAAAGGTATATCGAGGTATGATTGTTAGTTTATTATATTTGACAGCTAGTAGACCTGATATTATGTTCAGTGTATGTTTATGTGCACGTTTTCAATCATCTCTAAAACAATCTCATTTTATTGCAGTCAAGCGTATTTTTAGATATCTTGCCGGTACCATTGACTTAGGGTTATGGTATCCTAAGCATACTTCTTTTGATCTTATCAGTTATTCAGATGTGGATTATACTGGTTGTAAAGTTGATCGAAAAAGTACTAGTGGAACATGTCATTTTTTAGGTCATGCACTTGTTTCATGGTTTAATAAAAAGCAAAATTCTGTTGCATTATCTACTGCTGAGGCAGAGTATGTTGCTGCAGGTAGTTGTTGTGCTCAAATTCTTTATATGAAGCAACAACTTAAGGATTTTAAAGTTATGTACAATCATATTCCTATTAAATGTGATAATACTAGTGCTATAAATCTTTCAAAGAATCCAATACAACATTCTAGGACCAAACATATTGAAATTAGATATCATTTTCTTAGAGATCATGTGCAGAAAGGAGATATTGTATTAGAATTCACAAGCACACACGATCAATTGGCAGACATTTTCACAAAACCCCTACCAGAAGATAGACTATGTATGATTAGAAGAGAAATAGAAATGATGAATGCCATGAATATCTACTAGATACTTTTATTCTATTATCTCAAATGACCTATAGAAACTTAAGACGTTTAGCCTCATCATTCAAACGCTTTTACTCTTCATAGATCAACATGTCATCCTTGTCTAAAGGATTAGGCAATCGAAATGTAGAGGCAAGTAATGATTTTAAATCCTTATTCTGTTGCTTTAAGCCTACTATTTTTTTGTTAGACTCTTGAACAAGCCATTGAAGAACATCGATCTTGTGACAACCCCGAGTTTCCCATACTTTTCTTTTATTAAATTAAATATGAGGAGCTTAGTAACTTAGGCATTGTGGTGGATAAGGCCTTAAAAAGGTAGGCTTAGGAGTCCAAGGCCTTAAGGCCAAAACCAAAGCTTTGGGCCTAAGTGGGGGAAAGACAAGCTCATAGGTCCATGAAAGGAAGCCCACTAGTCAACCCAAGCCCATGCTTGATGACACATGTCAAGTTAGGAGAAGTTTAGTAAGTTGGATCAAGACTAGTAGTTGAGAGAAGAAAATGCTAGTAGGTGAGATAGTTGAGTAGTTGTTTTGGTTGGAGAAAGAAAAGAGAAGACAAGAGTGGAATCTTTCCATCTTTTCCTATCTAGATAAGTGTGTGAGGTGTAGGAAGATCAACATGGGATCCTACCATATCTAGTAAAATGATGAAGTAGGATTTGAAAAGATTTGGAGAAGAGAAATGAGAGGGGTTTTGGTGGGGGGGCTATGGCCGAATGGCCTTAGGGCTTTCTCACCAAAATGTTTCCAAATCTAGATGGAGAGGACATGTGAGATTTGTGTAAGATTGGATAAGACTTGATGTGTAAGAGGGTGTAAGAAAAGGTGACATGAGATGTGAGTTGATGGATCAAAAAGTGGGAGGAAAGGAAATGAAGGGTTTCGGGTATGGCCTTAGCCGACTCCCCCTCTCCTTGTTTGACATCCTTTTTGCCACCAAATCTAGGTTATAGATTTGTGTAAGAGTAATAGGACAAGCTTGTATGAGAGATGAGGTGATTGGTTGATGGAAAGAGCATGTGACAAAAGGGAAATGAGAGTGAGATGAAGGGAGGGTTTCAGATGGAGGCCATGGGATCTGAAACCCCACTTGTGTGTTCTCCCAAAAAGGGATCCTCAAATCCCTTGGAATGACATGTGAGATGATGAAAAGGGGTTGGAACCCTAGAATGAAAGGTCGGCCATGAAGAGAGAAAGAATGAGCAAAATCTCCAACCTAGGATGGGATAGATTAGGGTTGATGTGATCAAGTGATGGGAGTCACTCAAGGGTTCTTTCAAGCCCACCACATGTCACTCAAACCTAGGGGAATGAGTGGCCTAGGAGCCTAGTGGAGCATCTTGGCCGAATGGCCTTGCTTCCCCTTTCTTTTGGTTTGCTCATTTAGGACACACACACACACCACTCACTTTGCACCTCACGGCAACCACTCCCCATTCCCTCCACTTTGTTTCACTTCTTTTCACCACTAGACACCTAGACACCTAAACACTCCAAGCTTAGAAGGAGAAGAAGATAGTGATTGTGGAAGGAGGAGAAACCTATAAGAGGTAAGTAACTTAGTTGCTTTAAGATAAAACCTAAAAGCATAAGGAAGAACCCTATGTTCATGCTTTCAAAAAGAAAACCTTTTCTTTTGAAAATGGTAAATTCTTAGCTTGTTCTAACTAAGTAATTCGTTTATTTTCAGAACTCTTATAAGCTAGCTAGGAAGATTGGTAAGTATATCTCTACTTTGTCTTTAGCATTTTTAGTATATTTTTGAGTGAATGTGTTTGAATTTGCTTGAAGATGCTTATATATGCTTGTATTGTTTGGTTACTTGCTTTGTATTGCCATGATGAAACTTTGTGGGTAGAAATGCTATTTTGGTTAGAACCCATGTGTCGAACCTATGATCTTTTTTATTAAAGAGTTATACGATGATTGATGATCTTGATGGTTTGATGAGGAAAAAGCATGTAAGCATGAAGATGTTGAATTAGTGAGTATTGGGGAAATATGGGGTATATGCATATATGTCATTTGAAAAAGCATCTTGGTTTTTGTTGTAAATGTCTTACTTATTGAAATGCCATGCTAGGATGAACATGTAGAAAGTATTGATGGAATCTAGTTATATTGATCTTGGAAGATATTGCTAATATTGTTGCTTGATGGTTACAAAGAAAAAAAAAATGCATGCTTATGGAGTTATGTTTTGGAGGATTTTCTTGGAGCGGAAATCTTGAAGTTTTAATTTCCTCTTTATTTAATATTCATGTTCGGATATTTGGAGAAGTAGGAATATATATATATATATATATTGGGAGGATGACATGTATGGATTCGGTTTCACATAGAGTAATCAAGTAGGACCCTAGCTTGGAAGGGCTAAGAAAAGAAAACACAAAACTTGAGGGCTATAGGTTTCGGGTTGCCCACTTGTAAGGCTAGGAAATTTGTTGTAAACATTGAACTAGGGCTAGAGGGTGTTAGGAAGTGCAATGGAAGAAGAGAACATCAATGGGAGACAAAGTGGGTCTCGGCCCAAACCTTAGGGGTGGAGGCCGAGCACCCTATTCCCCCTAATGCACTTGTTTAAGTGTTTGTACATAAGTATGAGTTAAGAAGAACAAGGTTTTGAAGGAAAAACGACCAAACATATGTTCTCGAGTTCGCCTCGAGTTTTGCATTCACAAGGTTAGAAGTTGCATGTCCCATGCATAAGTACGAAAACTCATATTTTGAGTTAAATATGTTTTCCAAAAAAATGAATTAAAGTTTTAGAAGAACCCCAAAGGCTGGGACGGGGAAGTGTCCCAGTGGAACTCTCTGTTCACTCAGGAGTGCCTAAATTGAGTGAAAACCCCTGGGTCGACGAAGAACAGTCGGCGGAACATGTATGGCTCCAAAAGGTGTCCGGAGCGTGGTCGCACCTAATGCTAGTGGGTGCCATAAAAGCGGTGTTGGCCTCGGCCTTACCATCTGATAAGTTTGTAGTTGCTCGGAGAGAAATCCCCGAGTGACGAAAAGCGTGAAAGGGCATGAAACGTATTCATCTAGGTTGACTTGGTCGCCGAGTGTGACGGTAACTAGCGGAGAGCACACGATGCATAGGGGAACCGTGAGGTATCCAAAATATGAAGTCATGACGAAAAGAAAAAGGGCTTTCGGGCCATATATGATATGGTAAGTGGCGCCTAAGATAAGAAAAGACGAAAGTTTTTTAACAAAGTGTCTCTTTGAAAGAAACTGCATTATAAAAATTTTGCTACGTGATTTTGAACAAGTATACATTGGAAATTAAGAAAAAGATGAGAAAGATGAATTTTGTCATGAGCATGTGCATCGGTCTAAGCATGAGTCCCATGTTACTGCATACGTAAGAAATTTGTTTGTTATTCACTTGACTATATGCCTGAAATACTTTCGTTAAAGTATAGATGTACTTGTTGAGATTTCCCCCGAAATCTCACCCCCTCTTTATGTCCTTACTATCCTTTCTTCTTGGGAACGATAGAAGTAATTATAGGTGAGGATGGCTCAAACGAGTACGACCCGTGATGACACCTCGGATCCTCAGGGACCTGATTGAGGCCGCCCTTAGGGGGCCAGTGACTCTGAACCATCCGGGTCAGTGGGAGGTGGAGTCACTAAATATGACCATGTACAGTTCAGTCGGTCTATACCCTACGGGGTGTTGCTTAGTATTAGGGATTGACGAGTCCCTTCACTTGGGGCGTATTTTTGGACCGCCTTCTAGGGCGATATGTGAGGTAGGGCCTAGCATAGACTTGGATTGGCTTCGCTGGGCTCGAACCTTAAGAAGGTAAAGAAGGAACCCGTCGGTTGAGTACTATAGGAAGTGTTAAGACCCATTTTATTTTGTGATGCCCTGTATTTATGCTTTTGGTATAGTCTTCCCGCTTGTGGGAAGCATTATTTTGATTACTTGGACAAAGTTATGTAAATTTTGAAATTTGGGCTATGTATGATATTATGTTTGGGATCCATAGTGTAACCATGTGGTGCATGTTATAGAAGGCTTGACCTTTTTATTTCGCTGCGAGAACCTTCCTTTAACGTTTCAAAAAAAAAACGTACACGTATGATATGACGAGGGGTGAACTTCCTTGCGTTGCTCATCCCCGACGCTTCTATTCACGTGCAATCCCAAGTGTGGATTGGGGCATCGACAGCGGTAGTATCAGAACAGTTAAGTCTCTTAGTAAAAAATCACAAGTCCTAGGAAAAAGGAAATCACATGGTATAGGGTTTAACCTTTTAGTGTTAGGCTTGGAATATTTTGAGGACTGGCTGAAAGTGAGAATAGTGCTGTGAAGGTCAGAATAGAATACCGGAGTTTGGGTAACTCATGTGTAAATTCTGTGCTTTCAGGAGAGATATGGCGGGAGGAAAACGTCGTGCTCCTACCCCAAGGTCCAGGGCACCCCCGGAAAGAGACGATCCAAATCCTAGCAGTCCTACGGCAAGAGAGGCGCCACGGGTCACTCCCCCGAGAACTAGAGAAAGGGAAGCACAGAATACCCCAATGGACGGAGGACAAGCCATAGCTGAGGCAATCCATCAGATGACAGAATTAGTGAGAACCCAAATGGAACAAGGCAGATGCCATCCACATACCGGTGGAGGAACGTCGGGTTGTCCCTACGAGAAGTTCCTAGTCTACCGGTATCCGAACTTCATGGGAACGGAAGGAGCTATGAGAGCGGATAAATGGATCATGGATTTGAAACAAACCTTCGAGATCAACGGGTGTACGGAGACCCAGAAGGTACAATATGCGGGACACCTGCTACAAAGAGAGGCTAGACTATGGTGGGATATAAAAAGGAAATTACTAAAGGAGGAACTGAGAGAGAATGTGGATCCCGCCTGAGAACGCTTCAAGACAGAATTTGACGCCCGCTTCTTCCCTGAATCGATCAAGCAACAGAAGGCTATGGAATTCGCCACACTGGGACAAGGGGGCATGACGGTGAACCAATACGCTGCGAAATTCATGGAAATGGCGCGATTCGCTCCTCACTTGGTATCTACCAAGAAAATGCGAGCGAAGAAATTTCAAGACCGGTTGCAGCCAAGGATCCATAATCAAGTAGCTTGCCTGCGAAATGAAAATTTCCAGGAGCTAGTGAATGTAGCGGCTATTGCTAAGGTGAAGCAAAAGAGTTTGATTAATCAAGTACAAATGAACAGAAAGAGGAATTTCCCGTACTCTTTTGGGAAGGACGCAGGCAAGAAAAGAATCAATTTCCCTGCGGATAAAGGGAAAGGCAAGATGAGTGGGCCAGGAGTACCAGCATCCTCGCCGCCTTGCAGGACATGTGGACGACCGTATCCGGGTGAGTGTCGGGTGCCGACAGGAGCCTGTTTCCGATGTGGTCAGAAAGGCCATAGAATCCGCGACTGTCCCCAGATGGTCGCTAGCGGGACTACACTACCAGGAGAGAAAGCAAAGACTCCCATGAAAGCCAAAGTATAGCCCTTGCCCCGGGAGAAGTGGATATGGAAGATGAGGAAGCCATTAATGCAGGCATCATTACTAGTAAAAGACTCGACCCTGTCTTAATTTAAATTACGAAATGATTGTTGCTAGCCTGATGATAGTAGAAATTTTTTATAAAGGAGATCATTCTGATGCGTAATATAGTGTATGCATTGTTTGACTCTGGAGCGACGAGATCCTTCATCTCCTATAATTGCATGCGAAAGTGTAACCTAGAGGTAGAACCCTTAGATCAGAAGGTACTGGTAGCCCTCCCGGACGGAAGGACGATAGGCTGCTAGCGGATAGCAAGGAACTGTCCTTTAGAGATTGCCGAAGTGCGATTGAATGCCAACTTAATAGTTTTTCACTTGTTGGGATTTGACGTAATACTGGGGATGGACTGGCTATCCAAGCATTTCGCCAAAATTGACTGTTGCAAGAAGGAGATAACTTTTGAGCTGCCAGAAGAACAAGGGCTACATTACAAGGGAGAGACGGTTAGCTCACTTCCTTCTATTGTGACGGCGATGAGAGCAGTCAAGAGTCTGAAAGGAGAGGCGAAGGCATTTTTGCTGATGTACTCCAATGTGATAGAAGAAGCGAAGAGTATTGAAAAAATTCCAGTGGTCCAAGATTTCCCTCGAGTATTCTTAGAAGAATTGCCTGGACTACCTCCGGATCGCGAGACAGAGTTTACCATCGAATTGGAACCTGCTACGGCTCCAGTTCATAAAGCACCATATCGAATGGCGCCAACGGAACTCAAAGAATTGAAGGTGCAGATAGAAGAATTGCTAGCAAAGGGATTCATACGACCTAGTTCGTCACCATGGGGAACTCCAGTTTTGTTTGTTAAGAAGAAGGATGGAACGATGAGGATGTGCATTGACTATAGAGACCTTAACAAGGTTACTATCAAGAACAAGTATCCGTTACCATGGATAGATGATCTGTTAGACCAATTACAAGGAGCAATGGTGTTTTCAAAGATTGATCTCAGATCAGGGTACCATCAACTAAAAATCAAGGAGCTGGATGTACCCAAAACTGCCTTTCAAACTCGTTATGGACACTTCGAGTTCTTAGTTATGCCTTTTGGATTGACCAATGCCCCAGCAGCATTCATGGATCTGATGAACAGGATTTTTCGACAATATCTGGATAGTTTCGTCGTGGTGTTTATCGACGACATCCTAATATACTCCCGGAATGATGAAGAGCACCGAGAGCATTTAAAGACGGTGCTGAACACTCTACAGGAGCATCAGCTATATGCCAAGCCTAGTAAATGCGAATTTTGGCTTAGAGAGGTTAAGTTTCTGGGTCATGTTATTTCCAGTAAAGGTGTAATAGCCCAAAATTTTCTAAGGTAAATTATTTTATGGATATTATTTTAAGGAGATTTATATGATGCATTTATTTATTAGGAAATTAGAGTGGGAGATTTAAGTGAGAAATGTGAGATAACACTTAGTATGGAGAATTATGCACTTTCGGATTAATCTGTCGAGTTTTAGTAAAATGATCATAAGTCAGCCATATGATGTCCAAATGAGGTGATTCCAATTGGTATAGAACCTTAAGAGATATATCTACAACTTTTATGTTTGAAGTTTCCGGAGATTCGGAGGTAATCAATAGCTTATTCGGGAATCAAGTAGGCAGCTTGGGAATGGGCTTAAATGGAACCCGAGTTGGATAAATGGAACTGAATTGGGGCATGTAACCAAATAGGCAATTGGTTTTAGGACTTTCTGGGATTAGGACATGTGTATGGATAGTTAGGAATGGATGGAAAGTTGATTTGGAAGTCAATTGAATAGTTAGTATGATAGGAACTCAAGGGGAAACAAAATCTGGTTGATAGGTGACTAAGTGGATCAAATTTGGCTCTACCTTAACTAAACTATGAAGTGACCTTCTAGAACTTGTTGAGGGGAGACCTAAGGGAGTTGGGAAGGAACCAAATGGGTAGGAAAAGCTGGAGAGGGGCGTGTGACACAAGGAGAGAGCTGGAGATGGGAGATGCATGCATGGTTAGGTGAAATGCCACCTCACCTCTTATCCCTTTAGCTTGCTTCTCAGCCATGGATCAAAATGGGCAGCCAAACCACCTCAAATGTGAGCCCTTGGATGACTAATCCAGCTGCAAAGCCTAGGATTTGGGAGGCTTAATCCTCATCATTAGATTTGTTTAGATGGACACCTCATCACATGCAAATCTGGCAACTAGGGCACCTTAGGTGCAATTCCTTTTCTCTCCCTCATGTTGGTCGACCATCACCCTATAAATAGAGCCTTGAGAGGTTTCTAAGCTCCTTTAGAAGGAGAACACTTACCCTTTTGAAGCCATACCAGAAAACCCTCCCCAAACCCTCAAAGTGATCACTTGTGAGCTAAGAGAGTGTGTGTGGGCGAAAACCTGTAGGAAGTTGGTTGGATCAATTCTCTTGAGCTTGGAAGAAATTGTAAGTCCATATTCTAGCTTAATTTAAGCATGGAAATGGTTAATTGGCATGATTGAGCTATGTTTAATAGTAGTGAACATTTAAGAACATGATTAGGTGGAAATGGATACATGAGTAGGATTGGTTTTGTTTTGTCTTGTAAATATGTTCATAAAAATTGTAAGAACTTAGATTTAAGTTTTTAAGAACCTAAATGGAGTGTATGGAAAAGATTGGCATGTTTTGAGTAGAAAAACTCTTAGAGCCGTGAGTTCGCTCGACCCTCGCTCGACATGTGAGTCGAGCGAAGGCAAAATCTGAACCCTCGCTCGACTGTCGCTCGATACCCCACTCGAGCGAGTCCCAACCCGAGACTTCGCTCGATACTCGCTCGACAAGCCGCTCGAGCGAGATACCCTGTTTTGCTTAGACTTAGGGTTTCCTTAGAATAGAATTGGGGGTTTCAAATGGGAAGGGTGATAAGTGAAATAACTCATGTGAATAAGAGAGGAATAAAAAGAAAGAAAATAATATTTAAAAGATTAAGTTAGTCACGTCATGACGGGGACGGCGATACGTAACGCCCATATGACTGACGTGCCAACAGGGACGGCGATACGTAACGCCTATCGCGATATAAGAATATGTGATCTCCACGGGGACGGCGAGACGTAACGCCCGTGTGATTGATCCTCACGGGGACGGCGAGACGTAACGCCCGTGAAATTGATCTGAATAGCGGGGACGGCGAGACGTAACGCCCGCAGTACTATGTGTATATATTTCGTGTCATAACGGGGACGGCGATACGTAACGCCCGGATGATTGACACCAGACTCATCATAACGGGGACGGCGAGACGTAACGCCCGGATGATTGATGAGTGTATGTGATGGGGACGGCGATACGTAACACCCATCAGTGATAAGAAAGAATAAGAATCTTAAAGGAAAACGGGGTAATTTAATATAAGTTCTTGGGTGAGTTAAGAAAAGTGTTTGTTAGACAGTGGTCTTGTGAGGGGTATATTAGGGAAATTCCCTTGTCATTGGTGGTAATAACTTTATGGTTAATTTCCCTGTTTCCTTTAAGCTGTTTATGTACTTACTGAGATTTCATTCGAAATCTCACTCTTTCGTGGCTCCATATATTTTGTGCATATCAATTTTATACAGGATTTGATGACCAGCAGGGGGACAGCCCCGATGAGGCAGGAGACTTCGGGGAGTCCTGAGGGACTTTCCGACTATAGTCCTTATGTGGACATCTCTTTTGTTTCCTTCGGACCTCCTATCAGACCTACCGGAGCTTGGAGTCTTGACGCATCCTCTTTTGCTGAAGAGAGACGACGTACCGGATGCTGTATAACCTTAGGAGTAGATGGCTCATTGTCCATGTGTGGAGTTTGTGTAACTCCACAGGGACAACAGCTCCAGCGAGACTTTAGTATTAGTATGGATAGGTTTCGCTATGGGAGAGAATACCCTGAGGTTAAAAGGGAGAAAGAGTGAGGTGAAGGAAAGTTCTTTTGGGATGAATGTAAAATATTTTGCTACAGTATGGGTTGTGTATATGTATAAAGTACAATGTTAAGTTTTAATAAATGTTGTATATATGTATTTCCGTGTGATCTTTAGAAAGTCTTATATCTATAACCTGATCCGCTGCGAATTAAGTAATTTATGCTTTTTAGTATTGTTAAGTACGAGGGCGAGTAGCCAAGTGTTGCTCATCCAGACACCTTAATTTACATTAAATCCCAGACGTAAGTTGGGGGCGTCACAGATTGGTATCAGAGCAATTACGTCTCTGGGTAAAACCTACGTGTCCTAGGAAAAATGGATCACATGGTACTAGTATAGGCTTGAATCTTTGACAGATTGGAGTTTGGAGTAATATGGATGAATGTTTGGATTTTAGAAATTTGGAAGTTTCTAAAGTGAGTATAGCTTATGGTAAAGTTGGGTGTATTTCAGGAAAACAATATGCCAAGAGGTCGTCCTCCCTTGAAACGAGTAGACGTGGTGAACCAGAATCCTTCTCTGGTTACCCCTCCACGTACTGAAGAGCAACCGGCACCAAGCTCACCGTTGAGAGAAGGACAGACGCCATCGAACCCACCGTTGGGGGAAGGGCAGACGGCACCGAACCCATTATTGGGAGAAGACCAGAGGACAAGGAACCCACCCTTGGAAGGGGGACCAGTGGCGCAAAACCCCCCATTAGAAGGAGGCCAGGCAATAGCTGAAGCTATTGGGCAAATGGCGGAAGTGGTGAAAAATCAAATAGAACAGAGCCGTTATCATCAGCAGAATGAAAATAGAAGAGAAACTCAGGGGTGTTCGTATGAAAAATTTTTAGCGTACCGATACCCGCCCTTTATCGGAACGGAAGGAGCATTAAAGGCAGACAAATGGATCGTAGACTTGGAACGTACCTTCGAAGTTAGTAGTTGCACTGAAGTTCAGAAAGTGCAGTATGCAGGACATCTGTTACAGGGAGAAGCAGGACTGTGGTGGGACACAAAGCGAAAGCTGTTAAAGTTAGAACTGGGAGAAAATGTAGTGCCCACATGGGAAAGGTTCAAGAAAGAGTTCGACGATCGATTCTTTCCGGAATCGATGAAGCGGCAGAAAGCTTTGGAATTTACTATGTTGATGCAAGGCAGTATGTCGGTGGAACAGTACTCAGCACGATTTATGGAATTGGTGAGATTTGCTCCGCACCTGGTAGCTACTGAAAAGATGAGAGCTCAGAAGTTCCAGGAAGGACTGCAGCCACGAATTCGTATGCAAGTGGCATGTTTGCAAATTGAGAATTTTCAAGAACTAGTGAATGTAGCGGCCATAGCGGAAGCTGAACAGAGGAGTGTTATGGCGCAAACTCAAGCCTATGGAAAAAGAAGATTTCAATTTTCTGGGGAAAAAGATGCTAGGAGGAAACCGAATTTTAGATCCACGGATAGAGGAAAAGGGATAGCAATTAATCCAAGTGCTGATTTTATTTCCGCAATGTGCAAAATGTGGACGTCGACACCAGGGAGATTGTCGAGTGGACCATAGAGTTTGTTATAGATGCGGTCGGCCAGGACATCTGATCAAAGACTGCCCTCAGAATACCTCCCAAGGAGTAGCTCTACCCGGAGGAAAAGCCAAAGCTCCTGCGAAAGCTAAAGTGTATGCTATCACACCTGGAGAAGTAGATATGGAGGCAGACGAGGCAATAGATGCCAATGTTATCACTGGTAAATTCTAAGTTTCCTCTTTTAGTTAATGAATGAATTCTTTGGGAGTGGTAATAATATTAATAGTAGAATGAAATTTTCTTTAGGTAAGGTTAAACTGAAGCAATGCATGGTCTATACCTTGTTTGATTCGGGAGCGACAAGATCCTTTATTTCATATGAGTGTGTCCAAAGGTGTGACTTAGAAACAGAATTTTTGGCCCAAAAGGTTATAGTAGTCATGCCCAATGGAAAGGTAGCAGGATGCCACCGGATGGTAAAAAGTTGCCCCTTGGAAATTGGAGGTTCACAACTGGTCGCTGATCTGATACTATTCCATTTGATGGAGTTTGATTTAATTTTAGGTATGGATTGGTTGGCCAAGTATTATGCTAGACTGGACTGTTGCAGAAAGGAAATAGTTTTTGACTTACCCGAGAAAGAGAAATTTTGTTACAAGGGGGAAATGTTGAAGGCAGTTTCCTCCATAGTAACCGCTAAGCGAATAAAGAAAAGTATTAATAAGGAGACTAAGGGCTACTGGGTAATCATGTTGAATTCTTCAGAAGTTGTTAAAGGTGTTCAAGGAATTCCTGTGGTGGAAGACTTTCCTCAAGTCTTTTCTGATGATCTACCAGGACTACCTCCTGATAGAGAAGCAGAATTTGTTATTGAATTGGAACCGGCCACAACTCCAGTTCATAAGGCTCCGTATAGAATGGCACCAGTGGAATTAGAAGAATTGAAAGCGCAGATTGAGGAACTTTTGAGAAAAGGATTTATCAGGCCTAGTTCATCCCCATGGGGAGCACCAGTACTGTTTGTGAAAAAGAAAGATGGGACAATGCGGATGTGCATAGACTATCGAGAATTGAATAAGGTTACCATTAAGAATAAATACCCGTTGCCACGGATAGATGACCTGTTGGATCAATTGAGAGGAGCAACTGTGTTTTCAAAAATAGACCTTCGGTCTGGCTATCATCAGTTGAAAATCAGGGAGCAAGATGTACCTAAGACGGCTTTCCAAACTCGATATGGGCACTTTGAATTTTTGGTTATGCCATTCGGAGTGACAAATGCACCGGCAGTATTCATGGATTTGATGAACCGGGTATTCAGACCATATTTGGACAAGTTTGTGGTGGTTTTTATTGATGATATTTTGATCTACTCTCAGACTGACGAAGATCATAAAGAGCATTTGAGAGTAGTAATGGAAATTTTACAGAAACATCAACTGTACGCCAAACTTAGCAAGTGTGAATTTTGGCTACAAGAAGTTAAATTTTTGGGTCATGTTATTTCAAGTGAAGGAGTCTCAGTGGATCCGGCAAAGGTAGAAGCAGTGATGGGGTGGCAGCAACCAACCAATGCACATGAAATACGAAGTTTCTTGGGATTAGCTGGATATTATAGAAGATTTGTGGAAGGATTTTCCAAACTGTCTGCACCTCTGACAGCATTGACTAGAAAGAATGCTAAGTACGTTTGGAGTGAACAATGCGAAAATAGTTTTCAAGAGCTAAAGAAGAGACTGACTACAGCACCAATTTTAGCCTTGCCAGAACCTCATAAACCTTATGTGATATATAGTGATGCCTCAAAAATGGGATTGGGATGTGTGTTAATGCAAGAAGGAAGAGTAGTTGCGTATGCATCCCGACAACTTAAGGACCATGAACAGAACTATCCCACGCATGATTTGGAGTTAGCAGCTGTGGTGTTTGCTCTAAAGATTTGGCGGAATTACTTATACGGAGAAAGATGTGAAATCTTTACGGACCATAAGAGTCTCAAGTATCTTTTTAGCCAGAAAACCTTGAATATGAGACAGAGAAGGTGGATAGAGACTATAAGTGATTTTCAATGAGAAATCAAATACCACCCTGGAAAGGCTAATGTGGTAGCCGATGCCTTGAGTAGGAATGTGCAAACAGAAGAATTATCAGTACTGGCAGCAATACGAGAAATTCTGGTAAACAGCTTATCACAGGACCTTAAGCTAATGGAGATTCAAGAGATTGTTCCTTTAACGGACAAAGAAATTAAGGAAAAACAACAAAAGGATGCTAAGCTGGAGAAGATAAAACAGCAAGTACTGGAAGGAAAAGGGTCTCCACACTTTATGATTTCAGGCGATGGAATGTTATACTTTGGGAGAAGGAAGATCATTCCGAATGCCCCAGAATTGAAAGAAAGGTTGATGAAAGAAGCTCATAGTACACCATATACTGTTCATCCTGGAAGTACTAAGATGTATCAAGATTTAAAAGAAAAGTTTTGGTGGGAAGGAATGAAGAAGGACATTGCGACCTTTGTAGCCAAGTGTCCAGTGTGTCAGTTAGTAAAAGCTGAACACCAAAGACCAGCCGGTCAGTTGCAACCTTTACCAATTCCTGAATGGAAATGGGAGGATCTATCTATGGATTTTGTGGTAGGATTTCCAAGAACATCTATGGGAAAAAATTCGATTTGGGTAATAGTGGATCGATTGACGAAGAGTGCTCACTTTTTACCTATCTCCGACACGGATTCTATGGAAAAGTTAGCAAAAATTTATGTGAAGGAAATAGTTCGTTTACATGGAATACCCAAGACTATAGTATCGGACAGAGACCCTAGATTTACATCTCGATTTTGGCAAAGTTTACAGAAGATGATGGGTACCAATTTAACTTTCAGCAGCGCATATCATCCTCAAACGGACGGGCAAACAGAAAGAACTATTCAGACCTTGGAGGACATGTTGCGAGCCTGTGTGTTAGATTTTGACAAGGATTGGGAAAGTCTGTTACCGTTAATTGAATTTGCATATAATAACAGTTATCAAGCTACGATACAGATGGCACCATATGAAGCACTTTATGGGAGGAAATGTAGGTCTCCTATTTATTGGGATGAAGTGGGTGAAAGTAGTGTTTTGGGACCTGAGTATTTACAAGAAGTCAAAGAGCAGATCACAAAGATTAGAAATCAGATAAAGACAGCACAAAGTAGACAGAAGAGTTATGCAGATAATCGTAGAAGGGCTTTAGATTTTATGGTGGGAGACTGGGTGTACTTGAAGATTTCGCCTCTGAAGGGAGTTATGCGATTTGGTAAGAAAGGGAAGTTGAGCCCTCGTTATATTGGACCTTATGAAATTTTGGAAAAAGTAGGTCCAGTGGCTTACCGTTTAGCCCTACCTAATGATTTGCAAGGAGTTCATAACGTCTTCCATGTATCTTCTCTGAAAAAGTGTTTGAATGATCAACCAGTGGCAGTAATGGATCCGCGCCCTAATAATTTACGTTCCAATTTAACTTATGAAGAGTGGCCTGTACGAATTGAAGATCAGAAAGAACAGACCCTTCGGAATCGTACCATAATGTTAGTAAAAGTACTTTGGAACAATCCTATTTTTCAGGAAGCCACTTGGGAACGTGAGGATGTAATGAGAGTTAATTATCCCCACTTGTTTGAAACATAGTTGTAAAATAATGCGTTATAAATTGGATCAGTTGTATTACATTTGTATGATATTTGTGTTTTCTTTTATGTTTATACTTATTAATATTTAATCTTATACAGGATTATGGCTCCAAAAAGAAACGCACGTATGTCAGTCACCCCTGTAGATCAGTTAAAGAAAAGATCTGAAAGAGTTAGAGAGAGATTTCGTAGGGAAAAACTGAAACAATGGAAAGCTGAGAGATTGAGCTGGTTAAATAAAAGTGAGAAGCACAGAACCCATGTTATGGACGTAGACGAAAAAGGTAACCCTATAAGTAGAAGAGCGTTACCAGGTGAGGAAAGACAACCCGCTAGAAAATGGTTAAAAGCAGAGAAAAGATTTTTGAGAAGAGAGGACAAAGGAAAAGCTGTCATAATAGAGTCATCTGATGGATCTGAGGAGCGTAAACGTCAGTGTGAAGAGGGACCTATAATAGAAGAGACAGAGGAAGAGAGATTACGTATGTTGCAAGAAATAAGTGTAAATATGTACTATGATCCGGATGTAGACATGATATTTTATTACTCTCAGGATTCACTGCTTAATGAGGAAAAAGTACCTACCTCTTCAGAAGAATCTACTGCTAGCAACCGAGGTATAGATTCCTTAAACCCTTAATTATTTATATCTTAGCGATTTCGGGGACGAAATCCTTTTTAAGGGGGGGAGGATGTAATAGCCCAAAATTTTCTAAGGTAAATTATTTTATGGATATTATTTTAAGGAGATTTATATGATGCATTTATTTATTAGGAAATTAGAGTGGGAGATTTAAGTGAGAAATGTGAGATAACACTTAGTATTGAGAATTATGCACTTTCGGATTAATCTGTCGAGTTTTAGGAAAATGATCATAAGTCATTCATATGATGTCCAAATGAGGTGATTCCAATTGGTATAGAACCTTAAGAGATATATCTACAACTTTTATGTTTGACGTTTCCTGAGATTCGTAGGGAATAAATAGATTATTCGGGAATCAAGTAGGCAGCTTGGGAATGGGCTTAAATGGAACCCGAGTTGGATAAATGGAACTAAATTGGGGCATGTAACCAAATAGGCAATTGGTTTTAGGACTTTCTGGGATTAGGACATGTGTATGGATAGTTAGGAATGGATGGAAAGTTGATTTGGAAGTCAATTGAATAGTTAGTATGATAGGAACTCAAGGGGAAACAAAATCTGGTTGATAGGTGACTAAGTGGATCAAATTTGGCTCTACCTTAACTAAACTATGAAGTGACCTTCTAGAACTTGTTGAGGGGAGACCTAAGGGAGTTGGGAAGGAACCAAAAGGGTAGGAAAAGCTGGAGAGGGGCGTGTGACACAAGGAGAGAGCTGGAGATGGGAGATGCATGCATGGTTAGGTGAAATGCCACCTCACCTCTTATCCCTTTAGCTTGCTTCTCAGCCATGGATCAAAATGGGCAGCCAAACCACCTCAAATGTGAGCCCTTGGATGACTAATCCAGCTGCAAAGCCTAGGATTTGGGAGGCTTAATCCTCATCATTAGATTTGCTTAGATGGACACCTCATCACATGCAAATCTGGCAACTAGGGCACCTTAGGTGCAATTCCTTTTCTCTCCCTCATGTTGGTCGACCATCACCCTATAAATAGAGCCTTGAGAGGTTTCTAAGCTCCTTTAGAAGGAGAGAACACTTACCCTTTTGAAGCCATACCAGAAAACCCTCCCCAAACCCTCAAAGTGATCACTTGTGAGCTAAGTGAGTGTGTGTGGGAGAAAACTTGTAGGAAGTTGGTTGGATCAATTCTCTTGAGCTTGGAAGAAATTGTAAGTCCATATTCTAGCTTAATTTAAGCATGGAAATGGTTAATTGGCATGATTGAGCTATGTTTAATAGTAGTGAACATTTAAGAACATGATTAGGTGGAAATGGATACATGAGTAGGATTGGTTTTGTTTTGTCTTGTAAATATGTTCATAAAAATTGTAAGAACTTAGATTTAAGTTTTTAAGAACCTAAATGGAGTGTATGGAAAAGATTGGCATGTTTTGAGTAGAAAAACTCTTAGAGCCGTGAGTTCGCTCGACCCTCGCTCGACATGTGAGTCGAGCGAAGGCAAAATCTGAACCCTCGCTCGACTGTCGCTCGATACCCCACTCGAGCGAGTCCCAACCCGAGACTTCGCTCGATACTCGCTCGACAAGCCGCTCGAGCGAGATGCCCTGTTTTGCTTAGACTTAGGGTTTCCTTAGAATAGAATTGGGGGTTTCAAATGGGAAGGGTTATAAGTGAAATAACTCATGTGAATAAGAGAGGAATAAAAAGAAATAAAATAATATTTAAAAGATTAAGTTAGTCACGTCATGACGGGGACGGCGATACATAACGCCCGTATGACTGACGTGCCGACAGGGACGGCGATACGTAACGCCTGTCGCGATATAAGAATATGTGATCTCCACGGGGACGGCGAGACGTAACGCCCGTGTGATTGATCCTCACGGGGACGGCGAGACGTAACGCCCGTGAAATTGATCTGAATAGCGGGGACGGCGAGACGTAACGCCCGCAGTACTATGTGTATATATTTCGTGTCATAACGGGGACGGCGATACGTAACGCCCGGATGATTGACACCAGACTCATCATAACGGGGACGGCGAGACATAACGCCCGGATGATTGATGAGTGTATGTGATGGGGACGGCGATACGTAACGCCCATCAGTGATAAGAAAGAATAAGAATCTTAAAGGAAAACGGGGTAATTTAATATAAGTTTTTGGGTGAGTTAAGAAAAGTGTTTGTTAGACAGTGGTCTTGTGAGGGGTATATTAGGGAAATTCCCTTGTCATTGGTGGTAATAACTTTATGGTTAATTTCCCTGTTTCCTTTAAGCTGTTTATGTACTTACTGAGATTTCATTCGAAATCTCACTCTTTCGTGGCTCCATATATTTTGTGCATATCAATTTTATACAGGATTTGATGACCAGCAGGGGGACAGCCCCGATGAGGCAGGAGACTTCGGGGAGTCCTGAGGGACTTTCCGACTATAGTCCTTATGTGGACATCTCTTTTGTTTTCTTCGGACCTCCTATCAGACCTACCGGAGCTTGGAGTCTTGACGCATCCTCTTTTGCTGAAGAGAGACGACGTACCGGATGCTGTATAACCTTAGGAGTAGATGGCTCATTGTCCATGTGTGGAGTTTGTGTAACTCCACAGGGACAACAGCTCCAGCGAGACTTTAGTATTAGTATGGATAGGTTTCGCTATGGGAGAGAATACCCTGAGGTTAAAAGGGAGAAAGAGTGAGGTGAAGGAAAGTTCTTTTGGGATGAATGTAAAATATTTTGCTACAGTTTGGGTTGTGTATATGTATAAAGTACAATGTTAAGTTTTAATGAATGTTGTATATATGTATTTCCGTGTGATCTTTAGAAAGTCTTATATCTATAACCTGATCCGCTGCGAATTAAGTAATTTATGCTTTTTAGTATTGTTAAGTACGAGGGCGAGTAGCCAAGTGTTGCTCATCCAGACACCTTGATTTACGTTAAATCCCAGACGTAAGTTGGGGGCGTCACAAAAGGAGTGGCGGTGGACCCAGCAAAAATAGAAGCAGTGACAGAATGGCAGAGACTGACAAGCGCTCACGAAATATGAAGCTTCCTCGATCTAGCAGGATACTACAGGAGGTTCGTGGAAGGATTTTCTAAGCTGTCTGGTCCTCTAACGGCGTTAACTAAGAAAAACGCTAAGTATGTCTGGAGCGATAAGTGCGAATAGAGTTTCCAAGAGCTCAAGAAAAGACTAACGTCGGCACCAGTACTATCTCTGCCAGAACCTCACAAACCGTATGTCATATTTAGCGACGCCTCGAAGATGGGTTTGGGATGCAGCCTGATGCAGGAGGGACGAGTAGTCGCCTACGCATCCCGACAGCTTAAGTATCACGAACGCAATTACCCTACACACGACCTGGAATTGGCAGCAGTAGTATTCGCACTGAAGATTTGGAGACACTACTTGTATGGGGAAAGGTGTGAGATATATAATGATCACCAAAGCTTGAAGTACCTATTCAGTCAGAAGAATTTGAATATGAGACAAAGGAGATGGGTTGAAACGATCAGTGATTTTCAATGTGAGATCAAGTACCACCCAGGAAAAGCTAATGTGGTGGCTGATGCATTGAGTCGAAAGACACGGATGAGAGAGTCACCAATGCTAACAGCTATGCGGAAAATGCTAGTTAAGGACCTACCCCAAGGGGTAATACTACTGGCGACACAGGAAATTGTATCTTTAACTGAAGATGAAATACGAGAAGAGCAACGAAAGGATGCTAAATTGGAGAAGATTCGGCAGAAATTGCTAGAAGGGCAGGGATCACCTCACTTTACAATATTAGATGATGGAACACTGTGCTTTGAGAAAAGGACAGTAATACGAGACAATCCAGAATTCAGAGAGAAGCTTATGAGGGAGGTGCATTGCACCCCTTATACAGCTCACCCAGGGAACACCAAGATGTACCAAGACTTGAGAAAGAAATTCTGGTAGGAAGGCATTAAAAGGGACGTGGCTATGTTCGTAGCCAAATGCTCGATATGCCAACTAGTTAAAGCCGAACATCAACGTCCAGCTGGAATGTTACAACCCTTACCGATTCTGGAATAGAAATGGGAGGACGTGTCTATGGAGTTTGTAGTGGGATTCTCGAGAACATCGGCAGGAAAGAATACAATCTGGGTAATAGTTGATAGATTGACCAAGAGTGCACACTTCTTGCCAATAGCCAATACGGATTCCATGGAGAAGTTGGCACGAGTATATGTGAAAGAAATAGTGCGCCTGCACGCGTGCCTAAAACAATTGTTTCGGATCGAGACCCCAGATTCACATCTCGTTTCTGGCAAAGTTTACAAAAGATGATGGGATCGAATTTAAAGTTCAACAGTGCCTATCACCCACAAACTGATGGTCAAATGGAATGAACAATTCAGACCTTGGAAGATATGTTACGAGCATGCGTACTAGACTCACGCGACAACTGGGAAGGTCTTTTACCTCTGGTAGAGTTTGCCTATAATAATAGCTTTCAAGCTATCATTCAAATGGCACCCTATGAAGCCCTGTATGGAAGAAAATGCCGATTGCCTCTATACTGGGACGAGGTCGGTGAGAGTCGAGTATTAGGGCCTGAATACTCACAAGAAGTTAGAGCTCAAGTGGAATTGATATGAGAAAGAATGAAGACTGCGCAGAGCTACGCGGATCGACGTCGAAGACCCTTGGAATTCGATGTCGGCGATTGGGTATATATTAAAATTCCATCGATGAAGGGAGTAACTCGATTTGGCAAAAAGGGAAAATTGAGTCCCCGTTACGTAGGCCCTTATGAAATTCTTGAAAAAGTCGGGTCGGTGGCTTACCGTTTGGACTTACCCATGAGCTTACAAGGGGTTCACAATGTATTTCATGTGTCTTCACTGAAGAAGAGCTTAGGTGGAGGACCGGGAATTGTTATAGACCCCGACAGTATTGAATTGCGTCCTAACCTGACTTATGAGGAATGGCCAACCCGAATTGAAGACTATAAAGAACAAGAACTAAGGAATTGAAAGATTTTGATGGTTAAAGTGTTATGGAACAACCCCGCTTTTCAAGAAGCGACGTGGGAACGCGAAGATCTCATGAGGGCTAAATACCCTCATTTGTTTGTAAACAATTGATGTATCTATAGTCTTTTGCTTGAACTTTTTGTGTCTTTTGGAAAATGATGAACATGATATATGTGTGCATGTATGAATGTATGAGTGCTTTGTGACATTATATCTGTATTCGCTTGACTATTCCTTAGAACTATAGTGACTTATGAATTTTAATCAGGAGATGGCCCGAACTAGAAGAAATCCTCGTATGTCCGTAGCCACCATAGCTCAAATGAGGGAAAGAAGGGAAAATAGACAAATGATAATGCGCAGAAGGCGCGAAAGAATAAGAGTACAGGGATTAGCGAGCTCGGAACAATACGAGTGGCACCGCACCCATATTATGAGCATAACTCGTAGAGGAGTACTTGTTCCTCGTCGAGCTCTGCCTCACGAAGAACGACAACCACCTAGGAACTGGTTAAGAGCGGAGAGAAGACAATTGCGTAGGATAATCCGAGGTGGGGCAAGCGAACCAAACTTAGAACCCCCTGAATTTTCCCAACACTTCCAAAGACCGAATTAGACTAAGAGAGGAAGGAGTGCCCTGAATAGAGATAGAGGAAGAGATTACTCGTAGGTTAAACGAGTTGAGGGTGAACATGTACTATGACCCGGACGTGGATGCTGTATTCTACCACTCCCAAGACTCTGTGACGGAGGAGGAAGACGTACCCACCTATTTTTCTTCAGAGGAATCCACTGCGACTAGCACAAGAGGTATATATATATATGTATGTATATAAAAAAAAAAAAAACCACCCTTTATTTGTCTTCTTGTGCATGCCTTAGCGATTTCGAGGATGAAATCTTCTTCTTAGTGGGGGAGGATGTGATAACCCCGAGTTTCCCGTACTTTGCTTTTATTAAATTAAATATGAGGAGCTTAGTAACTTAGGCATTTTGGTGGATAAGGCCTTAAAAAGGTAGGCTTAGGAGTCCAAGGCCTGAAGGCCAAAATCAAAGCTTTGGGCCTAAGTGGGGGAAAGACAAGCCCATAGGTCCATGATAGGAAGCCCACTAGTCAACCCAAGCCCATGCTTGATGACACATGTCAAGTTAGGAGAAGTTTAGTAAGTTGGATCAAGACTAGTAGTTGAGAGAAGAAAATGCTAGTAGGTGAGATAGTAGATTAGTTGTTTTGGTTGGAGAAAGAAAAGAGAAGACACGAGTGGAATCTTTCCATCTTTTCCTACCTAGATAAGTGTGTGAGGTGTAGGATTTTGCCAAATAAGATCTACATGGGATCCTACCATATCTAGTAAAATGATGAAGTAGAATTTGAAAAGATTTGGAGAAAAGAAAGGAGAGGGTTTCAGTTTTTTTTGGGGGGGGGGGGGTGGGGCTATGGCCGAATGGCCTTAGGGCTTTCCCACCAAAATGTTTCCAAATCTAGATGGAGAGGACATGCGAGATTTGTGTAAGATTAGATAAGACTTGATGTGTAAGAGGGTATAAGAAAAGGTGACATGAGATGTGAGTTGATGGATCAAAAAATGGGAGGAAAGGAAATGGAGGGTTTCGGGTATGGCCTTAGCCGACTCTCCCTCCCCTTGTTTGACATCCTTTTTGCCACCAAATCTAGGTTATAGATTTGTGTAAGAGTGATAGGACAAGCTTGTGTGAGAGGTGAGGTGATTGGTTGATGGAAATAGCATGTGACAAAAGGGAAATGAGAGTGAGATGAAGGGAGGGTTTCGGATGGAGGCCATGGGATCCGAAACCCCACTTGTGTGTTCTCCCAAAAAGGGATCCTCAAATCCCTTGGAATGACATGTGAGATGATTGTTTGGGAGACAAGAGGTGATGTGAGATGATGAAAAGGGGTTGGAACCCTAGAATGACAGGCCGGCCATGAGGAGAGAAAGAAGGAGCAAAATCTCCAACCTAGGATGGGATAGATTAGGGTTGATGTGATCAAGTGATGGGAGTCACTCAAGGGTCTTTCAAGCCCACCACATGTCACTCAAACCTAGGGGAATGAGTGGCCTAGGAGCCTAGTGGAGCATCTTGGCCGAATGGCCTTGCTTCCCCTTTCTTTTGGTTTGCTCATTTCGGACACACACACACACCACTCACTTTGCACCTCACGGCAACCACTCCCCATTCCCTCCACTTTGTTTCACTTCTTTTCACCACTTAGACACCTAAACACTCCAAGTTTAGAAGGAGAAGAAGATAGTAATTGTGGAAGGAGGAGAAACCTATAAGAGGTAAGTAACTTAGTTGCTTTAAGATAAAACCTAGAAGCATAAGGAAGAACCATATGTTCATGCTTTCAAAAAGAAAACCTTTTCTTTTGAAAATAGTAAATTCTTAGCATATTCTAACTAAGTAATTCTTTTATTTTCATAACTCTTATAAGCTAGCTAGGAAGATTGGTAAGTATATCTCTACTTTGCCTTTAGCATTTTTAGTATATTTTTGAGTGAATGTTTTTGAATGTGCTTGAAGATGCTTGTATTGTTTGGTTACTTGCTTTGTATTGCCATGATGAAACTTTGTGGGTAGAAATGCTATTTTGGTTAGAACCCAAGTGTAGAACCTATGATCTTTTTGATTAAAGAGTTATACAATGATTGATGATTTTGATGGTTTGATGAGGAAAAAGCATGTAAGCATGAAGATGTTGAATTAGTGAGTATTGGGGAAATATGGGGTATATGCATATATGTCATTTGAAGAAGCATCTTGGTTTTTGCTGTAAATGTCTTACTTATTGAAATGTCATGCTAGGATGAACATGTAGAAAGTATTGATGGAATCTAGTTATATTGATCTTGGAAGATATTGCTAATATTGTTGCTTGATGGTTACAAAGAAAAAAAAAATGCATGCTTGTGGAGTTATGTTTTGGAGCATTTTCTTGGAGTGGAAATCTTGTAGTTTTAATTTCCTCTTTATTTAATATTCATGTTCGGATATTTGGAGAAGTAGAAATATATATATATATTGGGAGGATGACATGTATGGATTCGGTTTCACATAGAGTAATCAAGTAGGACCCTAGCTTGGAAGGGCTAAGAAAAGAAAACACAAAACTTGAGGGCTATAGGTTTCGGGTTGCCCACTTGTAAGGCTAGGAAATTTGTTGTAAACATTGAACTAGGGCTAGAGGGTGTTAGGAAGAACAATGGAAGAAGAGAACATCAATGGGAGACAAAGTGGGTCTCGGCCCAAACCCCATGGGTGGAGGCCGAGCACCCTATTCCCCCTAATGCACTTGTTTAAGTGTTTGTATATAAGTATGAGTTAAGAAGAACAAAGTTTTGAAGGAAAAACGACCAAACATGTGTACTCAAGTTCGCCTCGAGTTTTGCATTCACAAGGTTAGAAGAACCCCAAAGGCTGGAACGGGAAAGTGTCCCAGTGGAACTCTCTGTTCACTTAGGAGTGCCTAAGTTGAGTGAAAACCCCTGGGTCAACGAAGAACAGTCGGCGGACCATGTATGGCTCCAAAAGGTGTCTGGGGCGTGGTCGCACCTAATGCTAGTGGGTGTCATAAAAGCGGTGTTGGCCTCGGCCTCACCATCTGATAAGTTTGTAGTTGCCCGAAGAGAAATCCCCGAGTGATGAAAAGCGCGAAAGGGCGTGAAACGTATTCACCTAGGTTGACTTGGTCGCCGGGTGTGACGGTAACTAGCGGGGAGCACACGGTGCATAGGAGAACTGTGAGGCATCCAAAATATGAAGTCATGACGAAAAGAAAAAGGGCTTTCGGGCCATATATGATATGATAAGTGGCGCCTAAGATAAGAAAAGACGAAAGTTTTTGAACAAAGTGTCTCTTTGAAAGAAACTGCATTAAAGAAATTTTGCTACGTGATTTTGAACAAGTATGCATTGGAAATTAAGAAAAAGATGAGAAAGATGAATTTTGTCACGAGCATGTGCATCGGTCTAAGCATGAGTCTCATGTTACTGCATACGTAAGAAATTTGTTTGTTATTCACTTGACTATATGCCTGAAATGTTTTCGGTAAAGTATAGATGTACTTGCTGAGATTTCTCCCGAAATCTCACTCCCTCTTTATGTCCTTACTATCCTTCCTTCTTGGGAACGATAGAAGTAATTGCAGGTGAGGATGGCTCAAATGAGTACAACCCCCGTGATGACACATCGGATCCTCAGGGACCCGATTAAGGCCGCCCTTAGAGGGCCAGTGACTTTGATCCACCCGAGTCAGTGGGAGGTGGAGTCCCTAAAGATGACCATGTACAGTTCAGTCGGTCTATACCCTACGGGGTGTTGCTTAGTATTAGGGGTTGACGAGTTCCTTCACTTGGGGCGTATTTTTGGACCGCCTTCTAGGGCGATATGTGAGGTAGGGCCTAGCATAGATTTGGATTGGCTTCGCTGGGGCCCGAACCTTAAGAAGGTAAAGAAGGAACCCGTCGGTTGAATACTATGGGCAGTGTTAAGACCCATTTTATTTTGTGATGCCCTGTATTTATGCTTTTGGTAAAGTCTTCCCGCTTGTGGGAAGCATTATTTTGATTACTTGGATAAAGTTATGTAAATTTTGAAATTTGGGCTATGTATGATATTATGTTTGGGATCCATAGCGTAACCATGTGGTGCATGTTATAGAAGGCTTGACCTTTTTATTTCGCTACGAGAACCTTTCTTTGACGTTTCAAAAAAAAAATGTACACGTATGATATGACGAGGGGTAATTTCCTTGCGCTGCTCATCCCCGACGCTTCTATTCACGTGCAATCCCAAGCGTGGATTTGGGCGTCGACAGATCTTCTCATTAAACTTCTCTATCTCGCGGGTTTTGGACTGCAACCGAGCGGAAAAAGCTACAATTGACGATGAGTATCGAGTTCCGAGACTCACAAGCTCGTAAATGGCATCATGATCTGATTTATTAGCCAAATTAATGTTTTGTTGCTTCATGGCGCCTATAACAGATGCAGAAATAGTTTGAGGTGAAGAATACGTTATATCTTGATCACGAGAAGCACTAAAGGAAAATTGATGAGACATTGAAATTTTGTGAAGTGAGAATGAAGATGAACTACAGAAATGAGAAGAAGATTTGATGCGGATTAGATAAAACTAAGGATTGCTTTTATAAAGATGGAAATAAGTAGAAGACAAACTGTCATCTCTTCAAATCTTACTTAGTCAAGCTTATAAGATATGCCGGATGCATATTGTCAAAAGTTACCGAACTAAGCCAGCTAGATTAATTACAATTGTCCCTGTTTCTCTCGTGAAACGCTGCCATTATCTGCCAATATCGACTCTATGCTTGAACTCTCACTCGGTTCGATTCCTCTATTCGAAGTTTCAGAACACGAGCTAATTCCGTCAAATCTTTATTTTCTTGCTTTAACCTCTTATTCTTTCTACCTTTATTTGCAAGCTTTTAATGCAGAACAGATATTCAATTGTTAAGTTGATCAACCTCATTTGCCCTCGCTAGTAATCTCCAAGATATGGTCGTAACAGAGGCAGCATATTGAACATTGAGAGTTCTTGATGCTGCAACAACCTCAGAATCAGTCCTACCAGAAAAATGCATCTCTGTTTCTATCATGGTGTTGACAACCTCAGGAGATAAAATGACTGGTTGAGACGGTTCCTGATTCAAATCCGGAATATTATTAGACGAAATTTTTTTCGTCATTCTATCGTTTTGGATAAACATATACTTGATCAATGAGCAATGTGAGATTTGTTTTAACATTCGGTGGGTGAAAATGGTCATTTAAACAGAAACCGAAAACTATCAAATCTCTACGTATTTTATTTGTCAATAACATCAAGCGGATTTGAATCTCCTTCCGCACTGAATTGCCAGAGCTAGACCTCCAACCTTTGCAGGTTTTGTCGGACACGCGTGGCTCCACACCGAATTCTCTACAGTCTCTACTAACACACCGTTTTATTTGTCTATTGGTTATTGTAGGAAGATGTCTTATTGAGCTAATTATGATTTCCTTTTAATAATGCCAAAAGGGGGAGAAGTTTTAGACGTAAATATGTAGTTTTAACTCTGTTATATATGCTGAAATTATGTTTATCTATTACTTGAAAAACTAATGCATATTCTCAGGGGGAGCTTAAGCATTACTGCAAGTTTCAAAATTCTACTAAGTATTTGTCATCATCAAAAAGGGGGAGATTGTTGAATCCAATGTTTCAAATTTCGTATCTACGTTTAGATTTTGATGATAACAAATAAATTCAAGTCTCAAGCTCAAATTATTTACACAATGGAGTGAAGCGCAGCTCAAGCATAAAAAAACAAGTCTACAAATGAAACTCATAGATTATTTTTGTACATCTCTTGATATAATTCAAAATTGGATTAAGACTCTAAATTACTCTTTTTTATCATAAAACATCAAATTATTTTTTTCACATATGCAAGACATCTTTAAATGTCTTAGTTTTGAAAATTATGTTTTTCACGTGTGCATAACATTATCAAACAATATAATTTTGAAAATTATATTTTTTTTATATAAAAATTTGAATTTGTAAGATAATTGATTATTATATTTGACATGTGCATATTTTGTTTGAAAGTCTTGAAGGGTAGTTGTGTGTTTTTTTTTGACAAATGCAAAAAATAGATGATTTTGTTTGAAAATCTTAAAGGGTGGTTGTGTGTTTTTTTGACATATGCAAAAAGAAGATGATTTTGTTTGAAAAATAAATGATGCTCATTCTGTCATGTATGAAAAGCAAAAGATTAGGTTTGATTTTTTTTAAAAATGAATAGAGTTGTTTTTGACAAATGCAAAAAGGAAACGCTTTTATTTGAATTTTCTGAAAAGTGAATAGTACTCTTATTTGACATGTGAATCTTTTCAAATTTGAAATTGAAGACTCATTTGCCTATAAATAGCTTACTTGAGTTTTGCAAAAATCACAACAAGAGCTTACACATCTATTGCTAAGTTTTGTATCATTCTTTCAAAACTCTCATTCTCTCTTTTTTAAAGTTTTGAGCCTTAATTCTTGTTCTTTTTTAGAGAGATATAGGTTGCGTTGTATTGTTTCTATCTCACTCATTGAGGAGTGTACTTTGATAGTCTACCCACTATCAACTCTTGTATCAGTAAGAGGGTGAGTATAACCCTTGTGTGTGTAGAAGGTGTTCTATACAAGGAATAGTTGAATCACCAAGTGTGAGGTGATTGGAAGTGTAGAGGGTGTTTTACACGGATTCTTTGGAGCGGTGCTGCTCAAATGTGTAATAGGTTTCTATCTCCACCTAAAGGAGATTGACTAGTGAATTTGGGATCCTCAAGGGGTAGCTTGAGGCGAGGACGTAGGCAATGAGGCTGAACCTCGTAAAAATACTGAGTTTGCTTTTTCTTACCCTACTTTTTACATTTCTTGCTGCTTTATATTCTATTTATATTTTATATTGTGTATTTGATTTATAAGTGTTAATTTTTATAATATAACCCAATTCACCCCCCTCTTATGTTAATCATCTGGGCAACAGTCTTTATAAAACTTAAAGAGAGTCAGCGGAAGCATTTGCTTAAAATAAAATGTTGAAATCTCATGTGTTTACAAAAAAATAATAAAAAATATTTTATTCACTAAAGACAATAAATTAAATTTAATATACTGTCTAGATCTCTGCATTGCCTCTTTGAGTCAAATCCTGCCAACTGTGTATCCTCATCACCTATGATGGTTTTTAAAAGAAAATAAAGAAATAGAGAAATAAAAATAAAATGAGTCGAATACTTAATAAATAACACATCATACGGTAAAAGTAATACTCATCGGTTCTCTCAAAACATGCATACTCATAGATACATATATAATAACGTGAACATGAATTTTTCATAAATACTGAAAATGTACTTTTTCATAAATATTGAAAACATGAGTTTTTCATAAATCATGAGCTTTTCGTAAAACATAAACATGAAATTGAGCTTATCTTATCATATCATATCGTTTCGTACTATAGGCCATTACTCACTGTTGACCCCCGTGAGTTAGGGTTAGCGAATCTAAAAAGGATTCTGATTCCGCCTGTAGCCGCGGGTTGTGGAATCCATACATAAGGAAAACATACTGGGTGCACTACTAGTATGTATGACCTGGCAATGCAATATGCCCATATATAGGTACCGACTTTATATCATACATAGGCCGCTTACATATCTTATCATACTTGCATACTTATCATAACGTAGATTTCAAAAGAAATCGTATACTTTTGTAACATGTCATGATGCATGCATCCTCACATAAATTCATGATCTTTCATAAATAATTTTATGCACATAAAATCATGACTTTTTATAAATAACTTTAATACATAAAATCATGATATTTCTTTAATATCTTAATATAATAACTTTCGTAAATCATGCATGACCTTTCATAATTTTCATGACTTGGGTACATAAAATGGGTTTCCAAATGATGGCCATACATACATAATTGTTTTTATAAAACATGTTTACTGTACATGCGTGAAAAGTATGATCATGCTACTTCCCTCTTAGTGCTGATTCCTGATTTTCTGTGTCGTAACTTGTAACCTATACGAAGCACTAATCATTACTAAATCTCTAAAAAACGTGTCGTGACAGTCTAAATAATTAAAATAATCCGTAGAAATAATTAAATGGTAGACTAAAATTATACTTCAAAAATACTTTAAAAACTCTAATACTTTGTAAAAAGTAAATGTTTTGGGCTTATACTAATTTTAGAAGACACGTCCAATTGAAATAAAAAATATAAGCCCAATTTAAAAACACCGAACCAAATTAGAGACAATATGAAGGAAATTCTTAAGGAAGGTCCAAGTCCATTTTAACAGTAATCTCGTGAATAAGAATTTAGGGCAACGCAAATCTGCCATATGCACTAAGGCAAGGATGCATTTATAGGGTTAAGGAGAGGCTTGGTGAGAACAGGGGAGACTCACCGAAAAAGGGAAGATGTGACGGTGGCTCTGGGCTTCATCGGAGGAGGCTGGCAACGTCATTGGGCTTTTCCAGCGATGGTGGTGCAAAGGAGGTGAAGGAGAGTTCGAGAGAGAGAAGGAGAAACCGAGACTGAGATGGAGAGGGAGATTCCGTCGAGGCTCACCGGAAGGGAGTGGGTTCGGTGGAAAAGGATGGCCGGAAGTTTTTGGGCAGCGATGAGTGTGCTCTGACGCCTTGGGGTGGCTGTTGGGGATGCTCTGTTTTGGGAGGCCGAAACAAAGGTTTGTTTGTGGTATACGGGCGGTTCAAGGCAGCTTTATTGGCGGTCCAAGCTGTGCTCCGACGTCGTCGCGTGGTCTAAGGTGGCTGGGAAAATCTGGGTTTGTTTGTCTCGGTTTACTAGGAGAAACAGGCGAGGGCCTCTCCGAGAGGTGCTCGGGATGGTGGAGGAAACCTGATCGGTGGTTTCTATGCGGGTAGAGGTGGTGTTTCCGGCGTCCTAGGCTGGCTGGTTGAAGTGCTTACAGTGGAGGTCTTGGCTTGGGAGTTTTTACGTGGAGATGGAGGCTGGTTGCTGCCGTGTGAAGTGTTAGACTTGTGCATGCATGTATTTATAGATGACTAAGTGACCCTAAAACAGGACGTGCATGCATGGGGAAGGAGGTTACGTGTTTTACTCTGGAGTTTGAAATTGATCATGAGATGGGTTTGAAATTCAAGTACATTCGAAATTGGTTTTCCTTTGTTCAAATTGAAATCCTAAGAGATAATAAGGTATATGGAAGAGTTGATAAGGAAAAAAAAAATTAAATCTAAACCTTATCATATAAACATATTTTAAAATAATAATAATAATAATAATAATAATAATAATAATAGTATTTTAAAATAAATTCAAATTTTGGGTCGGGATGTTACATTTTTCTTCCGAATGCAAAAAAATATAATTAAAAATTTTTTTTCACATAATGATTTAAAAATATTTTTTAATATTATTGTAATTTTTTTTTAAAAATATCTAAAAATATAAAATGAATGAAAAAAATTCTAAGAAAATGAAAAAAAAAAAAAATATGAGAGTGTTCGGTACATATCCTTCGGGATATGTAACAGCACTCATATAAATAGAGACGCACGGCTTTGCCTCGCGTGCGTGTGATCGTGTTAGCCTCGTGTACGTCGGCGAGTTCCGGATCCAAAATAATACAACGACATGCAAAGTCACTTCCCTCTTCCACTACCTCCTCCCGAAAACGCGACGTTTCTCTTACAATCTCTTTCGTCTATCGGCTCACTCTGTCTCTGTCGGTGATTCTAGCTCATGATTGTCGGGGCTTCAAGCTTCAAGGTTTGTGATGACTCGTCTCTTTTGTCATAGTCATTTGCATTGCGCGTCTTTTGTCTTTTTTGGAGCGGAATGACAATCAGAGCAGGGTTCGGTGTTTGAAGCTCTGAACATGCGGGCTAATAATTTTATTTTTTGATTTAAAAAAAAAGGGTGTGTTAAGGGACTATCAATTCAAGGGTGGCTTTGTTCTCTCTCATGTATGTATAAATTATTTATGAGCTTGGTTTTGCAGTATAATATATCAGGATCAATGACAGTGTCAGTTATTTCTTATTAGATCTTATAATGTAATAGGTCAGAATATATTTTTTCTACTCTCTCCTGTATTTTGGAAGAAACCTCATTTTCTGGGGAGATCGAGGATTGGCTTTTTTGGATCATGCTTGAATTATTGAGAAAGTTTTGGAGTAGACTTTTTGTTCTTGCCTTCTTTGGTGGTTTGTATGGATGGGTAATCAATGCAATGTGAAGCTTTGGTTTTTGGGTTATGGGTTTTATAATTGATATCTGAATTGTACCTCTGTAACCCTTTAGAGGATTCTGGTATGTTTCCATTTTTTTAGTCGTCAAATTAACAGAGGAGCTCTCTTCTAGATTCATGCATGCGCGTGCGCACATAAAAACTCATTTCACACTGGTATGATCTAAGATGTTAGCGTTTAAAGAAGATTTTGTAAGTGCTTGATTTCATGTTATGGTAGAGTTTGCTGGATCGCGTGTGGCTTCTGATCAAACTTTTTTTTTTTGGCTAAGTAGTGGCTTCTGATAAAACTTGAGCTAGAGTTCAAGGAAATAATATTTTGAATTTCAACCTATCAAAAATACATATTGATACAAAAGTGCGAATCGTGATTGTGATCAGTTCTATAGTAGTCTCTTCTGTATATGCTTGGACTTCAGTTTGTTCTGAGAACTAAATAGAAGCCTTGGTTGGCTTTGACGCCATTACAATCATGGAAATGGCTATTGAGAAAACAGAATGTCTTCTTTGATGGGCTAGGTGTTTTTTTGTTTTTTATTATCTTTTTATTCAGTTTTATAGTTGTAAATGATAAAAGTTTGGGAGAAAGACATTAATACTAAATTGTACCTGTACCATATACTATAACGATATTTTTAGAGCTTCTAATTGTATGATACTGGTGTAGGGAAAATGTGGATTCAAGATGAGACAGATGCTGTTTATGGGACTTGTGTGTGCAGTTACACTGTTAGTTGTGTACAGAATCACAAATTATCAGTATCAGCAGACAGAGGTACAACAATCCTAACAATTCTTCAGATATTGTTTGTCATCTTTGACAAGGATCAATTTGGCAGACACAATATCTTGTTGGTGGCCATCTCCTGATCAAATTCACCTTGTTCAAAACCATTCTACCCGAAGAATTCCCATAATTTGCATTCCTGCAATTGATCGGTTAATTAAAAGAATATTATTTATTTGGGTTAGAATTTGCCCAGAATATCCAATTTTTACAATCCATGATTGTGTCTAGATATCTTTGGTTGCTAGTTTTGCCATACATAACATCTTTTGGTCAGTAGGTTACCATAACGCGTTACGCAGCTGCATACTTATATTTGATTTTTGTCTAGCTCTTTTTGACTTAAAGATATTTCTTGAGCTAACCATTTATTATTGCTGTGGTAATTTGGCTCGTATCAGATGGACAAGGAATTGCATCGTTTCGACACTATAAAGGTAATTACTATAGTGTAATCATGTATCTTCTCAAGGTCAGTTTCATTTCATTGCTTTGTAGATCCTGGAAGATCTTGTAATTACATCTAATCATTTAAATTTCCAAGCTGAATTAGTACTTGCATGGGGGATGATCATTAGGAATATGTGTGCACGATTTTCGTTATCATTCTAAGTTGCTTCTGATGTTCTCTTATAGGAATCTCATTTGGGATCCAGATATTTGTTGGATGGTTTGCCTAGTGGTATAATGCAAGCTAGGTCGGATTTGGAGCTAAAGCCGCTGTGGTCAAGTAGTAGTTCACGGTCCAATGTTAGAGATTCTGATCCTCAAGTAATTGGATTCTGGTCTTTAAAGTCTTTCAAATATGGCACTTACTTTCCTGGCTGTAGAAAAACTCTTAGATGATTTTTATACTGATTCACTTGTTCTTCTAAAACTTTCTGTTGTGGGAATTTTGTTGTTGATGTAGCCAAATCTATTAATCATTCTTATGACATGTGAGTATTGAATACCAGGGCAATGGTTTTAGCAATCATAATTTACTCGCAATGCCAGTTGGTATCAAGCAAAAGCAGAATGTGGATGCTATTGTTCAAAAGGTAATCCAATTTTATTCTTTTTAATAATTAAAAGGCTATCAAGTGAAATCTTTACCTAATTTCATTTAATTCAGTTTCTTCCAGAGAATTTTTCGATTATTTTATTCCATTATGATGGCAATATGGATGCGTGGGGGGATCTCGACTGGAGTAACAAGGCCATACACATAGTTTCTCATAACCAAACAAAGTGGTAAGATTTGACCATCAATGATTGGAAGTTTATCATAATACTTTAGATTAGTTATTATTTGAGATTGCTATCTTCTTGTGGAAGAGTGCCTCTTAATATATTTTTTTTAAGTGTATTGTGATTCATGATTTTTTTGTATCTTATTAGGTGTATTGAGTGCCTACTGTTTGATCTACTTCCCCTATTTTTATAAGGTACACTTTATTAGTGATAAGAATGCTCTGCCCGAGTTTACATGGTGTATAATTCAAAAACGCCAGTAAGAAAATAAGAAAAGAGAAATGAAATCCTGGAGTTGAAAAAGAAAAACCAAGATAAGCACACATCCAATGATAAAAGTGTTTTAGAAAAGCAATCCTTAAGGTCCACTCCAATGATAAAAGTGTTTAATTTTAGATGTTTTGAGGAGCCAAACATTACTGAAATCATAAAATCCGTGGGTGGGACTTGAAACAATGAATGTCTTAGGTTGGTTATGATAGCAATGCAGGACTTCAGCACAAGGTTTTGTATGGTTTGCTGCAACCCTCAGTCTATATATCTGGGACCAGCTTTGAAAGAGAAAATGCATTACGAAACCAAGTTTTGATTTCGTTTTTTGTTATTTGTAATTTTTTTAATCAGAGTCTCTATTCCGTGACTTCAATAGTCAAAGAATATCTGAGTTCTGGATATCGAACTTAGATTTTCATTTGGATATGAATAGGACATTGGTTCCAGGGAGTAGTCAAATTGCAAATTCTACTTTACCGTTATTCAATTCCATGTTAACCTTATTTGTTGAATGTATTGGCTTTCCTTAATTTTCCCCCCTCTTCACAGGTGGTTTGCAAAACGTTTTCTACATCCTGATGTGGTTTCTATTTATGATTATATATTTCTTTGGGATGAAGATTTGGGGGTCAAGCATTTTAACCCTGGAAGGTACTCTTAACAGGCTTGTGAGACATCTTTACCTGTCGACTGTAAAGATGGTCATCTTGGTTGTTGTGGACTTGAATATAAATGCTTAAAGAAAGTAAAGATCTTGGTGGTGTAGAACTTTCAATTTCTTTTAAAAAATTAGAAGAGTTGAGGCAATGTGGATCATATTATCACAGTATCTTGGCATTTTTGAACAATAGTCTATTTGATGATCTATAGTTAAAGCTATTGCTGTGGATTGTCTAGACTTTCCTTTGATCTTTTTACTTCCAGTTCCTGTCTTATATTATTGTTAACTATGATAGATATCTTCTACATTCTCCTATTAAGAAAAGATATATTCTACATCCTGTTTCAATTAAAAAATTTAGTATCTATTTATATTAACAAAAAAATTAGTATCTGATTATGTTAAGACACAGTCTGATTATTGTTTCATTGCAGTTTCTCTTACTAAAGCAATTCAACATTGGACAATGTTTTGGGGAGTGATTTTGTCTAAAGAGAAAAGATATTGGCAACCGTGAATTGTGCAACTGCCACGTAACCACCTTGAAAAAAGTGAATAAAATATGGAATCCACATTAAAAAAATTAATTTTTTAATAGTGGACCCCCCTCTTTTCCAAAGCGATTACACGGCGTTTATGTACCTCGCGATTATACGTAGAATTACTCTTATCTAAAATGTTACTTAGTATTTGAATAGTGGAAGGGGTTTATTTGTGCAATCATGGTTTCTAGTTGTGATCTATGAGTTTTTGTCGATTTTATTGGGAGGCTCATATAATCACCACAGAGAACATGTTGTTTTGGATTATTTTTTTTACAGGTACCTGGATATTGCGAAAAGAGAAGGACTCGAGATATCTCAGCCAGCTTTGGACCCAAATTCAACAGATATACATCATAGAATTACCGTTCGTGCCAGGAAAAAGAAGTTTCATAGGTAAATGAGGTGCTTTTATGAGAACTGTATATGGGAAACATTTCATTCTGATCCTTCAAAGCTTATATTATATTATATTATTTACGTCATACAGGAGAGTCTATGACCGTAGAGGTAGTGTGAAGTGTTCTGATTCAAGTGAGGGGCCGCCATGCACTGGGTAAGTTATCATACTGGTGTACTTGGTATTGAATACTATCTTTTCTATTGTTACTTATTTGGGAACTTGTAAGTTCTCTTTCGATTCTCTTTTCCATAACTGAAGAAGTAAGATGAAGGGTGATTATCAAGAATAGTTTGTTTGATGAGTTTTTATTAATGACAAAAAAAGGTGTTTGTTACCTGAGGTCGTATACTGAGAAACACTTACTAAGAAAACGTAAAAGAGTAATAAAATCCTGAAAACCCGAAATAGAATAAACAAAATGGGTGACTATCCAGTAATAAAGTGTCTGAAACCGTTCTAGAGATCCCCCTTAGTCTTTTCTTGTCCTCAAAACTATGATTGTTTCTCTCTCGACAGATAAACTGCAACAAACAACTTGGGATCATCTTTCACAATCCTTCACTTTGAAGACAACTAAGCCTCCATTTCCGACAAGCCAACAAATCCACCGGCAAGGCATGACCCAATCTAAGCCAAACACACTGAAAGTGCAATTCAAAGAGTAGCGGCCACCGCAAAATGCCAAAATAGATGTTCACTTGTTTCTCCACTTCTCCTACATGGCTACATATACAACACCAATCCATCACATTAAAACTTTTCTTCTTTGGTTTATCCAAAGGATGGGCCTTCCTTTTATCAGTTGTCCAAGCAAACAGAAAACTCTTGTAGGTGCCTTGTTTTGCCACATTTTCTTCCAAGGAAATGGAATGGTACCACTTTGAGATAATATATTATAAATGATTTTACTACAAACACCCTGCAACTGGAGGGAGCCCCACATAAGCTTGTCCTTATAACCCCTTCTCAACTGAACATATTACAACAAATTTAAAAACAAAGTAAGGATCTCCACCTTCCAATTGTATTCCGCTTTGAGGAAATCCAAATCCCACTGCGGAGCATCGCTAGAAAACTGTAAATGGTCTGGCTACTGAGGTATCTTTTAGTGAGCAATGCTGAACAAAGCCGGGAAAGTTGCCTTGAGAGACTGATCCCCACATCACATATCATGGAAGAGTTCTTACTTTCAAACCATTTCCTCTGCAAATGTAGGAAAACCAGCAAATTCCTGTCAGCCTCTACTTATTTATTCCCAAGATCAACATATGGCCCATCAAACTCATTACACCTCAAGAACTCCCATATTTATATCGACCATTGTTCTCCAAAAATTCTCCATCTAATATGCATAGTGCCATAAGCATTTCCCCAAGAGAGTTTGATTGAGTTGCATCAAATTACAAAACCCCCAAACCTCCCATAGAGACTGGAGATCACGCTTTATACCATTTGATCAAATGGAATCTAAATTCCTCCCCTACAGCCGCTGCTGAAAGTCCCTTTGTAGTTTTTCCAACCGATTTGCTAGATTGACAGTGGTCTTAATCAAAGTGGTCTTACCACTCTTCAGTAGATACATTCACTTCCATATGGTCAAACACCGAGCCATCTCCTCAAGGATCCCATCAAATAAACTTTGTCAGATTTTCCTCACAGTTGATTGATTTGACACAGAACTACAAACTGAGAACATAATAGACAAACCAGATTACCAGCAGTAAGAATCAAGAGTAAAGAACTAATCGCACCATGGTTGGGGAAAGAGAAAAGATAGATCACATTTGATGGCATCATTAGTATCTTCCTTCCTTAGCATAAACTTCTGTAAAATTGAGCTGAGAATAAACAGAAGGGGCTGCTGCGTCTTGGAAAACAGAAGGGGCTCTTTTTAAGAATATTGAACCAACTGCTGGATATCTTCTGTTTGGTTTAATGAGGGAGAAGAACTATTATGGTTGTCTACATTTACATGTAGATTTGTTGAAGGCATGGCTCCAGTGTTTTCAAGATCTGCTTGGCATTGCACATGGCATCTTATACAGGTAGGCATATATACGTGTTCTAAGCAGAAATACTATTACTTAACATCTTTGACAAATTAGTCAGCATATACAGGCTCAAGTTTCGGCTTTTTTGTCGTGTACTAATAATGACACCTTTCACTTTACATTTAAACTAAAATCTTATCCAGACAGTTAAATCCACCATCTTTGATCTAGGCAAGATATGATCGCAGATCTTTCGCACAAACCAAGAGGTTTTTCCAACTAAACCAGCTAGCATCTTCAGCATGTATAAACAATTTAATCCAATAACTAGATTTGGTTTAGAAGTATCCAGTGTTTTAGTATTTTTTATCCAGTGTTTTAGTATTTTTTATCATTATTAATTTGAATTCTTGTAATACCATGGATTGTATATAGGAAGGCGATGAATGGGATCCCTTATTACTTGGCAGGGAAAAGTTCAACATAATTTCAAGGAGCTCCAATTGTAACATTGACTAATCCTTTCGGAGATCATCTATGTTAATTGGCAGTTTTGGTTGAAACTCAATTGTCTTACATTTTGTTTTGTTGTGATGGTTGTTTTTTTCTTTTTCTTTTTTTTTGCTTTAGGTTTTTATCTGCTGTTGTATTTTATTTCAATTAATCTTCTTCATTTTGCTTTTGCTTTTTGGAGTGCTCATCTTTATATAGTATTTCAGTTGCACTATTAGAGCAAGTACTGGTATGTTTACCCATACTTCTAATAACTTTGTCACACAGTTGTTTTCCTTTTTGTCCAGAATGATCTTGTCCATGGATGGGGAATGGATATGAAACTTGGCTATTGTGCACAGGTGAGATTAACTTACATATTTTCGTGTTTAAGACCTCCGATGTAAGTTTAAGACCTCCGATGTTGAGAAATTTCTCAACTAATTTTCCTCATCTCTAATTATGAACCAACTACCTGTCTCAAGCAAGCTAATACTAAAGGTTGACAAGTCAGCAGAGAGCATATTTGGCATCTTAATCTTTGTTTCATTGCTAGTAATTTCTAATTTTCAGTTACCTGCTTAATATTTAATTCGAGGAACAAATATCCCTTTTTCTTCTATTTATCTAAATCTCCATCTTTCCTATATTTCTTGTATTTACCTGCTATAAATCCTGACAATGATAACTATATAGTAAAAGTTGAAATCAGATGGTTAGAACCCTCCAAAAAAAAAAACTTGAGATTGTTCAGTAATGAGCTTGGTGTTAGCAACAGCATACGAATGCGTGCTATCCTTTTAGTCTTCTTAACTACTAGATGGCGAACAATAAAAGTGTGCATATAGTTACAGTATTGCTTTATGAAAGCACCAGAGTCACCCCTTCCCTGTCTATTATAGGTTTGAGTTGATAATCATATCTCTGTTTTTCTAAAATCATCCAAATGGTAAATGCATAGAGATTTACTTATATCCCACATTAGATCAAGGTAGAACTGGAATTTGGATGTAAAAGAGCTGTCAACTTCTAAGTCTTCGTTTTGGACATGTGGTTGCTTGAAAGTATTTTACCTATAAAAATATTATTTAAAGTTTATGAATATATATTATCTGACTATTTAATTAGAAGCGACAAATAATTGGTGTCAGTCTATTTTACATATATGCTTTAGGACCTGATTTATTTTCTTTCTCCTTCACCCTCTCTAGTACATTAAAATGTCACTGCTCAACATGTAGCATTAGAAGGTTTTTTTTTTTTTATCTATAATATGGTGATTTACAGGGGAACCGCAGTTGGAATGTGGGAGTAATTGATAGTGAATACATTGTTCATAAAGGCATACAAACATTGGGTGGAAGTCGACTGCCTACAAAAAAGGTTATTTGCTTTGTCTTTCTCATCGTTTAAACTTATATTGGATTTAATGCTTTACTTTTTTAGTTTGCAATCTCTGAAAAGACATAATTGTGTGGATCTTTGTCATTAATATTGTTTATGTAGCCTTAGTGTGTTTTATGAACGGGTTGTAAACATTTAGGAAATGTAATTAATCATTATTATGCATCTACCTTTTTATGTGTTCCATGTGTCCTCTCTTCAACATGATACTTTTCACCTACGTTTGGTGGGAGATTTGAATACGGATATTGGAGCTGGTGTACAAATTTACACAGCGGTGGCAAAAGTCTTTGGGCCACTCTTTTCTCCCTCTCTTCCCCCGGGAAAATTTAAATTCTTTTTACTTCTACATAATAATTTGTGATCCGTTTAGTTTCTCACCAGGGTCTGCATATTACTTGTCTACTTGTGGCCTTCACAAACCTTTTCTCACTCCACCTTTCCATCTAGTTAGTCCACCATATGCGTGTACTGTGTTAGTCCAAAATAATAAATAAATACAAGTTATTTGGTGGATGATCCTAATGACACTCCTCCACTTTTTGCTTCTCTAATTCCACACTTTAAGTGTGATATATAAATACAAAGTTGAGTGCCAATGGGGCTCTCCTGAACTGTGATTCCTTTTATTATCTCCACGATACGTTATTATTTTCCTAATATCTGGTGAAGAATTATTTTACGATCAATCAAATTAAGTTTGTTTTTACAATATATTATGTGTAAAATGTGAAGTGTTACAAGTTAAAAGTGAAGCAAGTTTAGCACAAATCTAATTAAGGTTGGCTCTAAGAGGAGTAACAGTTGAGGAATGGCACGTCCCTCCACTTTGAATTAACGAAGTATCAGATTCAAAATCTGGAGTGGAAGAGGCTAAAATGGAGCGTCAATAGCACCACCCACCTAATAGCTTGTCACCAGCCATTACAAGGATAACAATGTATTCACAGAGATACCAAATGTCAAAACGATAATACATGGGAGTTAACCTCATTTCTCATTATGATGTTAATGAGACAGCATGTATGTCGAGTCAGATCACTTGGATAGGCTCTGTCACTTATTTTCCTGGTATATAGAAGTAGTGATGTTTTTTTTTTTGTAAATTCTAGTAGTTTTGGCGATCACGTAAGTTTGCTTGTCTTAAAACTATGGTGATGCGAGCCTTCGAAGTCTGTCCTGTACAAGATGCATTTTTATGATGGCACATGTACAAGTGGATATTAGACTAATTCTGTTAGTAATTTTAAACAATAAGTGAAATTATAATGATGGCATGATTTTCACATGAACTTGGTAATTTGTACATATCAATTTGTTTAGAATAATCGAATGGGTTTTGGTGTTAAAAAGGATGTCATATGTGTCACTGTAACTGTTGTGCTCGTCAAATTTTCCCTGCATGCTTAGATTTAGACTTTTTGGGGCCAGACGACCATATATTTAGACTTAAATTTCACCATTTTGTGCTAATCTTCCTTCTTGATTTTCAGAGACATGGTGCTTCAGCTTTTGATATGCGAACCAAGGTGAGATGGCAAAACTCTTGTCTACTTTTATCTCTAGACTGAGAATTCATTTGTTTAATCCATTTTATTGACCACAAATTGCGCATCTGACTCGATGATGTACCTGGGTTTGCAGTGATGATAATAGAAATAATTTACTTCATAGATATCCGAGGCATAGTCTGGACTAGGATCCATTTGCATAAATAATGTGATTGGATCGGTTATTAGATTTTTTTTTTTTTACTTGTGTTTTTATTACTATTATCATAAGGCAATTTCGTCAATTGCCAGTCATGAATGAGGAGAGTGATATGGGACATACGGTTTCGCTTTTAACACATTCGAACCATGATGATTTAGTGCATATTTGGAATTGTTGTGAAAAATATAATTTCTAATTTTAGGACTTATAAATCATAACTTAAATAATAAGCTCTACGTTTCAAAAACTATTTACTGATTGATAAACATATATCTAAAATGCTTTTAAATTAGTTACAGTAATTTTTTCAAAATATCCAGTTATTTGTAAGAATGTTTTGATAAAAATTTTAATTTGGTACTTTTAAAAATAAGTTGATTTTTTAAAAATAAGTTGATTTTCAACTTTTTTTTTAACCGACTAAATTATTTTTTATAAAGTTATCAAATATGTTATTTTTTTTTTAAATAATTTTAACTACTTAAAGGCAATTTTTAACCTTTTAAACCCAATCTCAAATAAACCCTTAAGCAGTTATTGCAATTCATGTGTGATATTTGCTCTTGACATCACTTGGATTATCGAAACATTGTCTTCAACCGAAACATCAATTTTATTCTAGTAGGCTGCTTGCTCTTTTAGACTTTAGAGAGAGAGAGAGAGAGAGAGAGAGAGAGAGAGAAGGAGATCTCCTGCTGAAGCCCAATAAGTATTTCATGTTCAGATTTTATTGGCTACATATGGCATTAGGCAGCGTTTTTTTTATGCAATAATTTGATGAACTTATTGTTTTTTGCATTCATGATGGATTAAGCAGATTAGGAGGCAATCAACGTGGGAACTTAAAGTATTTAAAGAGCGTTGGAATCAAGCCGTTGAGGAAGACAAGAACTGGGTTGATCCACTAAAGAGATATAAAATACCAAGAAAAAGAAAAAGCGACACTCTCGTCTAAATTCTTCATAATTTAGTTGGTGTAGCGGTTACTGAATTCTCATATTTATTCATTATTTGAACAACCACAGTATATGTTCTTAGAATCCAGTTCTGTCTTCTATATCTACTAATCCTTTTGATGTAGTTAATAATAAACCAATAGATAAGATTATTGACTCAAATGGAGGAAGGTGGTTCTAGGGCTGGGCATGGTTCTTGGATATCTACCTCTCTGGCGGCTTGCCTATCTAATGAAAGTCGTAAAAACCTAATTTTATTTAGTTTTTTCATTTCCTCTTCTTGCCAACAGAGAGCGGCCATTGGATTCAAGAACTAACCAAAATCAATGAAGAACCTGTTGGCCAACGACAGAAAAAGCTAAGAATCGACGTCGGACGGTTCGGTCCTAGTTTGACCCTGGTTCGAACCGCTGAACCGGCCAATGGTTTATACGTTATATCTTTATACATATATATATATATATATATATAATGCTATCAAACGAAAATTCTTATTTTAACAGAAAATATCAAATGGAATTTTTTGTTTTAACAGAAATTGTTAACGCAGTTAAATTCAATCCAGTCGGACATTTGATTCACAAATCGTAAGAAAATTTATGAAGAAGTAAATATTTATTTAAAATTAGGTGAAAGCAACGTTTGAATAAAAATAAGAATTGATTAGTTTATTTATGCAATTATTTTTAAGAATTGATATTTGTTTTATTAAAAATAAATTTTGATTAATAATATAATGTTTTTAGATGAATACTTTAAACCCAGCAAAATCTTAGTACAACAACAACAATATCAATACAATCTGAACAAAAGTTTATTTTTGATTTTAGGATTTAGAGAATACCTTCAACTAGAGAAAATATTTGCTTGTGATTCTGAACAATGGTGTGTGTAAATGGCCTAGATTATCACCATTCATTCTTTCTTTACTTTGTTCATCTTCTCTTATGTATTCTCCGAAAACAATGGCACTCTTAATGTGTAATTGTTAATTTAATGTGTATTTCTGGAAATAAGAACGAGCATGCATAGCAGATGGATGGATACAAATTAATGAAGTCTGTATTGTACTTAGAAGTTTTTTAAATGCATATTTGAATGATCAAATGCAATAAAGCTATTGAACGGACGTAAAGCCGGGCAATAGAATTAAATATTTGAACGATCAATGCGAATGGAGGTATTAAACATTAAAGGGACCTTTTATTAAGAATTGGAATTGAGATAATTTTATGAAGGGATAATAACTAATACCAAATGACACGTACACAATGTGCAAATTCTATTAATAAACGTTCCTGCTTATAATATTTATAATAAAATTAAAGGGACATTTTAGTAAAGTAGGGCAAAGGACGTGAAGAGAACATAAAAGCTTCTTTTAATTTTTATCAATCCAAATGCATATCTCAATTGAAATCGCATGAGATTAAAATATGTTCATTTTTTCAAATTATCAATCCAAATGGACTAAATAAATGCATTAATTTTTTATCCAGTTTTAAATATTTTTCAAGGTACATTATTTACAGTTAATCGAGTATTTTTAGAATTGATATTTGCTGCATTTTAAATTTAAATTTTCAAGCAAACGTGCTTTTCACTTTTAAATTTAAAATTATTTATTTATTTATTTATTTATTTATTACTTAATCATTACTAAACACATGAAACTAATATTATAACTTTTATGAACTTGAAAATAGAACACAAAAATCAATATAAATTTTTTTGAACAAATAAAAATTATATTTAAACAATTTTTTAATTTTATACTATTTTTATTCATTTTTTTCTCTCATTTTTTAAAACTCACTCAAATTTAAACCTATATTATTTTACTTCAATTCACAAAATTATAAAATATTCTAAATATTCAAACGAGCCCTCGAACGTCATAGGCCGCCGACAAGGTTTTATTTTTTTATTTTATGGTCTGCCCATGTCTGTGACCATGAAAACCGAGTATTGAAAATCTAGCAATCTGTATAAATATTAATGATAATAGAGACGGAGATCACTAAAACATGTTCCTCGTACGTAATCTTGTGTACATATGCCAAAAAAATAAAAAGAATTCAGTATCACAGCGACCGAACATCTAAATCACATATATCCTAAATTCCTAATGCCCAAAAATATCAGCGGCAAAATTTGCCTTTATGTTGCATTGGACTTTCTAATTCTAGAAGAAGAACATCATGACTCAGATTTAACGATTTTAGTTTTGGAAAAAGATCCGGATTTTAATATCGTGCGTTGTGACTGTGCAATAATTCAACCGCAGCAGCAACCACTCCTTTTCCCTCCATAGAAATGTCAAACCCTGGTTCCTCGATCTTTTTATTCAGAAGCTTACCGAGTTACCCACGCAATTTCTGCAAAAAACCCATACATATTCACTTCATCAAAGTCATGGAAAGAGAGAAATGATAGGGAACTTCATTTGAAGAGGAGGCATTCAAACAAAAAATCTCGAGAGACAAATCATGTATCCGAATTAACTCTAGAACACTCTTCGATGTAGAGAAATGAAGGGAACCACCAAGCATCTCAATGCCCTCCCCAGTTTTGCTAGGGATGAGATTACCACCGAAAAGAAGTAGAGCATAATATGATATATTTGTGCAATCCCGGACATAAATACCGGTCGTTTTCACTTTTTCACTGTAAACCATGTAAGGCAGAGGAAACTGATGAACCCCTGCATTGACAGATGCAGAATGAATGTCAACTTTCCCAACTTCTTTAGTGTAGAATGCCGTTCGCTTTCCTCTTCTTTTGCACTGCACTACGTCCGGGTAGAGTCCAGCACAAAGGATTGCACAGACCATCTCTAAATCATGGTTGTACTGATTGTAAGCTTGCACAAACACATGACAGCTATTAAATCCAGCAAATCCTTCTTAGGATTCAAATGCAGTATATTTCTCGAATCCTTTCGTCGGGAAGGAAAGAAAGCCGGACTTGAAGAACTTTGTTCAGATTGAAGAAGCACCAAAAGAGCCAATGAACCGGTCTCTGTACCGAGAACATCGTTGCGCCATCGTCCACCTTCGGTAGGGGTAGAGATCTCTCCTCTTTCTGTCTCCCCTCTCTCCTCGTGAAAGCAAATTAAAGAGACCTTTCGGTGAGGAAGACGAAGCGTGAAGTGAGAAAGAGAGAAAGCGAGAGATTGAGGAAGACGAACAGTGCGGAAGACGAACAGTGACTGTACTGTTAAACCAACAAATTTTTGTTAAAGATTTAACTGCGATGACTTTGAATTAGCTAAAAAAAATTTAAAAAAATATAAGTTTTGCATACAGTTTAAAATATTTTGATCATATTTAATTAATTGTGACAAAAAAAATCTATATAAAATAAATAAAAATATCTTTTTCTTCAAAAATAAATTATATCTTCAAAAATTCTTTCAAATTTAAAAAAACTTTTAAAAATATAATTTATTTTTAAAGAAGAAAGATATTTTTATTTTATTTATGTACTTTTTTTTATCACAATTAATCAAATATAATAAAAACTTTTTAAATTATCTGTAAAATTTATATTTTTTATAAAAAAATATTGGCTAATTCAATACCAGTAATCTTATATATATAAAGATTATGAAAATGTCAAAAAGACATGCAAGAATTGCATTGATGCAAACTCAGAAACAAGAAAATTAGGAAAAAAAATCCAAAGCGTTGGAGGGAGAAGAAGAGGAAAGAGACAGAGAATATTAACGAGGAAAAGAATAAGAGAACAAATATTTTGAAGTTTTCTGAAAGGGAGAAAGATAGAATTTTGTGAAATTACGTACAACAAACTCAGAAAATTCTCTTATTCTCTCTTCCTCAATCTTCCTATGCTTTAAGCTTATTGAAGGCGTCGCACATGTACCTCACCTCTCCTTTATGACCAGCTTTAACTCCATAAACGCTCAGCGCTTCTCCATTGCATGCGCAAAATCTTGAAAGAACTTAACCTGGTTCGTAGCGTACAAGTATAGAAATGGCTTCGTCCTTGGGTCCGAAACGAGTGTTTGGTCCGAAGCCAATGACCTCAATCCCTTCTGAAGATTCTGGAAATATATGTTGTGAGTTTTAAGTATCTATTTTAGTGTCGGCACTGGAGGAAGAATAAAGTAAAAGAGAGAAAAAAAAATTGATTTGCGTTGATTTGAATAAACTTTCGTCCTTAAATATTAGAGAGGGACACATGTAAGGTTATGATCAATCCATTCGAGCACTCTTTGTTTACACTCAGTGCACTCCCTTTACATAAATAATATTATAAAATATTGCGTATTATTATTGGTATGAGAAGAATACATTGAGTATTGACTACTCCCCAACACTCCCCACTAGCACTCAATCTATATCCTACACCAGCACACAATCTGACACTCTGAGAAAGTATGTTGATGCGTACTATATTTCAAAGTAATTATCAGTTTAGCAAAAGCATTTTATTGTTAATGAAAACTAAGCTTTGCGAAAATAATGATCAACCCTCTTGATCAGGCGGTATATATGTTCTGCGTGGGTGTGGTTTTGCTTCAAAACGGTAGGCTGTTCATTTCAAAAAAAAAAAAAAAAGTGGGCTGTTTTATGTTTTGCATTTATGTTATTTTATTTATTCTTTATTTCAATAGTAAAAGAAAGAAAAAATATGTTTGTGAAAGCACGTTTACAAAAATTTCAAGCACATTCAAATATATTTTTTATAAATAGATACTTTGTACTTTTTTTTTAAAGTACCAGCCTATTTACAAACCTTTTTTTTCAATTTTAGTAATTGTAATGTATAAGTACTGTTGAGGACGTGTCTCGCTGGCCTTCTGTTTTCGTTACCTGTAGGAAGAACTAAGAAAAGTCGGCAATTTTCCACCTAGGAAAACTCCGATGCTTAAGTTAATAACCACGTATTTATGGAGAATATTCATCTTTCTTTTATAATTGAGGTTTACCTGGTATATATAGGCCCCGGGACGGTATATATCCTGTGTAACATCTTCCATAATTATCGTGATCACGTATTTGTATGAGATACATTTTCGAGTTTGGCGAGATCACGTATATGCGTAAGATCCCGTGAAAGGTGGCAATAGATTGGTATGTATTTCGGACTCTGCAGGGTTGGGCCCACTATATATCTTTCCTTTCTTGTGGGCTTTTATCGTTGGTGGACTTTTGGGCCAAAACTGACCCTACAAGTACTACAAAATATTTATATATAGTTATAAATATACTATATATAAAGTTTTTATTGAAATTTTTAGAAATGTTAATTTAAATGATACAGATAGTTTAATTCTATTCATAAAAATTTATTTTTATTATATGATTAAATAATTTAATTCTTTAAAAATTATTTAAACGGATGTGATGTAGACTTCCTATATTTTTCAAAAGAAAAAACAAGAAACATTTGATTGAGAAACAAGAAACATCTTAAGAGGGATAAACAACATGTACATTTCCCATATATCTTAGACATGCTCACACCTAATGCCCAAAACAACAACCCAAATATATAATTATCCACCAAAAAATCATATTGCAAGTTCTATCCATGCAACTATTTTACTGTTTTAAGTAATATTTTTGTATTATAATATATGAAAGTAAGTAATAACTATCATCTATTTAACTATGATTACTCGTCAAATATTTGTTACAATTTTGCATTTTTCTCCTTCTATGTATTATATTATTGATTGATAAATGTAATTTTTACATGAATTTTATTATCCTTTTACTTATTAAATTTGTTAGTTTTCTTTTATCTCTTTTGAGTTTAGTTTATTTGATTTTATTTATTGTTTATGGTTTATTGTTTATTTATTTTTCATTATTTTTTCATTCAAGCTTCAAGTCTATCACATGGTTTCATTCATCTTTACTTTGGCTCCACTAATATTTATTGGTTGGCAGCACTATGGATTTTGGACTTTATCTTTGACCTTAAAAGACTTGGGCACGCAATTAAACTTGGATGAGGAATTAATTTCGGCAGCAATACACATACAAGAGCCACACATTTATGATTGGGACTTCATTTTAATTTAATTGGGCCGGCATTCACTAGGACGGAAACTCAAGTAGGGCACGGTATTTTCATTTGAATTTGGGCTGCCGCCATGCAACTCATCTCTTGGGCTTTGAATCCACTTAACAGCCGCATGATTCTTTCCAATTAAAAAGCATACCTGCACAGCTCATATAAATAGACAGATTAGAAAGAGAAGTGGGCAGAAGACTTGGGGAGACAAACGAGAGCTACGGCAGAGCGACTTGGGCGATTTCTTTCGAGTTTTTCGTATTTTTTTTATTGCTTTGATGTTAAATTTTTATATTAGATTGTTACTTAATTTCATTACGAACTAATTTATTTTTCTAGGGTTACAATGTAACCTAATTTTGATTATGTGAATTTTTCATAGTTGGATTAATTTAATAGTTTATTCTTATTGTTGAGTATTTCATTCTGAATTTAATACGTGTGAATGCTTGATCATCATTTACATGATTTAGGATTCAATTTGAGACTGAGAAGTGATAATTGTTCCAGCCTTTGTTTCAGATACCATAGGATATCGTAGGATAGAGATATCTATGGGCTTATGTAATTTTTATAGGATTTCGTTGTTCTTAATGAATTTTGACAGGTTCAAAATTGTCACAGAGATGTAGGAAATTTGCCTTTTGAGATATTTCGTTAATGCTTGAGAGAGATTAATGAATAAATTAGAAAAACCTGATTATCAATAATAGAAACAGATACTTTTAATTCAATGAGAAAAATTGCATAGGATTAATTATGGTAAATCGGAAACCCTAGATTCTTGCTTTCTTGATAAAACTTTCTTCTTTAATTTTGTTAGTTTACTGTTTTAGTTTAGTAATTAATTCCTTTTATTCGAGTTATCAGATAGATTTTAATTGAATACATTTCGATATTTAGTAGTAATTTTTCAATCCTTGTAGGACAATACTCTTACTCATCCACTTTATTACCTGTTACGATTCGTGCACTTGCGAAATCAACGAACAAGTTTTTGGCGCCGTTGCCGGGGATTTAGATAAAATTACTAATAATATCGAATACCACTTCAATTTTGATCTAATTTGATTTATTCTGTTTTATTTTCAGATTTGCTTAGTGCATGAGACGAAACAAGAGCTTGGAGCTACTACTTTTCGATCCCGAAATTGAGAAAACAACAAAAGGATTAAGGAAGAAGAAGCGAGAAGCTCAGAAACGTTAAGTCACTATGGCAGAAAATGAAAATCCTAGACGGGATACACGGGCATTGAGGGAATTTGCGCTACCACAGGTCACAGGGATTCATTCAGTTATCCGAAAACCTACTATTGAGGCCAACAACTTTAAGATTAAGCCGGCTATCTTGCAAATGATCCAAACATCGATTCAGTTCCATGGACTGCCGAATGATGACCCTAATGCCCATATTGCAAGTTTCTTGGAAATTTGTGATACTTTCAAGCACAATGGCGTTACTGATGATGCGATTTGTCGGCGCCCCCGCTTGCGCTTGGGATCGTACGCAAACCGAGACGTCGGGGATGAGCATCACAGGAAAGTTCACCCCTCGTCTTATCGTGTACATTTTTTTCAAGGCAATGAATAAAGGTTTTCGCAGCGGAAAATGTCAAACATTTCTAAGAGTACATCACATGACTCAACCTTTATTAATATCCCGAAATACTTCAATACTATTAATATAAACATAACGATCATTCATAATTGTTCATTCTTCCAAAACAACGGAAGCTCAAAATGTAAACTGTAAATACAAAAGTCAAGTAGACAACTTTCATTGCCCTCCCTTTCTAATCCAATGGCTCTTTCTTTATCCCTTTGATATCGGAACCATAAAGAAGATGGTCCAGATCCAAGGACGGCCCTACCTCACAACTCATACCGAAAGATGACTCATACAGGCATCCCAAGTGGAGAGAATCATCTATGCCAATGACCAAACAACACCCGGTAGGGCGTAGGTCCGCCAAAATATAAGTAGCTAAGGGTAGTGACTCCATCGCCCATCGGCCTAGTAAGCCAAGAGTCAATGGCTCGGATGAAACGAACTCAATCAGGCCCTTGGGGGTCGAGACGTCGTCCCTGGAATCATACTCGACTGGGTCGTCATCACCTACAACTACTTCTGCCATCCCAAAAAGAGGGGCGATAGTGGAGAGATAAAGAAGGGGTGAGATTTCAAGGGAAATCTCAGTAAGCACATTTATATCTCAACAAAAGCATTTCAAGCATACAGTTAAATGAATAACAAACAATCTTCTATGCATTATGCATTATGGGACTCATGACTATACTTATGCACATGCTCATGCTCATGCCATTTCTTTTCAACTCATTTTCTTTATTTCTTTCATGCGTTTGCTTGTAACCTCATAAAACAAAATGTTTGAACTTCTTTTCAAAATTCATCTTTTCACAAATGCTTTTCATTTTCTCTTATCTTAGGCGTCATTTATCATATCATCTCATATATAGCTCGAAAGCCCATCTTTTTCGTCATGACCTCTTGTTGGACACCTCACAGTTCCCCTATGCACCGTGTGTTCCTAATAGTTACCGTAGCACCCTGCAACCGTATCAAATCTAAATAGTTACGTTTCACGCCCTTTCGTGCTCTTCATCACTCAGCGAATGATCACTCACCGAGCAACTACAATCTTTCTGTATCGGTGAGGCAAAAGCCAACACCGTCTTGTATGCACCCACTGGCTTTAGGTGCGATCATGCTCTGGACACATTTTGGAGCCATATATGGTCTGCCGATGATTCTTTGTTGACCCAAGGGCTTTCACTCGACTTTAGATACTTTTGAGTGAACAGGGAATTCCACTGGGGCACTACCCCATCCTAGCCTTTGGGGTTCTGATAAAACTTCAACATTTTTTCTTTTATTTTAAAAATATATTTGACTTAAAACATGGTTTTCGTACTTCATGCATGAGACATAAGACTCATAACACTGAACTTGTGAAACGTGAGACGAACATGCGTGTACCATACATCAAGTTCTTTCACAATTCAAGCACCATGTAACTTCACTTCTTTTCTATCTAGTAGCACTTAGTGGGCCTTACCCACACCTAAGGGTGCTTGGCCCCTTCCCACTAGGGTTGGGCCGAGACCCTCTCTTAGTGTTTCCTAGCAATTTCTTCTTCTATTTTTCTCCAAATACTTCAATCTAGCTTCAATAAAATAATTGAATATTTTTAACACCAAAAACATGTCTTGGCCGAAACCCTAGGACCTTTAGATTATTATTTTAATCTCTTCTCTTTTTATCAAGATAGCTCACTCAATTATTTTGGTGAAAACCACATATCATGCTAGTATATTCCTTTATTTCTTATACCTCTAATTTCTCCAAGTCTCAAAATTTAATTATAACATAAAACATTAGTTGAAAAGATAGCTCAACCCCAAAATCCTCAAATCCGAAATACATATATGCACAAACCCAACATTTTTCACTTCCAAGTCAAATTTTAACAAGCATATATTACATCATCACCCATCATGTTGATCATACCACATTCTTCCTTTGTATCAAATATTCAAATCCTCAACATGATATTATCTTTAATCTAGCAAGATACTAAGACTTAAACATGGATTTTGCCACCAAATAAACAACATCGATAACGTCATCCAATATCCTACTAGTTAACCTAAGGTCATGCATGCATTTTCTTCATTCCACCTCATGTTGAATAAATTAACTAAACCCACACATCATTTCATATTTTCAAACTTAAAGAAATCATAAACTTAAACATGGATTTCTACCTAACTAAGCATGGCATTTTTCTCCACTAAGGAGTTTCATTTTAGCATACACAAGTAAGGATTCAAACAATACAACCAAATTCATTCAAAAGTATACTAAGATTGTTAAGGGCAAGATAAGAAAATACTTACCATACTCCTATCTAGCTTAGAAGAAATCTGAAATCATATTAAGCATTTCATTAGATTAATCTAAGAACAAAACATTTTTAGAAGAAAATCTCTACACAAGAACATGGATATGGTGTATGCTTTTCTCTAGGTTTCTATGCTTGATCTTGGCTTAAAGATTCTAATTACCTCTTCAAGAACAACTCCTCTTCAAGAATATTGGCTCTTACTCCTCTATACATAGAATAATTTGATGTTTAGAGGTTAGGAGGAAATGAAACAAAAGAAGATAGAGGGAGAGGGAAGGTTGGCCGAGAGGTAGAGAGAGTGAGAGGATTTGTGTGCAAGTGAAACAACCAAATGAGGGAGACTCCCTCCTTAGGCCATTCGGCCATGCCCCTCCATAGAGTATTAGGTGCTCATTTCACTAGTTTTAGGTGTGACATTTGGGGGGTTGAATGACTCTTTGATTGACCTCCATATCATGACCATTTCAAGATCAAATCTAGCCCATGCCTAGGTAGATTTTGTTCCCTTCACCCCTTGCTATGGCCGGTGCCCTCCATGTAGTTTTTGGCTTCCATTTTCCTTCACATCACTCATCCATCTACTTACCATCACCTCGTGTGTCAATCCATAGGATCACAAGATCAAACCCTTGGAAAATGGGCAAGCATGGTTCGGCTAGTCTCACTTTGGTTTCAACTGAAACCTCCTTTCCCTTCCCATGGTTTCCTCTCTTCTCATACATCTATCCATCAATTTGTCAAGTCACCACTCTTCCCTAAACTCTTGCACATGTGTCCTATCTCTTCTCACACCTATCTCAAGTGTCCTCTCAACTAGATTTGGAAATACTTCTAGGAAAACTCCAATGAGGCTCACGGCAAGCTCCACCCGAATTCCCTCTTGGTTTTCTTCTCATTTCCTTTTCCTCTCTCTCATGATACCACTCATCACTTGTCAATCATCTTGTCAACTCATTCTTACATGATCTACTTTTGATCATTGGCTTGGATTGTGAAAGATCACATAGAGAAGGCCCCAAGGAGTTTCGGCTACAAGCCTCCACCGAATTCCTTTTTATCTTTTATTCCACTTCCTATTTTAACTACAAGTGTCACCCATCTAGATATGGTATATCCTAGAAATACTAAAATGGAAAATATCTTTGTTCTTCCCAAGATATCCCAATGATGGAAAAATCTCATCATGAGATTTCACAATCTATCTTACAAGGCAACCTACTGGTCAACTCCCAACTACTAGCAATTTTTCACTTTCATCTACTAGTCTTCGATGACTCACTAGGGTTTCTTTAGAGGTGACATGTGTCTATTGTGTGGGCTTGATGGATCATGGGTCAATCTTATGGGCTTGTGGTTCCTCTCTTGGCCCACTAACTCAAGTTAGGCTTTCAAGGCTTCAATCTTAAGCCCAAGCCTTCATCTTCACTTCTCAATATTATTATTATTAATCAAATTAGTTACTCAATTAAAATAATAGGAAATGAAAATCTCGGGTCGTCACACCATTCTCCTCCGGTTATTTCCGTTCTCTCTTCGAGACCGAGCCAAGAGTTGGTTAAATTCATTGCCTGCAAACTCAATCACTACTTGGGAAGATTTAGCTCATAAATTTCTTGCTAAACCCTGCCAAGACAGCGAAGATGCGCAATGAGATTTCAAATTTTGCTCAGATGATAAGCGAATCACTTTATGAAGATTGGGAGCTATACAAAGATCTACTTAGGCGTTGCCCCCATCAAGGATTACCAAAGTGGATGCAAGTTCAAAACTTTTATAATGGACTTGCTTCTGCTACAAGAACTCTGATAGATGCAGCTTCAAGAGGAGCATTTATAGGCAAAACACAAGATGATGCATATGAGTTATTGGAGGAGATGGCCATGAATAATTATCAATGGTCGAGTGAAAAGGTTTTACCAAAGAAAGAAGCAAGAGTACATGAGATTGAAGCCATTGCTACCTTGACAGTGCAAGTCCACAAGCTTACTGAACAACTGAGGGCAAATCAATTGCCTGCAAATGCCATTCACTTGAGACAACTGGTTTGTGATTTTTGTCAAGGTAGTCATGCGAGCGAAGAATGTCACGTAGGAAATCCATTTTCTCAAGCCCAAGCGGAGCAAGCAAATTTTGTTGCAAATTATAACAAGCAGAACAATCCATATAGTGCAACATACAATCCCGGATGGAGGAATCATCCCAATTTTTCATGGACTAATCAGAATGTATTGAATCCTCCACCTGGTCCATCATCTAGTGAGCCACCAAAAGAGAAGTCGGCACTTGAAGAAGCAATGACACAATTGGCTAATAACACCAATCGATTCATGGCTGAGACTAAGATCAACTTTCAGAATCAAGCAGCTTCAATTAGAATTTTGGAAGTCCAAGTAGGTCAATTGGCTAATATGCTCACTAAGAGACGATGGGGTAACTTGCCTAGCACAACTGAAGTGAATCCAAAGGAGCAGTGTAAGGCAATCACTTTGAGAAAAAGGAAAGAGTTGGAACCTCCAACTGGAGGAAAGGAGTCAGAAGAAGAAGAAGATCAAGAGATGCAGCGTACTAAACCATCAGGCAGTGAAGAGATCTCTGAAAATTAGCCAATTCCACCGCAGGATCCAGTTCCAAGAGTTCCATTCCCTCAATGACTCAAAAAGAATAAGCTTGATAAGCAATTTTCTAAATTTCTTACTGTGTTTAAAAAATTGCATATCAACATTCCTTTTGCAGATGCCCTCGAACAAATGCCGAGTTATGTAAAATTTATAAAGGACATATTGTCAAATAAGAGGAGGTTGGAGGAATACGAAACAGTAGCTCTTACTGAGGAGTGTAGTGCAATTCTACAAAAGAAACTACCTTCTAAGCTTAAGGATCCAGGGATTTTCACTATCCCATGTTCATTTGGGAATTCAGTGTTTGAAAGAGCTTTATGTGACTTAGGTGCTAGTATTAATCTCATGCCTTTGTCTATTTTCAAGAAGCTTGGACTAGGTGAGGCGAGACCCACTATGGTTTCATTGCAATTAGCGGATCGCTCAATACAGCACCCAATAGGAGTTATTGAAGATGTGCTAGTCAAGGTGGACAAGTTTATTTTTCCAGCTGACTTCATTGTTCTTAACATGGAGGAAGACAGAGAAACCCCCATCATTCTTGGCAAACCATTCTTAGCTACTGGACGAGCACTTATTGATGTTCAAAGGGGAGAATTGCGGTTAAGAGTACAAGAGGAGAAGGTCACATTTAATTTTTTCAACGCCATCAAGTATTCAGATACAAGTGAAAGCTGTTTTAGCATTCAAGTGATCGACTCCTTGGTCACTGAAATGCTGAATGAACAAAAAGAATTGTTGGAAGCTTGCTTGGTTGGTCCCAGTCCGCCTATGACAGAGGATCCTGAAGTGTTAGAGTATGTCTCTTGGATGGATTCTTTTAGTCCTATCAACAAAAAATATTTTGAAGACCTAGGACAAGTACCTTCCTGACCACTTCCATCTATTGAGAAGCCGCTTGTTTTGGAGCTCAAGCCTTTACCGGAGCATCTTCGATATGCTTATCTTGGGGAATCATCTTCTCTACCGGTAATTATTTCATCTATGCTTTCCAATGAAGAAGAAGAAAAGTTGCTGAGAGTTCTTCAAAAATATAAAGCAGCTATTTGGTGGACACTTGCGGATATCAAAGGAATCAGCCCTTCTATTTGTATGCACCGGATTTTGTTGGAAGACAATTGGAAGCCTACAATGGAGCACCAAAGAAAACTTAATCCGACAATGAAGGAAGTGGTATGTAAAGAGATATTAAAATGGTTAGATGCTGGAGTGACTTACCCTATTTCTGATAGCTCCTGGGTTAGTCCTGTGCAAGTGGTACCAAAGAAAGGAGGACTGACAATGGTGGCATATGCTAACAAAGAGTTGATCCCTACAAGAACCGTCACTGGGTGGAGAATTTGCATGGATTATCGAAAATTGAACAAGGCAACTAGGAAGGACCATTTTCCCTTACCATTCATTGATCAAATGTTGGATAGACTAGCTGGGCATGAGTACTATCGCTTCCTAGATGGCTATTCGGGATATAATCAAATTGCCATAGCACCAGAAGACCAAGAGAAGACTACCTTCACATGCCCCTATGGTACGTTTGCTTTTCATCGAATGACATTTAGACTTTGTAATGCACCTACCACTTTCCAACGGTGTATGATGGCAATATTTTCTGATATGGTAGAGCAGATTATTGAAATCTTTATGGATGATTTTTTTTGTTTTTGGATCCTCCTTTGATGATTGCCTTGGCAATTTGGCATTAGTTTTAGAGAGATGTGAAGAAACTAACCTTGTGCTTAATTGGGAGAAGTGTCACTTCATGGTAAAAGAGGGAATTGTCTTGGGTCATCGGATATCTTCTAAGGGGATTGAAGTAGATAGAGCAAAAATTGAGACAATAGCGAAGTTTCCACCACCAACAACAATAAAGGGAGTTTGGAGTTTTCTTGGACATGCAGGATTTTATAGAAGATTCATTAAGGACTTCTCTAAAATTTCTAAACCCCTTTGTAGTTTGCTTGTGAAGGAAAACTCATTTATCTTTGATGAAGAATGTGAGAAGGCGTTCTTGCTACTTAAAGAGAAGTTTGTGTCAGCTCCTATTGTTATAGCATCAAATTGGAATCTACAATTTGAGCCAATGTGTGATGCAAGTGATTATGCAGTCGGCCAGTATTGGGACAAAGAAAGAACAAGCAATTTCACACAATATTTTATACTAGCCGGACCCTTAATGATGCCCAACTCAATTATGCCACAATAGAGAAGGAGCTACTTGCTATAGTCTTTGCTTTCGACAAGTTCTGACCGTATCTCATTGGGAATAAGGTAATTGTCTACACCGACCACTCTGCAATTAAGTACTTTATTGTCAAAAAGGAAGCCAAGCCAAGACTTATCCATTGGGTTCTCCTACTGCAAGAGTATGATATTGAGATTAGAGATAATAAGGGAACTGGAAATTTGGTAGCAGATCATCTCTCCCGGCTAGAGTTACAAGAGCAACTTGAGTCCCAACAACTGGCCATCGATAATAATTTTCCTGATGAGCAACTTCTAGCTATTTCCTCTAACAGGCCTCTACCTTGGTATGCCGATTATGTCAAATTTCTTGCAGGAAAAATCATTCCTCCAAATCTCTCCTACCAGCAGAAGAAGCAATTTTTCTCAGAATTAAAACATTATTTTTGGGAAGAACCAATACTTTATCGGCATTGTGCGGATCAAATCATTAGGCGTTGTGTTCCAGAAGAGGAGATGGCAGACATTTTGATGCATTGCCATATGCTAGAATGTGGAGGGCATTTTGGATCTCATAGAACTGCAGTTAAAGTTCTCCAATCCAAATTTTATTGGCCAACTCTGTTCAAGGATGCTCATGCTTTTATTGTTGCTTGTGATAGGTGCCAGCGCTTTGGGAATATATCGAGACAGAATGAAATGCCATTACAGAATATTTTGGAGGTGGAACTATTTGACATCTGGGGTATTGACTTCATGGGACCCTTTCCTTCGTCCTACAACAACAAGTACATTCTTCTAGCAGTGGATTATGTATCCAAGTGGGTAGAGGTAATTGCGACTCCTACTAATGATGGAAAAGTGGTGCTTAATTTTCTCAAGAAGAATATCTTTATAAGATTTGGGACTCCCAAGGCCCTTATTAGCGATGAAGGAACTCACTTTTGCAATAAGCAGTTTGAAGCACTATTATTGAAATATGGAGTTCAAAACCGGAAGGCATTGGCTTATCATCCTCAGATAAATGGACAAGCAGAGATATCAAATAGAGAAGTGAAGCAGATTCTTGAGAAAACATTTAGCATCTCCTAAAAAGATTGGACTAAAAAGCTAGTGAAGCAGCATTCAAAACACCTTTGGGAATGTCTCCTTATAGGTTGGTTTTTGGGAAAGCATGCCATCTTCCTGTAGAACTCGAGCACAAAGCTTATTGGGCGATGAAGCGCCTAAACATGGATCTCCAAGCAGCAGATGAAAAGCGTTTGTTGCAACTTAATGAAATGGATGGATTTCGCAATGAAGCCTATGCGAATGCAAAAATGTACAAGGAACGGACCAAGGCTTGGCATGATAAGCATATCTCAAGGAAGGAGTTCCCACCCGGACAACAAGTTTTGCTTTACAATTCACTGCTTCGCCTCTTTCCGGGAAATCTCAAGTCGCGATGGTCAGGCCCATTCACGGTCGTCAAAGTTTTTCCCCATGGAACAGTTTAAATCACTCGTGATGAGAAGGGGACCTTCAAAGTAAATGGAAAACACCTGAAGCCTTATATAAATGGTGGATTTGATAGCCAGAAGACCACCATTGTCCTAGATCCGGCTTAGAATATGAGCAACAGTCAAGCTACTGACTATAAATAAAGCGCTTTTGGGAGGCAACCCAAGTTTTTAAAGTTTTTTTTATGTATTATTTATTTCCTTATCTTATTATGTTACTTTTATTTTGTAGGAATAAAGAGACCGAAGAAATCTCCAATGGGTATACGACTACACTTCAAGGAACAATATTCAAGTTAAAAATCAAGGGAGCATCTTTTATCTTCTCTCATTCTTTTCTTTAATTTTCTTCCTTTTTTTCCATTGAGGACAATGTGATATTTAAGTTTGGGGGAAGGGAATTCATTCATTTTATTCGAAAAAAAAAAAAGAAAAAATGTTATTTTCTCATTATGTTTGGTTTTGAAAAAAATATAAAAGAGAATTGCCTATGATAAGAATATGGTTGAAATTGATTATAATTTTTAGGAAACATTCTCATTACTTAAGTCTAGCTATTAATTCTTTACTTGATCTTGTTTAATTTGATATGATCATTAATCATTGTGCATACCTAGAGAAATTTTATGTGAACGTTGTGAATATGGATGGTCTCTACTTATTCTAGAACTAGTTTAATTACTCTCGAGACAAAATCTTATACAGAATATTATTTGGGAAGTGATTTAGGCATTCTTTGAATCGATTGAGCCTTTCAAGCTTACCTATATAATATCTTTATCCCTAGTCACCCATTTGATCTATTTCTAAAGAGGGTTGAAGAAAAGAGAGTGATATACAAGTATTCAAAAAGAAAAAATGTACAAAATTCCATTCACTCCAATGTTTTGAGTTGCTTAGTAATTAAGGGTATTCATCACCAATATTTACTCTTACGTCAAACTGCAACTTGAAATATGTTTATGCAAAAAGTACTTTAAGTATGTGACTTGTTGAGTAACTTGGTGCATCCATCACAAATACTTGCATTCACGTCAAAAGATGAGTGACAACTTGAAGTAGAAAAAAAAAAAGGGAACTTTGAAAAAAAAAATGATGAAAAGAGGCATTGTGAGATATTCAAATGACTAAAAAATGTGTATGTTTTAGAAGTGAGAACACTCCATCTGCTTAAATCTTACCAGTTCTTTGTGGTACCCATCTTAGCCATACACCACAAGCCTAATAAAGACCTATTGATCCCTAGTCATATTTTGTTCTATATTAATAGAGAGTGATTTGAAAAGCAAGCCTATGGAATTTATAGAGATCCATTATGTATTTACTTGTTTGCATAAAACTATCCGGGGAGCTAGTGATGAAGTGAGAATAATAGGTATGCATGAATGTTGAGAAAAATAATGTAGTGGAGTTGAGTTTTGAATTAATTTTTGGACTTGATTGATTTGGAATGATTCCTTTGAATTATAAACTTTATGCAATCTTTGAGGCAAGAAATTGTTTTAATTGTTTTTTTTTTCTCTTTGCTCGAGGACTAGCAAAGTTTAAGTTTGGGAGAATTTGATAAATGTAATTTTTACATAAATTTTATTACCCTTTTACTTATTAAATTTGTTAGTTTTCTTTTATCTCTTTTGATTTTAGTTTATTTTGATTTTATTTATTGTTTATGGTTTATTGTTTATTTATTGTTTATTTATTTATTTATATTATTTATTTTTCATTATTTTTTCATTCAAGCTTCACATCTATCACATGGCTTCATTCATCTTTACTCTGGCCCCACTATTATTTATTCGTTGGTAGCACTATGGATTTTCGACTCTATCTTTGACCTTAAGAGATCTGGGCACGCAATTAAACTTGGATGAGGAATTAATTTCGACAACAATACACATACAAGAGCCACACGTTTATGATTGGGACTTCATTTTAATTTAATTGGGCCGGCATTCACTAGGATGGAAACTTAAGTGGGGCACAGTATTTTCATTTCAATTTGGGCTGCCGACATGCAACTCATCTCTTGGGCTTTGAATCCACTTAACAGCCGCATGATTCTTTTCAATTAAAAATCATACCTACACGGCTCATATAAATAGACAGATTAGAAAGAGAAGTGGGGCGGAAGACTTGGGGAGACAAACGAGAGCTGTGGCAGAGCGACTTTGGCGATTTCTTTCGAGTTTTTCGTATTTTTTTTATTGCTTTGATGTTAAATTTTTATATTAGATTGTTATTTAATTTCATCATGAACTAATTTATTTTTTTAGGGTTACGATATAGCCTAACTTTGATTATGCGAATTTTTCATAATTTGATTAATTTAATAGTTTTTTCTTATTGTTGAGTATTTCATTCTGAATTTAATGCGTGTGAATGCTTGATCATCATTTACATGATTTGGGATTCAATTTGAGACTGAGAAGTAATAATTGTTTCAACCTTTGTTTGAGATACCATAAGATGCCATAGGATAGAGATATCTATGGGCCTATGTAATCTTTATAGGGTTTCATTGTTGTTAATAAATTTTGACAGGTTTAGAATTGTCACAGAGATGTAGGGAATTTGCTTGTTGAGATATTTCGTTAATGCTTGAGAGAGATTAATGAATAAATTAGAAAAACCTGATTATCAATAATAGAAACAGATACTTTTAATTCAATGAGAAAAATTGCATAAGATTAGTTATGGTAAATCGGAAACCCTAGATTCTTACTTTCTTGATAAAACTTTCTTCTTTAATTTTGTTAGTTTACTGTTTTAGTTTAGTAATTAATTCCTTTTATTCGAGTTATCAGATAGATTTTAATTGAATACATTTCGGTACTTAGTAGTAATTTTTCAATCCTCGTAGGACGATACTTTTACTCATCCACTTTATTACCTGTTACGATTCATGCACTTGCGAAATCAACCAACATATTATTGATCAAAATTTACTTTTTCTAAAAACCATATTATTTTTTACAAATAATCTCATATCTAAACTAAGCAAACGTGCTTTGCACGTTACTTTCACCTAGTGTATATAAATAAATATATATATATATATACATGTTTCAAAAGTGAAATGATATCGTTTTAGTTTAAAAACCTAGCAAAAAAAATAATCATACGACGTCATTCAGTCTCAACCAAATGGCATTGTTCTGGCTAGGGTTAGGCATTGAGTGATACACCATTCTCTTTTCTTCTTTCACTGTTATTTACTCACCCCACTCTCTCTCTCTCTCTCTCTCTCTCTCTCTCTCACCCCTGGTCTCCCACAAGTCACACAAATGCATTCTCTCGACTTCGCCGTTACTCACAGCCTTGCATGCAGGCTGCAGCCACCACCTTCTTCTCTCTCGCCGACGAATTCTCACAGTTCCTATGCCTCTATTTTCTCAACATCTCCTTCATCTCTCAGAACTACACCGCACAAGATCTCTAGTGAGTGTGACTTTGTTCTCTTTTTGTTCATTTAAGTTTTTTTTCTTTTAGTTGCGTTGTGTTGCTATGACAAGATAGTTGTTGTTGTGATTCTATTCTATGTATTGTGAATGTGATGGAGTGTTTTGTGGATTGTTTGTTGGTGAATTTGGAAGGTGAAAACTAAATCTCAAACCGTCAAACCGATCGATTTCGGCTGATCGAACTCCAGTCGATTCTCATTCTCCCTATTGATTGGTTTCAATCAAGAAGAAGAGATCTTTCATGTGTCAAGGCGGTTTTGGACCAAAACCACACCAAAGGCATTGGTTTTTAGGCCTACTTCCCACATCTTCATCTTCATCTCTTCTCTTTTTCGTCGTCTTATTCTCCCATGGCCTTTGGTTTGAAGATTTGGTCATAAAGGATTTATGGGGATGAACTAGAGACCAACAAGGGAATCATTGTTTATAGCCATGACGATCTCTGGTCTCGAGCTAGAGAACCAGAGAGTTGTGCAAACATCTTTCTTCCATGTTTACGTCCAATGTTTAATGCTTTGTTGGATTTGTGATTTTTTGTATAGATCTAATAGTTTTTATTTAGATTAGTGAGCGTTTGTTAGACTTGAGTTTGGGTGATAGCATTTGGGATTTGGATCATAATTTTCAGTTCCATTTCGTTCAGTCAAAACGGTCCAAATTTTCCATTTCGAAGGAACCCAATGCACTATTCTATACATACTTATTCTATTTTGTTCCAAATTCTCGCTCATTTTGATCCGTTGGTCATTTTTATCCCCATTTTAGAGGGAATTTACATTTTGGGCTTCATTTAGTTCTGGATTGTTTAATGGCAAATTTGAAATTTTCTTAAATTTGGTTGGCATTTTTGTAAATTTTAAATCTATATGACATTCATATAATTTATTTAAAATTCATTTATATAATTTTAATTCTTTTTGTAATTTTAAATAAGTCTCGTCTCCATAATCTATTTTTAAACCACATTATTTTTAAAAATTTCTCTGTTTTTTTATTTTTATGTTTGGTTTTTTCTTTTTTTTTTTATCTCAACCCAAGTTTGTAGTTTTTTTAATATTATCCTTTCATTGCTACTTTCATTACTATTATCTCCACTATTTTTGAGTATTCAATGTATATTTATTATATAAAATCTCTAGTTCTTTTATATATATATATATGTATATATATATATATATGTATGTATGTATGTATGTATGTATGTATGTAGCCAGTAGGGGTGTTAGGAGCAAAATTTTGAATTCCGTTCTATCGTTTTAGCATAGTTAATATATAAATAGAGAAACTCTAAAAGAAACCGGGGAAATAACCCCGCCGCGGTCTCGCGTCCTATATGGACAAATTAAGAAAATGACATCGTTGCAAGAAATCTCCATATTACTTAGAGCATTAGCAATGGTCTTGCTAAACTTTTTCTTCAAAAAGTACAACTTTACACACTTTCCAAAAAAATTAGTCATATTTGATTATTAGTGGGGAAAAAAAAGTGGAGAGGGGAATATTTAGAGAGTTTTGGAAAATTACTATTCATAGGTGGAAAAATATTCCCCCCTCCACCTTTTTCTCCCCACTAATAATTAAATATGACAAATTTTTTTAGAAAGTGTGCAAAGTTGTATTTTTTGAAGGAAAAGTTTAGCAATACCTTTGTTAATGCTCTTAAGAATTGCTCAGAATAGCTAGTAATCATGGATAATCTCAAACCTAAGAAGTCAGAATAAAGAAATTAATTTTATAGAAATGGCTTACGAGCTGAGAGGGGAGCGATAGTCTTTCCTCAATAAAGATCATAGTGGATTCGATTCACGTAAATACACCCGAATAGCTCCGTTCCCAAAAGGATCGTCTTCAGTGAGTCTCCATGCTCCCAAGAGCTTGTTTGAGAGGACATGTAAAAGAATGGGGAAATCAGAATGAAGAAGCACTCAGATCTAATTTTTGGACAACCAGAACAATGGAAAAAGGCAAGGGGAGTGAAGAAAGAAAGCGAGAATGAGAAAGCAATGGTGACGGAAGCCAAACCAGTCTATGCAAGAAAACTACAAAAAATAAGGGACTACTCGTATTCACATTCTTTCTTTCATGGCCTTCTAGATTCTGCCATTTCCAACATGTGGTACTTGGTATAGTTGCAACTTTGCATTTCAAAACGACAATCTTTTTTTTTTTCTCAAAATAATATTTGCAGTAGTCTAAGGTTACATTTGGATGTTGAAAGTGTTTGAGAGTGTTTGTAAATAGTAGTAAAAAGTAGGTAAAAAATAATAATAAAATATTAAATAGTAATGAAAAAGTAATGAATAGTAATAAAAGTAGTTAAAAAATAATAATAAAATAGTGAATAGTAGTAGAAAGTGTTTGAAAGTTTTTTATTTCCAAACCTGCTCTAAAACGCTAAATATCGATATGGATTGGGTCGTTGTGTTTTTTTTTTTTTGTAGCAAGATTATGTTTGCGTGAGAAATGAGAACGGAATGTTCACATTTTGGGATTTCCGTATTTTGGTTTTGATTTTTTTTATTATTATTAGCTATCACATCAGCCATGGAATCGCGATGGGGATAAGTACCGGGGGTACTATCAATACTAAAGAGTAAAGCTTCCATTTGGCATTCTATAAAACCTATTTTTACAGCCATCGAATAATCACATGTCACGTAAGCACTCCCATTATGGAGATCCTGAACCTGCATGCATCGAATCAAGAGGATGAGAATCGATGATCAAATCCCATTTGCGAGAGCGAACACTCCGAACCCAATCTCCTAACCCCTGCCTTGCCACCGGCGAGACCCAGCCTTGCCATCGACGAACCCATTCCCACAGCTCATTTGCGAAGGACAAGAGTGGGTTAGTTGCGCCTACATGAGTCCCACGAATCATGATATAACTCTTCGAAAGTTTAGAATGAAAAAAGCATCAATTTCTACAAAACATGAAAAATTAGAACACCCTACAACAGAACGGTACATTCTCTAATCTCTATAGTTAATGAAAATGGAAATAAACAAACACCTGATGAACGAGAAATTCGAAGGCAGGGAAGGTGGAAACTCAAATGGGATGTAGGGTGGCTCAGCCTCACCAGTTAACATAAAAACAATGTCTTTCATAAAAACAATAGACATATTAGAAAAACTCAATAATATTTCTAAGTTGTAATTAGTTCTCAATCACACTATTAAAAAATTCACTACAAAACAATTGCTAAAAAAAATCAAATCTTCATAAAAAAAAAAAAGTAGAGTGCATATATGCTACCATGTGCCCCTTCTGGCAATCCATTGTTTCTTATAACCTTGAAAAGATCACCAGGTCTGATTTCCTCTCTTACCCATTTACTTTACTTCATTTCATGTATTAATATTTCTCATATATATATATATATATATATATATATTATCTATTGGGTTTTAAGGGCTTTATTAACTTGCTTGTACAGGAAAGGGTGCATATATCAATGATGAAAAGGGTTAAGGCTCTTTACAAGTTTGCTCTTTTCTTTTCATAATATTGTTCAAATTACCATTTAGTCCCAGTTTTGAACTAGAGTATTTGTTTTAGTCGAAATAACAGAATTTGGCCGAATTGGACTAGAATAGGCCGGAATGGCCAAAATTTGAGGCGAAATAGAACAACTCATCACTCTTTGTCGAATACTATTCTAGCAGGAAAGATTCCAGTTATTCCGATCGAAATAGACTAGTTTTTAAAATCTTGGTAAGGGGTTCGGTCTAATCCGATGTAGATCGAAGTTGAGATAGGTCAATCTCGGTCTTTCCATTTTGATATTTTTTTATTTTCGGTTGTCCCAAGATCATCTCATTTCTATTTAAAAAATGTCTTGAACCATTCGATATAAGAGCTTCACTTCAAAGAGGCATAGGAACAATGTCCCGAAACTGAAGATGAGACTGAAAGCTTCCATACAACTCAGAACAACTAAATAGAAATATACATATTTTAAAATATTTTATTTATAATAATTGTATAATTAATTATGTCAGTCTTATCTAATCTATCGCATTTAACAATATAAATGTTAAATATGTAATTATTAATTATAAATGTTCTATCAATTAACTAATGTATGATATCAACTAACTAATCTATCACCAATTCACCATTCATTAATTACTAACATCTACATCTATGATTTAATTAAAGTTATTAGATCAATTTTTTTGGAAAATACCTAAGTTGCAAGTGAGTATAAAGCATTATAAGTATTCTATCAATTAACTAACCTATCATCAATTCATTATTAACTAGTTAGAAATACTAAATGAGCAAAATGTGGGATCCTGTCGGGATCCTCCATATGTAAGCGTAGAACTACTCTTAACTAATTACTAACATCTATGTCTATCATCTAATTAAAATTACTAGATAATTTTTTTTTAAATACTTAAGTTGCAAGTATGTATAAATCATGTATGGTTTATGAAAATTATTTATTAATCGTATACAAAATATAAAAAGTTTAATATAGCCCATTATGCACTAATTGTCATAATACATTTACATTCTCTAATTTAGTAACAAATAAGCAGTTAATATCATAAATATAATTATAGTTAATTATTTTTTAATGAGTTAATTAAACAATCCATATTAAATAGTTTACTCAATTTTAATTTTACTAATTTGAATAATTTTTCTATTAATTTATGTGCCAAAAAGAGAAAAGAACTAAAAATAGGGCTTTTACTCATTAAAGAAATGGTGTCATTTAGTCTAAAATTGGACATTGAGGTTCACTAAGAAGCAAAATATAAACTGAGTTGCATGCAACGTGTTGTTTCACACAACTTAAAAAAAAAACAACTCGTCTATTAAAACGACATCACTTAGGGTTACTTCCAACCAAAAGGACACCGTCTGAATAGATAGGTTACACTTTGGAGACCCCCCCAATCGGTCCCTTCCATTTTTCTCACTCCCTCTCACTCAAAACCCTAGCCCCTTTGTCGTCTGTCCTCCCCTCCCCTCTCTAGCCCATCCATCACATCCCATCTCCATTCTGAAACCGTCACAACCCTTATCCTAAGGTATTGTCTTGTATTTTCTTTCATCTCCATTTCTTGATTTGTGATAAATTCATATATTAATTGTTAGTTACTCGTTCATCCCCATTTCTTGATTTATTATATATTTGTTAAAGGATGATAATATAAAGATGATAGCTTTTCGAGGAGCCACCCTCCACAATACAATTTACTTGCTATTCCTTGTTGTTTTTCTATTGATTTGAGTTGTACTTATATAGGAAAAACAAGTAATACATAACTGCTGGGACTGCATGATAAATGTGGCCCATGACTCCAGTACTTGGACTTAACCAACTCGACGACTAGCCCATTAACACTGGAATGAAATAATCAATCCAACTTACAATAACTGACCAAATAACATAAAAAGACAATGTTAACCTTGACAATAAGATAAAAGACCACACTACGTGTATATATCATAAACTAACCCTAATTCGACATTCAGACCAACCTAATCCCTTAGCCTCCTGCGATTTCCACGGCACCTAACACACTTCCCTTCTTTAAAGGATCTTGCCCACAAGACCTGGGTATCGCAGCTTCATTACTTTGAGATCTTCCCATGTAGCATCCTCCTCCTTGGTTCCTTTCCATTGTATAAGAACTTCGACCCCTGCTCTTCTTCCTTTCTTTAACAACCTTCACTGGAGAACTTTTTTGGTTCATGGCTTAGTATTCCTTTGGGGTTGAGCTGTGGAAGGTAAGACAAAGGTTGAACATGGGCTCCCAATTTCTTCTTGAGGTAGGACACATGGAAGGTGGGGTAGATCTGGGCTTCTTTTGGGAGGTCCAATCGATAAGCTACCTTACCTACCTTATGGAGGATCTGGAAAGGTCTATAGTTCCTCAGTGAAAGCTTGATGTTTATTCTCCCTACCACTATCATCTGCTGTTAAGGTCTCAACCTTAGATAGACTCAATCTCCCACTTCAAATTTTCTTTCTGTTCTTTTTAGACCTACATAGTGCTTCATCCTGTTTTTGGCTTTTTACAGGTTCTCTTGAACCAAGGTGGATATAAAGTCGCAACTTTTCAATTCCTCCTCCACTGCCTCTACTCTAGTTGAGCCTGGTTTATATAGTAACATTTTTGAGGTTGTTGTCCATACACGACCTCAAATGGAGAAATCTATGTTGACATGTTCTTGGTTGTGTTGCACACGTACTCTACTAGGGCTAGCCATTTAGTCCAATCTCTCGAATGGTCACTGCAAAAACATCTTAAGTTAACATTCCAAACTTTTCTTAGTTACTTCAGTTTGTCCATCCATCTGTGGATCATAAGTTGAGCTCATTCGAAGCTCGGTTCCATAGATACAAAAAAGCTCCTTCCAAAGGGTGTTGGTGAAGATAGGATCCTTGTCACTCACTATTGATTGTGGTATGCCATGCAACATCACAATGTTGTCCGTAAAAATTTTAGCTATAGTCAAAACTGTGTAAGAGTGAGTGATGGATAAAAAGTGGGAGTACTTGCTTAACCTATCCACCATTACCATTACCATAGTTTTACCTTCTAAGGGGGGTAGTCCCTCGATGAATTCCATGCTTATGTCCTTCTAGTTTTGAGTAGGTGTAGGAAAAAGTTGAAGCAACCCCGCTGGTTCAACCTTGTTCTTTTAGCATGTGTCACATTCTTTGATGAAGCTTCTAATATCTCTTCACATTCCAGGCCAGTAAAACTCCATTTTGATTCTTAAACTCATCTTATGTACTTCTAAGTGGCCCCTTAATGGACTATTGTGACGCCCCCAACTTACGTCTAGGATTTAACGTAAATTAAGGTGTCTGGATGAGCAACACTTGACTACTCACCCTCGTACTTAACAATACTAAAAAGCATAAATCACTTAATTCGCAGCGGATCAGGTTATAGATATAAGACTTTCTAAAGATCACACGGAAATACATATACAACATTCATTAAAACTTAACATTGTACTTTATACATATACACAACCCAAACTGTAGCAAAATATTTTACATTCATCCCAAAAGAACTTTCCTTCACCTCACTCTTTCTCCCTCTTAACCTCAGGGTATTCTCTCCCATAGCGAAACCTATCCATACTAATACTAAAGTCTCGCTGGAGCTGTTGTCCCTGTGGAGTCACACAAACCCCACACATGGACAATGAGCCATCTACTCCTAAGGTTATACAGCATCCGGTACGTCGTCTCTCTTCAGAAAAAGAGGATGCGTCAAGACTCCAAGCTCCGGTAGGTCTGATAGGAGGTCCGAAGGAAACAAAAGAGATGTCCACATAAGGACTATAGTCGGAAAGTCCCTCAGGACTCCCCGAAGTCTCCTGCCTCATCGGGGCTGTCCCCCTGCTGGTCATCGAATCCTGTATAAAATTGATATGCACAAAATATATAGAGCCACAAAAGAGTGAGATTTCGAATGAAATCTCAGTAAGTACATAAACAGTTTAAAGGAAACAGGGAAATCAACCATAAAGTTATTACCACCAATGACAAGGGAATTCCCTAATATACCCCTCACAAGACCACTGTCTAACAAACACTTTTCTTAACTCACCCATGAACTTATATTAAATTACCCCGTTTTCCCTTAAGATTTTTATTCTTTCTTATCACTGATGGGCGTTACGTATCGCCGTCCCCATCACATACACTCATCAATCATCCGGGCGTTACGTCTCGTCGTCCCCGTTATGATGAGTCTGATGTCAATCATCCGGGCGTTACGTATCGCCGTCCCCGTTATGACACGAAATATATACACATAGTACTGCGGGCATTACGTCTCGCCGTCCCCGCTATTCAGATCAATTTCACGGGCGTTACGTCTCGCCGTCCCCGTGAGGATCAATCACACGGGCGTTACGTCTCGCCGTCCCCGTGGAGATCACATATTCTTATATCGCGACAGGCGTTACGTATCGCCGTCCCTGTCGGCACGTCAGTCATACGGGCGTTACGTATCGCCGTCCCCGTCATGACGTGACTAACTTATTCTTATCAATAATATTTTCTTTCTTTTTATTCCTCTCTTATTCACATGAGTTACTTCACTTATAACCCTTCCCATTTGAAACTCCCAACTCTATTCTAAGGAAACCCTAAGTCTAAGCAAAACAGGGCATCTCGCTCGAGCGGCTTGTCGAGCGAGTATCGAGCGAAGTCTCGGGTTGGGACTCGCTCGAGTGGGGTATCGAGCGACAGTCGAGCGAGGGTTCAGATTTTGCCTTCGCTCGACTCACATGTCGAGCAAGGGTCGAGCGAACTCACGGCTCTAAGAGTTTTTCTACTCAAAACATGCCAATCTTTTCCATACACTCCATTTAGGTTCTTAAAAACTTAAATCTAAGTTCTTACAATTTTCATGAACATATTTACAAGACAAAATAAAACCAATCCTACTCATGTGTCACTTTGTCACTTAATCATGTTCTTAAATGTTCACTACTATTAAACATAGCTCACTCATGCCAATAAACCAGTTCCATGCTTAAATTAAGCTAGAATATGGACTTACAATTTCTTCCAAGCTCAAGAGAATTGATCCAACCAACTTTTTGCAACTTTTCTTCCACACACACTCACTTAGCTCACAAGTGATCACTTTGAGGGTTTGGGGAGGGTTTTCTGGTATGGCTTCAAAAGGGAAAGTGTTCTCTCCTTCTAAAGGAGCTTAGAAACCTCTCAAGGCTCTATTTATAGGGTGATGGTCGACCAACATGAGGGAGAGAAAAGGAATTGCACCTAAGGTGCCCTAGTTGCCAGATTTGCATGTGATGAGGTGTCCATCTAAGCAAATCTAATGATGAGGATTAAGCCTCCCAAATCCTAGGCTTTGCAGCTGGATTAGTCATCCAAGGGCTCACAATTGAGGTGGACAATTGAGGTGGTTTGGCTGCCCATTTTGATCCATGGCTGAGAAGCAAGCTAAAGGGATAAGAGGTGAGGTGGCATTTCACCTAACCATGCATGCATCTCCCATCTCCAGCTCTCTCCTTGTGTCACACGCCCCTCTTCAGCTTTTCCTACCCATTTGGTTCCTTCCCAACCCCCTTAGGTCTCTCCTTAACAAGTTCTAGAAGGTCACTTCATAGTTTAGTTAAGGTAGAGCCAAATTTGATCCATTTAGTCACCTATCAACCAGATTTTGGCTCCCCTTGAGTTCCCATCATACTAACTATTCAATTGACTTCCCAATCAACTTTCCATCCATTCCTAACTATCCCTACACATGTCCTAATCCCAGAGAATCTTAAAACTAGTTGCCTAATTAGTTACATGCCCCAATCTAGTTCAATTATCCAACTCGGGTTCCATTTAAGCCCATTCCCAAGCTGCCTACTTGATTCCCAAATAAGCTATTAATTCCTTCCGAATCTCAGGAAACTTTAAACATAAAAGTTGTAGATCTATCTCCTAAGGTTCTATACCAATTGGAATCACTTCATTTGGACATCATATGGATGACTTATGATCATTTTCCTAAAACTCGACAGATTAATCCGAAAGTGCATAATTCTCAATACTAAGTGTAATCTCACATTTCTCACTTAAATCTCCCACTCTAATTTCCTAATAAATAAATGCATCATATAAATCTCCTTAAAATAATATCCATAAAATAATTTACCTTAGAAAATTTTGGGCTATTACAACTACTGTAGAATTGTTGCAGGATCTATTACTGAAAATGCACTAGTGTCCCGAGATGAAGCATCCCTTTGTAAAAGAGGAGCTCAATTCTAAGCTGGTACTGAGAAAGGTCCAAGATGCCCTAATGGTAGGAGCTAATCAGCTTCTACAACAGGGGGTCCTGGGGGTAAGACTTATTCAATTTTCAATCCATTTGCTTTGTATATGTGTTGGTTGAAGGGTTATAGGTAGATTGAGTTAAACTTAGTTTTTCTTGGGATTGGTAGGGGTTTTCTGGTTTTGATAATCGGGGAAAATGCATCTGCAACCAAATTTGACACCACTATTGTATTCCACCACAAACTCGAACCCCAACAATTTAGAAACCCACTTTTGTTGAACAGGAGTACCAACTCTTTGTTCTGAAAAATGCTTTAATGCCTACTAATATGTCTCGACTTTGAAAGTTTGCCCCAAAATATAATGCCTCTACTTTCTCTCTACCATTACTAAAGCAAGTAATTCTTTCTCATAGGTAGATAAAGTTAAACTTTTACCTTTGAGTGCCTGACTGAGATAAGCTATTAGTCTCTCCTCTTGCATCAACTTCTAATCCATATCCTAAGGCATCACATCAATAATGAAGCCTTTTGAGAAGTCTTGTAATTTGAGGACTAAGGGGTTCATCATAACCTCTTTAAGTTTTTCAAATGCCTCCTGAGCCTTCTTTGTCCATCCAAAAGAATTTTTCTTGAGTAGTAATGTTAGTAGAGCTACTATTGTTCCATATCCCTGTATGAATCTCATGTAATATCTAGTTAGACCAAGAAGAACCTTAGGGCTCTTTGGAGGAGGCCACTTTTGTATAGCAACAATTTTCTGGGGGTCAACTCTTACTCCTTCCTGGGATATTAAATGTCCCAGATATTATATCTCAATGCTGCCAAATACACATTTATAGGCTTTAGCATAGGACTTGTGATTTTGTAAGATTTGTAAAACGACCTTTAGATGTCCCAAATGATCCTGCATATTCTTGCTATAAATCAAAATATCATTAAAGAAAATCAACACGAACTTTCTTAAATAAGGTTTGAATACTTCATTCATCAATCCCTGAAAAATTGAGGGGCCATTTGTCAAGCCAAATGACATGACCAGAAACTCATAGTGACCCTCGTGGGTCCTAAAAGCAATTTTAGGCACATCATTAGTGTGACAATCCGGATTTTTTCTCCTATTGAATTTTCTTCATGTTTGGAATGAAGTTCTTAGTTATGCTTTGGGAGTGGTTAGAGATATACTCATTATTTTTTTTTTTATATAGGCCTTTTCTTGTATGAGATATGTGAATTAGATCCAAATTTGGAGATAAAGTACAAGTGTAGTTCATAAGAAAATTAGAAGGCACCTAAGACTATGTGGGAAATTTTGGAATAATTGATATATCAAGAATATATGCCTTTTATAATTTCAAAGAGTCATGGCTTAGAAATTGAGTTAGGCAAGACTAGAGTTTTGTCCTTTCTTGTGAGGACAATCGAATTGGATGAAGTTGAGGGGCAGAGAACTGACTTATATTTTTTCCATGTGAGGATTTTATCTCTTGAGAACAAAGAAAGATAAGTCGCTAGTGATTATATAAGCAAACTTGGGATCTTTTCTATGTGATAGGCGTATAGGAGGGATTAGATTATTGTCTACCTTTTTGTCTTTTTCTATACCAAGAGAATATATGATTTGTGAATTTTCAAGAAGCTATTGCATGGAAAGTTGATTTAGGTGAGCCAATAGCATAAGAACTCAAGTCAAACAAGCAAAGAATATTGAGAATATTTTCACCCTTTGAAGTAATCGAATTGGAGGAAATTAAGGGGGGGGGGGGTGAACCGACTTTGATAATTGTCTTTTGTTCTTTCATGTTCATCTACTTCTTTTGAGAAATATGGTACAATTAGAAAGTGTTGATTGGAAGTTAAAATAAGTGTTTTCCCTTAATGAATTTCAACTAGGATAGGATGAGATGGGATGACGTAGCCGAATGATATTTTTGTCTTATCTTATAGGAACTTTACATCAAAGAATTGGGATAAGGATTATCTTATGTTGGTCTAAGCTAATAGGAAAATGAGTAAGGTAACCCCTAGGAGGACACATGGCATGGTTTGGATTATTTTCATCTTTTGCTATTCTTTACCCAATGGTGTCGACCAAGAGACTAAGGCACACACTCCTCCATTTCTTCTCCAAGTGAGTTTGGCCAAGACTCCATACTACTCTCCATTACTTTTCTTACATTTTCCTCACCTTCCAAACGTTTCTCCCTTGCACACTTATGTGTGTGTTCTCTTTAAGGTTTTAGTGGAAAACCTCTTTCTTACAAAATTTCCTTTGTTTATTTCTTGGAAAGTTTGTAAGTGCTCTTTTAACTTGATTTTTAGCATTTTTGTATATGTATATGGTAAACTTGTTATTGAATGTTTTATTCTATTATTTGCTTACTTGAAGGGTGCTTTTGTTCTTATTTGCTTGATGAGTGCTTGATGGATGTTTTATCTTATTATTTGCTTGATGGGTGCTTTTGTTATAGTTTCTTTATGCTTATTTAAAATGATAACGTAGGGTTTGGTTCAAGAGATATTTGAAGAAATATATAGTGAGAAGTTGAGGAAAGAACTCAAGGAATAAAGTTTATCAATTTCGGTTAAGGGTTTAATTTTATGGCATGGTATGTTTGAATGATAGAAATGGTATATTAAGGAGCATATAGTTCTCAGCCATAGTAAGTCCTTTTGGAGAATTTTAAGTTTTTGAATCATAATGGGTGATATGATTCATAATCTAGGTGTTTAGGGAAAGTATGAAAGTATACCCTTTGAATTTTTAGGAATGGTTGAAGACATGTAGTTGGTTTGGAAAGAAGATTATATGATGAAAGTTAATTGAATAAAATAACTTCATAAGCCATATTAGTGTTTTCGGCTAGTGATGTTAGTTTATTTTTAACTTTTTCTTTAGTAGAATATACATGATTTATTTGAAAAGAATTATCTCTGCATGAATAACATGCATATGTCATAAATTGAAAACACATGATTTATATGTTATATGGCTCATAAATCATGTATTATGCATAAGAAAGTTCAATGATACATGCATGTACATTCATGTCACAAGTCCCTTGTTTTGGGTCATTATATTTTTTAAAAGAAATAAGATAAGAATCTTTAATAAAAAAAATTGGCGGTGAAAGCGTTTCAATCTGCCATCGAGATTAATAATGACAGTGAAAGCGTTTCGATCTGCTATCATAACAAAAATGATATGATTAAGAATAATGACACGTAACGTTAAGAATCATAAGAAAAGATATAACAATTCCACGAAAAAGTTTTTCTTACATGTCAAAGAAAGTCTTTTCAAGAAAACCTGAAAGTCTTAAATAAAAATGCATTGTGCATAAGTCATTTCACGAGTCTCATGATCATGGTGCATGTATTTGTTTATCTATATATGCTGACGATACTTTTATTTTAGTTATCTGAATACTTACTGAGATTTCTTGAAATCTCACTCTTTATTTATTTTAACTATCATTCCTTTTGGAATGATAGAAGTGATTGCAGGATTCGATGGCACAGGGCAGGACCCCGACATCTCAGGAGATTCTGCAGAGCCTTGAGGGCCCTTCAGAATTTTCTCTTTTTGACGAGCTGACCCAGCCTTTATATGATTGCCTGTTGGAGTTTTCGAGATGAGAGACATCCATGTTGTTAGATAATCAACAACGTATAGGATGTTGCATGAATTTGAGCCTAGATTCACTATCCCTTGATAGCATCTAAGTGATGCTAGCGGGATGCATCTCCAATATGGCAATAGTATCAGTATGGGTCGATTTCGTTTTGCTAATGATTATAAAGAAGTTCAGAAAGAACCCTTGTGAGAAAATTGGTAGTTGTATGTTGTGATTATTAGACAATGTTATGTTTTGTGAGAAACTGGATCACGTAGACTTGACACTATATGTTATTATATAATATGAAGTTTGTGGAACCTTATTGTAGTTTACCATGTGATCATTTGCAGAGTTAGATTTCTTTGTCTATTTTAGAAAGTTGACATTATTCTGTTGCGATACGTATTGCATTCTATTAGTAAGTTGAAGTGCATGCATAATATTACCAACATGTACGAAGGGATATGTAGCCTAGTGTTACATGTCCCTACACTTCAGTTTACGCTAGATCCTAATCTGGTGGTACCATGACATGAAGATCCAACTTTGAAAAAGTAAAAGCTCCTTGGACTTTATCTAACAATCATCTATGTTGGGAATTAGATACTTATCTTTAACTATATCTTTGTTGAGAGCTCTATAGTCAAAACACATGCACCATCCTCCATCAGTTTTCCTCACACAAAGCACTAGTGATGAATAAGGGCTTTGGCTGCTTCTAATAATCCCACTCTTTAGCATGTTTGCCACTAGTCTCTCTATCTCATCCTTTTGGTAGTAAGGGTACATGTATGGTCGAACACAAGTGGGCTTTGCACCCTCCAATAGTGGTATTTAATGGTCTGAAAGGAGGCAGACCACTAGATTCTACAAAAATAGTTCTAAATTTTTTTAACACCCCTTGCATTTCTTGGGATACCTCAGTTTTTCGGTTATCACAATTACCATCAATTAACTGTAACCAAATACCTTTAGTAATACCTTTGACCATTCCCTTGATATTCTCATCCTCTTCAATTCCCCTTTCAAGTCTCTGTATTCCATTTAAAGTAAATTCATGCCCCAAAACCTGAAACTTCATAATTAGATCTATGAAATTCCATAGAACAGTACCTAAAAGTCTCGGCCAATCCATCCCTAATACAACTTCACAACCCCCTAGAGTTAGCAAGAATAAATTAAGTGCAGTGCAGACATCTTGTAATTGGAGTCGTGCAGCCCTACGTAAATCTAGGCAGGAAATATTAGCCCCATTGGCTACTTGAATTGACGGTGTATGATTATCCACTCGCAGTCTTACCCTCCTTGTTACATTAGGATCAACAAAACTATGAGTATTGCCTGTGTCTATTAGAACTAGCACCTTTTGTAACATCCCGACCCCAATTTTAGATTAAAAATCTAAATATCATTATTATTATTATTATTATTATTATTTTATCGTTACTATGTCATCAAATCAAATTATGTTTTTGAAAAGTTTTTAAAATAATGTTTGAATTTGTTTTAATTTCTCTCCTATCCGTGTTTCATCTTTTAGTTTTGATCTTTTTTTTTTAATAAATCATCATCATTTTAAAATCATTATCCTAATTTGAAACCATCTCCAATTTTAATTTAGTTTCATGATCAAACTCCAATGCAAACACTTTAAATTCAATCCTCCCGAATCATTACCGAATCCACCTCTGATTCAATTTTTCAAAAAACCCCAACCCTCAGCCAAGTAATTTCCTATTTAAAAAACCAACCCCAACTCAGAATTTCTCTCCATGAAAACTCGACTCAAACTCTTATCCCTGCACTAATATCCGAAGCGGGTCACAACTCAAACACCTCGTTAAATCATATCCTCTCAGAGATTCCAAATTTGAATTCATGATTTAATTTCAAATTCAAACAAACTCTCACCTCTATTTTAGTCTCCTAAGTGAGTATCAATATGCAAACTCTATCTTCAGATCATTCACGTTTCCTCTCCCTCACCTATAAAACTACCCCTCATGCATGAAATCAAGGAAGCCGCCAGCCTCCATAATAGATCAAGCCACAGCAAATCTAAAAGAGAAAACACCACCGTCGCCTAGTAGCCCAGCCACGATCAACCACCTTCCTTCACGCCGCTTGGACCTTCCTTTCAGCAAACCTCCCACTTTAATTCAAGCACGACAGAAGCAACCTCCCACGAAGTGCACACTTCACGGCCAATAGTGCACCACCAATACCTCCCTTCACCTATATATATATATATATATATTCTGCTTTTAATTTCTCTGTATGAAACAAACCGAACCTCAACCAGCCGTAGCCTTCTCTTAGTCACAAACTAGAACCCTCAGGTTCAGCCCACTGCTTAGAACCGAACCACTGATATTCATCAAATATATCTCTATTTTCAGCCTCAAAAAATAGAGCATTTTCGCCCCATCGTCATGCCACGGAAACCCACAATCTGAGCACGTTAAGCTCGCTGGAAACGACCCATAAAATGCAATAGGAACCGGCGAGAAGCTCAGGAAATCACCCTGGTCCTCTATCACAGTGGGTCATCCCCTAGACCTCTCAGTAAGCTTTCGCATAGCCCCTATTTTCGGATTCGCAGCTTTTCCTCATTACACAAAGAGCTAGCTTTTCTGGCCACCGTAGACCATGCTGAGACCATCGGAGTACTTTTCCAACCACCTAGAAACTACCCATTGGCCATCGCACCTCAGTCTCCTCTTGGTATGCATCACGCGACCCTCCCTCTCGAGCTCCTCTGTTTTATGTCGTCTTCCTCATGATTTTGGTCTTCCGTAAGCTGCAACGCCAATAACTCATTTTATTTCCTTCATATTGCCTTTAGTTTGGATCCGTGTTTTTAAATTGGGCTTATTTTATTTCAATTGGACGTGTCTTCTAAAATAAGTATAAGCCCAAAAGATTTATTTCTTCAAGTATTAAAGTTTTTAAAGTGCTTTTAAAATATATTTAATTTTTTTATAAATTATTTATTTATGATTTTATGAAATTAGAAGGTTACGATACGTTTTTCTAGGAATTTAGTAACGTTTAGTGTCTCGTATAGGTTACGATCTACAACGTATTTTTTTGGAAGCAGCGCTAAGAGGTAAGTAGCATGATTATATTTTTCACGCATGTACGGTAAACATAGTTTATAAATATATTATGTATGTATGGCCATTATTTAGAAATCCCTTTTTATGTACCCCAGTCATGAAAAATTATGAAAAATCATGCATGATTTATGAAAAAAGTTTATGCATTAAGATATTTATGAAACATCATAATTTTATGCAATAAAGTTATTTATGAAATTCATGATTTTATGTGAGAGTGCATAAAATTATTTATGAAAGATCATGAATTCATGTGAGGAGCATGCATCTTGACATGTTATGAAAGTATGCGATTTCTTTTGAAATCTATGTTTTGATAAGAATGCAAGTATGATAAGATATGTAAGTGGCCTAAGTATAATATGAAGTCAGTACCTATGTATGGCCATATTGCATTGCCAGGTCGTACATACTGGTAGTGCACCCAGTATATCTTCCTCATGTTTGGATTCTACAACCCGCGACCACGGACGGAATTGAATCTTTTTAGATTCGCTAACCTTAACTCACGGGGGTCAACAGTGAGTAATGGCCTATGATATGAAACGATATGATACGATAAGATAAGCTCAAATTCATGTTCATGTTTTTACAAAAAACTCAAGATTTATGAAAAGACACATGTTCAGCATTTATGAAAAGCGCATGTTCATATTATTATGTATGTATCTATGAGAATGCATGAAAATCAATGATTATTACTTTTACCGTATGATGTATTACTTATTGAGTATTCAATTCATTTTATTTTTATTTCTTTGTTTCCATGTTTTCTTTTGAAAATCATCACAAGTGATGAGAATACACAGTGGGCAGGATTTGACTCAGGGAGGCGATGCAGAGGCCTAGACAGTGTATTAGCTTTTATTTTATGCATTTCAGTAAATAAAATATTTGTTGTAAACACATGAGATTTCAACATTTTTTTTAATTAAATGCTTCCGCTGACTCTTTTTAAATTTTTTATAAAGACTGTTTCATTTATTATAAAACGTTCGTACCTGGTGTTTTTTTAAGAAAAATTTTAGTAGCATAAGGCTCCCTAAAATATCTTAAAAATACTATATTTGGGAGCGGGGTGTTACACCTTTTGACTTTCTATCTTTCCTATAACTCTCATAGTTCTAGGGCCCACTAATTCTGTCACAACATGCATAGAGATACTAAGTAGTTCAAGCACCTCTTCCTCTTTTCCTTCTTCTAGTTGTATTATGGCCAAACTTTCCTCTGTCACCTCCTCCAATCCATCTTCTTCTCCCACCCCTTCTAATAGAAAATTTCTAGATTTATTACACTTATGCCCAGGGTGAAACTTATCATTACAAAAATAACAAAGCCCATTTTCACTCATTTCTTTCATTTGGGCAAGTGTAATTCTCCTAATTGGCATGGCTAATTTTCTAGGTGGATTAAAGGGTGGTCTAAAGTTAGCATTTGGGTTTTTATATTCTGGTTTAGGTGGGGGTGCAGGTAATCTAGGGATGGGTGGAACTGTGGGTGCTTTGGGGTTTTGATATTGGGTATTGGTTGTGGGTTATGGTACTTGGGCTAGTAGCCTATCATTCTTCTTCCTACTTCCTCCTCTTGCAACCTTGCCAAGCCAAATGCTGTTGAGAGTGTCACTGGTTTAAACATGGCCACAATAATTCTTAAGTCTTCTCAGTCCACTAATGAATGCGCTGACCCTGAATTCCTCTGTGATTCCCTTAATTCTATTGAATAGAATCTCAAACTGACTCTAGTATTCTTCCACGAAGTTAGTTTGCTGAAGTTTTGCAAAGATTCCCATCGGGTCTTCATAAGCAATAGGTCCAAAGCTAGTTTTAAGTGCCCTCACAATTTCATCTCATGTCTTAACTGGATTTGACTCAATCAATCAACAATACCAATTTAAAGCTTTTCCCTCCAAATGAAAAAAGACAATTTGAACCTTTTGATTATCTGGAGTATTGCAGTAAGAGAAAAACTGTTCAGCTTTAAGGATCCATTCAACTGGATCAGATTCATCAAACTTAGGGAAGTCCAAGCGAAGAGTTCTGGCTTGCATTCCCCCACCACCCTTAAATAGAGAGTTTCCATTAACTTTAAGAGAGTTACCTGATGAACTTGCTTTTGAGTTGTTTTTTGCACAATTCAATGCCAAATGATCAAAACTGAAAGCCAAACTGTTGAGCAACTACAGGATGCCTTCCAACATCACTTTTACCTATCCTACTCCTCTCTCAAGGGCGCAGATTCACCTTTCAAAGCAACTACTGCTTTAGACAATTGGGCTTGTCGTGTGCCCTATGCCATGATGCCAGAACCTTGCTTTTGATACCACTATTAAAGGCTGAGAATATAAAGATGATAGCTTTTCGAGGAGCCACCTTCCACAATACAATTTAGTTGTAATTCCTTGTCGTTTTTCCATTGATTTGAATTGTACTTATATAGGGAATACAAGTAATACATAACTAGTGAGACTGCATGATAAATGTGGCCATGACTCCATTACTTGGACTTAACCAACTCGGCAACAAGCCCATTGGAATGAAATAACCAACCCAACTTACAATAACTAACCCAATAACATAAAAAAACAATGTTAACCCTGACATTAAGATCAAAGACCACACTACTTATAGATCATAAACTAACCCTAATTTGACTTTCAGACCAACCCTAATCCCTTAGCCTCCTACAATTTTCATGACACTTAACAATATTCGTATAATATTTTAGTGTTATTTGTTGTATTTGTATCTGTATTTGTTAGTGTGATGCTCTTGATTTGTTGTATGTGTATTTGTTTTATTACAAAGAGAAGCAATGCTTTGTTATATTACAAAGAGAAGTAGTGTGTGATAGAAAAGTTAAGTTGACATGTTTATAAATTTTGAGAAGACTTGTGCAGGGACTTGTGATGAACACTAGTAGAACTCGAAGGAAAGGGAACTGTAGTGAAGTGAAGCATTCAGTTTGGAGAGTTCAAAATGAAGTGAAAGGACTAATCTCGGAACGACGCCATTGAAGGCTTGTTGAAGTGCTGTGTTTAAGCCAGGGATGCAACACGTTTCGTTTTAAATCAGAGAGAGTGACTGAAATAAGGAGATTTGTTGGTAGTCTATTGTTTACGTTAAGCGTCATAGTCATTTTTTTACTTTTAAGTATTAAGAGTCATAGTAAAGGGTGCATTTTGCATAGTGAATCATGGAGTCTATCTAGTTCATTGGGGCTTGTCCTGATGAGATTAAGTTTGTCTATTTTCTATTATAAGAAAGAGAGTGATGCGTATATGAGGGACTAAAAGCAAAGTTAGGAATTTGTCTAGAATTTTTTGAAGCTCTTTTGAATCTTGTATGGAGGTCAGGGTTGCCTCGAATAGCTTTCTATCACTAGTGACTTATAGATTGTTATTGTGTGTGTGAATGCTATCTGTTCTTGAATCATCCGAAAGTTTCATTACAATTGTTATGGAGTCACCGATCCTGTCCAACTTAGAAAACCAACCAAATAAACTCTTCAAACTCAATACGTAAATCCACGAAATAGTCAACCATTCCATATAGATTCATACACTATCCCTTCCTAAACCAAAAAACCATAAATTAGCCCTTTCCAAACCATAATCCTATACACATAAACCCCATGGTTGAAGAAATTAGATCCAAGCATAACCATGAACATATTTAGTTAGCTGTTCTAGAAGAAAAGGCAGAGCAGCTCACTGACATGATTCGTACACGGGTGGCAAACCAAAACACTATGGGCAACCGTGACATGCAAATAGCAAATGATATGGACCAAAATTTGCAAACAGGTCCTAATCACAGAGGCATATGATTAGACTTTCCTCATTTCAATGGGAAAACCCCACAGGGTGGATATTCAAAGCTTCACAATTTTTTGAACTCCATCAAACAAATCCACAATAATAATTATTAATGGCCTCCTACCACTTGGAAGAGGATGCCCTTGTGTAGTACTAAGACACCTTGGACACAAGGTAGTTTCATAGCTGGGATAGGCTTACTTAGGCCATGTTGATTCATTTTGGACCAACATCCTATGATGAACGTGGAGACCTTGACTCGTTTGAAGCAAACATGTACGGTAGCTAACTACAAGGCCTAATCTGAGACTCTCTCCAACAAGTTGCGTGGGCTTTCAGATCAACACAAGTTAAGCTATATATTTGGCAAGTTAAAAGATGAAATTAAGTTACCAATTTGAATGTTCAAACCCTTAATTTAAATGCTACATTTTTCTTAACTAGTGTAATGCCCCGATTTTTTTTTTTTTTTAAAACTATGCATGCACCTAAACTTACTAATTAAGTGCAATACAAAACACAACAGAAAGGGATAAATCTTCAATACATGTAAAGAGATCTAACTCTAACATAATTAGATCATATGGCATATTAAAACTATATCCTTCATAATTTTTCATTTATCATAACATATCGAATCCAGAACTTACATAACCCAGTTAGTTTTCTTCTAACAAATATCATCTCTTACTGTCATCCGATACTCTTGCTATTCCATTTGATCACGTACGTGAGATCACTCTCTTAGGAGATGAGTATTCTGTAGGACCCTCAGGGCTCCTCAGAATCTCCTGTGATGTCTGAGTCTCATGACAATTTATTTACTCCTGCAACACCCTCTATCATTTCATAAGGAATGATAGATAAAATATAAAAGAGTGAAATTTTCAAGAAATCTCAATAAGTACACAATTAACGAGGCATAGATAACATCAACAATCATCATACATAACAATAATCACAGACATATAACTTATGAAAATGTTTTATGGGACTTATGCATGTCAATGACCATTCTTTCCATACTAACTTAGATCTTACTTGGACCCATCATCATATACTTAAAAATTTATACTTTCGTCTTGTTTCTTAATCTTGTGGGTCTTACTTATTTCTTATCCTCGATGGGCGTTACATATCACTGTCCCCATCGGGATCTTACTTATCGCATATCCTCGACAGGCATTACGTATCGCCATCACTGTCGGGTCTTACTTATTTCTTATCATCGATGGACATTACGTATCGCTGTCTCCATCGCATATAACTCATCAATCATCCGGGCGTTACGTCTTGCCGTCCTCATTTTGATGAGACTCATGTCAATCTTTCGGGCGTTACGTATCGCCGTCCCTGTCATGACATGGAACATACTTAACATAGCGAGCGTTACGTATCACCGTCCCCACTAGTTATGTCCGTCCTACGGGCGTTACGTATCGTCGTCCCCATCGTGGCACAACTCTTACTTTTACGACAGGCATTACGTATCGCCGTCCCTGTCGACACGTCAATCATACGAGCGTTACGTCTCGCCATCCCCATCATGACGTGACTAACTTATTCATATCTCTTATTCTTAGTTGTTCCTTTCTTATTCTTAGGAATGTTTCTCAAGTACATGCCATGCCACTTTTTCTTAAAATTCATCATATACTAGAAATGCATGTACCCTTAAGCTTATCACATAATCATAACTATATGCTTGTAACATAAATCTTGCAACATATCTTACACAAGCTATATGCTTAGGTAACACATATACTTCTCCTATATTATCACTTCAACATTTATTCCAGTCAAAGCCTTGGATTTTAGCAAAATAGGGTATCTCGCTCAAGCGAGAATCGAGCGAAGTCTCGGGTTGGAACTCGCTCGAGCAGAGTATCAAGCGTACATCAAACAAACTGAGTATCTCGCTCGAGTAAGGTATCGAAAGAGATTCAAGTGAGTTCTTAGGTTAGAACTCGCTTGAGCGTGACATCAAGCGAGTATCAAGCGAAATCTTGGGTTGCACTTCGCTCAAGCCAAACATCTAGCGAGAGTCAAGCGATGGTTCATGGTTGTTCTTCGCTCGATCCTTTGGTCGAGCGAGGGTTGAGCGAGATTACAAATCATGGGGTTTTTCAATCCAAAACATGCAATCTTTTCACATAAACCTTATTTTTACTTATTAAAACATAAATCTATGTTCTTTTAATTATTAAGAGTTTAGAAAATAAAAAGAACACCTTTTTGGAGTCCTCACATACTCTGTTCTGCCATTCAATCCCAATTTCGCCCTTTATAGAGTTCTTATCTTTTAAAACTTAGAACACCAAAGTTGTAGAGATCTGTCTTAGCTTTCCTTAGACTCTTTAATCATTCAATTCCGACATCATACTAACAAGTTATGACCAAATTACCATAAGATATTAAATCTGTCAACATAACTCCTATTAAATCTGAAAGTTACTAGGGTTGATCTATCATTTTTCTCCAAATCAAGACCTCATATTTTCACATAATCTTCTTCATATAACATCATAGAATATATTACTAAGGTCTCATTCCTAGCATTTTATCATAGCAAAACCCACTCCAAACCTCAATAGGCTTCAATTTAACACATCAACTAAGATTAAGCTTAAATAAATATCAAACATGATCTAATCACCAAACCACTCATTCTATGCCAAGATTAGGTTAAATTGTATACTTACAAGTTTTTCCAAAGCTTAAATGGTTGATAGAACCAAGCTCTTGCAAGAATTCCTCAAGATTACATAATTAGCTCACTTATGTGATATTTGGATGTTCAATGGTTTAGATAGGCTTCTTCTTTGGTTTTCTCTCCAAGTGAGTGTGTGTTCTACCTTCCCAAAGAGGGTTATAAGACTTATCAACCCATATATATATGAGAGTGGTCGACCCTTTAGAGAAAAAGGAAAAGAAAGGATGGCTATAGGCAACCGGTTATGCCTTTGCTTAGGAGATGAGGTGTCATACCTCCTAAAATCAAATGATCAACTCTAAGCATATAAAATCTAAACTTGGCAGCAAATATCCTCATCCAATGGCTGATATTAAGTCACTTTAGTCAGCCAAAATTGATCAAAGGTTGAGAAGAGTGCTAAGGAGATAAGGCATGAGGTGGCACTCACCTAACCATGCATGAATCCAGCCATTCCAGCCCTCATCTGGTATGCCACGCCCCCAACCTCCTTCTTACCACTTTTGGTAACTTGTTAAGCCTCTTAAGACTCCATTTGACATGTTCTAGAAGGCCATTTCGAGATTTGGTTGGGATAACTTTGGTTTGTAACTCACTTAGTTAGATATGGACAGATTCAGACAGATTTATTCCTCTCATGTTACTTCATGTCTTTGGGTCAACTAAAGCTTCTAGATTACTTCTTATCCTCATTCCACATACTCCTACACATTTCAAGACCTTAGAAGAATTGATAGCCAATCACAATTTTCGTCACATGCCCCAATTTGATCCATTTCTTCTAACTTAAGTTCCATTTGAGCTAAACCTAGAACTGTCCAATTGTTTCCAGAATAAGTCATAGCTCTAGTCCAAATATTCACAAACTCGTAGCATGAAAGTTTTATATCTATCTCTTAGTATTCTATAAGAATTAGAATCACTTTATTTGGACCTTATATGACCAAGTTATGATTTTTATACTAAAAGTCGACAGATAAGCCCGAGAATACCAATCCGGGCACACCAAGTGTTTGGTAGATATTCCTTCTTGTTTCACACGAAATTCCCTAGATAAAATCTCTTCATTTTCCATATATATACACACATGTCCATATCTTAGGCTAATTGAGAAAAATATCCAAAGACTTAATCTTATCCAAAGTCTTTAGTCAACTTCAAAGTCAATGCCTATCTATCTCCAATCCAGATCTTCCACTTCAATCTCAATTTCGTATTTTCTTAAGTCCATATATTAAACCTCAAAACATAAAAGTTTTAGATATTCCTTTTAGATTTATATAGCTTTTTGAATCACTCAAATCCGATATCACATGAGCAAGTTATGGCCGTTTTATCAAAAGACATCAAATCTCTCTCTATATCTCGCTAGAGTCAAACATCAAGCAAGAGTCGAGCGAGATCTCGGGTTAGGCACTTTTTCCACATAAAATAAGCCACCATTGTACACAATCCTACTCCTAACCTTCCAACATACAATTATAAGTCTTTTCTTTATTATACTATTCCTTATTTGATCAACCTTCAATGATCATGCCACATATGAAAATTAAACGGATATTTAAAAATCCAGGTTATGATAACTAGAATTCAAGAAGAATATTGTCTAGCACTACGAGGGCTTCTAAATTACCCATGGAAAAGGTGGCAGGTTTGGGAAATACATACTCTAATATCTCGGGTTATGGGAGAGAGGGGTCCAATAGGAATTAGAAATTTAATTCCTATACAAAAAGAGTGTCCTCGGTTTCTATGTATGAAAAAAGTAAAGAAGGGATTATGTTTCCATTGTAAGGAAAAATAGAATCCCTCCCATGTGTGTAAAAACCAGAGAATCTTATTTTTTACAAGGTTAGGAGTATATGGACCATGGAGAATTTAGAGGAGTAAGGATAGCCCCAAAAACTACTAGGTGAGGGTGATGAGCAACCCCAAACAATAATTGTTGAACCTAAGATTTCTCTCAATGTCATCACTGGCACACCAACTTTTGGAACTATGAGGTTAGTAGGCATGGTGGGGAATGAGAAGGTGGTGTTTTTGGTTGACTCTCGGAGCATGCACAATATCTTGGACCCGTCTATTGCTAAGAAAGGCAGGTTACTGATTAGTGAGTCCAACTAAACCACAGTGAAGGTCGCTAAGGGTCATATTATCAAGAGTATGGGCTACTTCAAATCAATCAAGATGAAGTTACAAGTAGGGGTGTAAGAAAAAACCGGTAAACCAAACCGAACCGGTCTATCGGTATAACCGATTCTGTTTTGGGTCAGTACCAATCCAGAATCGATTTTCGAAATGTCAAAACTAGTTGATACCGGTCCGATTGTTCCGGTTTTAAATTTTTTAGAACCGAACTGGACCGGTTTAACATAATATATATTTTAAATTAATTTTTTAATATTATATGTAATATAAAATAGTATTTTTATATTATGTTTAATATTTTATTCATTAGTATATAATGTAAATTAATTATAATTTACATTTATAACCTATAATATTATATTATTATTAGTAATATACTTTAAGTCTATGTATAAATTACTATACTAAATAATCATATATGAAATAATGATATAGTAATATTTATATTATTTATATATGTATGCTAATACTAATACTATCACTATCATTGATATGGTTATAAGAAATTAAACTTACTATAACAAATACTAATATATAATTATTCTAATCACTATAACAAATACTAATATATATACTAATAGTATAAATAAACTAATTTAAAATCGAAAAATTGGACCGAATGTAACATCCCCATTTTTTTTCATGAAGGAATTTGCTTATATTATTTTTCCATGATAGGATTTGATGATTTGTTCTTTATTCCATTTGAGGTAGTGTCTTAGAAAAAAAAAGATGAAGAGAAGGATTTCTTAAGAATTTGGCCTGAAACCTTTAAACCTAGGCTCTTACCTTTGTTTGAGGTATAATGGAATTTGGCCCAAGAGTTGAGATGAGTCCCAAAAGACCCAAGAGAAGCCCATAGGGCAGCCGGCCATGGGAAAAATACCTAAGGGACCCTTTGAGTTCTTTTGGACAAGTGGCAAGCTAAGACTCCTAGTCTTTTGAGTTTCCAAGGAGCATCTTGTATGGAAATTTGAAGAAAGGGATTTGGAAGGATTTTGGGAAAAAGAGGCGTGTAGGGGTTGAGTGGAGAATTGGAAGTCTCTTGGAAATGACAACTCTCATGTGTACTCTTTGTGCCAAGTGGCAACCCCAGATGGAAAGTTTTTGCGAATTTTTTGAACGCTCTTTCTAGAATTTTGTCTTAAGCGTGGATTGGAGGTTAAAAATGTAAGTGTAAGGGGGGAGAATTTTGGCCATGAGGAAGAGAAAGGGAATCCGAAAAGGTGTATGCCGTTTTTGGCTTCCCAAGCAAATCTCTCCATATTTTGGAAGGGTTTGGAAGAATTTGTCAAGTGTCTTACATGTATTGGTGCATGCTTTGATAGGTTAGGGGGTATAAAAGCAGTCTAGCCGAATTTAAGGAGGCTTTTTCTCACTTCCTTTATGTCTCATCTCCCTAGAGTTTGGCCAAAGCACTCCCTCCAAGCACTCATTTTTTCTTTCTTTTTCTAACTAACCAAACACCTTCGTTTGTGATCCTTTCGTTTAATTTTTGACACGAGTCTTTTGGAACCATTATCTACTAGAGGTAAGTTATCTATGAACTCATTTTTAGAACACCATGCATGTTTTTAAGAAAGTTTTTCTCTTCTAAGGTTTTGGCGCTGTTGGTTTTTCACACACACAGGTTTTTATGAAAAACTAGGATTCTAGTTATCTTACAATGAAACCCTAAGATTTTCTTGAGTTTTTCAAACGAGGAAAAATCTAGTTTTGTATAGAATAAAATGTGTTTTTGAAAAGAAACCAAAAGCTAGGGTTTCCTTCTTTTAAAATTTCGGCCCTAGCATATTTTGAAGAAAAGTAAGGTTTTTCTTGGAAAATAAATACCTATTTTTCTTCTAGATTTCGAATCTAAGAATTTTCAAGTTTTAAACTGTAACATCCTAACCCCAAGTTTAGATTTAAATTTATTATTATTTTATCATTACTATTTTATAAGTGACGTTTGATAAGTTTTATAATGGTGTTTGAATTTGTTCTAATTTCTCTTCTAGCCGTATTCCACCTTTTAGATGTTTTTTCTTTAAATCATCATCATCATCTTAGAACCTTTATCCTAGTTTAAAACCATCTCAAATTCAAAACCACCATCCGAATTCTAACTCATAAAGTAGAGTTCAAATTCAAACAGTTCCAACTCTAAACTCCAAATAAAATGTAATATTCCTATTCGATCTCAAATTCTAGCCTAAACTCTTGATTTAAATTCAAAATATCAAACTCAAATGCGCAACTACCTGAAAATCATCTCCAATCTCAAGTTCATCCAAACCTCAGAATTTCAAACTCAAAAATTTAAACTCCAAATCAAGCACGTTACCCCATCTATAAAATAGCAAGCCGAGACCCCTTTAGGAATTAACCAAAGCCTCCCACTCAGCCCCTCCATCTCACGGCTAACCAGGCCATGCATGATCAATTCATGTCAAGATATCGCCACTGCCATACCACCTAGCCAAAGAAAACAAAGCGGCCAACGCACCCTTTCAACAATCCAAAACTAGTAGCAAGACCAGCAAAAACCTCCACATAAATCCAACAAAACAATCCTGCAAAACAAGAGAAAACCCATAAAATAACAGAGCCAAGTCACCTCTCGGCAGCCCGTAGTCATCTCACACTGAAACACTACTCAGCAGCCAACCCATCACTTACCCCGTCGGAATCTATCCCAGAAACTACTAGCTAGTCGTTCTCTGCCATTCTGACGAAGCCTAGTTGCCGCTGTTGAGTGCCAAGACCCTCACACTGTAACAAACCCACTAAGAGAGTCCCCTGTTTTTATACACCGAAACGGAGGAGCTTTCCTCCCTGACGAGCCACCATAACCCACGACTCCAGCCCTCCCCATCGTCACCACACTTCCCAGAAAGCACCGGACAAAACCACAAACCATCTACAAGCCATCACCAACCACCACACCTCAGTTTTCTCTCCCCTTGGTAAGCATCGCATGAACCCCATTGGTCTGGTTTTGCTCTTCCCGTAAGCAGCAATGTTCCATTTTAATTGCTTTGATTTAGCTCATGTTTTTCAAAAAAATAAAAGCACTCGTATGATCTCAATAACTTCAAATATGCCTTTTAATTCCTTGTTGCAGAGTTGTGTCATTTCAGAAAAAAATTTCTTTAGTTAATCAGGCTTATTTTTTAAATGGATTTATATTATAAATTGTATATGTTTTAAAGAGGGTGTTTTACAAAAATAGATTTCGTATTTATTTGGGCTGGGTTTTATTTGTTAATAGACTTGAGTTTTAAGATTAGTATAAGCCCAAAAAGATTTACTTTTTACAAAATATTAAAGTTTTTAAAGTAAAATCTCAGGCTATTACTTAATTATTCCTACGGATTATTTAGATTGTTATGACACGTTATTTTAGAAAAATTAGTACCGATTAGTATCTCATATAGGTTTTGAGCTACGACATGATTTTTGGAAACAGCGCTAAGAAATAAGTAGCATGATCATATTTTTCATGCATGTACGGTAAACAAATTTTAAAAAATTATTATGTATGTATGGCCATCATTTGGAAGACCTTTTTATGTACCCCAGTCATGAAAAATTATGAAAATCCATATGCATGATTTATGAAAAGCTTACGCATTAAGATAGTATGAAATCTCATGTTTTATGTGTGAGACTCCGAATTTTTACATATCTTTATTTGCTCATATCTTATCATTGGATATTTTAATTTATTTTAATAAATTAAATTGGTATCTCACTTATTTTATTTCAGGTACGCTTTATTTATGACTGTGGTTAATTATTTGTGAAATTTACGATTTTAATATTTTTAGTTATTTAAATATTATTATCGATTTCATTATTTGAATTTTTATCAATGTTATTTTAATTTAGTAGTTTTGGTTCTATTGCTGTTACAAACTTTTGTGAAATTCTGGAATAATAGTGCTTTTAATTATTTTAATAAATCGTTACTATTGGTCTTTCCATTTTAAATGATATTTTCATTGTTTTTTGTTTTAATTATCATAATATATGGTTTGATTTGTCGTAATTTTATTAATAAGCATTCATTCTATTTTATTTGACATTATCTGATTCGTTGATCTTAAACTTACTAAATTATTAAGTCTTATTATGTTTATTCTATTTTGGTTTGGTAGCTTTTGAATAGCTCCAAAAATATTATATTATACAGGATCCTTTTATTACCTTGATTTTAGTTATTTAAAAATATTGCAAGATCTTAAACGTGCTTTGAATATCTGATTTAAATAAATGGCTTTATTCCTTTTAAATAATTAAATCAACTTCATCATTTTAAGTATTGATGAAAAATATTATGTTGAGAAATAAAGTAAGTTGAAATAATATTTTATTTAATTAATTTGAGCATTTTAAGTTAAATTGACGTTACGCTCTTTTAGATCAGTATTTTAAATTCATCTGTTGTCCGTTTCAAGACCCTGAAGCATTGGGCCTATAAATAGCTCAGAAATGGTCCCACTCCCTCACTTTTTCTCCTTCTCCCTTTCCTTTTTCTCTCTTTTCTCTCCTGCGTGCTACAGTGCCCCTAAAGGGCAGTTTGGTTTCCAGCTTATGGCAGCGCCACCCCCGACCACCAAGCTTCACCTCCAGCCCCGCTTGAACCACCAGCCTCCGGTGAGTCCAACCCCACTGAAGGTGTCGACCACGGCAGCCCCACCTCCCACTGGTAGCCCCAAACCCGAAACTGGTTTTCTCCTCCACACCCGCACCTTGCTCCACCCCTAGCTCTGCCATGAGCCACCGCACTATGACACCACCCCTGCCATTAGATCCGCCATCCACAGGCGACCTACCACCAAAAATTTCAGCCCCAACAAAGCCCTCACCTTCCCTCATCTCCCATACAACCGAGATGGGTCTAAAAAGGGACTTCCCTTTGTCGCGCCGCTGTCCGGCCACCGTGACTCTCACCTCCACCGCCAAAAGCTTCCCCTACCTCAGTTTATCACACCCCTAAAATAGTTTCCCCATCCATGGCTCCACCTCCCTTGTACAAGGGAAAATTCGAAAATGGGTTTCCACCCTTTCGAGCCAGATCTGTGGCCTTCCAATGGTTGCACCACCTCACTACCACCACCATGAGATTGCCCATCTTTGAAGGAATATTCTCGTAAATTTTGGTGTCAAATGGAGTACCCGAGCCCAACCCATCACTTGCCGTGCCCAGAGACGAATAATGCAAAACTTACCCACTATGGATCGTGGATCGCCGCGATGTTCGATTGGCGTTTGTTTGTATGCTGTAAGTAACAGACATTTGTTTGATTGTTTGATTGGCTGTTTAATTGTGTGCTAATCTTTTTGTTGTTTGCTTGAAGTGTTATCTAGTGCTGATAAATAATTCGAAAATAGATTGGTTGGGCCTGAGGCCATTTAATGGAGAGATTGAGATTATCCCGAGCTAATTTTACTATGGTTGGATGTTATGTGGACGTTAATTGTTGATGATATAATGATTTAGTCAGATAACTCTGTTACTTGTTACAAATTATTTTAGTGATTATTGGTGATAAGATGATCTGGTTGGATGACTCGGTTATTCTAGTGATTATTGGTGATAAAATGATTTGCTTGGATGACTCCGTTACTTTTTAGTAATTATCGGTGATATAACGGTTTGGTTGGATGATTACATTAGTTTTCTACCATGTTTCAATAAGGTAATATACTAGGATTTTAATCTAAGAGATATTTAGAAGAATATGGTGGAAATCTGATAAGAGAACTTAATAAGTACAGTTAAATAAAATTCAGTTAAGGGTTGAAATAATGGCATAATATGTTGGACGATGAGAAGTTTATTTTTCGAGAGTTCATAAGTTTCAATCATGGTATACTTCTTTGGAAAAACATTAGGTTTTAACTTATGGCTAATGTATGGTTATGACTTGAGTCTTTGAATGAAATATTAAAGTGTACTCTTAGATTCCCTTGATGTATAGATCGATAAATGTTTGGGTTTAGAGAAAATATTATATGATGATAATTTGTTGAAGAGAATAACTATACAGGCAAGGTAAATGTGGTGACTAATGATTGGTTATGATATAGCTATTAAGTTTTGAGAAGATCTTAAGGAAATATACGTGTTTTGGTAAAGAGAAAATAAAAGAAAAGTTGGGTTTGACTCCATCATAAGTTGCGTCCTTAACCTCTATAGGACAACGTTGGTTTCATTCGATGTGACTTAAGGATTTGACTATCTCTTCATTGGAATATGCACGACCTGTTGAAAAGAAGATAAATTAAAAAGGGAAGTCTGCTCATATGTTAATATGTATGAGATATGATTTGTAAATGTATGATTCATATGGTTCATGATCTATATATTTTGCATAAGAAGTCACATGTCGCATAAGAAGTCACATGTCGCATGCATGTCCCATGCATAAAGCACGAAAATCATGTTTTTGAGTCAAGCATGTTTTTAAATAAAAAAGAAAAGAATTAAAGTTTTATAAGAACCCCAAAGGCTGGGACGGGGTAGTGCCCCAGTGGAACTCCCTGTTCACTCAGGAGTATCTAAAGTCGAGTGAAAGCCCTTGGGTTGACAAAGAACTGTCGGTAGACCATGTTTGGCTCCAAAAGGTGTCCGAAACGTAGTCGCACCTAAAGCTAGTAGGTGCCTACAGGATGGTGTTGGCTTTTGCCTTACCGATACAGAAAAGTTTGTAGTCGCTTGGTGAGTGATCAATTGCCAAGTGATGAAGAGTGCGAAAGGATGCGAAACGTAGCTACTTAGGTTTGATACGGCGCCGGGTGCTATGGTAACTAACAGGAATACACGGTATATAGGAGAGCCGTGAGGTGTCCAACAAGATGTCATGATGAAAAAGATGGGCTTTCAAGCCATATATGATATAATATGAAAAGTGGCGCCTAAGATAAGAAAAAGATGAAAGATTTGAAAAGTTTACGAAAAGGTTTTGATTACATATGAAAGAAGTCAAAGTTATATAAAAGCATTTTTATGAAAAGCACATACATGAAGCAAAGTTTTGAAAACTGTCAAGGATTATAGAAGTTTTTATATGAAAATGTATATGCATAAGTCATGTTGCAAGTCTCATATTCATGGTACATGCACTCATTGTGTTTACTTGTATATGTTGATGATGTTCTATCGTGTGAATTGGTTGTATGCTGTCTGTTGCTTACTGGGATTCACATCTCACTCGGTGGATCGCGCCCACCTACGGTCCCATTTTTACAAGATCATAGTTTGTGATTGCAGAAAATGAAATTTGGCCCGAGATACAGACTCCACAGGAAAAGAAATTGTTGAAAGGATGAAGATCGAGATTATGATCTCGAAAGTAGTGTTGTTTATCTTTTCTTGAAAAGACTGTATAATCTCCTGTTGGAGAAATTGCTTTAAATTGATTTGTAAATTTTAAGAATCTCTGGTACTAGAATGACTAACTTTTATTTATTTTTTCCCTGCGAATATTTATTGTACACTTGGTGTATGCTTCACACACTCTTCAAATGCTATTCGATGGGATGATTGATCCATGAAATGATCGTCTTGATGTCGCGAGTCCTTCTAGATCCTAGGGGGGATTCGTAGACATCACATTATGTAGTAAAATTATTTATGAAAAGTCATGATTTTATGTAAGAGTATGCATAAAATTAGTTATGAAAGATCATGAATTCATGTGAGGAAGTATGCGTCATTACATGTTACGAAAGTATGCGATTTCTTTTGAAATCTATGTTAAAGTATGCAAGTATGATAAGATATGTAAGTGGCCTATGTATGATATGAAGTCGGTACCTATGTATGGGCATATTGTATTGTTAGGTCGTACATGCTGGTAGTGCACTCAGTATGTCTTCCTTTTGTATGGATTCCACAACTCGCGGCAATGGGCAGAATCAGAATCTTTTAGATTTGCCAATCTTAACTCACGGGGATCAATAGTGGATAACAATGATACGAAACGATGTGATATGATAAGATAAGCTCAAGGTCATGTTCATGTTTTACGAAAAACTCATTATTTATGAAAAGCTTATATTTTCAGCATTTATGAAAAAGTCACGTTCAACATTTATGAAAAATCATGTTCATGTTATTATGTATGTATCTATGAGTATGAATGTTTTGAGACAACCGATGAGTATTATTTTTACCGTATGATATGTTACTTATTGAGTATTCGACTCATTTTATTTTTATTTCTATGTTTCTATGTTTTATTTTTAAAAACGATCACAGGTGATGAGGATACATAGTTGGCAGGATTTGACTCAGGGAGGCGATGCAGAGACCTAGACAGTGTATTAATTATATTTTTTGGTCTTTAGTGAATAAAAATATTTTTTTGTAAACACGAGATTTCAATATTTTATTTTAAACAAATGCTTTCGCTGACTCTCTTTAGTTTTTATAAAGACTGTTTCTATTGTTAAAAAATGTTCGTATCTGATGCATTTTATAAAGAAAAGTTTTAGTAGCACACTGGCTCCCTAAAATATTTTCAAAATGCTATATTTGGGAGTGGGGTGTTACATAAACCTTATTATTTTCCTTTGATTTGTTTTTAGATTTCTTGCTTGTATTTCTTAGATACTTTTGTAAGTACACTCATAACCTAACTTTAGTATTATTAGTATATATTGAGTGAACTTGTTTGTTGGTTGTTAACTTTACTTTTCTTTTTTTGCTTGTTGGATTATTTCTATATTCTCTCAATATGTTGATAAGATTATACCTTAGGGTTTAATATAAGAATGTTTGATGGATTCCGATGAATACTTGGGATAAGAATGGAAGAAATGAAGCTTAGTGGCACTCGGCCAAGGTGTGGGATCATGGCATGATAAATCTTGATTGATGAAAACTTATCATTGGGAGCTTGTGTGTTTCGGCTATGATAAATTTTTGAAGGAAACATTTGGCTTTGAGTCATGATGGATGTTATGGTATTTGCCCTAATTCTTTGGGAGGTCTTTGAACTTAAACTATTAATGCATGGTTTAAGGTATATGTATGATTTAAGGTTTAGATCTTGTTTTGTGAAGTTGTTGAAGAAAATAAAGCAAATGAGTATCTGGAGCTTCAGCTAAGGCCCCACTATGGTTTGTTAATGAGTTTTGACATTCTCTAAGAGAAAGCAAGAGTTTTGACATATTCTCTAAGGGTTTTGGACCCCATGAGTATCTTGACCTTACCTCTCTAAGGTTAGGGTTGATTTGGTTATTTCCTTTTTTTAACTTAAATAAGCATGACTTCTTTGAGGTATAATTATATTTGCATATTATAACATGTTTAAGTTATGGTTTGGAAATGTATGCTTCATATGTCTCATGAACTTTATGCCTTGCATAAGAAAGTCAAAGTTTGCATGCATGTCCATCTAAGTCACGAGTTTCATGTCTTTGGGTCATCATATTTTTCAAAATTAATAAGTCAATAACTTTTTTATAAGAACCTCAAATGCTAGGGCGGGGTATTGCCCTAGTGAAACTCCCTGTTCACTCAAGAGAGACTAAAGTCAAGTGAAGTTCCTGGGTCAACGAAGAACAGTCGACGAGTCTCGAATGGTTCCTATTAAAGGATTTTGGAGCGAGATCACACTTAAAACTAGTGGGTGCCAAAGATGGTAAAAATGAAATCAACGAACTGCCGTATAAGAATATGATTATGACGTAGTCACCTCGACTAAAATAGTCGTAGAGTGATGCGGTAACTAGCGAAAAACACATGGTGTGTAGGGGAGCCGTGAGGTATCCAACATGTTATATGAAAAATCATGACAAAAAAGGCTATGAGCTTAAGAATGATATGAATAAGAAGAATGATACAAAATTTTATGAATGATAAGAAAGATATGAAAAGTCACGAAAAGTTATGAATACATGTAAAAAAATAAATCAAAGAAGTATAAAAGTCTTTTATGAAAATGCATGATGCATAAGTCAACTGTCAATGCATGATTCATGATTCATACATTTATTTGTGTTTACCTTTATATGCTTCTGATACTGGTGTTATGTTATCTGTGTACTTATTAAGATTTCTCGAAATCTCACTCAGATAATTTTCAACTGACATTTCTTTTCAGGGATGGTAGAAGTGCTTGCAGGAATAGATGAATCCGCGTAAGAGTTTGACTCCCTAGGAAATCCCGAGGAGCCTTGAGGGCCCGATGGAGTACTTCATTTCTTTTGAGGAGGTAGCCCCTTTTGGTATGACAGACTGATGGAGGATGTGTGGCAGATCACACTTGTGCCGCAAAAGGACCTGCGACCTCGAGGCTGTTGTCTAGTTTTGTGCCCTGACGGATCTCTATTCTTCGATGACGTTTATGTTTCCTCAACAGGGATACGTCGTTGGCAGGGCCACAGTCTGAGTATGGATTGCTTTCTTTTCGGACGTTGGTATAAGGATGTGACACTGGAACCAGAGGGCATGAGTGTTGGTTCCTTTTGAGTTCAAGACAATTTTAATTTTGGTATTTCAAGGATTTGGGTGTTCCCGTGTTTTGAGAGCTATGGATCTTATGACTTGATACATTACGGTATATTGCTTTATAAAAGCTTTTGGTATTTTACTTTTGTACTATCATGTCATGATTGATAATTTATTGTTACTTTGCCTATCCTTTTAAAATTGACATTATTTCGCTGTGATATTTATTACATAATGCTAGTGAGTTAGGTGCATACATTTTATTTTCTGATATGAATTAGGGGTACGTAGCCTTGTGTTACATGTCCCCGACGCTTCAGTTTAAGTTCAATCCCAAGCGTAGACTAGGGGCGTCAACACCAAGCCGGTACTACTAGTTTTGAAGGGTAATCGGTGCATAATCGATTTTAAAAAATATAAAACCAGTGGCACTGGTTTGATTTTAAATTTTATCCAAAATCAGACCGAACCAGACCGATTACACCCCTAATTACAAGGTAATCATTTTAACCCTTCCTTTTATATATATTGCCTCATGGTGGATGTGATGCTATTTTGGGCATCACTTGGTTGGAAATCTTGGGTTCCATACTTTGGGATTTCCCCCAATTAACAATTGAAACACTGGCCGCAATTATTTGCATGGCAATGCTAAGCTTTGGTGAAATTGATAGGTTGGCTACATCTCTACTTCGCCTATGAGAATTCCTCGACTGTGGCACCCTTGCTTCCATAAATTTAGTGAGCTCAAAGTCATCTAGATCAATGGTGCAGTCTAAGTCAGCATATGTGCTCAACACTAGACCCCAAGCCTTTAAATCATTTTCTAGGCACAACTCCTCTACTCTAGAGGGGGGTTTTGCGTTGAGGTAAAATGAAGAACCCATGTCGCGACCGCTTGACCAAAAATCGTGTAGAGAACATCGTAGTTGATACAACTGTTGATCTTGAACTGTTTTCACTGACCTCAAACCTAACAAATGAAGGTAGGAGAAATTATTAAACAACTTTACTATATAAGTACAACATTGTTTTAATCTGGCCCAACAATTAATTACACAATCCAATAAATAAAAAATAAAGCAAATTCACAAAAAGAAATGGAAGGTTACCCGGTTCACATTTGTCTAATGGTATTCGATACCAATCGCCCTTTTTGTGATTGGTTCCAACTCATACCTGTTTGGCCCATTAAAAATGTAAAGTAGTGTTGTATCTTCTTTAGACAAGTGATTTTTTCCTTCATTTGTGATGCGTCAACATGCTTAATACCAAGTTCATTGAGGCACCCGACAAGTCAAATTGTGTCAAGGTATAATTTTAGACCCCACCAATTTACCCTCCAAGGTTTCTTGATATAACATGTCAACCAGCATCTCTTCCAATCCACTAGCTCACAACTTGGGATCACGCACAATCTCTACGTCACAAAAAAAGTAATATACAATACAACAATGGTGCTAATGGGCAAGTATGAGAATACGAAAAATAGACAATACAAACAATAAAGAATGTAGTTAAAGCCATTTTAATACGTATTGCTATGCACATGGTACATTCATTGAAGATAAACATTTAAGTTCAATAATTAAATACATGTAATATGTTCATTTTTGTAATAAATTATATGCATGTAATATATCATAGAAAAATCAAAGCGTACATGCGACTAACACTTATTTTGGATTGATTTGTACATTAACCTATGATACCTTGTTTAAGGAGCTATCGAATGAACATACAAAGTATGGCTGCAAGTTCTACATAGCAATTAGGAAAGTAAATATTTGGAATCAATTGCCCAAACAGAATGATAACAAGTACCAAAAAGAATTCTATAAACAGTAGTTTAGAAACCATGTAATTGAATATATTTTACATAGGTTAAGGTACAAACAAAAAATCAAAGGTAATCCATAACTTGAAGGTGGGGACAAAAAAAAAATCCCATGACACTCGCCTGAATAGACAATCGAGTCAATATTGAGTGAAGTCACTTGTTGGGACACGCTCGAGCTAACTCTTTAGATCATGGCAGATATATGCCATCTAATGAAGTTTGTAACTATGAGTTGCCAACCCTCTTTTCATAATAGTGCTACTCCACCACTAAGACCAACACTATCCACAATAAAATAACCATCAAATTGCATGATTCTTCTTACCTCGTCCATTTTGGTTTTATTGCATTTAGTTTCAACAAGGAAAACTAAATGGGGTCCCTTTTTCTTAGTCATCTTCCTAAGGATTCAAATTGTATGAGAGTTCCCAAAACCTTTGGCAATTCTAAGTGATGAGACTCATTGGTGATGGTAGGGCTGGACCCCAGCCACTATCACATAATTTTGGGTTTTGGACCCATCTTCATGCTTCTTGGTCTTCTTGGAGTTTTGGATCTCCTCCATTATACCTCTAAAACCCCGCTTCTTTGTTCCTTGGTGTTGAAGGGTATTAGAGATATCTAAAAGGGTTTGTACTAAGGCTAAGCTTGCCTTTGGCCTTCCTTTTCCACCTGCTAGTTTACTTTCCACCAGAGTATTTAGTGGGGATGGGAATAGGTGTTATACTTGTGGGTTGAGAACTAGGAGGTCTGGTAGAACCTCATACATTTGCCTCTCTAATATTGGCTTTGCTTCTCAAAGCCCATGATTAATTGGAACCACAACTTGATGTGAGGGGGGATTTTCTTTAGTAGGGGTCAAATCTAGATCCATCCAGCAGTTGGGGGCTTTAGTCTCAGTTATTACTGGCTTTGAGAAATACAATTGTCTTCATATTTATTCCCCGCCTAACCTACCCCCATGTGTTGTTGGCTACCTTTTGTAACTTTAATTATGCATGTGGAGTTAATACCTTGCTGCTAAACAATATCCCCATGTGCAAGAATATTCGAATTGGCAATAAAGATTGTTTGTCCATTATCATCTTATTGTTTAGTAGATGTCATAGGGTCATCTTTACAGTCATGGGTACTTTCCATCTGTCCCTCTATCTATTTAACATCCTTCTCACCCTTTTGACTCCTGCATGTTCCTATCCACTTTACCCATGACTTTCAGTGCCACCTTCATATTTGTGGCTATCAAAGATGATTGTATTCGTTGGTTATGTCCTGAGTCAGGGGCCATACTCCAGAACAGGTTTTCCATCTTGATGTTGTTCCAACCTAGGTTTTGGCATGACCTTCCTTTATGAAACAGAACCCCACATTGGAAGTAGAAACTCTGGAGTCATTCATAGTTAAAAGAGATCCAGTACCTCTCTTGCTCAAACTCAATCCATTTATTCCTTAACAAAGGTTTGTGTAGGTTCGCAACCACTCTTACTCGAAGGCATTCACGTTGATCCATCCAATTCTGCATCCACTCAAATGACATGTCCAAGGTGGATCCAAGTTTTTTTTCTATGTTTTCATTCATAACAGCTAGTGGGAGTTTATGACATTGTTGTCTAGATTCTGAAACTCAATAAGAAAGCTTTGGTCATTTAGATCTTTAAATCAGACCCATCCTATTAGTCTCCATACCTGAGACATCATCAATCTAAAGGCTTCATTGTTGATTCCCCTTTCGGAAAGAACTTTACCCACAATGCAAACCTTTCCTCTTATGGCGTGTTCGTTGTTCCCGTCTACGTTAAATTGAAGAACATACATTTCTTTAGCCGACAAATGGAGGCGCTCCCACTGCTTGGTAAGTTCGTCATCCATCTTCTTGAAGAAATATCACCCTTAACCACTAATGAGACCAAGCCGTTTATCAAAAAACAACGGCACTAAACCCTAGCTCTGTCGCAAGAGGAAGAGTGGGACCTGAGTAATTTTGAGTTCCTCTACGATTCAACAATTCCAACAAGTCTAGTAAAATAAAAAAAAAGGAAGTTCATTGTTTGTACATTGTAGTACTCATAGTCACATTGCTATTTAAAATAACAAATTATAATAGAGGATTAGCAAAACAAACAACAATTTACAACCAAATAGCTAATAACATCAAATGAAAAACACCAATCCAAAACAAATGACTAGTTAAAATAGCCAATTGAAAACAACAATAAAATCTTGTCTAAAATTGAGAACCCATTATAATCAGAGGACCCAATGTTGCTCCAGAAATTTCTAACAGAGGACCTATCCAAACAGCTAATTAAAAACAACTATACAGTAAGTCGAAGCCAATTAAAAACACCAATTAAACTCCAAGCAAGTGCACCAATTACAAATAGAAAATTACAACAGCAAAAAATAAGCATGGACACAAGAAGTCCAAGTCATAAGAGGAAATGTTAAGTTGATGTAACACAACAACAAAGTTAAAGCAAAAATCATTAGAACAAACATTCATTTATATCCCAAGCATTTATTTAACACAAAGTGAATACATATCCCAAGCACCCATTTTTTATAATACATTTAATATACATATACCTCTCATTAAATATATATATATATACATATACCAAGCATCCATATAACATTATACATTTTTTAATATATAAACATTACACATATCTTAAGCATCCATTTTTTACAATATATTTAATATACATATCCCATGCATCCAACACTTCATTTATACATTTTTTAATATACAATTCATTTAATATACAAACACCCATTTTTTACAACCACCTTAAAAACAAGAACACAATACATATAATTCACAAGCATTATACATATCTCAAGCATTGAAGCCACCTTAAAAGCAAGAACAAAAAACCGAAACAAAGCATCTAAACGACAACTACAACAAGCAAAAATTTATATAATTAAAATCCCTAATCAAAACACAGAAAAATTTTCATTTTTCCTAGCTAAGTCGATAGAGAAAACACCAAGCAAGTGCAGCGACAGTGGTGATGACTAGCAATGTCGATGGAGGAAGTGCAACACCCTCATGAGAAACTGTAAACCTAGAAATCATCACATGATCAATAGTTTTGGGAGGGAGAAATATGAAGCCTTCACTCAGCCAAATGGAGAGACAATGAAGAAATAGCAAATAGAGGAAGAAAATCATACCTAAACCATCGCGAGATCCGTCAAGAGTCGTTGTTGTTTCGAAGAGAGAGAGAGAGAGAGTTGTGAGGGTTCTTTTCCAGAGAAAGTCTTATGTTGAGAGAGAAAGGGCAGATTTGAGAGAGGATGATAGAAAAAAATAAATCCGTTGTATTGAGAGAGAGCGAGTGGGAGGAGAGAGAAAAATAATAAAATAAAATTTTATGGGTGAACAGTCCATTTGGAAATATATAGTAACACTGTTTATAATAAGGAAAAAGTTTACATTTGGCTAATCCAATGTAGTAGATCTTGTTCACTTTCATAAAAAATTTCATCTTATCTCATCTAATTATTAAATTTCTCAAATTCTTATATAAAATAAAATAAACAATTCAACTTTTTCAAGTATCAAAATAAAGATAATATTAAAAAATATATTCTAATAATATTTTATTGAACTACTAATTTTTATCTCAATTCATCTAATTTCTTTTACAAAAACAAACGAGTATTAATGGTGTAGCCAGCTAAATATGTGTTTGCATTTGGCTGCACTATTGCCAATACTTTTACCAACATTTTCTAATAATGGGTGAAACTTACCACTTTATCAAATCACCATAAAAAAAACTATCACACCTCTCTTCTATATTGAAACATACATTTTTAAAAGCCAACTCATTTCATATTAATTCAAACATTTCACTATCATTCATAAATACATCATCTCGTTATCATCTTTTCTAATTATTCAAATGAATTGGAAAATAATCTCAAAGGATTAATTTGGATGTTGGGGTGATCTTTAGTGATTTAAATTGATCTGTAAATAATAATATTTTATGAGTTTTATTGAGATGTGTTTGATTATAAATAGTTTGATATATGTGTTTGAATATATAAAATAGATTGAGATAAATTTAAATTTTTAATAAAAAATTAAAAAAAAAAAGAAGAAGTAGATTCTATCAATAATTAAACATCGTAAGAGAGCATTGATAGAAGAACCACCGATACCCAACTTTAAAATAAAAGAATATTTTTAAAATTTAAATATATCAAATTAAAAGCAAAAGTCAAAATGAAATGACATTGGTATCGATGGCTTTGGAGACTCCAAATGGACATATGAAGCTAGCAATAACAGAAAATTAGTTTCAACTCCCTCCTCCAAAGTTCTTGAGCAAAGCATTCCATTGGAGAGTTGATCCCAAGATTCTAATGTTTAGTGGCGGAGCTGGAAATTTGGATTAGGAAGGCCAAGTAAAGTTAAAATAAAATATATAAAATATATTTTGTTCTATTTGTATATAATTTTTTATGTGGTATAAAATAATTTGATAGTAAGATTTATAATAAAAATAAAATATATTTAATACAATTTATGTATTAAAAAAATATATAATATGATAAGAACATGTCATCATAATAAAAATATATTAAAAATACATTAGAAATCATTCAACTTCTTTTTTTTTTTTATCTATAATAAAACATGTTATCATATTATTATATCATTTTATTTTATATGAAATGTATTTTATTTTTAAAGTAGATTAATTTTGTAAAGAAAGACCAAGATAATTTTTAGAGAGGTGACCAACACAAAATAAAATAAATATTATTTTACAAAATTATACAAAAATATACATATTTTATTTTATTTTCTTTAAAATAGCATATATTATATTTTTTTTTTCTATTTTTTTTTTAAATAGGGGTGAGCATAGCCCCCCTGCCCCGATGTGGCTCCACCACTGCTAACGTTAACAAAATGTTTTTTCCCATACCAGCAATCCTCAAGTTTTGAACACAGAAATCATAAGTTAAACATTCTTTACATTTAGCGTTCTATTACATATAATTACTTTTGCATAATATTTTGCATATTTTACTTATATGATCGATCAAAATAATTATAATTTTATATTAAAAAGATAATGCAACCATTCACATTAATAAAGTATACAAAAAATATGTACAAATGATTGTATATAAAGTTATTCTTATTTTTAATATGTTATTTTCGATTGCATTGATTAATAAAATATATTTAACATAGCTCGAATAAACCATTTATAAAAGAATATTATTTAAAATGTCACATCAATTTTATTTAAGAGAAATGTTTTAGTTATAATTTTTTATAAAAATAAATTTACAAATTAATGTATTTTGATTAGTATATTTATTATAATTTTATTTTTATTAGAAATTAAATCTAATAAATCATATAAATATACATCAATTTATGAATTTTTTTTTTATAAAATATTATATATGCTGCACTACTCCTCTCAAAAACTAAATCCAAAATAATAATACAATCTCTCTAAAATCAATGTTGGAAAAATAAAATTAAAGTCCAAAGAAGGCGACAATTATCCAATTGGTGAGAATTCAGATCCTATGTCTCTATTGATGTCAACATCTCAAGGTATAAAAGAATGATCAGATTTTATTGGAATGAAATTCCTACGCACGTCACACTAGAAATCTCCGTACGCTAAGAGTACTAGAGGTTTTAATATTGGTCCAACATCACATATCAAGATAGTGGCAAAAATACTTGCAAATAGGTTTGAAACAGTACTGCCAAGAATAATATCATGTTTCCGGATAGCTTTTATGCTTGGAAGAGAGATAATAGATAACATCGCGTAGGGATGATCCTCGTCCTATTAGGGGCGGGGTACCCCTACCTCCACCCCCCGCTCTTGCCTTGGACAGGGAGGAGAGAGAGAGTTTTCATCTTGCACCCCGGCTCCGCCTATACAAGGGTAGGGTATCCTGTGACGCCCTCAATTTACGCTAAGGGTAATTAACGTAAATTGAGGGCGTCACATATCCTGTCCCGCAACGGGATAATAGGGGTGGGAGTTCATCTATTCGTCCCCTTCCACCGCCTATAGAGGGCCTTGGCTCATTTCACATTCTTGAGTCTTTTCGGCCAAGATCAATTTTATAGGCTATTATTGACTCAAAAAACTATCAAACCTAATTTAATTACACATTAAAAAATATTAATCTATTAAATACTAAGTAATAATCATTACTAAAGTTTAAAATCATTTTTTTTATAAAAAAAATCACTAAAAGTCTGAAATAAAGACTAGTCATAGTCACTAAGCTAATCACTAAGTTATTACAATTTATAAATTTACAATAATACAAATTGATCATACAAATTATAAAATTATAAATTATGCTATTAAATATTAATGTTATAATTTGCAAAATCATAAAATTCATAATTTCATAACATTGGACATTGGTGATTGTATTTTGTCACTTTGAAGAGTTGTAATACAAACTTGGGTGGGGTCGTTAGGCCTTGGCAATACTTTGATTGCTTTGAGTCATTGAGTCTGTGACTGTGAGAATAAAAGTGATAAAACCTTAATGCTTAACCTGCAATAATAAGTTAAAAAAAATTAGAGTTACAAATATAAAGCTATGTGACTATAAGTTATAAACATGAAAAAAAAAATTATTAAAAATACTAAGTTACTAACCAAGATTAAATTGGGGCATTAGGTTGGATTCTGGAAGATGGGCATTGAAGAATTTAAGTCTTGACATACAAAATGATACAGTCATACACAATGAGAAATGAAAATATAAAAGCTAGAAAATGTCAAAACTCATAAATAAAAATTACAAAATAATTAGAATCTTAGATGCTAACATTACAAATATTATAATATTATAAATGGAAGCAACAATTAAGAGAGAAATTGTGTAAAGTGCAAACGATGGTGATGGACTGGAAGGTTATACTGCAACAGAGGTAGCTGTTAAAGCTATCCCAGGTGTTGGTGTCGCAGTCACTACAAGTTACAACAATTAAATGTAATATTAACATCAATTATTTTTAATTAAATAAATACAAATTAATATAAATTGATTTCAAGTTACAATTTACCAGATTCAAACTAATCAACACTCTCGTCCTTGACCTCAACTGGATCATAATCAATAACCTCCGAAATATGAATTTCAGCACCTGTGATCCAATTCTGTGTGCAAATCAGTGACTCAACAATGATAGGATCTAATGAGCTCTGGAAGGGATCTAATATGCACCCTCCAGTGCTGAAAGTCGACTCTAAGCTTACTGTACTGATCGGAATGACCAAGATACTGCGGGCAATCAATGATCCATCACAGTTCAAACTTCACACACATGCACAGCCAATCTCCACAGCACATAGTTCATAAACACCGAACCCATCCTCCATCAGTCCATCTCCATTAATCATCTCATCTTCCATATATTTTAAAAATGGAAAAAATATGAGATTAGGATTCTCGGATTTACCTTTGGTGAGAGGGAGAATGTGACGCCCCGATTTTTTTCGCATTGAATACAACGCAAATCGACGCATCCGGACAAGCAACGCAAGGCTACTTATCCTACGTAAACATAAAAAGCAGCATGCATGCATCTAAGCTTACTAATGAAATGCAATGCCGATCGCAGCTGGAAGAAGTAAATTACCAATATGAGCAAAGAGATCTAACTCTCGCATCAATAGACCACATGGCATACTATAATTACACTTCTCATAACATTGTATTTACAATAACATTCTGTATTTACTCTTACATAACCCAGTTAGTTTTCTCTAAACAAAAACTCATATCCTACCATCATCCAGTACTCTTACTTCTTCACTTGATTACGCACATGGGATCATCTCAACCGGAGAGGAGCATTCCATAGGACCCTCAGGGTACCTCAGAATCTCCCGTGCTGATCGGGTCTCAATGCAATTTGTCTATCCCTGCAACAACATCTATCATTCCATAAGGAATGATAGATAAAATAGATAAAACATAAAAGAGTGAGATTTACAAGAAATCTCAGCAAGTACACAGTTAACGAAATAAAGCATAGATAACCTCAACTATCACCACACATAGTCATACTCATCAACATATCACTTACAAGAATACCTTATGGAACTTCACAAGTCAAATACCCATCTTACCATACAAACTTAAATCTTAGCTAGCCCCATCATCACATACAACCTTAGATCTTAGCTAGACCCATCATCACATACAACCTTAGATCTTAGCTAGACCCATCATCACATACACTTATACTTTTACTTTCCACTTTACTTATTAACCTCATTAGTTTCTTTATTTTAAAATCTCGACAGGCGTTACGTATTGCCGTCCCTGTCGGCACGTCAGTCATACGGGCGTTACGTATCGCCGTCCCCGTCATGACGTGACTAACTCATCAATCATACTCATCAATCATCCGGGCGTTACGTATCGCCGTCCCCGTTATGATGAGTCTCGTGTCAATCATCCGGGCGTTACGTCTCGCCGTCCCCGTTATGACACGGAACATATTATTATATCACGGCAGGCGTTACGTATCGCCGTCCCTGCCGGCACGTCAGTCATACGGGCGTTACGTATCGCCGTCCCCGTCATGACGTGACTAACTTATCAATCATACTCATCAATCATCCGGGCGTTACGTATCGCCGTCCCCGTTATGATGAGTCTCGTGTCAATCATCCGGGCGTTACGTCTCGCCGTCCCCGTTATGACACGGAACATATTATTATATCACGGCAGGCGTTACGTATCGCCGTCCCTGCCGGCACGTCAGTCATACGGGCGTTACGTATCGCCGTCCCCGTCATGACGTGACTAACTTATCAATCATACTCATCAATCATCCGGGCGTTACGTATCGCCGTCCCCGTTATGATGAGTCTCGTGTCAATCATCCGGGCGTTACGTCTCGCCGTCCCCGTTATGACACGGAACATATTATTATATCACGGCAGGCGTTACGTATCGCCGTCCCTGCCGGCACGTCAGTCATACGGGCGTTACGTATCGCCGTCCCCGTCATGACGTGACTAACTCATCAATCATACTCATCAATCATCCGGGCGTTACGTATTGCCGTCCCCGTTATGATGAGTCTCGTGTCAATCATCCGGGCGTTACGTCTCGCCGTCCCCGTTATGACACGGAACATATTATTATATCACGACAGGCGTTACGTATCGCCGTCCCTGCCGGCACGTCAGTCATACGGGCGTTACGTATCGCCGTCCCCGTCATGACGTGACTAACTCATTAATCATACTCATCAATCATCCGGGCGTTACGTATCGCCGTCCCCGTTATGATGAGTCTCGTGTCAATCATCCGGGCGTTACGTCTCGCCGTCCCCGTTATGACACGGAACATATTATTATATCACGGCAGGCGTTACGTATCGCCGTCCCTGCCGGCACGTCAGTCATACGGGCGTTACGTATCGCCGTCCCCGTCATGACGTGACTAACTCATTAATCATACTCATCAATCATCCGGGCGTTACGTATCGCCGTCCCCGTTATGATGAGTCTCGTGTCAATCATCCGGGCGTTACGTCTCGCCGTCCCCGTTATGACACGGAACATATTATTATATCACGGCAGGCGTTACGTATCGCCGTCCCTGCCGGCACGTCAGTCATACGGGCGTTACGTATCGCTGTCCCCGTCATGACGTGACTAACTTATCAACATACTCATCAATCATCCGGGCGTTACGTCTCGCCGTCCCCGTTATGATGAGTCTCGTGTCAATCGTCCGGGCGTTACGTATCGCCGTCCCCGTCATGACACGGAACATATTCTTTATATAAATTGTTTTATTTCTTTTTGTTTCTCTCTTATTCATATGAGTTATCTTCACCTATAACTCTACCCATTTGAAACACCACTGCTATTCTAAGAAAACCCTAAATCTAAGCAAAACAGGGTATCTCGCTCGAGCGGGTGTGATTACGCCCAAAGAATAACGCGGTCGTTTGCAGTATAGCTTTAGGGTGTCGATTCCACAGGGAGATGGATTGAGAAATTGAAGAACAATAACGAAATTAACAAAAAGATATAGATAAGTGCGAAAAGTAAATTTTAGAGTGTGACGTAAATTAAAACTAAATGAGTAATTTGAACAGTATAAAAATGAGACGAAAAGTAGAGCGTAGGAAATTCCTTGTGTATTTGTGGTATTCAAATTTATTCTTAATTCATTGATAACTCAATTAAGAATTCTATGTCCAAATTCTTAATCGGAAGATATAACATTAATAACCAAAATTTAAATCAAATGTAACTCTTTGAAAAATCATTCTTCGCGCTTAACTCTCATAAATTGTTATCGACATTGAGAAAATCCAACGACGACAATATACCCAAGAGGCGATATTGCAGCAGAGAATTAAATCAATATAGATAATCAATTGCTCCAAACATAATTATAGAACTAATCCACTCAATAGAAAAAGCATGACTGAATCTATAAACGAAATAGATTCTATAATTATTTGAAGACGAAAAACATCACAAATAAATTGAGAATAATAGAACAAAAGAGTTTTAATATTTAAAGACCAAATACATGAATCAAAAATAAATTACAAACACCATCACACACACAAGTTCATCCCTAACCCTCTTAGAGAATTTAGTTACACATATTGAAAATATGTAACAAAAATTCTTCAAGGGATAATATGGAAGAGCCAACCATTATTTTCTTCTCTCTTATTTGGTTTTTCTTTTCTTTTCTTAAGCTCTCAAAACAATGGCTCTTCCAAAGCATCCTCCCACACTAAGCATTGTCTTAGAACACACACCCCTTCCTTCTATTTATAAGCATCCTTCATGCAAGTTGTCATGACAAAATCATCACAATTTCAACTTGTTTTGCCATGTGCCATTCTTGAATCCAAGTGACTTGTGAGTTGTCATTTTGATCATTTGTTTTCCCACTATGCATGAGCTGGATTTTGCTTGTAGGTTGAGTGTTTCAATTTTGCTTCTCTACCCATTAGTTGTCTTGTATGACTTAATATCTTGTAGTCAAATAATTTGTCTTGAAGAAACTTGAGTGCACTTCATCTTGCATATGAATTGATCATTGCATTTCCAAGTTGGTGTAGGAGTGCTTGCTGGAAAATATTATGATGACATTTGGATTTGATGCAAGTGGTTGAAAAATATCCAGGAACGTCAAGTGCAGGTGCGTCCACTTGATGGTCGATTTTGTCTTGGATTGAGTGGATATCTCTTAAAACATAAAACATAAAAGTTATAGATATTTCTCTTGCGGTTCTATATCATCTTGAATCAACTCAATCGGAGATTGGATGAGAGAGTTATGCCCATATTACGAAAATACGTCAGAACTGTCTAAAATTCCGCAATTATCTTCATTTGCTCCTAATGCCTCTATTTGTGTCCTAAATCAAAATGTAAGAATAATGAGTATATTTAGGCATCAAATAAGAATAAAGTATTAAACATTAAGAGAGGAAAATATGGCATTTTATATTCTCATCAATATATTAAATCATGCTTATATCTATCTCAAGATAAATGACCATTAATTTTAATAACATGAGTTATATTCATTATTTTCTCATTTCTTTTAACATTTAAATAGAGTATTTAGAGTGCATTTTTGTGCACTCATCAGGGTGTCGAGCGAGTGTCGAGCGAAGTCACGGGTTGGAACTCGCTCGAGTGGGGTATCAAGCGACAGTCAAGCGAGATCACGGCTCATGGGGTTTTTCAACCTAAATCAAGCAATCTTTTCACACCAACCTTATTTTTACTCATTAGAACATAATTCTAGGTCCTTACAATTTTCCTAACACTTTACCATCACCAAATCATATCCAAAACACCATAAATTCCAAACACATCATTCAAGCCTAATTCAAGCTCCAACCAACAACAAACTAAATTCCATCAATAATCTACTTATTCTATGCTAAGATTAAGTTAAATTGTATACTTACATGTTTCTCCAAAGCTTGGTTGAATGATCCAACTAGTCCTTGCAACATTCCTCCTCAAAGCACCCACTTAGCTCACTTAGGAGAAGTTTGGAGGTTTAAGGGTTAGGGAGGCTTCTTCTTTGGCTTCCTCTCCAAGTGGACGTGACTCTCCTCTCCCAAAAGGTCTCCTATGATCTGAAGATGGCTATATATATAGAGGAATAGATGGCTTGGGGAAGAAGAGAAGGAAAACAAACCAAAGGAATTGGTTAGCTCAAACCGTGTAAGGTGGGTTGTGTTGTCCAGCTTTGGTTAGTTCAATCCTCATCCATATCTTCCATGATCTCCAATGATATTCATCCTATGGCTAAGCTTCTTCCTCATCTAAAATTATCTTAGATCAATGGCCCCAAATAATTACCAAATATAGATATACAAGTAAGCTTCCAAAAAGTCTAAAATACCCAAGATGAGCTTAGCTGGCCATTGGCTTTCCTTGCATCCTCAAGACTTCTAGAATATTTTCTTCCTCTTTGGCCACACGTCCAAGACCTCCTTAGCACCCTTAGAGTGGCTGGAAAATATCTCTTCACCTAATTCCCAAGGTTTGGTTACCAATTGGTTGGAAACAAAGGGGATAGTTGACTGTTTTGGCTAATCAGATTAGTCCTTCACTCTTGTTTGGTTCTAAGCTAATTATTCTTCTAGAAGCTCTTCCTCCACCTAACACATGCTCTCATACATGTATCTATCAGATAACCATGAGGAGAACCAATCAAATTCGAACATCTAAGGTGAGGTGGTGAAGTGATTCATTTTCGAGCTTCAGTTTGCACTTAAAACAGATCAGTCCCATTCCAGCCCAATTAATCCATTGATACACTTCGATTCTATAAAATATCCAGTCATAAAAGTTATAGATCTATGTCTTAGGGTTCTATAGGAACTGGAATCACTTCATTTAGAGTTCATATGAACAAGTTATGATTTTTCTAATAAAACTCGATAGATAAACCCGAGAACACTAATCCGGGTACACCAAGTATTGGATAGATGATTCATCTTATTTCACACGAAATTCACTAAATAAAATCTCCTCATTTTCCACATCTCTACACACTTGTCCAGATCTTAGGATAACTAAGAAAATAATCCAATGGCTTAATCTTATCCAATGTTCTTAGTCAACTTCAAGTCAATACTTATCTATCTCCAATTCAGACCTGATACTTCAATCTCCATTTCTTGTTTGATTAAGTCCTTATCTCTTAAACCTCAAAACATAAAAGTTGTATATATTCCTCTTAGCTTTCCATAGCCTCTTGAATCACTCAAATCCAACATCAAATGAGCAAGTTATGACCATTCTACTAAAAGACGTTTGTCTGTCCCTGTATTTCGCTCGAGCCAGACATCGAGCGAGAGTTGAGCGAAGTCTCGGGTCTAGGCACTTTTTCACCTTAACACAAGTCACAATTATACCCAACCTTATTCCCAACCTTTCAATATAAGAATCCTATACATATATCCCAAAATTCCTAAAAATGGTTTTGGTGAAACATAATCATCCCACACATGAAATTTAAGCGGATGTCTAAAAATCCGGGTTGTCACAGAGAAATAGAAAAAGAGGTGCTGTAACGACGATGAGAGGCGGTGCCGGTGCGATTTGGGACTGCAACGACGACGACGAGAGGTGGTGGTGCGGTACAATTTGGGGCTTGATTTAGGGGCTAGGGTTCATTCAATTGGGGGATTTGGGAAATCAGAGAGAGAGAGAGAGAGAGAGAGAGCAATGAGAGTTCGATTTTGGGGGGGGGGGTTAATTGATTTACGTTACTTATATAAAACAAACGTTGTTATATAAGTAACGTAATTAAAAAAAAACAAACGTCAAAACTACACTACTCTTGTTCGTCTACAAGGTGATCTTGCTCAGGTAGTAATATCGCTCGACAATCGCTCGACATGTTGCTCGAGCGAAGTTCATATAGAGATTTTGCTCGACACTCTCTCGACTTCTCGCTCAATCGAGTTTGACCTAAAAGACACACTCAACCCTTACTTAACATTTCGCTCGAGCGAGTATCGTGACAAATCAAATTTTCTAGGTATTAATTTTTTAAAATATATTATTATATATAATATATTAAATTAATATATATTAAATTATTTAATATATTTTTAAATATGCAGGGGTGTGGTGGGGTATATGCAGGATGGGGTTGGCCCTTTATGGCCCCCCGCCCCCACTTTCAACCTTTAAGGCGCCCCCCGCCCATCTATTGCCAGGTGGAATGCACTTCCCCTGCTATGCTGGGCGGTGCGGAATGCAGGCGGGGCAGTAGGTGTGGGTACCCACTGCCCACCCCTAGTATCATGTTAGCTTTTGAGATATTGCACTCAATAATAACAATAAAAAAAGGCAAAACAAGAAGTTTAGCTTTAAAACTAGACATCTCAAAAGTTTATGATAAATTCAAGTGGTCATTTTTGGAAAGTATGCTAAAAAAAATTGGGCTTTGAAGATAGATGGATAGCTTTGATGAAGTGTGTTAGAACATTATTATATGTTGTTTTAGTTAATGGGAAAGAAGGTGCCACATTTTTTCCAAGTAGAGGGTTAAGGCAAGGTGATCCTTTGTCACCTTACCTTTTCATAATATGTATGCAAGGTTTAAATGATATGATAAATAAGTTGAAACAAATGGATAGATTAGTGGTGTCTCTGTTGTGCATGAGGGAACCAAAATTACTCATTTACTATTTGCCTATGACTGTATTATATTTAGCAAAGCAAACTTGGAAAATTGGAACACAATACAACACATTTTAGAAACTTTTGAAAAAGCTTGGGGCCAAGCAATAAACAGGCATAAGACTTCAATTCTTTTTAGTGCAAACACTAAAGATCATATCAGAATTGTTATAAGAAACCAGGCAGGTGTGATGGTGTAGGGATTATGGAAAATACCTTGACCTCCCAAAAATGATAGGCAAATAATCAAAATTCTAGTCTTTCAAGAACATTAAGGAGCAAATTTGGCAAAAAATACACAGCTGGAAGAATGTTTTGTTATCAAGTGCAAGAAAAGAAATCATGATTAAGGCTATGATCCAATCTATACCTACTTATACGATGAATGTTTTCTTATTGCCAAATAGATTGTCCAAGGAAATTTTAACTCTTTAATTTCCAGATTTTGGTGGCAAAATAGTAAGGAAAAGGAAGCAATCCATTGCAAGAAATGGTCTAAGCTGGCAGAAAACAAGACAATGGAGGTTTGAGATTCAGAGACATTGAATTGTTTAATAAAGCCCTCCTAGCAAAACAAGTATGGAAATTGCAAACAAATAAAAAAATCTTTGACGACAAAGGTCTTCAAAGAGAACTATTTTAAAAACAATCAGTTTATTAATGCAAAGTTGGGCAATAGACCATCTTACTTGTGGAGAAGTTTGATGAAAACTCAAGATATAGTTAAAGAAGGTATGATATGGCGTATTGGCAATGGAAAACAAGTAACCATTTATAAAGATAAATGGATCCCTCACATAATTTAACACAAGGTATCTTCTACTGCCAACTCAATATCAGAAAATGCAAAAGTGGAAATATTAATTAATCAACAAAATCATAGCTGGAAGCAAGAAATGATAGCAAAACTTTTTGAACAGTAAGAAGCTGCCCAAATAATTAGCATTCCTTTAAGTAGGCTAGGCAGAGAAGATAAAATAGCTTGAAGCTTCACAAAGGATGGTATGTTCACAATAAAAAGCGCTTATTATGTGGCACAAACTATGAAACAAACAGAAAAGGGCAATGCTCAAATTGGAAGCAGATAAAAAAGATGTGGAAAGCTGTTTGGAGACTAAAGGTGCCAGGGAAGATAAAGCAATTCCTTTGGAAGGCACTAAACTCAATACTACCAACTAATGAGAATCTGAGCAACAGAAAGATAATTCAAAATTATCTCTGTCCTATATGTGCATTACAAGTGGAGATAGTGCAACATGCCTTATGGACTTGTCCAGGGGCTTCAGATGTATGGGTAGAGATGTTAAATATTTTAACATAATATTAATAATTGGATCTTGATTTTTTATGATATACAATAATAAAACAACATGAGAAACGTATCTTTCTCCATCTGACTGATAAAGAACTATACTGACTATGAGAGAAGGATCACCATAGCAACTTTGCTTCACAAGTGTCTCTTGATAGCTAGAGGTACTTTAAATATTGTAGATGAGAACCCTTGAATCTCCTAGTACTATTTATAGATTTCTGACCATCAAGAAAACTAAAAATTTGTGTTTGATTATAATTAGAGATATAGAGTTTTAATCTTATCTCTTAGGAGTAATTCTTATCCCTTCATAACTCAAATATTAACCGATAAGATTTTGAACTATTTCAAACTGATAAGATGGGTGTGCAGGACACAGAGTTTAAATAAAACTCTTACATTCTCCCACTTGACCCATACGCCTATAAAATAATACCTTTCGTTTATGAGCTTATCACAGGAAATTAACTATACTGCGCAAATTTATTTTCTGAGCTTTTCGTAACTCAAAATACATTTCATGAGTTTTATAATATCAATGTCAAACTAACTACCAATGCGAGTCATAGTGGTCCTTTGTTATAATCAACAGACTCACTTCCATGTACCACAACACCAGTAACTAAATTTAACACACGATCTTTAATTGGGATAATTAAGGCTAATACTGTAATGTCTCTGGGTTCCAATTTATGTCTATTGTAGACATTAGCTTATTATAATTCATCCACGCCTTTCAATATACATATTAAGTGGAAAGACAAGAAAACAAAAATAACTATAATATATATCTTTTAATATCCAATAACAACATATTCAATGTATCAATTATCACTTCATCATGTTCACATTATGGGTATAAATATACAACCCATCTTTTTAACATGTCATTTTAAAGTGTAATCAATAACATACAATTGTTATAAACATATTTATTTCTGTATTTTCTCCTTAACATTTAGGTATTTAAAATTTCATTAAATACTTATCATTCAGAGAAAAATACTCTGAGGACATGCATTTTTAGCGGCTTGGCTATAAGTCAATAATTCCAAGTCCTAAGATAAATTTCCTCAGCCATAAATCATACAATATGGCCTCAAAGTACACCACAAACTCAGAGTCTGAGTATCCAGTTATCTCCAAACTATCAGTTCTTCTGAATGTAAACTGGTAATCCTTAATTCCTTGCAGGTATTGTAATATCATCTTTACTGCTTTCTAGCAATGAACAATTTTTTATGCAAAATTTCTCTAGGAATCTTTCTGTGTAACTTTTGTGAGACAATCCCAACAGTCATTATTTTCGATCTCGAAAGATTTCGATTCCGATCACAAATGATGCCTCATACATATCTTTCATTTCAAAGTTCCTAAAGAGAAAACCCTTGGTCTCATAAAGCAGGCCAAGATTACTACTAGCCAATACGATATCATCAACATACATGATCAAATTATGAACTTACTCCCAATAACCTTTAGGTATATACACCGATCAACGATATTTTCTTTAAAATTAGAGGCAATAATGGTATCGTTAAACTTTAAGTACCATTGTCGAAAAGTTTGCTTAAACCCGTATATCGATTTCTTAAGCCTACATACTAGGTGATCTTTGCCGCTTTCTGAGAAGCCCTCTAACTGCTCCACGTAAACCACTTTATTCAAACTTCTATATAAAAAAGTTTTTTTCACATCCATCTAATGTAACTCTAAATCATAATGAGCCACCAATGTCATAATAATTTTAAATGAGTCATTTTTAGATACTGGAGAAAATGTCTCTTTGTAATCAATGCTTTCTTTCTGAGTAAAACTCTTAGCAACAAGTCTGGCCTTATGTCGTTCGATGTTACCTTTTGAGTCGCGTTTGGTCTTAAAGACCCATTTACACTCGACTTTTTTACTCCTTTTAGGCAAGTTAACGAGATTCCAGACTTGATTTTGATCTGTAGATTTCAACTCTTCTTTCATGGCATCAATCTATTTATTAGAATCGCTTCCCTCTATGGCTTGTGAAAACATTAGTGGATATTTACTTGTCCCAATGTCAAATTTAAATTCTTGGAGATACACCACATAATCTGTTGAAATAGCAAGTCTCCGATCTCTCTGAAATCTACGCAAGACAATCTATTCTGGTGACGCTGAACTTGGTTGATCAATGGTATTATCATTCTGAGATGTGTGTTCATTTACTTGTTCCATGGTATCATCGTAATGATCGATTAGAGGAACTATTATCTTTTCTGAGGATGTAGGTATAGGGACATTTACCCGTACTTCCTCAATGATCACATCTCTGAGTTTAATTATCCCACTAATCTCGCTAAGTTCAATGAATTTGGCATTTCTTGCTTCCACCATTCTCGGACTGTAATTAGGATAGTAAAAATTATACCATTTGGATCTCTCTGGGTAACCAATGAAGTACTCGCTTACTGTTCTAGGATTCAATTTCTTTTCATGTGGGTTGTAAAGTCTCACTTCGGCTGGGCAACCCCAAACATGCATATGTCTCAAACTTGGTTTCCTATCAGTCCATAGCTCGCAATGAGTTTTTGGAACTGCCTTACTAGGAACTCAGTTTAAGATATATATTGCCGTCTTAATAACTTCACTCCACAATGATTTGGGTAAGGTAGAATCACTTACCATACTTCTTACCATATTCAATAAGGTCCGATTAAGCCTTTCAGCAACTCCGTTTGGTTGTGGTTTTTCGGGCATCGTGTATTGTACAACAATGCCACGCTGTTCAAGAAGTTTGGCGAATGAGCCCGGATTACGGCCCGATTCATCATACTTTCCATAGTATTCACCACCTCTATCGACCTGATGATTTTCACATTTCTATCTAACTATCTTTCCACCTCCATGAGAAATACCTCAAGTACCAATACAGTTTGAGATTTCTCATGTAACAAATAGATCCAAAATGTGAAAAATCATCTATAAGGGTGTTGAAATACTTTTCTCCATCAAAACATTCTATAGAGAATGATCCATATATATCTGTGTGAATTATTTCAAGAAAATTTTTACTTCTTGTGGCATCCTTCTTAGTATTAGGGATGTAAATCGTATGGTCCGGTTCGGAAAATTTGTGGACTGATTCTATTCGATCCAAAAATTCTCTCACCCTAGACCAGACCAAACTCCTATTCGGTCCATACCAGTCTGGTCCAATTCGGCCCAGGGGTGGTCCGGTCCGAGCTGGTCCAAGGGTACCCCATATGATTTAATGGGCAAAATTTAATTGAAAATTTTGTAATGATCAAATTTTTATCCAAATTTAATTATTTTCAGTCCAATTTACGTATTTATCACATATTTAAGCCAAAAAATATTTAAAAACTTACTCTTAGTATATTATAAGAGTATATATTAAATATGTTGATATTATAAGAGTATATATTATATATTAAGTATGTTAGTAAACTATAACTAATAACACTATTATATTAGTATATTATATATTTATATGTTAGTAAATAGTGAGAAATTAGTAATAATATATTAAATAATAATAATACACTTATTTTTTATAAGTTATTACTAATACTCTATATAGATATACTATAATTTATATTTTTATACTACAACTAGTCAACTATTATAAATTATAATATGTTAATATTATAAGAGTATATATTATATATTAATATAAATTAATATAATAACATATAGATTAATATATAATATATATTAACATCTCAATATTAATATTAAAATTTATATACTATTATTTATATATACATATATTTTAAAAAAAAAGTTTAAAGGTTCGGTCCGGTCTAGGGGGAGAAATCCCATATATATTTTGGACCGGACCGGACCGAACTCCAACCGGTCTGGTCTGGTCCAATCGGTTCGGTTCAGTCTTTTTACAGCCCTACTTAATATGTTTAATTTACTTTCCTTTCGTGCAATCCACACACACTTCAAGATTAGTAAAATAAAGATGCGGAAGAGTCCATTCTTATACTAATCTATGTAACCTTTCTTTGGAGATGTACCCCAATCTTTTATGCCACAAGTCATCAAATTTCTTTTAGTTAAAAAAAAAAGTTTCCTGGTACTGGGAGTAAGTATAAATATATTATTGAAACAGAGAAAAAAAAACCCCAAAACCAATAGAAAAAATTAGTTTAAAACAAACTTAGACTACAATCATGGAATGAAAACGAATAACCATCAGTTTTAATCTGGATAGAGAAATCAAACTATGCCTCACTGAAAACACATTTACGAAGGTCTAAGATTGACCGGTACTTAAAACTAAATAAAAATCTCCAATGGCTAAAACTTCAACTTTATTTTTATTTTCTATAAAGATAAATGCTCATTGGAGTTTGGTGTTTGACTTGTAAAATATATTTCATGGTTATGAAAACATGAACATTATTACCTAAATCTAGCCACCAAGAATTAGTGGGAACATTTACAAGATTTGATTCAAGACATACAAAGGTAAGTGACTTATCCTTCTTTTCAAATCAAACCTTACATTTATGACACTCAACTTTCATGTGTCTAATAGTTCCCACAAATTTAGCATTTGTTACTATTATACTAAACCTGATTAACTTTCACAGGTTTCTTTCCTTTTGGTAGTTCAATTTGTTTCTTTTTATCATAATGGTGAATTTTTTTTTCAGCTTATTTATTCATACAATTAACAGAGTAAGATTCTTATTGTTTCAACTTAGCCTTCCTTGAACTACATTACTTGCCAACTCATTCATATTCCATAAATCTTTAATAGCATTGTAATGCATCTGGAATGGACCATACTGATGTGGTAATGAGTTCAGAATAAATTGAACAACGAAAGACTTCTCTGCTTTTATTTTCAGGGTTTGTAACTTGGCAATAATATTATCATATAATGCTTTGAGTTAGACACTTATAAACTGTAATAAGAATTTAAACAATTATGGATGAACTAGTAATGTCATCAGGACCCTCCTTTGGGAGTAGATTTTAACACACTAAGTGTTTCCTTCGGTATTAAAATCTGTGGATGAACTAGTTGTATCATCAGAATTCTCCTTTGTGAGTAAACTCTGACATACAAAGTATTTCCTCCAATCGTACTTTTATGGATGAACTTGTAGTGTCATTAAGACCCTCATTTGGGAGTAGATCTTGACACACAAGGTGTTCCCTTCAACCTTACTTTTGATGTATAAACTAGTAGTGTCATCAAAACCCTCCTTTGGGAGTAGGTCTTGACACATAAGGTGTTCCCTCCATCATATCCACTTTATTATGTATTTAATGATTTGTCACCAAAAGTAAGAAAATTTTGTACCTTTAGGCAACCAATCTTTTCTTTATTTTGATGTAAATTATTTATCTCATATTAGATAAATAATATATGCATGATAATAAGAGCCAAAATAAACAATATATACATGTTTAACAATGATCACATGTATATAACTTTAATAAAATTTTCATACATGTAGATGACAATAACGACATGCATGTAATTTAATAAAATTTCCATACATTTGAATAACAATAAAGCATGCATAGAAAATGAACTTTAATTAAAACCTTTCAATGCCTTAATGAATTTTACTGCATATATAAATAAGACTGCTAAGTAAATTCCTAGGAAATATTAATATTTTCTAAACAGAACTTCAAGATTCCCAAGAAAGATTGGAGGGTCACAACGAACACACTTAGAATTTCCAATCTCCTAGACAGAACCGCCTTAGTTTGTACAGATCCATACTCCCACAGCAGAAATTCATAAAATTTTTCATTTTAAAACCAAATTTGATTTTACAAGAAAATCACAATAATAACATGTATAGAAATTTAATAAACTTTTCATATATACGTGTACATAACTTTAATAACATATATATAACTTTAATAAAATTTTATACATGTGCATAACAATAAAATATGCATGGAAAATAAATTTTAATACATGTTTATACCAATAATAACATGTATTGAAAATTTAATACACTTTTAATAACATGTATAAAATTTAAATACATACATATAATAATAAAGTATGCATGAAAGAGAGAATAATAAAGCAAAACTTTATTTATTTATTTACTTATTATTATATATATATATTTTGAAATCGGCCTGGTTCAATTAATTGGGTAGAGACCTGGTTCTGTTAAAAGGTCACTTTAGAGTGTTGACCGGGTCGGGCTACTGTACAGACCCAAGCCCATGTGTTTTCTTTAGTCCTGGACTGGGCCAGTGCCCAAGCCCGATCCAGAAACCTTTCTTTGTTTTTTTATTTATTTATTTTTTATTTATCGGGCTAGGCCACAATAGTGGGCAGCCCATTTTCTTTTCTTTTTATCCTATACTGGGCTAGAGCCCCCCGCCCGGCCAACCCATAATAACAGAAACCCTAATTGGTTTCTTCTTCAACCTCCAGCAGTTCGCCGTCACCCACTAGTTTTTGAGTTTTAGCCTCCGCAGCTTTCAGCTATGGCTACGAACATCGCCAGCGATGAGGAGATGTTGTCCTCCTTCCACCGGTGACCTATAGGATACCTTCCCGTCCCTTTTCTTTTTTTTTTTGTCTAGTGAACTGTCACGGCAATGGGCTTTAGAGCCCTCTGCCGCTGTTACAGTGGCTTCGCGGAGGGCTTTGTCTCTTACTCCCGCGGACCTCACCGTAGGCCGATGACAACCTTACTCGGGCAAGGCAGCGCCCATTCAGGGCTCTCTAGCTCGTTTGTGCCGCCCGTCAAAGCCACTCATTTATTGTCACCGGCTAGTGGCAACCACCACACAATGCTAAACTCATAGCAGCGTTTCAATACTTGAAGGCTTAACATGCAATGGGAGCTTATATGGTGTTTCTCCACTTCTATCGCAATGCCTCAATGATTTCCCTTCCTCAATACAGTTCAAAATTAAATTAAGTTTACAGCTATGCACAGTGCAATAAAGGAAAGTAAAATAAAACCCAAGTTTGAAGATGCATCAATTCGTGTTCTTTCACTACGGCAAAGTAGAAAATAGAAATACTGAAAACCGTCGTTGCGTGGGTCTTTCTCAAGAAGGTCAAATAGAGAGTTAAAACATCATAAATTTATTTCTCGGATCAAAAGGATATTATTTTGTCTTTCGCAATATTACAGATACACGAAAGCACGTAGTAAAGTTACATAGTCATTTATTCACTATATTTTTTATTGAGATTATAAAAAATCTATAATCTGAATCTCTGATACCACATGTTAAATATTTTAATATAATATTAATAATTGGATCGTGGATTTTCTATGATCTACAATAATAAAACAACAATATGACAGACGTACATTTCTCAATCTGATTGATAAAGAACTATACTGACTATGAGAGAATGATCGCCCTAGCAACGTTGCCTCACAAGTATCTCTTGACGGCTAGAGGCATTCTAAATGTTGTAGGTGAGAGAATCCATGAACCTCCTAGTGCTATTTATAGACTTCCTACTATTAAGAAATCTAAAAGTTTGTGTCTGACTATAATTAGAGATATAGAGTTTTAATCTTATCTTTTAGAAGTAATTTTTATCCCTCCATAACTCAAATATTAATCGATAAGATTTTGAACTATTTTAAACTGATAAAATAGGTGTGTGGGATACATAGTTTAAATAAAACTCTTACAAGAAAGTCATAGTGAGTTATCAAAATGGGCATGTGAGGATGTGGAATTTACTCGGCTATGGCTAAAGATATTGAAAACAGTATTTGCAGCGATTTGGCATAGGCGGAATAATGGGTATTCCAAAAATAATTTGACAGCCCCCAAAAGATAATTCAAAGAGCAACAACTATGATGGAACTATTTCATGAAGTAGAGCAGAGAGGGAACGGACAAGGCACAAATACAATCATAAATCGAAACCTTACAAAATGGATGCCGCCAATTGAAAACTACACAGATAAATTTTGATGCAGCTATTGACAAACAAGTTAAAAAACTTGGAATAGAAGTCATTGCAAGGAATCATTCAGTAGAAGTTATGTTTGCATGTTGTATTACGAAACATTTTGTAGGAGAAAGTGGTGTAATAGAAGCTATAGCATTATGGAAGGCAATGGAGATCACAACCAAGCTCTGCATATACATGAAGCAACATTTGAAGGTGATGCACAGTTGTTAGTGAAAGGCAATTTCGAGTAATACTATCTATTATGGAAATATTGTTCATCTAGTGCAAGATATTAGAGAAATTTTATCACATAGACCTAGTTGGAATGTAAATTCTAATTTTAGAGAAAGTAACAGTATAGCTCATAGACTAGCTAAGAGGGCAGTCATACTAGAAGTGCTGCATACCCCATTCCCATCCATCCTGTATCTCATTTTACTTTTTTGATTTTTTTTTAGTTTCTTTTTTACATAATTTTTAAATAAGTGTTTTTAAATATTATTGTAATTTTTTTTATATTTTTAAAAAATATTTTAAGATGTTAAAAAATCATGTAAAAAAAAATATATTTTTTAAAATATAAAAAAATCACAATATTATTTAAAAATACTTACTTAAAAATTATGTAAAAAAATTGAAAAAATAAAAATAAAAATAAAAATAAAATGGGATGGGATGGGATGGGATGGGATGAGGATGAATGGAAACGGGAGAGATAGCAATTTCTTAGAAAACCATGTAACTGATAAATTTTCTATTATCAGTAAACGAAATGAAATCTGGTTGATGTTTAAAAAAAGAAAAAAGAAAAAAGAAAAATTCTAATTAGAAATGATAAAAGGCTAAATGATATAAAAGAGAAACATACAAAATTGATTTTCTTCACGATTTGATATGATAAATCAAATCATAAATCTCTTTCATAAAAAAAAAAAAATATGATAGCGTCCTAGTAAATTATATTGGCATAATGTACCATTCAAATGTTATAATTTGAAATGTAAGATTCAAATTTTTAAATATATTTGTTTAATTCAAATTTTGATACGTGAATGATGTATAGTGTAAAGATTTTCAAATCGAATTATTGGTGACGTCTGTTATTGGCGACGTCTGAACTTTCCAACCAATGATTATGGTGTTATAAACATGAAATAATCTAAAGGCCTAAGAAAACACATTTTTTTAATGTAAATTAAAGCCGTTTATGTAAATTAAAGCCGTTTAGTGACTAAATAAACTATGAAAGCGACGAGTACATTCTATATAGGTATGGGTACAGAATAATTTCAATCCTATTGAAAAAACAGTAGTTCTACCCAACACAACACTTAGAGGAGGTGGATATGTGTAAATCAATTTGTATCACCTATTAAAAAAATATTGTCAACAACCGATCAAACAATAAGACAATTACACAAATAATCACTATAGAAAATTGGTTATGAAGTGGAAACTCATTTGAAGAATGTCTTCAAAATCTAAAACTATTTCGGATGTAAGTCACTACCTCAAATCCACTATAAAAACTTTAGTCTGTTACAACTAATTTATACATACTCACAAAACCTTTGTAGTAGCTAAATTTGACTTCCAACATTTCGAGTGACCCACTATCTCTACACGTATATAGCACCAGAAGTTCGACCTTTCTATAACTTCTCACGAGAACCTCTTAATCTTTACATCAACGGCAGCTTTAGAACTCTTCTTGGCTGATGAACACATCCATTCCAATGAATTCAACTGTGTTTAATTTTGAGTGTGGTGTGGTGGAGATATATTTTCCAAGAGAGATTCAACTTTGAATGTAGGGAGAAGTTTCTCTCCAGAGCTTTTAGAGAAAGTTCAGTTTTTGCACTGTTTTCTCTCCACTTAGGGCTAAAATGAAAGGTTCCTTTTATACCTTCCAAGAGACATAGTGCTCAGACCCTAGAAAAAATAAGTTGCCTAAACATCCGCTCGAGCGAGGTGTCAAGTGTGAGTCGAGCGCACATTGTATTTCAGAAGCTGCTCGAGTGCCATGTCAAGCGAAGGTTGAACAAATAATTTGGATGACCTTCGTTCAAGCGCCATGTCAAGAGAACTCTCTGCTTGGTCATTGCTCGAGCTCTATGTTGAGCGAGGTAGTTGAGTGAACATGCTGGACAATTTCACTCGAGCGTCATGTCGAACGTCTGTTGAGCGAACTCTTTGTATAAGTTTCACTCGAGTGTTGGATCGAGCACTTAATGAGTAAACTCTCAATTTGAGTTCTCCTCGAGTACTGTATCAAGTGCTTATCGAGTGAACTCTCTATACGAGCTCTGCTCGAGCCATATTGAGCACACTTCAACCCACTTCATGTTAGCTCATTTCAATAGTTGTTATAACACAATTTTACAAAGATCTCACAAGAATATGTCAAGTAGCTCATTTTTACATCAACACTCATGAAAGAAATTAATGGAGCATGGAGTATACCACCATGTTGAATACATGATGGTAAGCTATAAGAGCATGGACAATATGGACACATTGTGGAGTTTACCACGTTATCATCGTCACCTTATAGCATATAGGGTCATTAGTCATTAGTCATTATTTAATTTTATCATGGTCATTTTGGTTTTGGAAAATGCTACTTAGAGCGATATTAAAATTTACCAACTATTATTATTATTAATAATAATTATTTTCACTTAATAGTTAAGAAAATGCTTATTAGTAAATTGAGATATATATATTTTTTTTATCTTTTTTAGATATTTAAAAAATGGTTGATTGAAAAATAAAAAAATAAAAAAGTACATTTACACTGATCGATACAAAGCAAGAACACCATTCTCAATCCCTTAGCTTTGTCCTTTGGTCTTTATACATTCAAGATCAAATATGGTAGAATTTGATATTCTTGTAGCTATAATATAACTTGACAATCCTATTAATACAGTTTTAAAGAAAGTGATGGATAAAAATTCGCAAAGTGTTCTAAAAGGGCAGGGGCGTTGGGGCGCGCGCGTGGACACACACACACATAAATAAAACTTAGGCTCGATTTGTTTCATAAATACTCTAATTTCATCATTACCACTTTTTTAAATTTATATACAAAATAAAATAAAATAATTCAACTTTTTCAAATCTCAAAACAATATTTTTAAATCCTAAAACAAACTAGGCCTTAGAGTTAAAATGATTTTATTTATTTATTTCTAAAAAAAGATTTGTTTTTATAATTAGAAAGAGAGTGTCCAAAACATGTGAAATGATATTTTTTATAATTTAAAATAAGTGTGTTTTGCACAATTCATAACTATATATGAGGTTATTCTAAAAAATTCCTTTGTTAATAAAGATTTCAATATTAAATAAATTAATCACTTAAATAAATTAGAAAATCAAGGATTGAAAATGATAAAATGTAAAAGGATTAAAAATAATAAAATTAATTTAAATGAAAAAAGGAACAACATTCTAGTAAGAATAATACAAAATACAATTAATAAATTATATAAATATTGCACATTCTTTTTTTTAAATGATATCTATTATTAAGAAATTAAATTTTTATATAATTTTTATATTACTCACTTTGAAAATAAAAAAGTACATCTTTTATATTAGAATAATGTTATTATGCCGCATTATTTTGTTATCTCATTTTGATCGATTATGTATTTAATTCTTAATTTTTTCAATAATTAAAATAATGATTATTAATATATTGATAAATATTTTAGACATCTTTAAAAAATATTTGAAAAACAAATTACAATTTGTATTAAAAAATACACTAATAAACAAATAGAAGAGACACATGTCACGTGGCACCACTCTCTTCTAGTAAATTTCTCTTCTAGTAAATTTTAGCGTCCAACGGACTCAATTCTCTGTTTCTCTTTTTAAACTATATAGATTATAAGCCTAGTAAATTTTAGCATCCTAAACTATATATATTATAAGAGTATTCTCAATGTAGTAGCTAAAATTTTTCTTTAAAATTGTATTTTTTGCACAGCTTTGTAAAAAATTATGTCATATTTGATTAATAGCTACTAAAAAATGGTTAAAAAAGGTCAAAAAGTACACTTTATTTTAAAAAATAATTAGTAAAATTAAATTTTAACTACCCCATTAAAAATGCTCTAAACCTAATAAATTTTAGCCTCAAACAAACTCAATTTTCTGTTTATCTTTTTAAACTATATAGATTATAAATTTTGACCAAAAATTAGGTCTGTTTGTTTTGGAAAATAAAATCAAAATTTTTTATTTATTATTATATTTTTTTTAATTTTTATATAAAATATTATAAAAAATTTTATTTTTTCAAATTTTCAAATTATTTTTTCAAATTTTCATATAAAATTAATATTAAAAAAATATATTATAATAATATATTATTATTTTTATTTTATTTTATTTCATCTCATTTTTTAAAAACAAACCGGCTTAAACACAAGCCCTCCACTCTCTACCTTTCCCCCACCGTGCTCTCTCTCTCTCTCTCTCCAGAATTTCTTATTCGTCTTGTTTGCCGTCACTTTACTTCCTCTATAAGTATTTTCTTTCTCTGTCTGTACAGTTTCTGAAGACCAGATTTCTCAGTGAAGACTGTTCCCTCCTGCTATTTCCATGGCTGGCCGTTACGATAAAAACCCTTTCGACGAAGACGACCAAGTCAATCCCTTCGCTGTGAGTCCACTCTGCTTTAGATGCGGTCTCTGTACTGAAAATTTTATCTTTTGTTAAGTTGTTTGATTTTATGGCTGATGCAGGAAGAAGTGGGTGTTTGGTTAAGTTTTGTCGTTTTTAGTTCACTTAATATCTAGATCGAGTTTCTGTCCTGAAACTGAATTGCTTTGTATTATATACCTCATTGTTTTCTTGTATTGGATGTTTGATTTTAAGCCCTGATGTTTTACTAGCGTTCTGTTTTAGCAGAAATTAAATATTTTTCCTTTATTTTTTCCTCTATTAATCTCTACACGACCTATAGAAAATATCTTCTTACCAATTGTGGCAAGTGATTTTTACCTTGGTTTTCATACTGATTGGTTTCTTGGTTTTCATTCTAAGATGAGTGATTTGTTTTTTTTTTCCCCGGTAATTCTAAGACGAGTGAAGTTTGTTTCATCTTGAACATGATTTTAATTCATTGGTAGTAATATCCAATTTAATTGGTGTTTCTTTCATGATCTTTATTAATTAATAGCAATATTCGATTTCAATTTTCCCAATTCATGGTGGTGTTTAGGTTGAATGCTTCTTCTGCTGGCCATTATCTCTAGTATCCCAAGCGTTTGATCAGATTTAACTGAACATTTTGGTGGGCTTACGTTGTTATGTAGTTTCTAAAGTTAAGATTTTAGTTCTCATCAATCTTAACTTATTAAAAAATAAAAAAGAAATAATAATTCTCATCATATATGCTTACTGCCTCTATGGTCTTTTAATGGTATAATTCTTTCTTTCTTACAAATACAGTTGATATATGCGTTCTGTTTTTGGACATTCTCTTTATGCGTTCTGTTTTGGATATACTCTTTATGCAACTTCTTACTACTAAAACTTTTACTTCCAGGACGCTGCAGTGAGGGGGAAGGTAGGGCAATCAAACTATGGTGGAGGTGCATTTTACACAACAGTAAGTTATCTCTCTTTTTCATTTTATTCCCCTCACAGAAGTTTTTCTCCCTTCTTTCCGGTTGACAATATATACTGTAATATATACATACATGTATCATCTAGCGTATTGACTCAATATTTGGAATTTATACTTTTTTCCTGTTTTGTTGCGCTGTGCACAGTTTGAGTATGATTTGCAAGTCTTATACTGCATTTGAATATTAAGATGAGTTGAGTTGAGTTGTGAATAATATTATTTTGTGGGTCTCATTGAGATGTGTTTTAACTTTTTTAGGTTGAGATATTTTTAACCTTTAAGGTTGAAATGTATGAAGTTGGTTGAGATGAATTTAACTATTTTGTGGAAAATTAAAAAAAATAGTGGTCCCATCAATGATTGGTTTGAGATGAGTTAAGTTGGGTTCAAGATCCAAACACAGCCTTCAAATCTTTAGTACAAGTGTTGGAGTTTGGATGACTTAGGCTCTGTTTGGATAGTGAGATGAGATTTGAATAGTAATGAAATGATGTGAATAGTAGTGAAATTGTTTGAATTAAAATATTGTTAGAATACAAAATTTTAATGTTATTTTTGTTTTGAAATTTGAAAAAGTTGAATTATTTTTTGTATTTTGTTTAAAATTTGAAATTGAAAAATGTTTGTATTTGTGATGTTTGGATGCTGAGATGTCAGATGAGATGAGGGGATCTTGCAATCCAAATGGGACCTTAGTTTTTCTCATTTCATGTTTCTCTTTTGTTAGCACTTTTCTTTCCCAAAGAGAGAGAGAGAGAGAGGTGGACCATGCCGATATAGGTTCCAGGTAGCTACTCACCTAGGCATCTGGATTGAAGGAGATGACTACACTTGGAGATGCTGGCTGCATGTGGTGGTAGAATTAGAGAGTGAGGAAAACCAAAACTGAGAGTTAGGACAAAGTATAAATAGGGTTTTGGAAATTCTCCTTTGCAGCTAGGGATTCCTCAAAGGTTTGCCTAAAATGGGCAATAGTGGGTTTGTCTAATCTACCTCACGTGTGATAGTGAGGTAGATTAGACTCCCAACAAGCCACGTGAGGTACATTAGACTCCCAACAAGCTTCCTATATAATGGAGGATTAGAAATTAAATCACCCTCATCCTTCCTATGCTTCACATTGATTTCCATAGGTGTATCAACTGAAGTAATCTCCCCCTACGCAGCCAACTGAACAAGATCTTGGGTGTGTATATGTTGATTAATAAATAACCCATGTGGTTGATTGTGAACTTCTAGCCCCAAGAAATAAGTTAACAGTCCCAAATCTTTCATATGATAGACCTTATGAAGAGCATATGAACCTTTTGAATAAATTCAATATCAGATCCAATAATAATTATATCATCCACATAGACCAACATGAAAACAAAAGTAGAATCACCCTTATGAAGGAACAAAGAAGCATCATACTCACTTTGAGTGAATTGAAACTCAAGTAAGGTATTGCGGAACTTCTCGAACCAAGCTCGGGGAGCTTGTTTTAGACCATACAATGACCTTCTCAGCTTACAAACATCATTAGCTGAGGAAAGAGGCATGCTAGAAGGAAGTTTCATGTAAATGTCCTCTTTTAAATCACCATGAAAAAAAGAATTCTTCACATCCATCTGATGCAATTTCCAAGACTGAGAAGTAGTAATGGCAAGGAGACGAACAGTCGTCATCACAATGGGAGCAAATGTCTCGTCATAATCAATCCCAAATTCTTGTCTATTTTCCAAAGCTACCAAATGAGTTTTATATCTTTCATGGGACCCATCCGATCTAAGTTTCACATAATACACCCACTTACGACCAATAGGTGTCATAGAAGAAGGACAAAACACAATGTCCCAAGTGTCATTGGCCGCTAGTGCATCCATTTCTACTTGCATGGCATTTCTCCAACACTCATATTGCTTAACTTGCTTATAGGAGGAGGGAGTAACAATAGAAAAAAGTGTAGTAGACATAGAAGAATGAGATGAAAAATTATACCGATTCGGGGGTTTGAAGACTCTAAAAGTATGTCGACGAGATGGTAGATTAGAAGGCATGGGTGGATGCTCAGGAGGGGTTGAAAGAGTGGTCATATCTGTTCGATGAGATGATTTACGCCTGGTGTAAACACAACTAGATTTAAACTGAGTTGAAACTGGAGTAGAAGTTGTATCTTCATCTGAAAAATTTGGCAAAACACAGATTCTAGAAGGAATAGTATCTAGATGAGTATGAAAAATTGTTGTTTGTCAAAGAACACCACATTACGAGAAACTCAAATGTGTTTAGCTTGAGGATCATAACAAACAAAACCCTTCTGAAAAGAATTATACCCTAAAAAAGCACATTTGACTGATTGAGCAGAAAGTTTGTGTCTTTCATGGGATGGAAGATGCACAAAACAAACACAATCGAATGAGTGCAATTGAAAATAGTCTGGGGAGTGCCCAAATAGCAAAGAATAAGGAGAAACATTATCTAATACTGGAGTAGGTACTCTATTAATTAAATACAGTAGACAAAGTTTCACACCAAAAACGAGAGGGCACACCCGAATCAATTAGGAGGGCCCGGACCATATCAAGAAGATGGCCATTATTTCTTTCAGTCACTCCATTTTGTTGTGGAGTGGATGGATAAGTATGTTGGGAAATAATTCCTTGGTCTTGAAGGAACATATGAAACTCAGCGGATATATATTCTCCTTCTGAATCGGAGCAAAGAACCTTAAGAGTGGTAGAAAATTGATTAGTGAGATAAGCCAAGAAACGCTTGAATACTGGAAATACTTCATTTTTAGTGCGAAGAAAGTAAATCCATGTAAAATGAGTATAATCATCAATAAACATCACAAAATATTTATAACAATCATGAGATTCTATTGGGGCAATGCCCCCCACACAGGGGCGGAACCATGCATACGGTAGCCCCCCCAGAAGTTTTTAAAAATTTAGTTTAGTATAGAGATTTTTAGAATATAGCCCTCCAATATTGAGATATTTCTCCTACAGCCCCCCCAAACTTGTAGAGTATAAGTTCAAAAGGATCAAAACCAATGGTTCATGCATAAAAGAGAGCAATGATCCAATGGTCCATGCGAGAATGCGATTGTCACTTTTTGATATTGTGATAGGGACCTTGGTCAAGTTTCGATCACCTAAGGGGTCCTCCTTGCATGGTTGTTCCCTCCAATGACCGAGATGGACTCTAATGCTTGATAATGATCACGTGGGTGAGGAAAAGGGTACAATGAGGTTATGATTTGGTGGAGCAAAGGTAAGTGTTTGGGGTTGTATGGTTCGGCTATGGAGATTGATGGTGCACGACAATGGATTGAGGTGAGTGGGCAAGATTGTGGGTTGCTAGGGTTTTGGGGTTGGCCCAATATGGCTAGGGTATGGGTAGGGTTTCGGCCAAGGGTAGTCCAGGTCTTTTGGCTAGGGCTTGTGATGATTTGATAATTCCTAAAATTTAGGAATGTGGAGTTTAGGGGGATTTGATGGCCGGCTATATGGATGGCCTCTTGAAGTGGACGGCTTGGGTTGATTTGGCTAGGTTTTGATTCAATCAATCAAGAGTTGATTGATAAATCAATTAAGAGATGATAAAATGGGATTAGATGAGGTGGCACTAGGGTTTCAGCAATAGCAAAATTGCCTTGGCCGAATGGGATATGGATATGGTAAGTGAATAATGTTTCGAATTGAAAGGTTTTGAATGGGAGGGAATTAAGTGGCCAGTTATGTGGGGCTTGAGTGGGGTGAGATTGGCTATTTTTGGTAAGGGAAATATTTGATTTAATTGAGAGAAAATAGGGGAAAATATGGTAAGAGTTGGCCGGCTAGGGTTTGTAGTGATGGGGGCGAAATTGTCAAAATGGCAGCTAGGATTTTGTGTGTTGCCGTGGGGATGGTTTAGGGTTTGATGGGCTGCCGTTTGGTGTGTTTGAGACAAGGGAAAATGCAAGGAAAAATGAATGAACAATCAAGTAAATGATTGAACACTCAAAGGAGATCAAATCACGCCTATGGCCAATCACCAACAAGTGATTCGGCTAGCACACTCCACCAACAATCCAACATTGCTTCAATTGATCCAAGAACACTCTTCTCTCTCAACTCACTTTGAGAATTCGAAATTCACAAGGAATGTGAATTTCGAAATTCTCTTGGGAACTCACACACAATTTCTCAAATTCACCGGTGGGGTAAATTCGGCCTCACCAATACACTCACACTCAAGAACACAATCAACAATCACTCAAAACTCAAGAACAATACTAAACCCGAAAATATACGATTGAATAACCTCAAAATATTATTAATGAACTGAAATGATAAAGATAGATGTGTAACAATACTGATTCACGAATTGCACGGTGTGTTCCTCTCCAAAGGAATTCACGAATTGCACCTTATGAAACTTAAGTGCTTAAGCACCGATGAATCCAACCACTAGGTGAGTGGCTGGCCTAACCTTTTTGCAAAAGCAACTAAATTGTTCAAATGTCCAAAGATTCCCAAAATGAAAACCTAGAGATCCTATTTATAGAATTTACAACTTGGAAACTCTCAATAGGTCCCTAATAAAAATAAGTAAATTACTAAAGCATTCAAATGCAATTAAATAAATAACATAAATAAAAGATGATAGGCGCCCAAAGGTGGTATGGCCGTGGCTTGCATGGGCCCATGGTGGCCTATGGTGCTGCAATGTCCACGGTTGGGTATGTCTGTGTGGCGTCTGATGATGTCTGCATGGCTTGGTGGGGTGCCATGTGGTGGTTAGGTGATGGGCATGGCATAGTGTTGTGCATGGCTTGAAGGTGCTGTGCATGGCAGGGTGCCATGCTAATGCCTGATGGTGGGCACAGGGTGGTGTTGTGCTGTGGTGGTGTGGCCCAGTCAAGTGGCTCTGATGGTGGTCCTGCATGGCCCTAACTGGGTGCCGGGGTGATAGGCATGCATGTCTCAAGCTGGCAGTCTGGGAGCTGAGTGCTGCAAGGCGTGGGCTGGTGCCGCGCGCTGGATGGCATACATGTTGTGCATGCCACTAACCTGCTCTGTAAGGCATGGGTTGGAGCCATGCGCTGGATGGCATGCCTTGTGGGCATGTCACTAGCCTGTTCTGTAAGGCGCAGACTGGTGCCGCACGCTGGATGGCGTGCCTGTGAAGACACGCCACTAATCTTGCTAAGTGGTGCTGGAGCGCGTAAGAATGCGTGCATGATGGGGCGCAAGTGCACACGTAGGTGAATGCGTTGTGGGGCTCGGCTATGTGCATGCAGGGCTATGTGCATGCACTGTGCGTGGCTAGTAGCCTCCATGGGTTGCCTGCTGCGTGTCAGGGTCTGAGCCAAGGCATGCATGCAGGCTAGCCAAGTGCCTGTCCTGGCCCTCCAAGGGCCATGTCGAGGCCTGATCTTGGGCAATCCTCTTAGGGATTCTGACATATTGACTGTACACAGCCATCACATGAGATAGGCTACACTCTACATGAACAGGCTCCCAGTGTTGGACTGTTGGGAACTTGGGCAATTGGGTGTTGCGTGTTGTACCGTTGGAAACTTGGGCATTGCGTGTTGGACCGTTGGTATACGGGTGTTGCCTTGTTGGACTTCTTATTTCAATGTTTCCCTTTCAACTTTCGTGCGTCCACTTTTCCAAACAGAATTGCGGCTGCCAATTTGAACTTGCTTCTTGACCCTTGCTGATCATTCTCCATTGGAGACTTGGAGACGTTATTTGGAGCTGTAGACTTGTGTTGCAGTCTTACCTGGGTTGACCATTGGAGCTTTCTTGGTGTTGTGTTGCCATGCTTAGTTACTTGCGTGTTGCGTCGTTAGCTTTCAACACTCCACTCCAGGTTCTACCGTTCTATCATTTGTATTATTAGTTCTCTCTAGTTTAGTCTCTACTATATAGAAATTAAGGCCCTGTTTGTTTTCAAAGATGAAATGAGATTAAAAAAAAAAAAAGAATAAAATATTATTATAAGATATTTTTTAATATTAGTTTTTTATAGGGATTTGAAAAAGTGGTATGAGAATTTGAAAAAGTTGAATTTTTTATTATATTTTGTATGGGGATTTGAAAAAATGTAATGATGGTTTGAGATGTGTTTTGAGTTTTTGGTCTCATCTCCCAAAACAAAGAAGGCCTAATATATATTAGTGCTGTCATATATTATAATTTATATTTATATAGATAATAAATTTAGCCTAGCAAATTAATATATAGATTTTTGCTGCTTTGCATATATTATAATTTATATATATATATAGATAATAGATTTAGCCTAGCAAATTAATATATATATAAAATTTAAATATATAGATTTGTGTTGTTGTGCATATATTATAATTTATATATATATATATATAGATTTAATATATAATACTGTCATACTCTTTTAGTTCGTGCATATATAGATTTGTGCAAATATACTGATTAGTTCAAAAAAATATGAACAAACCAAGTTTTTAGAAATGCATATATATATATATTCTTGATCTATAAGTTTTTATTCCATAAAAGATCATCCTTTAGCTTAATTTGAAAGAAAAAGTTTAAGTTAGCCCCTTCAAACACTAAATCCTAGTTCCGTCCCTGCTCACAGATCACTATGAATAACATCAAAGGCATGAGTGGCATGAGATCCTTTAGAAGGAAAATGCAAGACTTTACTTTTAGCTAACTTGCGTTTATCACAATCAAAATTTAATTTATCAAGAGAGTCGAAATCTTTATTGCCAATTAAACCGGAAGATAACAACTTTTTAAGTTTGTGAGAATTGGGATGGCCCAACCGCCTATGCCAATCCTTCACACAGTACCAACGTTACAAGAAAATAAAGATAAAAACTTGGACTCAACAGACTTTGAATCTAAACATAAAGGAAACTGCTGACCCTCTTTAGGACCACTCGCGATCATCTTCCCGGTCACTTGATCCTGTACAAAACAACCAGAAGAAGTGAATGACACACTACAATTGCTGTCAACTAATTGTCCAACTGAAGATTTGTATTTAATGAAGGAGACACCAAAACATTATTCAAGGAAGGAGAAATGTCACCTACGGCAGTGATAGGTAGGGAACTACCATCTACTGTATGAATTTTAAGTGGACCAGAATACCGTGAGACATTAACCGGAGAGTGAGAAGTACTTGTCATATGGTTGGTGCACCGGAATCAAAATACCAAGGTTTAGAGGCAGATTTGGTTTTACCTGAAATACCTAAAGCTGAAAGAGCTGAGATGATCATTTGTTGAATCATTTCTGGTGTAAGGGAGGTGGAATTTGGAGAAGTGGAAGCTGGAACATGAAAGGGAGTGGCCAAGGTAGAGCTGGCAGCAATAGTAGCCTCTACAGCAGCTGAATAGGCAGTTTCTTGACGACGTGGAGGACATATCGGGCAATCCTTGATGATATGCCCTTGCTTTTTGCAATAGTTGCATGTTTTCTTAGAGCAAATTGCAGCGAGCTGCCCAAAACCTTTGCAACTATAGCATTGAGTAGTGCTCAAATCCCTCCCCCTGTTTTTCGCTTGAGCTGCATATGCCACAGGAACTGGAGTAGCTTGTTCCATGGCTGTTTTGGTCATCAATCTTTGCTCCTCTTGAAGTATCTCTCCCAAACAAACACATATCAAGTGAGGGCACTGGATCTCGGTTCATCAGATTAGCACGAATAAATTCAAATCTGGGCCTTAGTTTCATAAGAAATTGTGCCCGCATAGTGGCTCCATGAACAGCTTGAATATCGGCCAAACTTCTTTTTGGAATTGAAGTGTATACAATATCTGTATGCTCAGCCCACAAGTTACAAAAACCAGAATAAGACTCCTCAACAGAGAGAGATCCTTGAGAGAAATTTGACTTCTCTAGTTTGAGTCGAAATCGCCTGGCTGCATTATTCTGAGTATACAGCCATTTGAGATGATTCCACATATCACGAGCATTCTTGAATAAGCGTAAATTCAAGATAATGTGGGGATGTACAGATCCAAGAATCCAAGACATGACTTGGGCATCCTTGCTTTCCCAAGAAGCCCGCTGATCTTTGTCCTTTGGTGCCACACTACTCCCATCAATATGACTCCAAAGTTCCTTTCTTTTCACCAATAGTTGAAACTGAAAGGACCACGCAACATAATTTTTCCCATTGAAACGAACCAGAGCAGAGTCTAAGTTCAGAAGACATGATAGAGAAGAAACCTGAGCCGAGAATCTAGAAATCAGAAAAAAAACTTAGCTGAAAACCTGGAAACCAGATGAAGAAATCTGAGTTGAAATCTTAGACCCAACAGAAGTCACCGAAAACACTCCTAGACCCAACAGAAGTCGCCGACGTCACTCTCAGACCCAATAGAAATTGCCGACATAAAGAATATACCCAATAGAGGCGCCGAAATGACCACTTGAAACAGGAACACGCAACCACTGGCGCCGAAACTCACATACGCAGCCACAGAAATAATCAAAAGCCACAAAAACACCAACAGAAGGTTCCGAAACATACATACACAGCCACATAAATAATTGAAAACCATAAAAACACCAATAGAAGGTGCCTACAACTACAAACTCAGACCCCCAAGAGAAAAAAAAAATAAAAACAAGTAAGGATCATCAACCTGCTCTTGATACCATAACAGATTTCTTTTGGCTGAATGATTTCTGCTGCCTCTTTTCATTCATCAATTGCAAAATATAGATTACACAGATCTCTCAAATTCGAAATCTGACTTCCTATCTTAAAGGGATTCAAATTTTGGATAAGATATGTTTCCCATACTTCTCTACCCAATCTAAATATTCAAATTACACATCGTATACAGCTGTACAGATATCTCTAAAATACATAGGAATTAATTAAATAAATATAATCTACTAATAAGGAATATGTAGTGTATGAGATCCTCATATTGCTTGGAAGGGAAAAGTTCTTATTTTTTCTGATGATTCTAATGGGGCTTCATTTGTACCATTGATAGTCCCGCCAGAATATAGTCCTGCCAGAATATAGTCCCATTAAAGATAAACAGGTTCCGTTGACACTCGTGGTTTGAGCCTTTTCTTGGGCCGTTATAAATGGCATAAGAGCTTATTGCAAACCAGGAGTATGGAACTTGAGCCATGTCATCTATGATGGAATGCCGAACTAGCATGTCTGGACTTTGAGGAGGGGAGATTGTAACATGGGCTAGTTTTTTTGGAATTGTGATACCCCATATTATAGGAATAAGGATGTGGTGTATGTGATCCCATATTTCTTGGTAAGGAGAAATTTTTGCTCTTTATTAGATTTCAATGAGACAACAATGATACATTAACTAGTCTTTTTGGAATATAGGCTGTATGATTTGGGTCTTCTATTGGGACGTTATAGGAATATAGTTCCGATGTGGCATGGGCCTTCCTTTAAGGTGTTACAATTTTGGGAAAAACTACATGAATAGGAAATAAAATGAAGGGAGAGGGAAGAGAATAAGTTGGAGGTGGCTTTTGGATGTGTTATTTTAAAATGAAGCTATAAATCAGAATTAATAATGCGTTATTCTTTTGAACTTTTGAAACCATGTTTCTGCTCCTTTTATTTTACACAATATTAAAAGTTGATGTTGGAAATTAATATTTAGCTAACTCATCAAATCTAATTGTACAATTTTAAAATCATTTTGGAATAAAACAATTAGAATAAGTCTTGAGGGGTGATTTAATACCTAACTGTCAGGCCCACTAAAAAATTAGTTGGACTATCTTTTTATATTTTTTATTAGTAGTTTTTTTTGGATAGTTTATTTTTTATAAGTAGGTAGTTGGACTATCTTAACCCCAACTACTACGGACCAATAATATTATTTTCTTGGTCCAACCTTGGAGCGTGTTACAAAGAGTTTTTCCAGTATTTTTATAGTTTCTGAAATGTGCATAGCTGTGTCATTTGCAATATTATTTGATTATATGTCATTAAATTCGGAAAACATTAACCGGGTGCTGTTTTACTTTATTTTTGCCCTTAATTTACTATTTTCCTTATAATTTCAAAGGTATAATTGTACTCAAACCATGATGCTTGTAATTTAGATGGTTACCATGTATATTTGTACACACTAGGCCTGAGTTTGAACTTTGAACCTGCTTTGATTAGAGGGTGAGGTAAGGGTTGTGTAGATTTGTCAGTAGCAAATAGCTAAAGGCATGGTTATTTATAGTTTTGAATTTTCTTTTTTCATTTCCTTGTCCGATGATTTTGGTTATCAAGCTTTCTTCCAAATTTTGGGGTTACGCCCCTGCGCCCTCCTCTTCTCCACCCACAAAAAATGAAAACAAGGAAAAGGAAACACATTCTTAGTTTACTCCTTGAACTCTTACCACATCTCCATGCTTGGTGCATTTTCAGAATCCTGCCACAAACTCTAGGCTTTCGCCTCTTCCGCCTGAACCCGCAGGTTTCAATTATGGCCATGATGCAACAATTGATATACCCATTGACACAACTACAGGGGGCCGAAATTCTAAGGTCGTTGAATATCTGAGTCTGTGTTTTTCCTTCTTTTTTGGTGTTAAGTATTTGATATTAACATTTTCTTAACATTTTTGAAATTTAGGATTTGCAAAAGAAAGAGAAGGAACTCCAAGCTAAGGAGGCTGAGTTGAGAAGGCGTGAACAGGTATACATTGTTGTGATTCAAATCCCAAATTCTTATATTTCTGAAAGAATCATATATCTTGCTACCAGGATTTTTTTCCCCTATCTGGCAGCCAACAAGGCTTGTCTATCAATGTTAAATTTGATGCACTTAATCTGTGCTCATTTTATCATATTTGGCATTACAGTTTATGATGCGATATTGAGATTAAGTCTACTGTGGAGTAATACACTATAGTATTCACGAGTCATTGATGGCAATCCGGTTATGTGAGTTAAAAAGTTGGTTGGCTCTTACACTTCGATCAACAAATTATTATGTCTCAATATGTTGGCTTTCCGAATAATATTACATGGTTACTTTACTTAACTAACATTTATGTTGGATTAGTCGGGACACTGATCTTGGACACCCGGTGCCAATAAAAGAAAAACTTAACTAACATATTATGTAATTATATCTCTGTGACTAAAATCTGGAAATTGTTTTGTGTCTTGGAGTCGCTACCATGATCGATTTGAAACAGATTTTTATTTTGGCATGGATATTAGACCTTGGAAACCCTTCAAATTAAGCGAAAAAGGGTTGCCCTTTTTTGTCGAGTTATCTTCTTTAAAGGTCTGCAGGTTTAGTTTCCTGTTGATTTAATTGTAGTAATATGTGCACTTTGCTTTTGTTCAATGTCTTAGTTGATTTCTATCATGTCAATTAATTTCACCAGTAAGCATTTTCAATGCAGGAGGTAAAACGGAAAGAAGATGCTGCTGCACGAGGTAATGTTCCCTTCCTGTTTATATTTGATTTTTTAATTTTTGGGCCTGGGCAAAGTTGACCCTTTGCCTTGTTATTTGCCTATTTTTTTTTTCTTAGTTGATTTCTATCATCCATTGTCTTTTTGGTTGTGTTCAGTTTCATTGTGTATTATTCATAATGCTGCCTCAAAATTCATACTTTCAGTTCTCCCTTTTGATTGCAGCTGGGATTGTTCTTGAAGAGAAAAATTGGCCTCCTTTTTTTCCTATCATCCATCATGATATAGCGAATGAAACACCAATTCATCTTCAAAAATTGCAGTATACTGCATTTTCAACATTCTTAGGTATGTCAACCTTTGCCTGATTTTATGGTTATTACTTATATCAAATTGTTAGGTATCTAACTCAGAATGGTAGTGCCTATCATTAATGTGGTGTTTATGTATAATTATTGGTCACATCAATCCTTCTATGTTGGATAGGGAAATTTTTTGGCTATATTTGTCAATCAAAAGATTTTCATTTTACTTCAACTTTCAATACAAACCTGTTTTATTTTATATTTTTGATAAGTAAAAGAACCCAAACCTGTTTAATCCTAAATGTCTTTTTAGCTCCCCTTCTTGCTCGTCCCTCTTCATATGAGGCGGTTTCCGTCAAAAGAAGAAAGTTGTGGTCAAAACCTTTTGTCAAGCATTGTTCCTTTTGGTTGTCCTTTTCCCTGAAAGAAGCCTTTGGCAGAACAATGTTCCATTGTGAGTGTTGTGTGGATGGTTGCATTGGGGACAATTATTATAATATGAGGATAATGGATTGGAGGTTCCTCAATAAAATATATATATATTAGTAATGGATTGGTGTTGAAAAGCTCCTTCCGCCAACCTCATTGACATTGACTACCACTCTTTAGATCTGTTTGGAATGTTGGAAACTGCCATTAGTGGTCAAATAATCTTCCTTGCTAGTCCATTGTTTCTTGTTGATGGTGCCGTGCAATCCTCTGATAGGTTGAAAAAGTCTGCAGTGTCGTGTCCTCTAGAGTATAGAAGCTATAGATGCTTTTACTTCTGGAGAGTGGGAGGGAGATCAAGAGAGGAGTGACTCTATAATTTCTGGCAGTAAACATCATGCCGTCATTTCTTTGATCTATTTGTTGACGTGTTAGAGAGCATAGGTTTTTACATGGGAATATCAAATCGAATGGCAGTAACTAGGAGGCCAGCGTCCATGGATAATAATTGCCACTGTTGTATAAGAGGAGAGCTGTACTCAGTCAGCTCAAAATATGCTTGGTGTTTCTGTACTGGATAACTGGGGATATGCAACTGACTCTGGCGATGGCTTGACAATCTTATGATTTTGTACCTGGTTCATGTGCTAATTTTTCCAGGAAGCAATGATACTTTTAGCATTATTTTTCGTTTGAGTAAAGGATTGAACTGCAAATTAGCTTGATAAATGAAGTTTTTAGTGTTGGGGCACATAGTTATGATCTTGGTTGGGGTAATGGCTTGATAGTCAAGGACACTTTGTAACCGGACTTTTTCTGAATGCCTTTTTTTTCAGTAAAGCTTCGGTCCGGACTGCCTCTAAACAGCCATTTGCAGACAACCCCATTTTGCCACGTAAGCTTCCCCCAAATGTTACTGTGAACCGGCATGCACTCTAATCACCCCCAAATAAGCATCCCCAAAGACCTTCAAACCCAAGAACTCCCAATTCTGGGTTGTTGGAAATATTGAGATATTGAAGATTGGAAGCTTGGGATATATCTGAGGGAATCCCTCCTGTACTTGTTCATTGACAAGTCTACATGAGTGATGTTGGAAAGATAGCTGAATCTTAAAGGGATTTCGCCTGAGAACGAATTATCTTCAAGTCGAAGACGAACAAGTGAAGAACAATTTGAAAGTGATTGTGAGAGACTGCCAGTAAATTTATTCGAAAACAAGACCAACTTCGACAGCATGTTTCCTGAACATATATCAGGAGGAACGCTACCCATGAAATTGTTTGTAGAAACATCGACCCACTTGAGTTTGGATTGTCTGCCCAAGCTCTGTGAAAGTGACCCAGAGAAGAAATTGTTCCATATAAGAAGAGTCTTAAGTGATGGGAGTTCTGCAATGCCCTCAGGAACAGTGTCATTCATCTCGTTATACGTAAGACTGAGCAGTTTCAGGTTCTTCAACTCGGCAAAGTTTTTTGGTGTAGGCCTAGAAATTTGGTTATCGGAAAGATCCAAACTTGTGAGAGGCATGATTCTGCTGAACTCCCATGGTATCAGTCCAGTTAGCTGGTTTCGGAAGAGAAAAAATGAATGCAGTTTGGTGAGATTAGCGAAACTCTTCGTTCACAGAGTTTGAAGGTCTTGGGTTTGAAGGTCTTCGGGGATGCTTATTTGGAGGTGATTAGGGTGCATGCGGGTTGACAGTAACATTTGGGGGATGCTTACGTGGCAAAATGGGGTTGGCTGTCTGCAAACTGGCTTTTTGATGGCAATCCGAACCAAAGCTTTACCTTTTTTCCCCCTTTTTGAAGGCTTGAATCCTATTGGGGCCTAGATGCAGTGTTCCTCTCTTCTTCCCACCTTCACCTGGTAAATTACTGTATAAAACGAGGGTTGTGTTGAGGTTGATTTATGCCTTCTATCTAGATCAAGTTTACTTATGATTTATGTTCTATCTAGATCAAGTTTACTTAGACCTTCTTTTGTACGGTTTATTCTATAAATCTTTCTGCTGGATAATCCTTTTCAAAGGTCATTTCATTACTCTTGAACTTTTCTCTCGACTCCTAAAGGCAAACTCAACATATAAGACATCTTAAGAGGTTTTGTCCTTACATGTTGGGGTATGTGTGACATTGGGAAAAATCTGGTTGGAAATGGCATGTCATAGAATTCATGGTTCTTGATGTCATATGCATCCATCATTGTGAAGGAGCGGAAATCAAGATTTGTGCGCTCTTTCATGATTATTGGGTGTATACTCAACAGGATTTTATATTCCATTTTAGATCCATTCATGGGTGTCAATGGTGGGCCATTTACCTCTAATATCAAACTTAATGTATGAATTCCCAAATTTTAGAAGCACAATGAGGAATGAAGGTTGATTAATTGCTTATGTTTGTCTCTCAGAATTATATAGGATAAGCCTGGCTGGTTTGGATTAATCTATGTTTGTTGGTCAAGTCAGTGGCTGGACTTTCCTTCATGTGTATTCTACCTGTTTCTTAGCAATGTGTAATCTTGCAGTTCTAATTTGAAATCATGGTTGTAAGATAAAGGCATTTCTAGTTTCTATGTGACATGACGTCTTTTTTAAAGATGTTATGTATAAAGCATGTGCTTTGTTCTAAGCCACTGAAGGTGATGGACATTAGTTATTGATGGTTATGTTATGCAGGATTGGTTCTGTGCCTTACTTGGAATATCATTGCTGTTACTACAGCGTGGATTCAGGGAGAAGGTGAGAGATCAGATGCATCCTATACGTGTCCTGGATTTGTGGGGTCTTCATTATTTGTCTAATATTGTAAATGGGGTGAATATCATTGGTTTTGGTTGTAGGTGTCAAAATTTGGTTCCTAGCCATTATCTATTTCATAGCAGGGGTTCCAGGAGCCTATGTGTTGTGGTATCGGCCTCTTTATCGTGCATTTAGGTACTTATTTCCATGAGTTCCTAAACTTTTCTGTTCATGTATGTAGACTTGCTACTTGTTTAGTTGTTTATAATGGTAATAAATCTGTCCCTGGAGCCAACATGTTATCCAAGACTTAAGAAGGGTGAGCCCAATGGGCTTTTTTGTTATGAAACCTCACTATTAAATATGATAGCATATGGACATTTTCAAGCTGGGACTTCCTAGAGAGAGTAAATGCCGTCTTCTCTTTTGAAATAGCCATCAAAAGCTTCACTAGAGCAAGGGAGAAGCTCCGAATTTTGTCTTTCTTCTCTTTCCTTCCCTTCCTTTCTCCAGTTCTCACTTCTCTTTCCCTCTTTGCTTTCCCTGCACCCCCCTCATTCTTGCCTTTCCAAATCTGTCACCATACACCCACCTAGAGCTACTGGGCTCCTTTTCTCTTTTGTTTGACCGCCCACTGATCCACCTCTCTGCGCCAGTAGAGCTAAACTTCAACCAATGGGCCCCGTGTGCCACTATAGATGCGCATGAAGCCCATGCACCACTCCACCAGTGGCACCTTGATAGGTTTTCTTCCCTTTTTGAGATAGAGCCCTCTGTTCTATCTTTTGTTGGGAGCAGAATCCCCTCTTGATTTCCTTGTCACCACAGATGCACTTGCGTTTGGGTCATTTATTGATTTCCTTGCCCCTTTTAAATTTCCTGTAATTGGGATATTTGCTGGGGGCTCCCATCTGCATCTTTTGTTCTCTTTCTTAAAAATTATAGTATGTGATTATCTCCATAAGTAAGTAACTACACTGATTATATATAGAGAGAAATTTGAGACTTGGCTGAACAATTTTGACAGAAATGTATATGTGCAACTATAGGTGTACATCTCTTGGATCATCTGTTGTTCTCATAATTCCTACCATTTACCAATGAAAGGAGGACCAATTAAGCAGAGCAAAATTACACCGTTCTATTTTGAGCCTGTAGAACTATTGATTTGCTGGGCTTGATGTCCTTTTATTTCTCTTGCAGGAATGAAAGTGCCATGAACTTTGGATGGTTTTTCCTTTTTTATATGGTAAACTCATTACTTAACTTCCGTAGATCTTCTATTTACTTGACCGACGGACAGCTAATCTCTCTTATTCTATTTTCTTCTGCCCACAGGTTCATATTGGATTCTGTGTTGTAGCTGCAGTTGCTCCTCCTATATTTTTCAAAGGAAAGTCTTTCACGTATGTTCCTTCAAAAATTTCAACTTCATCAGAAAATCGCTGTTTTTTTTTTTTGGTGGAAGTGGAAATACTGCAGGAGATTGGGTCGTTGATCAGTGATCACATTTCCCTGGGCTGATTTTTTTTTTCCCTATTATATACCTTCTGAATTTAAAAATTGGTTGGTTGTTGTTTTGTCAATGCTGACGGCAAGATGTATATGCAGTAGGACATTCTTTTTGTGATAGAAGTGCAAATATTTTCCTCTTGCGCTGCTAATGGTTCTACTTTGTGTTTGGATCAGAGGCATTCTATCTGCGATCGATGTTGTTGGCAACCATTCTTTAGCTGGGGTAAGGATGCATCTGCCAGAATAAATTTTATATTGAATTCTTGCTAATTCAAAAGGACCCTCATTTATTTTTAAATTGAGCAGTTCATGAAATGGAGTTTCATGAGTTAATACTATTTTACTCATTATTGCATTTCTTAACCTTGATCATATTACTTTTTCACATGTTGTAGATCTTCTACTTCATCGGATTTGGATTATTCTGTCTGGAAACATTAATCAGCATCTGGGTTATTCAGGTCAATTGTTCTCTCCTTGTCCAAAATCCATAACGCGCATACCCAGTCACTCTGCAGCCCTCACTTCAGTTCCTTCTTTTCTTCTCACATTTATTTTTCTCTTTTTTTGTTTTCAGCAAGTGTACATGTATTTCCGAGGCAGTGGTAAATCCGGTGAGGTGAGGCGAGAGGCTGCTAGAGGAGCATTGAGGGCAGGACTATGATGATGCCAACCTGGTGGCGGAGAAGCAAAAATGGTGATGTCCTGTAGATTGTACATGTCCTTGGTCACAGAAATTGAGGATAGAGAAACGAATGGCTCGAGTTTGCTTCTGCTTGAACTTGTTTTATTGGTTTGTTTTCTGTTTATAGTTTTGTAATGAGTGCTATAATTTGTTCATGCGGTTTCCCGGAGTTTTGTCGGATGATTATGGTAAATATGCTCTATATTTGACGACTTGATCCTATGTAGTTTTACTTCATGTTCATTATTTCCCTTTCTAACTTGAAATTTCGGGACAACTAAACTGCTCAAACCAGTATATATGTTTGGTAGGTGAGAATTGCTATAGTCAGAGAGATTACAGAAAAGTATATATAGAAACTGACATGACTCATATAATGCATTAGATTTACTTTATATCAAAGTAATTTTATTACAAAAAAGTACATAAACAAACCGATGTGGCTTCATGTAATATTATAGACATAGAGATTACATTTTATGATTTTATTTTTGTGTAATCATTTTGTGGGTAAAGTATTTCTTTTTGGATTAAGATATATAGTTTTAGGCTAATTTATGACTACAATAATATATTAATTCAATAATAATGCTAAAATATATCGTTCTCATCCTACCACTTGTACAACACTCATCAAGAGTCTCAAATGTTACGTCTTTTACAGACTATTTTGAAATATATAGCAGTTGAATTCAACATCCTGATTTTGTTGTTATGATGCTTTTAAGACTTTTTTCATTAGAAATTTAATTTTGTGTGCTGACACGGTGCGATTCTATTGGTGATGACGTGGCTTCCTTTGTGGGTTTGGAGGGATCTTGACGGAATGATCAAAACGACCGAAGCTGGCAAAGTGAAAAAAAAATAATTTAAAAGTCTGAAAGTAATTTGTCGTCAAACAAGAAGTACTATTTTAGTAGTATTGAAAAAATCTGGGTTCAATTTTGACTTGTTCAAGCTTAAATTACATGAACAATACTTTTATTGTTCATATGAACAGTGAAAGTACCTTTTTATGTGAGTTAGGCATGTACTAGCCGGAACTGTACCCAGCAGTTCTCGTTAGTATTTTAGTAAATTTCTAAAGACAATATTATAGGCCTTCTATTTTGTTTTTTCCTTCTATAATGTTTTCCACATCATTTAAAAAATTCTGACACCTTTTGAAGGAAGGTAGAATCTTAGGTATGAAGTATGACCATATTTGTAAAAAATATATAGCGCATAATCACATTTGATCGAAGCATGTTTGATAAGTTATATATTTGAGCTACTTTCCTTATTATACTCGGGCTTTCTTTCCAAAGCGTTTTTATTTTTATTTTTATTTTTGAAGTTTAACATGTTAATTGGAACCGGAATTATAATGGCATATTTCAATGCTTTAGCTTCTTCGATTTATTTGTCTTTCGTTATAATATGGCTATTAATTATCACGACTGATCTAAACCTTATGTCACAATTACCACTGCCAAAGCACTGTATTTAGGATTTTAAATTTGATTGTTTGTAATCAGTAGGCGTGTTTTAGTTTTCTTTCGGATTGTATTGTTTTTGGCTACGTTTTGTAGTAAGAAGCTTAGTTTTATCTTGGTTTTGCTGGATATTCTTGTGAGTGTTAGGAAGGTGGTGTTGGTCCAGGTTGGATATGTTAGTTTAGTTGTGGTTATTTTATTGGTTTTGAATAAGTGCGTTTGAGTTTGATGGTTACTTGTAATTATGGTATTCTTTTGCCAGGGTTCCTTTAATAAATTTAGGGAAGAATCCCTCTTAGACATGAGGTTCTAACTCTTTGTAAAAAAAAAAAACCACTACATTTTAAGAAAAAAACAACATTCATATAATATGTATGTAACAAGTACGAAAAAATTTGACATCACGGTTAAAAGGAAACCTAATCAATCTGTCAAAATTTCAACGATTGCATAACAAAACAAATTAAAGAATTTTCCAAAAAGAACTGGCAGCAGTACCTTTTGGAATATATATATATATATATATATTTATATATATATGATTAGTCATTTGCGATAAAAATGAGTACTATTTGTTATTAAAATACAGTGTCCCGCAGCAGTTATATAATTAAGTGGTCACTTGATACACATGTATTCTCCACTTTCTTATTTTTTATAAGAGCGACAAATGGTGGGTTTCGAATGGGATCCTGCCTAGTTAAAAAAAATTTCTTTTTTTTTGATTTATTTTCAATGATTATTTTTATCATTTTTAAATATTTTTTAACAAATAAAAAAAATCATATTATTATAAAATATATATTTTTAATCAATATATAAAAAAAAATAAAAAAAGAAATTCTACCCCACAGTCGAAATCCCGTTTGTGGGAGTAGAGTTTCTTTTTTTATAATTGCCTAATGACTCCAAGAGCATGGCATATATATATATATATATATATATATATATATAAGGAAAATTCTTTAGCGCATCGGGGTAATAACCCCGCCGCGGCTTCGTGTCCTACGTGGCATAGTAAAAAAAACGACGTCGTTCACTCTGTGTTCTCTCTACCCACGAAGCCAATTTCCTCTTTGTGTTCTCTCTCTACCCCCACAAGGCACAAATCAATAATCCCCGTCGTCCCACCCCTCTCTCTCTCTCCAACCAAACCTCCATCCCGATTGTCTTCCCCCACAAACCCACGAAACTTTTGCTAGGATCTCTTTTCAAAGGTAATTTTTTTTTCTTCTGATTGTATTTGCTATTTTGGAGTATTAGCGTTTCTATCTTGATTTAGGAAGTATTAATTTTATTGGTGATTTGTGGGAATTGGAAAAAAATTATATTTCCCTACTTAGATGGATCGGGAAAGGCTCATGAAGATGGCCAGTGCCGTTCGCACTGGTGGCTAGTGATATTTTGAACTTAATACTTGAGAAGATATCTTGATGGAGATTTAAATGGTTGTATTGATTGTTAAATGAAAGAGTGAAAATATGAAATATGATGTGAATCTTGATGCATCCCTTAGATTTTTTCTACGATCATTGGTAATTGTATCTTTTATGCAATGTATTTGAGTTCTTTAATTTCATGTATGCTCTTGGAATGATATATATGATCGTCATAACATATCTGTTCTTTGATATTGATCTAAAATTCGATCAATGTTGGTTGACATGAACTTCAAAATAATTAAATATATGGTATCAGATTGTTTGACGTCAAGTTTTTATCTTATATGAGGTCGATTGTGTTTTTTTTTCTACAATCATTGGTAATTGTATCTTTTATGCAATGTGTTTGAGTTCTTTATTTTCATGTATGCTATTGGAATGATATATATGATCGTCATGACATATCTGTTCTTTGATATTGATCTAAAATTCGATCAATGTTGGTTGACATGAACTTCAAAATAATTAAATATATGGTATCAGATTGTTTGACGTCAAGTTTTTATCTTATATGAGGTCGATTGTGTTTTTTATCCTGTGTGTTCAGGATAGTCTTCTTCAATTGTTTGTTATTTTTGACAATTACTTATATTTTAACAGTCTAATTTAAAATGATTTGTATTTGATAGAATCAGGTTTTGCAGCCATGGAGAGCATACAAAACTAGAGCTGCTATATGTAGACCTTCCGAAACAAGAGCAACAATCAAATCTCCTATTCAATCTGGAATAGCAAGTATTTGTAAAGATCCAAACTGGAGCTACCATACATGGACCTTCCAAAACAAGAGTAGCAATCAAATCTCTTCCTCAATCTTGAGCTGCTATACATGGAAAAACTCAAACTAAGGGCAAAAACACAATGTCCTTCTCAATCAACGTGATTTGTCTCCTTGTTTTTTCCGTGTATCTCCATTTTATACATTATCATATTTGTTGTAAAGCAGTACATTTCCACACTTAACTTTGTAAAGCCGTACCTTGTAAAATTCTAGTGTAATATTTAAACCAAAAGAAGAAGAAGAAGAAGGCAAGTTGGCCTCTCGATTATTTCCTACTCTCAATTCAGTTTATTTTCTGACAAAAAATGTGAGCAAAAGTTCCTTTAGTATGATATGAATGCAGTGTCCAAGAAAAACAATGCAATGCATATACTATATGACTTTACTACCAAAACACAGCTTACATTGTAAATGTTATACAAAATTTGCATTTTGCTAACAGATATCCCATTACACATTGGAATGATCACATTTTACAATGTACTACATTGCCAAATACATAAATAGGAATTGTCTCCAAGAATTATAATAGATCTGATACAAGTTCAACAAATGGATTACAATCCAAGAATTTCACTCTTCCGGCCGTGTTCTATCCAACTCAAATTGCATCTGCAATGAATAATATGCAAATATGAGATGTGATATTTATGCTGGTGGGTATATATACTGTTAAAATATGTAAATAATGAACGAGACAGTTTCTTAATGGTCCAAATAATATGCAATCTGTTTTAAGTTTTTCTTAATGGTCCATAATATAAAAGCATGCACGAGTTGGGATTTAAGAAAAACCATAAATTTTGTTAAGATCAATTTCTCTATCTTCGAAATAGAACTTGCTAAAAATATAGAATTCGCCAGTTATTGAGATCGAAACAGAGTTTAATTTCAAGCCAAACTCCTAGACTCTAGTGAATGAAATACAAAAGTAGCTGTTTATCAGTTAAATTTTGAATAGGCCACTGCAGGATAGTTTACAAATCTTGGGATGAAATATTGTTCCAAGTGCCCTCTTTCCTTATTATATGCCTCTGTTTTCTCATTAACCAAACAAGAGATAATCTCAAGGGGAAAAATGAAGAAAAATAATTCGAGACAAACAAAATAAGCTTTGGATCGATAAATATATTAACATATTCAAACAAAAATGAAACAGAGAACCCCAGAAACGTTGGCCTTTGTTCACTTCACTTGATCTCAAGGCACAATTTTGAAGCTTTTCATCTTATCTATCCAGAAAATGAAGGAATGTTTAGATTTTCTGAACCCCAAGAATCCCAAAATTTTTTTTGATTAGTATTTTAACATTTGATTGTGAACCATGAATCCCAAAATTAGGAAATAGTTCTTCTCATTGTTACTAAGTCCAAAGTTTGATGAGAATAGATAATGTGATGAGTAAGATTATACCATAAATAAGCAAAAAAATACCAAAAAGGTAATGCACAACAGCTCCATTTAAATACCATATCTATCTTGGTCCCAAAACACGTTTTTTTCATGGATGTAATGCACAGTAGCTCCACTTAAATATTATCGTACAAAACAAGAACAGCAAACAAGAAAATGATCGAGTCTTACTTCACCAAGCATCCCTTTCTAGCTTTAAAGAATCGGCAATACCCTTTGGTTTCTCTTTTCAGTGACGGGACACTTAGGGTTCGCCTTCTTCTTAGTGCTCTGGTACACTAATTTGCCTCCTAATACAACCAAGAAACAAACAAAGTAATAAAAACTTCAAACCAAATGCCTCGCCCATACATCATTTGCATAAACCACAAAGTAATAAAAATTTGAAACGAAATTTCTGAAGCATGTGCTTTTACTTGAAGCATGTGCTTTTACCTCTAGTTGTGAGAACCATTTATGCCTAGAAATGCCGATGAAGACCGCTCGAGAATGCCGAAAAAATCCCTGCGAGACACGGGGACTACAGACCTTTCTCTCTCACCCAGCCCGCCGCGACGACGATGACCACAACAACCGGACAGCATGACGGCGTGAGGGCTTGACCCAAACCACAGAGCTCTTGGTTTCGCTAAATTTTTGTGACGCCCTGATTTACGTTCATAATTCAATGCAAATTGAAGTGTCAGGGTAAGTAACACTTGACTACTCACCCCTGTACTTATCTAAATTTAATTTAAATCGCAGCGGAAAAGTTCTGAATAAAAATTTTCTAATGACCACATGGTAAAATAAAATTATAATATCCACATCATCCATTCTTATAATAACATTGTATCCTTACATGTATAACCCAATTAATTTTGTCTGTCATATACATAACTTATTCTTAAAACCTAGACTAACTTCATGACCATCCAGGCTCCTCTGAGTTTCTTAAATCATCGGACCTTCTATTTTCTCAGTCATCAATCCTGCCACATAATTTTATTTTTCCAAAAAAATAGAAATATACAAGAATGAAATTTCCTTAGAAATCTCAGTAAGTATACACGTAACTTAGTAAAAAAATAGATATCGTGAAATAATCATATACAAGTCAGACAATCAGAGTATGCATTTATGACATGCTTCATATGACTCATGCATGACTTAGACTTACGTTTTTCATGAATCCACTTTATAATACTTAAACTTTTATTTCTTTTCTTTCGTAACATTATGAGTCTTAATTATTTCGTATCATCGACATGCGTCCCCATCGAATATTACTTATTTCGTATCATTGACATGCTTAGGTCCCTATTAGATCTTACTTATTTTGTATCATCGACAGACTTAGGTCTCTGCCGGCACATCAGTCATATGGGTATATCGCTGATTTTCATAATGATGTGACTGACTTATTAATTTTTCCACTTGTAAAGTTTTTTTAACATATCTTCTTAAAACAAATTTCATGACTTTTGACGACACATATGTGACGAAATGCAACATACGCATAAACTTAGACTTATGATATGCATATTTTATGTCTATATATAAATATGTGAGAACATTTCACAATAGCATACATCACATGCACATACATTCACATCAATTCATAAAGTCAATGCCTACTATGATAAACTCGGTTCTGACTTCAATACCAATTTTTTCCTTTATTGAGTCCTTATCTCTTAAGACTCAAAACATAAAAGTTGTAGATATTTATCTTATATTTTCATATTCTCTTGAATTATTAAATTCTGACATCACACTAACAAGTTATGTCCAATTTACTAAAGGATGTCGAATCTGTCAATAATACCCTTATTAAGCTCGAAATTTCCTAGAGTTGGTTTATCATGTTTTTCCAAATAAAGACCTCATATATTCGCATAATCCTCTTATAATAACATCATAGAATATATTTCTAAGGTCTCATAATTTTTCTAGTATTTTTTCATAGCAAAAACCACTCCAAACTTCAATATGTTTCAATTTAACCCATAAACAAAGATTAAGCTCAAATAAATATCAAACATAATCAAATCACAAAACCACTTATTTTATGCCAATATTAAGTTAATATATGCACTTATAAATTTTCTCAAAACTAAATTGGATGTCTATGGTTGGTCTTGCACCAATTCTTCTCCAATGCCCTCAATTAGCTCTCTTTTGGTACTTACGTGATGTGAGTGAGTTTTTGTGTATTTCTCACTATATGGTCGACTGGTATCTCTCATGGGAAAAGAAGAGAACCCATGCATCTATTTATAGGCATAAGAGGTGTGGGGAGCAAAGGAAAAGGGCTTGAGCACTTTAGTCACCCTGCTTGACTGATTAGGTGATGTGTCCTATAGGTTTGTGGTTTCATGATCACCCCTAAATCTTAGGCTTGGTGAGTTATATTTTGATCCAATGGTTAATATTTGGGATGCCTAAAAATCATTTTGATCAATGACTAAAATGATTCCAACACATGGAAAGAGGATGAAGCAAAATCTGAAAAATTCTCCACCTATGCATGCATCGGCCACTTGGTTTTTCTAAAGGCCAGCCACGTTTCAGCCCAAATAAGTCCTTTATATATGATTAATTCATCGAAACATGTCAAAACTCACCCGAGAACATCCAATCCGAGTTCTCTATTTGTTTTCCTTTGTTTTCTTACCCACCAAGCCTTCTAGATGAATTCTTATCAATTTTTCACATGTTCCCCCGCACTTGTCAAGAGGTTTAACAAATTAAGAAACCAGTTTGATCTTCGTCACATGGCAAGGTCGGTGTACTTTGCTTAAGTCGGTTACCAGTTGACTCCTATTCCTGTCCTCCCACTTCACACCCGATTTAATCCTTAATCCATTCTTTATATTCAAAAATCTAAAACATGAAAGTTCTAGATATGCCTCTTAAGATTCTATAAGAACTTGAATCACCTCATTTGGATCTCATTTGAAGAAGTCATGATTATTACACCAAACGATGGATCAGTCCGAGAACTCGTTTTGGCACACCAAGTGTTTGATGTTTTGTTCTATCACTTCCCTTTAAATTTATTCCTCGAATTTTAAAAATTTATCTCTTTCTAGGTCCAAATTGAATTTATCTAGTTGACACATTGCTAAAATTCTCAAAGGTCAATCCAAAATTCTTATTCGAATGCATCTAAGCCTCAAATCCTATTTTCATATAAAAATATCATTCCAATAAATCCTTTTAAAATATTCTCAAGTAAATGCTTTATCTTAAAAAAATTTGGGTTATTACAATTTTCTTCAAAATGAATTTCCCTCCATCCCTGTGTTTCGTTTTTAGGTTTTATTTTTTGTTTTTTTTTAAATATTCTCGATTGACGTGGCAACTGCCACGTCAGCCGTAAGGTCACGACGGGGATACACCTCGGGGGTACCTAGCAGTGCTCTATATATAAATAGGGAGACGCTAGAGATCGGTCCGACTGACCCCCTACAAAAATAGTCGAAGCCACTGGTGGCCACCGTGGGCAACACCTCCCATACTATCGGGACCGGCGACCTCACCCCTGCGACGGTAACCCCAGGCAACATGATAGGGACCTCGGTCGTGTCCCCACTCGACTAAGTGGTTCCTCCTTGCCTTGTTGCTCCTCAATGACCGAGTAAGGCTCATTTTTCTTGTGATGGTTCGCATGCACCAACAATGAATGAAGGGGTGATATAAGGTTGAGGTGGTTAAGGGAAATAGATTAAGTTCATCTTGGCTAAGGTAGGGTAGAGTGGTGCACGGCAATGAGGTTGGATGGGTTAAGAGTATGGAGCAATAAGGTGGTGTTTAGGAATATGTTCGGTTTGGGTATGGAGATGTGGTGGTCTATGGGTAAATTAAGGTTGAAATGGTTTAGAAATATGTCCTTTGGGTATGCTTATATGTTTGGGTTTTTTTGGTAAGATAAGTAGGTCATATGGTGTAGTAGGGCTAGGGTTTTAGTGGAGGCTAAGGAGAATTTCGAAATTATGATTAGGTTAGGGTTTGAAAGTGTATTTTGGATATAGTATGAAAATGTAGTGTTGGCTAGGGCTATGTGGGCAAGGTGAAGGGTTAAGAGATGATGAGTTCGGCTAAAGGGAGTTATGGGATTCACGGCAATGGCTTGGGGTTTGGACAAGATTGTGTTGTGTCTAGGGTTTGAGTGGCCGAATTAAGGTTAGGGTAACAAGGGGGATTTGGCCAATGGTAGATTAGGTCTTTTGGGCTAGGGTTTAGGTTGATATGATAATTCCTAAAAATTAGGAATATGGATGATGAAATGATATGGTGGGCGGCAAAGCGTCTAGGGGTTTGGCTGAGTATGTGATGATCAAGGGCTATCTTTGATTGAGTCAATCCTTTGATTAATTGACCAATCAAGTGAGGGAATGGAAATATGACTTGGTGATGTGGCAATGGAGGAATTCGGATAGGGTTAGAGATGATTTGGAAGATTCTTAAAATATAGGAATATGGTTATTGTGAGATATGGTGGGCGGCAATGAAGAATGTGAGTTGGCCGAGTATATGGAGTTGTTTTTTGGTAAGATTTGATTGGATCAAGCACTTGATTAATTGATCAATCAATTGAGGGAATTAAGGGATGATTGGATGAGGTGGCAATTGGAGAATCTCGGATAGGGTTAGGATGAGATGGCCGAATGGATAAGTATGGGAAGTGAGAAGATTTGATTTTGAATTTGTTTGAATTTGGAAAGAATTGAGTGGCCGGTTGGTGGGGGTTGTTATGGGTGACTTTTGTGGCTATTTTTGGATGAGAGATGACTTGATTTAATTGAGAAAATTTAGGAAAGGATGAGGGTTGATGGCCGGCTAGGGTTTGGAGGGGTGATGGGCGAAATGGTCAAGTTGGTTTTAATCGGTTTTGGATAGCTTGGTGATTGGAGGCGATTGATGTCGTTGGTTGTATGGGGACTTTCTAGGCCACGACTAGGGGTATTTTTGGGATGTTTAGGTCTGATTTTATAAGGCAAACAAGGTGGGAAAGGCTAGGGTTAAGCGGTTGGTCTAGAGTTTTATCAAGAGGAGTGTTTTGGGTAAAGGATGGGGCTAGGGCTTTATGGCTTATTCTGTAAGCTGTTAGGGTTTTGATGGGGCTGCCTTTTGGTGTATGAGACAAGGGAAAACACAAATTAATTGAATGAACAATCAAAAGAAGATTGATCACTCAAATAATGGTAAGAACACGCCAACCCTCCAAGCACTCCATGGGTTCGGCTAGCACTTCACTAGCACACTCCAACACTTCTTCAACGCAACTCACACACTCTCTCAGCTCTCTTAAAGATTTCGAAATTCACAAAGGTTGTGGATTTCAAATTCCTCTATGAAAACCACACACAAATTCTCAAATTTACCAGTAGGGTGAATTTGGCCTCTTGGCCTCACTAAGAACACTCACACGCAAACACTCACTCACTCACTCACTCATTTTGTAATTTTTCAATGACCAAACAAATTGAAAGGAACTCTAAATAACTCAAAGACTAAAAGAACAAACCAAAAAAACTCCAAAAACTCAATAACAACACTAAATAAACAAGAACACCAATATGAAAGAAATACCTCAAATACTTTGATAAATAAATGATAGATGTGAAACATATCGATTCACAAATTGTACGATGTGTTTCTCTCCAAAGGGATTCACAAATTGCATACTTTGAAGCCTAAGTGCCTAAGCACCGAAAGAAAATCCAAACCACACTAGGTGGTCAGCCTAAGCTCCTAAGGAAGCCACTCCAATTCTCAATTCTCTAAAAGATAATAAAATGAAACCAAGGTCCTATTTATAGAATCTAACAAATTGGAAACCATCAATGGGTCCCTAGCAAAATAAGATAATTACTAAAGTAATCAAATGCAATTAAATAAATAAATAAAGCAAATAAACATAAGTGAGGGGCGCCCAAATGAATGTGTGGCCGTGGCATGCTAGGTCCATGATGGCTCTGATGTGGCATGGTCTACGGCAAGGCTAAGCTGCATGGCATCTGGCTGCTTGGCCTCTGATGGTGTGCATGGCACGGTGACATGCCTAGGCCTAATGATGTGTCCAGAGTGATGTCATGCTGTGGTAGTGTGGCCCAATCAGGTGGCTTGGGCGGTGGTCTTGCATGGCCCGGGCTGAGTGCTGGGATGATGGTCATGTATGGCCCAAGCTGGAGGTCTAGATGTTGGCTGCATGGCGCAGGTTGGGGTCGCGTGCTGGATGGCATATGGGGTGTGCATGTCACGGGCCTACTCTGCAAGGTATGGGCTGGAGCCATGCGCTAGATGGCATGCCTGGTGGGCATGCCACTAGCCTGCTTTGCAAGGCGCGGCCTGTGAGGGCACACCACTAGCCATGTTAGGTGGTGTTGGGGCGCACTGGGGTGCGCAGTTCATGGTGCTCTGGTGCACATGCAAGTGTCCGCGCAAGGGAGTCGCAATGATGCGCACAAGGGTGGATGCCTGGCTGTGCGTGGCTAATAGCCTCCATGGTTGCTTGCTGCGTGTCAAGACCTGAGCCAAGGCATGCATGCAGGCTAGCCAAGTGACTATCCTAACCCTCCAATAGCGGTGTCAAGGCATGATCTAGGGCGGTTTTTAATGAGGTACTATCACAACTTCTGGTGTACCTCACACAGTTTTAAACCCGAAATGAGTCCATGGTGTCGCCCACGATGGCCGGCGGCAGCTTCGTTTGGGCTGAGACCGAATACCTCTCTATCCATCATGTAAAATCATATTTATTTTATTTTTTATTGTATTTTTTATTGTATTTTCTTTATGTTATTTTTTTATTATATTTATTTTATTATGTTTTCTATATTTTATTTTTTTATTACATTTTTTAGAATTTTTTATTATATTTTTTTCATTTTATTATTAAGACTATTTTTAATAGGGGATTGGTGGATCCCCAAGTTTTCTCATATAAATATATATAAACTCTGATTTCGTACGCACTTTATAGCTAGTAGTACTAAACATATAAATAGAAACTATTACAAGCAACTAGAGGATGCTTATAACAATTGCATATATCTAGCAATAGGCAATACATTTCTTCTTGCAATCTATGGTGCATCCACCGCCGCCACCACCACCTCCGTAACCGTTCCCTGACCCGCTATAGGAAGTGAAGCACTTGGCTGGACATGTCAGCTTCTTGTTGTAACAAGTACCCTTTTCTTTGCACACAAGTGTAGGCTTTATTATACCATCCTTGGAGTGCCCTCCACTTCGATCTCCATTCCCGCCTCCGTACCCTCCTCCAAACGCATTTCCTTCCCAACCTTTCCCGAACCCGGGTATGTCGAACCCACCTCCAGGACCAAAGTACGCTCCCATGCCACCATTATTTCCACCATCTTTGTTGCCATTTTTGCCCTTGGAGTGGTTGAGTTGGTTTGATAAGGATCCATCAGATTCGGGTCGGGTAGCTAGAGAGACCGAAGTAGTGATGATGAGTAGAATGGCCAAGACAAAGCAGGTTATGGGTTTCATTGCGTAGGCTTTTTCCACAAGAGTATATGATACAGATAAAATCAGTGTCTATGGGAGGGAATATTTAAGCAGAGCAGGTTGAAAAGCAGCATTTATGTGGAGGGTCTTGATCAGTTGAGGCCGGAGCCTCCATGAATGTTAGCAGGTAGGGGTGCAATTATTATACTCTCTTATTTCCCATCTTATATGTGGGGCATGCTTTTCAAGCCGATTATACATGAGATTTGGTAGGTAACCCTGCTTGCAGGGGCGGAACCAGGATTTGATGAATGGGGGGGCGATTAACTTAGAATTTTCTCTTCAAATTAAGTTTGACGACGATCTTTCATAGAATAAAATTCTTCCATTATCATCTCTGAAGTGAAATCTTTGGCAATTTCTTTTTCAATATAAACTAGCAAATGATTTGCAAGAAACTCATTTTTAAAAAAAAAATCAATTGTTCTTGGTTTATTCATATTTTTCTAAACTCTAAGAAAAACTTATAACTCAATAATAAATTTGCAAAGTGCCTATTAATATATATTAATTTGATAGGCTAAATCTAAAATTTATATGTACAGCAGCACAAATCTATATTATATATATTTTTCTATATATATTAATTTGCTAGGCTAAATCTATTATTTTTAGATATATAAATAATATATAAATTTATAATCAAGTAAGCAACACAGACTACATACTATAGTTACACAAATGATAAATTTATATTAATTTTGTATATAAAGAGGAATAAAGAACCGTAGAACCTGAAAGATTAAAGCCGCAACTCACGTCCTGCCATCCAGGCCTCCGGCGTCTCGCAACTCGCAAGAGAACTGATGGATTCAGCAACAAACGTGAGTGACTGAGTGGGATTACGATTCCAGAAGCATAACTGTAAGTGCTTTGTTGAAAATCAGTTAAACGCAATAATCAAATTCTTGTTGAAAAACTGATGGATGTTATCAAATTGACTTTTCAACGGCAATGAAGCTTCCTAATAAACTTCTAAAGTGACGAAATCGTAATGCCTGAAGGAAAATTGTTCTAAACAATGAAAAGCCTAAATGAAATCGTAAAGCCTAAAAGAAGCTTAAGTGCTTTATTGAAAATAGTTAAACGCAATAATTAATTCTTCCAAGAAAAACTTATGGATGTTATCAAATATCAAACTGACTTTTCAACGACAACGATTCTTCCTAATAGTAATAATTTAAAATGACGAAATCGTAAAGCTTAAAAGGCTAAAGGTCCGGCAAGTTACTGTAACTTAGTTACGCAACTGGGCAAGAATGTTACAGTCTTACAGAAGCTGAGGTTGAAAATGAATGAAGTCTGAGATGAATGAAGTTTCAGAACACAGAATCGGCAGATTGCACTTGAAGTTTGGAAGGAAAAAGAGAAAAGTTGAAACCTTAACCCAATATCAAATGACAGACTATAAGAATATGGCAACAAACTGAAACAACCGAGTCACTGACTAAGAATCAAGCTACACGCAAGTTGCAACGGTAGTTACGGTACAAAAGGTTAAAGCTGAGTGCCGATTCTGTAGTCTGCTGTCTGGTTTTGCCTAGTTTGCTGTAGAGTGTCATAGTGTAGCATGCTGTAAAGTGTCACAGTGATGTCTCTCAGTCTCTGTCTCATGTGCTGCAACTGGTTAATGGTATGGACTATTGGTTTCAACTTATAATTTCTAGGTAAGTTGGTGAGTGGTGACACTGCGACGGCTTCTCTCCAAACTTTTTATGCCTTTCAGACTTATGATGGCAGACTTGGGGGGGCTGAAATGTCAAGATTGGAGGTTGTCTTGTAATAATCTAAATAATCTATATACTAAACTCAAATTTTAAAAAGTTTTGGGGGGGCGCTAGCCCCCCCAATGGACTACACAGGTCCGCCCCTGCCTGCCTGTACATATATTGCATACTGGACTTACATATACATGCTGGATTTTGAAGGGAATGAACTGGGACGACGTTATATATATATACACCTACCAAAACGTTATGGGGTATTTACCTAGTTGGTAGAGCGCCCACCGTTGGGGCTCCGTTAGTGTATATTGTTTTTTATTTTTTATTTTTTTACAAGTATTTTTTAACACTTTTAAATAATCTTTTTTTTTTAAAAAATTGCAATATTATTAAAAAAAACTTTCTTAATCATTAAGTAAAGAAAAAATTTTGAAATAAAATAAAAAATCCCAACGATAAGTACAATGAGCGGTAGCCACCAGTGGAAAGAGTAACATTTTCCTTAGCTAGTTCTGAATGCATGGTACCCTTGCTTTGATGGGGATGGTTTCCATTATGTGCAGGGTCAGCTGTTTTGGGTTGTTGGTTTTGATAGGGTGGATGGTGCTGCATGGGGTGTGATATGTATGTATGTATAATGTATGCATGTATATATACATTTTAGCGTAGCAGATGCATCAATGCATGTAATGTCAAATTTTCTTATACCCTACAATTACTCCCATCGAATATAAGCAAACGAAATTGATGATATCCTTATAAAAAGCTCAGATGGACATTGTGGTTCTGTACCGAGTTGTATAAACAGAACAATACCCTTGGGAATCTTCTGATAATTTCGTTTCGATACTCAGATGCCAAAAAAATGTCAAACTTTCTGTTAACTTGCAAAGATTTCTCTTGTAGTATTGTGAGATGACAACAACAATGAGGTCTACACCACATTGGATGACAACAATAAATACTGATGTGAGATTCACATGATATTTAATCGGATCAAAAACTTCTTAGAGGCGCAGGTCCTTTTTCACTCGAGAAAAAGTAAGGCGGTGTACCCTACTTCTGCAAGGGTTTTGAGTATCTCGTAGCAGAAGTTCATGGTAAAGGCTGGTATGATGATGATGGAAGAAGAAGAAGAATTAGCGAAGAGATGGGAAAGACTTAATATGACTAATGAAGAAAGTTCCATATTTCATGTTTCTTAGATGAAAGTGCAAGGAATCTGTGGAAAGCACTGCTTAATTGGCGAAGTTCTGACTGACAGAGTACTTAATACCGAAGCTATCAAGTATGGATATTGGAGGGATGAGTGAAGTTTAAGGAGTTGGGAGACCAGAAATTTTTAATTGAACTCCAACAGATGACAGACAAAACAAGGTGCTCAATGGAAGGCCTGGGTTTTTCGATAGAAACCTATTGAAGAGATGGATGAAACTGGGGCGGTCAATTCAATACAATTCAAATTTGAATCCTTTTTGGTTGAATTAAGCATGCCTCTAGCATCTATGTTTGAGAAAGTAGGAGGTTCTTTTGCTGAAGCTATTGGTGAGGTCATTAGGGTCGAAGCTGAAGCTGAAGTTGATGGTTTGGCTTGGGGTAGATGCCTGAGAGTAAGAATAACTATTGATCTACACAAGCCTTTGCTCAGATGCAGATGGTTGAATTTTGAAGGAAATAATTATTGGATTTCATTTAAATGTGAAAGATCGCAAGCCTTCTGTTTCTAATGTGGAATTTGGTTCTACCAAGAAAAAGGTTGCATAACGCAGAGGAATGAACAGGGAGGAGAGGGAGTGAGAAACCAACAATTTGGGCCTTGGCTTCAAGCACAGCCAATGAACACAAATCTTTTTGAAACTAGGAAGTATGATGGTGTTACTGAGAATAAAAATAATTTCTTTCTGCCATATCTTTTACAGCGGGCTAGTGGAGGGAGGACGATACAACAAATGGTAGGGGAGGGGGAGAGGTCATGTTAGGAAAGATTGATGAAGTGGAGAGTAAAAAAACTGAGAAGAAGGTTTTGTCAAAAATGGAAGAACAATAGATAGGAGAGTCTATAATAAGGGAGAACAAAGAGACAATTAATAATGAACTCAAATCCTTTGGAATTTTCCATCCAGGGGCTGGAGATGATGGAACAGCTACTATGAAGAAAGCTATGAACACGAAAAAGGGTCCTAATTCATTGAGGGAGCCAGATGAATTTGTAAAAGGAAAAAATAAAAGTTTTATGCAAATGAACCAGATATGATAAGGTCAATACAATATGAAGTTTTCACTCAATTCAACAGAAACCAGGAGAATGAGAAGCCTGTTGTAGCTTTGAAGGCAACTAATGATTTAAAAGGACCTATACCAAAGAAATCCACCAGGAAAATAAGGGTCAGAGAAGCCGCTAGTAACTCTCAAAAAAATATTGGGGTCGAGGCAACTAGGAACAATAAAAGAAATACAAAGGCTCAACTGTGTGACATGGAAACAAACTGGAAAGAAACAGAAAACTGAGGTAAATGTTGAACTATGCAATTCCCACAGCTTGTACGTTCCTTTTTCATCCATGCATTTACGGCAACGGATCTTATGAGTATCTTATGATAGATTATGCAGTTCTTCTTCCCTTTCTTATATAAGGTTTCATAAATTCTAGGAAATTCCCATGCACGAGTATCATCCACGTACGTCTCTCCCTTCCCTCCATTAGGTTTTCTCAAACCTCGACACCATGCCAAACCGTGTACCCGACATGCCCACTACCTTGCACTGCTGAAAGCGGCGTTGGACCATCACCCACGATAGTTTCTGTTACTCTAAGAGCCACTGTCTGCCATAGCAGCTGTAACGTTCCGATTTACGTCTGAGATTTAAAATAAATTAAAACTTTATGATTTGTGACCTTAAATTACAATTCTATCTTTTCGTGTCGAAAAATATGGGTATGCACCTAACATACTAGTAGTGCACAGAATATAATGCAGCGAAATGAGATCAAATTCCAAATTTCAGCAAAGATATCTAATTCTTTGCAAATATCACATGGTATGCCATAGAAAAACTCGTATTCTTATAAAACATCAATTGCATTGTACCAAACATTTCCTTACTGATATATGCTATTTCTAGGACAAATATTCAAACTATCTCCTATTACACTTAGGGAATTCTTTTCCGCTTTCTCTATAATCTTATCATCAATCAATTTATCATTTCATTAACTAATGTGTATTCTGTAGGATCCCCAGGGTACCTCAGAATCTCTCGTGACGTCTTGAGTCTCGTGATATATCATCTATTCTTGCAATAATGTCTATCATCATGTAAGGAATGATAGATAAAATCAAAAGAGTAAAATTTCCAAGAAATTTCAACAAGTACACAAATAATTTAACAAAGGCATTAGCAGAGCATATTAATAACATAACATGACATATATCATGATGAATTAATTAAATACATGATTCATGAATGTCTTGTGCATGCCTTATGCATGACTCCATTACCATTTCCACACAAACTTATGCCCTTACAAGAAAACTTATATGATTATGGGTACACGACCTTTCATAATATACAATTATTCTTTTCTCAAATTTTATTCTTATTTCTGAACATTGACGGGTGTTTGGTATCACCGTCCCCGCCGGGTTCTCCACTATTATTACCTGTGGTTGTGACATATCATATCCAATATTATTACCCGTGGTTGGACCATATCCACTGTTATTACTCGTGGTTAGGCCATATCATATTCTCGTCACTCGTCCGGGTGTTACATATCGCCGTCCCCGTCATGACGAGCCTTATCATATTGTTATTAGTCATATGAGCGTTATGTATCACCATCCCCGTCGTGACGTGATGTGACTTTTAAGTTTTCTTATTCTTAATTGTTCCTCTCTTATTCACATGAATATTTCTCATTTTTCCTAAAAATGTATGCCATGCCCCTCCCCTTTGATGTAAAACCTTCTATGCCTTTTGACGTAAAACTAGTGATGTAATGAGACATGGATGTACTCCTAAACTCTTTTCATATATGCTACATGTTTCATGGGACACATGACATATAAATTATTTACTTGCATTTAACATATAATTCTTGTGTTAAAATTCTTCTTTACTTGAATCACATACATTTCAATAAAAGGAAATCTCGGATTTAAACTAGCAGGGGATCTCGCTCGAGCCAAGTATCGAGCGATAGTCGAGCGAAGTTTCTGCCTATTTCACTCGAGCTAGAAGTCGAGTGAAAGTCGAACGAAGCCTCGGGTTATGTATTTTTTTAACATAAAAAAGTCACCTTTCTATACAATCATATTCATGACTTATTAACATACACTTATAACTTCTTGAGGTCCTTCATCAAAGTCCTACTATATTCCACAATATCTTTGTTTTGTATCATAGTTATTAGAAACATAGATAATTTCACTTGAATACAAACTAAAGTAATCTCTCCTTAATTCAAGAGCATAAAACTAAAACCTTATAAGTCCAATCTTAATTCTTTTGTCATTTCAATCCCACATATCATCATTAAATCTTTAAACCATAATTTATCAAAGCATATCCTTGCCACTTATAACATTTTTCCCACTTATCTCACTATTTCCCATTACCATTAACTTAACACAACATAATATGTCTTATGAATATATATTAAGCACACAATTGAGACATCTTTAAACATGATAATTCTATATATACAATTAAACACTAAGAGTGAGTTATAAGTGTACTTACCATTTTTCTCCAAAGCTTAGTATTGACTAGTGAACCAAGCCCTTGCAATTTCTCCTAAAATTCTTTCTTTTAGGTATTTGAAGGGTTTGAAAATGGGTTTTTGATCTAATTTTTCTTGATTTTTCCGTGGGCTTCTCCAAAGGGGAAAAGTGAAAAACTCCTTTATATATATGTATATATATATATATGCAAGAGACGACACTCAAAGCCAAAGAAAGAGGTGCAAAGCTTTGAGGTGTCTGGTTACCTCTCCAATTGCCATATACACTTGTCCTTCATTCCATAGCCTTATCATCACACCTAATCTTAGACATAGTTGGTAAATATTTCATCTAAAGGTCAAATTTAAGCCACCTAAAAGCGTGTTTTGATTAATGGTTTAGATTAAATTTTATCACATGGAAAATAAGGTTGGAACGTCTCACCAATACATGCATTTGCCAACTTGATTTTTCCTAGTGTCATCCAACTTTTCTAGATGCCTCCCCCTTATGCCACATACCCCATCCACGTGTCACGTTGTCAAGTCATTGGATAATGAAATCCTAATATTTTTACTGTGCAAAGTCAGTGGTAAGAGCTAAACCAAAGTTGATTTGTCTAAGTCTGTTACCATTTGACTCCTATTCATGTCCGTCTACTTCACATCAGATTAAGTCCTTGATCCATTTCGTATCTTTAAAAACTCAAAACATAAAAGTTCTAGATATCTCTCTTGGTGTTCTATAGAATTTTGAATCACCTAAGTTGGAGACCAGATGAAAAAGTTATGCCTAACTCACTAAAACTCGACGAATTAGCCCGAGAGCAACCAATCCGGGCACAACAAGTGTTTGCTAGATAATCCTTCTTATTTCACACGAAATTTCTTAGATAAAATCTTCTCATTTGCCATATTTCGACACAATTTTCAAGATCTTAGGATAATCGAGAAAATATTCCAAAGACTTAATCTTAGGCAAAGTCATTAGTCAATTCAAAGTCAATGCCTATTACGCCAAATTCGGTTTTTCCAACTTCAGTCCCAATTTTGTCCTTGATTAACTCCATATCTCTTAAAACTCAAAACATAAAAGTTGTAGATATTCCTCTTAGTTTTCCATAGTACCTTGAATTATCCCAATTCAAAATCAAATGAGAAAGTTATATCCAAATTACCGGAGGATGTCAAACCTGCCAAGCATTTCCCAATTACCATGGTTTACACTAAATTCCTCTATTTGAATCATTTTACCATTTTAATCTTAACTTATCAATATTTCCTATAAGAAAATATCCAAAATAACTATATTCCCAAAAGTTCCAAAAGTCCACCAAAATAACTCTAAAGAAATTATAATCAAACTAAGCAAGTAAATTAAAAAGGACAAGTGAAAATACGGGTTATTACAGTAGCACCACATCATGTTTCTTGAATCAAGCCACTCATTTCCATCACAAATTTCTTCTTCCTCGTTGAGTTTTGGCCCTGTAATTGCACGACCTCTCATCTTTAATGTCTTTTTGTAATTTTATAAGTATGAGGGGTCACTATTCATCATCTTAAATCTTTCCCCCATTTTGGAGATCGGATGTGGGGTGTTTTGGGTGCATCAATGTGCTCAAGCATGTTAGATTATGTGTGGGACTTACGCTAGACTTGAATTTATCCTACTTATGTTTTGAGTTAAAGTTACTTTGAAAAGATATTGTTTAGACTTTGTAATCTTCGGCTTAGATGATATTTTGAGCTTGGTTTTTCATATTTCAAAATAACTATTATAAAATGTTAAGTTAGGCTTAATTTAATTTATTTTGATAAATATCTTAGACAAGAATCTTATTTTTACGTAAGCTATATTTTTTCATAGAAAATAGTTAAAGATTTAAATTCTATTATTATATATTAATTCTTACAAATAAATTTTAGTAGTATATGGTAAAAGGTTTAACCTTTAATTTTAAATACTTTTAAGTTCAATAGTTATTGTATTAAATGAATCTTTAATGTTATTATTATACATTTTGATATATTTATTCTATTAAAATTTTACATTTAAAATAAAGAAATATATGTTAAGAATATTTAAATGATATAAGTATTTATTAAATTTATTGTGAAATTGAATAATTATGTTAATGATAAGAAAGTGAATCTATTTTAAGAATTTAGGTTTTCATGACTTGTTGAACAAAGCTTTCATTATTTTACTCAATTATAACTTTAACGTGAAGTGTGTTATTACTTATTAGTATTTTATTAGTTGTGTGATATTAATATTTAATGTCTTTTGTATGAAATATCATATGTTAAGATTAATTCAGCAAAGTGTGACGACACATTCTTCTAAAAATGTTAGTGACGATTCGTACTTCGTATAGGTGACGTTCTATAAGTGAGATTTACGAAGCAGCGCAACGAGATAAGTGAATTTGATTACAGATTAAGATCATCATAGTTTAGTTTATAATTATTAGAACCAGTTCTTTAACAGCCATTTTTTATGTACCTCTCATGTCATATGCAACAAGTATGTCACTTACCACAGCACATGATCATGTCATTCAGTATCATGTTTAGATTTAGAAAGTTACAGTTATTTGTGTTAGTATGTAAATCATGCATCTCATATCGCATAAGACACATAAGCTATTTAAGACACATAAGCTATTTTAAGTTCAAGTGCGATAAGATCAGTAAGATAATTAGTTTAATTTAAATGACCATTCAGATGCATGATACCAATGCAGTTCAGATTAGGGTGGATGTGCAAGAGACGCAAGCGTGATCCACCATAGTACACTAGAGTACTATCAGCATTGGGATATAGTTGGAGGAGATGTATCTAGAACAGTCTTAAGAGATTCTTAATTCAGTAGGTGACATTTCTTGCATTAATAAGACTTATATAGTACTTATTCCAAAAGTAAAAAAAGCCTAAAATAGTAGCTGAATTTAGGCCCATATCTCCATGTAATATTATCTACAAGCTGGTTCCTAAAGTCCTAGCAAATAGACTCAAGATTATACTGCCTTAAATCATTTCCTCTAGCCAAAGTGCTTTTGTACCAAGAAGGTTAATCCTTGATAATGAAATTGTGGCTTCTGAAGCAATGCATTCGATGAATTCAAGAGTGAATGGGCATCAAATATATATGTCTTTGAAGATAGATATGAGCAAAGTATATGATCATGTCGAATAGAGGTTTTTAAAAGAGGCAATGGAGAAAATGAGATTCTGCTCAAGATGGATAAAGTTAGTGATGTATTGTGTCTTTTTTGCATCCCATTCCCTCCTTGTAATAGCCCAAATTTTCTAAGGTAAATTATTTTATGGAAATTACTTTAAGGAAATTTATTTTATGTATTTATTTTCCAGGAAAATAGAGTGGGAGATTTAATTGAGGAATATGAGATAACACTTGGTATTGGGAATTATGCATTCTCGGATTAATCTATCGAGTTTTAGTGAAATGGGCATAATTTATTCATATGAGGTCCAAATGAGGTGATTCAAATTGTTATATAACCTTGAGGCATAGATCTAAAACTTATATGTTTTAAGTTTTCTAAGATTCGGAAGGTATCAATAACTTATTTTGGAAGCAAGTGGGCAGCACTGGAATGGGCTTAAATGGAACTCGAGTTGGATGAAGTGAACTAATTTGAGGCACGTAACTAATTAGGCAATTGGTTTTGATATTTTATGGGATTAGGAAATGTCTAGGGATAGTTGGAAATGGATGGAAAGTTTATTTGGAAGCTAATTGGTTAGTTAGTGTGATGGAAACACAAGGGGAGCCAAAATCTAGTTGATAGGTGACTAAGTGGGTCAGATTTGGCTCTACCCTAACTAAACTAAGAAGTGACCTTCTAGAACTTGTTAAATGGAGACTTAAGGGAGTTAGGAAGTAACCAAATGAGTGGGAAAATCTGGAGAGGGGCGTGTGACACAAGGAGAGGGCTAGAGATGGGAGGTGCATGCATGGTTAGGTGAAATGCCACCTCATCTCTTATCCCTTTAGCTCACTCCTCAGCCATGGATCAAAATTAGCAACAAAAATATCTCAAATGTGAGCCCTTGGATGACTAATCCAGCTGCAAAGCCTAGGATGTGGGAGGCTTAAGCCTCATCATAAGATATGCTTAGGTGGACACCTTATCACCCATGCAAACAGACAACTAGTGCACCTTAGGGGTTTTCCCTCTTCTCCCCCTCATTTTGGTCGACCACCATCCTATAAATAGACTCTTGAGAGCTTTCTAAGCTCCTTTAGAAGGAGAGAACACATTTCCCTTTGGAAGATACTCCAGAAAAACCCTCCCAAAACCCTTAAAGATTTCATTTGTGAGCTAAGTGATTGAGTTTGGGGAAAAGCTTGCAAGAAGTTGGTTGGATCCATTCTCTTGAACTTTGAAGAATTTGTAAGTCCATATTCTAGCTTAACTTAAGCATGGAAATGGTTTATTGAAGTGATTGAACTATGTTTACTAGTATTGAACTTTTAAGAACATGATTAAGTGACAAAGTGGCATATGAGTAAGGTTGGATTTAAATTGTCTTGTAAAAATGTTCAATAAATTTTGAAGAACTTAGATTTAAGTTTTTAAGAAGCCTAATAAAGTATAGTAAAAAGATTGGCATGTTTTGAGTAGAAAAACTCCTAGAGCCGTGATCTCGCTCGACCATCGCTCTACCTGTGGGTCGAGCGAAGGCAAAATATGACCCCTCGCTAGAGTATCGCTTGATACTCCGCTCGAGCGAGTTCCAACCCGTGACTTCGCTTGATGATCGCTCGACACCCGCTCGAGCGAGATGCCCTGTTTTGCTTAGACTCAGGGTTTTTCCTGGAATAAAATCGGTGTTCCAAATGGAAAGAGTTATAAGTGAAAAACTCGTATGAATAAGACAGGAACTACTAAAAAGAAAACGATGTATAAGAATAAGTTAGTCACGTCGTGACGGAGACGGCGAGACTTAACGCCCGGATGACTGACGTGCCGACAGGGATGGCGATACGTAACGCCTGTCGTGTTATAAGAGTGTGTGGTCTTCACGGGGACGGCAATAAGTAACGCTCGTGAGAATGATCTCAATAACGAGGACGGCGATACGTAACGCCCGCAGTGATATATGTATATGTTTTGTGTCAAGACAGGGACGACGAGACGTAACGCCCAGAAGGTTGACACGAGACTCATCACAACAGGGACGGCGAGATGTAATGCCCGGATGATTGGTGAGTATATGTGATGGGGATGGCGAGACGTAAGCCCATCAGTGATAAGAAAGAATAAGAACTTTTAAGGAAACGGTGTAATTCCATATAAGATTACATATTCGGTTGAGCCAAGAAAGGTACCAGTTAGACAGTGGTCTTATGATGTATATCTTAGGGTAAATTTTTGTAGTCATTCAGTGGTGATAATATCATGGTTGCTTTTTCCCTGTTTCTTTTAAACTGCTTATGTACTTACTGAGATTTCAAAAAAAATCTTACTCTTTTGTGGTTCTATATTTTTTTGTGCATATCAACTATATACAGGATTCAATGACCAGCCAGGGGAAAGCCCCGATGAAGTAGGAGACTTCGGTGAGTCCTGAGGGACTCTCCGACTATAGTCCTTATATGAATATTTTTTTTGTTTCCTTCGGACCTCCTATCAGTAATCAACCTACAAGAGTTTGGAGCCTTGACGCATTCACTTTTGCTGAGGAGAGGCGACGCACAAGATGCTGTTTAACATTAGAACTAGATGGCTCGTTATCCATGTGTGGGGTTTACGTGACTCTATAGGGACAACAGCTCCAGCGAGACTTTAGTGTTAGTATGGATAGGTTTCGCTATGGGAGAGAATTCCCCGAGCTTAAGAAAGAAAATGAGTGAGGTGAAGGAGAGTCTTTTGGAAGAATGTAATATATTTTTAGCTAACTTGCTACCATTTGGGACTTGTATATGTAAAAAGGTACAATGTTAAGCTATTAATGAATGACATGAATGTTGTGAGTATATTTTTCATATGATTTTTAGAAAGTTTTATATCTAAAACCAGATCCGTTGCGAATTACATGATATATGCATTTTATTCTTGTTAAGTACGAGGGTGAGTAGCCAAGTGTTACTTATCCAGACACCTTAATTTATGTTAAATTCCAGACGTAAATTGGGGGCGTCACAGAGTGGTATCAGAGCTATTACGTCTCTGGGTAAAATCCACAGTGTCTTAGGAGAAATGGATCACATGGCATAAGAATAGGCTTGACACTTTATCAGATTGGAATTTGGAGTAATATGGATGAATGTTTTGGACTTTAGGAATTTGGAAGTTTCTAAAGCAAGTATAGCTTATGGTAAAGTTGGGTATGTTTCAGGAAAACAATATGCCAAGAGGTCGTCCTCCTTTGAAACAAGTAGACGTGGTAGCCCAAAATCCTTCTCTGGTTACCCCTTCACGTCCAGAAGAGCAGATGGCACCGAACCCACCGTTGGGAGAAGGACAGATGGCATCGAACCCACCGTTGGGAGAAGGACAGATGACACCGAACCCATCGCTGGGAGAAGGGCAGATGGCACGGAATCCACCCTTGGAAGAGGGACAAGTGGGGCAAAACCCCTGTTAGAAGGAGGCCAAGCAGTAGCTGAAGCTATTCGGCAAATGACGGAAGTGGTGAGAAATCAAATGGAACAGAGCCGTCATCATCAGCAGAATGAAAATAGAAGAGAAGCTCAAGGGTGTCCGTATGAGAAATTTCTGGCGTACCGATACCCACCCTTTACCTGAACGGAAGGAGCATTAAAGGTAGACAAATGGATTGTAGACCTAGAACGTACCTTCGAAGTCAGTAGTTGCACCGAAGTTCAGAAAGTGCAGTATGCGGGACATTTGCTACAGGGAGAAGAAAGACTGTGGTGGGACACGAAGCAAAAGCTGCTAAAGTTAGAATTGGGAGAAAATGTAGTGCCCACATGGGAAAGTTTCAAGAAAGAATTCGACGATCGATTCTTTTCGGAATCTGTGAAGTGGCAGAAAGCTTTAGAATTTACTACGTTAATACAATGCAGCATGGCGGTGGAACAGTACGCAGCGCGATTTATGGAATTGGCAAGATTTGCCTTGCATTTGGTAGCTACTGAAAAGATGAGAGCCCAGAAGTTTTAGGAAGGACTGCAGCCACGAATTCGTATGCAGGTGGCATGTTTGCAAATTGAGAACTTTCAAGAACTGGCGAATATAGCAGCCATAGCAGAAGCTGAACAGAGGAGTGTTATGGCGCAAACTCAAGCATATGGAAGAATAAGATTTCAATTTTCTAGGGGAAAAGATGCTAGGAGGAAACCAAATTTTAGATCCATGGATAGAGGAAAAGGAATAGCAATTATTCCAAATGTGCCGATTTTATTTCCGCAATGTGCAAAATGTGGGCGTCGACACCAGGGAGAATGTCGAGTGGATACTAGAGATTGTTTCAGATGTGGCCGGCCACGAAATTTGATCAAGGATTGCCCTCAGAATACCCCTCAAGGAGTAGCTCTACTCGGAGGAAAAGCAAAAACTCCCACGAAAGCTAAAGTTTATGCTATCACGCTTGGAGAAGTAGACATTGAGGCAGACGAGACTATAGATGCTAATGTTATTACTGGTAAATTTTTAAGTCCCCTCTTTTAGTCAATGAATGGATTCTTTGGGAGTGGTAATAATAATAATAGTAGAATAAAATTTTCTTTAGGTAAGGTTAAGTTGAAGCAATGCATGGTCTATGCCTTATTTGATTCGGGAGTGACAAGATCTTTTATTTCATATGATTGTGTCCAAAAGTGTGACTTAGAAACAAAATTCTTGGCCCAAAAGGTTATGGTAGTCATGCCCAATGGAAAGGTAGCAGGATGCCACCGGATGGTAAGAAGTTGCCCCTTGGAAATTGGAGGTTCACAACTAGTCGCTGACCTGATACTATTCCATTTGATGGAATTTGATTTAATTTTAGGTATAGATTGGTTGGCCAAGTATTATGCTAAACTTGACTGTCGCAAAAAGGATATAGTTTTTGGCTTACCCATGGAGGAGAAATTTTGTTACAAGGGGGAAATATTAAAGGCAGTTTCCTCCATAGTAACTGCTAAGCGAATAAAGAAAAGTATTAACAAAGAGACAAAGGGCTACTGGGTAATTATGTTAAATTCCTCAGAAGTTGTTAAGAGTATTCAAGGAATTCCCGTTGTGGAAGACTTTCCTCAAGTCTTTTCTGAGGATCTGCCGGGACTGCCTCCTGATCGGGAAACAGAATTTGTTATAGAATTGGAACCAGCCACAACTCCAGTTCATAAGGCTCCGTATAGAATGGCACCAGTGGAATTAGAAGAATTGAAAGTTCAGATTGAGGAACTTTTAAGGAAAGGATTTATCAGGCCTAGTTCATCCCCATGGGGAGCACCAGTACTGTTTGTGAAAAAGAAAGATGGGACAATACGGATGTGCATAGACTACCGAGAATTGAATAAGGTCACGATTAAGAATAAATATCCGTTGCCATGGATAGATGACCTGTTGGATCAATTAAGAGGAGTAACTGTATTTTCAAAAATAGACCTTCGGTCTGGCTATCATCAGTTGAAGATCAGGGAGCAAGACGTACTTAAGACGGCTTTCTGAACTCGATATGGGTACTTTGAATTTTTGGTTATGCCATTCGGAGTGACGAATGCACCAGCGGTATTCATGGACTTGATGAACCGGATATTTAGACCATATTTAGACAAGTTTGTGGTGGTTTTTATTGATGATATTTTGATCTACTCTCAGACTGACGAGGATCATAAAGAACATTTAAAAGTAGTAATGGAGATTTTGTAGAAACATCAACTGTACGCCAAACTTAGTAAGTGTGAATTTTGGCTACAAGAAGTTAAATTTTTGGGTCATGTTATCTCAAGTGAAGGAGTTTCCGTGAACCCAGCAAAGGTAGAAGCAGTGATAGAATGGCGGCAACCAACCAATGCACATGAAATACGAAACTTCTTGGGACTAGCTGGATATTATAGAAAATTTGTGGAAGGATTTTCCAAACTGTCTGCACCTCTGACAGCATTGACCAGGAAGAATGCTAAGTACGTTTGGAGTGAACAATGTGAAAGGAGTTTTCAACAGCTAAAGAAGAGATTGACTACAGCACCAATTTTAGCCTTGCCAGAACCTCATAAACCTTACGTGATATATAGTGATGCCTCAAAAATGGGATTGGGGTGTGTATTAATGCAAGAAGGAAGGGTAGTCACGTATGCATCCCGACAGCTTAAGAACCATGAATAGAACTATCCCACACACGACTTGGAGTTAGCAGCTGTAGTGTTTGCTCTAAAGATTTGGAGGCATTACTTATATGGAGAAAGATGTGAAATACTTACAGACCATAAGAGTCTCAAGTATCTTTTTAGTTAGAAAACTTTGAATAAGAGACAAAGAAGGTGGATAGAGACTATAAGTGATTTCCAATGCAAAATCAAATATCACCTTGGAAAGGCTAATGTGGTAGCCGATGCCTTGAGTAGGAAAGTTCAAACGGAAGAATTATCAGTGCTGGCAGTAATGCGAGAAATTCTGGTAGACAGATTATCACAGGACCTCAAACTAATAGAGATTCAAGAAATTGTTCCTTTAACGGACAAGGAAATTAAGGAAGAACAACAAAAGGATGCTAAGCTGGAGAAGATGAAATAGCAAATACTGGAAGGAAAAAGGGTCTTCGCCTTTTATGATTTCAGGCGATGGGATGCTATACTTTGGGAGAAAGAAAATCATTCCGGATACCCCAGAATTGAAAGAAAGGTTGATGAAAGAAACTCATGGTACACCATATACTGCTCGTCCTGGAAGTACTAAGATGTATCAAGATTTAAAAGAAAAGTTTTGGTGGGAAGGAATGAAGAAGGATATCGCGATCTTTGTAGCCAAGTGTCTAGTGTGTCAGTTAGTAAAAGCTGAACACCAAAGACTAGCCGGTAAGTTGCAACCTCTACCAATTCCCGAATGAAAATGGGAGGATCTATCTATGGATTTTGTGGAAGGATTTCCAAGAACATCTGCGGGGAAAAATTTGATTTGGGTAATAGTAAATCGGTTGACGAAGAGTGCTCACTTTTTACCTATCTCCAACACGGATTCTATGGAAAGGTTGGCAACAATTTATGTGAAGGAAATAGTTCGATTGCATGGAGTACCCAAGACTATAGTATCGGACAGAGATCCTAGATTTACGTCTCGATTTTGGCAAAGTTTACAGAAGATGATGGGTACCAATTTAAATTTTAGCAGCGCATACCATCCTCAAACGGACGGACAAACAGAAAGAACTATTCAGACTTTGGAGGATATGTTGCGAGCCTGTGTATTGGATTTTGACAAAGATTGGGAAAGTCTGCTACCGTTAATTGAATTTGCCTATAATAACAGTTTCCAAGCTACTATACAGATGGCGCCATATGAAGCACTTTATAGGAGGAAATGTAGGTCTCCTATTTATTGGGATGAAGTGGGTGAAAGTAGCTTTTTGGGACCCGAGTATTTACAAGAAGTCAAAGAGCAGATTACAAGGATTAGAAATCAGATAAAGACGGCGCAAAGTAGACAAAAGAGTTATGCAGATAATCGTAGAAGGGAATTTAGATTTTATGGTGGGAGACTGGGTGTACTTGAAGATTTTGCCTCTGAAGGGAGTTATGCGATTTGGTAAGAAAGGGAAGTTGAGTCCTCTTTATATCGAACCTTATGAAATTCTGGAAAAAGTAGGTCCAGTGGCTTACCGCCTAGCCCTACTTGATGATTTGCTAGGAGTTCATAACGTCTTCCATGTATCTTCTCTGAAAAAATGTTTGAATGATCAGCCAGTGGCAGTAATGGATCCGCGTCCTATTAATTTGTGTCCCAATTTAACTTATGAAGAGTGGCCTGTACGAATTGAAGATCAGAAAGAACAGACCTTTCGGAATCGTATCATAGTGTTAGTAAAAGTACTCTGGAACAATCCTGTTTTTCAGGAAGCCACCTGGGAACGTGAAGATATAATAAGAGTTAATTATCCCCACTTGTTTGAAACGTAGTTGTAATAATATGCGTCATAAATTGAATCAGCTGTATGACATTTGTATGATATTTGTATTTTCTTTTATGTTAATATTCATTAATATTTAACCTTACACATGATTATGGCTCCAAAAAGAAATGCACGTATGTCAGTCACCCTTGTAGATCAGTTAAGGAAAAGATCTGAAAGAATTAGAGAGAGATTTCGTAGGGAAAAACTGAAGCAATGGAAAGCTGAGAGATTGAGCTGGTTAAATAAAAGTGAGAGACACAGAACCCATATTATGGACATAGACGAAAAGGGTAACCCTGTAAGTAGATGTGCTTTACCAGATGAGGAAAGACAACCCGCTCGAAAATAGTTAAAAGCAGAGAAAAGATTTTTGAGAAGAGCGGATAAAGGAAAATCTGTCATAGTAGAGTCATCTAATAGATCTGAAGATCGGAAACGTCAATGTGAAGAGGGACCCATAATAGAAGAGACAGAGGTAGAGAGATTATGTGCATTGCAAGAAATGAGTGTGAATATGTATTATGATTCAGATGTAGACATGATATTTTAGTACTCTCAAGATTCGCTGCTTAATGAGGAAAGAGTACCTACCTCTTCAGAAGAATCTACTGCTGCTAGCAACCGAGGTATAGATTCCTTAAACCCTTAATTATTTATATCTTAGCGATTTTGGGGACGAAATCCTTTTTAAGGGGGGGAGGATGTAATAGCCCAAATTTTCTAAGGTAAATTATTTTATGGAAATTACTTTAAGGAAATTTATTTTATGTATTTATTTTCCAGGAAAATAGAGTGGGAGATTTAATTGAGGAATATGAGATAACACTTGGTATTGGGAATTATGCATTCTCGGATTAATCTGTCGAGTTTTAGTGAAATGGGAATAATTTATTCATATGAGGTCCAAATGAGGTGATTCAAATTGTTATATAACCTTGAGGCATAGATCTAAAACTTATATGTTTTAAGTTTTCTAAGATTCGGAAGGTATCAATAACTTATTTTGGAAGCAAGTGGGCAGCACTGGAATGGGCTTAAATGGAACTCGAGTTGGATGAAGTGAACTAATTTGAGGCACGTAACTAATTAGGCAATTGGTTTTGATATTTTATGGGATTAGGAAATGTCTAGGGATAGTTGGAAATGGATGGAAAGTTTATTTGGAAGCTAATTGGTTAGTTAGTGTGATGGAAACACAAGGGGAGCCAAAATCTAGTTGATAAGTGACTAAATGGGTCTGATTTGGCTCTACCCTAACTAAATTAAGAAGTGGCCTTCTAGAACTTGTTAAATGGAGACTTAAGGGAGTTAGGAAGTAACCAAATGAGTGGAAAAATCTGGAGAGGGGCGTGTGACACAAGGAGAGGGCTGGATATGGGAGGTGCATGCATGGTTAGGTGAAATGCCACCTCACCTCTTATCCCTTTAGCTCACTCCTCAGCCATTGATCAAAATTAGCAACAAAAATATCTCAAATGTGAACCCTTGGATGACTAATCCAGCTGCAAAGCCTAGGATTTGGGAGGCTTAAGCCTCATCATAAGATATGCTTAGGTGGACACCTCATCACCCATGCAAACAGACAACTAGTGCACCTTAGGGGTTTTCCCTCTTCTCCCCCTCATTTTGGTCGACCACCATCCTATAAATAGACCCTTGAGAGCTTTCTAAGCTCCTTTAGAAGGAGAGAACACATTTCCCTTTGGAAGATACTCCAGAAAAATCCTCCCAAAACCCTTAAAGATTTCCTTTGTGAGCTAAGTGATTGAGTTTGGGGAAAAGCTTGCAAGAAGTTGGTTGGATCCATTCTCTTGAACTTTGAAAATTTTTAAGTCCATATTCTAGCTTAACTTAAGCATGGAAATGGTTTATTGAAGTGATTGAACTATGTTTACTAGTATTGAACTTTTAAGAACATGATTAAGTGACAAAGTGGCATATGAGTAAGGTTGGATTTAAATTGTCTTGTAAAAATGTTCAATAAATTTTGAAGAACTTAGATTTAAGTTTTTAAGAAGCCTAATAAAGTATAGTAAAAAGATTGGCATGTTCTGAGTAGAAAAACTCCTAGAGCCGTGATATCGCTCGACCATCGCTCGACTTGTGGGTCGAGCGAAGGCAATATATGACCCCTCGCTAGAGTATTGCTTGATACTCCGCTCAAGCGATTTCCAACCCGTGACTTCGCTTGATGATCGCTCGACACCCGCTCGAGCGAGATGTCCTGTTTTGCTTAGACTCAGGGTTTTTCCTGGAATAAAATTGGTGTTTCAAATGGAAAGAGTTATAAGTGAAAAACTCGTATGAATAAGAAAGGAACTACTAAAAAGAAAACGATGTATAAGAATAAGTTAGTCACGTCGTGACGGAGACGGCGAGATGTAACGCCCGAATGACTGACGTCTTGACAGGGACGGCAATACGTAATGCCTGTCGTGTTATAAGAGTGTGTGGTCTTCACGGGGACGGCGATACGTAACGTTCGTGAGACTGATCTGAATAGCGGGGACAGCGATACGTAACGCTCGTGAGACTGATCTGAATAGCGGGGATGGCGATACGTAATGCCCGCAGTGATATATGTATATGTTTTGTGTCAAGACGGGGACGACGAGACGTAACGCCCAGAAGGTTGACACGAGACTCATCACAACAGGATGGTGAGACGTAACGCCCGGATGATTGATGAGTATATGTGATGGGGATGGCGAGACGTAATGCCCATCAGTGATAAGAAAGAATAAGAACTTTTAAGGAAACGGTGTAATTCCATATAAGATTACATATTCGGTTGAGTCAAGAAAGGTACCAGTTAGACAGTGGTCTTATGATGTATATTTTAGGGTAAATTTCCCTAGTCATTCAGTGGTGATAATAACATGGTTGCTTTTTCCCTGTTTCTTTTAAGCTGCTTATGCACTTAGTGAGATTTCAAAGGAAATCTCACTCTTTTATGGTTCTATATTTTTTTGTGCATATTAACTATATATAGGATTCAATGACCAGCCAGGGGAAAGCCCCGATGAAGCAGGAGACTTCGGGGAGTCCTATGGGACTCTCTGACTATAGTCCTTACATGAATATTTCTTTTGTTTCCTTCGGACCTCCTATCAGTAATCAACCTATAAGAGTTTGGAGCCTTGACGCATCCACTTTTGTTGAGGAGAGGCGACGTACCGGATGTTGTTTAACATTAGAACTAGATGGCTCGTTGTCCATGTGTGGGGTTTACGTGACTCCACAGTGACAACAGCTCTAGCAAGACTTTAGTATTAGTATGGATAGGTTTCGCTATGAGAGAGAATTCCCCGAGCTTAAGAAAGAAAATGAGTGAGGTGAAGGAGAGTCTTTTGGAAGAATGTAATATATTTTTAGCTAACTTGCTACCATTTGGGACTTGTATATGTAAAAAGGTACAATGTTAAGCTATTAATGAATGACGTGAATGTTGTGAGTATATTTTCCATGTGATCTTTAGAAAGTTTTATATCTAAAACCAGATCCGCTGTGAATTACATGATATATGCATTTTATTCTTGTTAAGTACGAGGGTGAGTAGCCAAGTGTTACTTTTCCAGACACCTTCATTTACGTTAAATCCTAGACGTATATTGGGGGTGTCACACTCCTCATCTATGGTGATCCTCAACCATGGTTGTAACGTTCAAGGGGACTAAGACAATGAGACCTTTTATCACCTTATCTTTTCATCATTGTTTTAAAAGTATTGAGCGCCATATTGAACCAAGCTACTTTCGCCTCCAAATAACTTCACGGCTTTAACTCTGGTGGGAGTAAGTTAAGCATTAACCATCTATTTTTTTGCTAATGATACTTATTGTTTTGTCATGAAAATGCAACAAAATGGGCTAAAATTCTTGAATTGATTGAGCTATATGAAAGGGGATCTGGACAAAAACTCAATAGGGAAAAAACCTTTATATTTCTCAGTGCAAGCACTAAAAGGGAGACAAGAGAATATACACTGGGCATGGCTGGTCTTGGAGCAACTTTAAGCTATGAAAAATATCTTAGTCTTCCACTTTTATAGGTAGATCAATATGTCAAGGTTTTAAAGGAATCTTGGATTGAGTTAGAAGTAGAATCAAAAAGGAAAACTAAGCTCTTATCACAAGCAAGAAAGGAGATTCTACTGAAGGCTATCATTCAAGCCCTTCCCACCTATTGTATGGGAGTTCTCAAACTACCCAAGTCCCTCCTAAAGGAACTCAACAGAATTTTGCACAAGTTTTGGTGGGGATAACAACAAAATGAAAATAAGACTCATCGGGTTTTTGGAAGCAAATGGGAAAGGCTAAAACTGAAGGAGGAATGAGATTCCGAGATCTAGAAAGTTTTAACCTTTACTAGCCAAACAAGTTTGGAGAATTTTGTAAAACCCAATTTTTTGGCCTCATGTTCTTAAAAGGAAATATTTCTCTAAAACAGAATTCATGAAGGCAAATGTAAAAATAAAACCTCTATTTATTTGGCGTACTATCTGTTCAGCAAGAACTCTGATTGAAAGAGGTACCATCTGGAGGATTGGTAATGAGCATATCACACTTATTTGGCAGGACAGATGGATACCAAGTCCATCGAACGACATGGTTCAATCTGTTACACAAATACTACTAGAGGAAGCAAATTGTCGACGCCCCTGTTTATGCTTGGGATCGCACGTGAACTGAAACGTCAGGGATGAGCAACACAAGGAAGTTCACCCCTTATCATATCGTATATAGGTGTTTTTTTAAAAAAAATAGTAAAAAAAGGTTTTCACAGCGGAAAAAGGTCAAGTCTTTCTATAATTTATATCACATGGTTTAATATTTCTAATATCTCAAAATAGCTTCACTAAGATAATAATAACATAATTCATCAGTTCATAAGCTGTTCCTTCTTCCAAAACAGAGGAAGACCCAAAATACTTAAACAAAATAAACATAAAAAATAAAGTGCTGACCCCACGACCCACTATTTAGAAGGAGGCTCGTCTTTAACCTCCTTCATTCCTAGACTAAAAAGAATTGGGTCAGTCTTACACGCCCACCAAATAGGAAGCTCATCCCTGTCTCCAAAGTATAGACGCGGTCCATGAAAATAGACCTGTCGGACCCTAAAGAGAGACAACACCCGGTGCATTGCCCTCCGTGGGGCTCATGGATCACCTTCCATCGCATATTTTCTATAAACTAGCTGTACAAGATAGGGGCCACTGCATCAAAAGGGGGTGAGGTCACCAGACCATCAAAGGTCTGGGGAATCTCCCCGGTCTTCATTGTCTTTGCTTCCATCTTTTCCTGCAACTATTTCTATCGTCCCTAGACAAGGAACGATAGTGAGAATATGAAGGGGGTGAGATTTCAAAAAATCTCAGTAAGTATATAAGTATTTTAACGAAAGCATTTCAAGCATATCTTTAAGTGAATAACAAACAAATATATACACACTATGCAACATGAGACTCATGACTTAACTGATGCACATGCTCATGTCAGCTTTCATCATCTTGTCTTTCTTTAACTTAAAACGTGCACTTGCTTATAAAATCATGTAACAAAACCCCTTGACTCATATTTTCAAAAGACATCATTTTCATATACTTTTCGTCATTTTTTTTATCTTAGGCGCTACTTAACATATTCATATCATTCTTGGGGCTCGAAAGTCGTTTTTTCTTGTCATGACTTCTTATTGGACACCTCACGGTTCTCCTATGCACCGTGTATTCCCTGCTAGTTATCGTCTCACCAGGCGACCACTCAAGTCGGGGCGACTACGTTATCCGCTCTTCATCACTCCGTGACCGCTCAAACCGAGCGACTACAACCTTATTCTTATAACGATAAGGTAAAAGCCTACACCGCTCTTTGGCACCCACTAGTATTAGGTGTGACTACGCTCTGGTCACCTTTGGGAGTCATACATGATCCGCCGACTGTTCTTCATTGACCAGGGGCTTTCACTCGATTTTAAATACTCTGAGTGAACAAGGAGTTCTACTGGGGCACTACCTAATCCCAGCCTTTGGGGTTCTTATAAAACTTTAATTCTCTTCTTTTAAAAACATGTTTGACTTAAAAACAAGATTTTCGTGCCGTATGCATGGGACATGCAAATCCTTAACGCTAATCATGCAAAAATCCGAGACGACCCCGAGTGCACACTTAGCCATTTTCCTTCATAAGTCAAACATCACATCATTCAACTTACCATTCATGCACAAGTACATAATTGGGCCTAATGGGTTGAGTGGGGTGCTCAGCCTCCACCTCTATGATTGGGCCAAGATCCTATTTGGTTACCACTTAGGGTTTCTTTCTTCTATTATCTTCCACATACTCACTAAATCTTAGTAAAATTATTGAAATAATTTTAGTTTCACAAAAAGGGGTAGACCGAAACCCTATAGTCCCTTAGATTTAATTTTTTTTTTTAAATCTCATTTTCAAACCAAGTAGCACACTTAGTCATCTATGGGAAAACCGAAAATCATACCATTATATTCTTCTAGTTTTTTATGCTTCTAAGCTCTCTACACATTCAAAGCTTAAACATTACATGAAAGGATAACTAATTATAAAAAGTTTAAACCCTAGAAGTTCTCCAATCCGAAAACTCATAGGTGCATCATCTCCATTTTTCTCAAGTTTCTAACTTTAACTCACCAAGCATGTATTTTATCACAGTCTGCCATGTTACTCATGATATGTTCATGCCAAGAACAAAATATCTACATCCACCAATATTTTGTAAATATTTATCCTAGCATGATACATTAACAAAGCATGGATTTTGCTACTAAATAAACAAAATATTTCTTCAAGTAACCTATTTTACATCATCCAATATCCAACAAGTTTAACCTTAGTCATGCATGCATATATCATGTTGATTTCTTTGCAACAAATTGACTAAATCCACCAATCATATTATAGACTTTCAAACCTAAAGGAACCATAGGTTTTAAGCATGAATTCATACTTAACTAAGCATAGGATTTTCACTAAAGAATTTCATCATGGCATAACAAACAAGCAATCCAATCAATACAACACATTCTCTTGAAAATATACTAAAGATACTAAAGGCAAAATAAAAATATACTTACAACACTCCTAGTTGGATTATATTAGATCTGAAAATATATAAAATATCTCATTAGATCAAACTATAATCATAAGATTTTAAAGATTTTGAAGAACAAGATCATAGAGATGGTGTGTGATCTTCCTTGGACTTCTATGCTTGACTAACTAAAGATTTTGCTTACCTCTGCGAAAACACTTCCTCTCAAGAATGCTTGTTCCTAGCTCTACTATACTTAGAGTGTTTTGATTTAGGAGGTAGAAGGAAGCAAGACATTGGTGAGAGTAGAGAGAAATGCTTAAGGTCGAGAGGTGGAGAGTGAGTGTGTGTGTGTGCAAGTTGGGTAAGCTATGTGAGGAAGACCAAAACAATAGGCTATTCGGCCATGTAAGTCCCTTAGACTCATAGGTACTCATTTCCCTACTTTTAGGGTTGACATTTGATGGGTTTGAAAGACTCTTGATTGACTTCCATCACTTGATCACATCATACCTTGATCTAAATCACTTGTAGGTTGGAAACTATTTCCTTCTTCCTTCCTATGGCCGACACCTCTCAAGGGTTCTAAGCCCTCAAACACTTCACATCACTCCCTTATCTCCCAACCATCATCCCATGTGTCAATCCAAGAGATTGGAAGATCTCATTTTGGGGAAAAGGGCATAGCATGGTTCGGCTATCCCACTCACCCGAACCCTTCCCCTTTCTCCCATGGTCTTCTCTATTTTCAAGCAACCATTAATCAATTTATCAAATCACCACTTCTTCTTACACTCTTACACATATATACTTTACACTCTTACAAGATCCTACTTGTCCAAATCACTTGGATTTGGAAACACATGTAGTGATCCAAAAGTAGGGCAATCCCCTAACCCTCCAAGTGCCTAGCCGAACTCCTCCCTCTCTTTCTCATGATTTCCTTCTCCTCTTTTGTTCCATCACTCACTCAATCAATCACTCATGCTCTCACATATCTTCTTAAGATCCCCCCAATAGTCATTCGCCTAAATTTGGATAGGATTACATAGGAAACACCAAAGGGGTTCGGCAACTCCCTTACCCGAATAGGCTTCCACTTCCCATCCTTCCATCCTTTCACTTATCTTCTCCCCAAATCTATCATGTATCCTTGACTAGATGTGGTATGGTCCTAAGGAGACTAAAATGAAAAATCTCTTTCTCCCTTACACGCCTTCTTAGTATGCCAATGATGAGAAAATCTCATCTCGAGATTCCACACTTCTTCCTCTAAGAAACAACTAGTCAACTCTTCACCTACTGGCATTTTCTTCGTTACACCTACTAGTCTTGGAAGACTTACTAAAACTCTCCAAGAGTGACATGTATCTTCATGCATGAGTTTGGTTGACTAATGGGTTACTCTTATGGGCTTAAGGGCCTACACATCACACTTTGGGCCAACATTCTAATCCATACTCCTAAGCATCAAATTCTAAGCCCAAGCCTTTATCCTTATGAACTTAAGTCACCAATAAATAATTAAATAAAATAACAAGTAATGAAAATCTTGGGTTGTCACACAAATTTATCTATACTTATCAATCATACAGAAAAACAATGAAAAATAGAGCTAGTAAGAGCAGTATTTGTGGAAAATGAAGAAGAAACTATACTCAAACTCTCAATTAGTTTATTTGGTGCAAGTGATATTAATATGGATGGGTACAAAAGATGGGAAATTTATTGTGAGGAGTGCCTATCAATTTTAAAAGGAACTAAATGAGATTAAGTCTTGGACAATCATCTGCTATTGGTAACAAGAAGAAAGACTGGACCAAAATTTGGAATCTTAAAATTCCAAATGCAACTAAAACCTTCATTTGGAGAGCCTACTTGGAGTCACTCCCCACAAGGTTCAATTTGGCCAAGAGACAGATATGTGATAATGCAAAGTGTTTTATATGTCTAAGTGATGTGAAAAAGTAATACACATCCTTTGGAATTGCCCATATGCAATGGATGTTTGGAGTCACTCTAGATTGCAAAAAGTGCTCTCAAACCAGAAAAATCTAGTGAATTGGTGGAGGCCCTAAGTATAAATAGTAACCAGGAAACCATGGAATTATTTGCACTAATTGCTAGAAGCATTTGGCAAAGGAGGAACAAATTATCTTCGAGAACCAATTCACTCACTCAAAAGTGTTGGTAAAGTTAGCAGAAAAGTCCACTTAAGGATTTTCAAGATGCCCAACAATATATCTCAAATTCATTATTACACATTTTCAAATTTCCATACAAAACATAATAAAAACTTTAGTTTTTTCAAATTTCAAAACACATTTTTCAAATCCCAAAACAAAACTAATATTACAAAAATATATTACAAAAATATTTTATTCTTTTTTTAAATTTTATCTCATCTCATCTCATCTTATCTCTGAAAACAAACCAAGCCTTAATACCTACCCGAGATTCAACAGAAAGGATTATTGACTGGGTTCCTCCTCCTACAGGTGTTATAAAATTCAATTGGGATGCTGCATTAAGTAAGGAAACAAGCAGGGTTAGATTTGGTCTAGTGGCTTGTGATCGTGAGAGTAGGGTAATTATTGCCATTTTTTTTTTAAACTAGTCTCTTTGATCCATTGCTTGCTAAGGCTCATGGAGCCCTTTATGCTACAGAGCTAGCTGCTGAAATGGGATGCAAATATATTATTCTAGAGGGTAACTCTTATCAAATTGTCAAAGGCCTAGATCAACATCTAAATAGATGGGATACGGTGCAAATGATAATTAGTGACACTAAAATTAGACTAGCCTTATTACCTACATGGAATGCCTCATTTGTTAGAAGAACAGGTAATAGTATGCTCATAAACTTGCACGAGCACTCTATCATTAGAAGATGATGTTCTTGTTTTAGATGTTAGTCGAGGAAACATACACTCTATAACCACTTCTTGAGTTTAATGGAAAGTATCTTTTCTTCTTCTTCTTCTTCTTCTTTAAAAAAAATATTCTTAAGTTTTAATTGATCAATCTTGAGTGAGAGATAGATCTATAAAATAGGTTCTACACTATTTGTTGAGTATTTAATATTAATACTTGAAAACTTACATATATGGTATTATTAAATAATGTAGGACTCATTTCATGTATTAATTTGAGGGAATTTTTTTTATCCTATGCAATATGGTTTGTTTTTTTTTTTATTGCAGAAAATTTATTTTTCTAAAATTAATTAGAGACGGAAAAGAATTCTGTCAAATTCATGGCATTTAGTGGGAGAGAAATAGATAAATAAAGTGGGTCTTGTAATATTTATTGTTATCTCTATAAAGTTTCTAAACAACATCATGGATCAAATATTTAATAAATATTATAGTACGAATTTTATTTAACAAATCCCTTTCTACTAGTTAATTGATTGGAGTTGTCATGGGGCTGTAGTACTAAACTGGGTACTTAATTGCGAGAGAATAAAAATCATGTTGAGATTTTCCCAATTTCGACGACAGAGGAAGCAGATGAGAGCTCAAAAACCTTCCATCTTCCCTTTCGAGTTCTCTCTCTTCATTTATACTCAAATTAGGATTATATTTTAAGAATTAATCACTATAAGGATTCAAATACTAAAAAGATAAGAATTTTGAAGTGTTTGAAGTGTTTAGACGTCCAAAATAAAGGATGATTTCTAAAAAATTTGAATTAAAATAGTTTGGATAATGACTATATATGTAGTAGAAAGTCTAGTTTAAAGAATATACTTATCAGCTTCAAATCGAGAATCAAAATCACTTTAAAAATATTAAAAGTAATAATAATAATAATATTAATAGTGATGAGAAAAAAAATGTGTTTAATAATATTATCAACTGACGGGATTTGCGGAAAAGGATTTAGATTAATTAGGTCTTTTTAATCCATATTTACTATTTAATCACATATTAAAATCTGGATATAGATTTTCAACAAAACCAACTAAGATTTTAAGCTTTTATAAATCTTAGATTTTGAAATGTAAATCTAAAGTCTTGTATTCGAGAAAATAAAGTTAATTAAGTTGAATACTAATTAGATGAATACTAATCTCCTTCAATTTAGTTTAGTTAGATGATTCCATTCAAGAGAATATGCATAGTATTAAATATTCCTATGAGATTCTTGGTATAAAATAAATCTTCAATAGAAGGTAAATATTATAAAAATTAGCAAGTTTATCATGGTCAACAACAAAAATATGTAATGGGTAATGACTCAAATTTTTTGCAAATTACTCAGAAGGATTCTTCTACCGGTAGATATACAAAGAGTACAAATCTCAATTTATGTTTGATTAGATGATTCTATACATGAAAAAGATAAATAGTATTAAATATTTAAATATCATAGAACTTATATCTCACCATATTAAAAAATTATACAACAATATTAAATATTAAATATTAAAAATTATACAACTTAATCATCTCTTTAAATTCAATATTCAAATTTAATTGAAAAATGTAGCAATCTGTACGGAAGTTAAAGAGATCATTTATACAAAGACTAAAAAAAAATGGAATAATTTATTCAAATTTATAATTTATAACTTATCTAATTTAAACAAACAAAATAATTTATATTATCTAAATTATAATATATATCTAAATTTATAATTGAGATATAATTCAAAATTATATATCTAACTAATCTCATTTAAAATTATACATCATATCTAGTATTTTAAATATCTAGTGTTAAGTGACCATTAAATTTAACAGAAAAAATAATAAAAGTTAACGAAAAATGAAAAAAATTGTTAAATAGCCGTTAGATAGTAACTTATTATAATAGAATATATATATATATATATATATACACTAGATGGAAGCAACTTGCAAAACATGTTTGCTCAATTTTTATTTTATTTTTTTAAGAATTTACTTTTTTTTTATTAAGAACTACTTTTTTGATTAACAACGACGTAATACTTTTGGGTAACTATTACCCAAATCTTTTATCATGTTCAATATCAGATTAATTTTCCTCAGAAAAGCAACAATTGTTGGGTTAACAATAATCATTTACAAATATGGAATACCCTTAAGTATCAGATCCTTATTCCAATATAAAAACTTGAATATGACATTAACATCATATTAATCATCAGATTCATATTTCTCGGATAAGCACAACTTTTTTAGCCTGATTAAAAAAGAGAGTTAAAACAGATCAGCATAAAGAACAAATCAACACCCCGAAAACATATCGTTGATTATATAGTCCAGTATACATAGGTCTTGACTAAAACTACTGGTTTCTTAACAATCATGAGGTTCAATGCTAGTACTGACCTAATAATTGTTGAGAAGAAAAAACCTCACATTGGAAAAACTCATTATTATAATGTTATTATAAGTAAATTTACCTTTTCCATTATCAAATGGCCTTTATAAGATCTTGCCCTCAAATAATAGTCGAAGATAATAAATACATGGCTCATTAGAACCATGGGCTAACAAGTCATAATTTAGGCCTATTAGATCAACAATAAACATGCCATACATTAAATTACATCCAGATTCCCAATCTCAGCTAACTATTGTAGGAATTAAGACATCAAATATCATATTTATTGAGGGAGGGGGGTGGGGGAGATGAAGTATCAGAGACAGAGACAAAGACAGACACATGCATAATATCCAAAGACATACAATATTGAATTTGACCAAATTATATGACAACAATGTAAGAGCTCCGAGACAGACTAATATGTGTGCTTGGATTTTGAGAGAAATGAACTTCCTCCTCTGTATATACAAATATGTCTTAAGATATATATTTCATAAGGTTACATAGGCATTTATAAGTATAATTTTAAGGAAATGATCAACTTACAACTCTTTTATAACTATTTTCCAATTTTATATAAAATGAAGGTTAGTTTTGTAAAATTAACATTCAATTTTAATGAGGTGGTATGATTGCATTGGCTAATTGTAAAATGAGTTGTAAAAGTGTCATAAAAAGACTTATAAGTGTATATATGTTGGGTTTTATGTTTTGGATTTAAGTGTTTTAAACCCAAGCCCAAGCCCCTAGCAATGCCCAGCCCATGGTCTGAAAACCAGCCCCTTTCACTTGCTTAAACGACACCGTTTGGTGTCTTTGTTTAGATGAATCCAGGCCATTTTGTTTGCTTATGCATCGGCTCCTTTAAGCTGTTGCAAATGGCACCGTTTTGGCCTTTCTTTAAATGAATTATTGGCCATTGATCGCACGTCCCAGCTCCTTCTTCCTCTTTTCTTCTTCTTCTTCCTCTGGTTCATTGCTGTTTACCCGTGATTTAAAGCTTGAATCTTTGCAGCCTTTTTCATCTTCATTTCCTTCACGCGTTATTCCATCTTTTTCCTTGTGTGTAGAAGAACATATCCCCTATGTTTTTCTGTCCAATCCTGCTGTACGTGCCCAGAATATGGCTTGAAACCAAGAGCTTCCAGCCACGTTTTGCCACCAGTTTTTCATCTGAAAAGCTGATGATTCTTCTCCTTTTTCAGCGTGGTTGTCTTGGTTCAGTGTTGGTGAGTTTTCACGTGATTTTTCCCACCCAGAAACCCGCATTTTCAAGCCTATAAATACCCACCAAACCCTGCGGAAAACCCATACCGAAAACTCCTCTCAATGCCGTGATCTAGCCTCCAATTTGGTTGATTTCGAGCTTCCATTTTCCCACAACTCAGACTTGATTTTTTCTCCTCTTCAAACCCTATTATTCCGAAAATTTCAAGTGAGATTTTATTAGTGTTTTAATCACCGTTTCATTCACCGTAGTTCACCATCTGGAGGAACTTTTGGTAAGTTTTAATCGTTTAATTTGATTAAATTATCTAAGTGTTGTTTTCCAATTTAGCAAGTTTGTCTAAAACTTTTTCGAGATCTCTACATTGCACAAACAGAACAATCAAAGAATAAATAGTAGATCAGGTTGTACATAAAGGAAGAAGTGAGATGATTATCGGGTTTAAGGTATGGTTTTTGTGACGACCCGAGATTTTCATATTGTATTATTTAATTGAGTAATTATTTTGATTAAGTGATTTACTAATTAATTTAATAATATTGAGAGGAGAGGGGTAAAGGGCATGGGCTTAAGATTGGAGCTTTGAAGGTTTAGAATGAGTTATTGGGCCTAGGAAGGAGTAGCAAGCCCATGAGATTGACCCATGACCCACCAAGCCCACACATGGGACACTTGTCACCCATAGAGAAATCCTAGTGAGTCACCTAAGACTAGTGGGTGAAAATGAAAAATTACTAGTAGGTAGGAGTTTGACTAGTGGGTGGATGGTAGGGTAGAGTGTGAGATCTTGTGATAAAATTTTTCCATCATTGGGATATCTTTGGAAAATACTAAGATAATGTCTATTTTAGTCTATCTAGTACATGCCATGTTTAGAGGAGTGACACTTGTAGATTGGAATAGGAAGTGGAAGAGAAGAGAAGAGAAGAGAGGGAATTCGGTTAGCTTGTAGCCGAAACCCCTTAGGGGTTTTTCCCATGCAATCCTCTCCAATCTAAGCCAATGAATCAATGATCACACATAGGATCATGTAAGAAAGAAATGACAAGGTAATTGACAAGTGAGGAGAGGTGTCATGAGGAAGAGGAAAGGAAAAAGAAGAAGGAAAGCTAGATGGGATCCGGATGGAGGTGTCGTGTGCATCCTTTGAGGTTTTCTAGAAGTACTTGCAATTCTAGTAGAAGGGACATCTTTGACTTGTGTGAGAAGATGAAATACAAGGTGTAAGGTGTGTAAGAGGTATGGTGGTATAAGGAAATGATTGGGGATTTCTTGTAATGGAAGGAAACTAGGAATGGAGGAGGGGGAAGTTTCGAATGACACGAAAACCAAAGGCATGGCCGGACCATGCATGTTCTCTTTCCCAAAAGCATGGTCTTAGAATCTTGTGGATTGACATGAGAGTGGTTAGATGAGTGTGTAATAGGATTGAAGTGATAAGAGCATGAGGGAAGAAGGGAGGGATGTTTCGGTGGAGACCCTAGGGAGGCAAAAAAACCGGATTCTCACTTCTTCCCATTTTTCATCATTTGCTTTCTTTTCCCATGTAACCACCTTAGTCTAATCAAGTGTTTTTCAACCCAAGGTATGGTGGAGTGTCTTTGAGCCCTAGGAAAAGGAGCATGGCCGAATACCCTTGAGAGGACTCACACCTCACTTGGCTATCTCACAATTTCACAAGCTCTCTCTTTCTCTCTACCTCTCGGCCAACTCCACTTCTCCCTCATCTCTCTTTTGTTTTACTTTCTTCTAACCTCTAAACATCACCTTATCCTAAGTAGAAAAGAGCTAGAACAAATAATTTTGGAGAAGAGTTGCTCTTGAAGAGGTAAGTGCATTCTTATCCTACCTTTAGCAATTTTAGTATACTTTTGGATGAATTTGGGTGTTTTTGTTTGAATCTTTGTGTATGTATGTTAAAATGAAACCCTTTAAAGAGAAAAAAATTGCCATGCTTAGTTAAGTAGAAATCCATGCTTAAGTTATGATATTTTCCAAATTGAGGATCTAAAATGATATGTGGTTTTAGTTAGTTACTCAACATGAGGTGGAATGAAGGAAATGCATGCATGATTGTAGGTTTACTCGTATGATGTTGGATGATGCCTCTAGTGTTGGTTATTTAGTGGTAAAAATCCATGTCTAAGTTTAAATATCTTGCTAAGAGTAAAGATTATTTCATGTGGTGAATTTGAATATTTGATATAAAGGAAGAATATGGTGTGATCAATATGATGAGTGAAGATGAAAATATGCTTGTTAGATTTTGACTTGGAGATGAAAATATTGGGTTTGTGCATGCATGTATTTCTGACTTAAGGTTTTCTTTTGGGTTGAATTATTGATTCGATTATTGTGCTATGTTATGATTATATACTTAAACATTTGGAGATATTAGATGCATATGAATAAAATGGTTGCACTAGCATGATTGGTGGTTTTCACCTAAATCATTGGGTGAGTTATCTTGGAAGAAAAAAAAAAGAGAAGAAAAAGTGAATAAAATAATAAATTAAAGGACAAAGGGTTTCGGCCAAGCTTTGTTTTTAGGGTTAGAAAAAAATATATTTAAGTGGTTGAAGTTAAATTGGAGTGCTTGGAGAAGAATAGAAGACGAGAAGCTAGAAATTTACTAAGAGAGGGTCTCGGCCCAACCCTAGTGGGAAGGGGCCGAGCACCCCTAAGTGTGTAAGAGGCCCATTAAGTGTTTTTGGGTAGGAAAGGAATGGAATTATGAGGTGTGAAAATTGTGAAAGAGCCTGACGTAGAATAAGCGTTATGTTCGTCACATATTTTATATGTTCCGCGATATGAGTCTCACGTCTCATGCATACAACACCAAAATCATGTTTTAAACATGTTTTAAAAGAAAAGAAATTAATTAAAGTTTTATAAGAACCCCAAAGAATGGGACGGGATAGTGCCCCAGTGGAACTCCCTGTTCACTCAGGAGTGATTAAAGTCGAGTGAAAGCCCTTGGGTCGACAAAGAACCGTCGACAGACCATGTATGGCTTCAAAAGGTGTCCGGAGCGTGGTCGCACCTACTTAGGTGAGTGATCAATCATCGAGTAATGAAGAGTGCGAAAGGGCACGAAACGTAGCTACTTAGGTTTGATACAGTTATCGAGTGCCACGGTAACTAGCAGGAACACACGGTACGTAGGGGAACCGTGAGGTGTCCAACAGAGGTCATGACAAAAGATGGGCTTTCGGGCCATATATGATATGATAAGTAGCGCCTAAGATAAGAAAAATGAAAAGCATTTGCGAAAAGATGACTTTTGAAAGGAAACACTCATGTTTTGTTTTCTGAAATCATAAGCAAGCATATGAAGAGAATAAGAAAAGAAAAAGGGAATTGAAAAGACATAGCATGAGCATGAGCATGAGCATGTGCATATCATAAAGTCATGAGTCTCATAATGCATAAAGTATGACTGATTGTTTGCTATTCATTTATCAGTATGCTTAAAATGCTTTTGTTATGATATAAATGTACTTACTGAGATTTCTCCTGAAATCTCACCCCTATTTATCTCTCCACTATCTCTTTTTTGAGATGATAGAAGTAGTTGCAGGTAATGACGACTTTGAAGAGTATGACCCCAGGGACGGTGCCTCGGACCCCCACGGGCCAGACTGATTCCATCACCTCCGAGCTAGTGACTCTCGATTACTTGAGCCGATGGGCGGCGGAGTCACTACCCCTAGCTGCTTACGTTTTGGGAAACATACGCCCTACCGGGTGTTGTATAGTTCTCGACATAGAAGATTCCATCCACATGGGTCGCCTATACGAGTCATCCTTCGGGATGAGTTGTGAGGTGGGACCGACCTTGGATTTGGACCGTCTCTGTTACGGCCCAAACTTCAAGGAGATTAAGAAAGAGTCGATGGTTTAAGAAGTGATAGCTGGGGATCCTCTATGCAGCTTTTGTATTTATATGCTTATATTTTGGTCTTTCGTTGTTTTGGAAGAATGAATACTTATAGATGATCCTTATGTTTATATTAATAGTAATGCAATATTTTGGAATATTATTTGTTAAGCCATATGATGTACGCTTAGAAAGATTTGACATTTTTCTACTGCGAAAACCTTTATTATTTATTTATTTTTTAAAGAAAAACCATAGTATACGATAAGACAATGGGTTAACTTCCCTGTGATGCTCACCCTTGACGTCACGATTTTCGTACAATCCCAAGCGCAAGCTGGGGCTCCGACAATTTTGTTTGAAACTTTCTTCGAGAAGCCGGATTGTTTTTTGGTGAGACGGAGTTTCTTGCGGGGAGGACCTCCGTTGTTGCTTTCTTGATCTTCATCTGTAGATTTGCGAACGACATGGCCAAGCAAATGTATATCTGAATCTCTGATGAGCTTTCCCCCTTTCTCTGGAGACCAATGTCCAAGAAATAGTTAGCTTTGAAGAGAAAAGAGAAGATGAAGATGCAGAAGAATGCGGACGGACTTCTTTCATGACTACTGATTTTTTTTTTCTTTTTGACAAACACGGCTAACATTCAATACAGACGGATGTCTGTTATAAATACAAATAACGTAAATGGAAAACGTTAAACCAACAAATTCCATTTTATAGCCACGTTAAAAGATATAATATATCTTTATATATATAAAGATCTAACAAAAAATTGTTTGTTTCACGTTTGTCAATGAAATAAATAACTTTTTCTGTTCATGAAAACCGATTACAAAGTAGCAGTCGAATCGTCTTCTCTTTCAATACGAAAACGTTGATAAGAACGAGCATTTATTTTCTTCTTTTTCACTCACAAGTTTGTCCTCTCATCTCTCTCTCTCTCTCTCTCTCTCTCCAGAGCCAAAATCCATTTTCTTGCTATCCAAAAGTCATTTTTGCTACGAGCTTTGCTACCCGAACGAGCAGAAAGTCTACGACTTACCATTCACTGTGGAGGGGATAAATAATCACCACGAGAACCGGTCACCGCTACCCGGCAAAGAATGGTTTTTGTTGTTTTTCGTTTAAATCCGTTTGAGAACGTTAACGTTTTATGTGTTTTCCATCTGTGAGCTCAGCACACACTCTCATTTGTGAAAGAAAAGGACCCTTGAAGGCGAAGGGTCGAGGAAGCTGAAGGATTGAGGAAGGCGAAGGAGTGCTTTTGGGCTCTGTTTCCTGAATAACGTTAAAAACTGCTCACTTGGGTGATAAGTGCAAAATTCTGAACCAAATAATGGTTCCAGTGCCTCATATTTCCAGTACTAATCTTGCAAGTGATTCCAAAGACCCTGAAGGTGCTTTGAACTGGTTGTTACAAGGGTGTTTGATGTGTTCAAATTGGAAAGGGTAAAGCCTTTTCAACTTCTAAAAGAAGCCAGCTTTGAATTTCTTATACTTTTTTCATAGGCGAAGATCTTGACGACACTAAGCACAAGTTGAAAAAAAGGGGGCGGGGATGGGGAAAATCGATTTCCATGAAGCTTATGGCTATTTGGACTTGGGTTTAATCACCATGCCAAATTGTATTAATCTGATTGTTGGATATGATAAGCACGCCTTTTTAAAATGCATGTTATCTGAAGCGTTTCCTTTTTTGTGGTAGGGATGGAAGATATCAAAATCGCTTCTTAATCCCGGCCGGGCTCGGGTGCATGCAAGTGATAAATTGGCATGACATGCTAATAATTTTGCATCTGCATGCAAGGCTAGCTAGGATTTGACAATAAAGCGCGGAGTGCTTCTTCCACCTTGGGCACACTGGAAAACACTAGCTTCATATGACAAAGCAGTCTTGCAAAATACAAATGGGAACGTGGGAACCATGGTCTCATGGAAGCTGGAAAATCTATTTTAAGTTGGAGAAAAAAAACCATTAGTTTACTCCCTCTGCGTGATTAAACATACCCGAAGATTGCATGGTGCAGAACTGATTTATAAGGGAATGCGTATTGTGTTGTTAGCAAGGAGTTGCAAACTGTTGTGAGTTGTCACATAGATACTGGGACGACTTTTCTGTTTTCCTTTCTTTGCTTTTTTTTTCTTTTTTGTTTTATCCTTTTTGGGAGATACCTTTTTGTTTTGGGGCTTTGAGCATTTTATATTTTTCGTTGATATAGCCCTGTTTTTGTGCCTTTGTTATATTTATGCCGAGTACGTTGTCTCAAATAAAAGAATTCATTATCAGATGATATTAAACGGGTGACCATTAAAGAATACATGAAAGGTCGGATTGGAGCACATACAACCTCCTAAGAAAATGCAGCATGCTGCATGGAGGTACTTGCTGGTCTTTTTTTGGGTCTTAGGAATCAAGCACGCAGAGGCTCTATGCCAAGACTCCATTCCTAGGGCATCAATGTTTTATTGAGTCGAGTCACATCTACTATGTGTGAGGGGATATTTACAGTAAGGGATAAGATGATGGACGCCCACCGTCTTTGTGCCCGCTTACTGTTCCTCTTAGTACCTTAGGGGGAATTAGAAAGTATATAAAACGGAAAGTGGGATCCTGATTCCAACTTGTTCAACTATGTTTATCCTAAATTAGTTCCTATTAGATAAATACGATGGGTTTGATAAATTCATCGGGATTATCCCTGACATACCAGCAGTATAATGATCAAGATCCTTATAGATATTTAATGTCTGGCAGTGTGGTATATCACATTAAATATGGACTGATTGATATAAATATCCGAAATACGTACTGATTGCCCGAGTGTAATCATATTAAAGAAGATATTATTGAGAAGAAACAAAAGTAATAAATGACCCGAGAGAACGGGGAAGAAAGAGAGGAATAATCTACTGACTTTCTCCCCAGCAATACAGATGAGTACACGTATGTCCAATGGATTTTTGAGCCCATATAAAGAAGAAAGTTTATCATAGAAAGAGGTACGTACAACAATCAGAGATTTTTTTCTCAACTTAATTTTGATCTATCTAAATTCTTTCTAACAAAGGCATCGGAGAGTTTTAAGGGTTGAAGAACCTAGCCCTCTATCTTTTTTTGTGCAGATCAATTAACTTGTAATCTACACGCCACTCAGGATTGCAGAACACACATCAACAGTTGGCGCCGTCTGTGGGAGCCTTTGGTGTTCTCTGCAAACCGGTCGCGTTGTGATTACGAGGTAACAACTACAGTTCAAAATACATCCCGATGGAAGAACGACTAGCCTCCATGGAAGAAACAATCAGGGAGCTCACTAGAGAAAATGAGAAGCTGCAAAAGAATAATGAAGAATTGATTGCTCGTGAAGAACCTTCTGTTAGTATATGCGCGGAATCTCATCGAGTCAATGAACCTAATCGTGAGGAAGTGGAGGAAGAAAGGCGTAAAATGCAACTGGAACTCAAAGAACTGGAAGACAAGTATGAAAATATTGCCAAGCGTATAGAAGCCCCTTCTATCACTGGGCAATTGCGCAACAACCTCGGCACTCCTTACAGTGCAAGTGTCATGGCAATGTCATTACCTCCTAAATTTCAAGCACCTCAGATGGAACTGTACGATGGGGGTGCTGATCCGTATGAACATATAAAGATGTTTAGGACGCACATGAGTTTGCATGGTTATCCTAATGAGATAGCGTGCCGAGCATTCCCACTTACCCTGAAAGGAGTAGCTCGAACCTGGTTTGGAACAGTTCCAACCGGCACGGTAGATAGTTTCGACTGTCTCGCTCGCCTTTTTATCACCTAGTTTTTAGGAAGTCGGAAGAGGAAACGACCAGCTGCGTATCTCCTCACGGTCAAACAGAATAGTCAGGAAAGCCTCAAAAACTATCTTTCCCGATTCAACAAGGAGTTGATGACAATAGGTGATCAGGATGAGAAGATCACTTTAGCTTCTCTCATAAGTGGAATATGGCCTGGAAGTCCTTTCTTGGCAGAGATAGTTAGACGAACTCCAGCCACCTTGGCTGAATTCATGGATAGGGCGGACGGGTATATAAACGCTGAAGACACCCTGCAAGCTCTCATAGGACCACGGCGGGAAGAAATAGAGCGTACTAATCAAACCGAAGCCAACTTGTCAGCGAGAAAAAGAGGTATCAATGACCCGAAGAGACGAAACACCCAAGGAGGCCCACAGTCTCAAGGGAGTGCACAATACAAACCACGCCTTCACAGCAATCTGACGGTAGATAAAGAACCTAAGGAAAGGCAGGGAAATATGTATTGCAAGTACCATAAATCTACTTAGCACATTACCCGAGACTGTAGAACCCTGAAGAGAAGAAATGAAGAGGAAAGGGGAGAGTCGCACAAGAAGGGGGAGTATCCAAACTAATAAACGCAGTCTGAGCCCTCATAAAGAAAGAAGCGCCAAAGACTCATCTCAAAGGGGAGGACCTTAAGGCGAAATACGAACCATTGCTGGGGGAGTACTTAGAGGGGGGGAAACCTCAGCCTCAAGGAAGGCGTATGCAAGAGAAGCACGTTACGCAGAGATATTCGTCACGTCAGAGTCAACTCAAGACAGACGGCCTTCAGAGGATGTCCCGATCATTTTTGACAGACAGGATGAAGGAGTGATGCAGCCTCATGATGACGCTTTGGTAGTAACCATGCTAGTCGCTAATTTTATAACTAAAAGAATCCTTGTTGATAACGGAAGCTCGACAGATATTCTTTATTGGGACGCATTTGAGAAGATGAAGATTGGGCGAGACAGGCTACGACGAGCCCCGACATCTCTCAGGAGATACGCCGGTGAGATAATACAGCCCGAAGGAGTTATAACTCTACCTATTATGGCCAGCAAGGCATCTAAAACTTCAATGATCATGGTTGACTTTTTAGTGATCAAAGCCCCTTCCTCGTATAATGCCATAATGGGGCGCCCTGCTTTAAATCGCCTAAAGGTAGTGACTTCTACATATCATTTGAAAATGAAGTTCCCAACTCAAAGTGGTATAGGAGAAGTCAAAGGCGAGCAATCCTTAGCCCGCGAATGTGATTCTTGTGAGTTAAAACCCTTATGCCAAATGGTAATCAACATCACCAAAGAGGATTCGAGACACAGTGAAGTTGCAGCTGAGTTGCCACCTCCACCACCCTTGACACGATGGGATGAAGACTTTCAAGATGAACAAACCATCAAACAAGCCGAACTTGGAGAGCCACTAGAGCTGATCGCTTTCAACCAGGCAAAGCCCGAGCGGAAGGTTCAGAAAGGTTCCAGTCTGGAACCTATCCTGAAATAGAGACTCAAACAACTCTTGGCTGAACATCAAGACATCTTCGCCTGAACTCATCAGGATATGCCAGGTATAGATAATAGTATTATTAAACATCATTTGTGTGTCAATCAGGAAGCCCGGAAAGTTAAACAAAAAAGACATAGCTTTTATGTCGAGAAATATGATGCCATAGCTAAGGAAGTAGATCGCCTCCTAGCAGTGGGGTTTATCAAAGAAGCCCAATATTCAGAATGGTTGTCTAACGTAGTGTTAGTGAAAAAGGCAAACGGCAAATGGAGGATGTATGTGGATTTTACCGATCTTAACAAGGCATGTCCGAAGGATAGTTTCCCACTTCCTCGCATTGATCTGATCGTAGATTCAACGGCTGGTCATCCGTTACTTAGCTTCATGGATGCGTACTCAGGATATAATTAGATCAGGATGAATGCAGAGGATGAAGAAAAAACAGCTTTCATTACAGACCAAGGATTATTGCTACAAGGTGATGCCCTTTTGGGTTTAAAAATGCAGGAGCTACATATCAACGCCTGGTCAACCAGATGTTTAAACAGCAGATAGGGAGGAATGTGGAAGTATACATCGACGATCTGCTGGTCAAGAATAAAACACCTAGGCAACATGTGGATGACTTGCGGAAGGCTTTTGAAGTCTTACGTCAATATAAGATGAAGTTTAATCCAAGTAAGTGTTCTTTTTGAGTGGGGTCAGGAAAATTCTTAGGCTATATGGTCTCCGAAAGGGGAATCGAAGCCAACCCTGAAAAGGTGAAGGCCATATCTCACATGGTTGCGCCCCGAAATCATCACGAGGTACAACAATTGGCAGGCCGAGTGGCCGCCTTGAATCGCTATATAGCTCGATCCACCGACAGATGCTTACCCTTCTTTCAAGTGTTGAAGAAAGTACAGGAGTGGAACTCTTCTTGTGATAAAGCCCTTAATGAGCTAAAAGAATATTTAACTCACCTGCCATTACTTAGCCAAACCGAGCCCGGCAAAATGTTGACTACTTATTTAGCAATATCGCCCAATACAACCTCTGCTGTTCTAGTAAGAGATACGGCGACAGGACAAAAATCGATATATTATGTAAGTTGAGCATTTCGGGAGGCAGAGGCCAGGTACCGTAAATTGGAAATGATGGCCCTAGCCCTGGTGGTAGCTACTAGGCGACTTAGACCATATTTCCAAGCTCACACCATACGAGTACTTACAAACCAACCCTTGAAAGCTATTTTATAACAACCAGATACTTCAGGATGGTTAGCAAAGTGGGCTATAGAACTTAGCGAATTTGATATCCAGTACGCCCCTAGAAAGGCGATCAAAGGGCAAGTACTCGTTGATTTTATAGTCGAGCTCATTGGCTTTCCAGAAGAAATTTCCCAGACACCCCTCAACGAGCCTCGGATGGTTTATGTAGACGGGTCAGCAGGTAAAGCAGGAGGAGAAGCAGGTATCCATATTATTTCTAGCGATGGTAGAAAGTACAATTACGCTGTTAAAATTACTTTCAAAGTTACTAACAATGAAGCAGAATACAAGGCACTCTTAATTGGCTTGACTGTTGCTCGCCTTCTGGGGGCTAAAGAAGTGAAAATGCATGCCGCCTCACAAGTGGTAGTTAACCAAGTAACCGGTACCTTTGTTGCTAAAGAGGAACGACTGAAGAAGTATTTTCAATTAGTTTGTGAAGCAAGAGATTATTTTCAGTATTCTTCAGTTCATCAAATCCCGAGAGCCAATAATTGCCAAGCTGACCGCCTAGCTAGAATAGAATCCGGGCAAATAGATATCCTATTTTCCGATAACACTGAAGTAAGGCAAGCAGATATTCCTTTTATTAGAGAAGAAATGTTCCAAACAGAGATAGTTCAGCCCAGATGGGCTAAAGATATAATAGATTTTCTGCAAGATAACAAGCTGCCCACCGACGCAAATGAAGCAGGAAAAATCAAAACTCAGGCCGCCAGGTTCACTATCTTAGAAGGGATATTATACACGAAAGGGTTCTCAGAACCGCTACTCAGATGTCTATCAATAGAGGAGTCTCAGTATGTATTAGCAGAAATTCATAAAGGTATTTGTGGGAGTCACTCTGGAGGAAGATTTCGTCTTGCCATTCGTCGCCCTTTACATAGAATATTTTTTTGTGATAATCCTTAACGTTGGAATATCAACTCTCGAGAGTACATAATTTCGTCTCGCTGTCCCAAGATTGAAACCAATCAAACTTAGAGAAGGTTTTCTAATAAGACGATAGAGAGAGAAACTCTCGAGCTGTTAGGTCAGGGTACAATTCCCCTGCCTCTAGCAAAAATGAACGAAATACTATGCAAGAGGCTAATAGTATTCGCCAGGCATTAGGCAATAACTGAGCCGGAGCCAAACCCAGATAGTGAAGAACTTTGCGAACTGGTCTGGTGAAAGGAAGGCGAAACCCATTCTTGAACATGGCTTCATAAAGAAGCACATGTTGGGCTCGTCCTTCTGCATCACAAGGTCGTTCTCGAACAGCCCCAAAACTTGCCGATGCTGGATAGATGAAGGGGCGTAAGATGATACCCATTGATGCCCAGCATAGATAGAACCTGCCCCCATTGAAGCTTAAAAGAAAATGCAGAGAAAGGTCGGGTTGAAGATGAAGTTGTGAAGAAGGAAGAGGTAAATTTTCGGCAACAAAACGGTAGTAAAAATTGAACCTTTATGGAAAGCAGTTATTTATACTACAGATAATTACAACCATCGGGAGGATAAACGATGTGATTAACACAATCTTCGGGAGGCGAAACGACACGACTGATGAACGGAGAGTGAATACGAAACTGCTACCCAGCGCGTGAATATCACGTATCAATCAGTGAAGAGTAACTGACAACGAGTATTCGAAAAACTGAAAAGCCAAACGTGTAATGATGGAAATAATCCGTAAATGCAGCACACGATATTTCGAGTAATTATGGTCAGAAAATTGCTTCCTTTTCCCATGCTCAGGGAGCAGAGGCCAAACCGTCGTGGCTAAAAGGGCAACAAACTCCTACATGACTATTGTACCCCTATTAAATCCATTCAAATTTAACTTTGTGCGGGATAAAGATTTAGCAAGTTTGGACAGTGAGAGTCGAATAAATCCCTATCAAATGATCTTCGATAGGGATTCGCGGGGTACTGTGAGGGGATAATTACAGTAAGGGATAAAATGATGGACGCCCGCCGTCTTGGCGCCCATTTACTGTTCCTCTTAGTACCTTAGGGGGAATTAGGAAGTATATAAAACGAAAAGTGGGATTCTGATTCCAACTTGCTCAACTATGTTTATCCTAAATTAGTTCCTATTAGATAAATATGATGGGTTTGATAAATTCATCGGGATTATCCCTGACACACAAGCAGTATAATGATCATGATCCTTATAGACATTTAATGTTTGGCAGTGTGGTATATCACATTAAATGCGGACTGATTGATATAAATATTTGAAATACGTACTAATTGCCCAAGTGTAATCATATTAAAGAAGATATTATTGAGAAGAAACAAAAGTAATAAATGACCCGAGAGAACGGGGAAGAAAGAGAGGAATAATCTACTGACTTCCTCCCCAGCAATACAGGATGAGTACACATATGTCCAATGGATTTTTGAGCCCATATAAAGAAGAAAGTTTATCATAGAAAGAGGTAGTACAACAATCAGAGATTTTTCTCTCAACTTAATTTTGATATATCTGAATTCTCTCAAACAAAGGGATCGGAGAATTCTAAGGGTTGAAAAACCCAGCCCTTCATCTTTTTTTGTGCAGATCAGTTAACTTGTAATCTACACGCCACTCAGGAGTGCAGAACACACATCAACACTATGAGTTGTCTTTACTAGCTTCAGTCACATCTATTACGATTGCAAAGAGATGCATGTACAAAGGGTAAAGCAATGATATCGTGCCACGTAAGTATTTTAGAAAAAAAAAATCTTAAAAATTTATTGTGCCACGTAAGCAATGATACCATGCAAAGAGTGCCGGCAGTGGTTTTTCCTTTCTTTAGATATTTTTAGTCAGTCACTGGTCTAAGTCGTCTCTCTCCATTGTTACGTTTTGGTTTAGGCACTGTTTCAATGGTAAGATGAGGGCGAGTTGAAATAAATTTAATTTATTTTTTAATATTATTATTAATTTAAAATTTAAAAAATTTAAATTTAAATTTAAATTTTAAAAAAAGTGTATTAAAATTTGAAAAAGATATATTAAAATTTATATTTTGTATGAAAATTTATAAAAATAAAGATAATAGATATTATTAATTTCTTTTGGCTTTTGAAGATTGCTTTAGTGGATGAAAGGAGGGTTGGTTTGTGGTAGGGTTGTCTTGTGGCATGCATTAGTGTTTTCTTTTTTAGTAGTAAAAAATTACAATATTTGTTTCTGTTAAATCTCTTTCATCCAACAAGGCCAACGTGCTTTTGCACGTTGCTTATCACCTAGTGTATATATATAAAGCTGCTTATCACCTAGTATATATATAAAGCTAACTAATCTTGTAGTGTATATATACGCTTAATTTGTGCATCTAAGCATCGCATTAGTGCATCTCACAAACCGAATCTGGACTATAGTCTATATACACGTGTCTTAGTGTCCGTTATGTATTTGAAGTGTCATTGATAGTTATAAAATAGTGGGCCAACAAGAAAAGGGAAAAAAGACGTTAATTATGGGAACCTTTTCATGAAAAATAGTTGCTAAAGCATGAGGAATGTGGAGATGATTATTGTGCGACCAAATCTTGAGAACTAGATCACAGAATCTAGAACTTTGACGGGAGGTAGAGTTTGTAGTAACACATTTTGGCAAGACACAATTATTGCAAAATGAAGTAATGTGAGAACTGGGGCAATAAGTTCAGAACTTTGAGTGATTCTTGTTATTCTAGTAATTTTAGCTCGTCACTTAATGCTTCATTCATTTTCACAAAGACTTTTCATTACACCACATTGAAAACCTGCAAAAAGTGTTTGCCGAAATGCCTCAAAAAAATGTGAGAGCTTGAGAGTCTTTCATTAAGTTATATAATATCGGAAATATATCAATACAAGAGTGGTGTACTGATGAGTGCGTAAAAGTGTACTTTAAATATTCTAATATTTGATTAAATTATAAAGAATGAAAATGAAAATAATTAAATTCACTTATTTTATTGAATTGGATTTCTATTTACATTGAAGTATTTTTAAGCACTATTTGTTTTCTTATTTTTATTCTTTATTTTCTTTATTTTATTTTATTTTGTTATTTTATTCTATTCTATTTTTATTTTGATTGAAGGAGTGAAAAAGAATTATTAAGGCCTGGAACAAGATGCACGACAATATAAGTAAAAATGCATGCTACTACTTAGGCCCATGCATAGGCAAGTCAAAAGTATAAAGGCATGATCCACTTTAGTTCAAAAGAGGCGCACCTTATGGTTCTTGGACTTCATTAGCCACTTCATAAGTTCATATCACATTCACTTGGGCCCACGTTATCACTTTGCAATACACTTCAATGACCCGCACGATAATGGATGGAAATTGATGGCTCATGCGGCAACACAATGGAACACGGCTCTTTCAATTTTGAAGGACGACAAATATATAAGGGGAGTGTTACATGCAGCGCCGCACCATACACGAACGTGAACGCCGACGTACAAAGACAAAACAAGTTTATTTCATGGCTGACTGCTGCGTTTTTCTTTTGAAAATTTTGTTGTCCATATCATATTTATGGATAACTAAATTATTAAGTAGGGTTAGAGATGAAATTGCATATTAAATAATATTTTTAATTTATTTTTAATTCATGTATTTGATTTTAATTTATTAAAACTCTTTGTTTTATCATTCTCAATATATTGTTGGTATTTTCTTTTTCAAACAGTCATAAAATTTATTTCGTTTATAGATTCAGTCATGTTTTTCCTATTGAATGTGTTAGTTCTTTGATTATATTTGGATCAATTGATTATCTGTGTTGATTTAATTCTCTGCTGCAATATCGATTCCTGAATATATTGTCGTCGTTAGATTTTCTTAATATGGATATCAATTTGTGTGATTCAAAAGTGATAAGTGATTTTTCAAAAAGTTACATTTAATTTAATTTTTGGTTTATAATTCTATATCTTCCGATTGAGAATTACGGAATTGAATTCTCAATTGAGTTATCAGTAAATTAAAAATAATTAAAATACCGGATATGTGCAAGAGATTTCCGATACTCTACTATTCGTCAACTTTGATTACTTTAACTGTTAATTATTTAGTTTAATTTTAATTTGCATTCAAAATCAATTTTTATTTTCTCATTAGTCATTTAATATTTTTTTTTAGTTTCTTTGCTATTCTACTATTCTTTTAATTGTCTTCCTGTGAAATCGACACCCCAAAGCTGAATTACAATAACCGCATTATTCTTTGGGCGTAATCAAATTTTGGCGCCGTTGTCGGGGATACAATAGAAGAATTGTTAGATAGTTTTTTTTTTCAGCAATTTGTAAAGGCGGTAACTTCGTTCCCTTTTTTTAATTGCTGCATTATTTTTTTTAATTTTTCTCTTTCATAGTTTTTTTTAGTGTTGCATTTTTTTTTTCTTTTTATTGTTATCTAGCATGCATAATAGGTATAGGGACGCCTTAGATCGATTTGCTTGTAGGCCTATATTAGATTCAGATTTAGAGTCTAATTTCTCTATTCATTTGTTTGATAGTCCTCCTACTTCTGAAAATATGAGTGAACAGAAGGATCAACCCACTAGGACTCTTCATGATTACCTCCACCCTACACGCATAGCCACATCGTCATGCATCATGTTTCCACTCAATACGCGTCAACTTGATGTTAAAACGGGGGTGATACAGTCACTCCCCACTTTTCATGGGTTGGAAAATAAAAATTCATATGTGCACATTAGAGAATTTGTGGAGGTAGTTGCGACTTTTCATAGTTAGAATGCAACGGATGACATTGTGAGACTTAAATTATTTTATTTTTCGTCGAAGGATAAAGCTAAGAGTTGGCTATACTTGCTGAAATCACGATCTATTGGGTCGTGGAATGAGATGACTCAGGCATTCTTTAATAAATATTTTCCCCAACACAAGATCAATGCTTTGAAAAGACAGATCTCCACTTTTGCACAAAAGGACAGTGAAACTTTGTATATGTCTAGGGAGAGATTTAAGGAGTTATTGAGTATGTGTCCTCACTATGAGTATGAGAGTTGGTGTCTAGTGAGTTACTTCTATGAGGGACTTATATCTAGAGAGCGCCAATTTGTGGAGATGATGTGTAATTGTGAGTTTTTATAAAAAAATCCTGATGAGGTCATAGAATACCTCAATGAGCTTGCTGAAAAAGCTCATACTTGGACTGGACCTAGTACTACTGAGATCACAAATAGGTCACGACCTACAGGGAACCAGAATGGTGGTGGAATTTACCATCTCAGGGAGAAGGATAACTTGAAGGCTAAGGTTGAGGTGCTTATTAGAGAGTTAGAGTTACTAAAGGCTAAGGATTTAAAAGCAACACACTTGACTAATCATGTAAAGTCTTTTGGACCATGTTTTGTGTGTGGCATGGTAGATCACCTTACCCAAGAGTGTCCCACATTTGCTAGGATGAGAGAGTTGTATGAGGAACAATGTAATGCCTTAGGTATGTACAATAAGCCTATTACATATTTATTTGAGACATACAATCCAGGGTGGCGTAATCACCCCAATTGTAGCTGGAAGTCTAAAAACCAGCCACCTGCACAGCCTACAGCCCATTAGATCATACCCTGTACCATATCATGCACCTTCATCTGCTAGGAGTCATTTAGAAGACACTTTGCATGCTTTTATTGAGGCACAAGGCAAGACTAATTAAAAGTTTGAATATTTGATTACGTAGGTTGTGGAAACAAAACAAGGAGATAAAGAGTCAAGTGACCAAACTGATGAGCTCCTTGAGTGTGACTGAGCGAGATAAGTTTTTTTCTCAAGCTCAATCCATACCCCATGGTCAACACATGGCGTAAGAAAATTTGAAGGATGTGAACACCATTGTGACTCGTAGTGGTAAGTCGTCACACATCCCAACAACGGACAAATCAGAGGATGTGGAGAAAGATCAAGACAGTAGTGCTGTCGAGCTACCCAAGGAACCAGAGGTGACAAAGAGCCATGTTAAGGTAAAATTCCCTCGAGCTTTGAAATCAAGCAAGCTAACTATGGATCCTAACAATGAAATCTTCAAGAATCTTGGCAGGTAAAAGTCCATCTTCCTCTTTTGCATGTAATTAAACAAGTTCCTACTTACGCAAAAGTTCTCAAGGATTTGTGTACAGTTAAGATGAAGCATCACGTGAAGAAGACAGCATTCTTGATAGAGCAAGTTAGTGCTCTAATTAAGTAGCGGATCCCTCCCAAGTACAAGGATCCTGGGTGTCCAACCATCACATGCAGCATTGGAAATCAAGAATTTGGGCAAGCTTTACTAGATTTAGGAGCCAGTGTGAATTTAATGTCCTATTCTATTTATTTGCAGCTGAGGTTAGGGGAAATCAAACCAACTTCTATGGTTTGCAATTGGCTGACTGTTCAGTCAAAGTACCACAGGGTGTGGTAGAGGATGTTTTAATTCAAATTAATAAATTTTATTATCCTGTTGATTTCCTAATTCTAGACACTAGCTCTATTGTTGACACCACATCTAAAATTCCTTTGATTTTAGGTAGGCATTTCTTTGCCACTGCTAATGCTCTTATTAATTGCAGGAATTGGCTCATGAAGCTGTCTTTTGGAAACATGACTCTCGAGGTGAACGTATTCCATATTGCAAAACAACCAGAAAAGGATGACGAGTGCCACCAGACATATATGATTGATTCACTCATAGACAGGGAAGTTTTCACAACTCGTGATTCTGATCCTCTTGAGTATTTCATTGTTAATACTGAGTTTAATTCTATTAGTGATTCATCTAATGTGACTGATATTTGTGCAATTTTTGATATAACTCAGGATCATGGCACACAGGCTTGGCAACCGAAATTTGAAGAGTTGCCTAAGAAAAGTGAAGAAGCACCAATAGTTGATTTGAAATCTTACCACCTACCTGTGGACCTCGAGTATCGAGCTTATTGGACTAACAAACATTTTATTTTTGACCTAGGAGAGGCAGCTCCAGAAGTGGAAAACATTCTACCTTGACCACACCATGCAACCATTTATTTTATTTTATTTTGTTTTCGTTTATTTTATTTCTATTTTTTTTATTATTTTTGGTCGTTTTCTTTCTGTTTGCTATTATTTTCTTTATTTTTGTTTGTAGGTTAGTGTCAGTTTGTCATTTCAGTTTGCCATCTCTGGTGCTTAGCGAGTCACCCACGTCCTACATCAGGTGTATTCTACCCTTTTCAGTTTTGATTTTTAAACATTGAGGACAATGTTTCATTTAAGTTGGGGGATGGAAATGATGTTTGTTAAAATTCTGTGGCATATTTTCATATGTCAATAAAAAAAAAATGCATCACACAAACATCATTTCATATGCGCACTCATGCTCATTCATGGTCATCTTGGTGAATTTAACAAACCCATCTTAATCATTTTGCTGAGGCATTCACAGAACTTTTAATGCACTTATCCAAACTTTGTGGTAAGATGGTGGTTTGACACATGTAGCTATAGAACTCTTTTGCTTAAGTATTCATGTGAGTTTTGGAGAGTATTAAGAGCTTACAAATGCAAAACTTGTGGTAAGCGGTTGATCTATTGAATTGGGCACTTCTTTTGAGAATATCATTACATGGTTTGTGGTAAGATGGTGGATATACTTGGGATATGACGAAGGTTAACTTAGGATTAACGTTTGAGCATTTCAAGCTAACCCTTCTCATCATAGACCCTTAGTAGTCAATTTTGAGCCAACAAACACATATAGCTTCTTTTTTTTCATATGCCCACATCATCCATACCTCTCCACATTGGAGTATAGCTTATACACTGATTTCCTACCTTTATTGCTTCCAAGTGTGTATTGGGTGTGGAATTTACATCATTTCTTTTGTAAAAAAAAAAAAAAAGAGAGAAAAAAGGAAGAGTATAAGTGCAAAGTGTTAAATTGAGTGAATAAAATAAAATAAAATAAAAAGATTGATAAAAAAGAAAAAAAAAAAGAGAAGTTGAAGAAGAAGGAAAAGTATTATTTGATGATTTGAAAAGTTGAAGAGTACATCAAGTGAGAAATATGGTTTGTTATGATCTTTAATAAAATTCCCTTGGTGTGTACTTGGAAGTTTTATAATCATTTTTATCCTTTTTTTCATATAACCCTTAGCCCGAGCCACGTTACAACCTTTTTGTATCGATCGTTTCAATCCTAAAGAAGCCTGTGGAAGGAGTGGTGGAATTCTCATTTGTTAGTGTTCCTATCATAAGATCAATATTTGCTTGTTGCTTAATACATAATTACCTAATTTTTCATGAGAGTGTGTGTACATCCATTGTTAATTCCATAAAGAGAACTCCTACACGAAACACTGTTATACCCGTGAGTTATGAAGTCGAAATTTTGCTTGAGATGTTCTTGATGTTGCATGTGTTAGGGTTTGAGATTAGATGGATATAGTTTGGAATACACACACACTTTGTGGATTGCTATATGTAGAATAATTGCAATTGGGTTATTGGGTTCCTAAGATTGCTGTGATATGTGATTCTGAAAAGTATGACTTGGTAGCCTTCTGTGTGAGATGGTCTTTGGTCTCTTTATCATTCTTTTGCATGGAAATTGTTAGGGACTAACAATGAGTAAGTTGGGAGGTGTAATGAGTGCGCGAAAGTGCACTCTAAATATCCTAATATTTGATTAAATTGCAAATAATGAAAATAGAAAGAATTAGATTTTACTTATTTTATTGAATTAGATTTCTATTTACATTGAAGTATTTTTAAACACTATTTGTTTTCTTTTATTTTTGTTCTTTATTTTCTTTAATTTAATTTATTTTGTTATTTTATTCTATTCCATTTTTATTTTGATTGAAGGAGTGAAAAAGAATTATTAAGGCCTGGAACCAGATGCAGGACAATATAAGTAAAAATGCATGCTACTACTTAGGCCCATGCATAGGCAAGTCAAAAGTATAAAGGCATGATCCACTTTAGTTCAAAAGAGGTGCACCTTATGGTTCTTGGGCTTCGTTAGCCACTTCATAAGTTCATATCACATTCACTTGGGCCCACGTTATCACTTTGCAATACACTTCAATGACCTGCACGGTAATGGATGGAAATTGATGGCTCATGTGGCAACACAATGGAACACGGCTCTTTCAATTTTGAAGGGACGACAAATATATAAGGGGAGTGTTACATGCAGCGCCGCACCATACACGAACGTGAACGCCAACGTACAGAGACAAAACAAGTTTATTTCATGGCCGACTGCTGCGTTTTTCTTTTGAGAATTTTGTTATCCATCATATTTATGGATAACTAAATTATTAAGTAGGGTTAGAGATGAACTTACACATTAGATGGTATTTTTAATTTATTTTTAATTCATGTATTTGATTTTAATTTATTAAAACTCTTTATTTTATTATTCTCGATATATTGTTGGTATTTTCTTTTTCAAACAATCATAAAATTTATTTCGTTTATAGATTCAGTCATGTTTTTTCTATTGAATGTGTTAGTTCTTTGATTATATTTGGATCAATTGATTATCTGTGTTGATTTAATTCTCTGCTGCAATATCGATTCCTGAATATATTGTCGTCGTTGGATTTTCTTAATGTGGATATCAATTTGTGTGATTCAAAAGTGATAAGTGATTTTTCAAAAAGTTACATTTAATTTAATTTTTGGTTTATAATTCTATATCTTCCGATTGAGAATTACGGAATTGAATTCTCAATTGAGTTATCAGTAAATTAAAAATAATTAAAATACCGGATATGTGCAAGGGATTCTCGATACTCTATTGTTCGTCAACTTTGATTACTTTTTCTGTTAATTATTTAGTTTAATTTTAATTTGTATTCAAAATCAATTTTTATTTTCTCATTAGTTATTTAATATTTTTTTTTTAGTTTCTTTGCTATTCTACTATTCTTTTAATTGTCTCCCTGTGAAATCGACACCTCAAAACTGAATTATAATTACCGCATTATTCTTTAAGCGTAATCATGTACCAATGAAAATCTAGGACTAATACAATAAATTGATACAAAAGGAAAACATAATTGTAGTTGTTGCATGAATCATGGAGGAGGATTGTGTAGCTGTTGCATGAGAGAAGATTGAGTAGCCGTTGAGTGAACCATGGCGTTGAGTCTTCTAAATGGTAAGTTGACTCCTTTGACTTTTGCATTATTATGACCCCTCAAACTATGCTGAGGGACGCAGCCAAGTTTGGTTCGAAGATTAGTAAGAATAGGCCGTCTAAGTGGCTTGGTAAAAATATCAGCATTGGATGAGAGATAGAGATATATCAAGTCTGAAGGAGATCGAGAGCGACACATTCACGAACATAATGATAATGAATTTCAATGTACTTGTTTCAAGCATGAAAGACATGGTTGACAATCATATAGAGTGAGCTAATATTATCGCAAAGTATTAGTAGAGTGGAGGTGAGGTGAATGCCCAAATCAGGCAATAAGAATGAAGTTTTTGCCAATGAGTTACCAGGTTTACTATTGAATAGAGAAGCAAAACTTGAGATAGAGTTGGAACTTGCGACAACTCCAGCTCACAAGGCACCATATCGTATGGCCCCTACCAAATTGAGGGAACTTAAGGTGCAGTTGGAGGAACTCTTAGAGAAGGGTTTTATCCACCCCAGTTCTTCACCGTTGGGAGCACTTGTGCTATTCATGAAGAAGAAAGATGGGTCTATAAGAATGTGCATAGAGTATACAGAGTTGAACAAAGTGACGATTAGGAGTAAGTATCCATTACTTAGGATCAATGATTTCTTGGATCAACTGCAAGGAAAAGCTGTATTTTCAAAGATTGACCTAAGATCCGGTTATCATCAACTGAAAGTCAAGGAGCAAGATGTGCCGAAAACTGTCTTTACAACAAGGTACGGCCACTTCGAGTTTTTGGTAATGCCTTTTGGGTTAGCCAATGCACCAGTCGCATTCATGGATATGATGAATAAAATATTCAAGCCTTATCTAGATAGTTTTGTTGTCATATTCATAGATGACATCCTTATTTACTCGAAAAGTAAGGAGGAACATAGAAATCATCTAAGTATGGCTTTGACTATACTTAAGGACCAGAAGCTTTATGCCAAACTTAGTAAGCACAAATTCTGGCTTGAAGAAATGAAATTTTTAGGTCACGTGATATCCAATGGAGGAGTAGCAGTGGACCTGAGTAAGGTTGAAGCTGTAACGAACTGGAAGAGCCGACTAGTGTGCATGAGATTTGAAGTTTCTTAGGACTGGCTGGTTACTATAGGAGATTTTGTGGAAGGATTCTCCAATTTATCCGGATCACTCACCGCCTTGACTAAGAAGAATGTGAAGTTCACTTGGAGTTCTAAGTGCAAAAAAACGTTTCTTGAGTTGAAGAAAAGACTTACGACTACACCAGTACTTACACTGTCAGAGCCTTTTAAGCCTTTTGTGATGTTTAGTGATGCATCTAAGGCAAGACTCGGATATGTGTTGATGCAAGAAGGGAAAGTAGTTGCCTATGCTTCGCGTCAATTGAAAGATCATGAGCAGAGTTATCCTACCCACGATTTAGAGTTAGTTGCTGCAGTTTTTGTTCTTAAGATTTGGAGACATTACTTATATGACGAGATGTGTGAAATTTTCACAAATCACAAAAGCCTCAAGTATCTGTTTGATCATAAGAACCTTAATACGAGGTAGAGATGATGGTTGGAAGTAATCAGTGATTATTAGTGCAACATCAAATACCAACCCAAAATAGCCAACGTGATTGTTGATGCTTTAAGTTGTAGGAGCATATCAGAAGCTTCATCTGTTTTGTTGTCAAAAATAAATTCCCTCTTATGCAGTATGAGGGAAATGTTGATCGGGAGTCATTATCAAGAAATTTTGCTGACCGCAGCCCAAGAGTTCCTTTTGTTGGATTGAGAAGAACTAAAAGACCGTCAAAAGAAAAATAGTAAACTTGTGGAAGTTGTTAGGAAAATCGAGAAGTCAAAAGGACTGATGGACTTTAGTCTCAGAGAGGATGGGACTTTGTGTTATAAGAATCAAAGGATCATCCTAGCAAACCACAAGTTAAAGGAAAAGGTGCTGAAGGAAGCTCATAACACAGCTTATACTACTCATCCCGATATTATAAAAATGTATCAGGATTTGAAACATCATTTCTGGTGGAAAAGAATGAAGAAGGACGTAACAGAGTTTGTGACAAGTGTTCTGTTTGTAGATTTGTTAAAGCAAAACATCAAAAGTCGGTGAGTGAATTGCAGTCACTACCAATCCCAAAATAGAAATGGGAGGATATCTCGATGGATTTTATAGTAGGTTTTCCAAGCAGCTCACCTAGAAATAATACTATTTAGGTGATAGTCGATCATTTGACAAAAAGTGCTCACTTCATACCCATCAAGAATACGGATTCTCTAGATAGATTGACGAGAGTGTACATAGCAGAGATTGTCAGATTGCATGGAGTACCTAAGACGATTGTGTCAGACCTCTGCTCTCGTTTTAGGATAAGTTTATAGGATTTGATGGGTTCCCATTTGAAGTTCAAGAGTGTGTACCATTTGCAAATAGATGGGCAAACAGAAAGGACGATTCAAACATTGGAAGATATGCTAAGTGCCTGTGTTTTAGATCATGGAGGAAATTGGGAGAAGAAATTATCTTTGGTAGAGTTTCCTTACAATAATAGTTTTCAGGCCACCAAGTTACTACGACAGTATGGCATATGATTTAGAGAATGATGCGTCTACTACTTACCGTCACAAGACATGCCGACGGATATTGATGCACTACCACTAGATCCTACCTGTGATGAGATGTCCAGTGATGGACAATAGGTTGGTGAGAAACACCCCTTCCTTATCTTTATTGTTTGTTACTTGCATTAATTTTGAGGACGAAATCGCTTTTTTAGGAGGGGAGGATGTAACAACCCATTAGAAATTTCATTGGTGGTATTTTTATTGATTTTAGGAACCTCATGAAAACTTCATAAGTTTTCACGAATCGTCCAATCACATAGCCTTTAGTCTATCAACATATTCAATATTATCACCCAATATGTTGCTAGAAATGCGATTTTAGTTATTTGAGGTAGTTAGAAGTGTTGTAATGCATTATGGTCTGTGCCATTAGACTCGGTTGATTATTCATATTTAGGTTTTTAGTACTAAGTTTATTATTCATTTTTTCGAAATAAACAGTAACCTTGATAAGTATATCAAGTGCAGTGTTTTCCAAATCACCTTGTGGAATGTCCAAATTAAGTTAGAGAAATTTTATTTGGACACTCGAAAGAGATCTTAGCCACACCTAATGAAAATATTAGACACTTTGCACCATGAGAACATTTGATGGATTTGAAGAAAACAAAGTGTGAGATCAAGTCCAAAATTTAGGCCTATTAAGGCCCACTAATTTGGTCATTTAGCATTATATCTTTTTAGCTAAGAATTTCACTACCGATAGGCTGATTAGATTAGTCCAAAAGGGTTTAGGGGGTACATGAAGTGAAGGGCCAAAGGCAACCTCACTATTTCATTTTTACACTCCACCTATGACAAAATATCGTGGGCTGATTTATGTTTATTCTATTGGATAGATAAGAATGAAACTTAGGCTCTAATTGAACCTTATGTTCTGCCATAACTTGTGTAAGAATGTCTCCAGCCCACTTCCCTCGAAAACATCTCTTCTTTATACTTTTACTTGAAAGAGCACAGAACACATTTTCGGGCAAATTTTCTGGGTTGTTTTGCATGCCTAATTCGAAACTTTTGTAAGTGTTTTATCACAAAGCTTCCTTCATGAAATTTATTCTTTTTTAAATATAGTTTACGTGGATATCTTATTAATTCTATTTGAAGGTCGTTTGGTTAGTCAAATGTTGTTTAAACCTCAGAAAGAATATTCTGGGTTGATAAATTGGAGAGTATGTTATATTTTGGAGTTTTTGATCAGGCTAAAGGATAGATCATGGTCTGAAATTTTTAATGAGTATTTTTAATATGTTAGAATGAAAGAGTTTATTAGATTTAGAAACATAGAAACTAGAAGAGAAAAAAAAAATTCCATTTTTGAGTAATTTTGAATCTTTTGTGGTTGAAACATATTCCAGTAGCTTTAATAATTTTATTGGAGGATCTTAAACATTTTATATACATGTTAGAATGTTAGTTTGAAGTTATTTGATGTTAGTTCCAAATATACGAAATTTTATACAATGTGATATTGGATAGGCCAAAGTGATGATGTTCTTGGTTGAAATCATGTTTTGGTTTATTTTTAACCATTTGATCTTGAGTTTAAATCTTGGATATGTTTTATGACACCATTTTAAACCATGTGATATTTTAGTTCGATGATCACATCTTTTTAAATCATGGATCACGAGGTTGATCAAACCAAATTAGAAACAAAAATCTGTTTTTGAACTTAAAAGAAAAATCAAAAACTTGAAGTATAGTTTTAGTGATTTTTATGACTATTGTACATGACTAAAAACATGATTATTCTTAGTATTAGGTTATGATTACATTAGAAGAAAATTGATGGTTTAACCATGAGTTTTGAAGTGTGAAGAAATTGTAATAAAATCAAAAGAAATAGTCATATAAGTTTCGGCCTCTATAGAGTTTTCATAGTTATGTTTAGTTTTAAATTTTTCTGAATTGATATTTGAGTTTAGGACCAAATTTACATGAGGTATGTAAATTTTGGAGCTACGATGCAAATTCTTAAGTTATGGGTAAAAATGTCATTTTCCTACATGTAGAGGATAAAATGGTAAATTTACTCTAAGTTAGTATTTTTTATATTTCTAATTGTCAGTAATTAAGTTCTAACTTTTAGAAATTACTATTTTCAATTTGTCATGATCACACTTGATTTTGATTAAGAAAAGCAGAGATCAAGGTAAGTTGGCTTTTATCTCACTATGAGTTTAATGTGTGTGGGTGCTAAGTAAAGGAGCTAAAGTGTATGTATGTGTGTTATTGTATGTACCATGCCAACTCGTTACATATTTATTTGTTACACAGATTTATTCTGCCATGAATTATTCATCTATTAGACAAGATATTCTATCATGTATATACATCGCAAGTATGTCATTTAAGTATGTTGTTGTTATATGTTATGCCATGTTAAGAAATGTTTCTTTCTCAAGTAAGTCATATGTTTCAAGTTACATTCAAGTCATGTTGTGTTACGTTAGAGCTTTTATCCTTTTGTATTCCAGTCACATTTCGTCTCGAATACAGTTTGGGTATTTCGATAACAATCATGTTAAGGTATTCATGTCAATCACAACTCTAAGTGTTAGGATGAAGTAATATCCTAGTGAAACTCTTTTGGTCATGCTGGAGTATTTAAATAGGTGTGAAATTTTTTGAGTCGACAAAATACTGTCAACAGGTAGTGGGTGGGGGCCTAACTAGCTGGTCACCAGAAAATGCCAAACACTAATGCCGATGGAGCCACATTTCAGTTCTAGAGGGGTCCACAGTGAGTACGGTACTCAAGGTATGGGGTCTATAGTAAATGGACACATACAATATACTTATAGGTGGTGTAGATACCTATGTTGTGATGCAGTAATCGACAGGGACACATGGCTCTAAGGAACCCATGTAGCGTCCAAGAAGTTGAGTTTAAGTAGTAAAGAACAAGTTTCAGAACAAGTTTCAGAACAAGTTTCAGAACAAGTTCATATTGAGAGACCCCAGGTTTTATATACCTTATGTATTATTTTTATTATTTTTATTGGTGGTTTATTTTACTAGTAGTTATTATGGCTCATGTTGTTTTATTTAAATATTATTATTATATTGGCTTAATTGTTTTAGTTCTGTTATACTTTAATTTGTTGTGTTTTATTTTATCTATCGAGCATTTTATTTTATTGGGTTTTTTTTCAGATTTTGGTGCCTTTATTTCAGTTTATTAATTTTGAGTTTAAGCTTTTGAGGAGTTCTTCTATTTGGATTATTATTTGTTTATTTTACTTTATTTAATTGTATAGATTTTTTTTTTTTGATATTTTCGAGTTTAGGTCCTTTTCGAATCGGTGATTTATTTCATGTTATCTTTTTATTGGTTCTGTGATTTTAAATAATTGGGTTATTGGAAATAATATTTGCTAATATTAGTTTTACATTATTTTTATGTTCAAATATTGAGTTACGTTATTTTTCTTGTTCTTTTAATGTGATGCATTTGTTTTAATGCTTGAATTTAATGTATTTTTTTATTACGTGAGTATTTGATTTAATGTGTTTTATTTGATTTGATTTATTTTTAGTTGTAGTTTTGGTTTGGGCTTATATATATATATATATATATATATTTATTTATTTATATTATAAAACTAAAAAGAAACTACTATTGCAAGAGAATTATAAAACAAACTATTTAAAACTCTTAAGAATTGAAATTTTCTTCGTTTTATATAAAATTTCTTATGAATTTCAGAACGATTGAAACTCATATTTATAGGCCTTGAAATTACTATGCAAGTTACTATGCAAGACTTAAAATAATTGTGATGGGGTTATTCACAGAAATAATTGGGGGGCGGCCGCCGCCCCTAATTATTCATAGCACTCCTCTTTGAATAACCACCCATAAAGAATTTGCCTCGTTAATACATTGCCAAGAAAAAATCCAGTAGGAAGAAAAATCAATGGCGAAGGAAAAAAAGTACAATATTCTTATGTACCGCCAAGTGCTTTAAGATTGCCTCATTAAAACCTTGCAAAAGAAAATCCAGTAGGACAAAACCTCAGCGAAGGAAAAAGAATACAATCAGCACAAGTCTTCAAGATATTTATTCTCTCTGAAAAGTGCACGATGATAGATCTTTAAGTTTTTGCATTCCAATTTTCTGCACAATTTTCTTGAATGTCGCAATTGGTAATGCCTTTGTGAATAAATCTACCAGATTATCATTTAATCGTATCTTTGATATATCCTCATTTGATTTGAATGATACTAGTATTATCTTAATATAAAATTGTTGGGCTATCATTGATCATGGGAATACCACACTTTTCCTTGATATGTTGAATCACTGATCTCAGCCAAATTCACTCTCGACTTGCTTCATGAATTGCAATAATCCTGATTGATTTGAAGATGTGTCAAATAGTATCTACTTGACAGATCTACATGATATAACAATATTTCCACAAGTAAATAAATATCCAATTTGAGATCTACCTCTGTGTGGATTTAAAAGATAACCTGCATCTGCATACCCAGTCAATTATGGACTTGATCCACGTTGATAGAATAATCCCATATGAACCGTACCTTGAAGGTAACGAAGGAAATATTTAATACCATTCTAATACCTTCGATTAATCTTGCAAGCAGATTAATTGAGAATGTAATAGTAGGGCGAGTGCAATTTGTAAGATACATCAAAACTCTAAATGCACTGAGATATGGTACTTCAGGACCAAAAATTTATTTATCGTCTTCACAAGGACAGAATGGGTCATTCTTCACATCAAGTGATCAAACAATTATTAAAGTATTCAGGAGATGAGCTTTGTCCATATAAAAGTGCTTCAGAACTTTCTCTGTATACATGGACTGATGAACAAAAATTTCATTTGGCAAGTGCTCGAACTATAGGCCAAGACAAAGTTCTGTTTTACTAAAATCTTTCATTTCAAATTCATTCTTTAAATATGTAGCAGCTCTTGAGATCTCTTCAGGAGTTCCTACAATATTTAAATCATCAACATATACCACAATAATGGCAAATCCAGATTCTGATTTCTTAATAAAAACACATGGGCATATAGGATTATTCTCAAATCATTCTTTCAATAGATATTCGCTTAGGCGATTATACCATATGCATCTAGATTGTTTTAACCCATATAAAGATCTTTGAAGTTTGATAGAGTACATACTTCTAGATGTATTTGTAGATGCTTCAGAAATTTTATATGCTTCAGGCATTTTATATGCTTCAGGCATTTTATACCCTTCAGGGATTCTCATATATATGTCATGGTCTAAGAATTCATATAAATATGCAGTGACTACATCCATCAACCACATTTCTAATCCTTTTGTAACAACCAGACTATTCAAAAATTTGAATGTAATTGCATCCATAATGGAAGAATATATTTCTTCATAATCAATCTTGAGTTTCTGCAAGAAACTTTGTAAGATAAGTCGTGCTTTTTACCGCACAATTTCATTTTTCTCATTACGTTTACGTACAAATACCCATTTATATCCAACTGGCATTACACCCTTTGATGTTTGGACAACAGGTCCAAATACTTCTCGCTTTGCTAGCAAGTTTAATTCAGTTTTAATAGTTGCTTTCCAGTTTGGCCAATCATTTCTACATCGACATTCTTCGACGATTCTTGGCTCACTTTATTCATTACTTCTAGTAATGTCAAGGGCCATCATATATGAAAATATGTTGCCGACAACAATTTTATTTCTATCCATAATTTTTCCAGTATTCATGAAATGTATTAAGATCTCATTATTTTCAGGTACCTGTTTCTTTCAGGGGAAAACATTTCCTGAAACACCTTTTCAGGAGGTACTCTTCAAGAGTTTCCTCTTCAAGAAGTTCCTCTTCAGGAGGTTTGTACTCTTCATGAGTTTTCTCTTCAGGAGATTTATACTCTTCAGGAGTTTCCTTTTCAGGAGGTTCATCTTTAGAAGGTTTTGGAATAGAAGATTTGACCTCTTTAAGAGCATCAATTATATTTGTAGCCTGTATTGTGGGTATAGGTTCTTCAAGAACACCAAAGTCATTTTGTATCATTTTCCTTCGGGGAATTTTGTCTTTTGCACCAATAAGTATTCCATGCTTCAGGCGTGTTTTAGACTCACCTATTGCTGTTTTGACAATTTGTCCTTCAGGGACTTCAATTCTTGCTGGAGTATTAACAACATGAATATAAGATTTTATTACACCTTTAGTGTCAGTAAATACATCCGGTAATTGATTTGCAACACTTTACAAATGAATAATCATCTGAACTTCTAATTTACATTCATTTGTAGGAGAATCAAATTGAGACACGGCTTTATTATCCCAAGTAATTTATTGTCGTACTTCAGGTACCGACTTTTCATTATTTCAAAACATAATAAAATATTAAAAAGTTTTACTATAATATATAAAAGCTCAGTATAAGTATATCAAGTGTTTTTGCCTTACAATAGGTACGTGATCAATGTTCAGTCATACCACATCTATGACAAACAACTTCATCTTTCTATGAAGAATTATTCTGAGGGCCTTTACTCTTATCTGAATTGGATCACTTCTGGTGATACGGTATATTTAGATTATTATCCTCTTTAGTGTTGTTGCTTCTAGAAATCACACTTTTATAATTTTTCTACCATGTTTACGCCCTTTGTTCATCTGAAAGGATGCACCGTTCACTTTTGGGAATGGTATAAATCCAGTATCATTTACTTTAGGAAATGATGTTAAACTAATAGGACGTAACTAGTGATTTATTAAATCATTATTTAGCTCAATCACTAGAAGACAAAATAAAAGTTCAGAATATTTGTTAAACTTTTGCTCTTGATATTGCTGCAGGAGCACATTCGAAACATGAAAAATAATATATGTCTTCTTTTAAAAATATCATCATCAGTGACCTTTTCACTGCATAATTTTAATATTGAGCTGATTTTAAAGAGTGCATAATTATATTCACTATCACTTTTAAAATTTTGCAACTTCAGGTGCAATAAGTCATAATGATCTTTTGGGAGGATTACATCTTCTGGTACTCATATTTCTCCCTTAAATCATTTCACACAATAAGAAGATTTTTTACTGTGAGATACACAGTACAGTCCTGCAGGGACACGTGATTTTTTTCTTTGATTGTATCTCCCAAATTCATCATATCCAAATGGATCTCATCAAGGATCCTGGATAAATAACTTTTTTCTAGAAATGTCAATAGCAATAAATCTCAATTTTATAAGAGTTGACATTTTTTATATAGATGAATCACAAAATTAAATTTGTGAATCTAAGAAATATATTCACATAATTATGAGAATAAATATAGAATTTTATCAAGTAATATTCAGCAATATTACATTTTATATTTATCTCAAAGATTGCAAATAATATATTGAAAAATCTACTTGAAGTAGAAGACCACTAGCTTCAGTATTGGTAGAATTTCAGGCTGATAACGTGTTATAAAATTAAAAAGAAACTATATTACAAGAGAATTATAAAATAAACTATTAAGAACTTTTAAGAACTGAAGTTTTCTTCGTTTTATATAAATTTTCTTATGAATTTCAGAACGATTGAAACTCATATTTATAGGTCTTGAAATTACTATACAAGTTACTATGCAAGACTTAAAATAATAGTAGTGGAGTCATTCACAGAAATAATTGGGGGTGGCCGCCGCCTCCAATTATTCAAAACAATTTATATATTGTTGATGAGGTTAGTTTTTATACATATTTGATTTTATTGGTTTTGGATCCTTAATAGCCAGCCTATAAACATTTGAACCAAACCCATTACATTTCATAAACGTTGTCGTTTGAACTATTAAATTAGACAACCAAGCCTTTCTTCTCATTCACGTGTAAGCCAACCAATTGTTTAAAAAATGGAACCGTTCAATCTTTAGATTTAATGACTCCAGGCCTTCACACGAAACCAACGTCTCCTTATTCTTCTTCTTCCTTTCGTTTACTTTCTTTCTCCTCTGCTGCTCGTAAATTCAAGCTTGAATTTTTCCAGCTTTTCTTCTGGTAAATTTAACCACGCATTGTTCTATTAAATACTCAGTACATAGATGATTATTTTCCTCCATTTTCAACTCAGATCCGCGCTTCATATGCCTTGTTTTCACTCTCAAAATTGCGGGCCTATCTCTATTTTTTCCCATTTTTTTGCTCGAAAATGGTGAGGAATCTATTCCTTAGCAGCTTTGCTTTGTTTTGGTGTGTCACATGTGATTCTTGTGCGCCCAAAACCCATGCTTTTTCAGCCCATGAATAGTACTCGTCGACCCTTACAAAACCCACACCGAAAATCACTCTCAAACTGTATTCTAGCCTTCATTTGTGTTGATTTTGAGTTCTCTTTTTCCCACAACTCAAACTTGAATTTTTTTTCTCCTCTTCAAACCCTAATAATTTGAAAATTTCAAATGAGATTCTATTAGTGTTTTAATCACCGTTTCTTTTGCCATAGTTCGCCGTCTTGAGGAGCTTTTGGTAAGTTTTTAATTGTTTAATTTGATTAAATTATTTAAGTGTTGTTTTCCAATTTATTATTGTGGGTTATTTATTTTCGTTGAATTATTTTAAATATTTGTTCATATTAATTGTTGTTAATTATGATGTTTTATACATGTGATTTTATTTACGATTAATTCTAATCGGTTTAATTATTTTCGATATTCATATTTATTTATTTATGGTGTTTATGTATCGTGGTGCAATGGACGTTACGTCACAACGAGTTCGTTGGTGGAGGCCCAGGATCGCCTCTTGGCATTTTCGCAAACTTCTAGAATTTTTAACGAATGCATTGTAAGTATTTTCCAAATAAATTTTGAGATTTAAATATATTTTGCATTAACAAATATTTGATTTTGGTTGGTTGTACCGGACTGAGTTCGAAGAGTTTAAGGGTCGGTTGGATTGGTGAATGAAGTTTTTGTTGTGTGATTATTTGATGGTTGGGTTTGTTGATTGTTAGATACTTTGGTGCATGGTCGTATGCATTGTGTAAGTGCTCTTAGAACCAAACTTACTATTATTCGTATAAATATATCATAGGTTATTCTATCTGATTATTTATCATACTTGTTGAAGGGATGAGTTATGTTTCTTTATGATTTGTTAAGATAATATTCTAGATCTTAACTCAATATTTATTTGATGGAAGTTGATCATGAGGTGAAGAATAAACCATATTAGTATACCTTGCGGATTCCGGCTAGGGCTTGAATTTACCATGCATGTTTGAAATGGTAAAAATATCATCTTTGAGGACTAAGGTAATTCAGCCATAGTAGGTTTGAATATATATAAAAATGAATATTTTAGGGAGTCATATCTTGAGTAGGGATATAATGATGATTTGAATTTTGAGCGTTATAAGAATGAAATATTAATGAAAGATTGAATTCTTAGTGAAGAAAGTTGACAGATGAGTAATGATAATGAGGACCTCCTAGGGTTTGGTCAAGTTTCTTGGTGGTTGAATCACTAATTTGATTATTTTAATAATATTCAAATAAATATGGTTTTCTTGAAAATGATATGTGAAGAAATATATATATATTAGAGTTGGGAAAATCCTACCTAGGTTTCAGTGTACTTATGTGAATTAGAGTGGTTTGACTTGTTATCCTTTTTTATTTAACTATATATGTTATTCTTTGAAATTAATAAAGTTTACATGGTGTGGCATGACTAAGATAAGCTTTGGAAATGTATGTCTTATATGTTTTATGATTTACATGCTTTACGTGAAAGTCACATGTTACATGCATGAAGACCATTTGTTGCAAGTAAGAAAGTCACATGTCACATGCATGCCATTCAAGTGATAAGTTTCATGCCCTTTGGGTATTCATGCTTTTCGAAAGAAAATAAAATAAAAAATATTTTATAAGAATCTCAAAGGCTGGGATAAGGTAGTGTCCCAGTGGAACTCTTTTGTGCACTCTGGAGTGTTTAAAAATGGCGTAGAAACACTTGGGTCGACGAAGAATAGTCGACGGGCTACGGATGGTTCCTTTTTAAAGGGTTGCGGAGCATGGTCGCACCTAACGCTGGTGGGTGCCAAGAAACGGCAAATGTGTTATCATCTGCTATACGAATTACAACTATGACTACGACGTACTCACCTTAGTATGATGCGATAACCAACAAAGAACACATGGTGCATATGAGAGCCATAATATATCCTATATGACAATTATAATAAGAAATGCTAGTCTAAAGAAAGTTATGAATAAGAAGAAAACAAGTAAATTTATGAATAATAAGAAAATATATGAAAAGTTTTTTGAAAAGTTTCAAGTTTATAATAAGTTTTGAATACATGTCAACAAGAACAAAAAAACATGAAATTCTATTTTCATGAAAAGCAAGAAAGTCTTTTATAACAAAGCATGAGGCATAAGTTATGTATAAATGTCATGCAAAAGTCATATCTCACGTCTAATGGTCATAGTATATACACTTGTATATCTGTGTATGCTAATGATATTGGTATTGTAAGTACTCTTTGAACTATATCAAGTATTCTTAGCATAATTATATGATTGGTCTTTCTATTTGAGTGTATGATATGTTTGTTAAAGGAATAAGTTATGTTTTTATGTTTTGTAAGGTAGTAATCTAGGTTTTAGCTTGAGATATATATGATGAAAGGAGGAATAAACTATATTAATAGGACTTGATAATTTAGCTTAAGGATTAAGTTAACATGTACATTTTGTAATGGTAAAATGTTATTTTTGAAGGTAGATGTAATTTGAATATGAAGGTTAGAGAATAAATAAATAAATGTTATATTACGAAAAATTGTGCACCGTTTTCATGAAAGTTCTTTATAGAGATATGTAAGTTTTGAAAGGAGTGCGCCAGTTAAGTGTAAGTTAAACATAAGTCATGTGGAAATCATGTCATAGTCTCAAGATCATATGTATATTTGAAAACTGGATTTTCATGTGATTTGATTTTTGGTATGTTGAAATGATTTGACTGAACGGTTTTGAATAAGGAACTATAGAGATGGTGGTAAACAGGGATGGTGGTAGAGTCTTGCCTGCAATTCCCGCCTGCAATGTGACACCCCCAATTTACGTTCGTAATTCAACGCAAATTAAAGTGTCAGAGTAAGTAACTCTTGACTACTCACTCCTGTACTTATCTAAATTTAATGCAAATTACAACGAAAAAATTATGAATAAAATTAATTTTTAATGATCACATGGTAGTATAAAAATCACAATATCCACATCATCCATTGTATCCTTACATGCGTAAACATAACCCAATTAGTTTTCTTATACACAACATTTACAAGACTTATCAAATAACTTCTTATGGCCACAGCGACTCCTTTTTTCTTTCCTGAAATTTCTTTCCGTATCAACACCGATTCTTATTTCTATTAACTGATAAAAACTTCTAGGGAGAGTACTCGGAGGGCCTCTCAAGGTTCCTCTGGGTCTCTCAAGTGACTAGGGTTTTACCCATGCCCATTATTAAATCCTGCAATAAGGATTGAGTTCTCAAAACTAAAAGAAATACACAAGAGTGAAATTTAAAAAAAAATCTCAATAAGTACACGAATAACTTAACAAATGCATCATCCGAACATATAAATAACATAACATGTACCATAATGAATTAATTTATCATGATTCATGAATGCCTTATGAAACTCATGCATATGGATGACCATAATTTCTATACAGACTTATACTCTTACATGGACCCATCATCTTATACTTAAAACTCTTATTTACTTTCTTATATTGTGGATTTTATTTACATCTTATCCTCGACAGGCTTTACGCATCGCTGTCCTTGTCGGGTCTTACTTGTTTTGTATTATCAACAGACGTTACGTATCGTCATCTCTGTAGAATATTTCTTATTAAATTTTCTTAAATGCTTGACATAATTTATGATGACACGTAACATGGACTTCTTAAAACAGACGTCATGACTTATGACGACAAACATATGTGACGAAATGTAATATACATATAACTTGGGCTTATGACATGCATGTTCCATGTTTTCATAATTCATGTGACATATAAAAATATATCACAAGAACATACGTCATATATACATGCACTTACATCACATAAATTCCTAACGTTAAAATTTAACGAATAATGCTTAATAAAATATAATATTAAAATATTATCAAAACCAAAGCTGACCGAATATCATGGAGAACTAAATCGTATTTATTTATTTAATTAGCTTTTTCAATTCAAGCCGAGTTTCACATATTTAACATATCAACTTTTTCTTAGTCAATATGCATATTAAAATATTTTTCTTAATATTTCTTCTATAAATTCTTAGCAAAATGATTCTTGAAAACTTTTCAAGTAAATTAGAGTTTTTAAACTTACCATAATTATTAAAATATCATTCCAATAATTAAAACCAAGTCGCTAAAAAATTAGAATAAAAGAAATTCTCCAATGAAATCAAAGCCTACTATAATAAACTCAGTTCTGCCACTTAAATTCCAGTTTCATCCTTTATTGAGTCTTTATATCTTAAAACTCAAAACATAAAAGTTGTATATCTTTTTCTTAGCTTTTCATAGCCTCTTGAATTATTCAAATCCAATATCAAACGAATAAGTTATGTTCAATTTACTAAAAGATGTTGAATTTGTCAATAATACCCTTATTAAGTACGAAATTTCTTAGAGTTGGTTTATCATTTTTTTTTTTCAAATCAAGATCTCACATTTTCACTTAATCCTCTTCATATAACATCATATAATAGATCTCTAAAGTCTCATAATTCTTCTAGCATTTGTTCATGGCAAAAACCATTCCAAAATATTATATGTTTCAATTTAACCTATAAACAAAGATTAAGCTCAAATAAATATCCAATATAATTCAATCATCAAACCATTTATTCTATGCTAAGATTAAGTTAAGTTGTGCATTTATAATTTTTTCTAAAGCTTGTTTTGATGTTTGTGGTAGTTGTTGAACTAATTCTTCTCCAACCCTCCTAACTAGCTTCCTTTTGAAGTTTGTGTGAGGTAAGTGGGTTTAGTTAAGTGTTTCTTCCTTTCCTCTCTTGGGTTGTCGTGAGAATGGACTAAAATGGAACTAGATAACTCTCACACACACATATATATAGAGGTGGCACCATGCATAGTCAGAGAACACCCCAATTTCCTCCCCATGACACATGGCTATACCCTTTGGCCTTACCTTGTGAGTTGTCATCCTATTTTAGGCCTAATCATGCCCCTAACTTAGATTTTTTAGTCATAACCTTCATCTAAAGGTCCTACTTTCTCCATTTATAAACTCCTTTTTTTGATTAATGGCCCAACTATTTACTACTCATGGAGATCCAAAAATAGAAACAGGAAAATCTTGGATGACATACAACTGGCCACTTGGCCTCCTTGTGCCCCACGCCTCTTTGCAAGCTTTCTCCCCCATTACCACATGTTCCAGCCCTTCTTAGTACACTTAGGGTGGCTGGAAATACATCTTATTACTTGTTTTTCAAGATTTGGTTAACAATTGGTTGGAAACAGGGGGTAGTTTGGTTGTTTTGGTTAGTTGTAAATCAATCAGATTTGCTCCTAATTCCTTCATAATTATAGACTAGTTATCCTTCTAGAAATTCTTCCTCCACTTGAAACCTACCTTCATACATGTGTCTAGATGATAGAAATGAGAAGAACCAATCAGAGTTTAGCACCTAAAGTGAGGCGGTGACATACCTTGTTTTCGGATTCCAATTTTCGTCCAATCCAGAGCAGTCCACTTCCAGTCCCAATAAGTCATTGATCCCTTTCGATTTATTAGAATTTCAAAACATAAAAGTTTTAGATCATCTTCTTAAGATTATATAAGTTTTTGAATCAACTTATTTTTATATCAAATGAGACAGATATGCTTAATTCACCGAAATACGTCAAAACTTACTTGAGTACATCCAATCCGAGTTCTTCATTTGTTTTCCTTTGTTTTCTTACCCACCAAAGCTTCTAGATAAATTCTTATCAACTTGCCAAATATTTTCACACATGTCAAGACCTTAAAAAGTTTGGTAGCCAATCACAATTTTTGTCACATGGCTGACCGTAAGACAACTCGTCTAAGTCAGTTACCAGTTGACTCCTATTCCTGTCTGTCCACTTCACACTAGATTTAGTCCTTGATCCATTCCTTATTTTCGAAAACCCAAAACATGAAAGTTTTAGATATGCATCTTAATGTTCTATAAGAATTAGAATTATCCCATTTGGACCTCATATGAAATATTTATGCTCATTTCACAAAAATCCGACAGACTAGCCTGAGAGCTCATTCCAGGCATACCAAGTATTTTATTTTTATTTTTATCACTTCCTCTTGAATTTCTCTCCTAATTTCAAAAATTTATCTCTTTCTAGGTCCAAATAGAATCTCTCTAGTTGATACCTTGTTAAAATTTTTAAAGGTCCATCCATAATTTATCATAGAATACATAATTTCATCTTTTCATAGCTTAGAATTATCATCTTAGCCTCAAATTCTATTTTCATGAAAAAAAAATATTTCCAATACGTCCCTTAAAATAAATCCTCAAGAAAATATTTTTTCAAAAAAGTGGGCTATTACATCCTCCCTCCTAAAATAAAGATTTCGTCCTCGAAATCGCTGAAGTAATAATCTTTAAATTCTTTTAGAGAATTTAACATTATTATCAAGCACACACTTTTGGACATAATTATATGAAATATAAGATTTTACTGCTCCAGAGTCAAACATGGCATCAGCCATACATTACCTCAACTTAAACGTGTCCAAAAGTTATTTTGCCATTACTTACATATTCATAAAAAGTTCATACATCAACCATAAGTGGGAAATTACAATTTATTAGTACTAATTTCGGCATCGTTTGCTTCATCTGCCTCTACGTCCACTTCTCTGGGTGTGATTGCATAGACTTTGGCGTTCGTGGGTGTTTTTGTCTTTCCTTCTGACCTGGAGGCATTTTGAGAACAGTCTCTAATCAAATGTTCTATTTGGCCACACCTAAAACAGGCTCCAATAGTCACTCGACATTCTCCCCTGTGCCGGCGCCCACACTTGACACATAGGGGAAACAAAACAGGTACTTGTGGGTTAGCCGCCATTCCCTTTTCTTTATTTATAAGATGGAAACTTCTTTTCTCTTCGTCATTCCTTTCAGAGGAATCAAGAGGTCTCTTTTTTCCTGATACTTGAGCTTGTGCCATTAGGTTTTTTTTGTTCGGCTTTAGCCGTCACGTTTACCAATTCCTGAAAGTTTTCTATTTGCAAACACGCCACCTGAACTCGAATGCACGCCTGCAACACTTCTTAAAATTTTTATGCCCTCATTTTGTCGGTTGATACTAGGTGTGGGGTAAACCTGGCTAACTCCATTAATCGGGCTGCATATTACTCCACCGTCATATTGCCTTGTACCAGCATGGAAAATTCTAGAGCTTCTGTCGCTTCACCAATTTCGGAAAGAATCGGTCATCAACTACCTTCTTGAACCGTTCCCAAGTGGTTACTACATTCTCTCCCAATTCTAACTTTAACAACTTCTTTTTTGTGTCCCACCATAAACTAGCTTCACCTTGAAGCAGGTCTCCCGCGTATGGTACCTTCTAAACCTCAGTACACCTACTAATTTCAAATGTACGTTCTAAATCTATAATCCATTTATCCGCTTTCAGCGCTCCTTCATTTGCAAAGAAATGTGGGTATCTATATACCAAAAATTTCTCATATGAGCATTCTTGATTTTCTCCTCTATTCTCTTCATGCTGATGACAACGACTATGCTCCATCTGCATTTTTACTACTTTTGTCATTTATCGAATAGCTTCGACTGTCGCCTGCCCTCCTTCCAACGGAGGGGTTTGCACCGCCTGCTCCTCTGTCCTTAGAGGAGTAGCTAGAGGGGGATTTTGCGCCATTGACTCTATTTGCCTTGAAGATCGACGTCCTTTTACCATTTTATCTTCCTGAAACATACCAAATTTCATCATAAGTTACATTTCTCCTTACTAACTCAGAACTTCTATCATCCAAAACCACCTTACTTCATAAAGATTCAAGTCTATTCTATTACTATGTGATCTTTTCCCTAAGACAGTGTGGATTTACTCGAGTTGTATTGCTCTGATACCATTTTGGGACGCTCCCAATTTACGGTCGTAATTTAACGCAAATTGAAGTGTCAGGATAAGTAATACTTGGCTACTCACCCCAGTACTTATCTAAATTTAATACAAATCAGAGCGGAAAAGTTCTGAATAAAATTAATTTCTAGTGATCATATTACCAGCATAAAAACCACAATATCCACATCATCTATTGTATCCTTACCTGCATAAACTTAACCCAGTTAGTAGTAATAGGGTTCGACATAAGCATGGAGAAAGAGTTTGTCGAAGTGAAGGAGCCTAGGCGGCCCTAAGTCTAAGTTTTGATAAGTTTGTATATTGACTGAGAAAACTAAATGGGTTATGTATGTAAGGATACAATATTATTATAAGAATGGATGATGTGGATATTATGATTTTATTTCACCATGTGATCATTAGAAAATTTTTTAGTCAGAATTTTTTTGCTGCAATTTGCATTAAATTTAGATAAGTACAGAAGTGAGTAGCCAATTGTACTTACCGACTTAGATGAGTACGGGGGTGAGAAGCAGACGGACAGGACTAAGAGTCATCTGGTAACCGACTTAGATGAGTTATCTTATGTTCGGTCATGGGACGAAAATTGTGATTGGCTACCAAACTTTCTGAGGTCTTGACATGTGTGGGAACATGTGACAAGTTTATAAGAACTGATCTAGAATTTTTGTTAGCAAGAAAACAAAAAGAAACAAATGGTGAGCTTGGATTGGATGTTCTCGGGTGAGTTTTGACGTATTTTGGTGAATTAGTCATATATCTCTCATCTGATCTTGTAATGAAATGATTTAAAATCCTATGGATCACTAAGAAGATGATCTAAAACTTTCATGTTTTGAGTTTTTGAAAAATCAAACTGGAACAATGAGTTATTTGGATTGGAAGTGGACTGGTCTGGATTGGACGAAAATTGGAGCTCGAAAATCAAAGTTGCCATCACTTCACTTTAGATGTTCAAATCTGATTGGTTTATCTCATTTCTATCATCTAGATACACGTATGAAAGTATGTGTTCAGTGGAGGAAGAGTTTCTAGAAGAATAATTAGTCTAAAACCAAGCAAAAGTTAGGAACTAATCTGATTGGCAAAAATAGCCAACTATTCTCCTTGTTTCCAACTAATTGGTAATCAAATTTTAAAAAACAAATAATAGGATGTCTTCCCAGTCACCCAGTCACTCCAAGTGTACTAATAGGAGCTGGAGTATATGACAAGTGGAAGGGAAAGGTGGCAAGGGACGTGCGACACAAAGGGGATGGGGTGACCGGATTCATGCCATTAGAAGATATCCTTGCTTCTAGATTGGATTTTCTCCTTGTGTTGAAAAAATTTGGGCAATTGATAAAAAAAAAAGTTTATAAGTGGAGAATGTAGGACCTTTAAATGAAGATTAGGATCAGAAAAATCTAAGTTAGAGGCATGATTAGACCTAAAATTGGATGACAACTCACAAGGTAAGGCCAAAGGGTGTAGCCGTGTGTCAGGGGAGGGAATTAGGATGTTCTCTTGCTATGCATGGCGCCACCTCTATATATATATATATGTGTGAGAGTTCTTTGGTCTCCTTTTAGCCCATTCTCACGACAACCCAAGAGAGGAAAGGAAGAAACACTCAACTAAACTCACTTACCTCACACAAACTTCAAAAGGGAGCTAGTTAGGAGGGTTGGAGAAGAATTAGTTCAAAAGCTACCACAAACATCAAAACAAGCTTTGGAAAAATTTGTGAGTGCACAACTTAACTTAATTTTGGCATAGAATTAGTGGTTTGGTGATTGAATTATGTTTAATATTTATTTGAGCTTAATCTTTGTTTATGGGTTAAATTGAAACATATAAAATTTTGGAATGGTTTTTACCATGAAGAGGATTAAGTGAAAATGTGAGGTCTTGATTTGAAAAAAAAAATGATAAACCAACTCTAGGAAATTTCGTGTTTAATAAGGGTATTATTGATAGATTCGACATCATTTCGTAAATCAGACATAACTTGTTCGTTTGATGTCGGATTTGAATAATTCAAGAGGTTATGAAAAGCTAAGATAAAGATCTACAACTTTTATATTTTGAGTTTTAAGAGATAAAGATTCAATAAAGGACGAAACTGGAGTTGAAGTGGTAGAACTGAGTTATCATAATAGGTTTTAATTTCATTGGAGAATTTCTTTTATTCTAAATTCTTAGCGAATTGATTTGAATTATTGGAATGATATTTTAATAATTATAGTAAGTTTAAAAACTCTAATTTACTTAGAAAGTTTTCAAGAATCATTTTGCTAAGAATTTATAGAAGAAATACTAAGAAAAATATTTTAATATGCATAAATTGACTAAGAAAAATTTGATATGTTAAATATATCAAATTTGGCTTGAGTTGAATAAGCTAATTAAATAAATAAATAAGATTTAGTTCTCCATGATATTCGGCCAGCTTTGATTTTGATAATATTTTAATATTATATTTTATTAAGCATTATTCGTTAAATTTTGACGTTACGAATTTATGTGACGTAAGTGCATGTATATATGATGTATATTCTTGTGATATGTGTTTATATGTCACATGAATTATGAAAACTTGAAACATGTATGTCATAAGCCTAAGTTATATGTATATTATATTTTGTCACATATGTGTGTCGTCATAAGTCATGACGTCTGTTTTAAGAAAAATCCATGTTACGTGTCGTCATAAATCATGTCAAGCATTTAAGAAAACTTAATAAGAAATATTCGACAGGGACGACGATACGTAACGTCTGTCGATGATACGAAATAAGAAATATTGAACAAGGATGGCGATACGTAACGCCTGTCGATGATACAAAATAAGTAAGATCCGACAAAGACGACAATGCGTAAAGCCTGTCGAGGATAAGATGTAAATAAGACCCACAATATAAGAAAGTAAATAAGAATTTTAAGTATAAGATGGTGGGTCCATGTAAGAGTATAAGTCTGCATAGAAATTATGGTCATCCATATGCATGAGTCTCATAAGGCATTCATGAATCACGAGAAATTAATTTGTTATGGTACATGCTATGTTATTGATATGCCCGGATGATGCATTTGTTAAGTTATTTGTGTACTTATTGAGACTTCCTTGAAAATCTCACTCTTGTATATTTCTTTTATTTTTGGAAACTCAATCCTTAGTGCAGGATTTGATAATGGACATGGGTAAAGCCCTAGTCGCTTGAGAGACCTAGAGGAACCCTAAGAGGCCCTCCGAGTATTTTCCCTAGAAGTTTTGACCAGTTAATAGAAATAGGAATCGGTATTGATACGAGAAGACATTTCAGGAAAGGAAAAATGAGTCGTGGTGGCCATAAGAAGTTATTTGAGAAGTCTTGTAAATGTTGTGCATAAGAAAATTAACTGGGTTATGTTTATGCATGTAAGGATACAATGGATGATGTAAATATTGTGATTTTTATGCTACCATGATATCACTATAAATTAATTTGATGTAGAACTTTTCTGTTGTGATTTGCATTAAATTTAGATAAGTACAGGGGTGAGTAGCCAAGTGTTACTTACCCTGACACTTCAATTTGCGTTGAATTTTGAACGTAAATTGGAGATGTCACATACATTGTCAATTGGTTTTGTGGGCCACTTTTTGGGAAAATGGTAGTTTTTCAATGGATTTTATTTTGGGCCAAATGAGATTTTTGGGGGGATCGGAAACTATTTACTTTAGAGAAAGATAATTTTTGAGTCTCATGCATATGATATCCTGTTCATGCATTTTTTCGTTACATGAATGTCTTTCTATTTTGTGGTTTGTTTGAATTTTAGTTACCTGCGGTACCTTTTGGTATCGTAGATTTTGATGCAAATGACAAGGCTGTAGAGCCTTGGGAGGCAGCTCTGCCGTCGGAGTGATTTGCTGTAGTTTGTTATTTTGGAAAACATTATTCCCATTTTCGACAATGATGTATTGTAATGTTTTAACTTTAGAATGACTGTATTAAATCTCTTGATGGAGAATTTGTGCTAAACTGATTTGTAAAATATTTTAAAAAAAATTCTAGTACTTAGTGATTAACTTAACTCACCTATTGCTTATTTTATTTTACACGTGTTGCATGTACACATACTTAACACTTGTTGTTGGGGTGCATGACCCGTATTATTATAATCATGATGCCTCGATTCTCGTGTTTTCGTAAGTAGGAGTTGGTGGTGGCACACATATCAAGTCAAATCTCAGTTTAAGTTCAGTTCAATTTATGCAAGTCAAGTTCAGTTCATATTTGAGTTTGAGTTATGTCAGTTATGCTGTATTGTATCTCAGGTTGTGTTATAATTATTTATGACTTTAATTATGCATTCATGATTTTATTGCCATGCACGCATCATTAACCTATGTAGTCCCAACTATCATTCCCTTTTGAATGGTAGATCTTATTTCAGGATTTAAAGACGAACAAGCATCTAACCAGTTGGATACGATTAACTAAGCGATAGTGTGATGTCAGTGATAATATAGTAATTAGCTTAAATTACTTCTTGTACTATGGAGTTGCATGTTTAGTACTCTTTTGATCATAGCCATTTTAGACTAGTGTTATGATATCAGTTATTATTATGTTCTTTTGTATGAAGTATGTTTTAAACACTTAGGATATTTATAGTTTGGTGCATAATACTTATAAAGAAAAAAATTATTCGTTGCGAATATAGTATGATGCTACCCACATATTAGGAACATTGCATTTTATATATCATGAACGGAGGTAGGGAATCTTGTATTACATGTCTCAATGTTTCAAATATTTGTTCGATCCCAATCAAAATTTGGGGGTGTCACAGGGTAAGACCATCAGTGGTAAGGGTGATAAGAATACTAAGAAAATAATGTAGAGGTCCAAAATCTTTCATGACAAACTAACTATGAAGAGTAGTAATAAATTCACTAAGATATGTAGGGGAGGAACCTGTCAATAATATATCAATATATAATAGTAAAATAAGAATACCACAAGAGGAATGAAAAATAAATAATGAAGAATTAGCAGTGCTACAAAGAACAACATAAGTTAATAAAAAACTGTTGAATTTTTCAAACCAAGCATGGAGAGCTTGTTTGAGACCACACAAAACTTTTTTAACTTGCAAACATAAGAAAATTGAATAGGATGAATAAAATCTGGAGGTTGTTCCACAAAAATGGATTCAGTGAGATCTCCATGAAGAGACATTCTTGACGTGTAATTGGTAAGTGTGCCAATGGTTGATAAGAGAAAGTGTGATGACAATATGAATAGTGCTCGGTTTTATTACAAGAGAAAATATCTCATGATAATTGATGCTATCTTCTTGATGAAAACTTTTAGCAACTAGCTAAGCTTTCAATCGGTCAAGGGTGCCATCGACTTTGAGCTTGCTTTTGAAAATTTATTTTCAACCAATAATGGACATTGTAGGCTTATGAGGGACAAGAGTCCAAGTGTTATTCGCACGGAGGGCCTGTAACTCATCGTGCTTACCTTGTAACCAACCAGGGTATTTGATAGTAGGAATATGGGTTTTGTCTCAGTAGGAATAGATGAGATGTCATGTAAGTACACATATTTGGGGTCAGGATTATGAATACCGAACTTAGAGCTAGTAACAATAGTGTTATCAAGAGCAATATAAGAAGTGGTGGGAAGGTCAATAGGTGGAATGGGCGCAATAGGTGATAGATTAAAGTCATGTAAGTGAGAATCTGAAAGGTGATTGTTGTTAATGGAGGAAGGATTAGATGTCAGAGAAGGTGGTGAAGAGAAGATGTTAGGAATGGGAATATCTGTAGCTACGACAGGTAGAAGTATAGTGGAGTCAAATAAATGGGTAGAATGTTTAATCCACAGGTCAAAGGTGGAGAGCACTGGCTTGGTGAGGGTAGGTAGGTGAAGATTTTCAGGCTATTTAAAAAGAAAAGTTGACTCATCAAAGATAATATGACGAGTGATAACCTGAATTTGTAGGTGTCCTTTCTAATTTTCGTGCTTGGTATGGTTATATTTTTTAAGATTATTTTAGGAAACATTTGGAACTTTTTGGACATATATATATTTCCTATGAACCTCTTATTGGTATTAAACCAATATGTATTGGAGGAAAAATATTTGAGAAATATCTAGATGTTGGAAAAATCATTGGAGATAATAAGTATGATGGAAAGATATGATTTTTGAATATTCAAGGTGATATTATATAGAAATTGAAGGAAAATCGACAAAGAAAGTCAAGTGGTATGAGGAAGGAATATACCACATGATATTTTCGAATTAGATAATTTCAGACAGTTTCAACATACTTTGGTAATCTGGACATAATTCTCTCATCTGATATTCGAATTAGATGATTCAAAATTCAATAGAACATTAAGAGAAAGATCTACAACTTTCATGTTTTGAGTTTTAAGAAATACTGTGATGCCCCCCAACTCTACCCTACAAAAATACAAAAATCGAGATGTCGGGATACTAACAATTCGAATCACACATCCAAAGATAAGTGCTAAATGTGTGTACAATGCGACAAGTGTAAAATTAAAAGGCATAGCAGATAAGTTATATCAATCACTAAGTACCAGAATTTCAAAAAAAATAATACAAACCAGTTTAACATAAATTCTCAAACAGGAGATTTAATATAGTCATCCCATATTTAAAATATTAAAATACATAATTATCTGAAAGTGGGAAAACATTTTTCCAAGATAAAATTAAATCAAGGTACTCCATCGGCAGAGCCATCTCCTCAAGCTTAGCCTCCTTGTCATATGCATCAAAATTTACGATATCAAAAATGATACCTCAAGTAAATAAAATCCAAACAAAACACAAGATAAAAATACATTTATATAAGAACAAAATGCATAACATGACACCATAAACATGAGACTTAACAATTATCTTTCTCCAAAATAAATAGTTTCCACTCACGCCAAAAATCCCATTTGGCTCAAAATATAATCTATTAAAACTACCATTTTTCTAAAAAATGGTCCAAATATCCAATTAGCATTGTAGACGGAAATCGCAGGCAGGACTCTACCATTATCCCTGTTTACTACCTTCTTTACGGCGTCACTAATTCAAAACTACTCAATCAAAACAATTCCATATGCCAAAAATAAAGTCACACATGAAAACCCAGTTTTCAAATCTACACGTGATCATGAGATTATGACATGACTTACACATGACTTATGTTAAACTGGTGTACCTTTTTCAAAACTTACATATTTTCATAAAGAACATTTCATGTAAATGGTACACAACTTTTATAAACATATAAAGCTTTTTTCTTGAAATTCTTATTCTTATATATCTTATTCATAACCATGACGGCAGATCGAATCACCTTCACCGTCGGGTGTCTCAAGATGATGGCAAATCGAATCGCCTTCACCGTCAACTTTCATATTCTCGTCAGTTGTACTGCAGTTACATATCACCTTCACCGTCATGACAAGTCTTATCACATTATGGAGGCAGATCAAATCGTCTTCACTGCCAATCCTATCAGTCAAATGGGAGTTACGTATCGCCTTCCCTATCGCGGAATGAAAATACTTATGATGGTGGTAATTACGTATCATCTTCATTGCCAAATCATCTCAATCATGCAGGCGTTATGTATTGTCGGCCCCATCATGACGTAAGCATTCTTACTATAGCGAGTGTTACGTATCACCATCCCCGCCTTGACATAAATTCTTACCATTCAACAAATATTACGTATCGTCGTCCCTGTCGGTACGTCAGTAATGGGGTACATGCCATGCAAATTATGCACTTACACTTCATATATAATTCTTGTAGTACAATTCTTCTTTACTTAAATCAAAGCCTTTCCACCAAAAGAAAGTTTCAGAATTTAACTGACAGGATATATCGCTCAAGCAAAGTATCGAGCAAGTATCAAGTGAAATTTCTGCTTTGTGTCTTGCTCGAGCCAGAAGTCTAGCAAGAATCGTGTGAAGTCTCGAAATTAGGTGTTTTTCCAACATAAAACAAGCCACCTCACTACACAAGCTCTATTCTTACTAACATACACTTATAAACTCTTGGGGTCCTTTATCAAAGTCCTACTATATTCCACCATCTCTTTATCTTGGATCACAATTCTTAAAACATAAATAACTTCATTTGACTACAACTAAAGTAATCTTACCTTAATTCAAAAGCATAAAACCAAAAACTTTATAAGTCCAACTTAATTTTTTTGTTAACCAAACTTCTCATATCAACCCTCTTTGGCCTCGTTTGTATTCGAAACTCATCTCAACCCATATTTATTTTATCATTACACTTTTATAATTTTTTATACAAAACACAAATTCCTATACACCTTTTTCAAATCCCAATACACAATTTTCAAATTTTAATACACTTTTTCAAATCCCAAAATAATAATAATATCAAAAAATAAACTAAACTCATCTCATCTCCGAATCCAAACAGGACAAATTTTCATTCTTAATTTTCTAAAATATACTCTTGCTTTTCAAAAGATTACCTTCGTATACTTTCTTACTTTTTCATAGAATAACTTACTACAACATACATAAATTCAATCATTTTATTATCAAATAATCTTAATCCTTTCATCACTCCCTAAGAGAATTGATACATAAAATCTACCTCAAACACTTATCAACTTAATTTAGTCATCATATTCTTTATTAAAATATAGAAATAAATTACTTCTCCAAAGGTAGGGCTGAGTACCGACTTAGTCAGAGTCGAAAATGGGTTCCTCCAACTTCGACTTCGACTTTGTCAGGGGCGGAATCCGACCTCCGACCTCCGACCTCCAACTCTGACTCCGACTTCAACTTTGTCGAAACACAGTCTGAACGAAGTCGAAGTTGGGCTTTTTTGTTGAACTTTTTTTATTGGACTATAAGAGAGATGCCGAGCCCAAGTTGATCTACTATTAAACAAAAGGAATTAAAGAAAAGGTGGAGCACAAATATAAATTGTGCTTTCTATATAAAAGTCCAACAAAAGTTTTTGTATTGGACAATAAATATATAAAAATGAATTCAAGATGATCTACTATTAAACAAAAGAAATTAAAGAAAAGGTGGTGAAGATCTGCTAACAAAATAATAGAATCAGAGATGGAGAAATCTGGATGGACGAGAAGAGAGATGCCGAACTATGCGAAATCGGGATGGACTGAGGCAGCGTGAGGGATATTTCATGGCAGAACCACAGTGGGGAGGCGAGGGCCGGAGGTAGCGTGACGTTTGGGGCTTCTAGTATTCGGTGGAAGATGTTAAGGAAGAGTGTTACACGATGAATGGAAGGGATGAAGTGTGTGCAGGCTTACAGCGGCTGGAACGTTCGGGAAGTGTTTATGTCGAAAGATGAGATGCCGAACCCTAATGTCTAATGAAGTGATTGTGTTGCTGGGCCAAGCCATGGGCCATGGGCCGTGTAAACTAATCAAGATAATTTTGATAAACATGTAAACTAATCATTAACTGGAATGTAATAATATTTTTAATAGCACTGCTTCTACATCTCCGGCCAGTATACCCACCTCTAGCAGGAAATATAGATATATGTTATATATATTTTATATATATATATATATATATTGTTTTCATTATTTTTCTCATTTTAATAAATAATTTTAGAAAAAGAAAAAAATTCATTGTATTACTAAAACATACTTTCTTAATGACTAAGTAAAAAAAAATTAGACAAGAAATTTAATCAAATGATTTAGCATTTCTTTTATGTTAATCCAGTGTATTATATTCTTCTCCCGTCGTTTGGGTCACTTCATTGTTGTTTGCTTAAAACAAAATTAAAAAGTTAACATTTCACCAGTACTCGACAATTGGAGAAACTATAAGTTTGGGATTATAGCTCATACTATTATTTAATTTGATTGGTATTTATGTTATAAATAATAATATTATAATTATATTATTTAGAAATATATTGGTGTTTATACAATAGTATTAGTATTAATATACATTAGCTCATACATTGATATTTATATATTAGCCAATATATTATTATTTTATTTAATTATCAATTTAGGATTGTAATAGTCTAGAGTTTAGGGTTTAAGATTTAGACTTTAGTCTTAGTAGATGTCTATTATATTATTAGAATACTATTTTGAAATTTGAATAAGTTGCTATTTATAAAATTATAACTTTATGCATTAGTATTATAAACTATTACATTAGTAATTTATAATACGCCGCATGCATTTATTGACTTGTGGGTTCAAACCCCCTTTTTTTTATTTAGTCTTCTATTTTTTTTTTTTTGGTCTTCTAGTGTTTAGTTTATAATTTCTAGTACATGTCTGTTATATTATAAGCTAACATTAGCTCATACTATTATTTAATTTGATTGGTAATTATGTTATAATTATGATTGAATTATAATTATATTATTTAGAAATACATTGGTGTTTATACATTAGTATTACTATTAATGTACATTAACCAATATACTATTATTTCATTTAATTATCAATCTAGGATTGTAATATTCTAAGATTTAGGGTTTAGACTTTAGTCTTAGGAGATGTTTATTATATTATTAGAATATTATTTTAAAATTTGAATAAGTTGCTATTTATAAAATTAAAATTTGAATACGTTAGTAATATATAATACGTCGTAGGCATTTAGTGCATTGTGGGTTCAACCTTTTTTTTATTTATTTAGTAATTTACAGACAATAACGTATAATATACTAGTGTTTATATATTAGTATTTATAAATTAGTAGTATACATTATTACACACCTCATTAATTTATGATACATTATGATATTTTATTATTTATTAACTTATAATACATCATTGCTTATATATTAGTCTTTAATTCTGTATATATTAGTATTACAAATTATTACAAGAGTAATTCAATATATTAATGTTTATAATTAATTATGTATGTATATTATATTATGAGTAAATTATTTGGAAACAATAATTAACTCATACTATTATTTAATTTAATTATCTATCTATAATAGTTAATATATGAAAATACATATATTTTTACATGTAGATGCAAAATTTCAAAGTCGAAGTCGGATGTATAGTTGGAGTCGGAGTCGGGTTACAAGTCAGAGTCGGTATGTCAGAGTCGGAGTCGGGTCGGGGTCGGAGTCGGAGTTGGCAGATGTCGGCGCCCCAGCTTGCACTTGGGTTCGTACGCAAATTGCGACGCCGGGGATGAGCGTCTCAAGGAAGTTCATCCCTCATCGTTACATGTGAAAGCATTATATATATATATATAGCGTTATTATTTAAGTGCTTAGTGTCCTCCCCCTTTTTTTTTTCTTCTCATTCAGCAATATCTCGCAGCGGAAAAAGGTCAAGCCAAAAAACTTCGACAAGGCGCTTACGCTTGTCGCACATCACATGGTTAACGAAATACAAACCCAAATTAAATATTATATACATATACATCAAAAGTTAAGGTTACCAATGTTAACAGTTTATACAAAAGCACTTCCCAAAACAACGGGAAGATTTCCTCAAAATACACTGGTAATACAAAATAGATGCATTAACGATCCCCTCCTTCTCCGCCAAACATACTAATAGGCGGGTTCTTCCTTTATTTTCTTAAAGTTAGGACCGTAATGAAGACTGTCCAAACTTAGACCTGGGCCTACGTCACACATTATCCCAGAGGATGAGGTAAACAGGCGTCCCATATGGAGGAGCTCGTCCATTCCTAAAACCAGACAACACACCGTAGGGCGTAAGTCGTCAAAAAAGTAGGTCGCCATAGGAAGGGACTCTGCTGCCCACTGACCCAGCAGATCTAGAGTCACTGGCCTAGCAGAATCTGTCTTAATCGGGCCCTTGAGGGTCCGACCCATCTTCTCGAGAGTCGTAATCCGCGGATCCATCTTTTCCTACAATAACTTCTATCATTCCAAAGAGAGCGATAGTAGAGATATTAAAAGGGGGTGAGATTTCGGGAGAAATCTCAGCAAGTATACTAGCACTTTAACTGAAGCATTCCAAGCATACAGATAAGTGAACCAAACAATCATAACTAATGCATATGCAATGGATGACTGAACTCATGCACATGCTCATGTAAACTTTTATACAAACTTGCTTCTTTCAGACTTCTTTTCATATAATTGCTTTTCAAATCATTTCTTAAAACATTTCACATCTTTTATTCTTTCTTAGGCGCCACTTATCAGATACTGATCTTTTCTTATGACTCAGAAGCCCATCTTGTCATGACTTATCGCGTAGCATATATGAGACACAACACAGTTCCCCTAAGCACCGCGTGTTCCCTACTAGTTACTGCATCACCTTTAGGTGAGTGCGTCACGTAGCTTATAGTACAGCAGGTTCTTACACTTTACCCGTCTTTGGCACCCACCAGTGTTAGGTGCGACCGCGCTCCGGACACCTTCTGGAGCCATACACGGTCCGCCGACTGTTCTTTGTCGACCCAGGGGCTTTCACTCGATTTTAAACACTCTTGAGTGAACAGGGAGTTCCATTGGGGCACTACCCCGTCCCAGCCTTTGGGATTCTTTTAAACTTGATCTTCTTTTTCTTTTTTCTTCAAAAACATGTTTGACTCTAAAAACATTCTTTTTCATGATTTATGCATGGGACATGCAACACTTACTCATTTTCATGAAAAGAACCCGAGGCAAGCTCAAGTGCATTCACAGTTCATTTTCTTTTTCATCGGGACAACTTTACGATTCCCTACTTAGTCGTGATACCCTAACACCCAGATTTGGGCCTAAGATTGAAGTAGGGTACTCGGCCCATATCCAAACCATTAAGGCCAAAATCTCCTAGGGTACTTCCTAGAGTTTTTCTTCATCATTTCACTCTAAATATCCTCCAAGATTTAAAAGTGTTTAATTAAAACATATACCATTTCTAGAAAAGGGGTAACCGAAACCCTATTATCCAATAAGTAAACATTTTTACGTCCAATCTTATTTCATTCCAACTTCTTCCATTCACCTTTTTAACTTAGAAGATTTCCTTCTATTAATTCCTTCAAAGTTTCCACATCAACAAGTGTCTTCTATAAGCTTAAACTAAATATTCCCACAAATAATCAATATAATTTAATCCTCTAATTTTAACCTTAAACATCACAAGATCCCAAATAAAAACTACTAATCATCATATATACGTGATCACTTCTTTTCATATGCATGCATACACCACTACAATTCATATTAGTCATATATTTTCTTTCCATGTCAATTCTTCATTTCCTTATGACAATATCCTCCTTAAATAAGTCGATCATACTACTTATTTCCTTAAGTAAATTTTATCTTAGCAACACCAAATTTTTATAAACTTAATACTAAGATCCACCATGCATCAACCTCATCATTTCATATAATACTCATGCTTTCCATTTCTTTTTGCTACTAATACTTGATCCATCATCTATACTCATATTCTAACCTCATTTTAACATAGAGATTTACACATGAATATTCATACCAAAGACAAGCATTAACACCAATCAATTTAATCCAAACATGGCAATACAACAATTAATCCAACAAGCATGATCACCTAGCTATATACAAGAAATGTTAAAGAAAAGATGAAAGTATACTTACAATACTCCTATTAGATTTTTGCTTATAATCTGAAAATATACACATAGCATCTCTTATTAAACTAATTATAAGTATGGAGATTCAAAAGAAACCTTATTTCTTTTTAGCTAAAACAATGGTGCTATATGTGTGTGTGTTCTTCCTAGGCTTGCATAAGTCTAGGCACTAACCTTTTCCAAAGCAATATCCACTTCAAGACCCTTGATCTTAGCTCCACTAATTTAGAACTCTTCAAGTTGTGTGGTAAAAGAAAAAGAAACAATGGTGAGGGTAAATGGATAGCTTTGGCCGAGAGGTAGAGAGAGTGGGGTAGGGATATGTTTGCTTTGTGTCCAAATGAAACAAGCCAAGGAAAGTGGGCATAGGGTCACACGGCCAAACCCTTCCTCTAGGGTCTTTGGTACACATTTTACTATTCTTAGGTATGGCCAATGATGGATTGAAAGATTGACAACACTAGGTCATTCCAAGATCAAGTCTTGGCCATACCTTGGAAGATTTGGTTCTTCCTCCCTCACTTGCTATGGCCAGCGCCCCCTTGAGTGTTTGGTCTTCATTTTTCTTGCATTTCACTCAATCATCTTCCCTCCATCGTCTCATGTGTCCATCCAAATGATCTCAAGGCCATGCTTTTTGGGAATTGAGCAATGCATGGTTCGGCCAAGGCCTTCCTTGCTCCAACCGAACCCTCCATTTGCTTCATCTCCTTTCTTTGTCATTTCCATCACTTACACACACCATACCTCTCTTCACATCACCATACCCTTTTACACTTTGTACTCTATTCACTTACACATTCCTCTCTTGTCTCATCAACTTTTTGGTGGCAATACTCCATGAAAACCCTCCAAGTAGCTCACGGAAATGCCCCCCACCGAACTCCCTTGCTCTATTCCTCCATCCTTCTCTTCATGCCACTTGTCACACTCACATACAATATGACTTCTATTGGAAAATCAAGGGATGGTGCATTGTACTTCCAAGATCCCATGATAGGAAAATTTCTCCATAAGATTCCACACTCCATCCTACATGGCTACCTACTAGTTAACCTTCACCCACTAGCAATTTCCTACAAGCCTTGGATGACTTTCTAGGGTTTCTCTTCAAGTGACATGTGTCTCTAATATGGGCTTGGTGGGTCATGAGTTCATACTATGGGCTTATGGGCTCACCACTACTCTTTTGGCCCATTCACTTAATCCATGTCTCCAAAGCTTCATTTCCAAGCCCATCTCTTTAGAGCTTGTTCTTATAAATTATCACTAATCTTTCATATTAGTGTTTAATTAAATAATTAAATTAGGATGAGAATTTTAGGGTTATTACAGCAGAACTCCACTGTCGACTCCGAATCTGACTTTGACTTAGGTCGGAGAAAAAACTCCGACTCCGACTTCGACTTTTCGGAGTTAGAGCAGAGTCGGGGCGGAGTCGGATTGTTGAATTTTTGCTCAGCCCTATCTAAAGGATCCTTTCCAAGACCGCGAACCTCTTAAATCCTTAACATCATTCCTTTATCATTCCAATCACACATACTCTCGTCAAATCCTCAAACCATAATTTACCCAAGTATATCCTTACTCCTTATAACATTTTTCTCCACTTATCTCATTACTTTCCATTACCATCAACCTAACACAACATAGCAAGTCTTATGAATATATTAGAGTCTTATGAATATATTAAGCACTCAATTGAAACATTTGTAAACACGTTAATTCTATATACACAATTAAACACTAAGAGTGAGTTATAAATGTACTTAGATAATGCATACGACCATGCACAAAAATAACCAACAATCAAATCCAACAGAGCCCCGAACTCCTCGGACTCAGTCCGGTAAAATCAACCAACCAAAACATGTATATATTTGTTAATGCACAATATATTTAAATCTCAAGGATCTTTTGAAAAATACTTACAGCAGGTTAAAATCTAGATCCTCGAACAAGTGACAATCCACAGTGTTTATAACGGGTCACTTCGTACGTTGGGCTAAGATGTTCGGTTTGACACCAAAAATTAGGGAAATACTTATTGGAGGACGGGGAATTTCATGAAGGTGGTGGTGAGGTGGTGCAACCATCGAAAGGTGGTGGATCTAGCTCAAAAGGGGTGGAAACCCATTTTCGGGTTTATGCTCGTACATGGGAGGTGGGGCTATGGATGGAAAAACTGAGCTAGGGGTGAGATTACCTGAGGTCGGGGGAACTTTTGGTGGTGAAGGTGAGGCTCACAGCGGCTAGACGGCTGTGCGGCGAAGAAAGGTTGGAGGTCGTCGGAGCTAGCTGGAGGTTCACCGGTGAGTGGAGAACTTGGTGGAGGTGGTCGGAGACCAAGCCGGCCCGTGGTGGCACCGGAAAAAGAGGAAGAAGTCATGAAAGACATTTTTAGGTAGGTGACCGTGCAGGGAAGGTGAGGTGGCCGGAGGTGACACCACTGGTATTGGTGAACTCGCCGGTGTGAAGAGGTGTCGGTGGTGGGGGCGGTGAGGCCTAGCCGCCGGTAGTGGAGGCTGGGCGGCGCCAAGGCCGAACGGCCATGCTGTCCTGCGCGAGGGAGGAGAGAGAGAGAAGAGAGAGAGAAAGGAAAATGACTAGCTTGAACTACCTCTTCAGCTATTTATAGGCCCTACGCGTTGAATCTTTAAACTGACAAACAATGCACACAAAACACAGGTTTGAAAATACATAAAATTAACTGAACTTAAAAACACTCAATGAACTTAAAATAAAATATCATTTCCACTTGAATTTAATTTATAACATGATAATTTTCATCATTAATTAAAATGATGAAGCTTCTAAATATTTAAAGAATAAAGACATATTTAAATAAGATATTTAAAATACATTTAAAACTCCAATCTTTTAAATTACTAAAATCGGGCTTTAAAAAGGATCTCGTACAATTATAATACTTTGCAACTCTTCAAAACGTCATCAAACAAAATGAAATAAATAAAAATAAGACCTAATTATTTGATAAATTAAAATCATTGAACTAATCCAAAAAAGGTTCAATAAAATAACATGTTCTTTGAAACACAAAAATAATAAATAAAGATATATAAAATCTCGATTCCTCAGTTCCGAATTTGATCAAGGACGAAATTGGGATTAAAGTTGTCAAAACCAAATTAGAGGTAGTAAGTATTGACTTTGAATTGATCAACGACTTTACTTGAGATTAAATCTTTGGAATATCTTTTCAATTATACTAAGATCTTGACAAGTGTGTAGACAAGTGGCATATGAGGAGGTGTCATCTAGAAACCTCCATATGATGCAAAGGGGTTAAGCAATCGGAAACCTCAAAGAACCAAGTAGCCGAAACACCTATAGGATTTTCTTAGATTTTCTTACACATATGATAAGATTTTTGCCAATCTTATGATTTGGCATATCCCTTAGGTGGCATAAGAGGACCAATGAGGTGAATTCTCTTACTAAGCAAGTATGGCTAAGTGACAAAATAACCAAAACCAAGAGAAACAAAATAGAGAGAAAGCAAGGGATCAGATTGCATTTGTTTACAACCAATTTGATCTTTGGGCATTCTAGAAAATATTTGATGATTGACAAAATCTTAGAATATCTTCTAAACCATCCATGTGTCCTAATAGGCAGTGAAACAAGTGGCAAAAGAGGGAAATTCCTCTAGAGGGCGTCGTACTACTTCAAGAGATACAAGAGCCAAAAACCACATGTGTGAAATAATCCAAGATTTTGTCCATAAGATAAGATTATATGAAATCTAATAATGAGACAAATCCTTTAGGTGGGTGAAGGAGAGCCCTTGGATGATAATCTTGCCAATCAAGCCTAAGAATGAGATAGAATCATGAGCCAAAGCCAAGAGGGACACTTGGCTACGGCATTGAGAGTTCCAAGTGTCTTAAGAAACTCTTCACCCTTTTTGCCATGTATTTGGTCGACCACTTTAGGAAGAAAAACTCCTCACTTGTTCTCCTACTCAAAACACACAGCCATATAGTAAAGAAACCCTCAAACACTCACTTGAACCCTCACTTTCTCCCAAATTCTTGAAAAAGGGCATCTTGGATACATTGTTGAGGAAGTTGCCAAGCCAAGCCCATGTACTAGTGAAAAGTTTTAGAGAAAGTGGTAAGTGCACAAAATAACCTAACATTGGCTTAGAATTACTTGTTTAGTAGTTCTATAGTATTGGTTAATTTCTTTGAACTCAAAATGATATAAATTATTAGTGTGATTTAAGTAAATTTTGAGTTATGTTATTTTGCATGAAAATGGAAAGAAAACTCATCGAAAATCAATAAAATTATTTTAGATAACCATAGATGGAAGAATAGAGGAAATTATATAGGAATTGGATAACAAAAAATAGAAATGGATGACTAATAGGTTCGGCATTAGGAAATTACTTTTGAAGTATTTTAGTTTTGTTACTTCAATCTTTGATATGTTTAGTGTTAGAGGATATAAGGTGAATGTATAAATTCTATAGGAAAATATAGATTTAATTATCCCTAAAATTATGAGGAGAAAGTATTGAACAAAAGGAGTTATTTGAAATATGTTGAAGAAATACACACTTAGTAGATTTTCGGTTTTGATGACTTTAAGGTTATTTTTATGCATATTTGAAACCTATAAAATAAGAAATGAGCTTGAGTAAAAAGAAAATAAAAGAACTCCTAAAGGCCCTAGGAGTTTCGACCTCCACTAGTTTTTTTAAGATAAAACGTTTTGGGTTTACGTTTTCGTTAAAATAATCAATTCTTTGTTACTTGAAGTATGATACGTGGTATGATTTATTTATGTCATGCATTGATTAAATATGTTTTACATGCCATGTGATTCATGTAAGCATAAAACATGCATGCGAATGTTTAGGAATACATGCATGTTCCATTACGTCGCAAGCTGTTACATCAAAAAGGTATGGTATGCATTTTTTAGACAAATAAGAAAATTCATGAAAATAAGAAAGGAACAACTAAGAGTAAGAAAAATTAAAAGTTAGTTAAGTCATGACGGGGACGGTAGTACGTAACGCCCGTATGACTGACATGCCGATGGGAACGGCGATACGTAACGCCCATCGTATAATAAGAAGTCGTGTCATCCTGGGGACGATGATACGTAACGCTCGTATGATTGACATGACTAGCGGGGACGGCAATACATAATGCCCGTATGACTGACATGAATTTGATAAGTCTTGTCACGACGGGGACGGCGAAATTTAACGTCTTGACGACTGACAAGAATATAAACCTGGCAGGGACGACGATATGTAATGCCTATCGAGGTTCAGAAATAGTGATATGGCCCAACCACAGGTAATAATAGTGGATAATGAAAATATGAAAGAACAAGAGTTTCAAGAGAAAGATTCTCTGAAGTTACGAAAAGTTTGGCACCCATTTCTATGAAAAGTTATCTTAAGAAAACATGTAAGTTTTGAAGGGGCGCATATATCAAGTATAAGTCAAGCATAAATCATGCATAAAGTCATAAGTTTAAGCAGGTTAAGAAAAGATATAGATAATATAAGAATTTTGTAACATCCCGACCCCAGTTTTTGGACTAAATAGTCTATTATTATTATTATTATTATTATTATTTTCTTGTTTATTAGTATTCTTTTGAATATGTATTGAGGTGATAATATATTTTGATTAAGTTTTAAATTTTTACGGGTCAGACTAGTAATTGGAATAGTTCTTTTTCTTATCATTTTTCCCATGCGTTTAGCCCTCTTGGTTCAGTTGAATCACATCTAAACATCGAAACCAACTCTATGTACTCCAAACTTTTAGCCCCTCAGAATTTAGAATCATCCTAATTTTGAAACCAAATCCTAATTCAAAATCCCTCAACACTTGCGTATCCTCGTAGAACATAATTGCCATCAAGTGTCAAACTCTTCTTCTTCCCTAAAAATCCTCCCCAAAATCGTTTCACGTCTGTATCTTTGGATTCAATTATTTTGGTTCGCATTTTAGATTTGTTGTAGGACTCCTTGCCACTCATGTTTTCTGCCTATTACCCTTAGGGTTTTCCTATAAATATGCATGTATAATTCCATGCACTGGAGAAACCAGTCACTGCCAAAAACTTCAAGCCGTTCCCTCTCCAAGCACAACCCCAAGCTACCGTGACCCAAGCTTTCTTCACCACTGCACCTGGACGTGCAGACCGAGAGAAAACCAACTCCATGCAACAACCCCTTACACCCACCACACGCAGCACAGCGCAAACCAATCATCTCCATTCAGTATGCTACTTTTCCTCCATGCACGCTGGTATGTATCTCACCTACCATCTATCTATTTTTATATTAGCTTCCAACCTTGCCAACCAGCCCATGCACTGCCTTTCACCATCGAAAAAACACCACCATGAGCCACTGTGTCATGCTAAACCATAGTAGTTGCTTCAACCATCCAGAGTTCTGACCATGCACAACCGTGCAAGATCAGATAATCTTCTATGCAGGCCACTGTGAATAGAGTTCCACCACCGTGTTGCACCTCACGTACTGCCACCAGAGCACCACTGGGTTGTTAAATAGCCGATGGAAGACCTCTATTTTGCAACCCCAAAAATAGAGCATCCTTTTCTCCTCAGTTGCGCCAACAAACCCCTCACCTGGACCCGTTCGAGATCAAGGCCAAACCGTGGCTTTTTCCCACGTTGCATGCCGTTGCCATGCATCATGCCCGAAGACCACCATAAGCAGCCAACAAAGCTCTGTTTTCAGCCCCTCAAAACAGAGCATCATCATCTCAACAAAAAGCCACGGCCCAATCACTTCACGCCGTCAGCCACCACCACATCGTCACCATACTGCACTGAAACAACCGACTAGAGCATAACAGCAACCACATCATGTTCCTCCCTCAGCCCAGTTCTTCCATTGCACCTCAGTCCCAGTCTGTCGCTCGTCCGTGTCTCTCAGTGAAACTGTTGCAGTGAAGCCTTCCCTGTCGTTAGATCCTTGGTGAGCTTTCAAGCTCTCTCTTTCTCCATTTGGCTCCTCTTAATGGACGATACTCAGTTGCTGTGATTTTTGAAACCGAATACTTCTAAGTTTAATGGGCTATTCTCCTTATTTTCAGTTAAGAGTTTTTACCTAAATTATTAGTCTGAGAATTACCTTACCGGGTAGTATTTAAAGGATTTGAAAGCATATTTTCAAAGTAAATTTTAAAGTATTGATTTAGGTTATTTTTGAGTCTACTATTCCAAATGAATTTTAATTAGACTTTTAAGAAGTTATTAAGATATATCCTTAAATAGAAGTTATGGAATTTATAACGAATTTATTTCTAGAACATGTTCAAATGATTTTAGTATTTATTATATTTCCTTTAAAATTGAATAAGTATATTAAGTTATTTTATGAATTTAAGTTTTTACGACTTATTGAATATAATTTTGATTATTTTATATTTTTAAAGTAAAACGTATTATTAGTATTTTATTAGTTTTGGCAACATTAGTAATTAATGTCTTTTGTCTGAAATATAATATGTATTATTCTTCATGATATGTAAAATATTATGACATGTATGTCATTCTAGAAACGTTAGTGATGATCCATATTTCGTATAGGTAACGAGTTATGAAGGAAAATTTAGGAAGCAGGGCTACGAGGTAAGTGAATTTGATCACAAAATTAGGATCCTCACATTAGTTATATTATTAGTAAAGCCAGTTCTTTGATAGCCCTTTTTAAATACCCCTCACGTCATGCAAGCATGTCATTCAACACAGCACAGCACACGATCATGTCATTCAGTATCACGTTCAGATTTAGCTAGTTATATATATTAGTATGTATTATGCATCTCATGTCGCATAAGTCTCATATGTTGAGTTAAGTTCAAGTATAAGATTAAATCAGATCAGAAAGTAATTAATCAGTTATCCAGTTAAATCAGTTCAATAAATCAGTTATTTCATATGGTCATTCAGATGCATGGTACCAATGCATATCAGATCAAGGTGGATGTGCAAGCCACGGACCTAAACGTGGTCCGCCATAGTACACTAGAGTACTATCAGCGGCTCCCCTTACTACAGCGAGACGTGGGGCCGGTGCACAACCTTGCACACAGGGTTAAGTGTGTTGGCCAATCAGCTTAGTTAGATCAGTTCAGCTAAATCAGTATAGTCAAATCATATCATTTAAAATAATTTAGTTAGTCAGTTTAGATCAGTCAAACCTATCAATTAGTTAAGACCAGTCACTTAAGTCAGTTAGTCAGTCAAGTCAATCATTCATGGCATCAGCTTTAACATGTACAATAATATTTCAGAATTCAGCGTAAGTTTTATAAAAAAAATATCCCATAGTATTATCTTACGTTGTGGTGAATTTTCTTACTGAGTCATCGACTCATTTTAGTTATTTTCCTATTTTCAAAACCACCCAGGTGAAGAAGATGACCAGTGCAAGCAGGCAGGCCAGGAGTAGATTGAGCAGTTATTGTATTTTCAGCATTTTTTAGAAATACATGTTTTATGACACAAGTTTAATGTCAGTTAATGTTTTTTTCAAAAACATTTTATTAGAATTCCATTTCTTTGGAATAAACGTTATTTATTTCATTATAAAAACCAAAAATCTTGTGCCGGAATAAAAGTTTTAGAAAATTTTGTAACACTCCTTAACCTACGGAAATGGGGTGTTACAATAATTTTAAGAAAAATCCTTGCATGTCACGAAAGGTTATGTACCCATGTTCATATAAGTTTTTCATGAAAATGTATAAGTCTCTGTAAAAAATAAAAGGGTACATAAGACATGTATAAGGCATTCATGAGTCATGTGTTATATTAATTTATCATTATATCTGCTATTTTGTTTTATTGATATGTATTGATAATGCCTTTGTTACGTTATTTGTGTACTTATTGAGATTTCTTGAAAATCTCACCCTTTTAATTTTATTTATAATTCCTTATGGAATGATAGAATCTGTTGCAAGAGTAGGTGACTCATCATGAGACTCAGATATCGCTAGAGGTTTTGAGGTACCCTGAGAGTATCCTAACGTTTCGATTTACGTTAAATTCCAGACGTAAAATCAAGTGTCACATGACGAGAAATGTACATACGACTTGAAGAAGGGTAATAACATTTATACCCTTGATGCTTATCACTATAACCCAATAAGATACAAGGCAAAGTTTTAGGGTCAAATTTATTTTTTTGGTATCCCAAGTATAAGGAAAACATTTTGAGCCAAAAACATATAATGAACTGTAGTTAGGATGTGTTCCATAAAGTATGGAAATGGTGATTGGAGGTCAATGGTGGTGGAAGGAAGGTGATCGACAAGAAAAGTGATGGTGGCAAAAGCTTCAACCCGGAAGCGTTTTGGAACACTACTATGAAAAAGCATGGTCATATCAAGTTCACGAATGGTACGGTGACGGCATTCAACCATACCATTTTGTTCAGGGGCATGAGAATAAGAGAAATGATGAATAATACTTTGATTTTGTAAATGTGAAGTAAACTGGGTATAGGCAAACTGACTACCGCCATCAGTTTGAATAATTTTTATATTTTGGTTAAATTGGAATTCAACAAATTTTAAAAAAAGTAGAAAAGCAGGAAAAAAAATCTGATTTTTTGCGTAAGATTTAAAGAAAGCATCAACTGGGCATGTATAATAATTAAATTTACCAACTAAGACAAGAGGAGCTGGACCCCATAAATCACAATAAATTTTATCAAACACATTATGAGTAATATTGCAAGAAGGTAAAAAAGGTAGTTTGCAAAATTTGCCTAATTGACAACTGTCACAAATTCTTTATTTTATTAGAACTAGAAACTTGAATAAGTCCTTTGGATTTGAGGATATATAATGAAGAAGTCTAAGAATGTCCCAACCACTAATGCCACATGTCTCTAGTGACACGCTAGAATTGTGTAGAGAAGTGAGCTTCGTATGGAAGGGATACAACATAGAGGTTACCGTTCTATCGTCCGGACAACATGATGCGGTTGGTCTCCTGTTCCTTAATACAAAACCAACACCATAAGATTCATAGTTATAAGGATACTCAGTAATAAGTTACCCAATAGATAAAAGATTTTTGACCAGATCAAATACTAATAAAACGTCGCATAATTTAATTTTAATAGTGCCATTATCAAGGTAAGTATCATCCATATGAGTAATAGCATGTGACCTACCATATCCAAAAATAACAACATCATTGCCAAAATAATGACGGGGATTTTCTAGTATACCTGGATTCCCAATCATGTGAGTGGACGCACCAATGTCAGCTATCCACTCAACTTCATGAGAAAAATTCTCAAGGGTCATAGCAACAAGTGCCTGAGTTGGTAAGAGAACAAGTGCCTGAGTTGATAAGAGTGATTGAACCTCTACCAACACTTAAGTGCAACATGTCATTTTTCTTCGCAAATTAGCATGTTTCACTGCATTGGGATTCACAGGCTTTGTTTTTGGGCCGTTCTCCATAAGTGCATTGGTTAGGCCCGTGTGTGTAGTCAAATGTGTGCTTTCATTTTCTTCCCTATATGAAGCACAAGCAGACTGGTTGGAGGGGTGAAATCGCCCCTTTGAGGAGATCTGAGCACGATTTTGAGGCCGTGCGTTGCTACGATAGTCTTTGTTGGAGGCTCCACTTCTCTATCCATAGAAAGCAAAGGAATTAGTGGAATCATGGAGAGATGAATGGATTTCATACCCTTGAAGCAGAGGAAGCAATTCGGCATAAGTTGGCATGGGTGGTTTCAACATGACCATCGTGAAAGGCTTGTATATGGCTCCAAGGCTATTCAACAAGGAGAAGACCTTCATCTTGTCCTACACAAGTTGACTGATTGAAGCAAGGCTATCGCACAAGCCTTTGCAGATGTTATCCTAGTGGCATCATCGATTCCTTGCGCAAGTAAGTTACTTGTTGCATGAGGTGGAATTCCCTTTCTTGGGCGTCATGGGCAAAGGCTTCCTTGAGAGCCACCCATACTTGATGGGCAGAGTCGAGTCCCACAACTAGACTAAGTGCCTCTTCTGTCAAAGTACCTATAATCCATCCTCGGAGTATTTGATCCGATTTATGCCATTGGAGGAAGATTGGGTTGGTTTCTAATTTGCTCAAATCAGAAGCTATATTAGTGGCGCCGAGTATCTCTTGAGGTGGTGAAGCATTGATGAGATGTTCAACCAAATCTTGGCTCTCAGCCATGGCAAGGATCTCTTCACGCCATAGTGGGTAATTTGTGGTGTTGAGTTTCAAGGTTACAAAGCTACCAACATTGAAGGAGATAGTGGCCATGGGAGGAGAACTTTCTTCTCTCACAAGGACTCTGATATCATGAAAACAGTTGCAAGAAAGTGTTTGCTCAAACTCCTCAACAAAAATGTGAGAGCTTGAGAGAGTCTTTCATTGAATTATGTAGTATCAGAATACATCAATATAAGAGTGGTGTTCTGAAGAAAATCTAGGACTAATATAGTAAATTGATATAAAAGGAAAACTTAAATGTAGTTGTTGCATGAATCATGGAGGAGGATTGTGTAGCTGTTGCATGGGAGAAGATTGAATAGCCGTTGAGTCTTGAAATGGTAAGTTGACTCTTTTGTCTTCTGTGTTATTACTCCTCTTATCACATGTAATTACTACATTTTTTTCCAAATTCCTACACAAAATAAAATAAAGAATTAGGCGTTTTCAAATCTCAAAACAAAAATATTATTAAAAAAATATATTCTAACATTTTATTTAATTTTAATTTTTATCTCAACTCAACTCATCTCATCTTATCTTATATGTAAAAACAAACAAAGCCTAAGACATTTATTTGACAATTAAAATCTGGAATCTTGTAAGGTAAAAATAGAACTTTAGATAAATTAGTAACAGATATTAAATCTAGTGGTATGTTTCAATTGATGAGAAGAATGAGATGTTAATTTTCAATCCCCACATTGGTTAAATTATGTTGATTCAATATGGTCCAAAATACTTGAAATTTATTCAACGTAGTTTCGTAGCCATGTTAATTTAGGAGCTGGCTTCCATGTTTAATTTATTTCATTTCTTTAGTTTTTTTGCCATATTAGTCTAGGAGTTGGCTTTCATGTTTAATTTGTTTCATTTCCATTTCTCAGTGGATATTTTATTTTGAAATTTTCCCTCATATTACATAATTTTTCACACAAAGTATAGAGACGTTATTATGGGACTTTTGTTTCAGTTTTTTTTTTCCCCATAACTGAACTTACCCAATTGATGTTTCATAATGTTATAGGATGGTCAATGAACACTACAAGATATATGGCTATTTGCCAAGAGTACTTTTTGTAGCTAAAAGCATGCTTTTTGCGGGAAATGAGTATTTGCCACAAAATTCATCTGTGGGACACTCCTGGCATATGCTCCGTGGTAAATACTACTTATTGCCACGAGTAGACATTTTCGTGGCAAGTAGCTACTTATTGCCACAAAAATGTATTACCTCTCTTGGGAAATGCCTATTTCCCACAAAATCTTTTTGTGGATATTAACTATTTGCCACATAATGGTCTAGAGGGGAATCAATATTTACCACCAATCGCATGGTTATAGTTTGCACCAACAAGTTTTTTACCACCAAGTCCAAACCTGTGCATTACTTTATTCATAGGAACATGTTCCTCCCTAAAGGTATATGTTTTCGTGATTAATAATATATTATTTACCACCACTCCAACTCGAGACAAATGCTTTTTGCCCAAGATTTCATACCTTGGCTAAAAGACTTTGGGTACCATTTGGTATTTGATAATAACAATTTACAACAACAATGGTTTCATCAATTTGACATCCACACACACACACACGCGCACACACACACATATTTATATATATATATATATATATATGCAAGTAGCTAGTCATTCATCAAGTAATAGAATAAACGTACATGGACATTGTCCATTTAACATCAGCCTAAACCACTACTATTTTTCAAAAAGATGATTATCCAAGCTCCCCCTCTGCATGTACTCATACACAAGTAGCAGCTCTTTTGCTCCCATTAGTATGCCAGTAACTTGGTCAGGGTGGGATGAGATAGTCTTCCTAAAAAGATTACTTTTGACTGTACAATCAGATTGAAACAGAAAATAAAAAAAAAAGATATTAGTAAGCAGTAAATTCAAAATTGATGCTGAACAAAGTACTTTTTTGCATCCAACTTGGCATTTGTTCGCAATGTAGGGAAAAAAAATTTTTATCTCAAGATGCTGAACAAAGAACTTCTCTAATACATTTCCTATCTCCTTTAGCTTTTATATAAAGCTACAACAAAATAATTAACCAAGTTATTCATAGACACAGAAAAAAGTTTCATGAAATTATCAAAACACTGTATGAGAGATCCTAAGGACCTAAACACAGACAAAATGAACAATCAATGGCACAATAGTAGAATTCAAACTTTGAAATACTGCATGAGAGATCCTACGGACCTAAACACAGACAAAATTAACAATCAATGGCACAATAGTAGAACTGAAACTTTGAAATACTAAATTTAAGGGAAACACTAACTTAAATCAACAAATAACATTAAAATACATATGGAGACAATAACAGAATAGTTATACCATTAACCCAAGTAGACGTAAATACACCCCAATATGACAAGAAATTAATTACTTGTACCCTTTAACAGTGAATAAAATGCAACCTCTCAGCCACTGAAATTAGTTTAACATTATTCCAAATAGACTTGGTAAAATCCCAATATAAGAGACATTTCACCTGTTACTTTGACAATGAATAAAATACACCCTATAAAAAACTTACACAAATTAGTTATACCATATTAATTCAAATAGACATAGGCAAAGCCCAATATGACAGGAAACTTCCGCCAAATACACCCTATAAACACATGACTTGAAATTTCCAGAATTGAAATCAAAATATTCCTGGACATAATGACTCATACTCTTGTAACATCCACTCAGTCATGGCCAACAACAATTTTTTGAGAGAAATACTCTGCCAAATTATTTCAGGGACACAATACTTTATGAATGTAAACAAACTAAGTTCAAACATAGGATGACATATAGAATCTGCCTCCTCACTATAATAGGTACACATAGGATGACAATTAGTGAATTGCGCCATCTACTCCTATATCACAGATAGGACCCATTTAGTGGTCCAAAAAAATTATCAACAATATCATAAACTACGAATGCTCAGAAGCACAATTAATGTCCAACAAATTTGTATTTTTGAAAACAAGTCAGCAAGGGCGTTCAAATATAGTACTATATACTAGTACTATATAATAGTACTATATAGTTTAATATAGAAAAGGAGGTGTAAAAGGTCTCAGCCACGTGTAGTGTGCATATAGGTAATTCAGTTGATATCTAAGAATAAAATATGCGAAGTACATAAACTAATCAAGCACAACATTATCTAAATTAACTACAAGAACAATCTCACCATCATTTTAAATTTTAACTTGAAAAGGACTTTTCCTTATCTCTGCTGATCTAATTTGGCAATCCATAAAACAAAAATCATTATAAGGTTTGCTTTTGTTTCTACAAGTAAAATGATATTTTATTAATGCTGAAATAAGAATAATCCAAGTACATAAGAAGTATACAAAATAATACAACTAGTTAAGAACTATAAGTAGATACAGATATCTCAATGAAGGTTGGGACCTTATAAGTAGATACATATATAAATTGTTTCATTGTAATATAATTCATTCCAACTAAATGCATACATATAAGTATGTAGGCAAGTTAATGTTGAGTGTAAACCTTTTAAGTGCAGTAATCTTCGAGCAAATCCAACATGTGTTGAAATTGTGAATATATGAGAACTCTATGGCCTTGCCCTTTCAGCTTCACCATCATTTTGTTCAACAATTGCAACTTCCCTAATGATTCTAGGAGCTGTATCTCAAACAATAAAAGATAAGTAGAACAAAAAAAAAGAGGAACATCATTATACCTTACTAAGAATAAATTATGGTAGATATAATATGGCACATAAAAAGTATATCACTATTCACTGTATCTACTGCCAAACAATCCTGCCTTTCTACATTGAATACTAAGAATGAATTTGGACAAGAAATACATATTTACTTGAAAGATTCTTTTGTATCTTCTGTTCACTGTATTTTCTTCTATCAAATACATACGTACATACATACATACATATATATATATATAGTTGTCTTTGTATAATTGGACTGTTGATGATTAGAAAAGTTCAAAGGAGTAGGAACAAATTAAACATATGAGTACTACAATCCATGACACTATTTTAGAGGAAAACCCCACAATCAACTATATTTGGAATTACATGATTTGGAAATAAAAAAACTATTTAGAATTATAGTGAAACTGGAAGATCAAGTATAGTTTTGGCCAGCCAGCTAGCTACTAATACCTACATGACAAAACACTAGCATTTTTTCATATTATTTAGCTCATAAAACATAAATTCCATAAATGCAGCCCAAATACATATGTACTATGTACAAAAGGGCTCTATGATCATGATCGATAATTGAGATAAAATCCTAGACACTAATTTCTAATCTCTTGTATATTAATTGAATCCTTCAAATCAGTTCAGTTAATTATAAGTAGTACCTAATAGCAGCAACCTCAAAAGTCTCATGATAATATACTAATAGTAGCAACTACAAGAATTTACAAAGGATTACACATAATATATGAATTCATTAGGATTACACACAATATATTTCTTGATTATCAATTCAAGAGAAAATAAAGCATCAGTCAACTAATACAACATCATTATTAACCCCTATTTGGTTACCAAGAAAATTGAGCAATAATCAATAAAGAAAGGCTCATCTTAACATAGCTACTTATGCTATCGTTAGGCTTGGTTTCTTTTTTATTTTTTTGTAAGTAAAAATAAAAAGGCTAGGCTGGTATCAGGATATATATATATATATATATCATTAATAATACAAATGATTCACAAACATCAGCATGAAACTAGAAAATCCTAACAAAAAATATAACAAAAAACTATTAGAGAAGAAGATACTTAGAATCACATGAGGATGCGTAAAAGTTTTGGACAACTAAGATCAATCTGCATTTAAAACTTTTGATAGGGTTTCAGACAATTCAGATTAGCTAAATTATTGGAAAGACACACATTTCGTTTAAATTAAAACAGAAATCAATTTCGTAAAAATGTTTCAATAAGGCACTAAACTAATCAACCCGGAGCAAGGAAAGCGAAAATTTCTGCAAGTTGGAATAAGCATGAACAAAGCCCAAACACTGAAAGAAAAATGGATCTTTCCAAATAGCAAAAAAAACAGAGGAAAATTGTGGGGCTTACCTAGAGGGTCGGTAGAGGCGTCAGAGGTGCTGTGGGTATTGGTAGCACCTCTGTTATCTCACCTAAATCGCTGAAACCCTAGACACAGAGACAAACAAAGACAGAAAGCAAGCGAGAGAGGGAGAGAGAGAGAGAGAGAGAGAGACAGTTAGTTAGGGGAGAGGCGATGGACAGGGAGAGAGAAGTATTCTCACCTGAGACGGTATCATTGATCTCATGTGCGGTGGATGATACTCGGCTAAGGGAGGAGGAAAATCATAGGAAGCAAAAGGAGAGGTAGGGTATGCTGTCGTGCGTGGGTGTGGCCATCGTGTGTAGAAGTAAAAGAAGAAGAAGAAGAAGGAGGAGGTTATCCAGCGATTTGACCTTTGGGAAACCCTAGAACAGAGAGAGAAATGGGGGGTGTGCGGGAGATGATACGGGCTGGGCTCAAGAGACAGAGAGAGAAAGGGGAGTTGGTTTTGGCTGGGGAAGATTAGGTTTGGACTTAAACACTTATATCTCTAAATCTAATCCAACAATAAAGATTAAATATTAAATTAAGCTAATTAAAATAAATAATTTAAAATATAAATATCATATCATAAAAAATTAATTCTAATTTATAAAAATAGTAATTTTTTATTATTAAATAAGTGATTAAATAAAATCATATTTTATAATTATATTATTTTTAAAAATTAAAATAAAGAGTGTAGTAATATAGAATACTTATTTGCGGTGAGAAGACGTCGCTGCAAAAAGTAAATTTTATAGACAGTAAAGTGAGGAGTAATGCAGGGTTGTATGTCAAAAAGGTTAGTTATATTTACCGTGACTTCAAGTCGTCGCAAATAATTGTTTTACCCACAATTTTGAAATCGTGGGATGTAAAGTCGTGGCAAAACTAAATATTTTTTTCCACGGATGAAATATGTCACAATAAGAAGTATTCTTCATGAGCTCATATCGTGGGAAAATAACTCGTGGCAAAAGGTGATAAATGTTGTAGTGGAAGTTGCAGTCTTTGTTCAAGCAATCAAATATAAGGTGGATTTATTCTCATATTATTGAGTGTTTTTTGTTTTAGGTTTTTAATCTCCTTAGGTGGCATCTAATTCTTGACAATCATTAATAGTATTATATATATATTTTACGTTTCATTATTTTTAATGTAGAGAGAGCACTAGAGTCCTAGGCACCATCTTTGAGAATTGAGAAACGTTGGTGGCCGATCGGGCTATTTAGCTGAGAATACTAACCCTCCAATCACAACTTTCCACATAATAAATAATCATAAGAGATCTAAAATCATCTACACAAAATCACTCCCTCACACCTTCACAGAATCACTTCGCACTAACATTTCATGTCTCTTCCCCTCTGTCCCTCACTTCCACAGCCGACCATCTTAGTTCAGCGCTGCCTACCAAACTGACTTCCACCTCCACCAGTTCAGTTTGAATCCCTACCCATCTCCAAACAATAGTTACAAACAAATCTCACAAAGATTTAAAAAAAATCCAACCCCTTCATCTTGTGAAGAAGGAAATTAGTAGGCCCAACCACTTATTGTACAAGGCCAAAAAGGTAAGGAAAGAGATAAGGTTGTAGAGATGGTAGGCACATGTATTAAGAAAGTAATAAAAGGAAATAGAGATGCAGGAGTAAGGGTTGTTGATGTACAGGAGATTTGAAGGGTGTCAAGGTATAGGGAGCACGGTGTCAGAGAAGAAAAGAAGGAAAAGGAAGAAAGAAAGAGGCACGACAGTGATAAAAGAAACTGACATATGCAAGGGAAGAGTCCAATATCCACAACACAAAAGTTGTATAAAAAGGCCTAAACCAGATGACTAATGGATTGCTTCCTCTCTCGGCTTTTTACAGCATCAACAGTGGAGCCATCCGTGAGATTTGAACACTTTTAAGTCAAAAGTGAGAGAATGACGGTTTTCTAGCACGGTGAATAAATCTTCAAAGAAACCGGCAAGCTTCCTCCAGATAAGTTCACTTTGCTGCTCTACTATTATTTTTATTACCAACATCGCATAAAAAAAGAATATAGAGCTCGCCCATAAGGACGGGCACATGGAATTTGCAACTCAGGAGACTGAGACACTCACATTTAACTTCTCCGACTCGAAGATATGGTTTTGGGCTCGACACTCATGACACATGCACTAACATGCAAATACTATGCACTTAAGTGCACAGTACCACTCAAAGATGTAGGACATGGATGAAATGTGAGAGTGGCATTGTGCACTTACATGCATAGTTCCACTTAGGGGTGGGCGGCAACTAACTTCTTTGTACCTCGCCACCCTACTTCGACTGCCCCACCCCCACTTGGGAGGGAAGGATCCACAGCTCTGTACAACAGGGGATGGGGTACCCTACCCCTTGTTCAGGCATGCAGTGGAGGTGAGGGACGGACCTGGGTGGCCCCAAGAAGCACTGCGAGGCATGTTTTTAGAGGTTCCATGGTGAAAAAGAAATTGTTCTTCATTAAAGATTGCTTGTTTCAGAGCTTCCATGGCAGAATGTAACCTGTTAGTCGTTTTTAATGTCACATGTATCTTCCCCATGGATCAAATGACTTCCCTTTGTGATAGCGCAAAACGACGTTGTTTTGTGCATGTTTTTTTAATAAACAACAAAATCAAATGGCGTCGTTTGACACTGGGTTCATTTTTAAACCCTACCCTAGTTTCCCGAATCTCCCCACCCCCTTTCACTACATTCTCCTTTGACATTCTTCTTCTCTTCTTCTCTCTCTTCTGAGTCTTCATAAGTCCCCTCCCCATTTCTTCATAAATGATTGCTTCCTTCATCCCGTTTTGCCACTGCAATTACCGTCGTACCTCTCACTGAAGGTAAGTGCCTCTTCCAGTAATTTCATTTTTTTTTTTTTTTTCTTGAAATGGATCTCCCTTTTCTAGCTGTCGATAGTCATTCCAAGTGTTGGGGCTGCGGGGGGTAGACGGATGGAGATCCATCTCCACATCCTGTGTAGTGGACGGGGTACCCGCCATGCAGGGGTGGAGTGCGAGAAAAAATTCCCCACCCCGTCCATGTGGGAAAGGGGTGGCCCCGCCTCGTAGGGATGGGTCCCTCCTCGTAGGGGTGGGTAGCACCCCTGGTTCAACTTCCACTCACGGTCACTATGCATGGCATATACATGCATAACGCCACTCACATGCGTGGCGCATGGCAGGCACAACACGCCATGGGCGCACGGCAAAGCTGCCTGGAGGCTCGCGGCGACTCTGCCTTGAGCCCCGTTGTCCCACCGATGTCCACCACTTGGACCGCCGATGGGTTTTGGTCCCACCAACACGGTCCCTCTTGTAGGGGGCTGTGAGCAGTGATTCCTAAAGGAACCACGTCATGCGAACGAAGAAAAACCATCAAGCCTGGTTGTGACTCGGTAGCAGACGGTGCCGACATCCACCGTGTGGATCGCCAGTGTCATATTTCCCTATCAGCCCATCACCAACAACCCTTAGGTTCACGTTGGCCAAGAATGCACGACCATGCACTCAATGCATCATGCTGTCTCCTCTCCACTACCGAGCCCAACCATATTGCACCAAGAGACGGCGCTGGTGTCCACCACATGGATCACCGGCATTGTCTACCCATTGGCGATTCGCCGACCCCTCCCAATGGTGGTAGCTACACTGGATAGCCACGTGTGTGGCCTCGTATGTGGAAAAGAACCAAGACCCCAGATTCGGCGATGATAAAATGAACAAGAGAGAGAGATGAGTGGGAGAGAAAGAGAGAGGCGAGACATCTAGCGAGAGAGAAGAAAGACTAGTGAATCTGAGAGGATCAAATTTGTCTCTTAGAATTGTTTTTCTAGATGCAGTTTCATTGTATTTCTAGTGAAATGTGTAGGTGGCATTTGGTTATTAGAGGGTTGCATTTCTTTAAGAATAAGCCTGACCGCTTATCACTCTTAATTTTAATTTTACATGATTTTATTTTATTTTTCCATTTCTCTGTCCCCCACTTAACACCTGTAACCCCCTCTCTCTCTCTCTCTCTCGCTCTCTCTCAACTCTGTGAATCCCCCATGGAGGCCATGGCCGACAAAGTCAAGATGCATGCCAACATTGGAAAGTACCAACTGAAGAAGATGTGAAGGACGTGATGGAAAGGGTTTTGGCCCTTGACCGTGCCTATCCCTTTCCCTTACTAGGAGCAATGCTTGAAAAACTCCCTGCAAAGTTTGAGCCTACTACTACTTAGTGGCCTTCACACCAGCTACTTTAAAAGAAACCTAAATCACTTGAAAGAAAATAACAAGAGATCAATGGGTGGAGTGAGGAACTTGAAGTGGAAATGTAGGACATTGTTAATAACACTCTCATTAGATTGTCCAAAGCTAAATGATATTTTTAGCCATTATGAAGAGTAATTTAGCTTTTGGTCATTTCATTCACATAAATTCTCACATTGGAATATTTATTTTTTTATTATATAATAATAAAATAATAGAATAATAATTTGGCTTTGGCTATTAACATCAAATTTCCATATTGGATTATTCATTTATGAAGATATATAATAATGAGTAATTAATAATTAAAAAATATTTAATTATTTGTAATTATTATTTTATTTTATTTTATCATATTTTAAAATTCTACCTATTATATGTTAATTAATACTCATATTTTAATTAAATTATGAGTTAAAAAAAATTAACTACTAACCATATTCTATTTAAATTAAATTACTAATAAAAGTTTGGCAAGAGAGTGAAACTAATAAAAAATTAATTAGTAATCATATTCTATGTGATGAGGAAGGAAAGAAAGAGAGAAAAACTAATAAAATAAGAGTTTGACAATTGGTTTGGGTTGCCAAATTTGGAGTTTTATTTAATATTATTGTTAATTGGAGTTAAAATTTACAGCTTTTAGATTATTCAATATGGATTTATTTTAAGTCTTAATGACTAAAGTTTTATTAGATTTAACTTTTAATTAATCTAATAAAAGTGCTTTGAAGTGGTTCAGAGAAAGGACAATAAGAGCACTTTCATTGAATTGTCCAAAATTAAAGGACAATTTTAGCCAATGAAAGATGAATTTGGCTTTTGGTTATTCTATTTGTAAGTCTCTACATTTGGTTTTTGCTATTCACATCAAATCTCAATATTAGATTATCCATTTATTTATTATATAGTAATTAGTAATTAATAATTCAAAAAATTTTAATTTTTTGTAATTACTAATTTATTTTATTTTATCATAATTTTCCATTCTACCTATTATATATTAATTAATAATCCTATTCTAATTAAATTATGGGTTAAAAAATAATTATTAATCATATTCTATTTAAATTAAATTAATAATTAATAATTTTAAAACTATCTACTTTATAAAATAAATATTTGCATGAATATAGACATTTGCTCTATGCCAAAGAAATTAATAAAATAGGCATTTTTATGAATAAGAGAGAGAATAAATTAATATAATAGACCTTTAATCAATATAAAGTGATTGCTAAAGATGGAGGAAATCTTGGCAATTAGATTATTGGAGATTAACAAAATAAATCAAGTACATGCGGGTATAAATGTTAGTTTGTTACACGTTCTATGTGGCATATTTGTATTGGTTGGTATTAAAGTTATATTCCCATCAAGCGGCTGACAGCTTTTCTCAAAACAAAAACTAAACAAAAGTGGCGGGAAGCAGTTTTTCATTAAAAAACAGAGTTTTCTACTAGAGTCTGCGCAAATGGAGATCCGAGAGAAGGACACTATACGGGCGAATATGGACGCGCTGCAATTGATCTTGGACAGAGAGATACCGATTTGGCAGCGAAGGATAGATAATCTGACGGCATCGTTTCAGATGTTCCTCGAATCGGTCAAGGTGAGGTCGAAATGTTTCTTTATTGCTTGATAAAATGTTGGGTTTTTTGCAAAATTTAGGGTTTTTGGCACGAGTCTGTGAGCTGGCTTGAATTGTGGTTTTGGAGTTGCATGTACGGTTGGGTTTCGTTCTATTGAAGCAACGTTTAAGGATTGGGAATTTCATATGGGTTAATGGTTTTAAGTTTGAGCTTTAAATCAACTTTTATTTATCATTTAGGAAAACTAGAGTAGCTTAAAGATAAGCTGAGAAAGGTGAAGGATGAGATGGTTGAAGCACTAGCAGGTATATATTTCTGTTGCTTGAAATTCAACCTCATTGAAAATGTACAATCTGTATTTCTGTGTAATCTTTTATTTTTGAGTTTTTCTCTTTAGTTACTTTAAATTGCTGGTGTTTATTTCATACTTCGCATATCAAAAATAAATGATTTAAGGTTTTATATTTTGTGTCTCTTATTTTCATTTTTATCTTTATGATCTTGTTCTGAGAAAACTAATGCAGAACCGTGGGAAGAAAGATGCAAGGGAAGAAAGCAGAGGAACAATGAAATGGGAGAAACACTTCTCAATATTTTCTTGTGTGTTTCTGTACAAGTATTTCTAACATATATATATATTAAGCACAAGACAAAAAATGAACAAATACAAGAATGGACATGTCTACTGTGTATGTAACAAAATCAGATATGACACTTGGTCTATTTTGGGATCAATCTGGCGCAACAGCTAGTGGATGTTTTGTCTCTCCTATGCACCTGATTGCAACAACTGGTGTAGCCTTTATATCAGGCAGTGAGGGTCATTTTCTGGCAACTTTAACATCTCCCCACAAGATGAAGAGTATATGTTAATAACTACCATCTTGGACAAATGTCGAGTAAATGTAGGTGAATGCAGTGGTTTAGTGAACATATCGGCTAATCGATGTTAAGAGAAAACATGAGCTGTCACAACTTGTCCTTCAGCAATTTTATCTCGAATGAGATGGTAATCCAATTTGATGTGTTTTATTCTTTCGTGAAAGATGGGATTTGCCACAATGTGGATGGCTGTGGAATTGTCACAATACAAGGTTGTTGGGCCTAAAATTGATAGTTGGAGGTCATTGAGGACATATCGGATCCAAGTCAATTCACAAACTATGGATGTTGTGGCCCTGTATTCAGATTCCGTTGATGATCGGCATACAATAGTTTGTTTCTTTAATTTCCAAGACACAAGTGAGTCACCTATGAAGACACAAAAACCAATGGTAGATCTTCTTGTGTCGGGGCAGCATGCCCAACTTGCGTCTGAGTAAACGATGAGTTCAAGCTCTGAAGTAGTAGGGAAGAAAATGCCTTGTCCTGGTGTTCCTTTCACATATCTAATGACCTTAAGGGCTGCATGGAGATTAGGCATTCAGGGGGCTTCCATAAATTGGCTCAACACATGTACGCTTTGGCTTAGGCCTGGCCTAGTGTTTGTAAGATAGAGAGGCTTCCTTATCAGTCTTCGATACAAGCTTGGGTCCTGGACTAATTCTCCCTCATCTTTGCTCAATTTTACATTTAGTTCCATGGGTAGAGAGGATGGTTTGGCTCCTAGCAGCCTAGTTTCGGAGAGGATATCCGAGGCGTATTTTCTTTGACAAAGTTGAATACCTCTTTTTGTGCGTGCCACCTCAATGCCTAAGAACTTAAGACTTCCACTAATTTAGAATTTTGTTTCAAGGAACCTCTTCACGGCAGCAGTAGATTGAGTGTCCGAGCATATCAACACTATGTCATCCACATAAACAAGGAGTGCTACAAATGATATTGTTGTGTCCTTGGTGAACAAATTGTAATCCGCTTTGGATTGCACGAAACCAACTTAACTAGGGAGGAAGAGAGCTTTACATTCCATTGCCTTGAAGCTTGCTTAAAGCCATAGAGACTCTTTTGTAATCGACACACCTTGTTTGAGTTTGAGGAAGAATAGTCAGGAGGTAGGCGCATGTATATTTCTTCATCAAGCTTGCCATAAAGGAAAGCATTGTTTAATTCATGTCCATTTGTTGAAGGTCCCATCTTTTAATTGATGCTACTGCAATACGACATCAAATAGAAGCCAATTTAGCTATGGGAGAAAACGTATAATGGAAATCAATCCCTTCGCGTTGTGTAAATCCCTTTGCAACCAAGCGAGCCTTAGCCCATTCTATTTTTCCATCTGTCTTGAATTTGTATTTGTAGATCCATTTACAATCAATATTTTTCTTGTCTAGAGGCAAGTTGATAATGGTCCAAGTTCCATTTTGTTCAAAAGCATCCAACTCTTGTCTCATTGCATCACACCAAATCGAGTCTTGAGCAGCTTGGGCATAAGATGTTGGTTCAACGTGTAAAGAGATGGATGTGGTGAAAGCTTTAAAAGTATGCGAAGGAGTCATAGTAGAGGGAGTTAGACAAGATAAAAGATACTTTTGAACCTTTGGAATTGGATGGAACTTGACCCTTGTTGAATGCCGATTATGAAAGGTGAAGTGTAGCATGACAGTGAAAATCTTGCAGGTATATGGGGCGCTTTTCAAGTCCTAGTTAATCTGCGTGGAAGATGTTGAGAGGAAGAAGAATCAATGATGGTAGGGATGTGACATTGTTCTTTGGAAATGTGTGTCAAGTGAGTGATGTGGAAGAACTTCAGGTGAGGGTGTGAATGAGTTAAGTGGCTTGGTATGCATGGAAGGTTCCGAGTTGGGGGCTCAGTGTGCATAGGAATTTTTCTTGGGAAGATGTCATGTTGGAAAGCATTGGAGGTGTTGTTTGATTGTTTTAAGGGAAATTGATTTTTGTGGAACACGACATTGCTGGAAATAAAAATTTGTTTGGTATGTAAATTGAGTAATTTGTACTGTTTGACACTGTATGGGTATCCTAAAAGTATGCATTTACAAGCTCGGGGTTCGAACTTAGTCTGAGCATGACTAAGTGTAGAAGTAAAACATAAGCTCCCAAAAACATGAAGATGAGAGTAGGAGGGCTTGGTCATACATAAAATTTCGAAAGGAGATTTGTAGTCAAGAGTTGGAGTGGGAGTCCGGTTGATTAGGTACACTACTGTTATATCAAATTCATTCTAATAACTCATGAATAAACCGGATTGGAACTTTAGAACTCGTGCCACATTTAGTATGTGTTGATGTTTACATTTAGCCAAAGCATTTTGCTGTAGGGTGGCAACGCACATGAGTTGGTGAATAATCCCTTTGGAATGATAAAAGGTTGGCATGTGGAATTCGGCACCATTGTCATTGCAAACAATTTTTATTTTTGTTTCAAATTGAGTTTCAACAAGGATGCAAAAATTTTGAAGTGCAATTTATGCTTCAGACTTGTTTTTTAGCATATAATTCCATGTACATTTTGAAAATTGGTCGACGATGGTGAGAAAATACGTTGATTTGTCATGAGCTTGTGTGTGATTTGGTCCCCAAATGTCAGCCGAAATAAGGTCAAAAACTTTGTTTGCATGGCTGGAATTAGTGGGAAAAGGCAACTTGTGCTGTTTTGCAAGGGGGCAAATGACACACGGAGGCATGTCTTTGAGTTTGGAACGAGTACCAACATTTGGTATTTGATTTAAAACATGATTAGCCACAACACTATGTCCCAACTGATAGTGCCATAAAGTATATTCATCAAAATTTGAGATAAAAGCAGTAGGTAAACTTTCCTGGCGTTGGAAATGATAGAGGCCCTCCCTGACTTTACCCTGCCCAGTCGTCATCCAAGAAACAATGTCCTGAATACAACATGTATCCAAAAAAAAAATGAGACAACAATTTGAGTTATAGGCCAAAGATTTTGAAGATATAAAGAGGCTGATTGCGGGTGATTAGGCTTCATCTGAGCTAGGTATAGGTTATAATTTTTTTTTATTTTTTAATAGTTTTGGCAAAAAAAAAAATTTAAGAAATTTAAGAAAATTAATCATTCGGGTCCCGGATTCCTGGATCCAAAACTCGAATAAACAGGCCTACAGGTGATAGTCTCATCTCTTGGAAAACTAAAAAGCAAAATGTTGTTTCCTATTCATCAACAAAGTAGAATATCATGCCATGGCTTCTATTGTCTGCGAATTTGTATGGCTTAAACTCCTCTTGTAGGATCTACGAGTCATCCATCGCCATCCCATGCTACCTTATTGCAATAATGTGGTTGCGCTGTTGCACTCCATATTACATGTAATCCGGTTTTTCATGAATGAACCAAATACATGAAATTGATTGTCACATTAATCGTGAAAAATACTACTCAGGCCTCCTTCACTCGATCCACGTCTCAACAAGTGGCTCATATCTTTACCAAGACTCTTGATCAAGACCTATTCATTCATTTTGCTCACAAGATGGGCATTACAGACTTTTATTCTTCAACTTGAGTGAGAGTGTTATGTGATGTCTGTTTTCCATATTTGATAGAATCCTTAAATGTAGCTCATTGATGTAGCCCCTTGGTTGTAGCTTCTTAGTTGTATATGTTGTATAAAGATTGGTTGTACGATTCAAACAAATCAATGAGAAATGACTTTTCCTCATCCAATTACCAAATTTATCATATAGATTGTTAAATTGTGAAAATAAAAATGAATATGATTGTTGGAGGTTATAAAAAATTATGAAAATAAAAATAAAAAAGTATTTAAAAATAAAAAATGCATTAAAAATATAAATGATAAAAAATAATAATTTTTATTATTATAGAGTATGATGACTAATCAAATCTATAGTTCAAGTTTTTATTTTTTTGAAAAGGAATAAAATTTCCATTAATCAAAAGTAGTCATTACAAACTTGATCTTTAAAAACAACTAAAGAAATTTCATTGGGATACTCCTTAAGCCAGACAATTTCAACATCCAGATGCCTTGCATATTGTGCTGAAGTATGAGCAGCCACATTTCCTTCTTGCCCTAAAAGAAATAGCTGAAGGTCTTCAATTAGTGGTCCATTCTACGAGTAGCCTTCTGTTTTCCTTTGTATGCTATTAATGACCTGCTTTGCATCTCCCTCAATAATAGCATGAGAAATCCTTAATTCATGACATAACTGCATTGCTTTCAATAATGCATACCCCTCAACAAGTAAAGCAAAAGAAATATTTGACTTAGGAGTTGAAAGGACCACATGTGCATCCCCCCTACTTGTAACGACCCGACCCTTGGAGAGGGTAGGATCGTACTTACGTGATATTTCTTTTTTCCAAAACAGTTTTAGAAAAAAAAAAAAAGACTAGTTTCGTTCGTTTTAAAATCTTTCAATTCATACCCAAGGTGTCAGACTCCTTGTTATAAAATAAAATATATTTTTACAACAAAAGAGATTTACAACAGAAACATTTGATTATAAAACAAAAGGTCTTTCTTATATGCCTAGACTGTCGCGCTCTTCTCTTGGACTGTCCGCTTCCGACTGCGCACTCTTGTGTGGGAGGAGAAAACACACTGAAAGAAAACTAAAATGAGTCGAATACTCAGTAGATATTACTTCATACCGTATTTAATATAACAAAGTAAGTTTTTCAATCATACAATCAACATTCAAATATACATACATACATATATATAAGACAAAACATGCATCCTTTTTCATAACTATAATCCTATGATATCTTTCCTTTCTATATGTCTCAATACACTACATTTGTTTCATAAAGAATCCGAAGATCCACCTTATTCTTAATAATTACTTTAAGTCATTAACACACAAGAGGTCAACCAACAAGCAAGCATTTAACTACCAAGCAAGCATGGTAATAGCCATTACTACCAAATAGTTATCAGACAAAGAAGTTACTAATAGTAAACAAGAACAGCAACCAACAACTACAAGTCATAAAAAAAATATTAAACAATCATTCATCCAATGCATACATATCATACATGCAATACACATCCTACATAATATATCATTCATTCCAGTTCATTCACTTCATTTAAACCGTTGCACACTATTACCCCCTATGTGTTAGGGTTGGCGGATCTTCCTTTGGATCTTGAGTTTTGCTTTGGACCCTTGGGTCTTGCTTTGGACCCATTGGCTCTTCCTTTGTATCCCTTTCATAATTTCATACATCATAACAAAATATCAGTTCATACAAATCATGCATCATTTTAGAATCGTAGCAAAGCATACATTTTATCATACATCCTATCCTAGCATTAGTTCATGGCACGATTCTATAAAATCAATAGTTATATCAAGTTTCATCTTATAATATTCAGAGAATACATACAATAATTACTATGTATAGACATCCAATCACAGGCATATACTTACGTATTTAGTGTTCGATAAAAGGGGCTACCAAGAATGGTCATACATACGTATATTAGCATTTTCAACTCTATTATCTTCCTTTACTAATCCGGTAAGCTCTAAGGTGTATGCACATAACACTTACCTGATCTCCATACTATTTTCATATCATGCAGTTGTTACGTGCCATAGTTTGCGACCTCGTAGTGGATTTGTGAACGGGTAGAAAACAAGGATCGTCCTTACATGCTCTACCTATGATGGTAATTTTGTAGGATACTTCGAAGGATCCTAGGCCTCCTTGGTTTAATTCGAGAAAGACCACAACTCCAATCAACACAAGGTTGAAAATAATACTCATCAAATAATTTTATTCTTGGCCTCAAGCGTTTAAATAGTTGAACAACCATTACAATGAAAGGCATTTCTCAATTAAGGAAAGTAACATCTACGTGAATAATTTAGGCCATATTTATTGAAAAGAAAAGACAACAATTATTGGAAAGGAAAGACAACAATTCAGCAAAAATTAAACAAACGCATCATTTAGCAATTAACCTACAACATAGATACAAATAGTATCAATATATATATATATATCTAGTACACAAGCAATTAACTAGGAAAAACCTACACTTCACTAGGACACTCTCATACTATCCCTATGTCTTCGGAGTCCTTACTCACTATGCTAAGACTATCAAAAACTCACTGCGGACATTAGGACACATTTCGAGATTTCCATGTCCTCAAAATCCTTACTCACTATGCTATGACCATTGGGGACTCACTGTGGATATTGGGACACCTCTCAATATCCCATGTCCTTAAAGTCCTTACTAACTATGCTATGACCATCGGGGACTCACTGCGGACACTGGAATACCTCTCGATATCCCCATATCCTTGAAGTCTTTACTTGGAACAGAGTACCCATTTCTTATGGTAATTCTGTCCAGTACACGTGTCACCAGATATGCATGCACCCTACCTATACGTCACCTAAGATCAACATAGAGTACGTTGATCACCTGCTGGTGCAACAAGCACCATACCTCAATAGCAACCTTCTCCATACCAATTGGCAGGACTAATCCCACTTCTCGGCCCTCTACGAGTTCATCCCATTACTTAACAAGATAAGGTTCATCTCAAATGTACCTCTGTCGCGTCACGCAGTTCGAGACTACTATCGAGCTACACCATCATTGACCACTTTACATGGCAATATGCCACGTGACTCCTACAACAACTCTCAACTCAACATGAGTACGATTCCCAACGTACCTTGGTTACGTTCCCAATACTTCACTACTACGCAACTTTGTCACTTTGCACGTGCTTCGAGATGTAACACAGTTATATAGTGACAACCGTCACTAAGGCTACTAGTCACGTCACTACTCTGGGATACTGTTCCACAGTTCTCAACACTTCATGCGCCTTACATTCCTCAATCGTGCAACTACTTATCTTCATGACACCCTTTACGATACAGTACGACTACAGTATATGGAGTACCCTCCACGCTTCCGCTGCGCACTCTATTCCACACAAACACCCGACGTCGAGTATTCTCCATGTATACTTTCTCCATAGTACACTACACCACAACCCATACGATACATGTTACACGGTGCATCTCCACCAAATAGAGCACACTCCACATGTACTCCCTTCACAACATCTGCCACAACACCAGACATGCACACAGAGCACCCCAAACTACACAGTACAGTCTACAACCCTACTTGAAAACACAGCCAACCAACTTCACACAACTACCTAGCGGACTATCCAACATCAACAACATAGTGGACAATCAATCAATTAAACATACATACCAGGAAAAGAGGGTTATATCATAGCGAGGTAAATCCATACGTTGCTCGCTTCCTGGCACGGTTAGTAGCATCGCAAATCACTAACTTGAGCGTTAACCGCTCCATCAAGGTTAGTGCCGTGACCTCAAAATGGGAATATCTCGGGGTTCATATCTAGGTTTTGGTTACTAAATCTAGGTCGTGTGAAAGTGGCCATCATGGTGAGGAGTTCGTTGGTGGCGGAGAAAGGGTCGTACATTGCAGTTAACGTCGCATATAGTGACGTTAACCACGTAAAGTAACAGTTTAGGCTAGGGTGCTTGGTTTGACACTGAAAGTTAAGAAAATACTCATTGGAGGAAGGGGAATCTCATAGTGGTGGTGGTGGTGGTGGTGGTGGTGAGGTAGTGCAACCACCTAAATGTAGTAGATCTAGCTCAAAAGGTGTGGAAACCCATTTTCGGGTTTGTGCTAGTACACTGGAGGTAGGGCTGTGGATAGAGGAGTGGAGTTAGGGGTGAGGTCGCTTGAGGTAAGGGAGCACTTTGGTGCCAGCGGCGAGGCCAACGGTGGTCAGACGACGGCGGTAGGGTGGTAAACTCATGTATAACGTGTGAGTTTGTGGGGGAGGAGGCAGGCTTCGTGTGGGCCGCCGGAGCTAGCTGGAAGGCCTTCGGCATGGGGGATGGTGGTCTAAGGTGGTGGTGGCCAAGGGTGGCCGAGGATGGTGCTGGAAAATGGAGGAAAGGCCATGAAACCCATTTTCAGGTTAGTGACTCACGCGCGAGATAGGGGCTGCCGTGAGTTGCAACGTTGGTGGGGTTGTGCTCGCCGGCGTGAGAGGGGTCTGGCGACTCGGGTGGTGAGAGTTGGTGGCTGGTGGTGGCATCTTCGGGGACTTCGAACTAAAAAATTATGCGCTTAAAACACTAATCTGAAAGCACGTAAATCAATTTAACTTAAAACACTCATAATAATTAAATAGGATATTATTTTAAGTTACTTTAGTTCATAACATAATATTCCTCATCATTAATTAAAATGATGAAGCTTTACTACTTATTTAAAAGAATAAAAGCATATATTTAAATTAAGGATTTAAAACGTAATTAAAATCCCACAATATATTAAATAAGTAAACCAAGGTAATAAAACGATTTTGTACAATTATAATATTTTGTAGTGCTCCAAGATATTATAATTGCATATCTTATAAATCTAACTTGGGTCCAGTAACACTGGAAATATCTCATATAATATTTCCAGAATATTTAAATATTTTATAGCATTAAAACATTGAGCGTATTTTAAAATCAATGTTATCTTTTAAAAACATGCCATCAGGGTCGGACATGTGCTTCGAGGCCTGGCACGTGCATCAAGACTCGTCTCAATCAATGAGAGAGGAACGAGTTGTCACGTTATCTTCTCGGGATTTGCGGCCTTAGGAGAATAAGGAGCGGGTGTTACACTACTATCCCTCACTACAACCCCAATCCCCATAGACTTAGTCTCAGCAACAAAAGCAGCATCAAAATTAACCTTTGTAAAAGCCTTTGCTGGTTTCCATTTCACACAAGCCTCTGCAGGTCCCAACTGAGGTGTAGCTTCTTCCCCTACTTGCTGATGTGCCTGTATCTATTTAACTTCTTTGAATATCTCAAGATCATTTATTGCAGAAATATATGTCAGATGGCCTTTGAAATTTCTGACAAAAAACCCATCTATTTCTTCTTACCGATATCTTGTAGAATACCACAGCTACTTGTTCCAACTGATATTCTTCAACCTTTGTAATAGGTCTACCCATAAGTCACTAAAGCCTTTGTATTCTATATGACACTTCTTAAGACAACTAACTTGATCTCCCCATACGTCCATTGCAGCAGGACAAACCCAAAGAGCATGTAACACTGATTTTGGTTCTTGAAAACAAATAGGACAGTTCCCATCTTGCATAATTTGTTTATGTGCCAAAGACTGCTTTGTTGGTACAATATTTGGTAAAGCCTTCTAGAGAAGCTGTTTAATTTTCCCAAGAATCTATAACTTCCACATTCTCCTCCATTAAACTTCCTCATTTGACTCATTTGATGACTGGCCTTGGTTTTTGTTTTTTAACTCTAAGTGCAAATAGTAGGCAGATTTAATTGTGAATAAGCACTTTAAGGACTTTACTCAAATTAGAATGTCTTGTGTTCCTCTTAGACTGATTAGGAGACTACAAATGAGCTGAGCATCTTTTGCATTGAACACCTGCTCTATCAATTCCTTATTCCACTCATTCTCTTCTGAATTCATCAAAGCTGCCACCCAAGTAACAATATGTCGGTACCCCAGCTTGCGCTTGGTTCGTACGCAAATTGCGACTCCGGGGACGAGCGTCTCAAGGAAGTCATCCCTCATCGTTACATGTGAAAGCATTATTTAGTATCTCTTTTTTTTTTTTTTTTTTTTTCATATTATTTCGCAGCGGAAAAAGGTCAAGCCAAAAACTTCGACAAGACGTTTACGCTTGTCGCACATCACATGGTTAACGAAATAAAACCCAAATTAAACATTATATACATATACATCAAAAGTCAAGGTCACCAGTGTTAACAGTTTATACAAAAGCACTTCCCAAAACAGCGGGAAGAATTCCTCAAAATATACTGGCATTACAAAATAAATACATCAGCGATCCCCTCCTTTTCCGCCAAACATACTAATAGGCGGGTTCTTCCTTTATCTTCTTAAAGTCAGGACCGTAACGAAAACTGTCCAAACTTAAGCCTGGGCCTACGTCACACATCATCCCAGAGGATGAGGTAAACAGGTGTCCCATATGGAGGAGCCCGTCCACTCCTAAAACCAGACAACACTCCGTAGGGCGTAAATCATCAAAAAAGTAGGTCGCCATAGGAAGCGACTCTGCTGCCCACTGACCCAACAGGTTTAGGGTCACTGGCCCAGCAGAATCTGTCTTAGTCGGGCCTTTGAGGGTCCGACCCATCTTCTCGAGAGTCGTAATCCGTGGATCCATCCTTTCCTGCAATAACTTCTATCGTTCCCAAGGGAGCGATAGTAGAGATAATAAAAAGGGGGTGAGATTTCGGGAGAAATCTCAGCCAGTATACTAGCACTTTAACCAAAGCATTTCAAATATACAGATAAGTGAACCAAACAATCATAGCTAATGCATATGCAAATGGATGACTGAACTCATGCACATGCTCATGTAAACTTTCATACAGACTTGCTTCTTTCAGATTTCTTTTCATATCAGTGCTTTTCAAATCATTTTTTTAAAACATTTCACATCTTTTATTCTTTCTTAGGCGCCACTTATCATATACAGATCTTTTCTTATGGCTCGAAAGCCCATCTTGTCATGACTTATCGCGTAGCATATATGAGACACAACACGGTTCCCCTAAGTACCGCGTGTTCCCTACTGCTTACAGCATCACCTTAAGGTGAGTGCGTCACGTAGCTTATAATACGGCAGGTCCTTACACCTTACCCGTCTTTGGCACCCACCAGTGTTAGGTGCGACCGCACTCAGGACACTTTCTGGAGCCATACACGGCCCACCGACTGTTCTTCGTCGACCCAGGGGCTTCCACTCGACTTTAAACACTCCTGAGTGGACAGGGAGTTCCACTGGGGCACTACCCCGTCCCAACCTTTGGGGTTCTTATAAAACTTTACTTCTTTTCTTTTCTTTCAGAAACTTGATCTTTCCTTTTCTTTTTCTTAAGAACATATTGGACTTAAAAAAAAACATGCTTTTCATGATTTATGCATGTGACATGCAACACTTATTTATTTTCATGCAAAACCCGATGCGAGCTCGAGTGCATTCACAGTTCATTTTCTTTTCTTTTTCATTGGGATAAACTTTACAATTTCCTACTTATTCATCATGGTCTAACATCCAAAATTTAGGCCTAGGATTGAAGTGGGGTACTCGGCCCATCTCCAAACCATCAAGGCCGAAACCTCCTAGGGTAATTCCTAGGGCTTTTCTTCATCATTTCACTCTAAATATCCTCCAAGAATTAAAGGTGTCTAATTAAAACATATACCATCTTTAGAAAGGGGTAACTGAAACCCTATTATCCACTAAATAAACATTTTTACATCCAAACTTAATTCATTCCAACTTCCTTCATTCACCTTTTAACTTGGGGAATTTCCTTCTATTAATTCATTCAAAGTTTCCTTTTCAACAAGTCTCTTCTATAAGCTTAAACTAAATAATTCTACAAACAAGCAATATAATCTAATCCTCTAGTCTTAACCTTAAACATCACAAGTTTCCAATTAAACACTACTAGGCTTCATATATGAGTGATTATTTCTTTCCATATGCATGTATACACCATTACAATTCATATTAGTCATATATTTTCTTCCCATGTCCATTTTTCAGTTCCTCAAGACAATATCCTCCTTAAATAAATCAATCATACTACTAATTTCCTTAAATAAATTTTATCTTAGCAACACCAAATTTTTATAAGCTTAATACTAAGATCCATCATGCATCAACTTCATCATTTCATATGATACTCATGCTTTCCATTTCTTTTTACTACTAATACTTGATCCATCATCTATACTCATATTCTAATCTTATTTTAACATAGAGATTTACACATGGATATTCATATCAAAGACAAGTATTAACACAAATCAACTTAATCCAAACATGGCAATACAATCATTAATCCAACAAGCATGATCACCTAACTATATACAAGAAATGTTAAAGAAAAGGTGAAAGTATACTTACAATATTCCTATTAGATTTTTGATTAAAATCTGAAAATACACACATAGAATCTCTTATTAGACTAATTATAAGTATAAAGATTTAAAAGAAACCTTACTTCCTTTTAGCTAAAACAATAGTGCTATATGTGTGTGTGTGTGTTCTTCCTAAGCTTGCATGAATCTAGGCACTAACCTTCTCCAAGGTATTATCCACTTCAATACTCTTGATCTTAGCGCCACTAATTTAGGATTCTTCAAATTGTGTGGTGAAAGAAGAAGAAACAAAGGTGGAGGTAATTGGATGGTTTTGGCCGAGAGGTAAGGAGAGAGTGAGGTAGGAATATGTTTGCATGTGTCCAAATGAAACAAGCTAAGGGAATGAGTATGGAGTCACACGGCCAAGCCCTTTCCTCTAGGGTCTTTGGTACACTTTTTATCATTTTTAGGTATGGCCAATGATGGATTGAAAGATTGACAACACTAGGTCATTCCAGGATCAAATCTTGGCCATGCCTTGGAAGATTTGGTTTTCTTTCTCCCTCACTTGCTATGGCCGGCGCCTCCCTTGAGTGCTTAGTCCTCATTTTCTTACTTTTCACTCAATCATCTTCCCTCCATCATCTCATGTATCCATCCAAGTGATCTCAAGGCCATACTTTTTGGGAATTGAGCAATGCATGATCCGGCCAAGCCCTTGCTTCCACCGAAACCCCCACTTGCTTCATCTCCTTGCTTTTGTCATTTTCATCACCTACACCCACACCATACCTTTCTTCACATCACCATACTTTCTTACACATTGTACCTTATTCACTTACACACTCCTCCCTTGTCTCATCAACTTTTTGGTGGCCATACTCCATGGAATCCTCCAAGTGGCTCACGGATTGCATCCCATCGAAACCCCTTGCTCATTCCTTCCATCATTATCTTCATGCCACTTGTCACATTCCTATAAACTATGACTTCTATTGGAAAGTCAAAGAATGGTGCATTGTACTTCCAAGATTCCATTATAGGAAAATCCCTCCATAAGATTCCACACTCAATCCTACATGGCACATGGCTACCTACTAGTCAATCTTTACCAACTAGAAATTTCCTACAAGCCTTGGATGACTTTCTAGGGTTTCTCTTCAAGTGACATGTGTCTCTACTATGGGCTTGATGGGTCATGAGTTCACTCTATGGGCTTATGGGCTCACCACTACTATTTTGGCCCATTCACTTAATCCATATCTCCAAAGCTTCATTCCCAAGCCCATCTCTTTAGAGCTTATTTTTACAAATTACCACTAATATTTTATATTAGCATTTAATTAAATAATTAAATTAGGATGAAGATTTTAGGGCTATTACACAATATCCAACAAATTTATAGGAGTTAACAGCTTATAGGTAGATAGTCTAGGAAGCCACCTATCATGCCATAGCTTAATCTTCTCCCCATTTCTCACCCTCCACACAAAACCAACCTTCATTGGATTTATAGATGACCTAATACTTCTCCATATATGGGAAAGAGAGGAACCAATCTTTGAATCAAACAACTCACATTCTGAAAGTACTTGTGTTTGAAGACTTTTGAAACCAAAGAAGTAGGGTCTTGCAGCAACCTCCATACCTGTTTAGATAATAGTGCTCTCTTGAAACTTGTTAGACTTCTAAACTTGAGGCCTCCTTTGTCTTTAATTATGCCCTACCTTTCCCAACCCCTCCAATGAATACTCTTTTTTGAATGAGAGTGATTCCACCAAAATTGGGAAAGCATTACTTCTATTTCTCTCAACAAGCTTGCTGGCAACTTGAATACACTCATGATGTAAGCCGGGATGGCTTGAAGTACACTCTTGGTCAAGATCTCTTTTCTTGCAGCAGACAATAAGACATATTTCCAGCTACATATTCTGTGACGACCCGAGACTTTCTTTTCGTATTATTTAACTAAATATTTATTTTGATTGAATGGTTGATTGAGTAATTAGATTAATTATATTGAAGGGTGAGAAAAAGGGGAATGGGCTTAAGATTAGGACTTTAAAACTTAGGATGAGTTATTGGGCCTAAGAAGGAATGGCAAGCCCACAAGCCCATGAGGATAACCCATGACCCACCAAACCCTACCCATGGGACACTTGTCACCCATAGGAAAACCCTAGTCAGTCAACTACAATTAGTAGGTGGAAATGAGAAATTACCATTAGGTGAGAGTTGATTTGTAGGTGAGTGGTGAGGTTGAGTGAAGAATCTTGTGAAAGGATTTTCCTATCATTGGAATATTTTTAGAAAGTACTAAGGTATGGCCTATTTTACCTTGACTAGTTCATGTTATGCTTAGTGGAGTGACACTTGTGCAATGGAGTGGAAAGTGGAGGAGAAGGAAGGGGGAAGGGCATTCGGACTAGGTAGTTGCTGAAACCCTTAGGGGTTTTTCCCATGCTATTCTATCCAATCTAAGCTAATGATCATCATAGGATCATGTAAGAGGGAAGTAACAAGATGATTGACAAGTGAAGAGAGGTGTCATGAGGAAAAGGAAAAGAAAAAGGAAGAGGAAAAGCAAAGATGGATCCGGGTGGGTTGCCGTGTGCACCACTTGGGAGTTTCCTAGGATTGCTTGCAAATCTAGTGAAAAGAGTACCTTAGACTTGTGTAAGGGATAAAGTACATGATGTGAGATGTGTAAGAGGCATGGTGGTGTAAGAAGAATGAGTGAAGATTGCTTCAAATAGAAGCAAACTAGGAATGGAGGGAGGGAGCATTTCGGATGACACGTGGAACCTAGGCATGGCCAGATCATGCAAGCTCATTTTCCCAAAGGTATGGCCATGGAATCTTGTAGATTGACTTGAGAGTGGATGGTTGAGTGTGTCATAGGGTTGAAATGACAAGAGAATGAGGCATGAGAGGGGAGGAGGTTTCAGTGCCACCTTGGAAGGCAAAGGGGATCCGATTGATCACTTTCCCCCATTTCCTATCATTGTTTTCTTTTCCCATGCAACCACCCATGCCTAGTCTTGTATCTTTCAAATCAAAGTATGGTGAGATGTCCTTGACCCCTAGAGAGAAGTGTATGGCATAAACCCTTGAGGAGACTACCCTTCACTTAGCTAACTCACAAACACACACAAAAGTTCCTTTCTCTCTACCTCTCGGCCAAACCCCATTTCTCCCTCAACTCTCATTTGTTCTACTCTCTTCTAACTTCTAAACCGCACTATATCCTTAGAAGAAAAGAGCTAGAACAATTATTTTGAGAAGGAATTGCTTTTGAAGAGGTAAGTGCATTCCTATCTTACCTTTAGCAATTTTAGTATACATTTGAATGAATTTGGTTGCTTTTTTTGTTTCCTTTGTATGTATGTTGAAAATGAAACCTTTTAGAGGAAAAACTTGCCATGTTTAGTTTAGTAAGAATCCATGTTTAAGTTATGTTAATTTCCCAAGTTGAGAAGTTGAAATGATATGTGGTTTAGTTAGTTATTTAACATGAAGTGGAATGAAGGAAATGCATGCATGATTGAAGGTTTACTAGCATGAAGTTGGATGGTGCCTTTAGTGTTATTTATTTAGTAGTAGAAATCCATGTCTAAGTTTGAATATCTTGATTTAAGATTATTTCATGTGGAGAATTTGAATATTTGATATGAAAGGAGAATATGGTATGATCAACAAGTGGAGTTAAGGTGAAAATATATTTATTAGATTTTGACTTGGAGATGAAAATGTTGAGTTATGCATGCATATATTTTGGATTTATGAACTTCTTTGGTGAAAATCATTGATTTAATTACTATACTATGTTATGGTGATATGTTTAAAATTTTGGAGACATTAGATGCATATGAATGAAGTGGTTACATTATTATGATTGAAGGTCTTCACAAAAATTATTGAGTGAATTATCTTAGAAGAAAAAGTGAATAATACATTTAAAAGATTGGAGTTGAATTAGAGTGCTTGGAGAAAATTAGAAGACAAAAAGTTAGGAGAGTGTAAAGGGAGGGTCTCGACCCAACCTTAGTGGGAAGGGGCCGAGTACCCCTAAGTGCATTGGAGGCCCATTATAACATTTTGAGAATAAAAGGAGTAAGTTTATGAGGTGCGAAAGTTTAAAAGGGCTTGACGTAGGGTAAGCGTCATGTTCGTCACCTATTGTATATGTTCTGTAACATGAGTCTCACGTCTCATGCATATAGCACGAAAATCATGTTTTCAACATGTTTTTTTAAAGAAAAGGAACTAATTAAATTTTTATAAGAACCCCAAAGGCTGGGACGGGGTAGTGTCCCAATGGAACTCCTTGTTCACTCGGGAGTGACTAAAGTCGAGTGAAAGCCCCTAAGTCGACAAAGAACCGTGGACAGACCATGTATGGCTCCAAAAAGATGTCCGGAGCGTAATCGCACCTAAAGCTAGTGGGTGCCTATAGAACGGTGTGGGCCTCGGCCTCACCGATACAGAAAAGTTTGTAGTCGCTCGGTGAGTGATCAATCGCCGAGTGATGAAAAGCGCAAAATGGCGCGAAACGTAGCCACTTAGGTTTAATACGGTCGCCGGGTGCTACGGTAATTAGCAGGAACACACGGTGCGTAAGGGAATCGTGAGGTGTGCAACAAAGGTCATGACAAAAGATGGGCTTTCGGGCCATATATGATATGATAAGTGGTGCCTAAGATAAAAAAAAAATGAAAAGCATTAGTGAAAAGAGGAATTTTGAAAGAAAACTCCATTGTTTTGTTTTCTAAGAGTACGAACCAGCATATGCAAAGAATACGAAAAGGAAAAGAGAAATTTTAAGTCTTGAGCATGAGCATATGCATATCATGAAGTCGCGAGTCTCATAAGGCATTAAGTATGATTGACTGTTTGATATTCATTTAACTATATGCTTAAATTGCTTTTGTTATGATATAAATGTGCTTACTGAGATTTCTCCTAAAATCTCACCCCTGTTTATCTTTCCACTATCATCCTTTTGGGGATGATAGAAGTAGTTGCAGGGAACGATGACCTTGAAGACTATGACCCTAGAGATGATGCCTCGGACCCCCACGGGCCCAACTGAGGCCGATACTTCTGAGCTAGTGACTTTTGATTATCTGAGCCACTGGGCGGTGGAGTCACTACCTCTGGCTATGTATATATGTGGTGTACGCCCTATTGGGTGTTGTATAATTCTTGGCGTGGACGATTCCCTCCACATGGGTCGCCTTTACGAGTCATCCTCCGGGATGAGTTGTGAGGTAGGACCAGCCTTGGAGTTGGACCGTCTCCGTTACGGCCCAAACTTTAAGAAGATTAAGAAGGAGCCGTTGGATTAGGGTAGGATGGCCTGGGATCCTCCATGCAGCTTTTGTATCTAATTGCATGTATTTTGGTCTGCCGTTGTTTTGGAAGAATGAACACTTGTAAAGGATCCTCATGTTTATATTAATAGTAATGTAATATTTTGGGATGAACATTGTATTAAGCCATGTAATACACGCTTAGAAAAGGTTTGACCTTATCCGCTGCGAAAGAAAGAAAAAAAAAATCCAGTACACGATAAGACGAGGGATGAACTTCCCTGTGATGCTCATCCCCGACATCATAGTTTGCGTACGATCCCAAGCACAAGCTAGGGCGTCGACATATTCTTCTCCATATTTTCTCTTTTAGGCCTCTAAATGTATTGTACTTTGATTATGCTATAACAGTAGGTAGTCTCAAATATTTATGATAATTCTCGCATACCACTCCATTCGAGGATTGAGTAATTAAATCTTTTGCATGAGGATTTGTATTCTTGTTGAACAATATAGAAGTCTTTTGCTTGTTTAAATATTGACAAGCACACTCATACGTTCATAAAATCTGCTCCACACATGTCCATTCTGCTTGCTTGTTTTAGCCCTCCTCCTTAAGTTGCTATTCCTTTAATCAAACCATTACTTTCTACATGCTGAAATAACGAACTCAACCCCTCGTCACAAATTAGGACTTAATATGGAGATAACAGATCACCTTGACGTAGCCCTCTAGTAGGACAAATTGGCTCCCAAGGAATCCCATTGACCTTCACTAAATAAGTATCAATTTTAACACACGTCATGAGTAAACTAGTCCACTTCAAACCAAATCCAAGTTTAAGCAACATAGCCTTTAAGTAGTCCCATTCCATCCTATCATATGCTTTAGACATGTCTAATTTTATAGCCATACTTCCTACTTTACTTTTTTGTCTTGACTGGATGGAATGTATAATCTCGTAGGCAACCAATATATTATATGTAATAAGTCTACTAGGTATAAACGCGTTTTGGTTCCAAGATATTATTTTAGATAACACTACCTTCATTCTATTTGCTAGAACTTTAAAAATTAGTTTATATAAGATGTTACACAAGCTAATGGGTCGAAACTCATACATAGAAGTCGGGGAGTTTACCTTGGGAACCAAAGCTATATGTGTGTAATTAAGTTCAGCTGACATGTTGCCACTTCTAAGGAAATCCAGCACAAGTGCAAAAACATCATCTCCCACAATTTCCCTATGGTCTTGGAAAAATCTAGAACTAACACCATCGGGTCCCAAGGCTTTGTAGAGGGATATTTGTTTTAGGGCAATCTCCACTTGTTCCCTCTGAAATTCTCTATCTAAAATCTTCTTCATGTCTTCAATAATCCTTGGCTCAATCCCCCTTAAACACATATCAATGCTTTCCTTAGTCGAGTGAGTAGAAAGAAAAACCTTTGAGAAAAACTGTACAAACCCGTGAAATATATTTGAGTGTTCAGTCAATAAGTAATTATCTCCATCTCAAATCTGCTTTATTACTGTGTTCTTCTTTCTTCTTTGAGCAACACATGCATGGGAAAACTTTACATTTTGGTCCACTTTCTCAAGTCAATGTCGTTTAGCCTACTGTTTGTTTCCATTTGATATCTTCCTGATCCATTAGAAGTTCAATCTTCTTTTGAATCTCTTTGACTGCTTGCGTATTACTTGGACCCTCTTCCCTTTGTAACTGAGTTAAAGTTTTTGTTTTTTCCTTAATTTATTTACTTCTATTATGGTTAGTTTGTCTACTCCACTTCTTTAAGCTCCTACCACACCATTTCAACTTTGCTTGCATAGAACAAATATGAGTAATACCCCCTATATTTTTCTGCCATTTCTGAACAGTTACATTTGGCTCTCACATCTTGGTCTACACCCCACTTTTTCAACATTGGCCAATATTTCATTATAATCATCAATAATACACCAACCTAAGTCATTTGGTTTGAAAGAGCTTACAATTCAAATCCCAATCTCCTTTTAGAAACCTCGGGATAACCATAGAAGCAAGTTAGAAGCCATTTATTTCCACCTACCTCACTACTGATAAAAGCATTAATATGGTGCTCTGAGTAATTCCAAAGATCAAGATTTATATCCTACTACCACAGAAGAAATAAACCACCCTTCCTACCAATAGCCTCAACCTCTATACAACCTTCATATTTGTAAATTTCTAGCAATAAAATGGGCACTTTTGAACATAACTTGTTTTCTATAAAATAATCACATCGAGACCTTTAGCCTTAATTTGACAAGGCTTTGAATTATTCGGGGCTTCCCAAACTTCTGATAGTTTCAACTTAATATTTTCTTGATGATTGGCAGGCCAAAGACCTAGTCGCCGCCAATTTCTTGGATTGCTCGACTGCAAACTTCCCTCTTCTTGCACTACCAATTTCAGACTCAATATTGTCATCCTCATTCAGTAACCTTTTTTGACCAGATAAATAATCAATAGAAGAAGATTAATTACCTTGAGCACGGGCCCTTCTTTTCTACTCCTACACCCTTTTTAAAAAAGTGACAGTTTGTCTTCCCCCTCGTTGTCCCCTTTAAAAGCCTTGGAGTTGTTGGAGTTGAAATGGTCGTTGCTGGAGGTTGATAAAGCAAAGCCTATTTGTAATATTTCCTGCGGATTTCTCTACAAGCATCCTCGACCCATTGATAGACGTAGTAATTTGGGGCCCATCGAGGCCCAACATCTCATCCAATTCATGCTTAGCCACAATAATTGCTACTTTTGAAACCACTCTACTTGTTTGATAATGTTCAAAGGATACCTCTCCCTTACTCTCAAAATCTCAGATTTTGCTATTATCTATTATTCCCTTTGCACGTTCAGCACCAATTTCCCTCTCCAACTCACCTACATGACCAACCTTATCACTTGATTTTGAGTTAATCCCGACAATCTCGCTAATGTGATGATTGTCACAGCCCACCACCCCCTGAGACGGTTCCCTTTCTGGCATCCCTGGCTCCCCACTGTGAACAATTGTGCCCACCGATCCCTCCTCCCTACGTTGATAGGAAACACGAGCATCTTTACAGCCTTCATTGTATTGATTGGACACTAGGTAAGATTTCCTTCGAGTCCCAGAGTCAGCCCTAAGCCAAGCCCCATATTTCCCTATAACCTCATCTTCCTTCTCGAGACCCTTTCCTTCTTCTCAACAGCCATTTTGATCATGGACTAGCCACCCACATTGGAAACAGAGTCTAGCGAGCTTTTCATGTAGGAAGTGAACCCATAATTTACGGCCAAATGAGATAATAAAGCACCCACGTGTAACTGGCTTCTAAAGTGGTAATTCAAGCTTGACCTATAATGAACGACCCTATTCGATTCCATCCTTCCCTGTTTCAACATCAAGAATTCGTCCAACAGTTTCCCCAATAATCTTGCCGTAATCCCTTGTCAACTGCCCTAGCGGTAAATTATGGACTTGAATCCAAAACACCTCTGTCTCGAAAGTTATCTGTGAAGCTCGCATGATGCCATCATGCTTCTTTATCGCAAATAGAGAATTATCAAATAGCCACGTGCGACTATCCAAAATCCGGTCTTTAGCGGCATGTGTGGCAAACGTTAGCACAATCGTATTTTTGGCCACTTCTTGGAACTTACCCCTTTTGCTAATCCTCCAGATTTTGCCCATGGAGTTTTCCACAATTTCTTTACCCATGATTTTGTCCATACAAACTCTCGCAATGAGATTCCTTTGACCCTTACTCTTATCCTCTTCACTTTACCCTAGCGGGAAATCTAGCACCAACTCCTCTTTTTGAGAAAAGTGAAGGTGTTTCCAACAATTTGCAATTTCCTCCATGGTACGCAACAAAATTTTGAATACTATATCGGTAGGCATTTTGGTCAAGACACTAATACAAAATATTTCGATATAAATACTTTTTCAGATACTATTTTAGGATAATATATATAAATAGATTAATTATATATATAATTATATTTCAAAATAACATCAATGCAAGTCTTAAAAAGTCAAAATAACATAAATTATTATTAGGTAACGATGATATTAATTTAAGAAATTGAAAATTTGAAATTATATATCTTCAAATTATTAAGGTTATTATTTTTTATTTAAAAAATTAATATTTTACACCATATACATATTAAAGAAATATTTCACACTATATAAATTTAATGATTAAATTAAATAGTATCACTTATTATCTTTATAGTTTAAAACTTAAAATACAAAAATACTTTAAAAAAAAGTAAAGATGGCTTAAAAAATGGAAAAAAGTATACTCTAAAACACGACGTTGGACGAAAGTCTGAATAGTACCTTGAACTAAAAATCGAATTTTTTAAAAGAAAAGTACCCTAAAAAGGGTCTTGGAAAGCAAGAAATTGGGAAAAATAATACTTAAAGGGTGCTGTTAGCACCAGCCACATGTTAAAGAAAACCATAGCACCTGCATTGCCACTACTATTTGACGAATATTACGAAGACGCCACTCACAACCAGCAGCTTAGTGTAATGCGAGGAATTAAAATTTCGGCCGTATTTCGAAATACCAGTCGAAACACATCGATACATTTCAGTCGGTACGAAATGACTCCACTCACTATATCAGTTATTTTTCTAGTAAGTATTTTTGGGCCGTATAACTGGTACGATACAAAATTTGAATATTTTGTATGCGACACACAAGAGCCAGTACTCACGACAACTCTAGAAACCTCACTTCTGAAATCGCCTAGGAGACGAGACCCAAAGAGAAGACAATATAGAGTTCAAGTTTTAAATGATTAGCTAAAAAGTCAAAAAGTGATATATTAGCCAAGTTTTGAATTTTGGGATAGCTAATCTAATATTAATGCCCTAATATCAGGATTGGTAGCTAATTTCTCCATTTGCTTCTGCTTAAAGAAAAGATATATGGAGAGACTTTTACAACATTTGTTGAATATATAATGTTTAAAAATTCTTCAAGAGCAGTAATAAATATTGTATGATCGTGTGATTATTTCATTCACGAACGTGTCTTTTATCAAATAAGTAGCTTTTAGGCGGTGGCCCGATGTCAATTTTGTGCAGTCTAGTTATTTTAGTGTGTTGGTCCGATTTGATGATCGAACCTAACAAGCATGCGTTCTGACTTTTTGGCAGGTTTTCAAAGAGGCTTTTGGCACTAGAAAAAGAGCCAAGCCGCAGAAAGTTCACTTGAGCAAAACTTGAATAGGAAGTTCGCTCGAGACTCACTTGATGTCTACTCGAGCGAATAACGTCCCAAAAGTAAAAATTAGGATTTCTACGGTGTGACACTGGAAATATTCACTTAATGAACGTTGTGAGATTTCGTTCCAAAGTATATTTTCTGATTTCTCGGCATAATAAAATCTTTTGTAAGTTTGTAGATATAGGCATGTTGTCGAACTACGTTAATTTTGTATCATGTGATTATTTGTTTGTATTTACTTTTACTAGTTTGTCACCATTTTCACAACAATCGCCTATGCGGAAGCCATGGTGGGAGTGGAAGGGGCAGAGTTGCTTTCCAATAATTATTTATCTAAGTTTGGTTTGTTTTCAGAGATAATTAGATAAAATAAAAGTTAGAAATTGAATAAAATATTGTTATAAGATATTTTTTTAATATTAATTTTGTTTTGAGATTTGAATAAATTGTTTTAGGATTTTAAAAAAATTGAATTGTTTATTTTATTTCATATAAAAATTTAAAAAAATAATAATGAAGAAATGAGATGAGTATATATGACCAGGGTAGCTAATTCATCAGTTATAGAACATGTAGTTAAGCGTTGGTATTCAAGTTCAGATAAAACTTTGAGTACTCCCTTTCAGAACTTGTCTGCTGCAACTATTGACTGCACCTAATTTTAAGCTTTAATGGTTGACTGTCGCTTTCTTTCGCTTCCACATGTTAAAAACTATTGAACTCCACATGTTAAAAGCCTAATTAGCTTTAGCAGGTATATATATTGCTGTCTATCGCTTTCACAATGTTGAGATTTGGATTTTCATCTCTCTTATCAATCCGAAATTAATATAAGCAAACTTCCCCTCTCCATAGGCTTGGCATTGAATTTTGAAATCTTTGGGGGTCTCAAAAGATTCTTTGCAAACCCACAATATCGTCATTAGGTAGCTAGTGAAGAATATCATGGTGACCATGATCATTATTATAAATTACAGTAGAAATAGACTCGATTCAAAAGTTAAACCTCCTAAATAAAGTATTTTTAGGTCTCGTCAGCATATTAAGATGAAATAAAATGAGTTAAAATAAAAATTAAATAAAATGTTATTATTTAATGTTATTATTATTTTAGGCACTGAAAAAAGTTGAATGGTTTGTTATATTTGTGTGAGAATTTAAAATAATTATAATGATGAGATGGAATAAAATGAAACACTTATTGTATCCAAATACTCTATTTAGAATCATTATATTAATATTGACATCATAAAATTTAATTTGTAAGATATTTTTCTAATTTTTTTCATAAATTAATTAGTTCTAACGTATCAACTTTGTCAAGGGCAAAATATTGCAAATAAATTTTTTCTTCTCAAATACATATAGGATTGTACCATATAAGATTGGTATATAGATCCGAGTTTGGATTCCTAAAGTACTAAAGTTGAAACCCCCTAGAAGCATATTATATATATATATATATATATTAATGAAGTGCATAACATGATGAATTTATGAAAACCACGAGCCGAGACTCTAAAGTAACATAAAATTGTTAAATAATAGATACATATTCAAAGTGACAAAATATGCTAAGAAACCTGTCTTTTTTGCAGATTCGCTAGTCATGTGTGTTTAAAGTGTGTTTGAAAAATAATTAATTAAGAATGAGATACATAAGATTCTATTTAAGAAGTGCTATAACTATGTATGACTCTTTTTCCTGACCAAATCAAATGAGGTGTTCCCACTTGATAAATCTATGCATTGACATGCATGCCATGAACAAATATTTACTTTTCTCACCAGTGTACTAGATCGAGACCAACACTCTACCTGCGCACATTGGATACTCAAAATTTCAATAAAGTTATTATTCATTGTAATATATAATATAGCTATATTTACTTGACACATGCAATTGTGAGTGTACTTGCGTAGGGGTATACATCCGGGTTCTGGATTTGAGAATCCGGAACCCGGATTCAAAATTTCCTTAAACATTTTTTAAAAAAAATTCAAAAGTATTAATGAATAAATAAAATTTCAAATCCCCGGCCCGGATGAACAGGCCTATACTTGCGCACGGATATCTGTACGCTTAACATTTTATTAATATAATGATTGTCATATATATATATGCTCGTCAAAACAATATATAACAATGGGTATGTAATAATCTCTCAATTATGTTATCAAAATTGATAAAAAAAACAAAAACGCTTTTCTAATTATTCGATATTATTGCACCAACTGAATGAAAAATAAAGGAATGATACGTACGATTACGGAATCTATAAGTAATGTACAATCGTTTTAAAAAATAATGGAGTTCATTATTAAAAATTTATTATTATTATTATTATTATTATTTATGTTAGTCTCATATTTGTTCGTATTTTTCAAATTAATTGTACGACGCTGGTACACTCACGACTATAACTATTATTTTTTTTGAAAAATAATATGACAAAAAAGACTATAATTTATAGCATTATTCTATATCTAGGCGCTAATAAAATCTAGAAAGATAAATATAATATTTTTAATTAAAGCATGAAGTAACTTGATATAAAAGTTCGCACATTTTATTATTGTGTCTATAAAATTTCTTGCTACTTGGCCGAACCACCCAAGTGGCTACATTCTACCTTTCTTTATTAAGAAAACACATTTTTATCGAGTTATGTTATCATCATGCATGGATGAGTGCATTTAATTCATGTTCAAAATATTGAAGTCTGGGTATATATTTATTGGAGTGTATAAATAATCGTTCTAAACCACATTATATTTCAAGATTCATTCTACTCGCAGTCAGTACGCTCTTTGCCAATTCACGACAAATTAATTTTGTCACAAGCATATATCTACTACAACATATTTTGACTTCACCGATGGTTGGAAATTTGTATTGGTTTTTTAAACCATCACTAAAATTCATTTTCTGTGACAATTTATTGGAATCGTCACTAAAGACATGCTGATTTTTTCTACATTTGGACATAGACAATTTCACATGCGAATGTTAATGTGACATTCAAACAATTATATTTTTGACGTCATCATTCGAACAATAGTAAAGAATGTTTAAATGTTTAGACTAAATTTAAGAAGAAGAAAAAATACTATAATGCTACTTTGATACCTTATTTTGACACATTTTTGTATTTTAATACATTTAAAATTTTTTTCCTTTACTTAATAGTGAAGGAATTAATTATTAGTGTATTTATATATATTTTAAATATTTTAAAATGACTAAAATATGAATAAAAAATATTTAAAAAATTAAAATAAGATTTTACTCTAGCAAGAGGGTCTATTAATATTATAAAAAATTAGAAAATATTGAATTATAATATATTTTAATTTTTGAAAGATATGAAATGCAGTGATTTAAAATTAAATTTAGACAAGCTAATACTAAAGAAAATTGAGAATAGAAATTCAAAAACTATATATACATTATATGATAATATGGTCTAGTACACAAAATTCATCACTAAAGGCTGTCTTTTAATGCCTTAAACTCCTCAACCAATGTCTCGACCTTAAGACACAAGGTCGCTATATTATCAGAAAGCTAATTCATAGCCTGATCCATGCTCTGAGATTGCAGGGATTTGTCGATCGATATGCGCCTGTAGCTCTCTCATCATCGAGGCCACCCAAGCGAATCACATATCCCCATCTGCAATATGTCTCGTCTGCTAGTGACAGCTACTAGCAATATGAGCGGGTCAACACTAGCCTGAGGCTGGGTAGGGGGAAAAAGATCTGCTATAGGAGGAAGCTGACGCCCTCTCTGCCCCTGGTTGCGGTTATAGGTGGTCATGTCGATGTAGCTGATCTAGTGCTACACTAACTCCCCAACTCAAGGTGCCACTCTCCAGGCCAGTAGTAGTTGGGTGATGATGACTCTGTAAGGGAGGTTGTCTGTCGAGACAATGCACATCTCGTAAGATCCTCTCGAATATCAGCATCGTCAAGTCGATTGAGTCTCAACACGACAAGCTAATCAAAAATTCGCACGTATCCAACTAAATGTCGTCATGTGTGCTAGCAGATCGGTGTTTGTTGCAACAATAAAATTCAACATCCGGAAGAAGCCCAGCAGCGTACTCTGCTGGAAGGTGTTAGACGTCTAGTACATCGTGCGGTCTCTGCCAGTGAGGATGTAGAAATATTTATCCTGCTAAGGATCATTGTCCTTGGCACCAGCATCGTTGGCCTTTGGGACGTGGACATCATAACTGCCTGTAGAGTCAATTGGACTAGTAGACAAAGTCGCCATGCCTACATCACCAGCATCTATAGGTGAAGTTGGTGTAGTAGGCGGGTCCTCTAAAAGGTCAGCAGCTATCAGCTAAGGCTACTGACACTAGATCTAGAGTAACTCGGCAATGACATCCACCGAGACTATGAGCTACACACCGCGGATGGTGATGTTGTGGGTCTGTGCGTCGAACGACATTGTGGACATGATTCAGATAATTCTGCTACAATGTGGGAAGATGCAAAGCGCGAGTTTTATCGTGATTACATAAAGCACAGCAAAATGTCATTTATTATACGGTTGCTTCACATAAAGTCATTGTGTGGAATATCAACAAAAGCAAAAAACATGATAATGGATTTCTTTAACGAGGTGCTTCCCAAAGGGTCTGTATTATTGAAGAAAATTTATGAAGCAAAACAATTGAGAAATGAATTATAATTTGAGTACAAGTCCATACCTACACTCAAGAATAATTGTGTCTTGTTATGGAAGGAGAACGAGGAAAAACAAGCGTATCTTGTATGCGGAGAGTCAATGTGGAAATCTAAAAAGAACATGCTAGTGAAGGTGTTGCGCTATTTTCCCTTGATACCTCGGCTGCAAAGACTATATATGTCTAAGAAAATAGCTAAAGATATGAGGTTGTAGGAGGAGAAAAGAATTAAGGATGACACATATATGAGGCACCTAACTGACCACAGGCTTGTCAGTCTTTTGATGAACAGTACCCCGAGTTAGGGAACGAAGCTCGCAACATGCGCTTGGCACTCACAATTGATGGATTCAACCCATTTGACAACATGAGTACAAATTATAACACTTGGACTGAGATCACTGGAGGATGACATTGACGTATTCATGCAGCTGATGATTGAAGAGCTAAAAAAGTTATGGGAAATGGGTGCTAGACGTACGGTGCATCAATGGCGACATCTTTTCAGATGCATGCTGCGGTGATGTGGACAATAATTGACTTTCCTATATATGAAAATCTGTTTTGTTAAAGCACTAAAGGGAAGTTGGCGTGTCCGGCGTGTAATCAAGAAACTTCTAGTCAATGGTTAAAAGTTTCTTAAAAGATGCATTTCATGGGCCATCGCCGTTATCTCGCAACAAATTATGCATGGAGAAGAGAATGAGCTAAGTTTGATTGGAGAGTGGAAAAAAGATCTGCACCAAAGGAGTTTTCTAGGGACGATATATTGGAACAGCTGTAACATGTAAGAGCGAACAACTTTGGCAAAGATTGAGAAAAGAACAAGAGAAAATGAGGTGCAGCAGAATTGAATTGGACGAAGTGCAGTATTTTTTTTTACACGTCGTATTGGTCATCCTGCATGTTGTGACATAGTTTGGATGTTATGCATATATAAAAAAACATTTGTGACAATATACTTGGAACAATGATGAGCATTAATAAGAAAACGAAGGATACAATCAAGACAAGGAAATATCTTGAGAGAATGGGCATTAAACATAATCTATATCTGTAGGTGGATGGCAACTGGGTAGCCATGCCGTATGCATGTTTTACGATGACGAAGGAAGAGAGAATTGATTTTTGCAAATGGTTGCAAGGTGTGAAACTGTCAGATGGTTATGCTTCAAATATCGACAGGTGTGTGAACCCTGATGACTGGAAAATCAGTGGATTGAAAAGTCATGACTGTCACTTATTTATGCAGAAGTTATTGCCAGTTGAAATCCGTGGTAAATTGACATTTAATGTACGTGTTTCCATTACCGAGCTAGGTATATTTTTAGGGATTTATGCGCACGGGTTATAAATCGTGATATGTTGCAGAAGATGGACGACGGCATTGCCACTATCTTATATAAATTCGAGCAGATATTTCCACTGCATTTTTTGATGTGATGGTCCATTTAGCAATACATTTACCCCGAGATGCATTGTTAGGTGAACCAGTACAGTTCCGTTGGATGTATCCAGTTGAAAGATATTTAGCTCGACTAAAGCGCACAGTTGGGAATAAAGCCAGAGCCGAGGGTTCAATAGTAGATGCCTATATACAAGATGAATGGTTAACATTTTACTAATTATACCTTCATGATGTTGAGACAAGATTTAATCGTGAAGAGCGAAATGCTGATCTTATTACTCTGCTTCCTCGTGAGCTATCAGTATTCTCTTAGAATGTACGACCCTTGGGTGCACAAACAGGTTACGATTTCAATGATGGAGAATTGGAAAAATTTTGGTGGTACATGTTGAATAATTGCTGGGAGATTGAAGACTATCTCAGGTAGGATACCCACCTAATTGATGTAAATTGCTAGATCTTCATACACTGGACGTAGTAAAGATCTTTGTTCATAGCATAATATTTTTTTCAATAACATATAGTGAACACCTGGACAAACTTAGCACAGAAGGTGTAGATAATGTGGAGGTAAGATATGAAAATGAATTTCTCAGTTGGTTTGAACAACGTGTTGGTTCAAGATCGTTCCACCGTCTTACTGATAAGATGATAATTAATAACTTATAGAAATTCATTTATTTTTCTGATATACATTTATTTAATTACTAACATTAAATTTCTCAATTGCTAATGTGTCTTTATTAGAAACATGATGATCTTGAAAAAAAATTTCTCATTCATGTCTATGTTATTACTCACACTAATAAACGTAGTGAATGGATGGATCCTATCATTGCAGAAAATTATATAAGCGATGTTAATTTTGTTAAATAAATTATGCAATATCTGAATAATTTTTTTTATTTGTATTTCTTTTAATATGTTACTTACTCTGTGTTTTCTTTCTAATTGCATGATAGAATGTTGGAAATGCATTCAGTTTCTAGAGAATCATCTCCTAATGACATAAACAAGTGCTCAGGACCAAGTCGGGCATGGTTAGAGGATTGGGACGTTCACTCAAGCATTTTGCCGGTTCATCCTTCACGAGCTCCTCTATTTCACAGACTAATAATCTTACCAAAGATTTAGAAGCAGCACGACGAGAAAACGAGTATATGAGATCAAGACAATAGGAGTTAGAGTCTCTCTTGGAGCGACAGTCTGACTTTCAAACATGTATGCAAGAGTAGCAGAGAGATCAAGAGGAAATAATGCGCACTGCAGTCCAAGAACAAGTGCGGCCCAGATGGAGTGTGTTATGTCATTGTAGGACGAGAAAAAATAGAGATAAATTTTCTTGTTTTTATTATTATTTGTAACTTTTAGTATCTAATTTTGATATGCTATAAGATATTATAAGTTGCTAAATTGATTATATAACAAGATACAATTTGTATACTTGTTAATTTTCTTAAAATTTACCATTTATGACATGTACATTCGAATGTATATGTGACGACCTCAATTTATGTTCAAGAGTTAGCATAAACTGAAGTGTCAGGGTAAGTAACATTAGGCTACTCACCCATGTACGTATCGAAAATTAATGCATTCACCTAGACTTACTAGCACATGCAATGCAAATCGCAATGGAGAGGGTCTAGATAAAAATAATAATTTAATCACAGAAGTCAAATGATCACATGATAACATACAACCACAATATCCACATCATCCCATTCATTATACCATTACATATTATAACCTAATTAGTTTTCTTATATACAATATTCACAAGACTTCTCAAATATCTTCTTAAGGCCACATTGGCTCCTCCTTCATTTCCTGAAATTTCCTCCCGTACCAACACCGATCCCTACTACTACTAACTGGTAAAAACTTCTAGGGAGAGTACTCAGAGGACCCTTCAGGTTTCCTCTAGGTCTCTCGAGCGGTTGGAACCTTGCCCATGTCTATTATTAAATCCTGCAGCGAAATTTGAATTTCTGAAAAAAGAAAAGAAATATATAAGAATGAGGTTTACCTAGAAATCTCAGTAAGTACACACTCAACTTAATAAAGACATAGTGCAACAAAATATCAAAATACAAGATAAACAGTAAGAACATACATATTATAATATGTTTCATGTGACCCATGCATGACTTATGTCTCACTTACTAGATAGACTTATACCTTATGCGGACTTGCACCAATATCCCTTTTTTCTGGATAGACTTATACCATGCATGGACTTTCATTCTTGTCTTAAAGTTCTTATTCTTATAAGTCTTATCTATATGAGCCCTTCTTATAACTTAACATCGGCGAGTGTTACATATCGTCATCCCTGTCGAATTTTCTACTGTTATTACCCGTGACCGAGCTATATCCACTAGGGGTGTAAATGGTCCGGTCCGGTCCGGGAAATTTGTGGACCGATTTCATTCGGTCCAAGAATTCTCTCACCCTGGACCGGACCGAACAGGAGTTCGGTCCATACCAGTCCGGTCCAATTCGGTCCAGGGGCGGTCCGGTCCGGTCCAGGGGTGGCCCGTATGATTTAATGGGCTAAATTTAATCTAAAATTCTATAATGATCAAATATTTTTTTGGCCCAAATTTAACTACTATAAATTATAATATGTTAATATTATAAAAGTATATATTATATATTAAGTATGTTAGTAAATTATAACTAATAGTCTAATAGTCTAATAGTCTAATAACACTATTACATTAGTATATGTTAATAAATTATAACTAATTAGTAATAACACTATTACAATTTATATTAGTATATTATATATTTATATGTTAGTAAATAGTGATAAATTAGCAATAATATATTAAATAATAATAATATATTTATTACTTATAAATTATTACTAATACTTTATCTAGATATACTATAATTTATATTTTTATACTATAACTAATCAACTACTAGTCTACTATAAATTATAATATGTTAATATTATAATAGTATATATTGTATATTAATATGTTAATATATATTAATATTAATATTAAAATTTATATATTATTATTTATATATACAAATATTTAAAAATAAAAATTTAAAAAAAAAAATTTTAGGGATTCGGTCCGGTCCGGTCCGGTCCAGGGGGATGAACTCCTTGGACCGGGACCGGACCGGAATTTTCCGGTCCATATATTTTTTGGACCGGACCGGACCGGACTCCAACCGATCCGGTCCGGTCCCGGTCCGGGACAACCGGTCCGGTCCGGTCCGCCGGTCCGGTTCGGTCTTTTTACACCCCTAATATCCACTATTATTACCCGTGGTTGGGCCATATCCACTATTATTACTTGTGGTTGGACCATATACATTATTATTACTCGTGGTTGAGTCATATCCATTTCTGAACCTTGACAGGCGTTACGTATCGCCGTCTCTACCGGGTTCTTATTCTTGTCAGTTATCCGGCCGTTACGTATTGTCGTCCCCATCATGTCGTGACTAACGTCTTAGTCTTTTCACTCATATGTTTTCTTATCTTATTTCTTAAATATTTGTCATGACCCATGACAACACTTACATGACGACATGTAACATAGACTTTTCTTAAAATGAACGTTATGACTTATGACGACACGTGTGTGACAAAATGCAACATGATCATAACCTTAAATTTTTATCATGCACATTTTATGTCCTTATGAATCTTATAACATATAGAAATATGTTACAATAACATACGTCATGTGCACATGCATTTATGTCGCACCATGTCATAACATCAAGACATAACGAAAAATGCTTAAATAATTAAATAAAATAATAAAGTATTCCCAAACCATGGCTTGCCGAACCCTATAGGAATTTGGACCTTATTTTTCTTTTATTTAAACCAAGTTAAATTCCTCATTTACAAAATACCAAATTTTCCTTAATTTTCCAAAAATAATTTCAAGCATAATTATATAGTTTTCTTGATTATTTCTTCAATAATTTTTAGCATGATAATATTTGAAAAATTTTCAAGTAAACTAGAGTTTCTAAACTCATCATAATCCTTAAAATATCATCTAAATAATTAAAAACTAATTGGATAAAATTTAGATTCAAAATTTCATTAAAAACCCTATTAAGGCCGAAATACACTAGGGCTGTTTTCTCTTTTTTTTTGTCAAACTAAAACCTCTTATTTTTATATAAATCTCTTCATATATCAAAACAAAATATATTCCTAAGTTCTTGCAAATTTTCTTAATATTTTTTCATAACAAGAACTAATTCAAAACTTAATAGGTTTCATTTCAACATATAAGCAAAGTTTAATATCAAAAAAATATTAAACATGATCTAATCATCAAATCACTCATTTTATGCCAAGATTAAGTTAAGCTGTGCACTTACAATTTTTCAAAGCTTGATATAGGGCTTAATCCAAGTCCTCGCAAGAATTATTCCTCAAGGTTACCTATTGCTCACTTGGTTGATGTTTAGAGGTTAAGGGTTTGAGGAGGGCTTTTCTTCTTATTTTCTTAAGCAAGCCGTGTGGTATTTTCAGCCAAGAGAGCTAGGAGAATCTCATGTACCTATTTATACGAGAGGGGGCGACACACTTAGGAAATGGAAGATGAAAATTGGGCTAAGGGTGGCCGGTTTCTCCTTGTTGTGGGGTAATGCTTAGGCTTGGCTACAAATATCTTTATCTAAGGGTTAGTCTTGAGTCACTTGGCAGCTTGGCATGATCAATGGTTAGGAAATTAGATCATGTGGAGGGGTATGAGTTGGCTATGGCTGGCTGTCTTCCTCCCATGCATGAACCAAAGTTCCCTCAAGTCCCTAGTGTCTCTCGATACTTCCAAGCCTCTTTCACCCCAATTGGCCACTTGTCAACCTCCCCAAGATACCATTTTTAAGATTCTAGAAGGCAGCTTTCAGATTTGTTTAAAATAAAAATCTGAATTTGGCTCACTTAGTTAGCTTTCAACAGATTTTGCCCCCTATGTTTCCTTCACATTTTTAGGCTAACCAAAGCTTCTAGATCAACTCATCTCCACTTGCCACATATTCCTACACATGTCAAGACATCAGAAATTTGAGATCCAATCATATTTTTCATCACATAGTCGAATTTGAAACACCTCATCTAAATCGGTTACCAATTGAGCTTAATCCAAGGTCATCCACTTCTCGCCCAATTAAGTCCTCGATCCAGCTCGAATTTTCAAAAATTCAAAGTATGAAAGTTTTATATATACCTCTTAAGATTTTATAGGAACTAGAATCACTTAATTTGGAACTCATGTGACAAATTCATTATTATTTATACTAAAAGTCGATGGATCAGTCCGAGAGTACCAATCTGGGCACACCAACTATTTGATTTTTGTAATATCACTTTCTTTAGAATTTTTCTCTTAAATTTTGAAAACTATCTCTTCCCAAGTCCAAACTAAAATTCTCTAGTTAATATCTTGCCATAATTCCAAAAAAAAATCCATTCATAATTTATTCTAAAATGTGAAATTTCACCATTTCATATTTCATATGTTATTATCTAGGTCTCAAGTTCTATATCTATGGGAGAATATTAAAATAAATTCTAAAATATTATTTTATCCCAAGGAAGGTAAAAATTTGGGTTATTACAGTATATATCAAACGTTCAAACATTTGTTCTAATTGCGTTCAAATGTACCGCACAACATTTGAATGAACTCTCCCACTCACGAACAAAGCGTCGAATGTTTAGCAAATTAACATTCAAATGCTTCACCGTAACATCCGAATTGTTGTGGGCAAAACACACACACCAACGATGAAAAATAAAAGTGAAAGCAAACACAATCAATCACACAATACAAGATTTACATGGTTTGGCAAACTGCCTATGTCCACAGAACTACATAAATCTTATTAACCAAAAAAGATTACAATCACTCAATCTTAACTACTTCTCTCTAGGAATTTTTGTTCTTTCACACAATATTTACTCACTAGACAATTGTTCTCTCTCAGACTATGCTGAAAAGTGTGTTGAAGCAGTCAAATAACATATTTATAGCAAAAACGAAGCTGAAAACCCTAATTTTGAAATTCCTGAAAATCTCGCTTGAGCAAGATGCCGAGCGAATGTCGAGCTAAGTCTCTGTCTGAAACTCGCTCGAGCTAGCGTCGAGCTAGTGTCGAGCGAGATCTTACTCAAGTCAAGTATCAAGCCAAACACCCGAGCAAGATTCCTAACACATGATTTTCAGCTCCCAGACCAATCTCCACATGCAACCCAACACGAACGTAATGTCCAAACATCACAATTACATTCGGATGTATAAACGTTCGAATGAAAAATACTCACTTTTGAACGGTGACTCAACGAACGTAATATTATGTTGTTCGAATGTGAATCAGGCCAGTAAACGTTCGACCATCAATGTTGACATTCTAATATTACTTATTGTGACACATTTTGATTGACACAAAAATTTTAAACGTTCAAACATTACATCAAACAAAAGACCTCCAATCATCACCAAAAATATTTTTGTGACAGTTGAACAGTAAATCATCACAAATATTTATCTGTCATGCACTTTAGGTGACGGTTGTCGTTACAGTTTCTAACTGTCACAAAAAAAATTTCATAATGGTTTGTTCATTTTCTGTGATGATTTTGTCTATCACTAAATATCAAATGTGTTGTCGTAATCTCTACTATTCTAAAAAGGTTATGTCAAGTCGCTATGAATGATCCCTAGCTTGATATTTAATATCAATAAGAGCATAATATATATATATTTTTTTAAAATAAAGAGTTCCAACATATTCACTTTTTTTTTTTTTGGTCTTGACAAGTTCCAACATAATCACTTGTTTTGATACAACGATAAATTCTTATTATCTAAAGATTAAAAAAGAAGTATGATTTCTTGGATTTCAGACAGTACTTTTGAGTAACAAATTTGAAGACTGCAAGCTCCTGAACCGACTTGTACAATCTAACAATATATGTCGATATATTGTCTCACAAGTGGTCAACATATCTTTTATATAGAGTTACTAACATATTCATAATTATATGTTCAATTAAGCAGCCGCCCTAATATGTTTATCATAATTAGATTCATATATATTTCTCTTTAAACACAATCCGACACAAATTTTTTAAGTGAAGGATCAGGATGGCATGGAGTACATTGTACCTAGAGTTTTAGAAACGATGTTTCTTATATACTCTTTTTAGTATAATAATATATGACATTTTTTCTTGAAGCAAAAAGAGGTGGTACCTTCAGAAACTTGAACAAATACTTGTAAAAAGGTGGTCCCTAAATTGAGGACTAGCTGTTTGTAAAAAGGTCTTGAAGAAGCAGACCATTGGTGTCGGGGCATTGTTTTTTCAGTTGAAGTCTCACTTGACATTATACATACATGTAGGTGGTCTTCGTGTATGGATAATGTTAAGTTAGAAATATCGCCAGATTCAAAGCCGACTCTAAGTTTAGAAATATTGAAACAGGTGGTCTTCGTGTTTGAAGCAGGTGGTCGTCGAGTTTGAGGGGGCCTTATGCGAACCTAGTTATTTGGGATGCAGGGGAAGCCTGAGTACTGTGCGATGAGTTAGTGAAAAACAATATTTAGGTGTGGCCGACTCTAAATTTAGAAACTGGCTATCAGATGATGTGGCAACATTTTATTGAGGGCTGGTTTTGTGGGAAAGACCAGCTGGGTGTTGGGAATCTGGGCTTCCAAATTCCCCCCACCAGGATCTACTTTTAACAGAATAACAAGAAAAATAGAGAAATAAACACAACACAAGAATTTACGTGGAAAACTCCAAAACAGGAGAAAAACCACCAGACCCAGAGAAGAAAATACACTATGTGAAAAATTGTTACAATCACACAATTTTTCTCCTCACCCCAACGACACCCACAAAAACTTTTCCCACTAGTAAAACTCTAACTTTCACCTCTCTTCCTTTTACATATAAAAAGGACAATAGAGGAATTTTACTAAAGTCAAAAGTTATTAGATAAGTTTCTGACTGGTGTGTTTAAACCAAGGAGGCTAGGCCTCTATTTATAACCTTTGAGACCTTACTCTTCCTTCACTCCCAACCCATGTGGGACAAGGAAAAGAAGCAATCCCAACAATCTCCACCTTGCGACTTTGACTGATCCCACAGTCACGCTCCACCGCAATGAAGATTCATAGCTTTCGCTATCATGCTCCACCATAAAAGCATAACCACTCAGAATAAACCAATTCCAAGCATTTCACTTCGGCCCATGTCGAAAATAACCTTGCTGAAAAATTATGGTGCAACTCCCACGTTTGGCTTTCCTGGAAGTTCATCAGCCATCGACATGAATTTCCACCACACACCTTGCATCAATGCCAAACCAATGCCCGTGTGCAAATTTGTGGAACAACTAACATTAACACATCCTCTATCATGGCAACTTTGGGATTAGCGACATGCCATGAGGATGTACTTGTCTCCTTTTAACAGAAGTCATCTTCTGTAGAGAGAGACACGATGTTAGTTTCATTATCAGTATCTCCATTTACTGACTTGGAACCTCTTGCCGAACCGGCTCCACCTCTTGGACAATTTCTTTTGACGTGCCCAAGTTGTCCACACACCCAGCAGACTACTTTCCTCTTCCAATCACCAGCTGTCACCACTGCTAAGTTCTCAAGTGAACCATTACTTCCACCACTTAGCCTTCTTTCTTCAGAAAAAAGTTTACTGGTAACCTCTGAAAAAATTATTTTCTCCTTCCCATGTATCAAAATAGGCTTCATATGCTCATAGGAAGATGGAAGAGACCAGATCAGCCTCAAGGCTTGATCCTCATCATCAATTTTAACTCCAATAGATTCCAGTTCAGAGACAATGCCATTGAGAACACTTAAATGATCTGAAATAGTCGTACCTTCACTCATCCGCAGTGTATGAAACTGCTCCTTCAGGTACACTCGATTTGAGACACCCTTCGTCTGATACAACTCTTCGAGCTTTTCCCAGAGTCCCTTTGCCGTGAATATTCCATGCACATTTGCAAGAACATTCTTAGCCAGGCACAGACGAATTGCACTTGCTGCTCTCAAATCCAAATCCTCCCAATCTTCATCGCTCATTCCAGATCTGCTCTTTGTTTCACCAGTAGTGCTTGGACCGCTACTGACTTCAGGGACTGGTCTACCTTTCAACGCCTTGTGTAATCCTGATTGAATCAAGATATCCTTGACTTGCACTTGCCACAAGCCAAAATTGATTCTCCCATCAAATTTCTCCACATCAAATCTGATAGGATTTGAAACTCTACCTCCTGACATAACTTCGATGAATTTTACCGTAGAAATGAATAGTACCCACTAAGTAAGTTCCCAGGAAAGACTGATCTTTCCTAGACAGAACTTCAAGGTTCCCAGGAAAGATTGGAGGGTCACAACGGACACACTTAAAATTTCCAATCTCCTAGACAGAACCTCCTTAGACTGTACGTATTCACACTACCACACCAAAGCTCCACCCTGCAAAAAGAACCTAGTGGCTCTGATACCACTGTTGGGAATCTGGGCTTCCAAATTCCCCCCACCAGGATCTACTTTTAACAGAATAACAAGAAAAATAGAGAAATAAACACAACACAAGAATTTACGTGGAAAACTCCAAAACAGGAGAAAAACCACCAGACCCAGAGAAGAAAATACACTATGTGAAAAATTGTTACAATCACACAATTTTTCTCCTCACCCCAACGACACCCACAAAAACTTTTCCCACAGTAAAACTCTAACTTTCACCTCTCTTCCTTTTACATATAAAAAGGACAATAGAGGAATTTTACTAAAGTCAAAAGTTACTAGATAAATTTCTGACTGGTGTGTTTAAACCAAGGAGGCTAGGCCTCTATTTATAACCTTTGAGACCTTACTCTTCCTTCACTCCCAACCCATGTGGGACAAGGAAAAGAAGCAATCCCAACACTGGGCTGGTCTCCAGATTTTTCCTTTTCGAGGAGTCCAAATTTTCCCTTTCCGTTAATTGAATTCTGTAAACCCACTTTCACACTGCAATTAAAAAAAGTAATAATTTATTTGATGGAGTGGTGTTAGCTTTGAATTAATTTATTGTTAGCATGTACTCTGCGCTCAACTTCAGCCACTTGATTTCACTTCAGTAATTGCTAGACAGAAGCATAATAAATGCTTGAGTTCGAATAAAACAATGAGTGGTCAAGATTTGTTCATATAATTATTATATACATGAAAAATATAAATTGAACAGTTTATCATCGAATATATCTTATATTTATGAATTAACTTATAGTAAATTAAACTCAAGCTTTTTCTAACAAAAATTTTCTGAAGAATGAAGTAGATCTCTCCTTCGGAATATAAGCCGGTGTTTCTCGAGAAATACAGCTTAACTTATTATATATATATTGAGTTAGACCCCGATTGAATTAAAAAAAATCATCTTAAGTTATTTTGTTTTATTTTATTTTATTATTATAATTTTTTTAAATATTTATATAAAATATAATAAATAATTCAAAATTTTTAAATTATAATTCAACTTGTTTATATTTTAAAATAATCATAATTTAAAAAAATAATATTTTATTTAAAATTATCTCTTTTTATTTTATTATTAAAAAACTTAAATATATTAATAAAATGTTAGTTTAGAAAGAAAAAGAAAAAAGTCTTAGTGACTAGGAGAGGTCAAATCTCTGGATTCTTGAGATTGGTTCAACAGATTGACAAACGTGCCTGATTGCAATATGATAATATGGGGTTCAATAATTAAGTATATGAACATGAACATGGTCAATAAACGTCAATTTTCAAACAAACTGCCAGCGGCATGCAGCAAGCCTTTAGATTATTAATATTATAATATAGCTCAGTACATGGAGGGTCATTTCAAATTTTTAATACATCGATCCCCGCCTATAAATTAAACCAACGGTGGGTGTCTTGTCCAGCGTCCACCACCACAACCAGACCAAAACATCTGCTGCAAACAAACAACCTTTGCTCTTCTCATCCTCGTCCTACGTTTTCATCTCAAAAAGAAATATTACTCATTAGATGGCAGGAGCTAAGAGCGTTGCTATGATCAACGGTGGAAACATATCTCCAAGGTTTTATGGGCTTTCGATTCTGAAGAGGGGTTGAGTTAAGATTGGCATAGTGGTGGGACTGGCTCACTCTTTTGCTTCCATCTTCTCCCTCAATAGGCGTCGGCGATGTGCTGGTGCTCATCACTTTTCTCCATAGATCCAAACGCAATCCAGTCTTTCTATGAGGATTAGGGAAAGCTCTACATAGAGGGTTGCAGACACAGACTTTTCTTGTAAGCAGGAGGAACGCCCAAGTGGGCTGCCCCCCTCCCTTTGCCAAATGCCATACGTTACATGGCTTGTGACGTGTGGCTTAAATGCCATACGTTACAAATTGTTACATTTTTTGTAACTGCAATTTAATTACAGTGTAATGGCTGGCTTTTAAAGCCAGCCGTATGTGGGTAGACTATAAATAGTCCCCACCAGTTTAGTTTTTGTGATCCATTTGAAAAACAAGAAAATCTCTCTCTCTTTTTGTTCTCTCTTGAAATTCTTCTTAGGCTGTGAATTTATTTAGTGTCACTCTAGTTTTATACTACGTAGTGCACTAACCACTAAGAGGAAACGCCAGTGATTTATCAGTCTGGAGAAACTTGTGGAGCAATTTTTTAAACTGAATTTGAGGTGCTTTTTCCGTTATAATTTTCTAATATTGGTATCAGAGACAGGTTAAATTGCTTCCAGTTGATTTTTTGCGTATGCTTAAAATATGTGTTATTTCTAGTACTGTTTTTGTACGGGAAAAAAAAAAAAAAAAAAAAACCTGGAGGTGCAGCGCTGCACCTGTGCAGCGCGCACCAGGTGGTGCCGCGCGCAACCAGCGAGGGTGCATGCACCTGCCTGGTGTCGCCCGCGCGCCCAGGGGCGGTGCGCAAGCACCCTGTGGTGCCGCGAGCACCTCTGCTCTCACCAGGGGTGCCGCGCGCACCACAAGGGTGGTGCGGTGCACCCCTCTTCATCGGGAAGAATTTTTCGACGATGGGGCGGCATTTTCCGGCATAAAAGGATGCTTGTGGTGTTATTTTTCTGGTTCCTGAGAAAACTGGGCACTGTTCACGTGAACAGTGCCCAGCTGGAGGAAGAAGATGACTTGTGTCATCTGTTATGGGCCGGGCTTGGGCCTTGCGCCCATTTGTTTTTTAATCAGTTTCTATGGGCTGGGTCTTTACACGGCCCAGCTCCATATGATTAAAATAATAATAATAATAATAATAAATTTGGCATGTTTTGATATATGCTTAGATATATTTCCTATTATTACATATGGATATTTGATGATATTCATATTTTTTTTATGAATTCCATAATGATAAATTACATGTGATATTATGTTTAATTTTTTTTTATTATTAAATGTGATAACATGTATGTATACAACATGTGGATGTGTTATTATTTTATCATGTGTAAATGTTAGGCTTGGATGATTAGACATTAGCCTTAATTTATTCTAGTGATAAAATAGGAAATTCCTACCAAGTAGTTTTAGTTAGTGTTGTAAGTGTAGATTGATAGGCTGAAAGAATTGCAGTAACTCCAGTAAGAACTGTAAATGCACTGTATAGCGACAACACCATGGTAGCCTCAATAAGAACTATAAATGCACTGATGGAATAAGAAAAATGGACTGTAATGATTTTATATGAACCATCTTTGTAGACTGGCCCAACAGGCATCTGTGGTTGTTGTAGCTGTCTTTGTAGACTGGCCCAACAGGTTATTACGATTTTAGTAAGATCTGTCTCTACGCGTGACTAGGATTAGGTGACTACTTTAGATAGTGGGAGTATGGTTGAGATTTATGATTAAATCTCCCATATTTTTTTAAATTTGCGCAGGAATTACGTTAGAAATTTAATAATTGGATATTGTGGCGCAAGAGATGATTCTGAAGCCTAGCGATTTTTCGATCTTGCGACATGTCTAAATTATTGCTTTTCTAGCTTGAATGGACGCGGCAGATTTCTTAGGTGTGTGTGTAATATCCCTCCTTTGCGTTTTGTAGTGAAATGGCATCCAAGAGTATAGTTGCCGATTTAAACAAAGGGGAGAAATTGGATGGGGAGAACTATGACATATGGCATCGCAAGATTCAGTATGTCTTAGATGAGCAAGAGGTCGTAGAGGCCTTGTCTCACTCCTTGACTAAGCCCATAGAAGGGAACTCAGAACAACACAAATTAGATGAATTAGTCTATAATGAATGGGCTAAGAAAAATCGGTGCGCGCGCATAATAATATTAAGCAGCATGCATAATGATCTAATGTGTGAGTTTGAGACCTATGACATTGCCCAAAGTATGTGGGAGGCTTTGAAGTTGAAGTTTGGTGGAACTTCAGCCACTAGGTTGCGTGAATTAACCATGAGGTTTGACTCCTATAAGATGCACTCTGATCATACGATGAAGCAGCATCTTAAAGCTATGTCAACCATGATCCGCGAACTTAAGACGGCAGGAAAGGACCTGACTGATGAACAACAAGTCCAGGCAGTGATAAGATCACTACCAAGTTCTTCGAAAAATATGAGCCAGAATCTGATGCATAATGAGAATATCAAAAATTTTGATGATGTCTCGCGTCACTTGGAATTGGAGGCCGAGCGCCTAGAGGCTGCTAAGCCCAATCATTCGGCCTATGTGCCTGATTCTGGTTCGTGCAAGGTATCAAGGCCTAAGCGCAGAAAGTTCAATAATGGGATAGCTGCTGGACAAGTTAAGAAGGTGTCAAGAACTTCTCAACGCAGCAAGAGGGGCAAGCGTGGGAAGAACAAGTCAAAATTAGAGTGTTACAACTGCGGAAAGAAATGCCACTTCGCTCGTGACTGCACTGAGCCGAAGAAGGTATACTCTAACTTTTCTCATATTATTTTTGTAACTAGCCATGTGATGGTTGCTCACTCCTATCCTATGTGGACTGTTGATTCAGGAGCGACCGAATACATAGCATGAGACAAAGTCGGATTTGTGGAGTATCGCCAGATTCCAACTAGGAGCCGTGATATCAAGGTGGGGAATGGAATTAGTGTGGAGGTACTAGGACTTGGTACCTACAAGCTGGATTTGCGGGAAGGCCGCACTATTTTTCTTCACAATGTGTTATACACTCCCGAAATCCGACGAAACTTACTTTCTGTAGTTACTCTTTTAAGACTTAGTTTTCAGATTTTATTTAAAAACAATTATGTTTCCTTTTATTTGGGCCATGTGTTTTATGGCAATACTTTTCTACAAGACGGTTTTATGATAATGGATTTGGATTATTCAAATATGAATGAGTCTATTGCTTTTTTTTCTGCATCTGATAATTTGGATTCATATAAATGGCATGCTAGGCTTGGCCATATAGGGCAAGATAGAATGACTCGGTTAGCTAGAGAAGGCCTAATGGGCAATCTCGCTAAGGTCATCTTGCCCACATGTGAACATTGTCTAATGGGAAAAGCTAAGAGAAAACCGTTTGGAAAAGCCACTAGGGCATATTTTCCACTGCAATTAGTCCATTCAGATATCTGTGGTCCAATGAGTGTAAGGGCAAGACACGGAGGTGTCTACTTTATCACATTTATAGATGATTTTTCATGTTATGGTCATGTCTACTTAATCTCCCATAAGTCTGAAGCATTGGAGTGTTTTAGGCGATATTTAAGAATGGTTGAGAATCAGTTAGACAAGAGTTTAAAAGCTCTGAGAACTGACCGAGGACGAGAATATCTTTCTGAGCAATTTAAAAGGCTCTGTGATGAAAAAGGAATCAAAAGACAATTGACGATGCCAAGTACGCCACAACAAAATGGCGTGGCGGAAAGGAGAAATCGAACACTGCTTGAGATGGTTAGGTCAATGATGGCGCAAGCAAACCTACCAATTTCTTTTTGGGGGATGCTCTTTTGACTGCTGCCTAAATTCTTAATCGAGTACCCTCCAAATCAGTAACTTCCACCCCATATGAACTATCGACCGGCGAGAAACCCAATTTGAGTAACTTGCTGCCATGAGGTTCAACGGGTTTTGTTCACGATCTTTCTCATAAGTATGGAAAGTTAGGCCCTAGAGGAAAGAAGTGTACCTTTATAAGGTACTCAAAACACTCTAAAGGATATGTGTTAATAGGTGAACAAACTGATGGAAGTGTGACTGAGATTGAATCATGAGATGTGGATTTCATTGAAGATGAGTTTCCAAGTAGATGTGAGGTTGATATGAGTTTAGAACTCCATGAGATTATAGAACAAGAGGAAAGTGCTCTGAAGAATTTAGTTGAGAATGAGGAAGAAATTCTTCAAGCTCCTATAAATTATAAAAATAACTTGAATCCGAGTGGGAGCACACCACTTGTCAATCAATCACAACAACCTCAGCCGCGTAGAAGCACATGTAAAAGTATTCCTCGTCGTCGTTTTGAGATTGAAGGGGAAGCTTTCATGGTAGCTTCGCATGATGATGATGAGCCTAGGACAATTCATGAGGCTCTCTCATCTTCTACTAAAGATGAATGGATGAAAGCACTTAATGATGAAATTGAGTCTATGAGAACCAACCAGGTCTGGGATCTGGTTGATCTACCGACAGGGCGTAAGCCTATTGGGAACAAATGGGTTGTTAACATCAAACGCAAGTCGAATGGATCAATAGATAGGTACAAAGCTCGCTTAGTGGCGAAAGGATATACCCAACAGGAGGGTATAGACTATGAGGAAACATTTTCACCAGTAGTGAGATTTGCCTCAATTCGCTTAATTCTAACTATAGTAGCAAATATGGATTTGGAACTCTACCAGATGGACGTTAAGACAGCATTTCTCAATGGAGAACTAGATGAGGAGATCTATATGGATCAACCCACGGGTTTTGTGGTCAAAGGTCAAGAGCGCAAAGTGTGCAAACTCAAACGATCTATATATGGCCTAAAACAATCATCTAGACAATGGTACCTCAGATTCCATCGAGCCATTCTCTCAAATGGGTTTACGATGATCACGGAGGACCATTGTGTCTATGTCAAAAGGTCTAAGAAGAGTTTCATTATGTTGTCATTGTATGTTAACGACATACTACTAGTTGGAAATGATAAAGAGTTGATAGTCGCCACAAAAGAGTGGTTATCCTTCAATTTTAAGATGAAGGATATGGGTGAGACAGAATACATTCTGGGAGTTAAGATCTACAGAGATCGCTCTAAGAGACTTTTGTGTTTGTCCCAACAGACTTACATAAATAAAGTTTTCGAGTGCTTCCTAATGAGTGGATGTAAGCCCATTGACACCCCTATTGCAAGAAGCGAGAACTTATCTAAAGAATTGTGTCCTAAGACTCAAAGAGAAAAGGAAAATATGGCCCATGTACCTTATGCTAATGCTGTGGGTAGTCTGATGTACGCAATGATGTATACTCGGCCTGACATATGCTATGCAGTTGGCTTCTAACCCCGGACTGGCTCACTGGAAAGCAGTTAAGAGGATTATGCAATATCTCAAGGGAACTGCGAACTATATGTTGTGCTATCGGGGTTCAGATTTGCAGCTAAGAAGTTATAGTGATGCCGATTGGGGCAGTGACCTAGATGAGTGCAAATCAACCACTGGCATGTCTTTCTGCTCAACAATGGCGCCATTACATGAAGCAGCAAGAAACAACCCTGCATAGCTCTATCCACCATGGAGGCAGAATACATAGCTTGTTCTGCAGCAGTTCAAGAAGCTGTTTGGTTACGATGGTTCCTCAAGCATTTAGACATTGGCATGGATACTTCAGATCCAGTGACGATATTCTGTGATAGTATGGCAGCTCTCGCATATGCTAAGGACTCAAAATATCATGGAAGAATCAAACACATAAATATCAGATATCACTACATCAGATATATGGTAGCGCAAAAGGAAGTGGTTCTGAAACATCTTTCTACGAGTCGCATGGTTGCTGATCCCTTGACAATGCCCATTGCAAGAGATGTATTTGAGGCTCATGTTAGGAATCTTGGACTACGTAGATTGTAAATGTAATTTGTGTTTCAAATGACATTGAGATGTAACATTTCCTTTGAGATATTAATACAATATGATTCAGTTCTTGTCTTTATCGTATTGTCTTTTACTTATATACACACACAAGATATGTTAACAGGCTTAGATTGGCTCACTCACACAAGCAATCGCCTCTAGCGCTTAAATAGCGAGTATAGATGAGACATTGTGTCCCTAAGTACTTGTCCAAAGGGATAAGTTAGTTGACACAAAAATATGTCACCTTAGTGGGAGCTAAGATGAAGTTTTCTTTGAAAAGACTGTGGATGGATTACCCACCATCCATATAGCCCGTTAGCCAGATGCGAGATTATCTTTGATGCCTTGGAGGCGTGCAAATAGAGAAATTTGGATTAGACGCTCAAGGAGCGACTAGACTAAGATCTGTACGGTGTTGATAAAGGCATATGCTCTTTGAGAAAGAGAAATCCACCGTAGCATGTGTTTCATACTACATGTGCTTATTCGACCATATGAATAAGTGAGTTAATGGTTCTCCTCTTTCTCACTGTGTGAGTCTCATTTTTTAGGTGTCTTTTACTTTTGACTGTCACAAGATGGAGGTTATAATGTCTGCTACTTTGGCATGCTGTCTATGGCCATGATTGATTCGGTCTAAAGAGGTATTGCTAGGAAAGCGGTTTGACCAAAGTTGAATGATATGAGTGCAAAAGGAAGACTTTTTTATATCGTATCTTCGATAGTGTTTGCTGACGTCAAACTATGACGCTACATACTGGTAGCAGCTAAGGTTATGAACACATTGAAATGATTTGGAAAAAGTCAAGTATTGTTCTGAGTTTATTAACTCAAGAGGGTTCAAAAATGCTTGACTTGATGCGATCGAATAAGTCTAGGACATGACCATACACTTCAGGGATGTTACTATGCTGGTCTTCTTTGGGAGAGATTAGGTATATGTACTCCCACCTTTCTATAGATGTGCTTGGTGGTCGCATGGCCTATTTACTTGTATGAACAAGATTGAGAATATAAGAGAGATGCAGACCTGGGGTCATGCCCACTGTGTGCGAGTGGGAGATGTAAACAGGAGGGGCGCCCAAGTGGGCTGCCCCCCTCCCTTTGCCAGTAACGTATGGCATTTAATGCCATACGTTACATGGCTTGTAACGTGTGGCTTAAATGCCATACGTTACAAGTTGTTACATTTTTTGTAACTGTAATTTAATTGCAGTGTAATGGCTGGCTTTTAAAGGCCAGCCGTATATGGGTAGACTATAAATAGTCTCCACCAGTTTGGTTTTTGTGATCCATCTGAAAAACAAGAAAATCTCTCTCTCTTTTTGTTCTCTCTTGAAATTGTTCTTAGGCTGTGGATTTATTTAGTGTCACTCTAGTTTTATACTACATAGTGCACTAACCACTAAGAGGAAACGCCGGTGATTAATCAGTCTGGAGAAACTTGTGGAGCAATTTTTTAAACTGAATTTGAGGTACTTTTTCCGCTATAATTTTCTAACAGTTCTGTTCTGTTCTTTTCTTGTTTTTCTAATGGATTGAACGAGAGAGATCTTGAGCGCTCTGTACAAAGAGAAATTTTGTATTTAATCTGATGTTTCTCTGTTCTTGACTCAATCTTGCGTATTCCTTTTATCTGCTGGTTGATTCAATCAGACTTTGTAAACATCCTTTCTCTCTGTTTTTGTTTATCATTGGGGGAAAAACAAAAGCGGTGCCAACTCAAAAGGAGCTGTCCTGCTCTGTTTGCATATCTTTTCCTCTAAATTTTTGCCATAAGCTGAAAGAAAATTCCCTCAAAATGGTAGTTACAACTTCCATGCATTAAGCCTTAAAGTGATTAAGCATTATACGTAACATAACAATATTTCTTTGTGCTTTTCTTTATGAGCAAAAAGAGTATTCTACAAGTTGATAAAATTGGGATGGAAAAATTGGGTGAACAACTAGGGTGAAAATATATGAAGCTGTCTAAACTTAAAATTTAAGTTAATCCAATAAAACTTAATTATTAAGCAAGTTAGTTAATGGATGATCTAACCTATTTAGTAGTGCACTACAAGTTGGCTTGCGGCGCCAAAACCTAATGGATGAATATCGCGTGCTGCCATAAGTGAAACACCTGAAAAACAATATATGTATATATATATATATACTGCTATAATATATAATTATATAAGTGTCTATCACGGATGAATGGTGCCATTTCAGCCTTTTTTTTTCATTTCTACCCCTTCATTAATTGTTTATTTACATTAGTTAATTAGTGATGTGTTTTGCTTGTTGCTGTGCTTTTGTTGATTGTATCCGAACCAATTTGGTTCCATTTTAATCTTATGCTTTGTTTTTCTTCTTGTACAGTATCTTGGTGTGATGTTTAGGTGTTAGAAAAAGTAAATCTATGGTTGAATGCTGTGTTTAGCATTTCTACAAGGGAACATTGAGACTTGCAAGAAAAGCACCGAAGAGGAATATCGGTAAATTCCTTTTTCTGTGTTGGGATTTCTCTCTATTGTTTTTCGCATTTCTCTGTGATTTTTGCAAGGGAAAAGCGTCGAAGAAACAAGGGAACATTGTTGTTCTCTGTTTTATTTTGGTTTTGTTTGTCTTGTTGATTGTATTGTTTGCATTTTGTTTTTCCTGTGATTTCTTTTGGTTCCGTTTGTCTTTGGGTTGTATTGTTCAGATTATTTCCTTTGTTTGTGCCGGATTATTTCAATTGTGTTGGATTATTTCATTTGTTCTTGTTGCTCTGTTTCTTTGGGATTTGGTTGTAGTGTGAGGATATTTGGGAGAGGGAAGAAGAAAGAGGCTAGGGTGAGGGGATGGAGTGACGATGCGGTCGACAGGAATGTTGTGACCGGAAGAAGACCTAGGGTTGAAGACCTAAGAAGGCAAGCTTGAAATTGAAGATGAACGGTGCATTTTGATGGAGGGAAAATCGCAAAACGGTGGGTTTTTGGGGCGAGGCAAGGCAGGGCGCGAGAGTAACGCCCCGATTTTTTTTTTTAAACTATGCATGCACATAAACTAACTGATTAAGTGCAATGCAGAACGCAACGGAAATGGGTAAATCTTCAATACATGAAAAGAGATCTAACTCTTGCATAAATAGATTACATGAAATATTAAAACTATATCCTTCAAAATTTTTCATTTATCATAACATATCAAATCCAGAACTTACATAACCTAGTTAGTTTTCTTCTAATAAATATCATCTTTTACTGCCATCCGATACCCTTGCTATTCCATTTGATCACGTTCGTGAGATCATTTTCTTAAGAGAGAAGTATTCTGTAGGACCCTTTGGGCTCTTCAGAATCTCCTGTGATGTTTGAGTCTCATGACAATTTATTTACTCCTGCAACACCCTCTATCATTTCATAAAGAATGATAGATAAAATATAAAAGAGTGAGATTTTCAAGAAATCTCAGTAAGTACACAGTCAAAGAAATATGGCATAGATGACATAAGAAATTATCATACAATGTCAATTCTCAGAGGCATATATCTTATAAAAATGCTTTATGAGACTCATGCATGACTTAAACTTATATTCTTCATGAACTCATTCTATCATACTTAAACTCTTATTTCTTTTCTTTCGTAAGATTATGTGTCTTACTTGTTTCGTATCATCGACAGACATCCCCATCGAATATTTCTTATTTCGTATCATCGACAGGCTTAGATCTCTACCGGCTTTCATATCCTCGACAAGCTTAAGTCCCTGCCGATTTTCACATCCTTAATAGGCTTAGGTCCCTGCCAATTTTCATGTCCTCGACAGGCTTAGGTCCCTGCCGGTTTTCAAATACTCGATAGGCTTAGGTCCCTGCCGGTTTTCACAAACTCGACAGGCTTAGGTCCCTGTCGATTTTCACATACTCGACAGACTTAGGTCCCTGTCGGTTTCCAAATACTCAATAGGTTTAAGTCCTTGTCGGTTTTCACATACTTGACATGCTTAGGTCCCTGTCGGTTTTCAAATACTCGACAGGATTAGGTCCCTATCGGCACGTCAAATACTCAACAAGCTTAGGTCCTTATCAGCACGTCAATCATACAGGCGTATCGCTGGTCCCTGTTATGACGTGACTGACTTATTAATCTTTCCACTTGTTACATTTTCTTAACGTATTTTCTTAAAACATACTTCATGACGCATATATGTGACGTAATGCAACATACGCATAAACTTAGACTTATGACATGCATATTTTATATCCATATGAGCTTTATAACATGTGAGAACATTTCACAATAGCATACGTCACATGCACATACATTTACGTTACATCAATTCATAAAATTAATGCCTACTAAGACAAACTCGGTTCTATAACATGTATCATACCAATTATACCCTTAAATAACATATATAATTTCTCTTTATTAAAACGTCAACTTTTATCCAAGTAAAAATCTTGAATTTAAGCAAATATGATATCTCGCTCGAGCAAGGGATTGAGCGAGATTGAAGCGAACATCAAGCAAACTGGGTATCTCGCTCGAGCAAGGTATCGAGCGAGATTCAAGCGAGGTCTCAGGTTAGAACTCGCTCGAGCAGGACATCGAGCGAGTGTCGAGCGAAATCTCAGGTTGCATTTCACTCAAGCCAAACATTTAACAAAAGTCAAGCGAGGGTTTATATTTGTTCTTCGCTCGATCCTTCGGTCGAGCGAGGGTCGAGTAAAGTTATAGAGCATGGGGTTTTTCAATCTAAAACATGCAATCTTTTCACATAAACCTTATTTTTACTTATTAAAACATAAATCTATGTTCTTATAATTTTCTTAGCATTTTACCATAACAAAATCTCATCCAAAACACAATGGATTTCAATTACATCATATAAGCAAGGTTTAAGCTTCAACTAATAACAAACATGGTTTCATCATCAATTTACTTATTCTATACCAAGATTAGGTTAAATTGTATACTTACAAGTTTCTCCAAAGTTTGAATGGATGATAGAACCAAGCTCTTGCAAGAATTCCTCAAGATCACACAATTAGCTCACTTAAGTGATGTTTAGATGTTCAATGGTTTAGAGAGGCTTCTTCTTTGGTTTTCTCCTCAAGTGGGCGTGTGCTCTACTTTCCAAAGAGGGTTATGAGATTTACCAACACATATATATAGGAGGGTGGTCGACCCTTTAAAGGAAAAGGAGAAGAAGAGGTAGCTAAAGGCTACCAGTTACCTCTTGCTTGGGGGATGAGGTGTCATGCCTCCTAAAATCAAATGATTAAATCTAAACATATAAAATCTAGACTTGGCAGCAAATATTCTCATCCAATGGCTGATATTAAGTCATTTTAGTCAGCCAGAATTGATCAATGGTTGAAAAGATATCAGATGACCTAAGGCATGAGGTGGCACTCACCTAACCATGCATAAACCAAGCCATTCTAGCCTTTCTTGGTCTCCCACGTCTCCCAGCCTCTTTCTTATCCATTTGGTTACTTGATAAGCCTCCCAAGACTCCATTTGACATGTTCTAGAAGGCCACTTCTTGGTTTAGTTGGGATAGACTTTAGTGTAACTCACTTAGTTAGACTTGGACATATTCATACGGATTTCTTCCTTTCATGTTACTTCATGTCTTTGGGTCAACTAAAGCTTCTAGATTACTTTTTATCCTCATGCCACATACTCCTACACCTGTCAATACCTTAGGAAAATTGATAGCCAATCACAATTTTCTTCACATGGTCGAATATAGGACAATTCATCTCAATCGGTTATCAATTGGACTCAACCCAGGGCTGTCTACTTCACACCAGATTTCTTCCTTGATACGTTCGTTATCTTCGAAAACCCAAAACAGAAAAGTTCTAGATATACGTCTTAAGGTTCTATAAGAACTTGAATCACTTCATTCTGAGCTCATATGACCAAGATATGATTTTTTTACTAAAATTCGACAGATAAGCCCGAGAATACCAATCTAGGCACACCAAGTGTTTGGTAGATATTCCTTCTTATTTCACACGAAATTCCCTAGATAAAATATCCTCATTTTCCACATATATACGCACTTGTCCAGATCTTAGGCTAATTTAGAAAATAATCCAAAAACTTAATCTTATTCAAAGTCTTTAGTCAACTTCAAAGTCAATGTCTATCTATTTCCAATTCAAATCTGCCACTTCCATCTTCATTTCGTATTTGATTAGGTTCACATATCTTAAAACTTGAAACATAAAGGTTGTAGATATTCCTTTTTAATTTCCATAGCCTCTTGAATCACTCAAATCCGATATCAAATGAGCAAGTTATGACCATTCTACTAAAAAACGTCAAATTTCTCTCTATATCTTGCTCGAGCCAAACATCAAGCGAGAGTCGAGTGAAATCTCGTGTTAGGCACTTTTTCCACATAAAACAAGCTACCATTATACCCAATCCTACTCCTAACCTTCCAACATACAATTATAAGTATTTTTTTTTTATACTTATTCCTTATTTGATCAACTTTCAATGATCATGCCACATATGAAAATTAAACGGATATTTAAAAATCCGGGTTATGACAACGAAGGGGGTTAGGGTTGCGTCTCAAAATGGTGCATTTTGGGATGGTTTCGTTTGGGCTTCAACTGGGTTCACGCGCTCTTCTGCTGCGGGCTGGGCTTCACGAGTTTAGTTGGGTTCATGGGTAGGGTCCAGTTAGCTTAGGTAATAAAATAAAATACAATAAAATAAAATAATAAATTAAAATAAATTAAAATAATAAAATAAAATAAACTAAACTAAAATAATAAAATAAAATAAAATAAATCATTTAAATAAAATAGATCCAAATGATTAAAATAATTAAAATAAACTAAAATATAATATAATATTTTTTCCCATATTGTGTAACATAGAATATTTTTTTCCATAATTTTTTCTTACAACTAGGAAAAATTACATTACAACTAGGCAAAAGGTCAAAGCCAATTGATGCTTTTTTTTTTATGCTCTTTTCTTTAAACATTGATGCATGTCTTGACCTACATAAAAAATAAAAATAAAAATAAAAATAAAAAAATATAAAGATGAAAAATAAAATATAAAAAATGTGTTGTGCATGTGAAGATATATTGTTAAATTAAATCACAAGTTATAAAATTGAGCATAAATCATGCCATTAATCAATGTAAACCACAACTTGAATTTATACCTCTTTACTATTTTTTTCATATAAAACTAATAATAGTGTCCTGCAATCATCAAAATATGTTTATTTTAGATGTATAAAATATGCAATAATTCAGCTCAATCAATAAGAGTGGTGGTTTGACTTTATTATGAAAAAAAGAGGTTCGGTTGGGGATCCTAAATTATCTCGATATCATATAAATGAATGTATAGAGGATGTTACAATTCCACCCTATTCCGCCTTAGAAAGGGTGGAATTGTAACTTACGTGGATTTTCTTTATTTTCGAAAATAATTTTAGAAAATTGGACGGATTCTGTTCATTTTAAAACCTTTCAGTTCATACCCAGAATGCAAGATTCTACGTTATAAAATTCAATGTACTTTTACAATGGAAGAGGTTTACAATAGAAAATATTTGGTTTATAAAATAAAAAGTCTTTCATATATTTTCTCTTTATGCCTAGACTATCGTACTCTAACCTTTGGGCTGTCACCATCCTGATACTGACTCCTGTGAGGAGGAGGGGCACACATAGAAATTAAAATGAATCAAATACTCAGTAAGTATTGCTTCATACTACTTAAAGTATATCAACATAGGTTTTCAGTCATGCAATCATCACTCATATATACGTACATACATATAAGACAATGCATGATTCCATTTCATAACTATAACCCTAAGACACCTTCATTTTTTAAAGAATCTGAATATCCTTCTTATTCTTAACAATTTATTTAAGCCATTGATGAACAAGCAGTCATTTAACAGGCAAGCAATTAACAACCAAACAAGCCTAATAATCAGCCACTACTACCAGCACTACGTCCCGACATTGTAATCTGACCTGTCATTTTGCGTTTCCTTTTTTTTTTCTTGTCTTTTCTTTTCTTTTCTGTTTTCTCTTTTATTTCTTTTCTTTCATTCATTCGAGCCCTTATGTATTTTCATACAACATAGCATTCATTCATTCATTTATTTATTTTTTCTTCTTCTTTCATGGCATCAGTACATCGCAAAGCCTTAGCTCATGGCATTTAAAATCATCCAATCATGAGACAGAAATCTCAAGTTTTTATTTTATTTTTGAGAGAATATATCCAATAATTACTATATATAAGCATCCAATCATATGCATACAATTATGTACTTGTGGTTTAATAAAATGGGTTACCAAGAATGACCATTATGTATATATATACCCTAATACTTATACTTAGCGTCTTTTCGTAAAGCATGCCTATTTTCATCTTCTTATAGCATTGTCAAGAGAAGCATTTTCAGTTTTATTTCCATTTCTTTATTATTCTTTAGACAGCTTTAGAGGTGTATGAACCATGCAGTCCAGTCACATGCGTATCAGATAGCAATCAACCTATATGCATACACATAACTAGCATCAATATCTATCTTATACACAAGCAATTAAACTAGAAAACGGTCTACACTTTACTTAAGACACTCTCCTGTTATCTCCATGTCCTAGGTCTTTGCTTACTATGCTAAACCCATCGAGGACCCACTTACGGACATTGAAACACTTTCTATCTATCTCTAGACTCTCACGTGACTCTTACTATACTTCACATTCAAGGATCAAATCACGGATAGTACCTAATCCAATAAACGTGCAAACTTGGGTGCCTAACCGCTAAAGTGAACCCCATGATTTACCTTAGAGTCAAAACACCAGGATCTATACCTCTCTTTCGATTAACCTCATCCCAATGTATGACTTAGGCTAAACAAGTCACACATCTCAATATTATGCGATACACACAACACTACTACATCCAGGCTTATCCTCATCCTTTCCCATGCATATCATGCAACGTTAAGCAAGCTCTGGGGCTTAACATCTCAAACCCTTAATCAGGATAGAGTATCCATTACATATGGTAATTACGTCTGCTACACGTGTCACCCGATACACATGTACCCTACCTCCCGGTCACCTAAGATTAACATATATTACATTGATCATCTGCTTGTGCAATCAATCACCATACATCGATAGCAATTTTCTCCATACCGGTTAGCAGGACTTTTCCTATTTTTCGGCCCTTTACGAGTTCATCCTAATACTCAACACGACAAGGTCTATCTTAAATGTACCTCTCGTGTCATGTAGTCCGAGACTACTATCGAGCTATATTATTATCCACCATTTCATATGATATTACGCCACGTGACTTCTACATCAAATCTAGACTTGATGTGATAACCCAAATTTTTAAGTATCTGTTTAATTTTCATATGTGGCATAATCATTGAAGATTGATCAATTAAGGAATAAGTATAATAAAAAAAATACTTATAAATGTATGTTGGAAGGTTAGGAGTAGGATTGGGTACAATGGTGGCTTGTTTTATGTGGAAAAAGTGTCTAACCCGAGATCTCACTTGATTTTCGCTTGACGTTTGGCTCAAGCGAGATTCAAGCCGAGACTTGGCTCGACTCTCGCTTGATGTCTGGCTTGAGCGAGATACAATGAGAGATTTGACGTATTTTGATAGAACGGCCATAACTTGCTCATTTGATATTGAATTGGAAGGATTCAAGAGGCTATGGAAAGCTAAGAGGAATATCTACAATTTTTATTTTTTGTGTTTTAAGAGATGTAGACTTAATCAAATACAAAATTGAGATTGAAGTGGAAGATCTGGATTGGAGATAGATAGATAGGAATTGACTTTGAAGTTGACTAAGGACTTTGGATAAGATTAAGTCTTTGGATTATTTTCTCAATTATCCTAAGATCTTGAAAAGTGTGTATAAATATGTCAAATGAGAAGATTTTATTTATTAAATTTCGTGTGAAATAAGAAGGATCATCTATCAAACACTTGGTGTGCCTGGATTGGTGTTCTCGGATTGACTTGTGGACTTTTAGTGGAAAAATCATAACTTGGTCATATGAGCTCCAAATGAAGTGATTCTAGTTCTTATAGAACTTTAAGAAGTAGATCTAGAACTTTTATGTTTTGGGGTTTTGAAGATAAGAAACGGATCAATGACAAAATCTGGTGTGAAGTGGATGACCCTAGGTTGAGTCCAATTGGTAGCCGACTTTGAGGAATTGTATTATTTTCAACCATGTGATGAAAATTATGATTGGCTATCAATTTTACTAAGGTCTTGACATGTGTAGTAGTATGTGTCATGAGGAGATGAAGTGATCTAGAAGCTCTAGTTGGCCCAAAGACATGCAGCAAACATGAGAGGCAGAAATATGCCTGAATCTGTCCAAGTCTAACTAAGTGAGTTACAAACCAAAGTTATCCCAACCAAATCTCGAAATGGCCTTCTAGAACATGTCAAGTGGTGTCTTAGAAAGTATAACATGTGACAAATTGGATAAAAAAGGGGCTGGGAGGCGTGGCATACCAGAAGAGGGCTGGAAAGGGTTGGTTCATGCTTGGGTTAGGTGAGATGCCACCTCATGCCTTATCTCATTAGCTCCCTTCTCAACTATTGATCAATTTTGGCTGACCAAAGTGACTTAATATTAGCCATTGGATGATAATATTTGTTGTAAAGCCTAAGATCTTGGAAGATTAGATCTAATCATTTAATCTTGAGGCATGACACCTCATCCTTCAAAGCATGTGGGTAACCGGTTGCCTTTAGCTACCTTTTATTCTCATTTTCTTCTAAGGGGTCGACCACACTACTATAAATAGGTGTTGGAGATTTTCCTAACTCCCAAGTGGAGAGGAAATCAAAGAAGAATCATTCCCAAACCTTTGAACCTCCAAGCATCACCTAAGTGAGCTAAGTGAGTAATTTTGAGGGAATCCTTACAAGAGCTTGGTTCTATCATCAATACAAGTTTTGGAGAAACTTGTAAGTATACAATTTAACCTAATCTTGGCATAGAATGAGTAAATTGATGATTAAATCATGTTTGTTATTGGTCGGAGCTTAAACCTTGCTTATATGATGTAAGTGAAGTCCACTGTGTTTTGGATGAGTTTTTGTTATGGTAAAATGCTAAGAAAATTATAAGAACATAGATTTATATTTTAATAAGTAAAAATAAGATTTATGTGAAAAGATTGCATGTTTTAGATTGAAAAATCCTATAAGCTGTGATCTCGCTCGACCCATGGATCGAGCGAAGAACAACCAGAACTCTTCGTTAGAAGGTCGCTCGATGTTTGGCTTGAGCGGAATGCAACCCGAGACTTCGCTTGACTCTCGCTCGATATCTTTCTCGAGCGAGAGACAATCCGAGTCCTCGTTTGATGCTCGCTCGATACCTTGCTCGAGCGAGATACCCTATTTTCGTAAATTCAGGGCTTTACCTTGGATAAAGGTGGATGATTCAAGTACGAAGAATTATCTGTGAAAAATAAGTATAGTCTATATGATATATGTTGTATTGGATGTGCATACAACATAAAGTTAAAAAGTACATGCATGTCCCAGTATGTGATGGGCTTTAAGAAAGAGTGGCATGGCATGTATTTGTGAAATGCTCATAAGAATAAGAAAGGAACAACTAAGAATAAGAACTATGGATAAGTTAGTGACGTCATGACGGGAACGGCGATACGTAACGCCCGTATGACTAACGTACTGACAAGGACAACGATACGTAACGCCTGTCGTAAAAGTAAGAGTTGTGCCACGATGGGGATGACGATATGTAATGCCCATCGAGGATAAGTAATAGTTATGTCACAATAGGGACGGCGATATGTAACGCCTGGACGACTAACATGACTAGCGGGGACGACGATATGTAATGCCCGCTATGTTAAGTAAGTTCCGTGGCATGACGGGATCAGCAATACGTAACGCTCGGAAGATTGACATGAGACTCAGCACAACGGGGACAACGAGACGTAACGCTCGGATGACTGATGAGTTATATGCGATAAGGACGGCGATACGTAACACCCATCGAAGATAAGAGATAAGTAAGACCTGACAGGGACGGTGATACATAACGCCTGTCGAGGATATGCAATAAGTAAGATCTCGATGGGAACCACAATACGTAACGCCCATCGAGGATAAAAAATAAGTAAGACCCACAAGATTAAGAAATAAGATGAAAGTATAAGTTTTAAGTATATGATAGTGGGTCCAAGTAAGATCTAAGTTGGTATGGAAAGAATGGTCATTGACATGCATAAGTCTCATAAAGCATTCTCATAAGTTATGTCTGTAATCATTACTATGTATGATGATTGTTGATATTATCTATGCCTTATTTTGTTAACTGTGTACTTACCGAGATTTCTTGGAAGTCTCACTCCCTTAAGTTTTTATCTATCATTTTTTATGGAATGATAAATGTTGTACAGGAATAGATAAATTGCATTGAAACTTGGTCAGCAAATGAGATTCTGAGGTACCCTGAGGGTCCTACAGAATACTCCTCTCTAAATAGAATGATCTCTCATGTACGTGATCAAGTGAAGTAGTAGATTACTAAACGATGGTGGGATATGATATTTGTTTTAAGATACTAACTGGATTTTGTAAGCCTTGGATACAATCTATTTTTATAAATATGAAGTTATGAAAGTTAAAGTTTTATTATGCCATGCAGTCTATTTATGCAAGAGTTAGATCTCTTTGCATATATTGGAGTTTTACCTCTTCCTGCTGCGATCTACATTGCATTTAATTAGTAAATTTAGATGCATGCATTCTACTTCTTAAGTTTATGAAGGATAAGTGGCCTTGTGTTACTTCTCCAGACGCTTCAATTTACGTCTTAGTCAAGGCAAAAAATCGGGGCGTTACACTCGACAAGAGTACGATTCTTCACGTACTCTTGTTACATCGCGACACCCTATTACAATTCTGTAATGTCACTTCACACATATAACAGCCACACACTGCTATACGGGGACTCCCGCCATTATGACCATACGGTCACATCTTAATTCCTTCGGGATGCTGCTCTGCAGTTCCCGACACTTCACATGCTCTATATTCCTCAATCACGCAATCATCCATCTACTGATAAGCCTTACGATGGATTACGACTACCTCACATGAAGTACACTCCACGTGTACTCATTTCCATTTATACTATACCATGTTGAGTATACTCTATGTGTATTCTCTACATAGTATAATACACCACAACCCATACGATACACGCTACACGGTGCACCATCTTATCTCATGAAGTACACTCTACGTGTATTCTCTTCACAATATATTATGCCATGTCACATATGATACATGCCACACGATGTATCACTTAATCCCAGGGAGTACACTCCATATGTACTCCCTATAACAATATTGTGTCGTATTACAACTACAGCACACAGCACAACCATACTTCATAGCACAGTCTACAACACTACTTTATAACATAGTGCACTAATACCACAACACAGCCATACAATTACAACTATGCCTAACACCTCTACACACAGCCACACTACCGCAATACGGCCAACCAACTACACAACTACATAGTGAACTCCACAAGTGACAGTACAATTCACAACCAATCAACTAACATAGATATAAGAGAGAGAGAGAGTTATACCATCGCGGGGCAAATCCATACGTTGCTCACTTCCTGACACGACGAGTGGCATCAGAAGCCAATAGCTTGAATGCTAACAGATCTGTCGGGGTCAATGTCGTGACCTCGGAATATCTCAGAGTTCAGATATAGGGTTTTGGCCACTAGATCTGGATCGTGTGAGAGTGGCCATCATGGTGGGGAATTCGTTGGTGGCAGTAGAAGGGTCATATGTGACAGTTAACACTACGTACAATGGCAGTCAATCACGTACCATGACGGTTTAGGTTAGGGTGCTCGGTTCATCATGAGAAGCTAGAGGGAGACTCATTAGAGAAAGGAGAATCTCATGGTGGTGGACGTGAGGCAGTGCAACCACCAAAGGGTGGCAGATCTAGCTTGAAAAGCAAAAATCGTGCTTGAGAGAATAAGGGAATGTGGGACCATGGCTAGACAAGGGAAGCCAATGAGAGGTTGCTGACTTGATGGGGAAACTATTGGTGGTGGAGGTGAGGCCAAACTGTAACGCCCCAATTTTTTGCCTCAATTAAAACATAATTCGAAGCGTCCGGATAAATAACACAATGCTACTTATCCTACATAAATGTAAGGAGTAGCATGCATGCATCTAAGTTTACTAATTAAATACAATACGAAACACAACAGAAAATGGTAAATCTCCAATATATGCAAAAAGATCTAATTCTTGCATAAATAGATCACATGACATAGTAAAACTATAACTTTCATAATTTCATATTTATAAAAACAGATTGTATCCAAGGTTTACATAACCCAGTTAGTTTCTTAAAATAAATAACATATCCCACTGTCGTCCGGTAATCTTACTATTTTACTTGATCACATACATAAAATATCATTCCATTCAGAGATGAGTATTCTGTAGGACCCTCAGGATACCTCAGAATCTCCTGAGCTGTCCGAATCTCATGACAATTTATTTAATCCTACAGCAACATCTATCATTCTATAAGGAATGATAGATAAAATTTAAAAGAGTAAGATTTTCAAGAAATCTCAGTAAGTACACAAATAACATAACAAAGGCATCATCAGAGCATATCAATAATCTAACATAGCATATATCATAATGAATTACTTCACATGATTCATGATTGCCTCATGAGACTCATGCATATGGATGACCACAATTTTCATATAGACTTATACACTTAGATGGACCCACCATCTTATACTTACAACTTTTATTTACTTTCTTATATTGTGGGTCTTATTTATTTTTTACCATCGGAAAGCGTTACGCATCGCCGTCCCTGTCGGGGCTTACTTATTTCTTATTGTCGACAGGCATTACGCATCACCGTCCCTGTCGGGTCTTACTTATTTCTTATCATCGATGGGCGTTACGTAACGTCGTCCCTATTGGATTTCCATACATATAACTCATCAGTTGTTCGGGCATAACGTTTCGCCGTCCCCGTCTTGACGGGTCTCACGTCAGTCTTCCGGGCGTTACGTATTGTTGTCCCCGTCGTGACACAAAAAATACTTAACATAGCGGGCGTTACGTATTTCCATTTCTCCTAGTCATATCAGTCGTCCAGGCATTACGTATCACCGTCCCCATTATGACATAACTCTTACTTTTACAACGGGCGTTACGTATCGCCATTCCCGTCAGTCATACAGGCGTTACGTATCGCCATCCCCGTCATGACGTGACTGACTTATTAATCTTTCCACTTGTAAAGTTTTCTTAATGTATTTTCTTATAACAGACATCATGACTTATGACGACACTTATATGTGACGAATTGCAATGTAAACATAACCTTAACTTATGACATGTCTATTTCATGTCCTTATAAACCTTATAGCATATGACAACATTTCACAATAGCATACATCACATGTACATACACTTACATCACATCAATTCATAGCCTTAACATATAACGAAAAGTACTTAAATAACAAAATAAAATATTAAAATATCATCAACTCAAGGCTGGCCGAAACTCCCATAGGGTTAAACCTTATTTCCTTTTTATTTAAATCAACCCAAAATTCACATATACAACCTATCAAACTTTCCATAATTTCAATATTCAATTTCAAGCCTATTTGCCTTGTTTTCTTAAATATTTCCTTAATAAATTTTTAGCATAATAGTTCTTGAAAATTCTCCAAGTAAATTGGAGTTTCTAAGTTTACCATATTTATAAAAATCTCATTCAAATAATTAAAAATAAGTCACTAAGAATTTAGAATAAAAGAAACACACCTATAAAGTTAATGCCTACTATGATAAACTATGTTTTGTCACTTACATCCCAATTTCGCCTTTTATTGAATCCTTATTTCTTAAAACTCAAAACATAAAAGTTGTAGATATTTATTTTAGATTTTCATATCCTCTTGAATTATTTAATTCAGACATCACACTAATAACTTATTACCAATTTACCAAAAGATGTCGAATTCGCTAATAATAACCCTTTTAAGAATGAAATTTGCTAGAGTTGGTTTATCATTTTTTTTTCTAAATCAAGACCTCATATTTTCACATAATCCTCTTCATATAACATCATAGAGTATATTCTTAAGGTCTCATAATTTTTCTAGCATTTTATTGTAGCAAAAACTACTCCAAAATTCAATTTGTTTTAATTTAACACATAAACAAAGATTAAGCTCAAATAAATATCAAACATAATCCAATCACCAAACCACTTATTCTATTCCAAGATTGAGTTATGTTGTGCACTTACAAATTTTTTCAAAGCTAGATTGGATGTCTATGATTGATCTTGCACCAATGTTCCTCCTATGCTCTCACTTGGCTCCGTTTTGAGGTTTAGGTGTTGTAAGTGGAATTTTGGGTATTTTTCTTGGCTTTTTCTCAAGGTGGCCAAATGGTTTCTCTAAAAGGAAGTGAAAAGAGGCTTGTATACCTATTTATAGGAGAGGGGGCGAAACACTTAGGAAAAAAACAAGATACACATTTTCCTAAAGGTGACCGGTTTACCCTTAGAGCCGTGTATGAGCTTCCAACTTATTTTAGGTGAAATGATTTAGTCTAAGATTAGGTTTGGTGAGTCATATGGATATCCAAGGTTTCGTTTGTTGAGCTTCCCAAATATCTTCTTGATTAATGGCTCGAGTAGACCCAACTCACGTGGGGTAAAGACAAAGTAGCATGATGGTTTCTTCCCAATGAGATATATTCGACCACTTCCATCCCAAATAAGTCTTTTATCTGATTCGATTCTTCAAAAACTCAAAATATGAAAAGTTTTAGATCATCCTCTTAATATTCTATAGGATTTTGAATCACCTTATTCCAAGATCAATAGAGAGAAATATGCATAATTCATCGAAACACGTCAAAACCACCCAAGAATACCTAATCCGAGTTTTCCATTTGTTTTCCTTTGTTTTCTTACCCACCAAGGCTTCTAGATGAATTTTTATCAACTTGCCACATGTTCCCACACATGTCAATACCTCAGAAAGTTTGTTGCAAATTCTAAATGGTTGCTCTCTATTCTTGTCCTAATGTGATTCATGGTAGTGTGGCTCATTTGGATCATGTCCCTATTATATTGGAGCTTTGTGCGAATAATTTTGTTAGGCCTGGTAGAAAGCTTTTTCGTTTTGAGGCTATATGGATGAATCCTCCAGAATGTGGTAAAGTGGTGCATGAAACTTGGGGATGTTGGTTTGGTCACACCATTATGGATAGTGTGTTGAAAATACAAGTTGTGGGGACAAGCTGCAAGTTTGGAATAAGAACACTTTTGGGAATATTACAAAGAACATAAAGCAGTGTAGCTTGAGAGTCCGAATGCTAGAAGTCTAAAATCCTCTGTCTTAGGATTGAAGATCATAAGAAAGCGAGGATAAAATTAATGAAGTGGCTAGAAAGGGAAGACATAATGTGGAGACAATGGTCTTGAGTTGTATGGCATCAAGAAGGGGATTAAAACACTAGTTATTTCCACAAAAATGCTTATTAAAGGAGAAAATAGATTTTCATAAAGGAGGTGAGGGATAGTGAAGGCCAATGGCATAAGGGATAAGGTGGTGTTAGATTATTTTTAGGGTCTCTTTACAAATGCTGATCCAAGTGGTCCTACACAATTTCTTCAGGTGATTGGAAGGAAAGTTATTGTTGAAATGAACCAGAAGCTGCTTAAGCCTTTTGTTGCTAAGGAAGTTTTCTTTGCTCTTCAACAAATGAATCCTACAAAAGCTCCTGGACCATATGGCATGGCACCTATTTTTTGCCAAAAGTATTGGACTACAATAAGGCAAGGATGTAGCTGATGCTTTTTTGGAGGCTTTAAATAAAGGTGTGTTTCCGAACTCCATAAAGCATACATTTATTTCTTTGATTCCAAAGAAGAAAAAGCTTGAGTTGGTTGCGGATTATCGTCCTATACACCTGTACTATATGTTTTATAAGATTATCTCAAAAGCCCTTGCAAATAAGTTAAAACTTGATTTATATCAAGTTATTTCTATTTCACAATTTGCTTTTGTATTCGATAGACTCATTATTAATAATGTATTAGTTGCCTTTGAGGTGATTAATTATCTTCATCATAATCGTAGAGGTAGATATGGGTATATGTCCCTTAAGCTTGATATGATTAAAATTTATGATAGGGTTGAGTGAAATATTTTGGAATAGATTATGTTGAAATTGGGTTCTCATGTATCTTGGGTAGCTTTAGTGATGAAATGTGTAAAGTCTGTATCTTTTTTTGTTCTCATTAATGGGGAGCCTAATAGTCCCATTTTTCCATCTAGAAGATTGAGATAAGGGGATCGTCTATTCCCTTATCTCTTTCTTTTGTCTACTGAAGGGCTAATGCATTTGGTATACAAAGTTGAAACAAAAAAGCATATTCATGGCGTGAAGATTTGTAGAGCAGCTCCAAGGATTAGTGACCTTCTTTTTGCTTATGATAGTCTTCTTTTTTGTAAAGCTGATATAAAGGAAGTAAGACATCTTCACAACCTGCTACAAATCTATGAGGCAGTTTCAGGGCAACAAGTTAATGAGTAAAACTGCTATGATTTTCAGCAAAAATGTTTAAAGAGAGAAGAAATAGGAAATTATGGAGTTTTGGGGGTTGAGAGGTGCGCAGCAATATGATAAGTATTTAAGGTTACCCTCTATGTTTGGGAAAGATAAAAAAAACCAAGCTTTCTCAGATATTAAGCATAAGGTTTGGCTTAGACTTCCAGAGTGGAAAGAGAAGCTTTTATCACAAAGGGTAGAGAAATTTTACTCAAAGCGGCGGCATTACCCATTCCAAATTATGCTATGAGCTGCTTTAACCTTCCCATAAGTTTATGTAAGGACTTTGAGCTGTTAATGGCTAGGTTTTAATGGGTTCACAGGAAGGAGAAGAGGAAGATTCATTGGATTAGTTGGGAGAAAAAGTGTAAAGCTAAGGGTGATTGAGGAATGGGCTTCAAAGATTTAAAAATTCTCAATATGACTCTCTTAGCAAAGTAAGGATGGATAATTATAAAGGAAAATTGTCACTTCTTCATAGTATTTTTAAAACAAAATACCTCCCAAATACATCTTTTTTCGAATCAAAACTAGGAGCTACACCATCATATGCTTGGAAGAGAGTTTGGGAAGCAAAGAAGTGTATTTTGAGTCGGGGTAGGTGAAGGGTTGGAAATGGAAAAACTATTAATCTATGGTCTGATTATTGGATTCCAGGTTACAAGAATTTGTTGTTGAACTCTACTTATTTTATTTCTAAAGTGGATGAACTTATTGACGAAATTTCTGGTGATTGGGATGCTAAAAAGGTGAAAAGATTTATTGCCACCTGCTGCAGTTAATGAAGTTTTTAAGACCACTCCTTCAAGTGTTGATAGAGAGGATTTGTTGATTTGAGAGCCTGAAGAGAATAGTAATCTTTTCTTAAAAGTTCTTTTAGACTTCTAAAAGGGATGGGATGAATGATGTGGAGATTAGTCGTGAGAGTACAAATTCAGACCAACAACGAAAATTCTGGAAATACTTCTGGAGCTTCAAAATACCAAATAAGGTGAAACTTTTTCTCATGGAAGGCTTGTAAAGATGGGTTGCCGACTATTGAAAAATGAGATGAAATATGTTTAGATAAAAGTTAAAAAGTTAATTAAAATATTGTTAGTATATTGATTTTTAGAATTATTATTGTTTTAGGATTTGAAAAAGTTAAATTGAGATTTGAAAATGTTGAATTATTTATTACATTTTGTGTAAGAAATTGAAAAAATAATAATGATTGAGATGAGATAAGTTGAAATGAATTTTGAATACAAATGGAAGCAAATATAATCTGTTAAGAAGAAGATATGTTAGTGATGACTATTGTATTTTTTGTGGGAAGGCACAAGAGGACCCCTTGCATGCTTTAATTAACTGTGATACATTGAAGGAGATTTGGGTGGAGTGTTTTCCAGGTTTTACTTTTAATAATACCCCCACTTATGCTAATGAAGCAAAATTGATAAAAACTTCAGGATATAGCGAGGACTTGGAGAGGTCTTTTCTTATCTCATGGGCATTATGGCATAGAAGAAATCATATGATTTTTTAGGGCAAGTTATTGTATGTTCATCAAGTAGTGGACCATGCAATGAATGTTTTTGAAACCACAAATAGGTCATTGTTTCTTAATAACAAAGATAGAGGTTTAAGTGTAGTAGGGTGAAACTAAGGGAAGGTGTTTTGAAGTTAAATGTGGATGGGGCGTTCTTCCAATTTCAAAATAGATCTAGTATTGGAGCTGTTTTAAGGGATTATAAAGGTGAAGTTATGTAACATCCTGACATTAAATTTGAGATTTATTTATTTATTTATCTATTTATTTATTTTAATTATTTATTTGATTATTTTTCAATTCTATTTTATCTTCATTACTAATAGTAGTCTTTTAAATATGTTTTGAGATGGTAGATTATATATTTCTTTTTTAAAATTCTAACCAATCAAATTGATAAAATTCGCAGTGCCTCTTCCAATTTTTTTTTTTCGAACGTTTTATCTCCGCTCGAAATTCCAGTTTGGATAATCACCTTTACACCAAAACCCAATCCTGACTTCATTAGTCAGAAATTGTTTAAACCAAATCTTAATTCAAATCCCCAACATCTGCATATCCTCATTGATCAAAATATCTCTCGGATTCTAAATAATTCTCGACTCAAATTCGTCTTCCATAGTTTTCTTTCCCAGTTCTCGAAATGTACAAACAAACTCAAAACTCAAACTTCAAACCAACCCAATCAAATTTCAAACTTTGATATTCAAAATTTTTCACATAACCTAGCCCCTTCATCTATAAATTTCCACGGAAATACTAGTTTAAAAACACACAGAAATATCAAAGAGGTACCCTGTCTTCGGCAAACCAGAGTCCCTAGCTTCTAGCCACTGCTAACCTTTCAGTGGCGCCGGACCACTTCCAGCCGCCACAGAACCCGCTGACCATGCGGCAGCCACCATTTCGTACACCCTCCGGTGAGTTTCCGGGCAGCCACCATTTCGTACACCCTCCGGTGAGTTTCCGGCTAGACACCCCCCCATCTCTCTGTTTCGGTTTCCAGTTTCTCTTGTTTCACTAAAACCCATTTTAAACTCTTCAGTCGCGCCTCCTTCTCCAAGCATTAGCCCCCGCCGTGAATATAGAGCAGCCACCCAGAGCCGCCGCGCCTCAGTCCCTCTTGGTGTGCGCCCCTCGAAACCCCTCCTCCCCTGTTTCCGGTTCCGTAAGCCCCTGCTCTCTCTCCTATGTTATTTCAGCCGTGTGAGGTTTATACCTCTATGAGCCCTTGGTCACCGGTTAGGTTCTTCTAGTCGTTGGGCCTTAGGCCTTAAGCCTTGCGTCCCATTTTATTGTTTGGGCCTAAATTGTTTATTTATGTTTTAATCATGAACTTAACTTAGTTATTTCAGAAACTTTTATTGTTTTAATATATACACTTTAAGTCTATTATTTTACTATTATTCAGTTGTCTAAGTAATTAGATTTTAATAAGATTACTTAATTACTTTTAAGTAGAATATTAAAAGAATATGTAATAAGCCTTTTTATCAAGTTAAAGAAATTTTTTAATTTTCTCCTGATATATGATGATTAAATTATTACCAAAATATAATAGTAGTTCTTAAATAATTTTTATATCATGTATTATTAGTAACTGCACGGACTAAGAGTACCAACTATAGTTAATTAATAATACTTTGTCTAATAGTGCATTATTATCGAAAGACTATTGTAGCATGTTTTATTTAATATGATATCCGAAACATAATATGTACTATTATAGGGTATGTATTTAATTCAATAGAATAGTACGACACGTCTTTCCAAAAGTTAGTAACGCTTCATAATTGGTTTAGGTGACGAGCTAGGAAGTAAGTTTCAGGAAGCAGCGTATCGAGATAAGTAAATTTAATCACAAAATTAGGATCCTCACAGTTAGATTATATTATTAGTAAAGCCAGTTCTTTGATAGCCCTTTTCATATACCCCTAACGTCATGCAAGCATGTCATTCAGTACAGCACAACACAGGATCATGTCATTCAACATCATGTTTAGATTTAGTGAGTTATAATTATTTATAATTATGCATCTCATGTCGCATAAGTCGCATAAGTTGAGTTAAGTTCAAGTATAAGATTAGGTTAGATCATGAAGTAATTAATCAGTTATCCAGTTAAATCAGTTCAGTAAATTAGTAATTCAGATACATGGTACTAATGCATATCAGATTAGGATGGATGTGCAAGCCACGGACCTAAGAGTGGTCCACCATAGTACGCTAGAGTATTATCAACGGCTCCTCTTGCTGTAGCGAGACGTGGAGCCAGGGCACAACTTTGCACAAAGGGTTAAGTGTGTTGGCCAATCAGCTCAATTAAATTAGTTAAGTTAAACCAGTTCAGTTAAACTAGTACAGTCAAATCAAATCATTAAAATCAGTTCAGTTAGTCAGTTTAGATTAGTCAAACCTATCAGTTAATTCAAACCAATCACTTAGGTCAGTTAGTCAGTTAATTCAGTCATGCATAGCATGAGCATTAGCATGAACAGTTATGTTTTCAAAATTCAGCATAAATTTTATAAAAATTTTCTATAGTATTATCTTATATTGTGGTGGATTTTCTTACTGATTCATCGACTTATTTTAGTTTATTTCCTGTTTTTAAAACCATCTAGGTGAGGAAGAAGATCAGTGCGAGCAGGTAGATTAGGAGTAGATTGAGCAGCTAATTAAAATATTAAGTTTTATGAAAAATAAGTATCTTTATGACACAAGTTTAATTTCAGTTATTTCACTTGAAGATTTTGTTTTCTAGGAAATAAGTTTCTTTATGACACAAGCTATTTTCAATTATTTCAGTTAAAATTCTTGTGATAGGCATTTTTAGAATTCATTTCTATGAACTAAATGTTATTTTACTTTTATTATTAAATCAAGAATCTTATGCCGTAAAGTTTTAGAAGAATTAAGTAATACTCATTAGCCTAAGGGAATGGGGTATTACAAGTTATCATGGCAACCTCAAAGAAAGAGAATGAAGTTTCAGATCCTACTAAAGTAGAGTTGTTGGCCATGTTAAGGGGTTTAGTTTTGTGTGCATCAAGGGATTAAACATCTTGTTTTCGAAAATGATTATTCGTTCATGGTTAATATTATTAATGCTATCAGTACTTCATCAATTTTGGATAACTTGTTTATGGAAGTGAGTGATTTGATGAAGTGTTTTCATATTTGTACTATGCAGCATACTTTGTGGGAGGACAATGAGGCAACTCATAAGTTAGCAACATATACTTGGCATTTAGATAATATTTGTGTGGTGGGGTGTTTTCCCAGAATATATCTCACAAGTCATCTCGGCCGATAAACATTTGTAATGTTTTGTTTATGGATGAATGATTTAGTTCCAATAAAGAAACAAATAATAATTATTTGTTCAATCAAGCAGCCGCCCTAATATCTTAATCATAATTAGATTCATATATATTTCTCTTTAAACACAATTTGACACAAATAAATTTTTTAAGTGCCTAAAGTCGAAGGATCAGGATGGCATGCAGTACATTGTACCTAGAGTTTTAGAAATGATGTTTCGTATATACTCTTTAAGTATAATAATATATGACATAATTAGAACTTTAGGTCCTACTAATTTATGTCCCCATGCATGATTCTCTGAACAAGATGTCCATTAATTGAATTCTTTTTTTAAAACAAATAAAAAGTTTCATTCAGTAAATCCAAATCATTCATTACATAACTTTTCCATTTGAAGAGCATGAAGGACTTTGGTCGGACCTTCCTCTATCCAAACTCTTTCTATAGGGCAATTTAACGCTACCTTAGCCAATAAATGGGCTACATTGTTAGCCTCCCTATTTACAAACTCCACCGACCAGTTCACTCTATGTTTAATACACTCTCTAATCTCATCTATAATGTTACTATAGGGAGCAACTATGTCTTCCATATTATTGACAGCTTTAACTATAACTTATGCATCCCCTTCCAAAATTGTGTTTGTGAAGCCAAACTCTCCATAAAGTTGTACAGCTCTATATGTGACAAACTCGATTTTTTCTCCTATTGGATTTTCCTCATGATAGGATTGGATACATTTTATTTAGTCACTCTTTGGAACCTTTTGGAAATATATTTACTATTTATTTTGAACATTTTCTTATATGGAATATTGATAAGTTAGGCTCAAAGTGGTGAAAGGATAAAAATAGAAGTGTTAAGTGCATACAAGAATAATTGGGTAATTTTTTTATAGTTTTAACGTCTCTCAGTAAGTTGAGCGTAATTTTCTCATTTGATTTCGGATTGAGATTACAAGATTTTATAGAACATTAGAAGAAAGATATACAACTTTCATATTTTGAGTCTTAAGATATACGAGCTTAATTAAGGACGAAATCGGGTTTAAAGCTGACACATCTGAAATGGATTCAAGTAGTGGCTGGATACATACTTCACATAACCTAGCCGAATTTTTCCTTGTCCACTAATACTAAATCATTCAAAATCTTTCACTAAATGAAGATTACATATCAACACAGGACCCACAAGTTTGAAAAAGGAGGAAGCAAAGTTGAATAAGGCACCTAAAAGTAGATTACTTATTGAAGTGAAACTTTACCAAGTATGATTGCTTATTTCAGTTAGGATGATTCAAATGGGAGCAAGACTTATTCAAATTGAACACTCAAGCCACCTTATTTGACTAAAGATCACTTGAGCATGGAAGATTGAATTAAATAGCCAAAAACATGAGAGTTTTAGTCAAGCAAGTAAAGAATTTTTGGAAGAATATTCTAATTCAAATGAGACAATCGGATTAGGCAATTTGATAAGCATAAACCGACTTTCTATGTTGTCTTTTACAATATTTTAGTTCAATTCTTTGGCAAGAAATTGGACAAGTGGCAAGTGGATATTTAAAAAAGAAAACTTAGACTTTTCTTTGTAGAATTTCGGTTATGATAGACATGCTAGAAATATATATGGGGACACATGGCATTTGTCTAAAAATATTGAGTGATTGGTCTAAAAATTTTGAGTGATTGGTCTAAAGAAGGCCACAGCTTGGACTTGGGAAGACAAAGAATTATCTAGATATTTTATCTTACTTAGTAGACAAGAAATTATAGGTGGCAAGTGGTAATTGGATGAAATGAATAAAGGAAGATCATTGGTGAGCTCTTGGGCATTTTCGGCTAAGGTAAGTCTAAGAGGAAAATCTAGTTGGTTTCAAACTAAAATTGGACACTTAGCATGAGGATAACTAAGTCTAGAACTAAGGAAGTAAGTGGAATAAGTGAATTAACCACCAAAACACTAGAGTGGCCGAAACTAAGGATTGAAAGGAACCAAGGAATCAACTTTGACATGTTCCACCGACTTAGCATAGGATCTAATTTTGGATTTTCTTCTCAAACATCCTATGATCTTGACATGTGTATGTACAAGTGGCAAGTGAGGGTTTTCCCTCTAGAAGCATTCGAATAACACAAGAAAATTTAGTGTAGCCGAAATATGTATATGGTATTATCCTAGACTTTTTCTACTCAAGAAAAAGGATTTTTTCAAATCTAATGATTTAGCTAAAATCTTAGGTGGCACTAAATGAGCCAATGGATAGTTTTCTTGTCAATCAAGCCTAAGCTAAGTGGTATGATTAACGTAAACAAGGGTAATCGACTTAAAGAACAAAAGGAGTTTCGGATGAAGCTTGTAAACCGACTTAGCCTCATGAGTTTTAGAAAAATCTTTGTAGCTCAAATAACCAATTGAAATGTGGCAGGGCAAGTGGTGCAATTAGCTTAAGATAAGTTGAAGTCTTCTCAAATCCAACTAAGCCTAATAGGAAGGAAAATGAGTATGTTAAGACCTAGGGAAGAGAGATGGCACGGCAAGGGATGTCCAAAGGGTTTTGGGAAATTTTCTTACACCCTCTTTGGCTTGAGAAGTCGCCTACTATATGTATGTGAGGAATTCTTCATTTCACTTCTTTGAAACATACGGCCAACCTAAGTTAAGAGAGCCCAAAACCTTTTCTCCATTCACCCATCTCCTAAAACCTTTAACAAGGGCATTTTGGATACATTGTGAAGGGAGTCGCTAAAGTCAAGCCCATTTGCAAGTTAAAAACTTTGGAGAAACTAGTAAGTGCACATTTAATCTAATGTTAGCATTTGTTTGTATATATATAGATTTAACATGTTACTAGTTACTCTCTGAGTGAATATGATGTCTATTGAATGATTGATTTCACCTATAATTGTGGTAAGTTATCCTATGGAAAAATAAGGAAATATGTGAAAGAAGTCTTTTGTAAAGCAAGGGTTTATTTTAGAATTATGGATGGAAGTTTAAAGAATTGATAGGTGAAGTTTGATTTATAGAAGAAGTTGAGTTTTGAGACTTGCAAGGTTTCGGCCCTAGTAGGGTATCTAGAGATGTTTTGAGTTTTAAGATTTATAAGTAATTCATATGGAGATTTAGTTAAATTCTTGAGTGATTAATGAGAATTATATGATTAAATTTATTGAAGAATAGTGTAAGATATAGTGGTAGTGGAATGATTATTTGATGAGAGAATAGTTGAAGAGGATACATTACAAAGTGTATGAGAATTTTCGGCTATGGGCTATATTGGCTGAGTTATGGAGTTTTCAAGATACCTTAAGTGGAGAGTAAGGTGATTTCAAGGAAAGGAGAAGGAATTCTTGGAGTTAAACTTACCTTAGGGTTCGGCCCTATACCTTTAGAATTCAGATGAAATTATTTTATTTTATTCTCAAGTGAAATTATCTATGTTTTAAGTGAAAAAGAAACTTTGATGTAAGAATTATACGTGATTTTCAAGTGCATAACTTACAAACCCATGAAAGCTTGTAGCATGCATGAAAAAGCTTAAAAGTACATGCATGTCTAAGTACGTCACAAGATTTTTATGTTATGGGTCACAACGTTTTTCAAAGAAATACGAACAAGAAATCTCACACGAACAAGAAAAGAATAAGATTATGAAAAGTTACGTCATGACGGTAAAGGCGATTCGATCTGCTGTATGATTGACATGACTTGACGGTAAAGGCAATTTGATCTGCCGTCATGATAAGAAAAATCACGTCATGACAGTGAAGATGATTCGATCTGCAATATGACTAACGAGAATATGAAAGCTGACGATAAAGGCAATTCGATCTACCGCCATGCTAAGAAACCCGACGGTGAAGGCGATTCAATTTGCCGTCGTGGTTAAAATTAAAACTTAGATGAACAAGAATGAAAATATGAAATAAATATTTCCATGAAAAGATACGTCACGTCATGAAAGGTTGTGCACCTGTGTCAATTAAGTCCTTTTTCTGGAAAAATGTAAGTTTTTGTAAAGAGGTACAAAAGCCGTGTATAAGTCATGCATAAGTCATACATAAGTCATGAGTAATAAGTTCCATGATCATATCATGTGCATTTACATGTTATTTGTATATACTGTTAATGCTTTTGTTATGTTATTTGTTATGTTATTCTTATCTATCATTCCTTATAGGCGTTATTGCAGAAATAGATGAACCATCACGAGACCCAGACGTCATTGGAGATTCTGAGATACCCTTAAGGTCTTACAGAATACTCCTCTTCTGATGGGATGATCTCTCCCATATGAAATCCATTGTTAAGCTAGGAAAGAACCCCTATAGGTGAAAAAGATTAATTGTATAATTGTTCTTGGAAACATTGAACAATAGTATGTACTAATGAAGAAATGGTACAATATGCTTTATGTTTTATAAGATTATGGATTTTTACTATAGCTTACTATGTGATAATCGCAAAGAATTAGATTTCTTTGCTAAATTTTGAAATTGACCTTATATCGCTGAGATATATTCGGCATACTCCTAGTAAGTTAGGTGCATGCACATATTTTTCGGCATGAACAAAGAAGAATGTAGTCTAACATTTCAAGTCATGACGCTTCAGTTTACATTAAATCTCATATATAAATTGGGGACGTTATACTATACAACGCAAGGCCTTCTCCAACAGTAGGGTCTTGTAGGCTTCTACAATTTTACATAGAGATAACAACACCTCTCCTTCTTCATCCCTGATAACAACTCCAATCCTTACCTTATTCTGTGTTGAACTCATTGATGCATCCCAATTGGCCTTAACCCATAAGTGTGCAGGTTTCTCCCATCTAGCAACTATGTTGCCTCTATTAATAAGACTCATCATAGCACTTCTCTTCTCTTGTGCTTCCTTAAATTGCTGGTTTGCTTCCATAGCTGCAGACATGACCCTTCTAGGCTTTATGAACTTTCCTTCAAATATATATTGGTTCCTTCGCAGCCACAGTCTTATCATCACATTTGCCATCATCTCTATATCCTCTTGCTTGAGTTCATTCATTTTAACCCATAAATCATTGAAGCAAGGTTTTAAGTTGCCCCATTTTTTAACCGGGATGCATTCTTCATACCAAAGATCCGATGCAGCTGGCATTCCCATAAGACATGAATTATTGATTCAGGTTCTAAATTACACAAAGGGCATATATTAGAATTAACTACCGTTTCTTCCATAGATTTACTCTTGTGGGTAGTATATCAAGACATGGCTTCCATATAAAATGTTTGCAGTAGGCTGTACATTCATACTCTATATCTTGCCCCAAAACTTATTGATTTCTCACTAGAAGATTCCCCTTGCTACATTTTACTCCTTAAATATTCCAAGGCATAGGCATTTTTAATCGTGAACTTTCCATCACTTGAATTTCCCCAAATTCTCTTATCAGGGTGTGACTTACTCCCTAGTTACTCATAATCATAGCCACTTCTTCCTCAGAAAATATTCTTGTAATTTTTTCCAGATTTCATGGTCTCTCATTTGATAGAATTAAATTAGAAACAGTTGCTTCACAATCATTCTTTGCTGCAAGAGTCAAAATATAATGACGGGTTTTACCAGGCAGCCATTTATCACCCCATATATTAATACACTTACCATCCTCTACCCTTCAAGCCACGCCTTCTTTTACAAGTTCTAATACAGACCATAAACTCCTCCAAACACATGAAGGTCTCCTACCTAACTTTGCCTGAAATAATTTTCCATCTCTAAAATATTTTTGCTTCATAATAGTAGCCACTAATGAAGAAGGATTGCTCAAGAAACCCTAACACTGTTTGGCAAGCATAGTTGTATTGAAACATTCAATGTCCCTAAAACCTAGCCCCCATTTATCCTTACTAGCTCTAATTTTCTCCCAACTTCTCCAATGGAGTTTTCTCTCATACTTCCCCTGACCCCACCAGAAATTTGAAATTAGGGAATAAGGGTGTAAGAAAAAATAGGTGAATTAGTAAACTGGACCGAACCGGTGGAATCGGTCCAGTTTTGAGAAGGTACCAGTTTGAAATCGGTTTTCAAAATGTTAAAACCAGTTCGGTTCTGGTTCTAAGCTTTTTAGAACCGGACTGGTTCGATATAATATATATTTTAAATTAATTTTTTTAATATGATACATAATATAAAATATTTTTTTAATTATATATAATATGTTATACATTGGCATATAATATAAATTAGTTACAATTTATATTTTATGGCCTAATACTAATAGTATAATACTATATTACTATTCGTAATATACTTTAAGTTTAAATATAAATTATTATACTAAATAATTACACATGAAATAATAATATAGTAATACTAATATAATTTTTTTTTTGGAGCTAATACTAATAATATTAGTTATAACTATCCAGTGGCGAAGCCATGTTGGGGCAAGGGGGGGCCATGGCCCCCCTACCCTCTAGCCCCACCTCTTTTAAAATAAATTAAAAATATATTTTTTTAAAGAAAAAATTAATATAGGTTGGTTTTTTTATAATTTAGTAGGATAAATATTAAATTTATCTTGTATTGGCCCCCTCTCTAAAAATTATCTTGACCCCCTCTATAAAGTTTAATCTAATTTAAAAATAAAATACATCACATATAAAATAAAATGACATAATAATATGATGACATGTTTTTATTATATATATAAAAAAAAAGAATTTGGATGATTTCTAACGTATTTTAATATTTTTTTTATTATGATGACATGTTCTTGACATATTATATATTTTTTAATATATAAGTTGTATTAAATGTATTTTATTTTTATTGTAAATTTTAATATTAGATTGTTCTATACTGCATAAAACAATGTAAAGAAATAGAATAAAAAATATTTTATATATTTTGTGTTAATTTTACTTGACCCCTCTAAAACAAATTCCTGGCTCCGCCACTATAACTATTAATGATATAATTATAAAAAATTAAACTTATTATAACAAATACTAATATATAATTATTTTAATCATTATAAATAATACTAATACATATATTAATAATCTATTAAACTAATATAGACTAATTTAAAACTGAAAAACTGGACTGGAACCAGTAGAACCTGTGCTACCATTTTTGGAGGATAACCGGTGCGTAATCGATTTTTAAAAAAAAAAAATCGATAGTACCGTTTCGGTTTTAATTTTACTTAAAATTGGACCGAACCGGACCAGTTATACCCCTATAAAGAAATTTATATTTGCACAAAGTTTTTTTGGGAGTCTAAATACCCTCATTGTATAAGTAGGAATTACTTGGACTACTGCCTTTAATAATATTTTTTTCCCTACTTGAGAGAGAAGATTGTTCTTCCAACTACTAATTTTGGTCCAAATCCTTTCTTTAATAACTCTAAATGTATTAATCTTTGACCTACCAACCATAATTGGGAGTCCCAAATATTTTTCATAATTCCCACACACCTTCACCCCAGCATTATTTTGGATATTATCTCTTATTGTGCCCAAGTGTTAGAGCTAAAGAAAATGGTTGTTTTTTGGAAATTCAAACACTGACATACACCTTAAGCAATCTTTGAATACATTGACATTCTGATACTTTTGCTCTTCCAAAAATAAGGCAATCATCTGTAAAAAATAGATGACTTACTCTTATTTGCCACAGCCACACCCTTAATGTCATCACAGGCTTCTACACTATTAATCAAAGAAGATAAGGCTTCTACACATAAAATGAATAGATAAGAAAATATTGGATCCCCTTGCCTAAGTCCCCTACTAGGTTTAAATCAGGACCCGGCTTCCCATTAACCAACACAAAATAGGTCACTGATGAAACACACATCATAATCCAACCGATCCATTTCTCCCCAAACCCATCTTTCTCATAACCTCTTCCAAAAAAATTCATTATATTCTATTATAGGCCTTACACATATCAAGCTTTAGGGTCATCCTTTCCACCTTGCTTTTGGAGACAAGCTTGTAGAGGGTATTACAAAGATTAATGGGTCTAACATTAGAAGCCATAGATGGATTAGAAACCTTTGGAATAAGGGCTGTGTAAGTCTTATTTACACAAATATCTATATCTGAACCCCCATTAAGAAACTGTTAAACAGCTTCGATAACATCCTTACCAACCATATCTCAATAAGCCTTATAAAAACAAACCTCATACCCATCGGGTCTTGGGGATTTAAGAGGTGACATATGATTCAAAGCAACATAAACCTCTTCACTGGTGAAAGGTTTTTCCAAATCAGCAATCATATCAACATTTACACAAGGATAAAGATTTTTAAGACAAACCTCAATAGCCTGCCTGGAAGGATTGGTTGAGCAGAACAGATTAGAAAAATATTAATTAAAAACACCTTCAATTTCCTCCTGGGTTGTAACAGTCTGGCCTCTTGAATCAATTAAAACACTAATCTAGTTCTTCTTCCTTCTCTGGGTTGCACAAAAATGAAAAAATTTAGTATTTCTATCAACTAAGTTTCCATCCAAGAGACGCTTTGAACCGGCCCTGTTGTAATTAGGTAAAAAACAGCCCACCAACGGGCTGGTGACACCTAAGATGAGGGACCTAACACAATACGTAAGAAAAAGTAAGATAGTAGGGGATTATTTCCCTCATAGCAAGTGGACTACAAGCCGAAGGAACAAACATTTGTCATGGGCCTCAATATGTGGGAGAAGCAATTCAGTAGAAGAGAGAGTTGCTGGAATACTGAAGAGGAAGAGTTGCTGGATCGTGTTGTGCAGTCTGTCGAAGTGAAGAGGAAGATGAAGGAAGTGGTAGTTTGTTAATTAAATTTGTAGTACGCACCGTTTTAATAAATGTTAGTATGTAGTTTTGTGTTGGGAGGCTGTCGTTTAGTGTTGATGAACATAAACGATGGTGTCGTTTCGTTGTAACGGCATCAACTGTCGTAGTCTCACATTTCTCGCCTATAAAAGCACATCTGCAGTTGCAAATGAGGGCAACTCAGACTTCAAAATCAATTTGCTCTCTCTCTGTTTCCTCTCCTTCTCTGTTTCCATCACTTTCTGGAGGGTAGTGAACCTCGAATTCACTTGTCTATTGCCGAATATTGAATAAGGTCCATCACAATTGGTATCCAGAGCCACAAATGGCGGACGGGAAGAAATCCTACGCTCAGATCCTGGAATCTGTTAATCAGATCACACAAAAGCAAGATGTACAGCAAAAACAACTTGAAGATACGATTGCTATTCTACTTCAACAGCAGGAGTCAGCAAAAATTGAAAGGGAGAATAATGATAAGAAGTTTACGAAATTGTTACAGCAGATGTCCAAGCTTTCTTCGAATGATCATTCTAAGCCAGTTGATCTCGAATATGACGATGAGTTTGTACAAGAAAATGAATCGCTAGAGCAAGTTTGGGAAAAGATTATTGGTGATAAGTCTGTAATGAAGGGAGTTAGACTTTATTTTCCAAGGTTCTCGGGAAAAAATCCGGCAGCTTGGATTTATCGAGCTAATCAATATTTTTTTCTCCATCAAGTGCCTCCTGGTCAAAGGATATTTTTAGCTTCATTTCATATGGATGATGAAGCACTCATTTGGTTCCAGGATGTGAGTGAAGCTGGAACGTTTCAAACTTGGGAGTCGTTCACCAAAGCAGTACAGATTCACTTTGGATCATCAGCCTATGATGATCCTATGGAGGCTTTGATTAGTCTAAGGCAAGTGCATTCTGTCACTTCGTATAAAGTTGAATTTGAACTACTTTCTAATCGAATTAAAGGAGTAATTGATAGAAACAAATTAAGTTGATTCTTGAGTGGCTTGAAACATGAGATTAGGTTTCCAATTCGATTATTGAATCCTGCCACTTTAAATGAAGCTTTTGCATTGGCAAAAATTCAAGAACAATCTTTATGGAGTGCTAGAAGGTATGGAAGAATAGTTCTTATGAATTGCAACATTCGAGTTTTGGAACTTCTCTTCTTGGAACCCCGAAGCTTAACTCTGCCAAATTGCCTTATCAGAAGGTGAATGACAGTCAAATGCAAGATAGGAGGAAACGAGGTTTATGTTATTTCTGTGATGATAAGTGGCAGCTAGGACATAAATGTGCCAAGCCAAAAATCTATTTGTTGGAAGGAATGGAGGTTCATAATTCTTCTGGAATGGAGGTTCATAATTCTTCTGGTGATATTGTTGAAGAAGAATTGAGAATAGAGGAGTCCTTTGATGAATCTGAATTGTCAATGGAAATTGCATCAATTTCATTACATGCTTTGAGAGTAGAGGCAGGCACTCCTAATACCAAAACTATGAGAGTTGTTGGTTATATAAACAAAAGAAATGTTGTGGTTTTGATTGATAGTGGCAGTACATATAGTTTCTTAGATTCGACACTTGTTTCTAAGTGTGGTATATCTGTTCAGCATGTACCTGTTATGCCAGTGAGAGTGGCTAATGGAGGTGTTTTTGATACCTCTATTAAAGTGCCTAAGATGAATGTGATGATACAAGGCACGAAGTTTGTAACAGATTTTTTCACATTTAACTTGGGAGGCTGTGATGCAGTGTTAGGTGTGAATTGGTTGTCATCTCTCGAGTCCATAATTTGGAATTTTCAAGAACTTTAGATGAAGTTTGATTATGAAGGCAAACAGATCTGTCTTGAAGGTCTAATTTCACCAGCTTCATCCATGGTTGATGATACGAAACTTACTATGGCTTCAAAAGTTGGTACTAAGGGGTTTTGGTTGAAATTAATGTCTGCTGAGTTAGTTGAAGATAGAAGTCAGACTTCTCCAGAAATCAAGCTATTATTACAGCAGTTTGAAAAAGTTTTTGAAGAACCTACTGGCCTGCCTCCTAACCGAGCTCGTGATCATCAAATTGTTTTGAAAGAGGGATCCCTACCTGTGAATGTAAGGCCATATAGGTATCCTTATTTTCAAAAAACAGAAATTGAAAAGATTGTTTATGAATTACTCAAAACTGGTGTGATAAGAAGCAGCCAGTCACCATTTTCATCTCCAGTTTTGTTAGTAAAAAAGTCTGATGGATCTTGGAGAATGTCTATCGATTATAGGGTGCTTAATGAGTCCACTATTAAAGACAAGTATCCAATACCAGTAGTTGATGAGTTATTGGATGAATTGTTTGGCTCAACAATTTTCTCTAAGCTGGATCTTCGATCTGGATACCACCAAATTAGAATGAGAGATGAAGATATCCATAAAACAGATTTTAGGACACATGAGGGGCATTATGAGTTCCTTGTGTTGCCCTTTGGGCTCACAAATGCCCCTCCACATTTCAAGCACTCATGAATGAAGTTTTCAAGCCATGTCTGAGACAATTTGTGATAGTATTTTTTGATGATATTCTAATATACAGCAAGGACTTTGCATCGCATCTTCTCCATTTACAAACTATTTTGGAGACATTAGAGACGCACCAGTTATTTGCAAAGAAGTCAAAGTGCCATTTTGCTTGTGATGAAATTGAATATTTGGGCCATATCATTTCGGTAGCTGGGGTAAGAGCAGATTCCAGGAAAATTGAAGCTATGCTATCTTGGCCAATTCCAAAAAGTTTGAAAGCATTAAGGGGTTTTTTGGGATTGACAGGATACTATAGGAAGTTTATCAGAGGCTATGGTCAAATAGCAGCTCCTTTAACTTCCTTGTTGAAGAAAGATGCCTTTAAATGGTTGGATATGGCAACTCAAGCATTTGAGGAATTGAAGAGGGCAGTTTCCAATCCTCTAGTTTTGTGTTTGCCTGATTTTACTAAGGAGTTTGTTTTGGAATGTGATGCGTGTGGAGTGGGTGTGGGAGCTGTTCTGATGCAACATGGCAGACCATTGGCATTTTTAAGTCAGGTTCTCAAGGGAAAAAACTTATTACTTTCAACTTATGAAAATGAGTTGTTGGCCTTTGTGATGGTTGTTAAGAAATGGAGGCCTTACCTTTTGGGGGCTCCTTTTGTCATAAGAACGGATCATCATAGTCTTAAATACCTTCTTGAGCAAAAGGTAGGGACTGATTCTCAGCAAAAGTGGATTGTTAAATTGTTGGGTTATCAGTTCAGGGTGGAATATAAAAAGGGAGTGGATAACAAAGCTGCTGATATTTTGTCTCGAAGGGAGGTTTCAGAGGGAGCTACTTTAATGCAAGCGATATCATTTCCTACACCAATTTGGTTGGAAGAATTGAAGGAGGTTTATAAGGCAGATCAGCAAACTGAGACCCTTATTGCAGACTTACAGAGTGGGGCTGCTGTTAGTTCTGCTTTTACTCTCAAGCATGCTATTCTCTTCAAAAAGGACAGAATTTATGTTCCAAGCAATGATGAATTAAAGTTGAAAATATTGCATTTTGTACATGCTAGCCCAGATGCTGGTCACTCAGGGTGTCACAAATCTTTGCATCGAGCTCGACAAGATTTTTATTGGCCTGGTTTGAAGAAGGATATTAAGCAATGTATAAGGGAATGTGAATCTTGTCAGCGAAATAAAGGAGAGCAAATTTATCATGCTGGTCTTTTACAGCCATTGGCAGTTCCTATTCAGATATGGACAGACCTTTCAATGGATTTCATTGAAGGTTTACCAATTTCAAAAGGGTAATCTGTCATCTTTGTGGTTGTGGATTGCTTATCAAAATACTCACATTTTATGGCTCTCAAACATCCATTTACAGCTTCTAAAGTTGCGGCATTATTCTTTGATAATGTTTTTAAGCTGCATGGCATGCCGCAAAGCATTGTGTCTGACCGAGGAGCAACTTTCACTAGTTCCTTTTGGAAAGAATTGTTTAAATTGCAAGGGGTTACATTGTCATACTCATCTGCATACCATCCACAAAGTGATAGTCAAACCGAGGCAGTTAATAAGTGCATTGAGCATTTTTTAAGAAGTTTTGCTGGAGATAGACCACGGCTATGGTCTGAATGGATGACTTTAGCTTAGTGGTGGTATAATACCACTCTTCACAGTTCTACTCAGCTCACTCCCTTTGAGGCAGTTTATGGTAGGCCTCCTCCAAAGTTGCAAGCTTATATTCCTGGAATCACAGCTAATCCAGCTATTGATGAAGTACTGAGAACCAGAGATCAAATACTGTCTACTCTTAAACTCAACTTGGTAGCTGCTCAAGATCGTATGAAGTTATTTGCTGATAAAAAGAGAACTGGGCGTGAATATGAGGTTGGGGACTGGGTTTATTTGAGGCTACAGTCTTATAAACAACAGTCACTTGTGGCTAGAAGGAATTTTAAGCTCTCTCCCAGACTTTTTGGGTCATTTTAAATTGTTCAAAGGGTCGGAAAGGTTGCTTATAAATTAGATTTGCCTCCTCATAGTTCAATTCATCCGGTTTTCCACATTTCCTATTTTAAGAGGAAATTGGGACAACACCATTCTCCACTCTCAGCTTTACCTCCAGTCGATTTTCAGGGTGAGTTGATGCCTGAGCCAGAGCTTATTTTGCAACGCAGCAGTAGGAAGCATAATAATTCTGCTTTGGTGGATGTTTTGGTGAAATGGAGAGGTGCTGCTCAAGAAGATGCGACTTGGGAGCCTTACTGGGACCTATGTCAGCGTTATCCTCACCTTGTGGGCAAGGTGCTTTAAAGAGGGAGGGTATGTCATGGGCCTCAATATGTGGGAGAAGCAATTTAGTAGAAGAGAGAGTTGCTGGATTACTGAAGAGGAATAGTTGTTGGATCGTGTTGCGCAATCAGTCAAAGTGAAGAGGAAGATGAAAGAAGTGGTAGTTTGTTAATTAAATTTGTAGTACGCACCGTTTTAATAAATGTTAGTATGTAGTTATGTGTTGGGATGCTGTCGTTTAGTGTTGATGAACATAAACAATGGTGTCGTTTCATTGTAACGGCATCAACTGCCGTAGTTTCACAGTTCCCACCTATAAAAGCATATCTGCAGTTGCAAATGAGGGCAACTCAGACTTTAAAATCAATTTGCTCTCTCTTTGTTTCCTCTCCTTCTCTGTTTCCATCACTTTCTAGAGGGTAGTGAATCTCGAATTAACTTGTCTGTTGCCGAATATTGAAAAAGGTCCATCACAATATCTGATATCTTGCCATTGCCACCACTGATATCTTGCTGTCGCCCGCACCAATGGTTTTATTTTTGCACTTTATTTATCTCTTGTGCACTGTATTTATCTCTTCTACTGGGGTGTTTATCTCTTCTAATGGGGTCTTATTTTATCATTTATTTTGTTTCAATCAATTTATTTAGCCGAACATATAGTCTGCGAATGAAGAAATACGAATCCATTTCTACATGGGTCTTATTTTATTTTAATCAATTTCTACCGGGATCTTATTTCACAATTTCTTTAGCCGAATCAATTTCTTAATTCACCATAGAACAAATAGGAATGAAAAAAAGTCAATTATTTTCTTGAAGCAAAAAGAGGTGGTCCCTTCAGAAACTTGAACAAATATTTGTAAAAAGGTGGTCCCTAAATTGAGGACTAACTGTTTGTAAAAAGGTCTTGAAGAAGCAGACCATTGGTATCGGGGCATTGTTTTTTTAGTTTAAATCTCACTTGACATTATACATACATGTAGGTGGTCTTCGTGTATGGATAATGTTAAAGTTAGAAATATCGCCAGATTCAAAGCCGACTCTAAGTTTAGAAATATTGAAACTAGGGGTGATACCCGCCCAGGCGGGGGCTGGGCACCCCTACATCCGCCCCCCGCCCCCGCTTGAGCGGGGGGCGGGAATTTAAACCCGCACCCCGCCCCCGCCTACACGGGGGCAGGGTACCCCGTCCCATAGCGGGGTAGCGGGGTGGGAGCCCATCCGCCCGCCCCCCGCCCCCGCCCCCGCCCCCGCCCCCACCCCCGCCCCCGCCCCTATAGAGGCCTTGGCCCATTTCGTAATTTTGGGTATTTTCATCCTAAATCAAGTTTCCAAGCCATTTTAGCCTAAAATACCATCAAATCTGATTTAAACACACAATTATATATTAAAAAACATTCGGTATTCCATTACTAAAGTCTAAAGTCACTTAAAAAAATCACTAAAATGATAAAACTTAAAATAATGACTAAGTTATTGCAAATTTACAATAATACAAATTAATTCTACAAAATTATAAATTATGCTATTAACTATTAATTATTAACATTACAATTTACAAATACTACTCTTAATTTTCTAAGAATCTAAATTCTAAACTAACAAAATCATTTTACATAACATTGGTGATTTATTAATATATATAATTATATATATATATATATATATTTATATTTATATTTATATATAAGGGAAGGCGGGGGCGGAGGGACCCCTATACCGCCCCCGCCCCCGCCTTAAGAGTAGAAAGCGGGCGGGGGGACCCCGCCCCCCGCCTGCCTGGCGGGTGACTCCGTCCCCGCACAGCGGTGCTGGGCGGAATGCGGGCGGGGCAGCGGGTGCGGATACCCGCTGCCCACCCCTAATTGAAACAGGTGGTCTTCGTGTTTGAAGCAGGTGGTCGTCGAGTTTGAGGGGCTCTTATGCAAACCTGGTTATTTGGGATGCAGGGGAAGCCTGAGTACTGTGCGATGAGTTAGTGAAAAACAATATTTAGGTGTGGCCGACTCTAAATTGAGAAACTGGCTATCAGATAATGTGGCAACATTTTATTGGGGACTGGTTTTGTGGAGGAGACCGGCTGGGCTGGTCTCCAGATTTTCCCTTTCCGATAATTGAATTCTGAAAACCCACTTTCACACTGCAATTAAAAATAATAATAATTTATTTTATTGATTGGTGTAGCTTTGAATTAATTTATTGTTAGCATGTACTCTGCGCTCAACTTCAGCCACTTGATTTCACTTCAGTAATTGCAAGACAGAAGCATAAAAAATGTTTGAGTTCGAATAAAACAATGGGTGGTCAAGATTTGTTCATATAACTATTTTATACATGACAAATATAAATAGTTTATCATCGAATTACATCTTATATTCATGAATAACTTATAGTAAATTAAACTCAAGCTTTTTCTAATTAAAAATCTTCTGAAGAATGAAGTAGATCTCTCCTTCAAATCATAAGGCGGTGTTTCTCGAGAAATACAGCTTAACTTATCATATATATTAGTTAGACCCCGTTTGAATCAAAAAAATCATCTGAAGTTATCTTTTAATATTTTATTTTGTTATTATAGTTTTTTTAAATATATATATATATATATATATAATATAATAAATTATTCAATTTTTTAAAATTATAATTTAACTTATTTAAATTTTAAAATAATAATAATAATTTTTTTTAATTTTAATTTTTATTTAAAATTATTTCAATTCATTTTATTATTAAAAAAATCAAATATATTAATAAAATGTTAGCTTAGAAAAAGAAAAAAAAAATTCTTGGTGATTAGGAGAGGTCAAATCTCGGGATTCTTTAGATTGTTTCGACAGATTGACAAACATGACTAATTGCAATATGATGATAATATAGGGTTCAATAATTAATCACATGAATATGAATATAAATATGAACATGAACATGAACATATAAACATGGTTAATAAACATCAATTTTCAAGCACACAGCCAAGACAAGCTGCAGGCTGCAGGCCTTTAGATTATTAATGTTATAATATAGGTCAGTACATGAAGGGCATTTCAAATTTTTAATACATCGATCCCCGCCTATAAATTAAACCAACGGTGGGTGTCTTGTCTCCAGTGTCCACCACCACAACCAGATCAAAACATCTGGCTACAAACAAACAATTTTTGCTCTTCTCATCCTCATCCTACGTTTTCATCTAAGAAAGAAGTATTATTCAGGTTGAAATCATAAAATTCGGCCAACAAGTCAGGACAGGAGAAAGAATCATTCTCGACCCACTGATATAAGTTAAGCTTCATTCAGTGTCATCTAAGACTCCCGAAAAGACTCCAGTGCTGCTATACGTACGTGGATAGCAGATAAATAAATGGTGAGAGACACAGTATTTACGTGATTCAACGTAAAGATTATGTCTACGGGGGTTAAGGGAAGGAGATCCCCTATAATAAATATTTTTACAGCCCCTCATGTCTCACATTATATAGGAAAAATATACATGAATCTACTGTGTTGAAGCTCTTAAGTCCTTCTAAGAAGGCTGAAGGAGACGGTGCTAGAGAAGCTGGATTGTCGAGAGTGAGTTGGTCTGAGAGAGAGAGAATCGTTCACCTGTTTTATCTGATTGCTGCCTTTTTATAGTCCATTGGCGTGTGCTTTGGTCTGCTTGTGATGTGATGAGTTCGCATGTGTCAGTTGCTTCTTCCCTTTCTTTCCTTTCTTTGTGTTGATCCTTGGTTTTGCCCAATAGTGTCCTTGTGTCCATAAGTCACCTCACGTCCATCAATGCCCATGACTTACCTACCGTTGTCCTTTAGGATAACAAGTGGTTGGCTTGAGGCCCACTAGTGGATTTTTTTTTCACAGAACTCTGCAAGTTCTTAGCAAAGGTACTTTGGTGGGAATTTTCATGAAGTGCTTCCTTTTGACATTTATTTGTTTTCCTGCTTTTGTTTTCCCCGCAAATTCTTACAACGGAGAAGGTGGTGGGTTTGTTGATACCCCATTTCTAGGTTCCGAGAAGACAATGGCATCTCAACTTCTGAGCCCAAGGGATAAAAGAAATAAAAACATGCGACAAATAAATAATTAAGAGAATGCTATAATGTGCTGAATTTCCAAAACAATTGATGGCGTTGAGTACAAGTGCAGGGCTTGGTTGAGCGGGAGATAGGCTTGACCGTGAATGTTGGGGCGTAGCGTTCAAGGGTGGCGGGAGATTGGCTCGACCACGAACGTGGGAGCGCAGAGTTCAAGAGTAGCGGGAGATGGACTTGACCGCGAATATGGGAGTACGGAGTTTAAAGGTGGTGGGAGATGAACTCGACCGCAAACATGAGAACACAGAGCTCAAGGGTGGCGGGAGATGAACTCGACCGCGAACATGGGAGCGTGAAACTCAAGGGTGGCGGGAGATTGGCTCAACCGCGATCGTGGGAGCGCAGAACTCAAGCGTGGCGGGAGATTGACTCAATCGCAAATGTGGGAGCACAGAGCTCGAGGGTGGCGGGAGATTGGCTTGACCACAAACGTGGGAGCGCGAAGCTCAAGGATGGCGGGAGATTGGCTCGACCATGAACTTGAGAGCGTAGAGCTCAAGAGTAGGGGAAGATGGACTCGACTGCATGAGACAAGAGCGCGGAGCTCATACCATCGATAAGAGAGGGTTTATGAGTATGCTCGGCTGAGAGCCTAGCCTAAAGCCTCGACCTCGTGGTGCAGCGGCGTGTAAGGGTTTATGAGTGGGCATGACTCAACCCTGCGATTCGTTGGCTTTCTGTGCATGACAAGAGCACTGAGCTCGTACCATCGATGAGAGATGGTTTACCGTATACTCAGTTGAGACTCTAGCCTAAAGCCTCGACCTCATGGTGCAGCAATGTAACAACCCAATTTCTTTTATTAATTTTATAATTGAATGATCATATTTATTGTGAAAATTGTTGTAGCTTGCTTGTTTTAGTTCAATTAGAAATATATTTGTTACACATATCTAGATTTCTTTAGTTGGAAAGGGGAACAAAAATATAGAAATTCCTTTATGGTGTTATTGTTATTATTTTATCTTATTCTATTTTTTTATATAGCTTAATAAAAAGAAAAATTCAGGTGATATAGCCTTTGAAAAGTCATGAGTAAAATTCGAAATAGGTAATTAAAGGAGAAATCAAATGAAAACACATGGTGAAATCGGATTGGTCTGTTCCGAGCAGTTTCAACATCTTTTGGTAAATTTGTTATAACTCTTTCGTCTGATCTCTAAATAATGTGTTTCTAATTCCCATATAACCCTAAGAGATATATCTATAACTTTTATATTTTTAGTGTTTGGAAATATGGACTCAATCAAATACAAAATTGAGATTGAAGTAGCAGAACCGAATTTGGATATATAGGCATTGACTTTGAAGTTGACTAAGGACTTTGAATAAGATTAAGTCTTTGGATTATTTTCTTAATTATCCTAAGATCATGATAAGTGTATATATATATGACAAATAAGGATATTTTATCTAGGAAATTTCATATGAAACAAGAAGGAATATCTATCTAATACTTGGTATGCCCGAATTGGTATTCTCAAGTTGATCTGTTGACTTTCAGTAGAATAATCATAATTTTATCATATGAGATTCGAATGAAGTGATTCTAGCTCTTATAGAACATTCATATGGAGATCTAGAACTTTCATGTTTTATTTTTTTGAATATAAGGACTGGATCAAGGACTAAATCCGGTGTAAAGTGGACGGACAGGAATAGCAGTCAACTGGTAACCGACTTAAGCAAAGTGCATTGATCTTGGCCATGTGACAAAAATTATGATGGGTTCTTATTCTTTTTGACATATTAACAGGTGTAAGGGGTATGTGGCAAAAGGATAGAATTCATCTAGATGCCTTGGTTGGCAAGAAAACAAAAGGAAACAAATGGTGAACTCGGATTGGGTATTCTCAGATGGTTTTGACGTGTTTCAGTGAATTAATCATATCTCTCTCATTTAATCTCGGAATAAGGTGATTCAGAATCCTATAGAATCTTAAGAGAATGATATAAAACTTTCATATTAGGATTTTTTGAATAATCGAATTTATCTAGAACTTATTTGGGATAGAAGTGGCCAGATGCACTCCATTAGAAGATACCATCATGATATTTTGTTTCTACCCCCATGTGCTGGAATTATTTAAGCCATTGATTAAGATAAAGTTGCAAGTGGATCAAATATGACCCTTGGATGGAGATAGGAACAACTAAACCTAATATTAGGAGGATGATGATGCCTAAAGGGAGGGGGAAAACAGCTCACCTATTCGGTGAAGATAAGCATCCGAGTGCTTCATGCACTCTTACCTCTAACCCATGCATATGCCACTCATTTTATATATATATATATATATATATATATATATATATATAAGTGTAAGAAGTACTTCAAGGTATTTTTTAGTGGACATACATAGTAACCTAAGGGAAAGAAGTAAGAAAAATCTCATCCAAACTATACTTATTTCACCTTCAACCTAAAAGAGAGTGGCTGAAAGTTTTGAAGGAGATTTTCACAAAACCTACTCCAAACACTCCATCAAGCTTAGGAGAAATTTTTAAGTGCATAGATTAACTTAGTCTTGGCATAAAATAAGTGGTTTGGTGATTGGATTATGTTTGATATTTATTTGTGTTTAATCTTTGTTTATGTGTTAAATTAAAATATATTAAATTTTGGAGTGGTTTTTGCTATGAAAAAATGCTAGAAAACTTATGAGACTTTAGAAATATATTCTATGATATTATATAAAGAGAATTATGTGAAAATATGATATTTTTCTATGTAAACGAATGATGAAACAACTCTAGTGAATTTCGGCCTTAATAAGATTATTATTGGCAGATTTGATACCTTTTGATAAATCAAACATAACTTATTCATTTGATGTCGGATTTAACTGATTCAAGAGGCTATAGAAATCTAAGATAAATATATAAAACTTTTATGTTTTAACTTTTAAGAGATAAGGACTTAATCAAGGATGAAATTGGGGTTGAAGTCAGAATCGAGTTTATCATAGTAGGCATTGACTTTATGAATTGATGTGACGTAAATTTATGTGCATGTGATGTATGCTATTGTGAAATGTTCTCACATGTTATAAGGCTCATATGGACATAAAATATGCATGTCATAAGTCTAAGTTTATGCAAATGCCTGTTATAAGTCTAAGTTTATGCGTTTGTTGCATTATGTCACATATATGTGTCGTCATAAGTCATGAAGTCTGTTTTAAGAAAATACGTTAAGAAAACTTTACAAGTGAAAATATTAATAAGTCAGTCACGTCATGACGGGGACCAGCTATACGCCCGTATGACTGATGTGCCGGCAGGGACCTAAACCTGAAGATGATACGAGATTCGGCAGGGACTTAAGTCTGTCGATGATATGAAATAAGTAATATTCGATGGGGATGTCTGTCAATGATACGAAACAAGTTAGACTCACAATGTTATGAAAGAAAAGAAATAAAAGTTTAAGTATGATAGAGTGGGTCCATGAAGAACATAAGTCTAAATCATGCATAAGTCATATGAAGCATGTCATAAATGCATATTCTGACTGTCTGGCTTATATGTGATTATTTCACGATATCTATACTTTTATTTACATGTGTACTTACTGAGATTTCCAAGAAAATCTCACTCTTGTATATTTTTATTTTTGAGAAAATAAAATTATGTGGCAGGATTGATGACTGATAGAAAGGAAGGCTCGATGACGTAATAAACTCAGAGGAGTTTGGATGGTCGTGAAGTTAGTTTAGGTTTTAAGAATAAGTTATGTATATGTCAGATAAAACTAACTGGGTTATGCATGTAAGAATACAATGTTATTATAAGAATGGATGATGTGGATATTGTAGTTTTATTTTACCATGTGATCATTAGAAAATTTTTATTCCAAACTTTTTCGTTATAATTTGTATTAAATTTTGATAAGTATGGGGGTGAGTAGCCTAGCGTTACTTATCCTGACACTTCAATTTGTGTTGAATTATGAACGTAAATTGGGGGCGTCACAAGCGGCGTGCGAGGGTTTATGAGTGGGTAAGGGCCCATGACTCGAACCTGCGATTTGATGGCTTTTTTAGCATGACGAGAGCGCAGAGCTCGTACCATCGATGAGAGAGGGTTTATGAATATGCTCGGCTAGGACCCTAGTCTAGAGCCTCGATCTCGTGGTGCAGCACCGTGGGAGGGTTTACGAGTGGGCAGGGGCCCATGATTCAACCCTGTGATTCGCATGCCTTTCTAGCGGGCGAATTGATGAAGAGGGTTTACTAATGGGTGAGGGCCCGAGACTCGACCCCGTGATTTGCTGGCTTTCTGCGTATGATGAGAGCGTAGAGCTCGTACCATTGCAGAAGACATGGTGTTGCTTCACGCTGCAGAAATTAATTTCATTAGCAGAAAATGAATTCAAATCTGGTGAGAGATACTGATCGGAGGTCTTGAGTCGCCGTAGTTTGTCTTTCGTGTTGTTGAGTCCGGATTGAGTGCATTGCTTGTCTGAGTATGTGTATGCATAGTCAGAGCGTAAAGTTTGTCAATGATCAAGCCTGTTGAGTTGTTGAGTTTGATTTCCTTCGATCCAAGGTGGTGAGTCACCTGTCCAAGCAAACAAAAGTGAAAACAGGCGAGTCCCATAAGGGTTACCCGCTTTATGCAAGTCCTTGGGTGTTTTTGAGCAAGTAAGGTGAGCTGTGCGAGTCCAGTCGGGAGGTAGGGAAGGCTGAGGTGAGTCCAAGGCAGTTTGGCGAAAGGTGGTCTTAAGTGTCCGTGAGAAGGGTGACCTGAGTGCATGAGTGGTGAGCCCGTGGTGATGGATAGTTTGTCTGAGCGATGGCGAGCATGGCGCCCGTGAGGGAGAGAGGGTGAGCTCGAAGGTAGTGGGTGAGCCGCTAGAAAGTATGTGTTTCTGGCGTACGGTGCATTGGGAGGGGGAGTGTTCGTGTGGGGGAATCCGGAGACCGGGCACCTTGGGTAGGTGATAGCCTCACTGGGGACAGAGGACGCCTGCTGCAGTCACAGGGCCAAAAAGTGCAAGCGGTTCCCTTGGTCGGGACTCACAACAGAGCGCCGCGAGTACCTAGGGGTACCCCCATGATCAACTAGGCACGACACCTTGTCGTGCCCGTGCATTGTGCATGGCATTGTCTTAAAGGCGCAGCCAGCTCTAGCGGGGTCTTCGTCAGACGGGACACTCCAGTCCCAGATAGAAACCGCTAACAATCCATCTAGTGGTCGTCGACGGGACCCTCCTAGACTAGGCGGGCGCCAGATTTGGGCGAGTTGCCCATGGGTGCTGGGGAGACCCTTTTTGGTGGGATGACTGGCCAATCATCTGCCTGCCGAAAACAGAAACTGTCGGTGGTCCAAATGGGAACCACCAGCAGGATCCCAAGGCTCACGACATGACACCATGAGCCATGGGGTGCACCATGGCGTGCCTCCCTTCATGGTATAGTGCATGCATGCACTGTGCAAACAAGGCACTGTGCACTTAAGTGCACTTAAGTGTCCGCCCATGCAGTACGTGGGCGAGAATGGTGCTTTTTATTTTGTGCTACTGGGTACGAAAATTAGGTGCTGAGGATTGAAGGGCTTGATCTTAATCCCTGAGCATGAGAAGATAATGCTTTCTCCTTGCCCATTTGCTCTTCATTTTACGAATATGAACGCTTAAAAATAGAAGTAGAGGATACTCATCTGGGGCGCGTTCTTTGCTCATCTAATAAGTCGCCCAGTGTCCCGAAAAATTATTATTTTTCCATCTTTGGTCTAAAGATCCCACAAACGGCGCGACTGTTGAAGTCATAAAAATCGGCCAACAAGATAGGGCAGGAGAAAGAGTCATTTCTGGCCCACTGGTGTGAGTTGGGCTTCATTCGGTGTCATTTGGGGCCCCGGGCAAGACTCTGGTGCAGCTTTACGTAAGTGAATAGCAGATAAATAAATGGAGAGGCACACAGTACTTACGTAGTTCAGTATAAGGCCTATGTCGACGGGGGTTTAAGGAAGGGGATCCACTATAATTAATATGTTTACAGTCTCTCATGGCTCACACTATACAGGAAAAATATACATGAATCTACTGTGTTGAAGCTCTTGAGTCCTTCTGAGAAGGCTGAAGGAGACGGTGCTGAAGAAGTTGGATTGTTGAGAGTGAGTTTGTCTGAAAGAGAGAGAATCGGTCGATGTTTCATCTTATTTTTGCCTTTTTATAATCCCTTGGCGTGTGCTTTGTTCTGCTTGTGATGGGATGAGTTGGCGTGTGTCAGTTGCTTCTTTCCTTTCTTTCCTTTCTTTTTGCCGATCTTTCATTCCACTCAACAATGTCCTTGTGTCCATAAGTCACCTCACGTCCATCAATGCCCATGCCTTGCCTGCCCTTGTCTTTTAGGATAACAAGTGGTTGGCTTGGGGCCCACTAGTGGATTTTCCCCTCACAACTCATTAGATGGCAGAAGCTAGGAGCGTTGCTATGATCAACGGTGGAAACATATCTCCAAGGTTTTAGGGGCGTACGATTCTGAAGAGGGGTCGAGTTAAGATTGGCATAGTGGTGGGATTGGCTCACTCTTTTGCTTCGATCTTCTCTCTCATTAGGCATCGACGATGTGCTGGTGCTCATCACTTCTCTTCGTAGGTCCAAACGGAGTCCAGTCTTTCTATGAGGATTACGGAAAGCTCTACATAGAGGGTTGCAGATAGAGACTTTCCTGTTCTTTTCTTGTTTTTCTAATAAATTGAACGAGAGAGATCTTAAGCGCTTTGTACAGAGATAAATTTTGTATTTAATTTGATGTTTCTCTGTTCTTGACTCAATCTTGCATATTCCTTTTATCTACTGGTTGATTCAATCAGACGTTGTAAACATCCTTTCTCTCTATTTTTGTTTATCAAAGGGGGAAAATACAATAGTGGCACCAACTCAAAAAGAGATGTCCTGCTCTGTTTGCATATCTTTTCCTCTAATTTTTTTTCCACAAGCTGAAAGAAAATTTCCTCAAAATAATAGTTACAACTTCCATGCTGTTGAAGCCATAAAATTTGGCCAACAAGTCAGGGCAGGAGAAAAAGTTATTCTTGGCCCACTAGTGCTAATTGGGTTTTCTTTGGTGCCATTTGGGCCGCCCAGCGAGACTCTGTTGCTGCTGTACATATGCGGATAGTAGATAAATAAATAGGGATAGACGCGATATTTACGTAGTTTGGCATAAGGCCTACGTTCATAGGAGTTTGAGGAAACGGATCCACTATAATAAATATTTTTACAATCTCCCATGGCTCACTCTATACAAATAAAATATACACATATCTATGGAGGAAATACGCTGGTTGGAGTTCTTGAGTCCCTCCGAGAAGACGAAAAAGGCTGAAAGGGAGGTTGGGTTCGATCGAGTATCCCTTTTATTATCTAGTTGATCCTTTATATAGTCCCTTGGCGTGTGTCAGTTGCTTTTTTGTTCAACGTGCTTGTGTGTGCCCATGCCCTAAACCCTTGGCGTGCCACTTCCTCCTTATGTCACTTCCTACTTCAATAAGGCCTTAATGGCTAGGGCCCACCTGTTTGACTTTCCCCCTCACAGTACCCTGCAAATTTTAGCAAAGACACTTTGGTGGGAATTTTCATGAAGTGCTTCTGACGCTAGATATAATAGTGATTATTCTGCAGGCGAATTTCAACAGATGATTCACATAGAAAGACCACAAGAAAATCGCCCAAAACATAGAGAATACGTCTCTGAAGTTCAATTAAAAATTATGAAATCAAGTAATGTTGAAAATCAGTCCACAAGCTAGACTGTATAGCCAAAATTCGTCTGTATCCGAATTTTACCAAAAATGGAAAAATCTCAAAAATCCCGTCAAATTGAAACTCAAAATAAAACAAGCAATCTGCGAAAAATCCAACCCAAATCGGGTTTAAAATCACTTCCTAACTGACAAATAAAATATTATCAAAAATAGCAAAAAATAACTAAAAATAATTATTCTGAAGGGAAAACAGCGGCATTTGAGGTCGAAAAAAGGGCACATGGAGCCATGCTCATTGTGGATAATTTGCTTGTCGAAAAGAGCTTTCCGAATCAGGATCTTATGCGCGATTTTGACACTCGTAGCCAAAGTTATGGCCAAAAGACTGAAACGCACCCAAAACTGCCCCAATTAGAAAGATATCACAATCACATTCTGCCTTTGCGCTAATCTGTTAACTCATGGTACCTCAGTGCCATCAACGTGCAATCGGACAACTCAACATCATCTGTCTTGGATCCCCCTACATCAACTTCCTTTTGACATTTCTTCTTCTTTCTTACTTTTGTTTATCCTACGAATTCTTACCGCTAAGAAAGTGGTGGAAATTCACTGTTAATATCCCATCTGAGAAGACGGTGGTTCATCTCATGAGCCTGAGGTAAGAAAAACATAAAAACATGCAACAAATATTTCTTCAAGAAAATGCCGAAATGCGCCGATATTCCGGAGCTTTTCAATGGAGTAGAATGCAAGCACGGCGCTTGGTTAAGGCGAGAGATGGACTTGACCGCAAGCATGGGAAAGCGAAGCGCGAGCGTGGCAGGAGATAGACTCAATCGCGTTGGGTGTTTTTTGTTTTATTTCTATCGTTGACCTCACCTTTTTTTTTAATATATTTGGTACCTCGAACTCTGAGGAGGTGGCGATTTGTTTCCTAAGCCCAAGGTAATGAAAACCCGCAACAAACGATTCAGTAAAGCGTCGTTATACGCTAGTATCTCAAACACTCATGATGGATCTGATGGCGCTTGGAGCTAGCGACGGAGACATGCTGGTGAACAAATCAGCATGCGAGGGTTTACGAGTGGGCAAGGGCCCTAGACTCGACCCCGCAATTCGTTTATTATTTGCTGATGGAGATAGGGAGAGGATTTACAAGTATGCTCGACTAGGGCCCTAGTCTTGGAGCCTCGACCTCTTGATGAATCGGCGTGCAAGGGTTTAGAAGCAGGCGAGAGCCTTAGATTCAACCCCGCGATTCGTTATCGTTTGCTGATGGAGATGGGGAGAGGATTTGTGAGTATGCTCAGCTAGGGCCCTAGTCCTTGAGCCTCGACCTCTTGAGGAATCGGCGTGCAAGGGTTTAGAAGCAAGCGAGAGCCTTAGACTCGACCCCGTGATTCGTTATTGTTTGTTGCATGTGTGATGAGAGTGCGAAGCTCATTCCTTTGTGGGAGATGTGCTATTGCTTCATGCTGCAGAAAATAACTTAAGTAGTAGGAAAATGAATTCACATGTCGTGAGTGATACAAGCTAGATATCTTAAGTGGCCACAGTTAATTTCTATGAACTTGTGGTTGTTGTATCCGAGCCTACGTGCGTTGGGTCTAAGTTGTGTGCGTTGCTATCTCGAGTCCTGTACATGCGTAGCTATCTCGAATCCATTGTGTTGCCGAGTTTTGAGTTCCCGTGATCCAAGATGTTGAGCAACATGTCCAAGAAAATAAAAAGAGGAAGCAGACAAGTCCCGAATGGGCGTGCATGGCAAGACCATATACGAGGCAAGCATGGTGCCGTGTGTTAGGCGAGTGCATGGCGACAGGTCCTAAGTGGGCGAGAGGGCGAGCATGGTGATGAATCGAGGTTGGCGACCCATGAGTTGATTGGTGAGTCCACGTGGGGTGAGGAGGGTACCCCACGATTCTAGGTGTGAGGTGAGGGCGTGTGTGTGGCAAGAGCGTGAGGTGTGCTCACGTTTCCGAGTCATGGTACCAAGAAGTGAGTGGCATGTCGAAGTGAGTGGCATGTCAGAGTGAGTGGCGAGCCCGTGCTCCTCGTGAAGTGAGGCGGGCGACAAAGGGGCAAGTGGTTTGCCCGATACCCATCTCAAGTGCACTGGGCGTGTGCCTACTGGTGGCACAAACATACCTCCGGCGGCCGGTAAGGCCCCGACGGAGGTGGACAAAGCCGGTGACCTTGGTGGTGGCAACCGGTAGCCTATCCATGCAACAGATGGGCTGAGCCAAGCATTCCCACCACGGGCGAGATGCAGCAAAGCTGGTTTCGTTTTCAGTGATGCTGTAGGTTGGTCTCTGGATGAGCGAGATGCAGCCCACCATTGTGACCACCAGCATGCCTATAGGACCTACGGCACGGTGCCAGAGGCTCGGAGGGAGGGGGCCCATAGGCCCGCCCCAGGCGGTGCTCCTGTTCACGGCCCCTAGGAATGGGGGCCGTGGTCGCCGAAATAGAAACTACGGGCAGTCAAGGTGGTGATCACCGGCAGCTCAACTGAGTCCGACACCCGGCGCTAATGGGCTTGGTCCCACTTACGGGATGCAAGGATGGTTACTGTGCGCATACACAGTAACCTTGTCTACTGGGCACGTGCACAATAACCTTGCATGCATGCATGTACAGTTATGGGCAAGCACTGCCTTTGAAGTGTTAGAAATAATAACATTGAGAGCATTTAGTCTACATGCTCAGGAGTGTGGTGTCCAAGTGAAAGGACGCTATAAAGTGACTGGGGTTATTTGATTTACACGCCCAGGGGTGCAGGTGAGTGAATAAGAGAAAAGCCATAAAATTATTCCTGTATAGAAAAGTGACGAGATCTTTTCTCATCTTTGCATATTTTATTATTGTAAAAATAAAGAATTGGAAATACTTATCTGGAGGAGGCAAGGGAGCGCTATTTGCATATCTGGAGATATGTCTAATGTGCTGAGAAATATCCTTCTCCCACCTCCAATTTAGAAAGTGTTCAGATCCCATAGACGGCGCCACATGCATTAAGCCTTAAAGTGATTAAGCATTATACGCAGCATAACAATATTTCTTTGTGCTTTTCTTTATGAGCAAAAAGAGTGATCTACGAGTTGATAAAATTGGGATGGAAAAATTGGGTGAGGTCCGAAGGACAAGTAGGGTGAAAATATATGATACCGTCTACACTTAAAATTTAAGTTAATCCAATAAAATTTAATTATTAAGCAAGTTGGTTAATGGATGATCTAACCTATTTAATTAAATGTGTTTGATTTGGATTGATCCATATAAGCTAATACTCATTGACCCGTAAACACAAATTGTCATCCCTTACTTTGGCTTGCATGGAAATTGATGTTTTCATCGACATTGTTGAAGATGATGACCTATTTGACAATAAATGGCAAAAATAAGTTAGGCTTTTCTATATGTTTTTCCTATTGCAAGATTTGACGGTGTATAAAAACTAATATAAACAAATGATTTAGCTATAAAAGGATTCTATAAAAGTAAATTCACATAATAATGTAAATTTATATGTTGCGTTAGATGTAAGACAATTGTTAACATCCTATTTTGTACGCCTTTAGGTTTGGTTCCAACAGTTCTGGTCTTTTAAGTTAGACCTACAAAAACAAAGAAGAATAAAGCTAAGAAAGGGTGGCTTGGGAGGCTAGGGAGTCTCCAATATCTAAATTAGTAATTGAATTAAGAAGTTTGTAAATAAGGAGAATTTAGAGAGTTTTTTTGTACTTGGAAAGTTGCTATTTATATCTGGAGCTTGGGGGATAGGTCGTGTTCATTCTCGTTGAGTCCTTGTCTTTTAACTATTCTTTTGTCAGGGTCCTTATCCTTTAATGCAGCGTGGGCCCGTGACTTTCGAATTTGCTTTATTTTACATGCTTTTTTGGTTATCTGTCGATATCCCATCGTCAGAAGATCAAAGATTTTACATGCTTCATGTACTTCCTAGTACGAGTCTCCATGAGTGGGATGCTGTTCAGTGGCATCCGACCTATTTGTCCCATTAGCCATCATTATTTATTTTTCCTACAGGCGAGTGACTTTGCATAGAAGTTAAGAACCTTGGGTCGAATACTTGGGCGAGGCCCACTATCCCCCAGTTGAGTGCCTAGTGGGCCTACGGGTGAGGGAAAATTTTCTTTACTATTATTTTTATTATAAAATAGATATAATGTATTATATAAAATTATCTCAGGTTGTGTATTTATTTTTGGAAAATATTTTTATTATTGTAGCATTTGTTAACTTGTTCTATGTTAATTTGATAAAAAGACATCTCTTGTTGTTAAAATAATAATAATAATAATTTATACTGATTTAAAATGTGCAAGAATTGAATTATCATTTAAAAAAAGATCCCCTCTAAGTAAAAGTGACTTTTATGATCAGGAATCAATCTGTTACACAGTTTTACCGATCCACCATAAGTTGACCGTCAAATCTATCTACTACATTGAATAGTTATAGGGCTCAGTATCAATGATAACTTGTTATTTGATATAAGATATAATACTAAAATAAGAAAATAAATAATACCAACTTAATCAATTGTTGCGATACAAAAGAGGAGTGATATTTATATTATACGGTGCGGGATAATTTCTTCCTGATATCCCATCTTGCTAGGCGAGGATAGAGGTGTAAGAAGACTGAATCGAATCGATAAATTCGATCGAATTGCATGGATCAGATCGGGACTAGATCGGATCAGATGAAATATAGTCCAATTTGATTCAAATTTTTTATAAACCGAATATTTTCGGTCCGGTTTAGAAGGAGAACATTTCTCTCTTTGGACTGGACCGAATGCATACCTATTATATATATATATATATGCATATATATAAGTAATAGTATATAAATTATAATATTAATATTAATATAAATTAAGAGTGGTAGTATAACATATTAATATAATATATACTCTTATAATATTAACATATTATAATTTATAATAATTATAGTATAAAAATATAAATTATAGTATATCTATATAGAGTATTAGTAATAACTTATAAGTAATAAGTGTATTATTATTATTTAATATATTATTACTAATTTATCACTATTCACTCACATATAAATTTATAATATAAAAATGTAAATTATGTAATAGTATTGTTAGTTATAGTTAATCAACCTATGATGCATCACTAAATTACTATTAATTAATTAATAATTACTCTTCTTATAATTACATGTAGTAATTATAAATATTAATTATTAATGTTATTTTTAACTATATATGAAGTATGATCAATGCTCATTAATATAATTGATTAATTGATATGACTTATGAGGATTAAATTAACTAATCAACCTATGGGCTATATTATAATATACAATATTAGTTATAACTTATAATATAAGTATTAAGTCTAAAGATTATAAGTTATAACTATATATTTTGTTTAATATTTAGATGAAATTAGAAATTGGCAATTGGAAAATATGATTAATTTTTATGAAAGTAATACTAGTATATATTTAATAATTTATAAACTTTGACAAAAAAAATATATTTAATTATTGCAGAATTTTAGATCAAATTTAGCCAATTAAATCATATGGGGTACTCTTAGACTAAACCGGACCGATATGGACCAAATAAGAGTTCGGTCCAGTCCAGCGTAAGAAAAGTTTTTGGCCAAATAGAATCGGTCTACATTTTTCCCAGACCGGACCGGACCATTTACACTCCTAGGCAAGGTACAAAGTAGATTAAAAATTCCTCTCACCTCACGTCTATTTAAAAAATTGACTACATTTTATTAAATTAAAAAAAATCTTAGTCTAAAAGTAATAAAAAAAGATATTTTTAAATTCAAATTATAAATTTAAATTTTGTAAATATGACTATAATTTGTTTGTTTAAACTATATAGTGTTTAAACTTGTTACGGTATATTTTGTGAACAAATCTAATAAATTATAATATATATTAACATATACACAATTATATATATTATATTTTTTGTATACTTATTTTGGTATATATAAATAATATATATGGGTAGTGCTACTCACCCCGTACAAAACCATTTCGATGATTTTCCATTTTTCTTTTTTTTTTATTATGATTTTTAAATATTTTTTTACATGATTTTTTTAAATGATTTTTTTAACATCTTAAAATATTTTTTAAAAATATAAAGAAATCACAATATTATTTAAAAATACTTATTTAAAAACTATGTAAAAAAAATTGAAAAAAAAAAAAAGCAAAATGAAAAACCATCTTGATGGTTTTGAGAGGGAGAAATAACATTTTCCAATATATATATATATATATATATATATCTTTATATATATAAAGTGGCTATCTAAAAGAATGTTTTAACGAAAAATCTTATTTTTCTGTTAAAATTAACAATTTTCATCTATTTTTGTTAAAATAAATACTGCATTTAATAAGAAATATTATTTTAAATACAATCCATTAATTCCATTAATCACCGAAATAATGTTCTTAACATTAAATTTAATTACACTACTTCAATTTTCTATAACGATAAATTTTTCATTTAAAACTTTTTTTTATGTAAAATATATATAGAATAATAATAATAATATAGAATGACATAATTATAGTATAGAATATATAACAATATATATAAATAAACCATTCATAATAATATAACAATACAATCCTCACTTAGATATGTTAATTTATATGTTAGAGAGTTTAATTTTATTCATGAAAATTTATTTCTATTATATGATTAATAATTTCATTTTTTTAAAATTATTTTATAATTTTAAAATGAATGTATTATTTATTTATTTATTGAGATGATAAATATACAGTATATACAATTAACTATAATTATATTAAATTGGTAATAATAGACAATAAATATAATTAATATATTATATATGTTTGATATTTAATTGAAATATATATGATCTAATAAATTTACATATTTAAGATTAAAATTTCATGTTATAAATTATAATATAACATTCTTTTATATAAATTATAAACTACATAATTTATTTTTTTACTTATTTCTTAAAAATAATCACATAACTAAAAAAACTATGAATGATTCAAGTTTATGTAGATCTAAAAAAACTCAAAAACTAAAAATATAGATATTTTAATGTCCTATCTTTTGAGGCTGTGTAAAATGACACAAATATTATATCATTGTCTTAGAATTATAAAAATATAATATTTTGAACGAATCTTTTATTAAAGTTTCAATCAAAATTATCTCAAATAAATTTGATAAAATTATAGGTTAGGTTTATTTATGAAACTATTTTATTGTTTTTATTAATTTTTTTTTATAATATATGAAAACGTGTAATTATTTATCATTTATTTAATTATAAATAATCTTTTAGATTTTATTAGAAATTAAACTAGATAAATGTAATTTGTTATTTTTATTTAGTATATATATTATATATATATATATATATGAGCGGATAAAGCGGAAAAAATATGAGATGAGATTGGATCCTCCCAACTAGGCCTGTTCATCCGGGCCGGATTGTACCCGGCCCGGTTTGAAATTTTAATATATTTTTTAATATTTTAATTTTTTTTTTCAAAAATATTGAAGAAAATTTTAAATTCGGATTCTAGATTTGAGAATCTAAAATCCGGATGAACACTCCCTTCTCCCAACCTCTACTAGGGAGCTAGATGCAAAACGGGATCTCCCTATCCCACATGGGCGGGTGGACGGGAATTGGAATAGTGGAGTGCGGGACCCGTTACTCACCCGTGATACAAAGATAAATTCTTTTTATGTAAAAATTAATAAGAAATTGATTTCTTGGATTTCAAACCCACACATGCTTCTAATTTTTCGCACTGTTTGAGTAACAAATTGAAGGATACAAGCTCCTGTCCCGTTTTGTACAATCTAACCACCATGTGTACAATGTCGTGATATTGTCTTAAGAGTGGTGAACATATGTGTGGGTCTGAAATCCGTGTGTATATATATATATATATAAAAATATATATATTAATTATATCCGTATGTATGCTTAAGCAGCCGCCCTAATATATATCCTAATCGCAATTAGATTGGAATATATTCGTCTTTAAACACAACCTGACACTTGCATCTTTTGAAGTGATTAGAGATCGATATGACGGGCAGTACATTGTATCTAGAGAAGATCTAAAAGCTCAAAACCATATTGTTTGAAGAGGGTGTTTGACAATAATTACTGTGTTACTGCATATCTATACATTCCTCACAAGCATAATTTAATATTTTTTATTTTTTCAAATATCCGGTATGTAGTTTTTTATTTTCCTTGTTTGAATGATTTTTTTAAGATGAAATTTATATATACTTTTATAACATTAACATATTATTATTTATTGGTTGACTAGTTGTAGTATAAAAATATAAATTATAATATATCTATATAAAATATTAGTAATAACTTATAAGTAATAAGTGTATTATTATTATTTAATATATTATTACTAATTTATCACTATTTACTAACATATAAATATATAATATACTAATGTAATAATGTTATTAGTTATAATTTACTAACATACTTAATATATAATATATACTAACATATTAATATATAATATATACTCTTATAATATTAACATATTATAATTTATAGTAGTTAAATTTAAGCTAAAAAAATATTTCATCATTGTAGAATTTTAGATTAAATTTAACCCATTAAATCATATGGGGCACTCCTGAACTGGATCGGACCGCCTCTGGACCAGTATGGATCGAACTCCTGTTCGATCCGGTCTAGGATGAGAGAATTTTTAAATCGAATGGAATCGATCCATAAATTTTTCAGATCGGATCAGACCAGACCGGACCATTTACACTCCTAGAGAGTAAGAAGTGAGATGAAATCTAGGTGGGTGGTGCACTGCATGACTTCCCTCTAATCCAACGGCTCACGTCATTTGGACCTAAGATGGCAGTAGAATTGATTGGCTCTTAGAGAAAAAGCAAAAAGTTTATGGCAGCCCAAATCATGACGAACAACTTTTTCTTTTACTTAAGAAAGCAATCACTTAGAAATATATAAGATTACTTGAGAAATTTCTCAGATTGGTTCATTCAAATTTAGATTTAACTCGACTTTATAATAAATAGGTTTTTCATAATAACAAATCTATTATCGATTATTTCGAATAATGTTCATATTTATTTATATAATAAACTCGATCGGATAAATTTTATTTATAAATTTGTGTAGTCTTATTTTAGCTTTATAACGAATTCTTATAAATATAATCATTAAGAATAATTATATAAAAGTACCGTGACTCCACTACTTTTTCTTGATGGGTTTTATTTTTTTACAAAAGCATTAAACAAGATTTGTGCATTTGAGACTTATTCTTAACATTATTTAAATAGAATTAAATAACTTATTAATTTCTTATATATAAGTCACTAACTTGATTTGGATATAAAAAGTGTTTTATCTTATCTCATCATATTATTATAATTTTTTCAAATTTCATACAAAATATAATAAATAATTTAATATTTTTAATCTTAAAATAATAATATTAAAAACTAATATTTTAATAAATTTTTATTAATTCTTTATTATTATTTTTGTCTCAATCTCATCCTTATTCTTTATCCAAACGGCATAAATAAACAGAACTTAGACCATGATCGAATTGATCAACTCATTTATACCATGCATGCACGAAGTAAGTTGGTGAAATAGATATTCCTTGAAATCTTAATTGTATAGCTTATAGTCTAGCAAAAGATGCATTAAAATTTATAATGGAAGGAGTCCCCTCCTTGTCTCGGTCAAATGTTGCCATGAAATGAATGAACTGGTATTCTTCTTCTCAAAAAATAAAATAAAAATAAAAATAAAATAAAAATCAAGACGCGGCCTTGCAGGTCTTCTGTTTCGCTTACAAGTCGACGCCAAACTCAGAGGTTTCGAATAAATTCAAAATCAAAGAAACAGTGTCGGGTCAACTCCAACAAAAATTATTAGGCGTTTGTGAACACGACAGACAACTGGCAATTGTGAAGATCGCCAACAGATCAAAGTCCAATAATGAAGTATGATTAAATAAATAAATAAAGCAAACTGGTGCATGCATCTGATTCAACACTCCTCCACAGGACCACATGCATATAAATAAAGGCAACAAACCACCCCAAGTTTGCATACCAAACTCCAACACTTGATCTTCATCTCTGTCTCTAGATCTGTCTCTCTTTATTCCTCTTTTCTGCTTTCTCTTTAGAGTATATATATAGAGAGAGAACAACCCTTTTGGCCCAACCGGATCCGGTTTGTTGCCGGATCCGGTTATAAATCCGGAAAACCGGGATATCCGGGCGGATATCCGCCCGGATTTATTTTAAACGGATATAAAAATATAATATCCGCCCGGATTCAGTTATGAATCCGGATCTTAATCCGGATACCCGTACCCGGATTCATTAGCTAAGTCTTTCTCAACGTCTCTGACTCTCTCGTCCCGAACTTTCTCAACGCTCTGACTCTTTCGTCTCGACGTCTCTCTCGATTTCTCTTTCGTCTGAAAAGGAGCCTAGCTTCTCTCTCGTCTCGAGCTCTCTCTCGATTTCTCTTATTTACTTGGTAACTCTCTCTCTCTCTCTCTCGGTTTAGTTGGATTGTGAATCTCCATCTCTTGAAATCGACAGGAACCCTAGTTTTCTGCGAGGAGTGCGATTGCGAGTTGTTAATCTTTCTCTATCAACTCCGAAACCTAAGGTATGTTAATCTTTCTCTCTCTCTCTCTCTCGATTTAGTTGGATTCCTTTTTTCTAGGTCTGTGTTAGATTTTCGCTTGGGTCTGTTTGGATTTGTGTTAGATTTACAGATTAAGTATTTTTGCACAAATGATGGAACATTTTAGTTTTAATTTCATTTTGAATGATCTGGGTTCATCTCAATGACTCGAGAAAACATGAACCTGTTTGTGGGAGAAATGTGGTTCTGCTACCCGAGAAGAGAACTTGCTATTGGCCATTGAGTAGTTTGTAAACCATTATTGTTCCAAATTTTTTACACAATTTGCATTTTGTTAACAGAGTTCTGATTTAACAGAGTGATTAAACATTGGATGATAACATTTACATAAATTAGATGTGATATTTATGTTGGAATGAGGTTCAATAATTTGCCCATCCTGAGAAAGGATAATATCATTATCTCCCATAATTTGATTCCTACATCTAATAAACTACTTATTAAATTTAAAATACTTTATATTATACAATATAGTAATCAAAACCCAGCACTTATGGAATGAGGTTCAATAATTTAACACTGTCTAATCCAAAGCCTACAGCCTCCACACCAATCAACCTAACATCTTTGTCATCAATAAACTCATGGAAAATTCCCATAGCATTTGAACCTCCACCTACACATGCTACTAGAACATCTGGCATACCTCCCCATTTTTCCGGTGCTTGTTTTCTGGTTTCTTTACCAATTACTGCATGGAACTCTCGAACCATCATGGGGTATGGATGTGGCCCAGCAACAGATCCCAAAATATAATGAGTAGTCTCAACATTAGTTACCCAGTCCCTAATAGCTTCTGAAGTAGTATCTCTTAAGGTGGCTGTCCCAGAATGAACTGCCCTAACCTGTATTGGGAAAGAGAAACAAAAAGAATAGAACAGTCAATACATCATACAAGAAACAAAAGAAACAGGGAAATTTTTGAGCAAGTGTATAAACCTTTCGGAATTGCTGAAGATATATCTAAAGATCATTTTACTTGTGAAAACAAATATCCTTAATATCATAAAAAAAAAAACAACAAAACCAAAATGGACACTGCAATGAAATTTTTTCATCAGAAAAAATGAGACTAATTGAAGAAGAGACAAAAAGAAAAAAGAAGTTTACAGTAGCATGAACAACACAACATAGCAAGCATAGACCAATTATCAATTAAATAGTATAATGTTAAAAAACTTCTACCAAACAGGAAATATAAAAAATTTATTATAGCAAAACGAAGTCCAAAAAAAAAAGCCTAAAGAACCAACAGACCAAGTAAATAAGAGAAGTATGACTACATCCATGCATAAAGCTACATTAAGCTACAGATTATTGACTCTTTTTTTTTAGAAGTAATAAGATAAGTTTTATTCTAAATAAGTAGGCATAGCCTAAATACACTAGAAATATACAAATAAAAAACACATATTTACAAGCTAAAACTGGAAAATTAAAACAACATAAAACATTTATCCCCATCCCTTACAAGATTTGAAATCCAAAATTTTCAACAAATGAGGAAATGTCATTTGAAGGAAATGGAAAAGACTAAAAAGGATAATTTTTAGCGATTAAGAAGCAAAAACCAGAGGTGCCAAAAGTAATAAAAACCAAGTTACCATAGCCAAAAAACTAAATCAAATTTCAAAATTAGCCGTTATAGCAACAATATATTACCTGCAGCTCAATTAGAATTATAAACTAAAATATAAAATGACAGTAGCTATATAAGCATACACTAACAAAGAAGAATGGTGCATTTAAGTAAGTCCGCTATTTTGAAAGTGAAAAAATAAAATGACAATTTTTGCTCTGCAATTACCAATTCAGATTTGAGAGAAGAAAATGTAGCTCATCAGGATCACCATATTTGAATTACATTCTCCTACCCCAGTATTTGTGATGCCCTTGCTTTCCTATTCAAGTAGGATCACCATATTTGAATTACGTTTTTATTGAAGTACTATTACTGTGGCTTTTGAAAGCCGTTTTCTTATATAGCTCCTGAAAGTTTTCTTTTCTTCATAATTTGGTTGTCTTTCTTTAATTGCCTAAGCCGTGCCTTTTGAAAAGCTTCAGTTATAAACTTTTGAGTTGTTAGATGTTATGAGTTTTATTGCAATTAAATGATGTTGTTGTCTTTATTCTAACTTTTAACTGCCAGTGATCGGATCAGTGGAATAAGTAAATAACGTCAACTTTTGTTTAATTCTTTTTATCTATCATTTCATTGTACGATTACTAAGACTAATTTTTTAATTGTTTAAACTTGATTAAGGTGGGTCTGTTAGTGGTTGATAATTTTTAAGGGTAATTCATTCAAGAGTAATTTTTAAGGGTAATTTTTAAGACTCGGTGGTTATTTTCTATATCAGCTTTCTGTATCAGATTCCGCCGGTCCCAATCAGAGCATTGAAGAAATAAAAATTGGTAGAAAATAGTATTCAAGGGGATTTCATGAATACTATGATATTATAATTTTTCCCAAATTTTTTTTTTTAGTTTTAACTCTTATTTAAAAAAAAAAAAAAAAAAGTAAAATCCGGATACCCAGATTTTAAGAGAGAAAAAGAAAAATCCGGTTATCAGGTTTTAAAACAGGGTATCTGGATATGATCCGGTTATTTATCCGGATGGTAACCGGATTTAATCCGGACGGATAACCGCCCGGTTTTTAAAATCCGGTCCCGATCCGGTTATGGCCGGATATCCGGATCCGAATCCGGTTAAACAGTCCTACATTTGGGTATTTACTGGAAGAGCTTTTTAAGCAGCATAGATCATCATCGAAGATAGAGATGGAGGCTGCAAAAAGGAGTGAATTGATGATCAACGGAGGAGATTTGTGTCGGAGGTACTCTGGCCGTCCGATCCCGAAGTGGGGCCAGGTGAAGGTGGCAATCGGTTTGGTTTTGATTCACACCGTCTCTTCCATCTTATCTCTCAGTGGCCGTACTACCCGACACGGTGGTGCTCACTTTTCTTGATTCGGCTGTCTCAGCCAACTTCAATTCCTTGTTCAAACAGACAGAGAGACGCCGACCGAGGTGGCTCATGTTGCTGTTTACACAAAAAAAAAAAGGACAAAGTTTGTCGTCTAGATCTCCGTCTAATTTGTAAATTTTTAATTAATTTATTTTATTTTATTTTTTTTAGATTTCTATCGGTCTTTGTATTTTTCTACTTTGGTCTGTGGATTTTAATCATTAATATTATTAACCCAGTATAATATTAAATTATTAAAAATTAATATTTTGCAATTTCTGCGCTTGTCAACTCATCCCACTTTTTCATTCATCTTAATGAATATTTATATTTTACAAACAAACTTTTATTAAATCATAATCAATAAAGAGAATTCTTATCAACCAGGGACATGTTCAAACACATTCCAAGCATGTCGTGCCGGTGTATGAGCAACTCCATTTCTCATCCGATTAACATGTTCGATACTCATTTCTTGAAAACATTGCATCAAACCTTTAGCAATTTCCATTTGGTGAATAAGACTCATGAGAAAATTGCAACTTTTCAACCAAAATCAGACAATCACTCCCAATTACAAACTCTGGAATATCAAGAGGAAGGCAAAGCTTCAAAACCCTTAACACTGCAAGCAGCTCAATAGTAGCAGCATCATCAACTTTCATGTTCTATTTTGCTAGCAGCCATAACGACCTCTCATCCACCATCTCGCAGAAGCACTCTAATCCCAACTTTACTCACATCAGAAAAAGTTGCCCCATCAACACTAAGGTGTTGTACTGCTAATATTCAAAAGACAACTAAAAGAATTACATCTTAATAACTCATTTGAGCAGATCATAACTGAAAGAATTAAATGCATAATCCCAGTACAATAATATCTGGTGCATAAGTATTAAAAATATCTTGATCAACTGCATTTCTATGTAAGATCATTAACACAAACTACAGGCTTCAACACATGTATGTTAACACTACGGACTTTATAAATTTGGAGTTAATTCTATTGAAGTTTAATTTGCAGCTAAGAACTTAAAAATGCTATTTGTATTAGACACCAATTTATAAATCAATTAGCAATAATCTTTGAAGTAGGAAATTCAAGTAACGTGGACATGGCCAAAGTAGGAAATTCAGCTATATAACCCTCTGATTTGGACGATTATTAGAAGGGTATTGCTATTTGAAAACTAGAAAATATTTTATATAAGTTCGTTTGGTTCCCCACAAAGGTTCCCCACCTTTCTGGAGAAACAAAACATTCAAATTAATCTCATTCGCATAAAATCCCCTCATACAAGGCAAAATATAAAATATAAACATCAACTTGAAACACTGGAAAATCCCAGGGCTAGACTAACTTCCAAGAACCTAATTGGTGACACATTCCCCAACTAGAGAAAACTGTTGAGAAAGATAGCTCAAAAGGACTGATTTTTTATCTTCCTAAACCCACCAGGGCCGTAATTGCTAGAACCATAGAAATAGTCTAACATGAGTTAAAAGCGATACCTGGGGTGACGGAAGACACCCAAGAGTCTAAAATACACAAATCTTGACCTCCGATGCTGACATTTCTATGAAAAAATCCAACTGCCCACTGGATCTCGAATCGTAGGGCACAGTTGGGGAAGAAGACGACGACCGTAGCTACCACGAGAGGAAAATGGGGTGGAGGAGAAAACTTTGAATGGTGGTCAATGGAGATGAAATCGTTCGTGGGTGGGTGGAGATGACCGGTTAATTGGGATTGGGTATACGGGAGAATGGGAAAGACCAGAGAATTCGAAGTGGGGAGGGCAATTAGACCTCGAGAGGGAAATAAAACGTTTGACGCCCCGTCTGTAAACGCGACGATTCTTTTAGCGCTGCAACAAGCTTTCACTTTTTTTGGCGGGAATTTTTGCTGCAAAACCTCTTATTAATCACCGAAAATGTAAAAATGGGTCAACCCATTGTTTTGAATTTCGTACCAGCACGTACCGGCCCAGATTTCGACCGTATCAGTCTGTACTGATCAATATTTTGATCGTACCAGCCATGTGTACCGGTCTGTACTAGCCAGTATTGGATTTTAGATTTTTTTTTTTTTTTTTTTTCATATTTTTTAATCCTAATTTAGACTAGATTATTTACATATACTTATATATATATAATTTATTCATATATTAACTATTATTTTGAAATATAATTTATATATATTTTTGTATATATAATTTTTTTTTATGTATAGACTATTCTGAAACGATACACGAAACGATACCGGTATCGAAATATTTTATTCCAGTGTCTTGACCAGTACGCTCATCGGTACGGTATTCAAAACATTGGGTCCACCACTTTAAATCCACCACCTATGCAAAAGGCCCTATGACTATTTTAGAATCAAAGCAAAAAGTAACCTATTGCGGCTAATGTTTTGCAACAAAACAAAATCGCTGCAATTGGTCACTTTTCTTGTTGTGATTAAAATTAAGAAGACCACTTGGAGGTAACTACCATTTAGGCAATTTCCTTATATTAGTAGCAGTTGAATGCCTAACCGCATTAAAAACCTTATGAAATGACAAAGCATGATTGTCTGCCTCCATTGGATCCATAAGAATTTTCTCCATTTGCATTTTGGTGCGTCTAAACTCCAGCTCAACAAAAACGATAGTAAACTCTGCCTCAATTCTATGAACCATCACAAATCTCACTATTTCCATGAAAATCATTGATGGTTGAATGTTCTGTGGTAAAGGTAAAAATTTCTGCCGTACTTCTTGGATTTGTGGGCATCGCAGTAAAGCATGAGTAACATCCTCAATAGCTTCCTTGCAAAAGCAGCACCCATCAACCACTGCAACCCTTTTCTTACTTAATGTAAGTGTTGTCAATATTTTCTTAAAAGCTTTCCTTGCAAAAAATCTGATCTTTCTTGGAACTTTTATCCGCCATAGACTTCTCCACAGCTTCTTATCTAGCATTTGTGTTGAGCTTTCTCCATCACAACTAGTATTCAAGTTCTAAATCATATTAAACACTTTTGACTGTAAACCTTCCATTTGATTCTTGTGCCCAAATCTATTTATCCATGTATTGAGTAGTTGAGAACCTTGTAATAGCCCGAAATTTTTTAAGATGAAGTTTTACTTGAATTTATTTTTAAAAGAAATTTATTGGATATATATATTTTCTAAGAAAATAGAGTTGGAGACTTAAATGAGAATTTTGAGTTAAGAATAAGTGAAATAATGTATTATAGAAAATATTATGGAAGAATCTTTGAAATTTGGAACAAGGTATCAACTGTAGAAATTCAATTTTGAACTTAGAAGAAGTTGAATTCTCAAAAATTAGGGTGTAAATGCAAGAAGAAGTGATAGAACCAAAGATAAAACACTTGGTGCCCAGAATATGCATTCTCGGATTACTCTGTCGAGTTTTAGTGTAATGAGCATACGTTACCCATATGAGATCCAAATAAAGTTATTCCAATTCGTATAGAATCCTAAGAGACAGATCTAAAACTTTCATATTTAGGTTTTTGAATATTTGGACGGGATCGATGACTTATTTGGAGAATAAGTAAATTGATCTGGATTGAGCTCAAGTGGAACTTGAGTAAGATGAAATAGACCAATTTGGGGCATGTGACGAAATATGTATTTGGTTTTGAAGCTTTCAAGTATCTTGACACGTGTAATAATAGTTGGAAAGTGATGAGGAGTTGATTTAGAAGTCTACTTAACTTATTTGGTGATAGAGACATAGGGGAACTCAAATATGCTAACAGGGAACTAAGTGAGTCAAAAATTTGATTTGATTCTAACTAAACCAAGATGTGGCCTTTTAGAACATGTCAAATGGAGTTTTGGGAGGCTTAAAAAGTAACCAAAGGGGTTAGGAGAAGGCTGGGGGCATTGCACACCAGAAAAAGGCTAGAAAGGATAGGTGTATGCATGGTTAGGTGAAGTGTCACCTCATCCCTTATCTAAGTAGCTCCCTTCTCAACCATTGATCAAATTGGCTGTAAAATATCTCAAATGTTAGCCATTAGATGATCATTTTAACTGCAAAGCCTAAGATCTTGGAAGCTTAAGTTTAATCATGAGATTTGTTTAGGATGGACACCTTATCTCCCATGCAAACCAGTAGCCGATTACCCCTTAGCAGATTTCACCTCTTCTTTCCTTCATAAGGGTCGACCACTTCCCTATAAATAGGCATTGGAGAGTCTTCTAACTCTCTTCGGAAGCATAGCACATGTTCCCTTTGAAAGAAGACTAAGAAAAACCCTTCTCAAGTCACTAAACCTCCACACATACCCTAAGTGAGCTAAGTGAGTGATTTTGAGGAGAAAGCTTGCAAGGTGTGGTTTGATCATTTCCAACAACTTTTAAAGAACTTGTAAGTCCTAATTTTAGCTTAAATTTAGCATGGAGATGGCTTATTTAAGTGGTTGAACTATGCATGCTAGTATTGAACCCTTAAATTCTTGTTTAAGTGATAAAATATAATCTAAGTATTGTTTGAATTGGTTTTGTCATGGAAATGTGTTAAATAAAGTTAGAAAAACTTAAATTTATGTTTTAATAAGTAAAAATAAGGTTTATGTGAAAAGATTGCATGTTTTAGGTTGAAAAACCATCGAACTCGAGATTTCGCTCAACTCTCGCTTGACGTTTGGCTCTAGCGAGATTTAGGCCAAGACTTGGCACGACCCTCGCTTGACGTCTGGCTCGAGCGAGATACAGGGAGAGATTTGAAGTCTTTTGGTAAATCGATCATAACTTACTCATTTGAAAGATGTACAACTTTTATGTTTTAGGTTTTAAGAGATAAAGACTCAATAATGGATGAAATTGGGTTTGAAGTGGTAGAACCGAGTTTTAGGCAGAAATCTAGCTCAACTCTCGCTCGACGTTTGGTTGAGCGAGATTTAGGCAGAAACTTGGCTCGACCCTTACTCGACATCTGGCTCGAGTGAGATTCCCCTATTACCTAAATCTGAGATTTTCTTGTATCCAATGCATGTGAGTTAATATAAGGATTATGTGGTAGATTTTTAAGAAAAATGGGCATAACATGTATTTAAGGGAAAAAGAAACATTCATAAGAATAAGAACTATGAATAAGTTAATCACGTCGTGACGAAGACGGCAAGACGTAATGCCCGGATGACTGACGTACCGACAAGGATGGCGATACGTAACGCCTTTCGTATAATACGAATGTTTATTATCATCATGGAGACGACGATACGTAACGCCCGTGAGAATGACATGATTAGCGGGAACGGCGATACGTAACACCCGAAAGACTGACACGAGATTCATCACAACGGGGACGGTGATATATAACGCCCGGATGACTGATGAGTTATATGCGATGGGGACGGCAATACGTAACGTCCATCGAGAATAAGAAGTAAATAAGTTTTAAGTGAAGATTTCTAAGAAAAATGTGATAAGTTATCATAAGAGTGCATACCTGTTTAAGTTAATGATAAGTTATACATAAGTCACATGAAATATATTTTAAATTATGTCTTCTTTTAGATTTTCTAAAAATGTTAAGTGGTTGCCATGTCTATGCTCCTTTAAGCTAATTATGTACTTACTGAGATTTCTAAGGAAATCTCACTCTTTTGTAGTTTTATATTTCTTTCTTGTACATATAAACTATACACAGGGTGTGATGGCCAACAATGGGAAAGCCTCAATACTGCAGGAGACTAAGGGGAGCCCTGAGAGACCCTTTAGTTATAGTCCCTATATAGATTTCACTTTTGCATATTTGATACTTTCCATCTATGACCAACCGATAGAGTTTTGGTATCACGGTGCATCCGTTTTTTCTAAGGAGGAGCAAGGTACCGGATGCTGCTTGACTTTGGGGTTAGATGGTTCCCTGTCCATATGTGGGGTCTACATGACACCACATGGACAATATCTCCAGTGAGACTGTTGTCTTAGCTTAGATATGTTTCGCTATGGGAGAGAATTTCTTGAAGTTAAAAAGAAACCCGAGTGGCTATAAGGATGGTCTTCTGAAATGTCATAAGTATTTGGTTTACTTTGATAACTATTTTGGGCTTTGTATATATGACAGTACAATATTAAGTTTATGAATGAATGGAGTGGATGTTGTAAGTATATCTTTCTCTATGTGATCTCTAGAAATTTTTATATTTGAAAACCTCATCCACTGCGAATATTATATTCACTAAGTTTTTGATACGTATGAGGGTGAGTAGCCTAGTGTTATTTATCCTGACACCTTGATTTACGTTAAATCCCAGATGTAAATTTGGGTTGTCACAGAGTGGTATCAGAGTTATTACGTCTCTAGGTAAAATCCACATTTTCCTAGGAAAAAGGGATCACATGGCACAAGAATAAGCTTAAATCCTTTACAAGATTGGAATTGGAGTGATATGTTTGAATACTTTGGACTTTAGAAATTTGGAGGTTTCTAAAGCAAATATAGCTCACGATGGAGTTTGGTATGTTTCAGGAAGATAATATGACAAAAGGTCGTCCTCCTTTGAGACGGGTAGATACGGCAGCTCAAAATCCTCCTTTGGTTACCCCTCCACGTTTGGAGGAGCAGGTGGCACAAAACCCACCTTTGGAAGGGGGACAGATGGCTCAGAACCCACCTTTGGAAGAAGGACATGTGGCGCAAAACCCTCCATTAGAAGGAGGCCAGGCGATAGCCGAAGCTATTCGGCAGATGACGGAAGTGGTGAGAAATCAAATAGAGCAGAGTCGTTATTGCCAACAGGATGAAAATAGAGGAGAAACCCAAGGATGTCCATATGAAAAATTTCTAATTTATCGATACCCGCATTTCATAGGGACGAAAGGAGCATTAAAGGCTAATAAATGGATTATCGACTTGGAACGTACTTTCGAAGTTAATGGTTACACTGAGATCCAAAAGGTGCAGTATGCGAGACATTTGCTGTAAGGAGAAGCAGGATTATGGTGGGACACGAAGCGGAGGCTGCTGAAGCTAGAGTTAGGAGAGAAAGTAGTACTCACGTGGGAACGATTCAAGAAAGAATTTGATGATCGATTCTTTCTGGAATCTGTGAAGCGACAGAAAGCTCTAGAATTTGCTACGTTAATACAAGGCAGCATGACGGTGGAACAATATATGGCTCGATTTATGGAATTAGCAAGGTTTGCCCCACACTTAGTAGCCACCGAGAAGATGAGAGCACAAAAATTTCAAGAAGGATTGCAGCTACGGATTCGTATGCAGGTGGCGTGTCTACGAATAGAGAATTTTCAGGAACTGGTGAATATAGTAGCCATAGCAAAAGCTGAACAGAGAAGTATAATGGTGTAAACTCAAGTAGCTGGAAAAATGAGATTTCCTTATTCTGGGGGAAAAGATGTTGGGAGGAAACGAAATTTTAGACCCATGGATGGAGGAAAATGAATAGCAAAAAATTCAAATGTACCAGCTCTGTTTCCCATATGTGTCAAATGTGGGCGTCGACACAAAGGAGAACGTCGAGTGAATATCAGAGTTTGCTTTCGGTGCGGCCAGCCAAAACATTTGATCAAAGATTGTCCTCAGAATGTCTCTCAAGGAGTAGCTCTACCAGGAGGAAAAACAAAAGCTCTCACAAAAGCTAAAATTTATGCGATCATACCAGGAGAAGTGGACATGAATGCTGATGAGGCAATAGATGCTTATGTTATTACTGGTAACTTTCTAATTTCCCTATTTTAGTTAATGAATGGATTCTTTGGAATAGCATTAATAATAATGATTGTAGGATAATTTTTTATAGGTAAAGTTAAATTGAAGCAATGCATGATCTATGCTTTGTTTGATTTAGGAGCAACAAGATCTTTTATTTCATATGATTGTGTCCAAATGTGTGAATTAGAAGTGGAGTCTTTGGCCCAAAAAGTTATAGTAGTCATGCTTGATGGGAAGATAGCAGGATGTCACCGAATTGTAAGAAATTGTTCTTTGGAAGTTGGAGGTCTTCAGCTAGTCTCTAACTTGATATTATTCCATTTAATGGAATTTGACCTAATTTTAGGTATGGACTGGTTAGCCAAGTATTATGCTAAACTTGACTGTCGTAAAAAGGAGATAGTTTTTTATTTACCAATGACGGAGAAGTTTTGTTACAAGGGAGAAATAATTAATTCAGTTTCCTCCATAGTAACTGCCAAGTGAATGAAGAAAAGTATTGAGGAAGAGGCAAATGTGTACTTGATAATAATGTTAAATTTCTCAGAAGTCGTTAAGAGTATCAAAGGAATTCCAGTTGTGGAAGACTTTCCCCAAGTATTTTCTGATGATCTGTCAGGATTACCTCCTAACAGGGATACGGAGTTCACTATTGAATTAGAAACAGCTACGGCTCCAGTTCATAAAGCACCGTATAGAATGGCACCGGTGGAATTAGAAGAGTTAAAAGCTCAGATTGAGGAACTTTTGAAGAAGGGGTTTATCAGGCCCAATTCGTCCTATGGGGAGCACCAGTGTTATTCGTGAAAAAGAAAGATGGAACAATGCGAATGTGTATAGATTACCGAGATCTGAATAATGTCACAATCAAGAATAAGTATCCGTTGCCACGGATAAATGATCTGTTGGATCAATTAAGAAGAGCAACTTTATTTTCAAAAATAAACTTTCAGTTTGGTTATCATCAGTTGAAGATCAGGGAGCAAGATGTACCTAAGACGGCCTTCCAAACACGATACGGGCATTTCGAATTTTTGGTTATGTCATTCAGACTAACAAATGCACCAGCGGTATGCATGGATTTGATGAATCAGATATTTAGACTATATTTGGATAATTTTGTGGTAGTTTTTATTGATGATATTTTGATTTACTCCGGGAATGATGAGGATCATAAAAAGCATCTGAGAATTATAATGGAGATCTTACAAAAACATCAATTGTATGCCAAACTTAGTAAGTGTGAGTTTTGGCTATGAGAAATTAAATTTTTGGGTCACGTGATGTCGAGTGAAGGAGTTTCTATGGATCCAGCAAAAATAGAAGTAGTGATGGATTGGTAGCAACCAACCAATGCACACGAAATACGAAATTTTCTGGGATTAGCCATTATTATAGAAGATTTGTAGAAGAATTTTCTAAACTTTCTACGCCTCTGACAGCACTGACCAGGAAGAATGCTAAATATGTTTGGAGTGAACAATGTGAGAAGAGTTTCCAAGAGCTAAAAAGAAGATTGATTATGGCACCAATTTTAGCTTTATCGAAACCTCACAAACCCTATGTGATATATAGTGATGCCTCAAAAATAGGATAGGGGTGTGTATTGATTCAAGAAGGAAGAGTAGTTGCGTACGCATCCCGACAGCTTAAGGATCATGAACAGAATTATCCCACTCACGATTTGGAGTTAGCAGCTGTGGTGTTTGCACTGAAAATTTGGAGGCACTACCTATATGATGAGAAATGTGAGATATTTATGGACCATAAAAGTCTTAAGTATTTTTTTAGTTAGAAAACTCTGAACTTGAGGCAAATAAGATGGATAGAGACCATAAGTGACTTTCAATGTGAAATCAAAGATCACCCTGGAAAGGCTAATGTGGTAGCCGATTCCTAAGTAGGAAAACTCAAACAGAAGAATTGTCAGTACTAGCAGTAATGCGAGAAATTCTTGTAGATCAGTTATCACAACAACTTAAGTTAATGGTGATTCAATAGATTGTTCCTTTAACATATAAGGAAATTAAGGAAGTACAACGGAAGGATGCTAAGCTAGAAAAGATGAAACAACAAATACTGGAAGGAAAAGGGTCCTCACACTTCATGATTTCAGGTGATGGGATGCTATACTTTGGGAAAAGGAAAATAATTCTTGATGACCTAGACTTGAAAGAAAAATTGATGAAAGAAGCTCATGGTACACCATATACTGTCCATCCTAGAAGTACTAAGATGTATCAAAATTTAAAAGAAAAGTTTTGGTGGGAAGGAATGAAGAAAGATATTGCAACCTTTGTAGCCAAATGCCCAGTGTGTCAGTTAGTAAAAGCTGAACATCAAAGACCAACCGGCAAGTTACAACCCCTATCAATTCTTGAATGGAAATGGGAGCATATATCTATGGATTTTGTGGTAGGATTACCAAAAACATCGGCGGGAAAAAATTCGATTTGGGTAATAGTTAATCGGTTGACAAAGAGTGCCCATTTTTTGCCTAAATCCTGAAGTTTGCTTCCACCGGTACCTGTTTTGTACGAGATGGGTCTGCGTACTGTGACTCTAAAAACAAATATTACTATTACTATACTAATATTATATTATTAATATAAATAATAATAAAGAATTTTAAATATGGGTAACTTTCCCCCTGGGGGTAGGAAAATCATGATCGGGATAGCAAACCCAAAGCTATGGAACTTGGGTGTGGGTCTTTTGTCAAAATGTAATGGCATTACTTTTTCTTTTTATTTATCGTTAATTTAATGGTGGATAAATGATATATTAAATATAGTATGTCCAACCCGAATCAACATATTTTTTTTGTTTTACGCCCCGTAATTCTTCCTCAGCCGGGCTTGGGCATTTCAAACACGGATTCTATGGAAAGATTTGGCAAAAATCTATGTAAAAGAAGTAGTTCATCTACATGGAGTGCCCAAGACCATAGTATCATATAGAGATCCTAGATGACGGGTACCAATTTAAACTTTAGCAGTGCATATCATCCTCAAACGGATGGGTAGACAGAAAGAACCATACAGACTTTAGAAGATATGCTGTGAGCTTGTGTACTAGATTTTGGCAAAGGCTGGGAGAGTACTACCATTAATCGAATTTGCTTACAATAACGGTTTTCAAGCTACTATACAAATGACGCCTTATGAAGCACTTTATGGAAGGAAATGCAAGTCTCTTATATATTGGGATGAAGTTGGTGAAAGCAACCTTTTAGGACCTGAGTATTTACAACAAATTAAAGAGCAGATTACAAAGATTAGAAATCAGATAAAAACAACGCAAAGTAGGCAAAAGAGTTATGCAGATAATCGCAGAAGAGTCTTAGATTTTATGGTGAGAGACTAGGTGTATTTGAAGATTTCGCCTATGAAGGGAGTTATGCGATTTGGTAAGAAAGGAAAGTTGAGTCCTCGTTATATTAGACCTTATGAAATTTTGGAAAAAGTAGGTCCAGTAGCTTACCGCCTAGCATGACCTGATAATCTGCAAGGATTCCATAACGTTTTTGATGTATCTTCCCTAAAGAAAAGTTTAAGTAATGAACCAATGGCAGTGATGGATCCAAGTTCTGTTAATTTACGTCCCAACTTAACTTATGAAGAGTGGCCAGTACGGATTGAAGATCAGAAAGAACAGACCCTTCGAAATCGCACAATTTTATTAGTGAAGGTACTCAGGAACAATTCTGTTTTTCAGGAAGCTACCTGGGAACGTGAGGATGTGATGCGATCTAATTATTCTCATTTGTTTGAAACTTAGTTATATTAATTTGTGTTACGTTTGAACTCTGATGTATGTACATAATGTTTTTCGTATGATATTGGTTTTCATTTTTATGTCTATAGATTTTGATGATTGGCCTTACTCAGGATTATGGCTCCAAAAAGAAATGCACGAATGTCAGTCACTCCTATAGATCAGTTAAATAAAAGATCTGAAAGGATTAGAGAGAGATTTCGTAGGGAAAAGCTGAAACAATGGAAAGCAGATAGATTAAGTTGGTTGAATAAGAGTGAAAGACATAAAACACATATCATGGACATAGATAAAAAGGGCAACCTTGTATGTAGACAAGCATTACCAGGTGAAGAGAGACAACCCGCTCAAAAATGGTTACAAGCAGAGAGGGAATTTTTCAAAAGAGAAGATAAAGGAAAATCCATCATATTGGAGTCATCTGATAGGTTTGAAGATCGAAAACGTCGATATGAGGAGGGACTAGTCATAGAAGAAACAGAATCTAAAATACTGCGTAAATTGCAAGAGATTAGCGTGAATATGTATTACGATCGGGATGTAGACATGATATTTTACTACACTCAAGTTTCGATGTCCAATGAAGAAAGAATCCCTACCACTTCAGAAGAGTCTACTGCTACTAGCAACCGAGATATTAATTCACTAAACTCTTAATTTATGTTTTAACGATTTCGGGGACAAAATTATTTTTAACGGGGAGAGGATGTAATAGCCCCAAATTTCTTAAGATGAAGTTTTACTTGAATTTATTTTTAAAAAAAATTTCTTGGATATATATATTTTTTAGGAAAATAGAGTTGAAGACTTAAATGAGAATTTTGAGTTAAGAATAAGTGAAATCATGTATTATAGAAAATATTATAGAAGAATCTTTGTGATTTGGAACAAGGTATCAACTATAGAAATTCAATTTTGAACTTAGAAGGAGTTGAATTCTCAAAAATTAGGGTGTAAATGCAAAAAGAAGTGATAGAACCAAAGATCAAATACTTGGTGCCCGGAATATGCATTCACAGATTAGTGTGTCGAGTTTTAGTGTAATGAGCATAAGTTACCCATATGAGGCCCAAATAAAGTGATTCTAATTTTTATAGAATCCTATGAGACAGATATAAAACTTTCATGTTTTGGGTTTTTGAATATTTGGACAGGATCGATGACTTATTTGGAAAATAAGTAAACCGCTCTGGATTGAGTTTAAGTAGAAATCGAGTAAGATGAAATAGACCATTTTGGGGCATGTGACGAAATATTTATTTGGTTTTGAAGCTTTCAAGTATCTTGACATGTGTAAGAATAGTTGGCAAGTGATGAGGAGTTGATTTAGAAGTCTACTTAGCTTATTTGGTGATAGAGACATAGGGGAACTCAAATCTACTAACAGGGAACTAAGTGAGTCAGAAATTTGATTTGATTCTAACTAAACCAAGAAGTGACCTTCTAGAACTTGTCAAATCTCCTGGGAGGCTTAAAAAGTAACCAAAGGGGTTAGGAGAAGGCTGGGGGCATTGCACACCAGAAGAAGGCTGGAAAGGATAGGTGCATGTATGATTAGGTGAAGTGCTACCTCATCCCTTATCTAAGCAGCTCCCTTCTCAACCATTGATCAAATTTGCTACAAAATATCTCAAATGTTAGCCATTGGATGATCATTTTAGCTGCAAAGCCTAAGATCTTGGAGGCTTAAGTTAAATCATGAGATTTGTTTAGGATGGACACCTCATCTCCCATGCAAACCAGTAGCCGGTTTCCCCTTAACAGATTTCATCTCTTCTTTCCTTCGTAAGGGTCAACCATTTCCCTATAAATAGGCATTGGAGAGTCTTCTAACTCTCTTTGGAAGCATAGCACACGTTCCCTTTGGAAGAAGACTAAGAAAAACCATTCTCAAGTCACTAAACCTCCACAAATACCCTAAGTGAGCTAAGTGAGCGATTTTGAGGAGAAAACTTGCAAGGAGTGGTTTGATCATTTCCAACAAGTTTTAGAGAACTTGTAAATCCATATTCTAGCATAACATTAGCATGGAGATGGCTTATTTAAGTGGTAGAACTATGCATGCTAGTATTGAACCCTTAAATTCTTGTTTAAGTGATAAAATGTAATCTAAGTATTGTTTGAATTGGTTTTGTCATGGAAATGTGTTAAATAAAGTTAGAAAAACTTAAATTTATGTTTCAATAAGTAAAAATAAGGTTTATATGAAAAGATTGCATGCTTTAGGTTGGAAAACCATCAAACCCGAGATTTCGCTCGACTCTCGCTTGATGTTTGGCTCGATCGAGATTCAGGCCGAGACTTGGCTCAACCCTCGCTTGACATCTGGCTCGAGCGAGATACATGAAGAAATTTGATGTCGTTTGGTAAAATGGTCATAACTTGCTCATTTGATATCGGATTTGAGTGATTAAAAATTTAAAAAGAATATGGAAAGATAAGAGAAATATCTAAAACTTTTATGTTTTAGGTTTTAAGAGATAATGACTCAATAATGGATTAAATTGGGATTGAAGTGGCAGAACCAAGTTTTAGGCAGAAATCTAGCTCGACTCTCACTCGACGTTTGGTTCGAGCGAGATTTAGGCAGAAACTTAACTCAACCATTGCTGACATCTGGTTTGAGCGAGATTCCTCTGTTACCTAAATCCGAGATTTTCTTGTATCCAATGCATATGAGTTAATATATGGATTATGTGGTAGGTTTTTAAGAAAAAAGAGCATAGCATGTATTTAAGAGAAAAAGAAACATTCATAAGAATAAGAAATGAACAACTAAGAATAAGAAATATGAATAAGTTAATCACGTCATCACGGGGATTGCGAGACGTACTGCCCGAATGACTGACATGCGGACAGGGACGGTGATACGTAACACATGTCGTATGATACGAATGTTTATTGTCATCACGGGGACAACGATACATAACGCCCTTGAGAATGGCATGATTAGCGTGGATGGCGATACGTAACGCCCGCTATGCTAAGTGTGTTCCGTGTCAGGGCGGGAACGGCTATACGTAACGCCCAGAAGACTGACATGAGACTCATCACAACGGGGACGGTGATACGTAACTCCCGGATGACTGATGAGATATATGCAATGGGGACGGCGATACGTAATGCCCATCAAGGATAAAAAAATAAATAAGTTTTAAAAAGTGAAGATTTCTAAGAAAAATGTGATAAGTTATCATAAGAGTGCATACCTGTTTAAGTTAATGATAAGTTATGCATAAGTCACATGAAATATATTTTAAATTATGTCTTCTTTTAGATTTTCTAAAAATATTAAGTGGTTACCTTGTTTATGCTCTTTTAAGCTAATTGTATACTTACTGAGATTTCTAAGGAGATCTCACTCTTTTGTGGTTTTATATTTCTTTCTTGTACATATAAACTATACACAGGGTGTGATGGCCAACAAGAGAAAAGCCTCAATGCTGCAGGAGACTCAGGGGAGTCTTGAGGGACCCTCTAGTTATAGTCCCTATGTAGATCTCACATTTGCATCTTTGGGACTTTCTATCTATGACTAGCCAATGGAGTTTTGGTATCACATTGCATCCGCTTTTTCTGAGGAGGAGTAACTTACAGGATGCTGCTTGACTTTGGGGTTAGATCGTTCCTTATCCATATGTGGGGTTTACAGGACACCACAAGGACAATATCTCCAGCGAGACCGTTGTCTTAGTTTAGATATATTTCTCTATGGGAGGGAATTTCCTAAAGTTAAAAAGGAACCCTAGTGACTATAAGGATGGTCTTCTGAAATGTCATAAGTATTTGGTTAACTTTGATAACTATTTTGGGTTTTGTATATATGACAGTATAATATTAAGTTTATGAATGAATGGACTGGATGTTGTAAGTATATCTTTCTCCATGTGATCTCTAGAAATTTTTATATTTGAAGACCTCATCCGTTGTGAATATTATTAAGTTTTTGATACGTACGAGGGTGAGTAGCCTAGTATTACTTATTTTGATACTTTGATTTACGTTAAATCTCATATGTAAATTGGGGTCGTCACAAACCTAATCTTGAGAATATCATATGCCACCCTTAGATTGAAGAGAGCCCTAACATGCTCCACATTCCATGTTCTTGTTATTTAATCAATATGGCTGCCAATTGTATCCACCTCATTAGCAACTTTCACTTATTCTTCATCCATCTCAGGCTGTAAAACTCTATACCTTGGTACTCGTGAGTCCTTACTATTCTTAATATGTTCTCTTGTCCCAACGCTCTACTTGCAACTTGCCAACAACCACCTCTTAGCTTTAGAAATCTCTCTCCAGGCATAAGATGGATTAGGCCTAATTTAAATTGGAAGAAAGATCCATTTGGGAAGTATTTAGCCTTATAAATTATTTTCAACAATAAATTCTCATTTTGCAAAATCTTCTAACCTTGCTTAGTTAATAAGGCCATATTGAAAAAATGCAAGTCCTTAAATCTCATTCCCCTTCTAAACTTGGACAAACACAACCTTTTCCAACTTAGCCAATGCACTTTCTTCTCATAATTCCTCTGTCCCCACCAAAATCTTGCCATTATCCCTTCCAATTCTCTACACAAGCTCAAGGGTAACATAAAACAACTCATAGCACAAGTAGGAATAGACAAAGCTACTGCCTTTTATGAGAATCTTTCTCCCTCCTTGTGAAAGTTATTTTTCTTTCCAAATCCGTAACTTAGTCCAAGCTCTGCTTTTAATATCTACAAAAGCCCTTGTAGTTCTTCCCACAAGGTTTTGCAAGCCTAAGTATGTATCATACTGCTGAAAGCTACTAACTCCCCACAAACTTTCTGTTTTGTCACTTTCTGTCCAAAGGCTATCTCATATTGCTCCAAAATCCCTTGAATGTGACTAGTTGTCTCAACATGAGCTTTACCGAAAATTATGTTGTCATCCACGAAATGGAAATGAGTAACCATAGGAGCTCCTCTACATACTCGAATCCCTTTCACATTCTATTTTCTCTCAACATTTTTCAATAAAGAAATTAAACCTTCTGTACATATGAGAAAAAGGTAAGGTGATAGTTTATCCACTTGCCTAATGCCCCTAGTTGGTATAATAGGCCCACAAGAATCACCTTAATCAAACCTGAAAATGAGACTATTCTAAAACATTCCATGATCAAATTCACTAAAGAGCTTGCAAAACCCAATTTAAAAAAAAAAAAAACTCATTCTATAATGTTCGTGCTTGTGATGGGATTTTTAGAAAATGATTTTAAGAAAAAGTTACGGGAATTACCATTTGTTTTAAAACGTTTCTCCTATCCTACCCAGAATATAAAAGAGACTCTACATTTTAAAATAAGAGATGCTTCTAAATTAAAGAGAGTTACAGCAAAAAAACAAAAAGCTAAATAAATGGCCTCTCATACTTAACCCTCATGCTTAGGCTTTCATGTTCTTCCCCTTGGGTCATGCCTGCCCTGATGCATTATACTCATTTTGTTCCTGAGGGAGGAGGGACATTGTAATATCCCGTTCCCATAGGTTAAAGATGTTACCAAACTTTCATAACTTAATACTAGATAAAGATATTCAAATCCTGAAATACCTCATTTATTGAAAAAATCAACTAAACTGAACATAACTACTTTTGAAACATAAAATTGAAAGCATAAAATAAAAACATAGACTAATCCTATATGTGAAAAACACTTAATCCTTCCTAAGCCTTTGAATATATCTACATCCTAACTATCCAGCTCTACGTCATTACAATCTCCATTTGTGACAAATAAACATAGAAGAAACAGATAAACAAACAAAAATGAGTCTAAAACTCAGTAAATAGCACATCATACCATAAAATATAACTTAACTTAGCATAGACTTAATTTGTGATAGACTCTTCAAACATACATCACGAATTTTCATACCATGTCTATTCATCATCAACATGAGTGGAACCATACATAATCATAACAAACATGTAACGTAAATAATAAATGGCTTGTTTATCTTGTCTTTCACTTATCATATGGTCCATGGCACCCCATAACTTGTCATAACATAGAGTAAAACATGCTTGAGTCACGTTTCACTTAACATATGGTGAACTACGTTTGAGTCCATGACACCTCATAACTTATCATGTAGTGAAACACGCTTGACTCTGTATTTCACTTAACTTACATAACATGGAGTGAAACACACTTGAGTCTATGTTTCACTTAACTTTCATAACTTGTACATAAAGTGAAACATGCTTGAGTCCATCTTTACTTAACTTGCATAAATTGTCATCACATGGAATGAAACACGCTTAAATTTGTACATGCCATTGTCATAACATAGCATATTCTTGTATATGACATAGCATAACATTGCATATTCTTGTAAATTACATAGCATAAAATGACATATGCTAGTATATGGAATAACATAATATGGCATGGTACAACATGATCCAAACATTTTATAACCTTCCATGGCATACATGATCTAGGTACTACAATAATATGGCATGGCTTAGAATGCTATGTGAACATTGCATGGTATTCATGTGATTTTAATAGCATTCAATCCACCAAGCAACAATCCATACATACGTAGATTTACTTACAACATATTGTCATAATTCATCAAAGATCATGAAAGGGATCTAACCTTGACTGACTCGTAGCGTAGCATAAATAACATCACATTCTCATATACAATTAGAAAATTTACGATACACATGTAATTATATAATCAAACTAATTACCTCTTAGCACTGCTACATGGTTCCCACGTTGTAACTCATGACCTATACGAGGCACTAATCATCATTAACTTCCTAGAAAACGTGTCGTAGCATCTAAATACTTAAAAATAATACTAGAAATAATTTAATAAATATTTAATTATACAAAGATTAATAATAATATTATTCAAAATCCATAACATATTCTTTAATAATTGTATTAAAGAATATAGTTAAAAAGAAATTTGGAATACTAATTAAAATAATAGACTAAAACTAAAAAGTATCCATTTAAAAATACTTTAAAACCCTTAAAAATATAGGAAGGCCCAATGCCCAAGTGAGGAGAAAGGCCACTTAAAACACCAAAACAATTTTGAAATAAAGCAAACAAGTGCACCTGATTTAAAATACTAGTCCAATTAAAACCAAGACCAACAAGTCCGTTTAAAAATACTAACAGTTTCTAAAAATATTGCAACTTGGCCCAACTAAGTTTAAAATAAGAGTCCACTAAAAATAAGCCTAGCACACTATTGTCCTAAAAAAAACACTTGGCCAAATGGGCTTAAGGCCCAAAGGCCCATTATAACTTAAGGACCTGGCAAGGGCAAAAGGGTATTAATGCAATTGTAGAAATAATGAAGGATCTTTTGGAGAAAATATGAAAACAAAACACATAAGGCAACACATCTTACGAGAAGACAAAAAGCATAAAGTTATGAAGAACAGAGGGCTCTTGCGATGCTTATCGAGAGGAGGGGTTGATGCGTTGGTGGCTTAAGGGTAGCTAAGAGTGATCGGTGACACCACTATACTTTTAAAAAAGGTGGTACGACGAAAGAGAGAAAGTGAGATTAGAGTTAGATAGAGAGAAATCGAAACAAAAATCACGAAAAGACATTAGTGAGCTAGACTTGACAAATTATCACAAATTCATCTAAATACCCCCATGTTCACACCTATCCAACTGAAATAGTCATTTCATGTCAAAAACATTTAGCAATATGCCTCTCTCTCTCTCTCTCTTCCAATGCTTCCTACACAAGTCTTTTTTTTTCAAATTGTCACTTGTCACTACAGGATGGCATAGGGGGGACAAAGGCACTGCCAGTGAATAGTTTTGGTCCCACCAATTTTACAAATTCTCATAAATATAAAACTCATTCTAACATTCAAATACACTTTAAACTAATCTTTTGTGGATCCCACAAAACTCACTCAATCATTTGAACTCACTATTATTCATACAGAACTTAGCTCAATTTAGTTCATCTCAATATCTAAATGCAACCTAAGTTTGAAGTTGGTGAGGAAACTGAGTTTGAAGTTGGTTTCAATTTACGAGTCTAAAACAGGGGGGATAAAGGCGTGATGGGGTTCAAATTCAAAATAAACACTATCAACATATTTTAAAAGAATAATAATAATAATAATAATAATACAAAAAATAATCTCACCTTTAGGTTGGGATGTTATAGGCATAACATAAAAATTAAAACGAGTGGATGACTCAACAAGCATTACTTCATACTATAAACTATTCTAACATGGGATTTTATTCATACATTCATCACTCATCAATACAGTATGTAAGACATACATTCATTTAAAACATTACGAGATGAGACCTTTCTTTAGGTAAAACATCTCCCACACCTCGTGCCTTTATTTCTTAAAGAGTCAGGGCATATATACATTTTTTATCACTATCCTTCGGCTGGTACACATTATTACGCCCCATGTGTGAGGATTAACAGTCTTCCTTTGGAACTAGATTTTGTTCGTGGCCACAGGTTTGGAACCCCTTTCAGTTAGAGGCATCCTTGAGTATATTACCTCTACTTATCCGATTTTGCAATCTGTCCGTTCGTTGGTACCATCATTCATTCATTTTTCTTTTTCGTTACATAGTTTCATACATTAAAGCATTCATTCATTCAGTTTTTTCTTTCATTCTATCATTCATTCATAAACAGCATTAGCTTAACATCATCTTTCAAGGCATCACTTTAAATATCATTTTATAGCATCCTTAAAACATTAGTTCATAGGGACATTTAAAACACTTTCATCGCATCGTTAAAACATCATTTAAAGCATTAGCACAAACCTCAACATTTCATTTCATGAAGACACATACAATAAATACTACGTATAGCATTCATTCACATGCCTACAATTAATACTTGGCTTGCATAAAAATGATTGTCAAGGGAGGCCACTACATACATATACCTTTAAACATTATACTTAGCATATTTTTCATAAAGTTGCATGCATTTCATAAAGCATCATAAAGAAAACATTTCTTCTCATTTCATTCATATGATTTAGAAATTCTAAAAAAGTATGAACATAGTACTTATCTAGCCTTTATTATATTCTCATATCATCCAGTCCATTCATGTGCGTCTCTTATGGCAACCTACATGCATACACATAAGCTAATCGTCATTCTCTATCTAGTGTAAACTTAGGCTTCCTCACTTAGACACACTCTACCTTAAGCTTCCTCACTCAGACACACTCTACCTTCTATCCCCACCTCTGTGCTTTTCTTTATCATGTTTCCTCTTTCTTAATGCTTAGCTTGTGACCTATCTTAGGTCACCTTACCAGACATATCACCATACTCCATGTGCTTATCTTTTAAAGTGAACCTCCATGATTCATCTTAGGGTTAAACACTAATACATTCATCTTACCCTTCCTATCAACTTTATCCCGATGCATAATTTGAACCAACTAAGTCATGCATCCCAATCTTAGTCACTAAACATGTCACTTCTTTCATGGATCCTAACCTACACTTCATCTCCATTCCCATCCATGAATGTAATACAACTTCAAGCCAACTCTTATCCCGTTTGGTTGTCAAAGTGTACTGAGTACACTCTACTTTCAACTCATTTCATCATCCAAACACACAAATTTAACTCGCTTCAAATAGAATTTGGTAAAGTCAAGTGATGTAGCATCACTATAGCTACACTGTAGCTAGATGGACAAGCGGCAGCTTTTTAATTTTTGGTCAAATCATTGTCTGACTCTTTTTTCCTCTTACCCTCTCTCTCTCTCTCTCTCGTTCCAGCCTGTAGGTTGCTTGCGTGACCAGACAGGATTTCTCTCTATTCTAGTGGTGGGTCCCACAATTTCACATCTTCCTAGAAATTTATATAAATTCATCTAACTATCTAAACACATTTTAAACTCATTTAAATAGGTCTCACAAAATTTACTCAATCATCTTACCTAACTACTATTTATAAAGAACTTCGCTTAACTCAACACACTTCGACATCCAAATGCAGCCTAAGCCTAGGCATTGTGTACATATGTTTAAGATAAATTACCCATTTTATATGGTAAATCTGCCTAGCACATTATCTCACCAGATTACACATGTACCGTACCTCTTTTTATCACTTAAAATAAACATATAATTCGTTGATCACTTGATTGTGTAAACAAGTTCCATAGTCTGATATCAACCTTCTTTTCAACCGAGTTGGTAGGACTCTTCATGCTACCCATCTAATTACATAGTTCATCCCAATAATTAACACAATATAACCTCATACACAACCATACCTCTATTCACATCACCTAGTTCAAAAATACTTCCCAAGTTACACTGTGACCTTGTCACATCACATGACATCCTGCTACTTCACTTCTACACCAACTCCTCACGAGCACAGCTTCTCACTTAACCCCATATGGCACTTTGTGACATCCCATCGTACTCACTCTACGTCACTTTTACACCACTCAATGACTTCACACATACTGCCAACCACAACACTAATACCTAGTGATGCCCGTCACTTCGACCACATGGTCACATCAGAAATCCTCCGGGACACTATTTCACAATTCTTGATTCTCCACATCACACTCCACACTTCTCAACTTATGCAACCATCCAACACCTCATAACACGCTAAATGACACATCACAACTTCACCACACGGAATACAATTCATGTATACTCCTTTCACTTTGCACTATACATCACACAACACAGTCCACAACATGACCCAACACTTCACTTATATAACCACAACACACACTTCAGATCACTTTACTACACAACAAACTCCACAAATACCACAACACAATCCACAACCAATTTCACAATAAAATAACGAGGGAAAGGTAAAGGAGTTACACCATGGGTTAGGGTGAACCTGTGCGTTGCTTGCTGTCTGACATGGTCCTAAGTGGTGGCCGTTCCTTTGTGGTCACTACTGTGACCTTGAAATGGGTTTTGTAGTCAATGTGGAGTGTGGCTAACATGGTGGAGAGTTTTTGGGTGGTGGTGAAAGGCTGCAGGTGACTGCTAGCATCGTGTACGATGGCTGTTTGGGGTTTGGAGGGGCATATTTGAAAGGAAGATGGCTGGGTCATTGTTTTGGGGTGGTGGTCTCATGGTGGTGCAGAGGTGGTATACAATGGAGGTAGGATGGCATCGGGGTGGTTGCAGTCGTGCATGGCCTAAACTGAGAAAAAGAGAGGGAGGCTAGGCGTGGGGGATCTAAGGGCTGGGTGTTGTGTGGTGGCTCAGGGACACTAGGATGGGATTCAAAGGGGTCGTAGTGGCAGGAGGTGGTGGTGCAAGGTGGTCCTAAGGGTGGAACTAGAGAATCTCGTGTGAAAAAGGGAGGCTGCATGAGAGGGTGGGCAGATGTGAGATCCCAGGTTTTTGCATATCTTTATTTTGTTTATATTTTATCGTTGGATGTTTTAAATTTATTCTAATAAATTAAATTGTTATCTCACTTATTTTATTTCGGGTATGCTTTATTTACGATTGTGGTTAGTTATTTGTAAAATTTACGATTTTAATACTCTTAGTTGTTTAATAATTATTATCGGTTTTATCATTTGAAATGTTATCAATGTTATTTTGATTTAGTGGTTTTGGTTCTATTTTTATTACAAGCTTTTGTGAGATTCTTGAGTACTTTTAGTTATTTTAATTAATCGTTACTACTGGTCTTTCCATTTAAAATTCTATCTTCATTGTTTTTTTTTTAATTAACATAATTTATGATTTGATTTGTCGTATTTCTTTCATGAGTATTTATGTTATTTTATTTGACATTATCTGATTCATTGATCTTAAACTTATTAAATTATCAAGTCTTATTATGTTTATTCTATTTTGGTTTGGTAGCTTTTGAAGAGCTCCAAAAATATTATATTATGCAGGATCCTTTTATTACCTTGATTTCAATTATTTAAAATATTGCGAGATCTTAAACGTGCTTTAAATATCTGGTTTAAATATATGGTTTTATTCCTTTTAAATAATTAAATAAGCTTCATCATTTTAATTATTGATGAAAAATATTATGTTGAGAAATAAAGTAAGTTAAAATAATATTTTATTTAATTAATTTGAGCATTTTAAGTTAAATCGATGTTACGCTCATTCAAATCAGTATTTTAAATTCATCTATTATTCGTTTGAAAACCCCAAAGCGCCAGGCCTATAAATAGCTCAAAAAGGGTCACAATCCCTCACTTGTCTCTCTCTCCCTTTCCTTTTTCTCTCTCCTCTCTCTGCGTGCTACAGTACTCCACAAGGACAGTTTGGTTTTCAGCTCGTGGCGCACCACCTCCGCCTACCAAGCCTCACCTCCAGCCCCGCCTAAACTGCCAGCCTCCAGCAAGTCCAACCCCACTAAAGGTGTCAACCACGGGGGCCTCACCTCCCGTCGGCAGCCCTAAACCTGAAATGAGTTTTCTCTTCAACGCCTCCACCTTGCTCAACCCCTAGTTCCGCCATGAGACATCTCACCATGACACCACCCCCTATATTGCATCCACCATCCATAGCCGACCTTCCACCAGAAATTCCAGCCCCAACAAAGCTCTCACCTTCTCTCACCTCCCATAAAACCGAAATGGGTCTCAAAAGGAACCTCCCTTTTTCACGTTGCCGTCCGACCACCGTGAGTCTCACCTCCATAGCCAAAAACTTCCCCTACCTCAGGTTACCATACTCGTAAAGCAGTTTTTCCATCCATGGCCCCACCTCCCTTGTACAAGCAAAAATTTGAAAATGGGTTTCCACCCTTTTGAGCCAGATCTGCCGCCTTCCGATAGTTGCACCACCTCACTACCACCACCATGAGATTCTCCATCCTCCAATGAGTATTATCCTATATTTTAGTGTCAAACCGAGTACCCGAGTCCAACCCATCACTTGCTGTGCCAAAAGGCGAATAATGCGCGACTTACCCGCTATGCATCGTGGATCGGCACAATGCTTGATTGGCGTTCGTTTGTGCGCTGTAAGTAACAGACATTTGTTTGTTGTTTGGTTGACTATTTAATTATGTACTAATCCCTCTTTTGTTTGCTTGAAGAGTTAGCTAGTGATGATAAATAATTCGGAAGTAAGTTGGTTGGGCCTGAGGCCATTTAATGGAGATTGGGATCATCCTAAGTTAATCTTATTGTGATTGGATATTTGTGTGGATATTAATTGTTGGTGACATAATGACTTGGTTGGCTGACTCTGTTACTTTTTAGTAATTGTTGGTGATAAAATGATTCGATCGGATGATTTCGTTACTATTTAAAAGTTGTTGGTGGTAAAATGATTTGATCGGATGATTTCGTTACTCTTTAGTAATTATTAGTAGTAAAATGATTTGATCAGAAGATTTTGTTACTCTTTAGTAATTATTGGTGGTATAATCGTTTGGTTGGATGATTTCATTACTTTTTCTCTATGTTTTATTAAGGTGATACACTAGGATTTTAACCTAAGAGATATTTGGAATAATATGGTGAAAATTTGATGAGGGAACTTAAGAAGTATAGTTAAGTAAAATTCGACTAAGGGTTTAACAATGGCATAACATGTAACTCATGGCTGATGTATGGTTATGACTTGAGTCTTTGGATGAAATATTAAAGTATACTCTTAGATTCTCTTGATGTATAGTTTGAGAAGTGTTAGGGTTTAGAGGAAATATCATGATGACAAGTTGTTGAAGAGTGTAATAGCCCTAAAAATCTTCATCTTAATTTAATTAACTAATTAAGGATTAATACACAAGATTAGTGGTAATTGGTGAAAGAACAAAATAGGCTTTGAAGAGATGGGCTTAGGAATGAGACCTTTGGAGAATGGATCAAGTGAATGGGCCAAGAGAGCAATGGTGAGTCCAAAAGCCCATAGAATGAGCCCATAGCCCATCAAGCCCATAGTTGAGACACTTGTCAATGGGAGAAAAATCCTAGAAAAAATTATCCAAACCCTTGTAGGAAAATATTATTTGGTGAAGGTTGACTAGTAGTTGGATGCATGCCATGTAGGATTGAGTGTAGAATCTAATGGAATGATTTTTCCTACCATGGTATCTTGGAGGTACAAAACACCATCCCTTGACTTGCCAAGTGAGGTCATGAGGTGTAGGGAAGTTACAAGTGGCATGAGGAGAAGCTTGGAGGAAGGGAGCTTGGAGTTTCGGTGGAGGCCAATCCGTGGGGTTCCTTGGGGAGTCTCATGGGGTATGGCCCTCTACAAGTGATAGGACAAAGAGGAAGAGTGTGTAAGTGGATGAAGTACATGTGTAAGAAAGTATGGTGATGTGAAGAGAGGTATGGTGTATGTGTAGGTGATTGAAATGACAAAAACTAGGAAGAGAAGCAAAAGGGAGTTTCGGTGGAGCTAGCTTGGCCGGTCATGCCTTGCTCAAATTCCAAAAAGCATGGCTTTGGAATCACTTGGATGGACACATGAGAGGATAGGGGAATGATGATTGAGTGAAAAACAAGAAAATGGAGGCTAGAGGCACCAAGAAGCCGCCGGCCATAGGAAAGAAAGGAGAAAGGAGAATCATCTAGGTATGGCCAAGATTTGATCTTGGAGTGGCCTAGAGTTGTCAATCAACCCATCTATCTTTAGCCATGCCTAAACATGATGAGAAGAGTACCATGGACCCTAGGGAAGGGAGCTGGCCGTGTGACCCTTAGGCAAAACCTCTTGAGCTCAAATCACTTAGACACATGCAAACACCCTCACTTCCTCTCCACCTCTCGGCCAAACTCACCCTAGCCATTCCTACTTTTGTTTCTTCTCTTTTCACCACATATTTTGAGGAATCCTATAGTAGGAAAGTCAAAAGCAAGAGTGTGAAGGTGATCAATTCATTGGAGAAGGTTAGTGATTAAATCTATACAAGATTAGGAAGAACACACACACATGTAACACTTTGTAATGGTTGGAAAGAAATAGAGCTTTCTTTGAGTTTTATGTTCATGACTAGACTAATGGGAGATTGTATATGTGTAATTTCAGATTTAAGCTAAAGCCTAGTAGGAGTGTTGTAAGTATACTCCCACTTTTTCTTTAACAAGTCTTATATATAGTGAAGTGATCATGTTTGTTGGATTAATGGTTGCCATTGCCATGTTTGGATTGGAATGATTTTTCTTGCTTGAGATATGAGTATTCTTGGATAAATTTATATGATGGAGTAAGCTTAGAATATGAGTAGAAATGATGAATCAAGTGTTAGTTGCAAAAAGAAAGGAAAAAGCATGATTATTTGATGAAATGATGAAAATGATGCATGAAGGATTTTAGTGTTAAATATTAAATTTTGGTGTTGCTAAGGTAAAGATTTTATTTGAGGAACTAGTGATGGAATTGATTTATTCAAGGAGCATATTGTTGTAAGAAAATGGAAATGGATATAAGAATAAATTATTTGATTGATATGGATGGAAATAATACATGTATATATTTGCATATGGAAGGAATGATCACTTGTGTATGATGTATAGAGATGTTTAATTGGGAATTGATAATATTTAAGGTTGAGATTGGAAGAATAATATTATATTGTGATGTGGTGATTTTGTTTAGTTGAATTCATAGAAGAAACTCTTAGGAAAGGAAGTTTGAATAGACTAAGGGGAGGAATTCCCTAAGTTAAAAAGGTGGATGGAGGAAATAGGAATAACTAAAATTGATGTGAAATGGTTACTTGGGAAACATTAGGGTTTCGGTTACCCTTGCTAAGGAGGGTACTTGATTCAGTTTGATACTTTAAAAATTGATTGGAGGAAATTGGAAGTCAAATGATGAAGGAAAACCCTAGAAACTCTCTAGGAGAATTCGGCCATGATGGGTTGGAGATGGGTCCAATACCCCACTTCAATCCTAGGCCCATTTTGGGTATAGAATATGATGACTAAGTAGGAAAATTATGAAATTATCCCAAGAGAGGGAGAAAGAAAATGAAATGTGAATGCACTCGAGCTTGTCTCGGGTTCTTGCATGAAAATAAGTAAGCATGCATGTCCCATGCATAAGTCATGAAAAGAAAGTTTTTAAAGTCAAGCATGTTTTTAAGAAAAAGAAAAGAAAAGAAAAGAAAAGATGGAATTTTTGAAAGAAAAGAAAGAAGTAAAGTTTTATAAGAACCCCAAAGGCTGGGACGGGGAAGTGCCCCAGTGGAACTCCCTGTCCACTCAGGAGTGTCTAAAGTCGAGTGGTAGCCCCTGGGTCGACGAAGAACAGTCGGCGGACCGTGTATGGCACCAAAAGGTGGCCGGAGCGCGGTAGCACCTAACGCTGGTGGGTGCCCAAGACGGATAAGGTGTAAGGACCTGCCGTTTTAAAGTTATATGACGCTCACTTTAGGGTGATGCGGTAACCAGCAGGGAACACGCGGTGTTAGGGGAACCGTGTTGTGTCTCATACATGTGAAAGAAAAAAAAGTCATGACAAGAAGGGCTTTCGAGCCATAAGAAAGATCTGTATATGATAAGTGGCGCCTAAGAAAGAAAGAAAGAAAGATACGAAATGTTTTAAAGAAATGTTTTGAAAAGCAATGATGATATGAAAAGAAGTTTGAAAGAAGAAGTCTGCATGAAAGTTTTATGAAAAGAAGTCTGAAAGAAGTATGTCTGTTTAAAAGTTTTTCATGAGCATGTGCATAAGTCAGTCATTCATTGCATGTGCATTAGTTAAGAATGTTTTGTTCATTTAACTGTATATCTGATATGTTCTGGTTTAAGTGTTAGTGTACTTGCTGAGATTTCTCCCGAAATCTCACCCCCCTTTTTATTATCTTACTATTGCTCCCTTGGGAACAATAGAAGTCATTGCAGGACAAGATGGATCCACGGATTACGACTCTCGAGAAGATGGGTCGGACCCTCATGGGCCCGACTAAGGCTGAGACTGCCGGGCCAGTGACCCTAGACCTGTTGGGTCAGTGGGCGGCAGAGTCGCTTCCTATGGCGACTTACTTTTTTGACGACCTACGCCCTACGGGGTGTTGTATGGTGCTGGGTGTTGACGGGCTCCTCCACTTGGGACGCCTGTTTACGTCATCCTCTGGGATGATGTGCGACGTAGGTCCGGGGCTGAGTCTGGACAGCCTTCGTTATGGCCCCGACTATAAGAAGATAAACGAAGAACCCGCCTATTAGTATGGTTGGCGGAGGGAGGAGTGGATCAGCAGCACCTTTATTTTGTATACACCGATGTACTTTTGGAAAAAAAAATCTTCCCGCTGTTTTGGGAAGTACTTTTGTATAAAACTGTTTACATTGGTGACTTTATTCTGATATATATGTACATGTGCTTGTGATGTTTAATTTGGGTTTTATTTTGTTAACCATGTGATGTGCGACAAGCGTAACGTTTTGTCGTTTAATTATGGCTTGACCTTTTCCGCTGCGATATATATATAAAAAAAAAAAATAAGGCTCTCCTAAGTAAAGATGAGGGGCGACTTCCTTGTGACGTTCGTCCCCGGCGTCGCATTTTGCGTACGAACCCAAGCGCAAGCTGGGGCGCCGACAAAGAGAATAACTTTATAAGCAATATAAAGGTGTTGGCTAATGATTGGTTATGACTTGGTTATTAGGTTTTGAGAAAACCTTAAGGAAAAATGCGTGTTTTGGTAAAGAGAAAAGAGAAGAAAAGTTTGGGTTTGACTCTACCATAAGTTGCGTCCTTAACCCCTATAAGATAAAGTTGATTTGATTTGATGTGACTTGATTTGATTGTCTCCTCAGTGGAATATGCACGACATGTTGGAAGGAAAATAAATTAAAAAGGGAATTACGTTCATATGTTAACATGTACGAGATATGATTTGGGAATATATGATTCATATGTTTCATAATCTATATGTTTTGCACGAGAAGTCACATGTCGCATGCATGTCCATTCAAGTTATGAGTTTCATGTCTTTTGGGTCTACATGTTTTCGAAAGAAAATGAATTAAGTTTTTATAAGAACCCCAAAAGCTGGGACGGGGGAGTGCCCTAATGGAACTCCCTGTTCACTCAAGAGTGATTAAAATCGAGTGAAAACTCCTAGGTCGACAAATAATAGTCGGCGGACCATGTATGGCTCCAAAATGTGACTGGAGCGGTGTAGGCCTTAGGTCACCTAATACTAGTGGGTGCCAAAGAGAGGTTTAGGCTTTTGCCTTATCGTTATAAGAATAATGTTGTAGTCGCTCGATTTGAGTGGTCGCTGAGTGATGAAGAGCGGATAACGTAGTCGCCCCGACTTGAATAGTCTGCGGGTGTTGCGGCAACGCGTAACGTATTCATTTAGGCTTGAGTGGTCGCCTGGTGTGACAGTAACTAGCGGGGAACACACGGTACATAGGGGAACCATGAGGTGTCTAATAAGAAATCATGACAAGAAAGAATAGCTTTCGAGCCCCAAGAATGATATGATATGTAAATGGCGCCTAAGATAAGAAAAAGATAAAAAACACGAAAAATTTATGAAAAGAATATGAATACGTGTTAAAAAAGTCAAAGTTATATGAAACTATTTTTATAAAAAGCACGTACATGAATCAAAGTTTTGAAGAATTTCAAGATGTATGAAAGTTTTTATATGAAAGTGCATGTGCATAAGTCATGTCGCAAGTCTCATATTCATGATACATGCACTTATTGCGTTTACTTGTATATGTTGATGATGTTTTGTTATGTGAATTAGTTGTGTGTTGTCTGTTACTTACTAGAATTCACATCTCACTGGTAGATTTGCACCCACCTACGGTCTCATTTGACAGGATCGTAGTTTGTGATTACAAAGAATGAAATTTAGCCCGAGATACAGACTCCGCATGAAAAGAAATCTGTTGAGAGAATGAAGATCGAGATTATGATCTCGGAAGTAGTGTTGTTTATCTTTTTCTTTTGAAAGACTGTATAATCTCCTGTTGGAGAAATTGTTTAAATTGATTTGTAATTTTTAAGAATCTCTAGTACTAGAATGATGAACTTTTATTTACTTTTCCTCTGTGAATATTTATTGTACACTTTGCGCATACTTCACACACTCTTCAAACACTAATCGATGGGATGATTGATTCGTGTGATAATTGTCCAGATGTCGCAAGTCCTTCTAAATCCCAGGAGGGATTCGTGGGCATCACAGTAGATTGAGGAGAAGGGTGGTCAGGGGGAGCTGGTGTCGTCGAAGTGGACTTGGCGACGGTGGCACTGGCCATGTGATGACAAGGAACTTGTGAGAAGAGGAAGTTGTTTCGAGTGAAGGAGGAGAGAGAGGGAGGCATTGTGGGGGGCTGGGTTCGGTGATAGGTGGGTTGCCAGCCTGGGAAAGCTGGTGTGGTAGTGGTGGCCGAACTGTTAAGGCGTCGCCACTATGTAGCTTGAGAGAATTGGGTGAAAGGGGGAGAGGGCGCGGCTAGCTATGAGAGAGAGAGAGAGAGAGGCGGGGGGAATGAGGAAATTAGAGTTTTCCTTGGGATTTAATCGCAACCATCCATCTAAGGGTCCTTAGATTAATCTAATGGTGGAGATTATTCAAGGGATTAAACTAACTTAAAATAGATATTTAAAGATATAAATACCATATGACACATTTAAAATCAACTTTAATTTATAAAAATACTAATCTTTCATCATTAATTAAATGATAAAGTTTTGATAAACATTTTTAAGATAATAAAACCATTAATTAGTTATAGTTTTCAACATAATTTAAATCTCAAAATATTCTTAAATAACTGAATCATTTAGATAAAATAAACTTATGTACTTATAATGTTTTTGGGACTTCCAAAAATATAAATAGGCTTACTTTAAAATGAGACTTGGTTCAATAATACTAAAAATACCCCATTTAGAATATTTCTTGGACATTTAAAATATATCGAGGGTTTTAAAACACCGAATTTGCTTTAAAAATCACCTGCTAACTTTAAAAACACGGCTTTGAGGTTCAACACGCAGAATGAGACTTGTGACCATTCGAGAAAAAAAAAATATGCTGTTTGTTACACATTCCATTATATCATATGTTTTACTCATATCCAACTTTATAGATATATATTCCTTTTGCTATTTCTTTTTTTCTTTTATGCCTCAAGTAATTAACCAATTCATATGCTAATGTATATCAATACATTAGCAGTTATTAATGCACCCCCCATAAAAGTACATTTCAGATTCAAAGATTACAGTAGGAAAAAAGTCCTTCAACCTATTCACAATAACTATTGAAACCAACTTGTAAACCACATTACAAAGATCAATTCGTCAAAAATCAGATACTAGCTCCCATGTCTTCTTCTTAGGGATAAAATTGATTAACGTATGGTTTAGGTTATGAGGCAACTTACCAAAATTTAGAGAGCTCTACATGCAGCCAAAGAATCCCCAACTATATGCCAATGTTTTTGAATAGAGGGTGCTAACATGCCATTAGAACTTGGTGCCTTAGTTGGGTGCATTTGGTCTAAAGCAACCTTCACTTCCTTTACAACATAAGGCTTAGTAAGCTCCAAATTTATCTCCTTGGTAACTTTTTGATCCACAAAACTCAAAATTGCATCTTGACCCCTACACAAAAGAAGCAAATAGGTTTTTGAAAAAAATCAACTATCAAACCATTTCTATGAGTTCCCTCAAACCAAACTCCCCTTTCATCCTTTAAACTCTTAATCATGTTTTTTTTCCTTCTATTAGCAGCTTTGGAATGAAAAACCAAGTATTTGCTCTCCCTCTTTTAACCTTTGTCTCTACATCACTTCTTCCATCTCTAGCCATAATTGAACTTTCTTCTAGCAAAGTTAATACCAATAGGAACATGATTGAGAAAGTCCATCTTCTGTAAATTCTCAAGATGGCCTCTAGCAGCATCCAATTTTATTCTAACATGGCCAAAGGATACCTTGTTCCAAACTAACAATTGCTCCCAACATCCTTTAACCAAACTCATAACCCCCTCCATACAACTACTACCATCGCTATTACCCCATACATTCTCAATAATCTTAGAACACTTGTCCTCCCACTGCAACATATGAGTTCTATTGCCACAAGAGCTTTTGCCGCAAATGATAAAAAAAAATTTGCCACAATTGTTGAAAAACTAGCAACAACCGACTGTTATTGGTGTGTAGATAATAAAATGCCAATTTAACTACAAATTCGACAAAGAATTGGTTTGTGGAAATTAACCTCCTTATTTTGGCCAAGATTGTTGTTGCTAATATCCATATTTTTTGCTAGAAATATCTCAACCAAGGGCCTCGATCTCGATCATAATGCGTAATACCATCCCTGCTATATTGCCACAAAGCACAATTTCATCAATTATTTATGTGACTATTGTCTTCATACTTCAAATACATATTGTAGATAAAATGTAACTATGACAAATTATGCCACCAACAACCCAAAATATTGACATCACGAATGCCTCACAAGTGGACACTATCAATGCTTCCACTTCAATGTAAAAGAATTTTATTGGCAATTGTCTATTGTTAAAAATAACTTTTTTTTTTACAATGTTGCATCCTTCATATAGTGAATTATTGACAAATGCATCCTTGCCTCCCAAAACAAAGTGGTGTCCACAATTGCTTTTTGTAGCAAAAGATCAGCTTAAATCAGTCGAATCTCCACGTTGATCGAATGGAATTTGATATAACAAGATTATGGTGATTACTGCTTGCCACTAGACAATTTCCACAAAATAGTATCATAAGTAAACCAATGGGAAAGTGACTATATGAACTATGTCTATTTTCCACAATTACATTTTTTTTATAGGAAAGATTATCTTTCATTCTAACAAAACGAGGTTACAATTATGACCTGATAAATAGGACAAATCCAAATTTACAAGCCAAACTAATCAAATGGATTGATGTACTCCCACACACAAATTTTGTATTCCGGACATTGTCTTAACCTCTATTCACTTTCAAATGACAACACTATCAAAGACTTCCATCTCAAGTTGTCGGAGAGTATAACTCTATGTTAAAAAAGAGAATAAAACCAAACAACGCCCACCATCAATCTCCAAAATAGGGGAATGGGTCAACACCACCATCTTCCGAAGGAGGAGTAAGAGAAACAAATGAATAATATTTTCCTATTTATTAATATGTAATAAAGACAACAACACAACACCAAAGACTACACAAAATAGACAACAACAAAACACAAAAGAATAGAACACGTAACAAGAATAGTTGTGTGGTGCATGTACCACACGCCACATTAGAGATGATTGGTTCAAACCCTTAAGGTCCTTAGCCGTTGCAAACCTCGAGACGCCGTTTATAGCGCAAGATCTAGTTTGTACTATAGTCACTGCTTCTAACGGCGAGAGCTTTGGTCGGTTGGGAGATAAGTGCCTAGGGGTGTAAATGGTCTAATCCAGTCCGGGAAATATGTGGACCGATTCTATTCGGTCCAGAAATTTTTCCACCTTGGACTGGACCGAATTCCTATTCGGTCCATATTGGTCTAGTCCAGTTCGGTCCAGGGACGGTCCGGTCCGGTCTGGTCTAAGGATACCTGATATGATTTAATGGACTAAATTTAATCCAAAATCTTACAATAATCAAATATATTTTTTGGCCCAAATTTAATTATTTTTAACCCAATTTACGCATTTATTACATATTTAAGTGAAAAAATATTAAAAAAACTTACTCTTAAAAAATATAAATAATAATAATACACTTATTACTTATAAGTTATTACTAATACTCTATATAGACATATTATAATTTATATTTTTATATTACAACTATTATACATTATAATATGTTAATATTATCAGAGTATATATTATATATTAATATATTATACTACCACTCTTAATCTATATTAATATTAATATTATAATTTATATACTATTACTTATATATATACATATATATATATAAATAGTTGTGCATTTAGTCCGGTCCGGTCCAGTCTAGGGGGAGAAATGTCTTGGACTGGGACCAGACCAAAAATATTTGGTCCATAAAATAATTGGATCGAATCAGACCATATTCCATTCGGTCCAGTCCAGTCCAATTAACCAGTCCGGTTTGATTTTCTTACACCCCTATCAGCGTCAAATGAAGCCCATGGTAGTGCGCATGGAAGCCCATCACCGTCAGAGATCACCGAACAATCCATACTTGAATGAAAATGAAAGCAATTTAAAACACACCAAAAACAGAGAAAAACAAGAAACACAAACGAAAGGGGGGAGGGAAGGAGGAAAGTGAGAGTTGAGATCCCTACTCCTCCCCCTCCAGCAGCAATCTTCGTCTTGGAACAACAAGCAAGGGGCGGTTATTTTTCTCCTCTGAAATTGCAGGAGCCTCTTTGTATTCAGGGGAAGGAAAAGAGGAACAAACACATTGCTAGCTCATTATTTCACCACTACTACACATTTTCCTCCAATATTGATAATCTGCCATCCACTACTACACATTTTTATGCAATGATAATCTACCATTAGAAGTAATACTACACGACCTATCTCAAATACATGTTATTCGTTGGTTGCATTGGCCTCAAGAAGATATATTTTCTGAATGAACATATTATTCTAGAACAAACTAACTATTACTTGCTGCTTATATTGTATAATTACAAACCAATTACCTTCATGCAATGGATCATGTCCCCAATACAATTTCTAGAGATGCCAAATTTAAAACCAATACAACCACAAAACCACTGGATCATGTCCCCAATACAATTTCTAGAGATGCCAAATTTAAAACCATTGCAACCACTATTATAATGATCTACATGACATTTTGTATTTGTCATTAAAAGTAATATAAATGGAATGGGAGTGGAGGGGAGGGGGAGTTGATATACTGAGCTTTAATCACAGATTCTACTTCATCAATATCATCATCATTGTTTATAATGTGAATACTAGCAAACCAAATCCAAAACAACCCACATCACATGAACACATATAGGCAATATATCAATGAAGTTGTCATTAAACATGTTTTTCATCCACATCAATCTGTGTAACATGACTTGTCCAGCCAACATAAAAAATATATAGCACACATGAACTGGGTACCATTTACATAAATTGGATAAAACAGAAGTAGTTGATCATTTACATAAATTTCTTGGTGACAAGTCTTGCAACCTATTCATGGCAAACTTGTGGTGATCTTGTCTCAAAAAACACACCTCCAATTCAGTCCATGTCCAATGGACTCATTCTATCTTCAATAGTGCAGTCCCTTCAAAAGTCTCCTTGCTGCCAGGTATATATGCCTACCAAACATATACTGTTGAGTTAATTTTCAGGAAATCCATGTTTTTACCAAGGTGTTGCTTCCAAGATAGTCAATATGATAACTTCACTATATTAAGACAATCTCAGCACTAACTTTAACTATACTAGCCTATCATGCAAGTGAGTGTACTATTAACCAACAATTACTAGGTATGTATCCAATCATACTTTTTAATTATTTACCTAAAGCAGAGCCAGTTGGAAGATTAGCCAAAGCAACATAAACCACATATGATAGGTTTAAAAAAAGAAAGACTTTGCAGGACTCATGTTGTTTAGCTTTTATTTCTGTAATGATCATATCTTATTAGTATTAACAAACTACCCTATGTAGTTCCATGCAATTTAGTTTACTCTCAGCCATCAATTACTAGCTAGTATGTATCTAATCAACCTATGAATTATTTACATAAGGCCAAGATCAGTTTAGAGTTGAAATTTTATTTTTCTAGTAGCTAATACCTATATGAAAATTAAATAAAATATATGAATTTATAGAGTGGTGATGAAGAAGAAATAACCTATATAAAACAAGGACAAACCTACAGTCGAGGTTGACTGGCCATTGAAAGAGACTTCAAATTATTTTGAGCAACATTAAGGAACTGCAAAATAGGGGGGAGAAGAGGAGAAAATATAGAGTCATTTTAATCACTTGAAATGTGAACATTCCAAAACTTCAATTTTTTTCAAAGGAATACCTCTAAATTAGGAAGTTGTGAGCGGCTTGCAAGTGATAAAAGATTATTCCCAACAAGATATAGTTGTTACAAAAATTAAAAAATAATAAACATGTTGGACCCTATTGCATTGATAACTCCAAAAAATTCCAAATCATTGCCATCAATAGATGAATACACATGAGATACATACCTATAGAGCTTTACAATTCTCAAGTGGTTCAAATCTAGGCCCTTTAAAGTCATTGAAGCTCAAATCAAGAACATGTGAAGAATCTGCTATTGAATCATAGCAGTCAATATATAATAGGAGAATCACATGGTATCAACAAATTAGCAAGATCATTAGTAGGCAACACAAAAGTGAATTAAAACAAACGTAAGTTGCATATGAACAAAGAAAGATACAGATCCTAACTCATAAGTATTCCCAAGTATGTGTAGAGTGAGATTAGGAGCCAGCTGTCCTTATATCAAGCCAAATATGGCAAGTATTACACCAAGTGTGAAGCCTAAATAGCTTAGTCTTAAGATACTAAGCTGCCCAATATTTAAGAGGTTGAAACATTAGAGTACTCTCATTGGATTGTCTAAAGCTGAAGGACAATTTAGCTATTGCAAAGAGGAATTTGACTTTTAGCCATTCCATTGACATAAATTTCTATATTACAATAGCTATTCTTTCATTATATAATAATAAAATAATATAACTATAATTTAGTTTTAGCTATTCACATCAAATCTCCACATTGAATTATCCATTTATAAAGATATATAGTAATGAGTAATTAATAAGTAAAACTATATTTAATTATTTTAATTGTTAATTTATTTTATTCATTTATTTTATTCTATCATATTTTACCATTCTAATTAATTATATGTTAATTAATAATTATAATCTAATTAAATTATGGGTTAATAAGTTAATTAGGAATTATATTCTATTTATTAGATTATTAATCAATATTTTTGAAAAATGAATATCTACTTATTTCTCATCCAACTACATAATCTGTTGCAGCATCTTGACCATTTTATTGGGCTAATATTTTCTAAAGTGGAACTTGTTTCCCCTCCCCCACCAAAATAAAAAACAATTCCGCTTTTTATTGGGCTAATAATAAAGCCAAGTTCTTTGTATATTCAAAGAATGCTTGACTTTAGTTTTTAATGGGGTGGGTAAAACTACAAAAAAAAAAGGAACACATCAGTGTAGGAGATATATTGACTTCATCCTCAAGTTCAGTGTATTGGATGGAATTGGACTCTAAAGTTTGAATTTTCTGGTTTACTCAAAGTATAGAATAAAAACAATTTTGTAAGAATTTCAGAATAAATACATTCCATAATACAAATAATGGGTGCAGGAGATATATTTGGCACAATTATCCACTAAAGGTATAGCAAATGGACAAGTTTGATACCAACTAATGAGTAAATGAAATGACAAAACAATTGCAAATCTGAACCATAATATCTAACTCATGAAGTTGTGCCAACCACATTTAATTAATCAATTGATCATTTTTAGGCCAAAAAGAAGAGGAACTGAAAACTCAAATATAAATCAAGCAATATATGCCAGTGAGCCTCGATCCTTTGTTATGTGCATTAAAATTCAACTTCCATACAACTCAAGAGCAGAATTGCATGTACTCTGCCTTGGGGAGGATTAGAATGATCAAAATTTGATTCTCATATTTTAATAATCCCACTTTTCTTATCCTTGTATATCAGCCCAAATGAAAATATGTATACAAAAATCAACTACAATATGTGAAAAACTAGTAACTAGTTGTCCCAAGCATTTAAGTTGATGAGAAATGGTGAATAATCATTTACAAAAATCACTCATAATTAGTCACATACGCTATGATGCTTGCAAATGATTCAAGAACCATAGAGAATATTGACAAAGAACAAATTTAGGATCATGTCATGTTAAAGGATGAAATGAAATACTGGAGAGATGAGACAAAGACCACTGCAAAGCAGCTAGCCCATGAAGATCAATGCTTCCTTAAGCTTTCCAAGTCTCATTAACGAGTCTCCATCCTTTAATGCCTGTAAACATAATCAATTCACTCAATGACAATGCATTACAGTTCCATCCACAAAATAATACATCCACAAAATGCTACATATCTACATTAATCATCTTCTTTTGCCAAGCTGAAATTATAACCAACAATCATATCTACATCTTATCATCCAACCACCTTCACTTACCAAACTTTCTTTCATCCAAGAGGCTTTTCTATTTATCATGACTCAAGCATAATCTTTTAGCCACATGGCTAGTTATGTCAGATTTCCATCAAGGAGTGGACTTATTGAAGATAATTACAAATCGGTGGATCAAAATGATAAAACTGAAAACAAGAAACAACAGGATAATGCTGTACAACCCAGGGATTGATAATGCAGTGTAACCCAATGATCTACTACTTAAAATGCTAACATGCGCCACATAAGTAGTACATGATCTGAATTACCAAGCAAGGCTAGAGTTTAGCAATAATAAACTGGACATTAAGCTATCCACAAAACTCAAAACATTAAATGAGAACAACGACATCAATTAATAGAAGATCACTAGTAATCAGAAAAAATCTAGAACCTAATCATTATGAATAACCAAGTTACAACAACATGCTATGCTACAAAAGCTTTGCACAATGATAGATGGCAAGAAGATTGTTGAACTCATTTAACAAGAAACAAGAACTCCAACAGTAACTTACGGGATCAAGAACACGCTCTGCTTTTGTGTTTACTACCTTCTTCACAAAGCCAGCTGCCATCCACATTCACTGATACAAATCCTAATAAACTGATGATAGATATCACCACTGCCTCGTTGATATAATTAATAGATGTATATAATAAGAAACATGATTGAAATAGCAAGAGAAACATAATAAGAAACATGTATGCTTTTGATTTTTCTTGCATTTTCTCAGCAACCAAGCAAACCAAAAGATACAGAAAACCAAAATATTTTTTTCAGTAAATACCTATTCACAACTGAGAAAAGATCTCTAGAATCAGAAGTTTCCATATCCAAAACATCAGCATCGCTAAACAATCTGAATCACTCAAGGATCATTAACTTCTAAATATATCCAGCCTTAACCAATAAATTAAATTTTAAAAAACAAATTGGAAAGTTAGAAAATAACTACAAAAGAAATAGTCTAGTGGGAAGTACCTTGACTCAATTAATGAAAATTTACGGTATTAGTGAATACGTGTTTTACAGAAGATGTTGGATGTAGAGTTGGTAAGATGTTTGGGTTTATTTTATTTATTTTTTGGGAAGTACCTCGGTTTAAGAATGATTATGTTTTCAATGCCCACATTTGATGTTCACGTTCAATTTTCCAGAAATCAGTTCTCTCAAACTTGATACAAGGGATAGAGCTATTAGATGCGAGCCTTATTCAGAAAGAAGTTCCACCAACAACAGTGTATGCCAATCAACGAACTATATTTGGCATGTTGGGCTTACTTCCATCTGACCAGTTTCGAGTTCTTATTGAGGCCTTGTGGGAACCCCTCTCTAAGTTATTGGTTTCTTCAATGATAACTAGGTATGTTCATGTTTGACATTATGTGCATTACTTGACCCATATTTTTATTCTCCGATTAATTGGAATCCTTGTTCTCTTTTATTCTTCATATTATGGTATGTTTGACCTATATAATTTCTCCCCCTTTCTCGTCCTTTACCAACTAATGTGTACTCAAAATGGTAGAGAATTGTAACGGTATAGTTCTAAGTTTATTGCAGATATACATTGAGAAATGCTAAATATAGATTTTGCCTCGAAAAAAACCTTGATATGCATGAAGGAAGTATTGACAAACAAACACCAACAATTTCTAAACTTGATTTCATAAGGTTGTTGCCTGGACAGTACAAGTATAATAAAATTATCTAAAGACCATGAATTGTCATCCAAGTTTGAAAATTTTACTGAAGAATCATAAGAGAATGTTGACATTCAAGGCCTTAGTGACATATCCCCTGAAGCTCAAGGCAATATATTATTCATTTGAAATCTTCTATATCTTCAGCGAAAAGGGTATGTTGTAGCACTAAGGAATTTTTATTTCAGTGGCTTTAAAGAATCAGAGAATGGTATTGTGGATTAAAAAAATCAGAGAATGATATCTCAAGTCTAGAATTGTTGATATTTGCAAATAGTGTGGTTGGCACTAGATAAACCACAAAGTGAGATAAAAGGTAGTAGTTTTGATTAAGAGAGAAAATGAGCATTGTTAGACTTCACTGGAGGAAATTATGATTTGCAAGTACTCCACAAGTAGTTGGGATTTGGCAATTCATAGCTTTGTTTTGAATGTGGGATATCATGCATTAGCCTAGTGCAAATTAGATGGGATTGCATTCACTTAATTAAGTACTGAGTTATGCATAGTTCATGGATATTTTAAGCCATAGGATGTTTGAAATAATTATGAGAATACTAAAGGAGGATGCTTCTTTGCAATATCTTTATATATCTTATCCAATGATTTTAAGTATATATGCAAGAGTTTTTGGATGATAACCTATTGAGAGATTTTTTTTTTTTTTTTTGGAAAGTGGATTTAAACTTCCATGATATGAATCCTACTGCTATAGCTGTCATAATCCTTGTATCCAAATATAGTTCCTAATTAGGTGCATTCTCTTGTATGCTTCGTATATTGTTGTACTATACCCATTTTAGTATTAATAAAATATTCAATTTTTACTTATCAAAAAATTGTTTCAATAGCTTAATGGTGAGAAATATTCCAAAATAGCAAAAGTGCCATTAACCTTAATTTTTAATGCCTTGACAGCAACTACAAGCACACTTGGGTATATATCGTATGTAGGTTCTTTTGTGCAATACCATGTTCTGCACTTGGAAAAACTATTTTCTAATCAAATATATATAAATCATTCAAAATCATTGACTCATATCAAGCATTTTAAACCCTAACTCACAAAAGGAGTGCATAGATACAAGCTTTAGAGTCTTTTGTGTCCCAGACATTTGGCATGCAGAGATCAAAATGGTATAAGGTAAAATGCCGCTAGCAATATCAATGTGATATAATCATACCAAAAAATACCTAGCTTCTCCCTAGATCATACACTCCAACACAATGAAATATAGGAAAAATAGGGGTGGCAAAAGAAAATAAGAGTTGGTAAGAGTTACCCAATGGTCACAGCTTCCCACTACTCCCCTTGGTACGTAGTTCACATAGCACGCAACAAAAACTGGGTCGGTGATTTTGGTTCTAATCAGACTACCATGAATCGACCATTTTTGCGCCATTGAAGACGATTCAGGGGGTAAAGACTCAAGACAAATCACTAATGCATTCTTGATATGGGATCCGTTGGAATCTCAGCCCATGGGGACTAGGTTCTATGCAAACCGATTGTAGACCTAGATCGCGTGAGAAAATATTATAGGAGGGGAAAGTCGCGTGGCTAATAAAATGAATCTCGCTATTTATATAAAATAGCTATTATAGCAACTATAACTCGTTACAAAAAAAAGATAGGAGAAAATATTATAGGAACCACATTATTAGTGACAGGATGTCGTCATAACAACTACAGTTCATGCCGAAAACAATTAGTTATGTCAAAACTATTTGCAGCGAATGGTTTTTGTCGAAAATGGACAATTATATTGACAATTTCATGTCCTATTTCTGGAGACCTCCTCTTTGTGAATAAAAAATACTATTTGTGGGAATTTCTTTTCTGCCAGAAAAAAATGGTGACCAAAGCTCCATTATGTTGTAGTGTCCCCACCCACATGGCCTCAAACCAAAGCTATTTCTTTTTGCTCTCCCTAACTCCAAATAACTCAGTCTCAAACATAACTGGTAAATGTCTAAATGAGCTACCATACCATGCCTGACCACAGCTTGAGGAAACATTTGACATAGATTCTTGTTACCTAGAAATCTATCTAGCCTCTTAGTGATATTATAATAATCTTTCCTCCCATTACACCACGTGTACTTAGGCCCTTTAAAATCCAAATCCCTCAGAGAATAGTCTATCAACACCTCTCTAAGGGCCACCGTTTGATTCTCAAGTCATGGCCTCCCTCCCCTTTCTTCATGTAAATGTAGATTTTCATTAAAATCACCCTGTAACAACAGGAAAATTCCTCATTGGAATTGAGTGATTGAATAAGATCCCAAGTAAAGTGCCTACTAGATGTAGGATGACCATACACACATGTGAATCTCCACTCCTCCAAATTAACCTCTTTTAGCAATGCCTCTACATGATACCTAGAAAAAGATTTAATCTGAACAAAAACTCCCATCTTCCATAACAACACTAATCTCGCACTTTTCCCCACACAATCAATAGTAAAACAATTAACAAAGCCTAATTTATACTTACAATCTCCATAGTTCGTGCCACGTAAATCACATAAAGATTGAACTCTCTGTGGGTTCCCAAGTCCACAGAAATTCCAACAAATAGTTTTCATGGCTGTCGGCATGGCTGGGATCCAGCCTCTGTCGATAGCTCAATAGCTACCGCATGAAAACAACACTCCCCATCATCCATAGAAATATCACTCTTCAGACGCTTCCCCTTCTTTGCAATATCCCATTGAATCGCAATGGAGGACTTTTTTTTCTCTGCTCACAAGGTAGGTGATGAAGACATTGGTTCTCCAATGGTCCCCACTTTCCTTTTCCATCTACGTAAGTCAAGGACCTCTATTTTCAACAAAGCTTAATTCACTTTCCAAGCCCACACCATGGAAGCCCATTTCGCTGCCACTACTATCAAGGCCCATCAATCCTTTCCTCTACACATCCAAGTCTTTATTTTGGTTAACATAGTCAACCTGTACTTGAGAATCTCACAAATCATCATTCACTTTCCCTACATCTCAATTACATCATCATCCTCCACATTGACATGCCCCATCTCCATCTCCGCTATTTTAACATGTAACGATGGCATAGTAACTTCTTCTGAAGGATTGCTTTTCGCCGCAACTTCCTCAACCACTTTCATGTCATTATGTCGGTCATCTACTTGTGGGGAAATTGAACCACCATTTTCCATGCTTTTGCCACCGCGACCAATACCCCGTAAGCACTAGCCATACAGAAAAGTCCCCTCTTTTTCAGCAAAATGCCCTTCCTGTTCACAATCATGATGAGTATGTCCAAGTCTGCCATAAATATAACAAAAATCAGGCAACATCTCGTAAGAGAAACACACTCGATATGGAACACTCGATCTTATGCTCATCTTATTCTCTTGTAACAAAGGTTTGGACACATTCGAACACAAACTCTCATAAGATGCCCCTTCCCCCCCTGGGATGCAAAGCCTCCACTCATCAAGTCAACCTCCACAACCTTGCCTAAAGCACCACCAAGCAACCTCCCCACAAACTCACTCTGAGCCATTAGAGGTAGATCATGAAGTTGTACCCAAAATAATGCTTAAGTGAAATGCAGATGATGAGTTTGTAGGAACCCATCAAAATTTATTACTAAAATTGGTTGTTTATCAACGGACCACGGTCCATCTCGAATCACCATTTAATTATCCCTTATATTTTTAAACTCAGCAATGAGAAACTTAGAATCCAAATCCTGAAGCCGCATAGATTTTATTGGACACCAAACTCTCCTCAACATCTGTTTAAAATTCTCCTTATTGTAATGCCTAGAAGTCAACAATTAGACTAACAGGCATTTTCCCCCTCCAATGTTCTCTTGCAGCAAATTTACGTCAACAAGAACCACTTCTTGCTCAGACTTGGTAAGGACAATTTTTCATACATTCCTTCTAGTTCTTCAACCATGATCACTATTAGTTCTCCTGCACAAAGACAATAAAAAGAAAAATCTCTACATGCAGAAGACAAGATAGGAAAATCTAGATGAGATGGTTTTTTTAGAGAAGTATAGATGAGTAGGAGAAAAAGCCGCGCAAAGAGTAAAAACAAAAAAGGTTAAAGAAAACCTATTTTAATGGATATAAGTAAATTAAATTCTAGAAGAATATTTTTTCTAATATTTTGAGTATATATACTAGTTTTGATAATTTTGGCAGAAAATTCATAATTCATATTAAAAGTATACTTTTTCAAAACGTAATAGAGTTTTTGAGGCTAGATCATAAGCAATATATGATATGAGTCTTTGTTCAAGAATGAAGTCTTATTGGGACTGTGTACAACAAATCTAGTTCATCTTTTGAAACCATATAATCCGGATACGATGAAATAGAATCAATTAAGACAAAATTTTATAAATATAATTATCTTAAATATATTAATTATTTATTTCTTCCTCGTGGCTTGGAAAGATCAAAAGAAACATCTTGCTCATTGGAAATAACAAATAGATGTTGTATATAAATGGCATAAATATGATAATTCACATGTTGGGTTTGCTCTTTCACCACTTGCACTATTAAAAGCCAACCAAATAAGTTATTTCTTAGAGCATTAGTAATGGGCTGGCTATAGCCTACTACATCTCTAAGATTTAGACTTAAGACTCAAAGAATATGCACATTGGTCTGGCTATCCCATCTCTATCTTAAAGTTTTGCTATAGTAAATCACAAAGTTTGGTTGTGTTTGGAGAGTCCCTGTTCACACTTTTATCTATATATTATTGCATTTTAATTATAAAACTGGGCTATCTTAATGTTTGAGAGAAAATATAGTAATATATATATATATATATATATTAACGTCTGGGGTAAAATTTATATATAAACATATTAAAAATATATATATAATTAATATATTCTATGCTTTCCTATGTTATGAACCCCTACAATTTATTGAGAGAATATATAATAATATATATATATATTTCTTACTAAAATTAATATTTAATATATTAAGTGTATTTACAAAATTGAAAAAAAATATATATTTTATATTAAAATATATAATATTATATTATTATTTGGATTTTGATTTAGCTAGACCAACGTGGACTTCTTAACTAAATCATATGGAATATAGTCAAGAGAGCAAAATTGGGCTTCATTTTAACCAAAATTTTAACAAAACTATTGTTAATGCTCTTAGGTTTTTACTTCATTAACATATAAGCTTGGTGGCAGTGTGGCACAAATATATGTAAATATATAATTATTTCGATTATATTGATGCTTGGTTTCATTTTTCATTGTTTCAAATCCCAGATTTATATTCTATATATATAAAGAGATTTACTCCGACCCCCCATTAAAAGAAGTTTTCGTGAGGCACATCGGAGTTCACCGGAGCTCGCCGTTGAAGGGGTGAGCTCGCCAGAGCCCGCCGGTCCAGATGGGGTGGGCGGTGTCGCCCACTGCCACCGAAGGGGGCGGGCTTCGGCCCAAGGCCGAATCCCCTTAAAATCCATCTCTATTTTATTTTTTTATTATATTTTTATTTTTTATTATATTTTCTTCATTTTATTTTTTATTATATATATATTTTTTATTATATTATATTATATTTATCATAAAAAATAATTCAAATACCGTTAAACTGCTTTTAAGGACAGCCCGATCGCCCCTAACGTCTCTCGTATATAAAAGTAGGGGTGTAAATGGTCCGGTCCGGGAAATTTGTGGACCAGTTCCATTCGGTCCAAGAATTCTCTCACCCTGGACCGGACCGAATAGGAGTTCGGTCCATACCGGTCCGGTCCAATTCGGTCCAGGGACAGTCCGGTCCGGTCTAGAGGTGCCCTATATAATTTAATGGGCTAAATTTAATCTAAAATATTACAATGATCAAATATTTTTTTAGCCCAAATTTAACTACTATAAATTATAATATGTTAATATTATAAAAGTATATATTATAATATGTTAATATTATAAAAGTATATATTATATATTAATATGTTAATATATATTATATGTTAATATATATTATATATTAATATATTAATTTATATTAATATTAATATTATAATTTATATACTATTTTTATATATACATATATAAATATATATATATATGTGGAGTTCGGTCCGGTCCAGGGGGAGAAATCCTCTAGACCGAAACGAGACTGGAATTAATCGATCCATGTAAAATCTAGACCAGACCGGACTGAATGGATACCGAATTTCATTCAGTCCGGTCCGGTTTCGATCCAGAACGACCGATACAGTCTCCGATACAGTCTGATCCATTGATCTGATTCGATTTTTTTACGACCCTATATAAAAGCGTGAATTCAAAAAATAATAGTAACAATTTGGCCTTTTAAATGACGCTGGCCGTCCTTTGAGACCATGTTCGTTACTTTTTGTCCTTTTTGTCTTTCTAGTTTATCCCTAATATTCTAATCAAATTCAATCTCTTTTATACCGTTTCTAGAAACCCAAACACAGAACATATTCACAAAAACATATGTAATATGTGGTATTTCTAAACAACAAAGTAAGAAATTTATCAAATTATCGAAAAAAAAGTGCGAGTATAAGAAAAAAAAATTTTCATATTTACGCCTCCATGAAGAAAATCCAAAAAGAAGTTTCAAATTTTTCCAAGTGAATAAAAAAGAAAAACAAAATCTAGAAACACAAACTTGCAAAAACCGTATCCATGAAAATCACAAGCCCCAAAACATAAACAGAGAAAGAGAGAACGACAGAGAGGGGCGTTGGGGGTTGAATCTCATGAGAGTTGCTGGCCGGCATTGTCTGCGATGGTTGAAGGTGAAACCTAGGTAGAATCTACAACATAAAGAGCATTAGCAATAGCTACGTTGCTATATGCAAGTCCAAAATATGGTATAAAATGTGTCCAGCATTGGACTAGCGAGCTACCTATACACTGATACCTCTATCTGCTTATTTTATGATTTTATCTGTTGAAAGAAGACGCGCAAAGTTCCCTATTTCTCAAGGGGTTCCTCGACATTTTCCAAGTTCGTTCTCTATTTCCCAAGGGTTTCACACCTTTCTATTATTTCCTCGTCTTCGTTCCCTAGACATCAAGGGTTCCACACCTCTGATTATTGTTTCTCAAGTTCGTTCTCTCAACATTTGCTTTTATTGTTCTTTTTTTTTCAACTCGATTTTTATTTTTTAGTTGAGATCTCAGTCATATTTATTGTTGATATTCGTCACCGAAAATCTGGAATGTAACCTTTCTTTCCCTTCTTCGACACCGAAAATCTGGATTGTTGATTGATTTAGAAGGGAAAGAAAGCAAAGATTTTAGGTTCCTTCGCTCTCTGTTAGAGGTAAATTTCGGATCTGAGGTTCTTCGCTCTCTGTTAAAAGTAAATTTCGGTTTCATTCTTCGAAACGCTGCTCATTCTTTTGAGTGATCGACCGATTGTTTTTATATTTGTTTTTGCTTCGATTTTTGTAAAATAATAATTACCATTTAATGCATTGCAACTATATAAGAGCGCCGATGAGTGGGTTGATTGGTTATATTTTGTGGGTCTGATGGGTTGTGTGGGATTAAATACTTCGTTGTAGCTTCGATAAATCGTTTTCCTTTCTACCATTGTTTGTATCCTCTTTTACCAGGTCTCCTATAAAGGATATTTAGATTGGTTTTGACTTGGTTTTTCTCAATATTGCATTGTTGTTGTTGTTGTTGTATATATAAGTTGTAAGGATATTAGCAGTTCCTGTGAAACATCAATGTCTGTTTAAATCAAGGCCTGAAACAGAATATGAAATCATCATTCGCAGTTGAATGATGCCTGCATACATGTTCAATCTGTTGTCCTATGGAATAATTATCAAATAGCTTTCCTTGTTAGTTGTTCCTGTGAAACATCAATGTCCTTTGGAAGAATGTGCTTTCCTAGACTATGATGATAATCTTTTAGACGTTGATCCTCTTGAACCTATCCAATTAGAATTGGATGAAGAAGAGGATTCGGATGTATGTCCTTGGTTTTATGACCATAAGCCTCTTGTGAAAACAAAGCTGATAAATGGTCCAAGTTACTGGAAATGGCATCTCTCCCTTCCGATCATGGCGACACTGCATCGGCTTGCAGGACAGCTACTTTCTGATTTAATTGATTGCAATTATTATTAAAATTGTTGACTTGGAGTCATTTTTTATAGCCAAAGCATTGAACGTGTATCCCTGGTATGGTGCTCTGAAAGAAATTTTTGGACATTCTGGTGGTTTTTTCATCAGATACGTTTATATTCTTCCTTTGGTTCGATTGAAACTGTTTGGATTAGTTTTTTCATCATATATGATTAGTTTATATTCTTCCTCTTAAGCAGGCAGTGATGGGCATGGATGCTGCTGGAGCAAGCCAGGCTATATATATGATGGTGGCTTCCAGAATGTTGCAGCTGCCCAGCAGCTCATGTTTTCCGCAGAATTTATCTGTTTATAATTCTCTAGGAAACTTTATATTATCTTCTTCTTTGTCCCCCATTCTCCATTGGTGAGGTTGTTACCCTAAAGAGGAAGAGTTGAAGGAGAGGAAATGAGGATATTGAGAACAGCAAGGAAAGGAGAGGAGCCTCATTTCTATGGCAGTATAATCAGCTCCGTACAAATTAAATCATTTCATATGCTTGCTCTCTGTTTGGCTATATGTATCATGATGTATGCTGTGTTTTCTACTTTGTAGTGATGATGAGTGATTAATGTTATTATTAGAGGGAATACAAAAAAAAAAATGTATTTGCAAAATAAAAAACTAATAATAATAATTAATTATATTAAAGTATATAATATTATATTATTATTTAAACTTTGAAATAGCTAGACCAATGTAAAGTATTGAGCTAAACCATGTGGATTGTAATTAAAATGCTAAATTTCAATTTCAATTTGGACTTAGCAATGGCTATACCATTACTAATACTCTAAGGTGGTTGGCAGCTCTTTCCAATTAATCATCGTCGTCAAATTCGACAAGAATTTTACAAAATCAAACGTTGATTTCCAAAAACACAAGCTAGAACGCGTTGATTGACCTTGAAAAATTTTAACATATAGATCTAGAGTATGGAGTGAAACTTCTCAGATCTAAAGTAATACACGTAGATCTGTTTTTAAAGATTTAAAACAAGATTTCGACATCTAAAGAACAATTTAAAAATTTCTTTAGATATAGAAAAACCTTAGACCGAGACCCAATTGTGAGTATCCTTAGGACTTGACGAAGACGGAGCTGCAACTCCTACGAAGCTGTGATGAGGAGACAGTGATGAGCTCTCACAGTGAGTAAGAGTGGGAGATAGAGATACACTGGTGTACCAAAATAGGGTAGAGAGAGAGAGAGAGAATATTAGAAATAGGAAAGACAGGGAAGGGGAAAAGGAGAAATAGGACTTGAGGCCGATGAAGACTAAGAAATATCAAATATGCTCTAATAAACCGCCATGGTTGAAGAAGGTTTACGGAGCTCAAATAATGAGAAACCTGGTCTGTGCATGTGCGTGCACATTGTATGTATAGACTTACTAGTACATATATAACATCCAAAATTTTCACAAAACTACCTAGGTAAAAATAAATAGAATAATTATAAAAAAAAAAGGAATGATAAGGACAATAAGCAGGCACTATCATATAATAATTAAATATTTTTAATACAGAGAAAAAATTATTATTCTATTATCATATGAGTGTTATTACATAAACAGATTGTATACTATTCGTGTGAAAGTTGTCTATCATTTCTCTTCAATATAATGCCTCGAACAAAATTTCACAAATTCGTGTGATCAAAAATTATTTGAATGTAATCAGGTCAAGACTGGACAAACGTGTAGACAAGTAGTACTGAATCCATTGGCATGGCAGAGTTGTCAACCAATTCGGGAATTATCTCGGCCGAAGACCAGTGTCGTTGCCCAGTTTATGGCCACATAAAACCTGTTTCTCCAGCTGACAACACGTGTGAGATAGGCGGATCGCCAAATCAGCCAGCTTAGAAATCCAGCCAGAGATACGCCTTTGGCATCCTGAAAATACACAGATTGATATTGGATCATCTCATCTCATGTCACAAGGACTAACGCCTAACAGGGACAGAGTAGGAGGAGCAAGCTTTACACAAAAGATAAGATGCAACACAAACTCAAAGTGATGTTATGAAGTCTAGCTAAAACCAAATCATTTTTATTACCTTTGATTGGCGTAGATCCACAAGTGCCTTGTAACGGCCGACTGATGCCATGCTTCCAAGATGCTTGTAGACAAAAGGCTCTCCGAGGGGGATGTCTTTCGAAGAGAAAGCCTTGCCTCCATTCTCCTTCCCAATCCTGTTAAACACCTCTACTAGAAATTTTCCTTCCCTTTCTGCAACCTGTGTGAATTAAACATCAAACATTTTTACCTGGAACTTATTAAATCAAGTAAACCACAACCCCTTCCTAATTAAGGGAAAAGACATAAAGCAATACTTATAAAAGGAACACATGAAATTGATACTCTGTTAAAAGCAATGTAATAAATCTTAATATGTATGTAAAAGCTGATACCAAAGCAATTCACATCTGCATCACCATTCATTGACTATTATAATTCTTCCAACGGAAGCTAATACCTAGATCTTATAATTGACATCCCACTGGTCTCTCATAATTGTTGACTATCATTTGCAGTTTGAATGATCAAAAAATTTACAATAGCCAAATGTGTAGAAAAAAATTAAAAAAAAAAAAAAAGGAAGGAAACGGGTTTCAGAAGATAGACCAGCCGTGAAACTTCTAGCTTGCTTTATTCCACAAGAAATTAACCAGACAAATAATTTTCCTAAGCCATCGGTTAAAGAGTAATAAATCTCGAATCCAATTTACAATAGCGATTCCAACATTTTTCTTGGCTTAACAGTTGCAAGATTTTAAGGGGAAGTTTCTTAAGTATTGACATAGAGGGGTAGTTTTTGTAGTTTTTGAGTGAAACGTGCAGTTCCAAAAAGCAAATGGAGGATGATTCTAGCAGCAGAGAATTTACAGAAGGTAAAAAAGAATCTAACCTGAGCTAGAGCTGGAAGAACTGGCTTCCCTGTCTGTTCAAGAAAACCTGCACAATCTCCAAGAGCAAACACATCTTCCACAGAGGGAACCTGCAACCATTGATCAACACCAATCCTGAAACCATTGGCAAGATCAGTTAAAGACCTCAATAACAGATAGCAAAGAAAGAAAGGAACAAGCAGTATACTTTGAAAATATAGCGGAAAGGAATGCTAATGCATATACCTTCCACCTGGAGACTTGGGAAGATTGAGTGACTTCACAAATTTGGAGGGACCAACACCAGTAGACCAGACCAGAAGACCGTAAGGAACATCAGTCCCATCATTGAGAACTATCTTCTTGGAATGCACCTCCTTCACAACACCTCGCATTAGGCGAACACCACTCTGGCATGAAGTTTCAAACGTCAGAAGTAATTTTGAATACTAAAAGAAAACATCTCCCATGGAATCTCAGGAACCAAACTGATTTACCTTGTTTAAGTGATTTGTTGCATACTGACGTAGCCCTACGTCAAAGGATGACAAAATCTCATTTGCCTGTTCAAGGAGGAAAATAAAATCCAGTCTAGTACATCATAATTCATCTCTTCTCACGATATTAATTCATGGATATGGAAAGAAATAATAACCTCTATGAGGGTAACTTGTACATAATCCTTGACATGGGCATAACGCTCACGAACATCTTTCATTATAAAATCACTCAATTCACCGCTGAACTCCACCCCTGTAGGGCCACCTCCGATAACAACACAGTGTAATAATCGCTTCTTCTCTTCTTCTGATATGCCTGCATTATTAAATTACAGATATGAACCAAAATTTCATTCATAAAAAGATAACTACAGAAGTAATTAGAAAATCCTAGATGTGAAAGACCTTGTCTGTTCACTAAACACTTCTAGATGAAATTTAGACACAAGAAGGATTAAATACTTAAGTATGAAGATAATAATAATGAGGGGACATAATCCGTTCCAATTGAACCTATAATACTTTGCAATAAAGGAGAAACCAACTGGAAGAACAAATGTAACCAATAGGCTTAGATTCTCTTATCAAAACGCCCTCTCTCTGATGCTTAAAACTACAAGTGAATTCAAAGAAGAAAGCTTAAGATGCCTGATAGACGAAATCATTACACAACATTTTCTTTAATCCATTCTTCTTGAGAACCAAAACGAGCCTTCAAGAGTTTCAAACTTTAATAAATAAATGCCGCTTACCTGGATTTTCACACAGCATCAAGTTCAAGAGAAGCTTCTTCCTTATTTCTTGGGCATGGCTCACTTCACGAAGGAAATATGCATGTTCATATACCCCCTTGATTCCAAAAGTCAAGGGCTCAGCTCCGGCAGCAATGACAAGCTTGTCATAGGCAACTTTGAATTGGTAAGGGTCATGAGGTAATCCACCATTGCTAACAGTCTCACAATACACCTGATTACATCAAAGAGAATGATTAAATACTTTCTGTAATTTACTGATAAAAAAAAATTGTTTGTAATGACTTCTGAATGTGACATAACATAGAGCAGATTGTATTTTTTTTCATTTCTATTTTTATAGCAATAGTCAACCATGAAGCTGCTGCCCATTTCCATGTTTTACCCTAATATTGCTAAGGTTAAAGTGCCGAATGCAATAATCAAATGACACTCAAACGACAATTTGTAATAATCTAGCTTTCAGTACCGAAGAAGTATCAAGTTGAACAAAGATGATATCATGTTTGTGTCAATTGTATGCATGCTTTAACAAATTATCAAAGGGCATTGCCATTAACAAAGTTTATTGGCCACTTCTATGGCAGTAAAAACAAATCAATGGATCGGAGTGGGTATTCACACGTGAAATTCGTGCAAGAACTACCCTGAAAATAAATATTCCAATTTTAAAATGGTTTGCATTAATTGGTGCATCTTTGTTTCATTACATATCCATCAAATTCAAAGGACAACAGGTAGAAGAAATGCATACATAGCAATTAATATTGAAAAGAAAGAAAGAATTATAAAGTTGGAACGAGTATTCACTTACTTCATGTTTGTCGGTGTCAATGCCAATGCAAGAAGCTAGATAAAAGTAGGAATTGGGGTCCTTCGCCAATGCAGTCTGTATCTGGCTAACAGGTTCAGCTACAGACCGAAACTCCAGGGTTCCAACACAAGTTGAAGCAAGTAAAGGAGTGAAGACCATGTGATTCCGTGGTGATATGCAAACCATGTCAAAAAATTTGTTGTCCAATCCCTTGAGGAAACGACAAGCAGCCCACCCAGTACCAAGGACAACAACTCTTGGCTTTTCACCAGGTTTGGTTGCTTCTAGTCCTGGATACCTTGGCTCAACATATTCTGCGTCATATTCCTCTGCAATCTTCTCAGCAGAAGGAAACTCATAATGTGGCGTTACCCTTATCCCCCTGCTCCAAAAACTCATGTGATTTACCTTCTTGATGCTGGAAAAGTACGACAGATTGTTGTTTTCCCCCGGACTTTTAAGGGAAGGTAGGCAACATTGGTGCAAGGATACTCCATAAGAAACATCCTCTATTCTGGAATTGCCAAGGGGGCCTCTTGACCTTCTTCTCCAGCTATTCCTAGCTAACCTTGCCAATGACATGATGAGAGTTCCGGTCCCTTAAAGCAAGACCCGATACCCTTTCGACCTAATATTAAGAACGCCTCACTTCAGATATTTCAATCTATTTGTTTTTATAAGCAATTAAACTTTCATTACAAAGCACAAAAAGCTAAAAATCTCAGTCCAAGACCAAGAGAGCGACCAAGTAGAATAAGATCAATTTATTGAACCGATACTTGAGAAGAAGAGAGGTAAGCTATGTAAATTTCAGAACCATATTTATAGGCAACAAACTTGGCATCTGTAAACATGCCAGCAAGTAAAGACAATATGTTGCTAGAGGGGTGGTCCAAGAAATTCAAGCTTTTTTAATTAGAAAACAACGATTCTTTCCAAGACTGCTGGAAAAGAAAACAAAAACAAACCTAGCTTTGCTCAACAGCTGATGCCACATAGAAAGATAAATCTTTCATATAGTTCTATCACAAGCACAAAGAAAAGAAAAGGAAAAAAAAAGACAGAAAAAACATTTTCCCACATGAGCAAACACGTTAAATAGTAATTGGCAAGTTCCATGTAACTTACTCCTGTTGGAGAAGGAAAAAATATGGATGCCCTTAAGGCTTAACCAGCTCAGAATCATACCAAACATGACCTGACCATTAATAAATCCCCAAACCCAATCAAATCGAAAAACACAAGTCCCCAACCCAACAAACTAAAAACAAACTAAAATAGTCACAAAAAATCCAACATTCAATATTCTCATTTCATGAGAGCAGTTTTTCGTAAATATGGAGTTCCCGAATTCAAAAGAAATTATACGTTTCGGCACGGCTAGTCTCGGAGACTCTGTGGCTGGAGCCTGGAATAGGCGGTTGGAGCTACTGTTTTGAAGGATTCGGGAGGGCTGTGTCGGAGCTGAATGCGGGTTGTTCGATGTGAACGAGGGAGGCAGAGATGAAGCAGAGAATCGAGATGGAGAAAGTCCAAGGTGTGTCTGGGATTGTCGTCATATAATTCAAAGAACATTTTAAATTATATAGAAATTTCTAAAACCAGTCAGAGGAAGGTTCAAGGAAGCTTTTTAAAATTCAGATCTTCAAAACGTGGGACTTGAATGTTCTTTGAATTTGATTTGTCAGCTTAATTGCCTAATTTTGATGAATATTTTCAATTTAAACATGATAACAAGTAAGTTTGATATTAATGACACGTTTAAGCAAAAGAAAAAGTGTCAAAGAATCGTCTCCAAACAAGTACTTCTACATTTTAATGCCTAATTCGAGCTGAAATACTTAAAAACTGGTTTTAGAAATTTACCATTTGGTAAATTTCTAATAAAAATAAATAAATAAATAAATATTTTTAAAAAACTCTACTCTTTCCAAAAAAACACAAAATTAAAATTTATATTAAAAATTCTATATTTTTTAAAAATCATCATAGATAATTAAAAATACAATTATGTGCTTATCAAATAGGAAACAATTTTTTTAATAATAAGACCTTTTAGGTCCCGTTTGGATTCGGAGATGAGATGAGTTGAAATGAGTTTAATTTATTTTTTAATATTATTATTATTTAAAAATTTAAAAAATGTGTTTTGAAATTTGAAAAATGTGTATTGAGATTAAAAAAAAAGTGTATAGAAATTTATATTTTATATAAAAAATTATAAAAATATAATGATAAAATAAAGATAAATTGAGATGAGTTTCACATACAAACGAGACCTTAGTATAATTTCATTATTAAATATTGAGAACAAAGCTCCATTTTCAATCACCGTCTCAAACAAACATCAATTTTATCTCTTTTTCATCACTATTTTATCACGTATAATCATATAATTTGATTTATACTCTTTACTTGCGCATGAATCATGCATATGAAATGGTGATAGCAGAAAATACTTGCAATTTTTAAAATAATATTGCCTATATCCTCCTTTTCCATTTTGCACTTGGCAAAAATGGATAGAAAATAACGTGCATTGAACTACCACATAATTTATAATCACTCCTCAAATTGTTAAATGCCACGATCATTCTTTTAAACTATAAAAATTATAATGAATTATTTTTCCATTAAAAAAAAAACCCAAATCCTCCATAATAATTTTCAAAGAATATAACTATATTAGATTTTTTTTTTTTTTTAAAGAGTGACCCAAAGAATTAAATCAAAAAAATTAAGATGAGTTAAAAGAAAAAAAAAATAAATTAATATTAATTTTGTTTTGAAATTTGAAAAAGTTTAATTTTTATTTTATTTTATATAAAAATTTAAAATAAATATAATAATAAATTTAAAATAAAATAAAATAAGATAAAATAAGATGATTTTAAAAAACAAATCAAACTTAATTCAATACTTTTTTAAAATTTTAATGACATATGTTTGTTTGAATTTTTCAAAATAGACGAAATATTATAATTTTTTAGACAGCTGAAAAATAGCTGTCACGTGTATTTGAAAAAGAAAGAAAACTGAACGAGAAAGAACCTCGGCGGTGTACAGCTTTCAAGATTCTTGTTTTTTCTTGCGTTGGAGTAATGCTATAAACAAGGGCGGGGCAAGTTAGTACTTTCGGTCAAGTATCTTTGACGAAGTGGCTGTCCAAAAACACCGGATTGTCAGAAATTCCAAGGCGGTCGAGTCCAAATTTGCAACACCTTTAGAGGGCCCACCATAGTCTATGCTTAATGCTACCCCAAAGACACTGATCCTGACCTATTGTAGTTTTTTTTTGTTTTCGTTGAAAGGGAACCTATTGTAGTTGTTGTGGCGCAAAAGGTAGAGAATTCGAGAAATAAAAAATGAGAAATGCTTTATGAAAGATTTTTATAATAAAAATAATTTTTTTTTAAATTTTTTTTACTTAATAATAATTTTTTTTTTTAATTATGATGAGTTTTTTTTCTTTTTTACAAAATATTTAAAAATACCAAAAAGAAAGAATAAAATAACAAATAAAATAACTTATTTTGCCTTCTCAATAAATCTTCGAACTACATCTCTTAAACATCAACACCACTCTAAAAATATGATTAATCATAGCTTTTTGTGAAGCTACATTCTTAAATTTATAAATTAAGAATTCAGGACAAAGTTCTTTACGGATTTCGTTTTTTCTAAGGATATACAGGTCCTAAGTTTATATTTAATATATCTTATTAAAGAAACTGACAAAGGAATCAAAATATGAAATTTAAAAATTTAACATGCAAAACTTAAGAATCTAAGGTTTTTTTTAAATAAAATAAATATTTTGGAATATGAAAAAAAAAAGATATATTTTGGTAATTTCATAAATTTATTAATTAGTATAAGAATAATTTTTCTTGCAGTCCATATTTATAAATTGCACTGCAAGCTTATATGAAACGTTTCGATTTCATAAGTAAATTAAATGATTTTTTCAAATTTTTAGAAATTTTTATTTATGAAATAAAGATATTTTAATTAATCTTATTTTAAAATTAAGATTTTTCTATTTATCTATTATTTAGACTGTAAAAGAATCTATAAAACTTAGTACTGTCCTTAATATAATATATTTAATTATAAAATTATTTTGATTATAAACTAAATATGTACTATATTATTATAAAACTAAAAAAAGAAACTACTATTGCAAGAAAAAAATATATAAGAAACTTTTTGAAACTTTTAAGAACTGAAACTTTCTTTTCTCTCTATATTTTCTTATGAATTTCATAATAACTGAAGCCCCTATTTATATGCCTTGAAATTACTATTCAAGTTACTATACAAGTTACTATGCAAGTCACTATGCAAGATTTAAAATTATAGTGGTGGGGTCATTCACATATTTTGGTGGTGGGACAGGGGGCGGTAGCCGTCCCTCCAATCTGTAAGTTTCATTACACTCCCTCTTGAATGACCACCCATAAAAAATCTGCCTCGTTAAAATCTTGCTAAGGAAAAACTCAATGGGAAGAAAAACTAATGGTGAAGGAAAAAGATTACAGTCTTCTTATGTATCCATAAGTGTTTTTAGATTGCCTCATTAAAACCTTGCAAAGGAAAACCCAGTAGGACAAAACCTCAATGAAGAAAAAAGAGTACAATCAGCACAAGTCTTCATGACATTTACTCCCCCTGAAAAGTGTATGACGATAGATTTTTGAGTCTTCGCATTCCAATGTTATGCACAATCTTCTTGAATGTCGTAATTGGTAATGCTTTTGTGAATAAATCTGCCAGATTATCACTAGATCTATCTGCTTGACATCAATTTCACCTTTCTCTTGAAGTTTATGAGTATAAAAGAATTTAGGTAAAATATGTTTAGTTCTGTCACTTTTGATATATCCTCTTTTGATTTGAGTGATACAAGCAGTATTATCTTTATATAAAATTGTTAGGCTATTATTGATCATGGAAAATCCACACTTTTCTTGAATATGTTGAATTACTGATCTCAGCCAAATACATTCTCGACTTGCTTAATGAATAGCAATGATCTCTGAGTGATTTAAAGAAGTAGCAGATAGTGTCTTCTTAACAGATCTCCATGATATGACTGTATCTCCATAAGTAAATAAATATCCAGTTTGAGATCTATCTCTGTGTGGGTCTGAAAGATAACCTGCATCTGCATACCCAATTAATTGTGGACTTGATCCACGTTGATAAAATAATCTCATATCAACAGTACCATGAAGGTAACAAAGGACATGTTTAATGCCATTCCAATGCCTTCAAATTGGTGCAGAATTATATCTTGCAAGCAGATTAACTGAGTAATATATGGTCGGTACAATTTGCAAGATACATAAAAGCTCCAATTGCACTGAGATATGGTACTTCAGGACCAAGAATTTCTTCATCGTCATTACAAGGATGGAATTGATCATTCTTTACGTCAAGTGTTCGAACAATCATTGGAGTACTCAGGGGATGAGATTTGTCCATATAAAAATGTTTCAAGACTTTCTCAGTATACATGGACTGATGAATGAAAATTCTATTTGGCAAGTGCTCAAGCTGCAGGCCGAGACAAAGTTTTGTTTTGCCAAGATCTTTCATTTCAAATTTATTCTTTAAATATGTAGCGGTTCTTGAGCTCTCTTCAAGAGTTCCCATAATATTTAAATTATCAACATAAACCGCAATAATGACAAATCCGGATTATGATTTCTTAATAAAAACACATGGTCATATAGAATTATTCTCAAATCCTTCTTTCAATAGATATTCGCTTAAGCGATTATACCATATGCGTCCGGATTGCTTCAACCCATATAAAGATCTTTGTAGTCTGATAGAGTACATATTTCTAGATATACTTGTAGATGCTTCAGGCATTTTATATTTTTCAGGGATTTTCATATATATGTCATGGTCTAAGGATTCATATAAATATACAGTGACCACATCCATCAATCGCATTTCTAACCCTTTTGTAACAACCAGACTAATCAAAAATCTAAATGTGACTGCATCCATAACGGGAGAATATATTTCTTCATAATCAATTCCGAGTTTCTGCAGGAAACCTTGTGCGACAAGCCGTGCTTTGTACCGCACAATTTAATTTTTCTCATTACGTTTTCATACAAATACCCACTTATATTCAACAGGCATTACACCCTTTGGTGTTTGGACAACAGGTCCAAATATTTCTTGCTTTGCTAGCGAATTTAATTCAGCTTCAATAGCTGCTTTCCATTTTGGCCAATCATTTCTACGTCGACATTTTTCGACAGTTTTTGGTTCACTTTCTTCATTACTTCTGGTAATGTCAAGGACCATTTTATATAAAAATATGTTGTCGACAACAGTTTTATTTCTATCCAGAATTTCTCCAGTATTCATTAAATGTATTGAGATCTCATTATTTTCAGGTACCTATTCCTCTTCAGGGGAAAATATTTCATGAAACACCTCTTTAGGAGGTCCCTTTTCAGGAGATTTATACTCTTCAGGAGTTTCCTCTTCAGGAGGTTCTGGAACAGAAGATTTAAGCTCTTTAGGAACACCAATTATATTTGTAGCCTGTATTGTGGGTACGTGTTCTTCAGAAACACCAAATTCATTTTGTATTCTTTTCCTTCTGGAAATTTTATTTTTTGCACCAATAGGTCTTCCATGCTTCAGGTGTGCCTTAGACTCACCTATTGCTATTTTGACAATTTGTCCTTCAGGGTCTTCAATCTTTGCTTGAGCATTAACAGAAGAAATATAAAATTTTACTACACTTTTAGTGTCAGTAAATACATCCGATAATTGATTTGCAACATTTTATAAATGAATAATCCTCTGAACTTCCAGTTTACATTCATTGTAGGAGGATCAAATTGAGACAGGGTCTTATTATCCCAAGTAATATCTTGTCGTGCTTTAGGCACCGACTTTTCTTTACCCATTAATGAAAAATTGGGTTCGTCAAAGTGACAATCCTCAAAACGTGCTTTAAACATATCCCCTATAAGGAGCTCAAGGTATCTAATAATAGATGGAGAATCAAAATCAACAGATATCCCAAGTCTACGTTGAGGGCCCATTTTTGTACGTTGTGGAGGTGCAATTGGAACATATACAGCACATCCAAAAGTACAAAGATGAGAAATAATTAGTTGTTAACCAAATGCAAGCTGTAATGGAGAATATTTATGATATGCAGATGGTCTAATGCAAATTAATGATGCTGCATGAAGTATAGCATGTCCCCAAGCAGAAACAGGTAGTCTTGATTTCATAAGTAAAGGTCTAACGATTAGTTGAAGCCTTTTGATTAAAGATTCAGCTAAACCCTTTTTTGTGTGTGTATAGGCAACAGGATGTTCAACATCTATTCCTATTGACATGCAATAATCATCAAAAGTTTGAGATGAAAATTCACCTGCATTATCCAATCGAATGGTCTTAACTGGATACTCAGGAAATTGTGCTCGTAGTTTGATTATCTGAGCAAGAAGTCTAGCAAATGCAACATTTCTAGTGGAAAGCAGACAAACATGTGACCATCGACTAGATGCATCAATCAAAACCATAAAGTATCTAAATGGTCCACTTGATGGATGAATAGGTCCACATATATCTCCGTGAATCCTTTGTGAAAATGATGGAGATTCAACAATGACTTTTGAGGGAGATGGTCTAATAATCAACTTACTTTGAGAACATGCAGAGCACGGAGATTCATTGGATAGAAATATCTTTTGATTCTTTAAGGAATGTCCATGCGAATTTTTAATAATTCGTCTCATCATTATAGATCTCGAATGTCCAAGGCGATCATGCCAAGTCATAAATACTTTAGGGTCAATGCACTTCTGGTGCATTACTACATATGATTCAATTGTTCTTATCTTTGTATAATACAATCTAGAATATAGAGCAGACAGTTTTTCTAATACGAGCTTCTGGCCCGATATTGTTTTAGTAATAAGAAGATGCTCTTTACTGCCTTCATTGGTCGTTTCAATATGGTAATTATTACGACGTATATATTTGAAACTCAATAAATTTTTTTTGGATTGTGAAGAGAATAGAGCATCATCAATACAAAATTTGGTACCATTAGGCAACACAATATAAGTTCTTCCGGAGCCTTCAATTAAATCTGATGAGCTTGATATAGTATGGACATAGGTTTTACTTAGTGTTAGATTTTGAAAATATTTCTTTTTTTTTAGAATTATATAAGTTGTAGCACTGTCAGCTAGACATACATCTTTATCATTCAACTCAGAGATAAAAAGCTCATCAATATGATCCATGATTCTAAAAAATATACAAAATTTTTATTACAGATAATAGAAAGAAAATACAGTAATTGAGTGGAACACTTCCATCTCCAATTAAGTGGTCAATTCTACCTTCAGGATGATTAAAGAAATCAGAGATATCAAGATGAGTAACATCTACATCTACTAAATCTAATAAATCATATGATGGTTTTACTAAATTTGTTTCATGCATTTTATTCTTTCCATTAATAGATGTTTGATATAAATCAGCTAAGTGCCTGGCCGTACGACAGGTACGTGACCAATGTCCAGTCATTCCACATATATGGCACACCTCTTCACTTCTCTTTGAAGAATTATTATGGGGATTTTTACCTATTTCTAAATTGTACCACTTTTAGTGATACGGTATATTATCATCCCTTTTAATGTTGTCACTTCTGGGACCAACATTTCTATAATTTCTCTTACTACGTCCACGCCCCCGATTTCTTCTAAAGGATGCACCATTCATTTCTGAAAATGATGCAAACCTATTACCATTCACTTTAGGGAATGATATTGAGCCAGTAGGACGTAACTGGTGGTTTGTTAATAAGAGCTCATTGTTTTGCTCAGCTACTAGAAGACATGATATAAGTTTAGAATATTTCTTAAACTTTCTCTCTCGATACTCCTGCTGCAGGAGCACATTCGAGGCATGAAATGTAGCATCAGTCTTCTCTAGCATATCATCATCGGTGATTTTTTCATCGCATGATTTTAGTACTGAGCTTATTTTAAAAAGTGCAGAATTATACTCACTAACACTTTTATAATCTTGCAACCTCAGGTGCAACCATTCAAAACGAGTTCTTGGGAGGATAACAGTATTTGGTGTTCATACCTCTCCCTTAAACTGTTCCACAAAATATAGGGATATTTTATTGTAAGATATTCAGTTTTTAATTCTTCGTAAAGATGGTAGCGAAGGAAAATCATTGTTTTAGCACGGTCCTGCAGAGACGTTTGATTTCCTTTTTTAATTGTTTCACCCTGGTTCATCGCATCAAGATGAATTTCAACATTAAGTATCGAGGATAAATAATTTTTTCCAGATATGTCAAGAGCAACAAATTCCAATTTTGTAAGATTTGTCATTTTAGAGAAATAAGACTACTAGCTTCAGAATTGGTAGAACCGTCGTGCTGATAACGTGTTATAAAACTAAAAAAAGAAACTACTGTTGCATTAGAGAAATATATAAGAAACTCTTTGGAACTCTTAAGAACTGAAACCTTCTTCTCTCTCTATATTTTCTTATAAATTTCATAATAACTGAATCCCCTATTTATAGGCCTTGAAATTACTATGCAAGTCACTATGCAAGATTTAAAATAATAGTGGTGGAGTCATTCACATAATTTTGGTGGTGGGACAGGAGGCGACAGCTGTCCCTCCAATCCGTAAGTTTCATTACATATATGAAATTATATCGATTAATAAAAATATTTTATCAACGCACTGCCTCGGAGAGAATCACAAAAACGTGACTCCCAGTCTCCCGGGGTTCTAGTAGGAGACGAAGTTTGCGGAACTTTCTCTACGCTTTGTGCATTTCGACAGTATTCTGAACTTTGGTCACATGTCAAATATTTCAATTCTCAACTGTCTGCCTATCTTGGTCTCTAAGCGTCTCGTGGGCCTTTTGGTTTTGTCTTTTATCGGTCACTCTCTCCCTCTAATTTTGGGTCTTTCTTTGCGCGTTTACATATTTCGGGTGAAACACACGAGGAAAAAAATAAAACAACAACAACAACAATAAAAACGAGAGGGCCCCAACATAATGGGGTTGTCAATTGGACCATTCTTAAAGAGAAATTGCCTTTCATAATCTGTTGAGTCGTTGACGCATATAATTCAACAGTTTACTTCATAAATTCTATGAAGCATCACATTCATGTGTCAAAAAGAAGAATATTGGGTGCATTTTCGATTGATTCTTTAATTACTAAGCATTGCTTTCACATGTTACGCATGTTCCCTCCCCTCCTTATTTTGGGTTAGTCTTTGTTTCTCATTTATCATTTTTGGTTTTGGACATGTTTTACTTATGTCCAGGGGCTAAACAAAATTGAGGGTAGGGCGGGGCCAAAATCAATAATACTTTGCTTAATACTATGCTTTTCATGAAGGTGGCCTCCAATTTGGCCCCCTAAAAGTTTTCAAAAACCCTTATTTTCGTAGTCCTGTTTGTTTTTAGAAATGAGATAAAAATGAAAAAAATAATAAAATATTATAATAAGATATTTTTTAATATTAATTTTGTATGAAAAATTGAAAAAGTGGTATGAGAATTTGAAAAAGTTGAATTTTTTATGAGATTTCTTGGGGGGTCCGACCGACCGACTACCTCACTAAAAGCAACCCGCCGCCTCCGGTGGCGGTGGGGGCTTACCCCTTCAACGATGAGCTCCAGCAAACTCCAGTGTGCCCTGCGGAGACTTAAACCTGAAATGGGTCCAGTAGGTCCCGATGGGGTGGGCGGTGTCGCCTACCGCCCACCGGAGGCGGCGAGCTGCAGCCAAGGCCGAATGCCCTTAAAATTCATCTCTATTTTATTTTTTTATTGTGTTTTTTATTATATTTTTATATTTTTATTGTATTTTTTATTATGTTTTCTTCATTTTATTTTTTTATTATATTTTTTATTATGTTTTTTTTTTATTTTATCATATTTTTTATCATATTTTTTATTGTATTTTATTTTATTTTAGTATATTTATCATCAAAAAACAGTCCAACTGCCGTTAGGCTGCTTTTGACGCTGGAGGCAACCCGACCGGCCCCTAGCGTCTCTCATTTTTTATTATATTTTATATGAAAATTTTAAAAAATATAATAATAAATTTGAGATATATTTTAAGTTTTTAGTCTTATCTCCCAAAACAAGCAAGGCTTTATTTTCACGTTTCCTTTTATTTTCTCAACAATTTTTCATTCTTGCACTTATTCTTTTCTCATTATAAATAACATCTTCACATTTTTACACCGATTTTTATTTTTATATTTTTACACATCTCATGATAGGGCAAAAAAATTTCCCGATCATTTTTCGAGAAACAAGCTATTTGATAAATTTACATCTTCATTTTTCCTATCGATTAAGTCTTCCTAGCTTAGTAACATTTATGTTACCATCGTATTAAAATGAGGAGTAAAGACAACAAATCTTCCATAAATATTTCTATCTATATTAAAGAGGCTTGCAACATTCAATCTTAGGTCTGATTTATTTTTAGAGATAAGATGAGATAAAAATTGATAAAAAAATATTGTTATAATATATTTTTCTTAATATTAATTTTATTTTGAGATTTGAAAAAATAATTTTAGAATTTAAAAAAGTTGAATTTTTTATTATATTTTGTATAAAAATTTGAAAAGATATAATAATAAATTTAAGATTTTTAATTTTATCTCCCAAAATAAACGTAATCTTAGATTCAACATGTATATGTTTATTTTTTATTTTCTTAATTTTTATTCTGTACTTGTACTTTTGTGGTGGAATGGAATTGTACTTCTACTGATGTCTTCTTAATCAACATGCTCTCATCATCTCCTTATGTTGTATTGAATGGTTAAAGGATGAGTAAAAAATAATAAATAATTTTTAATCATATAGTACCATAATATAGAATAGGATTCGCGAGATCTAACATGATCCCTGTTAACATCTACATTCCCAGAAACATGATGCTTGGGAATTTAGACTTCTAAAACAGACCATTGACTAAAGATCAATGTCACCAATGAAATATATAATGGATGATAGATTTTTTGGTGCTCTCAGAATATGGATTATAAAAAAGGTACTCTCAGAATATAGTAACGTAATCTTCTATCTTATCACAATATGTCATGCTAATTAAAACTAATATACTTACAGAGATTTTAAGTTTGTGATAAAATAAAAAATATCAAAATCATCTACATTTCAGGAGAGTCTAATAATTTTTCATGATGGAATTACGTTTGCATCTACGCACTACAACATTTTCGGGTTTTAGCCAAGGAAGGTTTTTGTAGTTAATACTACCTATTTCGCAGCCATAGATCAATCCCCACGAATTTCATCCGTGGGATGTTCGTGGCATATAACTCGCGGTAAATGTTCATCAAGCCACGAATTAAAATTTTGGCGGCAATTGCCAACTTCTTCCCACGAACTAATTCGTGGTTAATGCCTTCTAACTTCGTTACTAAAAATTCTATTCAATCTTTAACTTTCGGTGGATATTGTTTTCTACCCACGATATGATTTGCAACAAATGAGTATTTGCCATGATACTCATGTCCTGGGCAAATAATTTTTCCCGCTACTCTTACGGCCACAACAAATATTATGCTACAATATTGATTTGTGGTAATTAGCTATTTCCCATGTTACCTTACCCTGGGAAAATATTTGTTCCCACTATACTTACAGCCACAATAACATTTTTGCGACACTTTTTTTAAATAATAGTTTGAAGTAATTAATCATTTGCCATGATAGGAACTCGTGTGGGATGTTTAATTCCCACACAATCTTCATCTCAAATGAACCTTAATTTTTTGGGCATTATAAATTATTCCCCACAAAAACTATCCATTTCAAATATTTGTCTACCAGAAAAAATCGTATGCCGTAAACAATTTGCTCCTAATTGCATTTTGCCACAGTGAATAGTTGTGGCTAATTTTAATTTTTTTTTGCTCGTTTCCTGTATAAGATACCTGCTTTCTTAATGTATTTCTATGGTCGATTTTATGGTAAATTAACACCCAACCCCAAATTATATATGTTTGATTCTCATGCGTCAATTACACAAATTGGACCACTTCATCTACTAGTACATCTGGTTCATCTAGCATCTTGCAATAAAATAATAATTAAATGTACTCCAACATTAAAATGCTCTTAACATGAATTTCAATATACAATTTCCATATATATTTAATTGTCTACATTTGTATTAAAGCCAAAAGTAGAGAGTTTATAACAAACCAATGTCAGAAATTTTTGCATCTTAATTAAATATCATATTCCATCATGCACATGGCTTACATCAGCATATATATAACACTGCCAATCCCATTTAAGTATGCGATAAATGATGGTTCATTTGTCTAAAATAGAGAAAGATGATCAAGTACCCATGGATGCTCATATAATAGCACTGAAGTACTGGGACACGTACAGATTTTCAATACATAACAAAACACAAATAATTATTCAATTACATCTTGTATTTGGGCACGAAACTACTTCTGGGAGTAGAAGAAAGTTAGCTATTACTTTAGTCACTTCACTGGCAGTAAGCACAGCCGGGCCATGCCATATCTTGTGGTGTCAAAACAATCTCACAATGCATGTATAACTACTGGAGTACAATGAGGTCTGTCTAATCCTTCCCAGGATCACCTGAGAGCATGGAGATTACATGGCATTAAAATATTTGAATGCTGTGAAATGCTTATGATAGCTGTATATTTGACCGAGGCCTACATTATGATAGCTGTATATTATAAAATAAATATGAGATTACAATGCATGTTTGTTTGAATGCTCTGATAGGGTGGTTTCTATTTGTTCTGGAGCTAGCTGGTTGGCTGGTGTAATAATCAGTTTATAGGTTTAGTGTCATTTACCACTTTCTTATTTATCCATAGCCAACAAAACAACCCATTACTGACCGAGGCCTACATTTAACAGTGAACAATTTGTACATTCTAAGTCTCCAAATTAACAAAAAACATGAAGATGATCTATCCATTTAGCCAATTACTGACTTCAAGTATAACCCACCTACGGTTCTTTGCAATAAATTGTGTGATTTGAAAAATAACCGGAATATACTATACATCATTATCTCATATTTATTTTATTCCATTTTTATGAGCTGGAGCAATACATATGTTACTAATGTTGGTTAAATATATATTTGTCTCTTATCTAGATAAGAGACAAATATATATTTAACATATGGTCATGAAATAACCTGTACAGCTACTAAGAGGAAAAGAAAAGTTACATGTGGTCATGAAATATGTCTCAAAAAATCCTTCTAAATTGGATTAATTCTTAGGCATCAACAAATGCATTTGTTTTGCTAAAAAATTCAGAATAACAGACCCACAGTTTCCCAACTAGCCTATTTATCATGACCATTCTCTTCTAAACATTTTACTAAGTAAATTATGTCAAAATTAAAATCCAAGTCCTCTGCAGTAAAATCAGGGCTCTCTGGTAGAATATTATGACAAGAGGCCTTAACAGCGGGGTAGAGTGCCTAGTCTCAGGTTTTCTACCATATATCCAATACTTTGTTTGTATTTCAAGAGTATATAATGAGGCCATGATAAATAATTAACATTAAAATTAATGCTTCCATTTCCTACTATGTAAAATTAATGCAGTTTCAGTTGGACAGAAAATTTATAATAAATAAGAATACCCACAATCATAAAACTCAAACTGCCACCATCTATATATAACAGAAACTGATATATACTATTTCACTCAAATGCATTGCAAACTTCAACCCCAACAAAACATTGCCAGCAATTCTGTTCAGACCAAATTCCAGGAACTTACCATCTGGACTACAGTATTCACCCATTAACCCGAACATACTGCAATGTCGCTGTGTGGATGACCACCTTAAATGCAGCAATCTCACATTGGTGCTCCCATGTAGTCCCTAATAACAACAGAGCTTAGATTAGACATTATTCCTCTCATATAAAACCACAAATAATTGTTTAGGCATGGTGAAGTCATTGCTGTTACTACTTACCCAAGTACCTAGTGAATAACTCAAAATCCATGTCAAAACCATGTATAATCAGTGACACTAATCAGCTTATACCTCAATGCTCACAACAAAGCAAGCATGCCATCTGGACATAAATGTGAGGTTGCTGATTATCAGCTAGACAGTTTGTTCAAAATATACATTTCATCTAGATGACCATTTAACAAAACACAAAAGCAGGGGGATACTCCCCTTCACCAAAAAATTTATTGTAAACAAGCTAAGGAAAAGGCTAAGCCTCTTCGGGAGTCTCTTCCGTAGACTCCCCCCTACCACCCCCAAGTCGAGTTGTAATAACAGTTAGTAGCCGTCCCTGATCAGCCAATGCTTTTCGCAGATCCGCCATCTCCCCCGCCATTTTCTCTAGCTGAGTGTTGGAGCTTTCAGCGATGTTCTTGTTCCTTTCGTTCTCCTCAACCATACGGATATAATCCTTGGTTTTTTTCATTGAAGGGGATGGCTCAGGAATTACAGCATGTCCCATTCCTTGTGCGTAACCGGATTTGAAACCTAGTGTCTCCTTGAAAGCTGCCAAGCTAGCCTCATTAATCTCATTTTCGGTTTCCCCCTCCTCCACCCTCTCCAGCATTAGGGTCTGAAAAATCAGATATACATTACTACTAATGAGTTCCAAATCATATATAGCATGATTTGAAGTCATGCTATTTGTACAAGTAAAAACAACTCTAGATGCAATCTATAATCAGAACGTGTCATACTCACATAATTGTGTTCCACTGCTGCATTTATCCATTCCCCCTTCTTCTCAGAAAAATGAGTTTTCTTGTAAAATACAATCATATTTTCATTGTCCTGACCCTCGCAACAAATAGCAGAAATTAATGAGGCTGTGAAGTTGCTGAACAAATTTGCAAGATTATTAAGGAGGCTAGCTTCATGTGTTATTAGCGGATCTAAGAAAATGTACCTTTTCAGCCATTATCCGCGCAAAGCTCTTCCATCCTCCGGTGTGTTTGACCACCTGTTTCTTTCTATTATTTGCATTTCTACGAGAATGATCCTGCAACAACCATTGAAATAATGTCATTGATAGCTTCAAGTAAAGTTCAAATCTGTTTTATGCCCAGTTTTAACAAGCTACAGCCATGCAATTTAGTATTTTCCCTATTTCATTTTTCAAATAATTGTACAAAAGAAATATGCTTATACGAATACCTTAAAAGGTGTACTTGACCAACGTTCACATAGCCACTCCCATGTGGTTTTCTCCACAAGGGCCACCCCACCACATAGCGCCTCTTCATGCGAGGCATATTTCTTGTACTTCTTGTGTAGTTCGTAATGATATGCATTATATCGATCAGCCAACGTTCCAATAACAGCTTCACGGTGGTTGTCCCTTGTCCAGTCGAGTTCGAAGTCACCCTGTGAACTCAAAATAAAGATCAGATTTTAATTTTCTAAAAGTAACAAATACAGTATAACAAACGCAGCATGAATGACATAGAGAGTATTAATTTGAATTTATTGAAATCCTACTTTTACGCGATTGATCAGCTCCAACTTTTCCTTCTCATCCACCGCACTCCAGCTAACATGCCTCATATTCGCATGCACTTTCACTATATGGCTCACTCGACTAGAGAATACCGCCGCATTCTCACATGAAGGCCTTCTATGCCCATCTTTTATGGTTAAAGGTAGCTTACCTACCTTTCTTAACCGCTCAAAAATTGTACCCTTTGCTAGTCCTCTCCCTCTCTTTTTGGTGGGAGGAACTATCACGCAAAAAAAAATTATTAACTTATTTTAAACACTGGTTAAAAACAGCTTGACAACTTTGTATAAATTGGGTGTGTAGTAGTCTCTAACCTGTTTCTAGTTGTTCTTGTTCAGCATCAGGAAACTGTCCAGCGTGTTGCTCCACTTACGGCTCCACCATTTGATTTTGCTGCCTACAGTGATCAGGTTGGGGTTGGGGCTCAACTTCATCTGTTAGGCCCCTTGGTGGTGGCAAGGCAGCAATCTCCTGACCCTCCGTGGGACTGTCTGATCTTAGCCGGGGGCATGCATGCCGTCTTGGCCTCCCTCTTCTTGCGAGTCGTACAATGTGCATATTCTAAAAATGCAAATTTATTAAATAGATGTCTCACACATACAAGCCGAGAGTGTATGGTATTTAACATAACACCATAGTTATTAGAATATGCACTGGTTTTTTTTTTTTTTCTTTAAGCTTGTTTGCTAATACAAAATATAGTTAGATATGAAATAATTAACATGGGGTTGCTGTATCATAAGCTTGGCAATCCAGTACAGTCATTCCAATGTGGGGCAAAAGTTACAATAAATAGGTAGACACTTCTTTGACTCTAGTATCCAAACCTAGGTTGTTGTGTTAAAATTACTAACATATGTCTTTGACTCAAGTAAGTTTAGATCAAACCTAATGGGTTATCAAGCCACAATAATCCCAGCAAATCTGGTACTACCGTACACTTGGTACACATTTCCTGGGATTATTAACAGTTGCAGAGAGATGTTTGTAAATAGAGTGGACTACCATATGTTGCATTATTACTAACCACTTAGAATATTCTAAAAACAGACCAAAACAAGCCATAGAATTGGTAAGTATTAAATCATTGACTTAGGTTTTACAAATGTAAGTGGTTAGTAAATATGCTGGCACGGCATTATATTGAAACAAATAAATGATGTGGTTAGTAATGTAGTCCTTAAAAGCAGATTTATATTTCAGTATTAAGCAGATTTACAAATGTAAGTGGTTAGTAAATATGCTTTCAAGGCATTATATTGCAACAAATAAATAATACATGGATTACACAATTGGTAAGTTAAATATTTACCAGTTTAAATTGATGTAGCTGTTCTAGAGATGAATGCATTTGGTTAAATGAACACAAAAAAAAAAAAAAAAAATCTGCAATAAACAATTACTGTGTAAGAGGGATGATGAACTCAATGACTTCATCTTCTAGGGTTTGAGTTTAACCAAACCCTAGAAGATGAAGTCCTTAAAGCAGATTTATATTAAATGATGTGGCTGTTCTAGAGATGAATGCATTTGGTTAAATGAACACAAAAAAAATAATAATAATAATCTGCAATAAACAATTACTGTGTAAGAGGGATGCTGAACTCAGTGACTTCATCTTCTAGGGTTTGAGTTTAACCAAACCTTAGAAGATGCTCTCCAAAAATAGCAGATTTATATTTCAGTGCTGTCCTTCAACATAGAGTGTCAAAATGGGAGATTAAAAAATGTTTGCTCACCTTTTAGTAGAGGAATGTGCAGAAAATGAACCACCTTTGAGTGTAGAGAGAAATTTCAGCTCTTCTAGGACTGTTCCAGAGGTAGGAATATAACAAAATGATCCACACGAGTGACTTTCTGAACTTGTAAAAAAATAGTTGATGTGGGCTCTCACATTCATGCATTAGGCACCTCTCCCCCTCTCCAGGAATTTTTTTCCCGCCCAAACTTCTTCATCTGGACTGATTGGACATGTGTCCTTTGTTTTCTGCTGCTGCACATCTGGACAGTGTGCAGAAAGATCTTTTGGGGAGGCATGGGCTGGATTGGACAGCTACTAAGCTCAGAAATATCAGCTTTTCTACCCATGCCTCTTATATATTTAAATATCTTTCCTTTAAATATAAGGTATATTTACTCAGTGACTTCCTTTTTTTTTTTTTTATAAGGTTGTGTATTTATGACTTCAAGAGTATTAAGTTCATTTATAATTTTAAATTTGGCACTCTCTAAAATATGGTGAATCCTTTAATACATGAAAATACATTCTATGAGATCAGTCCGCGAAAACCTTAATGATATATACATATATGATCCATTAATGCATTTATATAATTTTTAGGGATATAAGTGAAAGATGTTTGATACAATATCAATATCAATATTTCACTAATTAGAGAGATCAATATTGCTAATTAATAAGCATGCAACATACACAAGGGCGCTGAGGTTGCCTTGAATATATAAAGTGATTAGTTAACGAGTCCTTGATCTGCAGCTTGTACTATTTGGAGATGCTTGTAAGTACATTTACCTCAATCGTTGTCCTTTGTTTTAAGCCACACCATTTTTTTTTTGGGCGTATAATGATTGTTGCAATATTGATATTGTTTACAATATTGATTAAAAGAATATTTTTGGGCGTATGTTCTTTAATTTTTTGGGTGTATGATTGTTGCAAAATTGATATTGCATGCAATATTGATATAACTATGTTAATGTATTATTTGTCGATTGAATAATATATATATATATATGTTTATAATTAATAGACGTTGGAGGGTTAGTCAAGATTTGGCCTTAATTATAACATAGTTAGTCAAGATCCGGCCTTGAGAAACTTAAGGAAATAGGCCTTAATTTTGACAATCGAGAGATTAATTATACGTTATGCTTTTGGGTGCATTTTTTTATTATCAATTTTTAGCTAGGTTTCGCATGAATTTTTTTTACCATAATTATAATATTTACTATTAATTAAAAGAACATATATAATCCATATAAGAGATGCATGGGGACAAAAATAGAGATAGAGGATAAAAAAGTTCGTCTCTAGCTAGCTATAAAGTGAATGTGGGCGCAGGGGTTATATGCATCATGTGAACTGTGGTAGCTAGCTAGGTTGGATTGATGTGCATATATGTGTAGAACAAGATCAGTATAAAGAATGCAAGGACGGTTCCTAGCATCCCTTATGGATTAGATCATTGGTTCTGAAGTCACTCATGCTTTTGCTTCATGTACAAATTATTCCTCTCTCTCTCTAGCTAGCTGACAAGGAGGACGTTGACCACTGTTAATTTGTATGCTTCGCCTTTTTATATCATGATGCATGCTTTTCTAGATGCGAATAAATTAGAAAAAGTTCTCCACCAAGTATATATATATACCTCAATATATATAGTCGCGGTTTCAAGCGTGAAACATAATTAGAAATAACTCAAACCACGAGACAATATGGCTACCCACTTTTAATGCCTTTTCTACGTGGGGGACAGGATCAAAATTATCCAAAACTATGTCTTAATTTTTATGTTTATTAAGAGTATAAAACTTGATATATGCAACATCTCTGCATATATATGGCAGACCGATGGTGATGCTGTGAGGTGTACCGAATAAAACATTAAAAAAATATATTTTTTGCCTGGCACATGCTCCTTTCTATAGGGGTATCAGACGTCACCTAAATTCCCTTCCTTATTATAATCTACTTAAACAAAGGAAATTTTTGTTTAAGTTGGATTTTTAACAAGCACATGCGAGGGTGACGTTGGCTTACGTTGCCTACATCATGACAAATGTAAGGCACAGTTATCATTTCATTATATGCTACATAATGGTGGAATATCATAATTATAATATAAGCTGGAAAATCAGAATGCTGTATTTACTAATGCTTAGTAAACAATCATGGAAGATTGGGGTAGCATGGAATAATCAGAAGCCATGGGTGGCACAAGAATATTAAGTTGTAAAGTAGATAATCAATTACCGGATTCAAGCGTATCTTAGACGTTCGTAGTGAGCCATACCTGCCCAAGTGCGCTATAGTGGTCAGAACTAGTTCGTCATGCTATCTGCAAAGCAAAGAAAAAGGATGTGTTAGCATGATCGGGTCTCACATATCATTTTACACAAGCGTAGGAAAATGGGATACAAATGGCACACAATTTTTTTCCAAAAAATGTACTCATATGTGGGCATTGTCTAAATTTAAGCTAGCCTCATTTATGTAGCCTGTCTTATGGGTTAGAGTTCTTGAGCGCACAGAGCAATAAAATATAATGTTTTCTGTTTGCAAACTTGTAGTCCCTAAACATCCTTACGCTAAAAAAATTGTGACGCCCCCAACTTACGTCTGGGATTTAACGTAAATTAAGGTGTCTGGATGAGCAACACTTGGCTACTCACCCTCGTACTTAACAATACTAAAAAGCATAAATCACTTAATTCGCAGCGGATCAGGTTTTAGATATAAGACTTTCTAAAGATCACACGGAAATACATATGCAACATTCATTAAAACTTAACATTGTACTTTATACGTATACACAACCCAAACCGTAGCAAAATATTTTACATTCATCCCAAAAGAACTTTCCTTCACCTCACTCTTTCTCCCTCTTAACCTCAGGGTATTCTCTCCCATAGCGAAAACTATCCATACTAATACTAAAGTCTCGCTGGAGCTGTTGTCCCTGTGAAGTCACACAAACCCCACACATGGACAATGAGCCATCTACTCTTAAGGTTATACAGCATCCGGTACGTCGTCTCTCTTCAGCAAAAGAGGATGCGTCAAGACTCCAAGCTCCGGTAGGTCTGATAGGAGGTCCGAAGGAAACAAAAGAGATGTCCACATAAGGACTATAGTCGGAAAGTCCCTCGGGACTCCCCGAAGTCTCCTGCCTCATCGGGGCTGTCCCCCTGCTGGTCATCGAATCCTGTATAAAATTGATATGCACAAAATATATGGAGCCACGAAAGAGTGAGATTTCGAACGAAATCTCAGTAAGTACATAAACAGCTTAAAGGAAACAGGGAAATCAACCATAAAGTTATTACCACCAATGACAAGGGAATTTCCCTAATATACCCCTCACAAGACCACTGTCTAACAAACACTTTTCTTAACTCACCCAAGAACTTATATTAAATTACCCCGTTTTCCCTTAAGATTCTTATTCTTTCTTATCACTGATGGGCGTTACGTATCGCCGTCCCCATCACATACACTCATCAATCATCCGGGCGTTACGTCTCGCCGTCCCCGTTATGATGAGTCTGGTGTCAATCATCCGGGCGTTACGTATCGCCGTCCCCGTTATGACACGAAATATATACACATAGTACTGCGGGCGTTACGTCTCTCGCCGTCCCCGCTATTCAGATCAATTTCACGGGCGTTACGTCTCGCCGTCCCCGTGAGGATCAATCACACGGGCGTTACGTCTCGCCGTCCCCGTGGAGATCACATATTCTTATATCGCGACAGGCGTTACGTATCGCCGTCCCTGTCGGCACGTCAGTCATACGGGCGTTACGTATCGCCGTCCCCGTCATGACGTGACTAACTTAATCTTTATATAAATATTATTTTCTTTCTTTTTATTCCTCTCTTATTCACATGAGTTATTTCACTTATAACCCTTCCCATTTGAAACCCCCAACTCTATTCTAAGGAAACCCTAAGTCTAAGCAAAACAGGGCATCTCGCTCGAGCGGCTTGTCGAGCGAGTATCGAGCGAAGTCTCGGGTTGGGACTCGCTCGAGTGGGGTATCGAGCGACAGTCGAGCGAGGGTTCAGATTTTGCCTTCGCTCGACTCACATGTCGAGCGAGGGTCGAGCGAACTCACGGCTCTAAGAGTTTTTCTACTCAAAACATGCCAATCTTTTCCATACACTCCATTTAGGTTCTTAAAAACTTAAATCTAAGTTCTTACAATTTTTATGAACATATTTACAAGACAAACAAAACCAATCCTACTCATGTATCCATTTCCACCTAATCATGTTCTTAAATGTTCACTACTATTAAACATAGCTCAATCATGCCAATTAACCATTTCCATGCTTAAATTAAGCTAGAATATGGACTTACAATTTCTTCCAAGCTCAAGAGAATTGATCCAACCAACTTCCTACAAGTTTTCTCCCACACACACTCACTTAGCTCACAAGTGATCACTTTGAGGGTTTGGGGAGGGTTTTCTGGTATGGCTTCAAAAGGGTAAGTGTTCTCTCCTTCTAAAGGAGCTTAGAACCCTCTCAAGGCTCTATTTATAGGGTGATGGTCGACCAACATGAGGGAGAGAAAAGGAATTGCACCTAAGGTGCCCTAGTTGCCAGATTTGCATGTGATGAGGTGTCCATCTAAGCAAATCTAATGATGAGGATTAAGCCTCCCAAATCCTAGGCTTTGCAGCTGGATTAGTCATCCAAGGGCTCACAATTGAGGTGGTTTGGCTGCCCATTTTGATCCATGGCTGAGAAGCAAGCTAAAGGGATAAGAGGTGAGGTGGCATTTCACCTAACCATGCATGCATCTTCCATCTCCAGCTCTCTCCTTGTGTCACACGCCCATCTCCAGATTTTCCTACCCATTTGGTTCCTTCCCAACTCCCTTAGGTCTCCCCTCAACAAGTTCTAGAAGGCCATTACTTAGTTTAGTTAAGGTAGAGCCAAATTTGATCCACTTAGTCACCTATCAACCAGATTTTGTTTCCCCTTGAGTTCCCATCATACTAACTATTCAATTGACTTTCAAATCAACTTTCCATCCATTCCTAACTATCCATACACATGTCCTAATCCCAGAAAGTCCTAAAACCAATTGCCTATTTGGTTACATGCCCCAATTTAGTTCCATTTATCCAACTCGGGTTCCATTTAAGCCCATTCCCAAGCTGCCTACTTGATTCCAGAATAAGCTATTTATTCCCTCCGAATCTCAGGAAACTTCAAACATAAAAGTTGTAGATATATCTCTTAAGGTTCTATAACAATTGGAATCACTTCATTTGGACGTCATATGGCTGACTTATGATCATTTCCCTAAAACTCGACAGATTAATCCGAAAGTGCATAATTCTCAATACTAAGTGTTATCTCACATTTCTCACTTAAATCTCCCACTCTAATTTCCTAATAAACAAATGCATCAAATAAATCTCCTTAAAATAATATCCATAAAATAATTTACCTTAGAAAATTTTGGGCTATTACATCCTCCCCCCCTTAAAAAGGATTTCGTCCCCGAAATCGCTAAGATATAAATAATTAAGGGTTTAAGGAATCTATACCTCGGTTGCTAGCAGTAGATTCTTCTGAAGAGGTAGGTACTTTTTCCTCATTAAGCAGTGAATCCTGAGAGTGATAAAATATCATGTCTACATCCGGATCATAGTACATATTTACACTTATTTCTTGCAACATACGTAATCTCTCTTCCTCTGTCTCTTCTATTATAGGTCCCTCTTCACACTGACGTTTACGCTCCTCAGATCCATCAGATGACTCTATTATGACAGCTTTTCCTTTGTCCTCTCTTCTCAAAAATCTTTTCTCTGCCTTTAACCATTTTCTAGCGGGTTGTCTTTCCTCACCTGGTAACGCTCTTCTACTTATAGGGTTACCTTTTTCGTCTACGTCCATAACATGGGTTCTGTGCTTCTCACTTTTATTTAACCAGCTCAATCTCTCAGCTTTCCATTGTTTCAGTTTTTCCCTACGAAATCTCTCTCTAACTCTTTCAGATCTTTTCTTTAACTGATCTACAGGGGTGACTGACATACGTGCGTTTCTTTTTGGAGCCATAATCCTGTATAAGGTTAAATATTAATAAGTATAAACATAAAAGAAAACACAAATATCATGCAAATGTAATACAGCTGATCGAATTTATAACGTATTATTATTACAACTATGTTTCAAACAAGTGGGGATAATTAGCTCTCATTACATCCTCACGTTCCCAAGTGGCTTCCTGAAAACAGGATTGTTCCAAAGTACTTTTACTAACATTATGGTACGATTTCGAAGGGTCTGTTCTTTCTGATCTTCAATTCGTACAGGCCATTCTTCGTAAGTTAAATTGGAACGTAAATTGTTAGGGCACGGATCCATTACTGCCACTGGTTGATCATTCAAACACTTTTTCAGAGAAGATACATGGAAGACGTTATGAACTCCTTGCAAATCATCAGGTAGGGCTAAACGGTAAGCCACTGGACCTACTTTTTCCAGAATTTCATAAGGTCCAATATAACGAGGGCTTAACTTCCCTTTCTTACCAAATCGCATAACTCCCTTCAGAGGTGAAATCTTCAAGTACACCCAGTCTCCCACCATAAAATCTAAAGCCCTTCTACGATTATCTGCATAACTCTTCTGTCTACTTTGTGCTGTCTTTATCTGATTTCTAATCTTTGTGATCTGCTCTTTGACTTCTTGTAAATACTCAGGTCCCAAAACACTACTTTCACCCACTTCATCCCAATAAATAGGAGACCTACATTTCCTCCCATAAAGTGCTTCATATGGTGCCATCTGTATAGTGGCTTGAAAACTGTTATTATATGCAAATTCAATTAATGGTAACAGACTTTCCCAATCTTTGTCAAAATCTAACACGCAGGCTCGCAACATATCCTCCGAAGTTTGAATAGTTCTTTCTGTTTGCCCGTCCGTTTGAGGATGATACGCGCTGCTGAAATTTAAATTGGTACCCATCATCTTCTGTAAACTTTGCCAAAATCGAGATGTAAATCTAGGGTCTCTGTCCGATACTATAGTCTTGGGGATTCCATGTAAACGAACTATTTCCTTCACATAAATTTTTGCTAACTTTTCCATAGAATCCGTGTTGGAAATAGGTAAAAAGTGAGCACTCTTCGTCAATCGATCCACTATCACCCAAATCGAATTCTTTCCCGTAGATGTTCTTGGAAATCCTACCACAAAATCCATAGATAGGTCCTCCCATTTCCATTCGGGGATTGGTAAAGGTTGCAACTGACCGGCTGGTCTTTGGTGTTCAGCTTTTACTAACTGACACACTGGACACTTGGCTACAAAGGTCGCAATGTCCTTCTTCATTCCTTCCCACCAAAACTTTTCTTTTAAATCTTGATACATCTTAGTACTTCCCGGATGAGCAGTATATGGTGTACTATGAGCTTCTTTCATCAACCTTTCTTTCAATTCTGGGGCATCCGGAATGATCTTCCTTCTCCCAAAGTATAACATTCCATCGCCTGAAATCATAAAGTGCGGAGACCCTTTTCCTTCCAGTACTTGCTGTTTTATCTTCTCTAGCTTAGCATCCTTTTGTTGTTTTTCCTTAATTTCTTTGTCCGTTAAAGGAACAATTTCTTGAATCTCCATTAGCTTAAGGTCCTGTGATAATCTGTTCACTAGAATTTCTCGCATCGCTGCCAACACTGAAAATTCTTCTGTTTGCACTTTCCTACTCAAGGCATCGGCTACCACATTAGCCTTTCCAGGGTGGTATTTGATTTCGCATTGAAAATCACTTATAGTCTCTATCCACCTTCTCTGTCTCATATTCAAGGTTTTCTGGCTAAAAAGATATTTGAGACTCTTATGGTCCGTAAATATTTCACATCTTTCTCCGTATAAGTAATGCTGCCAAATCTTTAGAGCAAACACTACAGCTGCTAACTCCAAATCATGCGTGGGATAGTTCTGTTCATGGTCCTTAAGTTGTCGGGATGCATACGCAACTACTCTTCCTTCTTGCATTAACACACATCCCAATCCCATTTTTGAGGCATCACTATATATCACATAAGGTTTATGAGGTTCTGGCAAAGCTAAAATTGGTGCTATAGTCAATCTCTTCTTTAGCTCTTGAAAACTCTTTTCGCATTGTTCACTCCAAACGTATTTAGCATTCTTTCTAGTCAATGCTGTCAGAGGTGCAGACAGTTTGGAAAATCCTTCCACAAATCTTCTATAATATCCAGCTAATCCCAAGAAACTTCGTATTTCATGTGCATTGGTTGGTTGCTGCCACCCCATCACTGCTTCTACCTTTGCCGGATCCACTGAGACTCCTTCACTTGAAATAACATGACCCAAAAATTTAACTTCTTGTAGCCAAAATTCACACTTGCTAAGTTTGGCGTACAGTTGATGTTTCTGTAAAATTTCCATTACTACTCTCAAATGCTCTTTATGATCTTCGTCAGTCTGAGAGTAGATCAAAATATCATCAATAAAAAACACCACAAACTTGTCCAAATATGGTCTGAATACCCGGTTCATCAAATCCATGAATACTGCCGGTGCATTCGTCACTCCGAATGGCATAACCAAAAATTCAAAGTGCCCATATCGAGTTCGGAAAGCCGTCTTAGGTACATCTTGCTCCCTGATTTTCAACTGATGATAGCCAGACCGAAGGTCTATTTTTGAAAACACAGTTGCTCCTCTCAATTGATCCAACAGGTCATCTATCCGTGGCAACGGGTATTTATTCTTAATGGTAACTTTATTCAATTCCCGGTAGTCTATGCACATCCGCATTGTCCCATATTTCTTCTTCACAAACAATACTGGTGCTCCCCATGGGGATGAACTAGGCCTGATAAATCCTTTTCTCAAAAGTTCCTCAATCTGTGCTTTCAATTCTTCTAACTCCACTGGGGCCATTCTATACGGAGCCTTATGAACTGGAGTTGTGGCCGGTTCCAATTCAATAACAAATTCTGCTTCTCGATCAGGAGGTAGTCCTGGTAGATCATCAGAAAAGACTTGAGGGAAGTCTTCCACCACAGGAATTCCTTGAATACTTTTAACAACTTCTGAAGAGTTTAACATGATTACCCAGTAGCCCTTAGTCTCTTTATTAATACTTTTCTTTATTCGCTTAGCAGTTACTATGGAGGAAACTACCTTTAACATTTCCCCCTTGTAACAAAATTTCTCTTTCTCGGGTAAGTCAAAAACTATTTCCTTTTTGCGACAGTCCAGTCTAGCATAATACTTGGCCAACCAATCCATACCTAAAATTAAATTAAACTCCATCAAATGGAATAGTATCAGATCAGCGACCAGTTGTGAACCTCCAATTTCCAAGGGGCAACTTTTTACCATCCGGTGGCATCCTGCTACCTTTCCATTGGGCATGACTACTATAACCTTTTGGGCCAAAAATTCTGTTTCTAAGTCACACCTTTGGACACACTCATATGAAATAAAGGATCTTGTCGCTCCCGAATCAAACAAGGTATAGACCATGCATTGCTTCAGTTTAACCTTACCTAAAGAAAATTTCATTCTACTATTATTATCATTACCACTCCCAAAGAATTCATTCATTAACTAAAAGAGGAGACTTAGAATTTACCAGTGATAACATTGGCATCTATTGCCTCGTCTGCCTCCATATCTACTTCTCCAGGTGTGATAGCATACACTTTAGCTTTCGCAGGAGCTTTGGCTTTTCCTCCGGGTAGAGCTACTCCTTGGGAGGTATTCTGAGGGCAGTCTTTGATCAGATGTCCTGGCCGACCGCATCTATAACAAACTCTATGGTCCACTCGACAATCTCCCTGGTGTCGACGTCCACATTTTGCACATTGCGGAAATAAAATCGGCATACTTGGATTAATTGCTATCCCTTTTCCTCTATCCGTGGATCTAAAATTCGGTTTCCTCCTAGCATCTTTTTCCCCAGAAAATTGAAATCTTCTTTTTCCATAGGCTTGAGTTTGCGCCATAACACTCCTCTGTTCAGCTTCCGCTATGGCCGCTACATTCACTAGTTCTTGAAAATTCTCAATTTGCAAACATGCCACTTGCATACGAATTCGTGGCTGCAGTCCTTCCTGGAACTTCTGAGCTCTCATCTTTTCAGTAGCTACCAGGTGCGGAGCAAATCTCGCCAATTCCATAAATCGTGCTGAGTACTGTTCTACCGACATACTGCCTTGCATCAACATAGTAAATTCCAAAGCTTTCTGCCGCTTCATCGATTCGGGAAAGAATCGATCGTCGAACTCTTTCTTGAACCTTTCCCATGTGGGCACTACATTTTCTCCCAGTTCTAACTTTAACAGCTTTCGCTTTGTGTCCCACCACAGTCCTGCTTCTCCCTGTAACAGATGTCCTGCATACTGCACTTTCTGAACTTCAGTGCAATTACTAACTTCGAAAGTACGTTCCAAGTCTACGATCCATTTGTCTGCCTTTAATGCTCCTTCCGTTCCGATAAAGGGCGGGTATCGGTACGCTAAAAATTTTTCATACGAACACCCCTGAGTTTCTCTTCTATTTTCATTCTGCTGATGATAACGGCTCTGTTCTATTTGATTTTTCACCACTTCCGCCATTTGTCGAATAGCTTCAGCTATTGCCTGGCCTCCTTCTAATGGGGGGTTTTGCGCCACTGGTCCCCCTTCCAAGGGTGGGTTCCGTGTCCTCTGGTATTCTCCCAATAATGGGTTTGGTGCCATCTGCCCTTCCCCCAACGGTGGGTTCGATGGCGTCTGTCCTTCTCTCAACGGTGAGCTTGGTGCTGGTTGCTCTTCAGTACGTGGAGGGGTAACCAGAGAAGGATTCTGGTTCACCACGTCTACTCGTTTCAAGGGAGGACGACCTCTTGGCATATTGTTTTCCTGAAATACACCCAACTTTACCATAAGCTATACTCACTTTAGAAACTTCCAAATTTCTAAAATCCAAACATTCATCCATATTACTCCAAACTTCAATCTGATAAAGATTCAAGCCTATACTAGTACCATGTGATCCATTTTTCCTAGGACACGTAGGTTTTACCCAGAGACGTAATTGCTCTGATACCAATCTGTGACGCCCCCAACTTACGTCTGGGATTTAACGTAAATTAAGGTGTCTGGATGAGCAACACTTGGCTACTCACCCTCGTACTTAACAATACTAAAAAGCATAAATCACTTAATTCGCAGCGGATCAGGTTTTAGATATAAGTCTTTCTAAAGATCACACGGAAATACATATACAACATTCATTAAAACTTAACATTGTACTTTATACGTATACACAACCCAAACCGTAGCAAAATATTTTACATTCATCCCAAAAGAACTTTCCTTCACCTCACTCTTTCTCCCTCTTAACCTCAGGGTATTCTCTCCCATAGCGAAAACTATCCATACTAATACTAAAGTCTCGCTGGAGCTGTTGTCCCTGTGAAGTCACACAAACCCCACACATGGACAATGAGCCATCTACTCCTAAGGTTATACAGCATCCGGTACGTCGTCTCTCTTCAGCAAAAGAGGATGCGTCAAGACTCCAAGCTCCGGTAGGTCTGATAGGAGGTCCGAAGGAAACAAAAGAGATGTCCACATAAGGACTATAGTCGGAAAGTCCCTCAGGACTCCCCGAAGTCTCCTGCCTCATCGGGGCTGTCCCCCTGCTGGTCATCGAATCCTGTATAAAATTGATATGCACAAAATATATGGAGTCACGAAAGAGTGAGATTTCGAACGAAATCTCAGTAAGTACATAAACAGCTTAAAGGAAACAGGGAAATCAACCATAAAGTTATTACCACCAATGACAAGGGAATTTCCCTAATATACCCCTCACAAGACCACTGTCTAACAAACACTTTTCTTAACTCACCCAAGAACTTATATTAAATTACCCCGTTTTCCCTTAAGATTCTTATTCTTTCTTATCACTGATGGGCATTACGTATCGCCGTCCCCATCACATACACTCATCAATCATCCGGGCGTTACGTCTCGCCGTCCCCGTTATGATGAGTCTGGTGTCAATCATTCGGGCATTACGTATCGCCGTCCCCGTTATGACACGAAATATATACACATAGTACTGCGGGCGTTACGTCTCGCCGTCCCCGCTATTCAGATCAATTTCACGGGCGTTACGTCTCGCCGTCCCCGTGAGGATCAATCACACGGGCGTTAGGTCTCGCCGTCCCCGTGGAGATCACATATTGTGACGCCCCCAACTTACGTCTGGGATTTAACGTAAATTAAGGTGTCTGGATGAGCAACACTCGGCTACTCACCCTCGTACTTAACAAGACTAAAAAGTATAAACAATTAAATCGCAGCGGATCAGGTCTTAGATAAAAAAAAACTTTCTAAAGATCACACGGAAATATATATATACAACATTCATTAAGCTTAAACATTGTACTTTAAACATATACACAATCCAACTGTAGCAAAACATATTACATTCATCCCAAAAGAAACTTTCCTTCACCTCACTCTTTCTCCCTCTTAACCTCAGGGTATTCTCTCCCATAGCGAAACCTATCCATACTAATACTAAAGTCTCGCTGGAGCTGTTGTCCCTGTGGAGTCACACAAACTCCACACATGGACAACGAGCCGTCTACTCCTAAGGTTAAGCAGCATCCAGTACGTCTCCTCTCCTCGACAAAAGTGGATGCGTCAAGACTCCCAGCTCCGGTGGGTCTGATAGGAGGTCCAAAGGAAACAAAAGAAACGTCCAAAAAGGGACTATAATCGGAAAGTCCCTCAGGACTCCCCGAAGTCTCCTGCCTCATCGGGGCTGTCCCCCGGCTGGTCATCGAATCCTGTATAAAATAATATGCACAAAAATATATGGAGCCACAAAAGAGTGAGATTTCGAATGAAATCTCAGTAAGTACATAAACAGCTTAAAGGAAACAGGAAAAACGACCACAAAGTTAAACCACAACTGACAAGGGAAATTACCCTAACATACCCCTCACAAGACCACTGTCTAACTGACACTTTTTTTTTCAACTCACCCATTATCTTATATTAAATTTTATTGTTTTCTCCCTTAAAATTCTTATTCTTTCATATTACTGATGGGCGTTACGTATCGCCGTCCCCATCACATACACTCATCAATCATCCGGGCGTTACGTATCGCCGTCCCCGTTATGATGAGTCTGGTGTCAATCATCCGGGCGTTACGTCTCGCCGTCCCCGTTATGACACGAAATATATACACATAGTATTGCGGGCGTTACGTCTCGCCGTCCCCGCAAGGATCAATCACACGGGCGTTACGTCACGCCGTCCCCGTGGAGATCACAATTTCATATCACGACAGGCGTTACGTATCGCCGTCCCTGCCGGCACGTCAGTCATACGGGCGTTACGTATCGCCGTCCCCGTCATGACGTGACTAACTCATCATTTATATATTATTTTCTTTCTTTATATTCTTCTCTTATACACATGAGTTATCTCACTTATAACCCTTCCCATTTGAAACACCACTTCTGTTCTGAGGAAACCCTAACTCTAAGCAAAACAGGGTATCTCGCTCGAGCGGCCTGTCGAGCGAGTGTCGAACGAAGTCTCGGGTTGAGACTCGCTCGAGTGGGGTATCGAGCGACAGTCAAGCGAGGGTTCAGATTTTGCCTTCGCTCGACCACCTGTCGAGCGAGGGTCGAGCGAACTTACGGGTCTAAGGGTTTTTCCACTCAAAACATGCCAATCTTTTCCATACACTCCACTTATCTTCTTAAAAGCCTAAATCTAAGTTTCCACAATTTTATTGAACATAAAAACAAGACAATTACAATCAACCCTACTCATATGTCCATTTCCACTCAAACATGTTCTCAAAAGTTCACTACTAGGAAACACAACTCAATCATGCTAATAAACCAGTTCCATACTCAATTTAAGCTAGAATGTGGACTTACAAGTTCTTCCAAGCTTTAGGGAATTGATCCAACCCACTTTCTCCAAGTTTGCTCCCACACACACTCACTTCACTCACAAGTGATCACTTTGAGGGTTTGGGGAGGGATTTCTGGTTTGGCTTCACAAGGCAAGTGCTCTCTCCTTCTAAAGGAGCTTAGGAAGCTCACAAGGTCCTATATATATGGTGGTGGTCGACCAACATGAGGGAGAGAAAAGGAATTGCACCCAAGGTACCCTAGTTGGCAGATTTGCATGTGATGAGGTGTCCATCTAGGCCAAATCTAATGATGAGGATTAAGCCTCCCAAATCCTAGGCTTTGCAGCTGGATTAGTCATCCAAGGGCTCACAATTGAGGTGGTTTGGCTGCCCATTTTGATCCATGGCTGAGAAGCAAGCTAAAGGGATAAGAGGTGAGGTGGCAATTCACCTAACCATGCATGCATCTCACATCTCCAGCTCTCCCCCTTGTGTCACACGCCCCTCATCAGGTTTTCCCATCCATTTGGTTCCTTCCCAACTCCCTTAGGTCTTCCCTCAACAAGTCCTAGAAGGTCACTGCATAGTTTGGTTAAGGTAGAGCCAATTTTGATCCAATTAGTCACCAATCAACCAGATTTTGGCTCCTTTGGGTTTCCATCACCCCAACTATTCAATTGACTTCCAATTCAACTTTCCATTCATTCCTAACTATCCCTACACATGTCCTAATCCCAGAGAATCCTAAAACCAGTTGCCTATTTGGTTACATGCCCCAATCTAGTTCAATTACCCAACTCGGGTTCCAGTTAAGCCTATTCCAAAGCTGCCCACTTGACTCCCAAATAAGTTATTGATTCCTTCCGAATCTCAGGAAACTTCAAACATAAGAGTTTTAGATCCATCTCTTAGGGTTATATACCAATTGGAATCACCTCATTTAGACATCATATGGCTGACTTACGATCATTTTCCTAAAACTCGACAGATTGATCCGAAAGTGCATAATTCTCAATACTAAGTAAAATCTCACATTTCCTCAACTAAATCTCCCATTCTAATTTCCCAATAAATAAATGCATTAAATAAATCTCCTTAAAATAATTTTTATAAAATAATTTACCTTAGAAAAATTTGGGCTATTACACATATTCTTATATCGCGACAGGCGTTACGTATCGCCGTCCCTGTCGGCACGTCAGTCATACGGGCGTTACGTATCGCCGTCCCCGTCATGACGTGACTAACTTAATCTTTATATAAATATTATTTTCTTTCTTTTTATTCCTCTCTTATTCACATGAGTTATTTCACTTATAACCCTTCCCATTTGAAACCCCCAACTCTATTCTAAGGAAACCCTAAGTCTAAGCAAAACAGGGCATCTCGCTCGAGCGGCTTGTCGAGCGAGTATCGAGCGAAGTCTCGGGTTGGGACTCGCTCGAGTGGGGTATCGAGCGACAGTCGAGCGAGGGTTCAGATTTTGCCTTCGCTCGACTCACATGTCGAGCGAGGGTCGAGCGAACTCACGGCTCTAAGAGTTTTTCTACTCAAAACATGCCAATCTTTTCCATACACTCCATTTAGGTTCTTAAAAACTTAAATCTAAGTTCTTACAATTTTTATGAACATATTTACAAGACAAACAAAACCAATCCTACTCATGTATCCATTTCCACCTAATCATGTTCTTAAATGTTCACTACTATTAAACATAGCTCAATCATGCCAATTAACCATTTCCATGCTTAAATTAAGCTAGAATATGGACTTACAATTTCTTCCAAGCTCAAGAGAATTGATCCAACCAACTTCCTACAAGTTTTCTCCCACACACACTCACTTAGCTCACAAGTGATCACTTTGAGGGTTTGGGGAGGGTTTTCTGGTATGGCTTCAAAAGGGTAAGTGTTCTCTCCTTCTAAAGGAGCTTAGAACCCTCTCAAGGCTCTATTTATAGGGTGATGGTCGACCAACATGAGGGAGAGAAAAGGAATTGCACCTAAGGTGCCCTAGTTGCCAGATTTGCATGTGATGAGGTGTCCATCTAAGCAAATCTAATGATGAGGATTAAGCCTCCCAAATCCTAGGCTTTGCAGCTGGATTAGTCATCCAAGGGCTCACAATTGAGGTGGTTTGGCTGCCCATTTTGATCCATGGCTGAGAAGCAAGCTAAAGGGATAAGAGGTGAGGTGGCATTTCACCTAACCATGCATGCATCTTCCATCTCCAGCTCTCTCCTTGTGTCACACGCCCATCTCCAGATTTTCCTACCCATTTGGTTCCTTCCCAACTCCCTTAGGTCTCCCCTCAACAAGTTCTAGAAGGCCATTACTTAGTTTAGTTAAGGTAGAGCCAAATTTGATCCACTTAGTCACCTATCAACCAGATTTTGTTTCCCCTTGAGTTCCCATCATACTAACTATTCAATTGACTTTCAAATCAACTTTCCATCCATTCCTAACTATCCATACACATGTCCTAATCCCAGAAAGTCCTAAAACCAATTGCCTATTTGGTTACATGCCCCAATTTAGTTCCATTTATCCAACTCGGGTTCCATTTAAGCCCATTCCCAAGCTGCCTACTTGATTCCAGAATAAGCTATTGATTCCCTCCGAATCTCAGGAAACTTCAAACATAAAAGTTGTAGATCTATATCTTAAGGTTCTATACCAATTGGAATAACTTCATTTGGACGTCATATGGCTGACTTATGATCACTTCCCTAAAACTCGACAGATTAATCCGAAAGTGCATAATTCTCAATACTAAGTGTTATCTCACATTTCTCACTTAAATCTCCCACTCTAATTTCCTAATAAACAAATGCATCAAATAAATCTCCTTAAAATAATATCCATAAAATAATTTACCTTAGAAAATTTTGGGCTATTACAAAATTACTAGTGATGATATTAAAGCTAAATAACATTAATGTCACGACTGCACGAAGCAAGTATTAATTTTTAAATAATACCACAATACAAAACCCAAAACTAGTTTCCGGAGTTGGTTGGTATGTTCATGAAATAATTAACATTGTGTGACTTGAGTTTACCCTTACCATCCCCATCCTCTGAATGCTCATCTTCAGAACGTGTTGCTTTACTAAAATCAGACTCAGCATCATCTGTTGTTGCAGGGCTCGAAACCGTGCTACTTATGTCTTCCTCACTAGGTTCACGTTGCTCGATGGGAATGTTCGAGAAATCACGAGAGATGTTCAATTGATTAACAAGCACGTGCTCTTCATCGACTCGAGCCAGTGGATTGATTTCAAGTCCAGTAGTTTCATTAACAACCCCATAGTTAGGAGCTTCGTATTCATCATCATCATGCAAATCTTGATCATTCATAGGATCCTCGTTGTCCACCTCATCAATGTTTGTGTTTTTTGACGGAATATTGTAAACATTTCTATTCGTTATCTTGTGTACTGCAACCCAACTTCCCCCTAACCACGGATCCTTTAGGTAGAAAACTTGTGATGCTTGGCAAGCTAGTGCAAAGGGCTCATCCCTGTAGGATTGTCTGGCGGTGTTAACACTCGTGAAGTGCTCTCCGATATTTATCCCCCTGCTGGTGTCCGCAACATCCCACCACTTACATTTAAATAGGTAGACTTTACGCCATCCCATATAACGTAATTCTACTATGTCCTCTAAAACACCATAGAAGTCAACACCCGATCCGTGTTCGTCACTGTGAACAACTACCCCATTGTTCTGCGTGTGGCGACGGCTTTCAAGTTCAGAGGTGTGAAACCGGATGCCACTCATGATACACCCCGAGTAAGATGCGACGACTGGATCTGGCCCACATGATAATGCGTAGATATCATCTCCAACCTGAGGTGGGCTCATTGCGTGTTGCTCCGCAACCTATCCTTGCACAGTAATAGACAGGGATCAGAAATGCTCACACAGTTGTAGGATACAGTAAGCATTAAGTTTATTAGATATTGCATCTGAGCATAAGTCTAACAAATCCAATGATTAGACTTACACGTGTGCGAAACCATGCTGGGAATTGAGCTCTGTGAACACGCTCGAGATTAGTTGCGCCTTGTGATTGTATGTTGCTATAGTGCTCACTGCATAGCGACAAAAGTATTAGGCCTTGTGTAAGCACGGTCTAAATGCATTTTATAATTAGCTACCCAAAAATTAATTGATGTGGCGTACGTACTCGATGTAGTGCTCAATTTCGGTGCAATTGTTAAGCACATACCACTCTGCCTTCACCAAAAGTCCATCTGGAAATTCCTTAACTACCGAAGCCCCCATTGGACAAATCTTTTGAGAGAAAATGGATAAGGTCTCCTGCAAATTTTCACGATCGATGTCAATGTTGCGCTCTTCTCGGTTATGCCTGGTCTCGATATCATGAAGATACATAGAACAAAATGTCAGACACTCTAGATGAACATATCCCTCAGCAATAGACCCTTCCGGCCGCGATCTGTTTCGAACATATCGCTTGAACTTGCCCAGGTACCTTTCAAAAGGGTACATCCATCGGTACTGCACAGGGCCAGCTAATGAGGCCTCATCAACTAGATGAACAGCCAGATGCACCATGACGTCAAAAAATGCAGGTGGAAATATCATTTCTAGCTTACACAGAATGACCAGAATATTAGCTTGAAGCCGCTCCAACGTCGAAATGTCTAGAGTTCTTGAACATAAATGTTTAAAAAATGAGCCTAACTCCATTAAGGCTTCTCGGACATCAGGTCGTAAATAACCACCAATAACAACTGGTAACAACCATTGCATGAAAATGTGACAATCATGACTCTTCATTCCAACTACTTTTCCATCCTTGCCACTAACACAGCGGGAGATATTTGAGGCAAAACCATCAGGAAACTTCACCTCTCCCAACCATCCACAAAAGGTCTTTCGCTCAGATCGATTTAACGTATAACACCCAAGACGCATGGTCGTATGATGACCATCGTGCTGCAAATGCAAATCTTTCCTTAAACCAAGTTCCTCCAAGTCCCGACGTGCATTGGCAGTGTCCTTGTTTTTACCATCAATATCAAGCAAGGTTCCCAACACATTATCACATATATTTTTTTCTATATGCATGACGTCCAAATTATGGGTCAATCCCAAGTCTATCCAATAAGGAAGCTCGAAGAAGATACTTTTCTTTGTCCAATTAAGTTCAGTGGGTGTACGTTTCCTCTTCTTTACTGCTTTACCGAATTGAACACTTGTGACCTCGATTAATTGATCAAGAAGGGCTGAACCATTTACCCGTTGTGGTTGTTGGCGGTGATTTTCCTTACCATTGAACGCACTTTTTTTGCATCTCCAGGGGTGGTCGGGCAGCAGCCATCGACGATGGCCCATATAACAATGTTTATGCCCATGAACAAGCCAGAAAGAATCAGTGTTTGCATTACATACTGGGCAGGCCATCTTGCCCTTCGTACTCCACCCAGAGAGATTGGCATATGCAGGGAAGTCATTGATGGTCCAAAGCAACGCAACATGTAGTTTAAAAGTCTCTCTTTTGTATGCATCATACGTGTGAACCCCCTCAATGAATAACTGCTTAAGCTCATCAATTAGTGGTCGTAGGAAAACGTCAATGTCATTTCCTGGAGCCTTTGGTCCAGGAATTAGCAAGGACATCATCATATACGGATCTTTCATGCAAGCCCAAGGGGGCAAATTGTACGGTACAAGCAAAACTGGCCAAATGCTATATGGTTTGCTCATGTTATTAAATGGGTTAAACCCATCACTTGCTAGACCAAGTCTGACGTTCCGAGGATCGGCCGCAAACCAACTGTGTTTTGTGTCAAACTCTTTCCACACCCGTGAATCAGCCGGATGTCTCATTGTATTAGAATCGTCAACACGCTCGTCTGCATGCCAATGCATGGAAGCAGCCGTCTTTTTCGACATGAACAACCGTTGGAGCCGGGGTTTCAAAGGGAAGTATCGCAAGATTTTTTGTGGAATCCTGCGATGGCTTGTGGAACTTGGAACCCACCTAGAAGCGCTGCATTTGGGGCACTCATTCATGCCAACGGTTTCCTTTCAAAACAGGACACAGTCATTTGGACATACATGGATCTTTGTATAAGTGAACCCCAAATCACGCTGCATGCGTCGAGCCTCGTTATATGATGCTGGCAACAATGCATCAGGAAATGCAGCTTGCAAGAGATTTATCACCATGTCAAAAGAATTAACAGTCCAACCTCCAATTGACTTAATATGAAGCAGCTTGACGATGAAAGACAGCTTTGAAAACTTTTGACAATTTCGATATAGTGGACGTTTTGCGTCAGCTAGCAACTCCTCGAAGATTAGATCAGGTTGATTGTTCGAAGTTTCCCCTGCAGTGAACTGTCCCCCATGACCAGCTGGCCTAGGTACAGTGTCCACAAACGAACCTACACGGATGTCTTCTAATAGCTCATCAACATCATCAATATAGTCAGTTTCATTGACATAATCAGAATTTTCCTCATCTGATTCTAAGGTGTAATTCAAAGTTTCCTGATTCTAAGGTGTAATTCAAAGTTTCCTCCTCACCATGGAATATCCACTCCGTATAAGATGTATCTATCCCTTTGATAAACAAATGATCGTTAACCACAACATGTGGTAGGAAAATTCTATTCCGGCATCTTCTACAGGGACACCGTATGCGATCTACGCCTGGTGAATGGGCCTTTGCCATGTCCAAGAACTGTTTCACCCCGGCAGCATATTCACTCGACTACAATCTATCTTCGATATGCATCCAAGCCCTATCCATCTAGCATAGAATATTTACAAGTCATTTTAAATTGTGAAACCGGATGAACAAGTAGTACACAACGAATGTAGGTCATTGTTGGTAAGTGATGTCTAGTACACCTACACAAGTAGAATAGGTAAACATAGTATGCACTAACAAATGACTTGGTCTGTTACCATGACTAAGATGGATGAAGAACGTCCCGCAACACTAGTCCAAGGCATGGAATGTTATAACCGGCAGTGTGATCAGAAGCTTAGAAGAAAAAGTCAGTTTTTCTAGCAACACAAATTGGGGGAACAACAACAAAGAGACGTTTTTTTATAAACATTTTGTGGTTGCCAGGGTCCCCGCTAAAATCCATAGTTTGGTGGTGATTGCAAAGGAATTAGTAGTTCGAAAAAGTTACACTTGTGCAATACTTTGCACCTTATTTGATTAGTGAGATATTTTAAATAAATATGTTTTCAGGGGCAGAACTAGAATTTTTGATTTTAGGGGGGTAGGCATGGGCGATTGACAAAATGTATGATATATTTGAATATAAGTAATGTGTGTTTTATGCTCGTGAATATATGTAAAAACAATAACTATATATCATAAAATTGTATACAAAAAATATTTAGCTAAATTTATATATATGTATCACTTTTTCATTTATACAAAAAAAAAAAAATTGTTAGTACATAACCAATTACGAATACCCACAAATAATCATTTGCATAAAAAATACCATAATTTATATAAAAATAAGATTTTAATATACAATTTTCATTTATTTTTTCTAAATACTTTTTACTAGAGTCATGCAGTTGCTTCCTTCCCAATATGATTTTAAATAGACAAAAAAAAAAAACACTCAAGGAGTTCATGCAGGTTTGAGTCCAGCACCTCTAGAGAAAATACTGACCCAATGAACTATCATTCATTTTGATCCCTATTTTTGTTTAACCAATTGTCAAACCAAAAAAAAAAAATGGTAGTTACTAATACCATCATGATAGAGTTTAAGGTCCGTCCAATAATTAATGCAATGACTGAAATGCTTTAGTTTTTTTCAGGGGCAGAACTAGTAATTACTATCATGTAACATGCTAATGTACGTGTATAAACACTAATGTATAATAACATATAATACTAGTTATATATTAATAACTAATGTATATTAACATTTAGTATTAATGTATTATGTTTATATAAACACAAAAATATAATTTATAATAACATGTAATACTAATATAAAATACCTAAAGTATACTAACATGTATTAGTAATATATAATATCAATGACTTATAATAAATAACATGTACTGCTAATATATAAACGTTAACATATAATACTAATGCATGATAACATTAATTTGTAGAATGATTTATAATTTCAATCTTGGTTAGGTTTTAACAAAATTAGAATTGAAAATAATATTTTTTTTAAAAAAATTGAAACTCAAAGCTCAAATCCTATTAGTGAGAGTCCAATAGTGTCATTAAAATTAAAATTTCAATAGGCTAAGAAAAAAAGTCCAAATAAAAATCTCAAATCCAACTCCGTTCTAACAAGTTATAATCGGAGTCAAATAAGAGACTATATGAGTCGGAGTCGGAAGTCAAATTCGTTCTCCGACAAAATCAAAGGTAGCTAGGGAACTCCGATAGACATTATTGATTTTAGAGTCAGAGGTAGGGCGCACCGACTCCGACATTATCGTTGCCCAACCTTAAATACACTTATGATTTCTCTTCATGTAATTTAAGTCTATGCATGCATGGTTCACTGTGAAAACGCATTCATAAACAGAAGAATTATTTGAGCATGCGTCCTGGTCTTGAGTATCGATAGCGATCTTTCATATCTAACCTCCATTTCTACTCATGCTAGACAGGCATAATCAAATACTTGTTTCAATAATGATAATTTCTGATGCTTCTATCTTGTTGTAGTAGTAGTAGTGATTGTTGATTTAATAAAACATTAAATTAGGTAGACTATCTTCTAATAGGCAATTTAAGGGATCCGGAAACTATTGCAGTTCTTGTGACAGAAGCCTCCAAGAACCCTTCATCCATTGCTCTCTAGGCTGCAAGGTATACTATAATTATCTGTGTGGTATTGGCTCCTAGATTATGCACATGATCATCATAATGTACATGATAATGTATAATTTGATATATAGTACTAGAAATGAAGTTTTGTTGTTAGTGAAAATTAGTAAAATATGTAAATTTAGTTTTGTATTCTGAATAATCATGTAGGTGGATTATGTGCTGAAACACCATAAGAACATGCTATAGTTTATTTATTTGTTGAATGATCATTGTAAAGTTTATTTATTTGCTGAATCTTAGAACAATGGTTTCTCCAAAGTTCCAAACAAGCACATGCGTAGAATATTACAGGAGTTTATTAAAGGAAAAACAAGTCACTAAGAAAAAAGAGCAAGAAACCAGGACAATTGAAATGACTGCCTCAAACACAAGTAAACAAAACATAGACAAGCAAAGAATTTTTTCCTAGTGAACAGGCCCTTTGGAATCTTCACCCATACATCTCTTGTTATATTTTTTTCCTAGTGAATGTCAGCTGGGCAATGGGGCTGCCACAGTTACATTTCTCTGATGACCCAAAAATTTGTGAGAATCTGAAAGAGGCAGGAATTATGAATTTTATTCGTTTTCTGTTATATAAACCAATATATATGTTTTGTGGGAGCTACAACCTAAGTTTTATTTGAATTTTAAAGTAAATTTTCCTGGTACATACTCCAAGTCTCAAGGTTCATTTTTCACCTCATCATCATCTATGACTGTTTCTTAATTATCTTTGCTCAAAATTCTGACCGTTTTGTTTATTTTTGGAAATAATAATGGACAGTGGAATGTAATGCAACGATTTGATGATAACATTCCACATCGGTCATTTGACAATTTTCAGGTTTTGGGTCTTTTTCTGTTTTTGGCATGGCTTAAGATGGTGTAAGCTTTATTTCATTTGATGGGCTCTGTTGTTACCTTAGATTCTATTATACTATAAAGAGTAGCAATCATTGTGATTGCAGATCAATTGGTAAGTTTTATTGTTGTGCAAGTTTTATTTGATTTGAAAGATTTTTATCATACTTTTCCTTGGTGACTTACATTTTGTGTTGATCACGCGTATATACTATGACTGGTTAGAAGCTGAATACTTGTTATATACTTGTTCTTTATCTTCGTATCATGCAAGGTCTTAAAAAGACTTGCAAGGTTTTGATTCTTTTGGCAATATGATGTACAGATATATGATCACATCATGGCAATGTTGGAAGATTCAAGCATATAACTTGATCCTCCATTGAGTGTGATTGATTTTTCTATGTAATTTATGCTCTTCTGATGAGAACTTGCATGTGAGCACTAGGTTTAAGAGCCTTTTTTCCTTTATGTGAGGTCAAAATCTATCAGATTATAAGGAATGAAAAGCCAAAGAAATTACTCAAAAGGAAAATCTTGAGGTCTATGAGCCATGAATTAATACATGAGGTTATATAGGATAAAAAGAAAAGAAACATGCATGTATGTCATGACAGGAAAAAACCTTATTACATATATTATTCAGAGAACATCTAGTCTGTTTTCACTGAATTAGGCATGCACTTCATAAATGATTGTGAAATTAACACTTGTTTCCATTAAAAATATGTTGCAAGTTGATGTTTTCTTTTGTATACATTTCTCGGGATTGCTTTGGCCACTAGTCCATACTTGTTTTCTTAGATATGAAAGCCAGGGAACCAAAAAACAGGTACAGGTACTACATTTAGTTTTAGAACATCAAAATTGTAGTTCTTAATTATTGATTTTCTTCTCCTACATGTCATACAAAATGATGTAACTAGCTTTATTTTTAGGTGGCATATGTAAAACCTGCAATCAAATCCCCAACATTCTTTTTTGTTCTTTGGCTGATTTGAACAATCATAGCAAAAGAGAAGAAAAAAATTCCATTTAGAAACCATGACATTCGAATAAATATAGCATAGGCATCTCAAAGAACAAAGAAACATACAAAAAACCCATTATCAGATCCTTTTAATCATTGTTTTGCCCTAAAACAAATCACTGATTGAATGAGTTTTTAAGATCTTATAAAATGCAAATCTGAAGCAACACCTCGGTAAATTTGCTCTCTCTCTCTCTCTCTGTTTGACTTTGACCTCTTATTTTCCCTCTCAAGGGATGTATGGTATGCTATGGAGAGAGACTATATTAGGTTTATAATGGAGTTGATTATTACTATGAAAAATTGTGTTTCTCTTTCTGCTTGTACTGCTCAAGGTTGCAGACATTCTATTAGTTCTCTATTCCAAAAGTGTAATGCAAATCTTCTATTATTTTTCTTTGAAAGGTAGAATGATGAAGGCCATAGATTGAAGTGGATTTGCAGCAGAGATTATACGCCTGAAGGGAAAAGCTCAAATACCCATGTTTTTGTAATTTGTAAAAAACATTAGTTGCTCAGTTATGTAATACTTATAAATTGTCTTTCATTAATGCACCCATGACATTCGTGTATAGAGTACAGAAATGAATTTAAAACAAGTGTACTATGGGATGAATACTGACCACGGTGAAATGCCCACAAAGGGCCGTTGCTGCTCAAAAATATGGTCAAGGATAGAACAACGGGGAAATGGTTCAACTCAGTATGTTCTTAAACATTCAAAAATACTCGAGAAACACCGAAACATAGTAAATCCCAAAAAAAGCTATACACAAATGAAGACATTGTGCGTAATACAAATATATGCAAAGCGGGATAGTGCGAGAGGAAGGGAAACACAGATTATTCTATGGGCTCAAATATTTTGGAGAGATTTATCACCACAACGAAAAAAATGAAAATTTGGAGGGAAATAACGGCTTTCACCTAGATTCCGACGCGGGCGGAAGCAAAGGGAGGCTGTTCGTGGCCGGAATCGTGTCGCCTGTCTCAGATTTCGACCGATCCTGTTCCAGCTGGTCCCGATCGATCTAGGGATTTTGAGATGGGAATCTCTCTAGGGTATGGACATTGTTAGGTAGGAAGAGAGAAACAGTCGGGGACTTATGATATATCGGATTGTTATATCATCGATCCCGTGGGCTGTTTATAACAAAACGACCCAGAAATTAGCGTTTTGTGGCGCTATAGTTTTTGCCGCGGCATGAAGTCGCCGCAAAAGGTATTAATTAGCGTCACACTTGAAATATCCTGGCAAAAGCGAAATACTTTTGTGGCGGATGATTTTCGTGACTAAAACATCTATTTGCTACAATGCTTAGTTGTAGCACAAAAAAATAGTGGCTAAAGCTTGAAAATCTTGTTGTGACGAGAGCTTGAATAACATATATAGTCAATGTTTAGGACATGCTTAGGGATGAAATGAAAAATTCTCGAACTTTCTTAGAATTTTTTATAATTTCTTTTCTAAATATCACTCAAACATAAAATATTTTTTAATTTCAAAATTTAAAATTTTCATTTAATTACTACTTAATCGTTAAATTTTTACAAATTCTAAAACAAAACTTAAAAATCAATACAACTTTTCAAACTTAAAAAAATATATATATATATTTTTAATTTTGTAATATTTCTATTCATTTTTTTCTCACATTTTTCAAATCCAATAAAATATCTTACTTCAAATCATTTCACTACTATTCACAAACCATTTAAAATGCTCAGAGTGTCCAAACACTACAAGAAATTGGGGTATTTACCACCAATATTTTTTTCCACGACATACGATCGTGGCAAAAAGTGATTTATTGGGACCAAAAATGCTTGTGGCTATAAAATCGTACTTGTTGCCACGATTTTTTGTTGTGGATAAAAAGTGGTAAGAAAAAATAATTTACCACGAGAAAAGAAGTTATTGCCACAAGGTTAATTTTTACTACAACATTTATCACTTTTTATCACGAATTTTTTTCCCACGATATGAGCTCATGAAGAATACTTCTTATTGTGACAAATTTCATCCGTGGAAAAAGCGTTTTTCAATTTGCCACGACTTCACATCCGGATAAACAACCATTTGCAATGAGTTGAAGTTGTGACAAATACAACTAACCTTTAAATTTACTTTTTGCATTGACGTCTTCTCATGACAAATAAGTATTCTACATTACTACACATTTTATTTTAATTTTTAATAATAATATAATTATAAAATATTATTTTAATTTTATCACTTATTTAATAATAAAAGATAACTACTTTTATAAATTAAAATTAATTTTTTATGATATGATATTAATATTTTAAATTATTTATTTTAATTAGTTTAATTTAATATTTAATGATTACCGTTGGATTAGACTTGAAAATGATCTAAGGGTTCACATTAAAAACCTAAACACCCAAATTAACCAACCGGCCTTATCCCTTTTCTGTTTCGATCCCCGTATTCCCCTCCCCCTTCTCTTTTTCGATCCCCGTATCCCCCCCCCTCCATCTCGCTCTCTCTTTTGGTTCTAGGGTTCTCACAGCCGGCCAAATCGCTGGATAATCTTCTTCTTCTTCTTCTACACACGCCGGCCTTTCGCCACGCACGGCAGCATACCCTTCCTCTCCTTTCTCTTCCCATGATTTTCCTCCTCCCTTAGCCGAGTATCATCCACCGCACATGAGCTCAACGATGCCGTCTCAGGTGAGAATACTTCTCTCTCCCTCTCCGTCGCCTCTCTCCTACACTATCCCTAAATATCTTTTTCTCGCTCGCTCTCTGTCTTTGTCTGTCTCTGTGTCTAGGGTTTCAGCGATTTGGGTTCTGTTAAGCAAAGTGTTGCCGCTACGCACAGCCGCCTGAGACGCCTCTGCCGAGCCTCCAAGTAAGCCCCACAATTTTCCTCGGATTTTTTAGTATTTGGGATGATCCATTTTTGTTTTCCTTGCGCAGGGTTGAGTGTGGTACTCTTTCTCTCTCTCGCTCCGTTTCCTCTCTCTGTTTGTGTCTCTCCATCTCTCTACTTTTGATATTGTGGTTGAATGTAGGGTTCATCAGTGATAAACATGGGTAAACTTATGCATTTTGGTTTTCATTTTTGGGGATTTTGGTTATACACGAAATGGAAAACTAGGGCTACTCTGAAAACTTTGTTTTACTTCCAGCCAAGATTCCTTCTCCATTGCTTCGGATCACACACTTTCATTTAGCTTATTTAATGTTAGGAACTTTAGAATGGTTTTTGAAGCGATGGAAGGTGTTTCTGAGTTACATAAGCTCTTGCATCATTTTTTGTTTCCCTTAGTTTCGGTGTTGCAAGCTCTTGTAAGATAGAAAAAAAATTGCCAGTTAACCATTAGTGCATTGGTAAAAACTTGGTCTATATGTCACTGTTAGCTGAACTTAGTATGTTTACTTTATCAGGTAGTTTTGGAAAATGTTGCAAGCTTAGAAAAATGATGCCAAGAGGAATTATGATATTGTTGATTTCTCTTGAATTAATTATTTGTTTAAAAAATAATTAAAGTCAGCTCCATTTTAATTTTTTTTCATGATGTTGCTTTAAAATTATGTTTTTGTGAGTATACATCCAGTGCAGTTGATTAAACTGTGTAGTGCAGTAAGATGGGGATGCATTGGATTAGTTGAAGCCCCAAAACAGAGTAGCCAAAACAAACTGCTTCAACCAGTCCATTGCATCCCCAAAGTTTAGTTCTTTCTTTCTTGTTCATCAAGTATTATATTGTGCTAATTTCATCTTATGGTTGTTACTTTCTATTGACATTGGTTGTTTTAACTTCTGCATTTGTGAGGATCAAATTTTTCATTAAAAGCTTTGAATTATTAAGTTTTTTTTGGTTAGTTTTATTTTCTTAACAATTAATTGTTATCGTCTGAACGGTAACTTATTTTTCTGCAGTCTATTAGTAGAGAATGTGAAGAGTTGCATGCAGTCTGTAAATTCCCATGACATTGCTTTTTATGCAGTCTGTTATCAACTTTTCAGTGCTTGTATTGTTTGCTGGCTTTGAAGCTTGTTAAACATTTGTAGATAATGTTTAGTTTCAAATGTGTCTTTAAATTCAGATTGATCTTAGTTGTCGAAAACTCTTATGCATCCTCATCTGTTAGGATTTTCTTCTCTAACAGTGTTATATTTTCTGTTAGGATTTTCTGATTTCGTGTTGATGATTGTGAATTATAAGATATTATTAATGCTATATATATATATTCTGATAGCAAGCCCAACCTTTTATTTTTACTTACAAAAAAAATAAAAAAGAAACCAATCTAGAAGATAGCATAAGTGAAGTAGCTATGTTAACTAGGGGAGCCTTTTTATATTGATTATTACTTAATTTTTTTGGTATACAAACAGGGGTTAATAATGGGTGGGTAATTTTCCTTAATTTTCCTTTGCAGGGAGAACTATGGGTGGGTAATCTTTGGGTTATCTTTTGTGTCATGTTTAACTCAAGTCGTAGATTTTAATTACTTGCGGGTTGCTTTGATTGCCTCTCCCATGTTGTTTATCTATGATTTTCTTGCTGGTATGCGTTACATTTACTGTGAAGTGAATGGTTTGTGTATGAAAAAGTTTTTTGGAAAAGGTATCTTGCTGCTATGCTTTACATTTTGTTGCTGCTATATATATACTTGATCCTTTTAACATAACTAATAATAATAACAAATATTAGTGATTTATTTGCTTGCTTTGTATTTTGCAAAAGACTTGGGTGAGAGATATGCCTACACTTGAGTGGCTTTGGGTGAGAGATTTGCCTACTTGTAAATTTTAAATAGCATTACTACATTTTCATGTTCATTCTTTCTGGTTCTAAATAACATAACAATGTTAGTTTCATTGCTTTTATAGTCATAATTTCCCATGATTGTTTTAAAAGAAGGATGGAAGAACTATTGGGAAAAGCACATGAATGCCCACAAACAAATTATAGGGTTCTATGGTGTAGTGGTTAGCACTCTGGACTTTGAATCCAGCGACCTGGGTTCAACTCCCAGTAGGACCTTCATCACTTTTACTATCTTTATTTTACCAAAGGAGGTGATTGTACTTCTGAAAAAAAAAAACATATAAATGAGAAAGCTAGTGAAATGAAGATGAGATCTTTAACCAGACTTGATTAGGTAGAATAAAATTCTGCTATGTTTTGGTTTAGGCAATTTGGGTTCTGTTATAGTTTATGTTGTAGATTTAGCTCTATCATTTCATCTAATTGATTATGTTTAAATCTTCTATATTCATTTCATTATTCAGATTCTGTTTTATGATTTCTACAATTATTTTATAGAAGTTGTTTTATGATTTCTACAATTATTTTTATATATTTTTTTTCTAAAATATTTTAGTATTTGCCGTGAACAAAACTTGTGGCAAATACTTTTGCCCACAAAAGGTTATTTTTTGCTATGAAACTTCTCTGTGGGCGTATAGAAGGGCATACGATTAGACTTGGTGGTAAAAAAATATTAGTTACAAGTTGAAAAGAGATAGTCTGGTGTCAAACTTTTTTTTACTACGACTGTTTCATAGTGCAAACTTATTAGCCACAACAAGATTTTGTAGTAAAAGAATAATAGCCATAGGGTTATTGCATTTTTAAATTTTATTCCTGCGAGTAAAATTTGCTATTACCACAACAAATGCCGTGGGGAAAAATATCTATTTGCCACGGAATTGTATGGTCCGTGGCAAATGCTCTTTTACCGCGAATTATATGCCACGGACGTCCCACGAGATGAATTGGTGGGAAAAAGTTTTTATCCACGAAAATGCTATTTTTCGCCACAACTACCCCTTGTGGCTAAAACCCGAAAATCTTGTAGTGTTAAACCACCCCTATTCTCTTGCTTTGAATATTTATGGTCTAGTAAATTATAGTTTATATATAAATATGATTACATGTGTAATATAAAAAATTAAAAAAATAGTATGTAAAAGACGTGTTTCACACCACCAACCACACGGATAACTTGCAATAAACAAATGGCTGCACTAAGTACTTGGAGAAAACTCCAATACCTAAGTCAAATAAATAGTTTAAGTGCAAGTGTATCAAGAAATCAAGTGAAGTGTTTCTTACCTCATGTAGGTTATTTATAAAGGGATGTGGAAGTGTTGGGGACTGTTGATAATTACCAATCCCATGCACTTATCCTTCATAATTCCTAAATAAGATGAGGGGATAACTATCCTATTTTATAGGCGTTATCCTACCCAAGACGATTATCTCAATCTGTGAGCTTTATCTCCAACTTCATGAGGAGTTATTTGTCACCTGATTGTGGTCGTGGGCCTTTTGGCCATAGATCTTGCAACCCCATGTAATAGCTTGGGCTAATCCCCTGGTCATGGGTTTGGCTATTGTGTAGGCCAAAATATCCCTTCTAATTATCTTGCTAATTTTCTTTGTTGCTGCTGGCACATGAGAAATTAAGTAACTTTGCATCCCTTGCACCTGCTTGACCTCTTACCCCGCTAGCTTGTGGGCGCTTGTTTGCTTTTATTTTTCCTTACCCCGCTACTAGGTAGTGTGTGTGGGTCCGCATTCTTTCCCACTTCTTCGAAACGTTACTCATGTTAGCTTTAACCATTCCCAAGCTTTTAATTACTTATATTAAAAAAGAAATGGTAATCATCACTGAAGCCAACTTTTCGGATTCTCGAGGAAGGTTCATAATTACCTTTCTTGATTTATTATGATAATCTTGGCAAACATTGCATTCCTTCTTATTTTGTTTTCTCCTTCTCACATTCTCAACAAGATTCATTCTCTCTCCTCTTTCTTACATTCTTAGTTTCCCTACAAGCTTTATTTTTCTTTCCTATTCTCTAATGGCCAATCGTGGTTCTTCTGTACCCCCAACAGACCTTCTGGCCGAGATCTCATCAAGTTGAGGTCCTCCTTCCACATCCTTGACTTTGTGGACCTTTCCATTCTGACGGCAGAGTGTGTTGATAGGGAGGGAAACGCTAGTGACGTGGCTCTAACAGTATGTGCCCTAACCCATGGGGTGTGGCTCTCCATCAGTCTAGCGCGCGATGTTCTCAACTTCCTAGGTCTTGGCCCCACCCAACTTCATTTGCATGATTGGCATGTACTAATGTGCACCTATGTTATTTTTCGCATGGTCTTGGAGCTTCTTGGAGAGGCATACCCAAACTTAACGGGGAAGGAACTCCTTATCTTATACAGCGTGAACATAATTTTAAGTAACATCTGCAGTTTTCTTGTCCGTGGTCAAATTTTAGCGGCCTTTAAGGGTCGCTACTCCAACGCCAAGTAATGGACGAGGAACTTCTTCCTTATTTATGGTCGTAGTTGGAATTTTCCCACCAACGAGATGCATGTCCAAGACTACCACGCCAATGGCAATGGGGGCCAAAGCTCCTATTGATAGGAGCCTCTTGTTGGGTTTATGTGACGCCCCGATTTTTCGCATTAAATACGACGTAAATCGACGCATCCGGACAAGTAACACAAGGCTACTTATCCTACGTAAATATAAAAAGTAGCATGCATGCATCTAAGCTTACTAATGAAATGCAATGCCGATCGCAGCTGGAAGAAGTAAATTCCCAATATGTGCAAAGAGATCTAACTCTCGCATCAATAGACCACATGACATACTATAATTACACTTCTCATAACATTGTATTTACAACAACATTCTGTATTTACTCTTACATAACCCAGTTAGTTTTCTCTAAACAAAATCTCATATCCTACCATCATCCCGTACTCTCACTTCTTCACTTGATCACGTACATGGGGTCATCTCAACCGGAGAGGAGCATTCTATAAGACCCTCAGGGTACCTCAGAATCTCCCGTGCTGATCGGGTCTCAATGCAATTTATCTATCCCTGCAACAACATCTATCATTCCATAAGGAATGATAAATCAAACATATAAAACATAAAAGAGTGAGATTTACAAGAAATCTCAGTAAGTACACAGTTAACGAAATAAAGCATAGATAACCTCAACTATCATCATACATAATCACACTCATCAACATATCACTTATAAGAATACTTTATGGAACATCACAAGTCAAATACCCATCTTACCATACAAACTTAGATCTTAGCTAGACCCATCATCACATACAAACTTATACTTCTCACTTTACTTCTTAACCTTCTAGGTTTCTCTTATTTCTTATCCTCGATGGGCGTTACGTATCGCCGTCCCCATCGGGATCTACTTATCGCCGTCCCTGTCGGGTCTTACTTATCACATAACCTCGACAGGCGTTACGTATCGCCGTCCCTGTCGGGTCTTACTTATCACATAACCTCGACAGGCGTTACGTCTCGCCGTCCCTGTCGGGTCTTACTTATCTCATATATATGATGGGCGTTACGTCTCGCCGTCCCCATCACATACATAACTCATCAATCATCCGGACGTTACGTATCGCCGTCCCTGTTATGATGAGTCTCGTGTCAATCTTCCGAGCGTTACGTATCGCCGTCCCCATCATGACACAGAACATAATTAACCTATATGACAGGCGTCCCCGTCAACTTACCAGTCATCCGAGCGTTACGTATCGTCGTCCCCGAAAATGACGTAAGCATTCTTATCATAGCGGGCGTTACGTATCGCCGTCCCCGCTAATCATGTCAATCCTACGGGCGTTAAGTATCGCCGTCCCCGTCATGACATAATTCTTATTCTTACGACAGGCGTTACGTATCGCCGTCCCTGTCGGCACGTCAGTCATACGGGCGTTACGTATCGCCGTCCCCGTCATGACGTGACTAACATGTTCATGCATATGCTTTTCATTCTTATCTTAAAACCTTTATTCTCACAAGTCATTACTAATATCCACTATTATCACCCGTGGTCGGGCCATACCACTATTATTATTCGTAGTCAGGCCATGCCATCATTATTACCCGAAATCGGGCCATACCATATCTTTTCTTATTCTTATGAGTTTATCACCTAAAACTCCTTCCATTTGAGATACTAATTCTATTCCGGGAAAAACCCTGAATCTAAGCAAAACAAGGCATCTCGCTCGAGCGGGTGTCGAGCGACAGTCGAGCGAAGTCATGGGTTGGAACTCGCTCGAGTGGGGTATCAAGCGACAGTCAAGCGGGGGTTCACAATTTGCCTTCGCTCGACTCGCCTGTCGAGCGACAGTCGAGCGAGATCACGGCTCAAGGGGTTTTTCAACCTAAACCAAGCAATCTTTTCACATCAACCTTATTTTTACTTATTAAAACATAAATCTAGGTCCTTATAATTTTCCTAACATTTTACTATCACAAAATCATATCCAAAACACCATAGATTCCAAACACATCATATAAGCCTAATTCATGCTCCAACTAACAACAAACTTAATTCCATCAACAATCTACCTATTCTATGCTAAGATTAAGTTAAATTGTATACTTACAAGTTTCTCCAAAACTTGGTTGAATGATCCAACTAGTCCTTGCAACATTCCTCCTCAAAGCACCCACTTAGCTCCTTAGGAGATGTTTGGAGGTTCAAGAGTTAAGAGGCTATTTTTCCTATCTTATTTCTTGTGTTGGGCCTGAGTTTCTTCTCCCCAAAAGGTCTCCTATGAACTGAAGATAGCTATATATATATAGAAATAGATGGCTTGGGGAAAAAGAGAAGGAAAACAACCAAGGCAATGGGTTAATCTCAAACCGTGTAAGGGGTATGGTGAGTTGTTCAACCTTGGTTAGTCTAATCCTCATCCATATCTCCCATGATCTCCAAGGATATTCATCCTATGGCTAAGCTTCTTCCTCATCTAAAATTATCTTAGATCAATGGCCCCAAATAATTACCAAATATAGATATAAAAGTAAACTCCAAAAAGTCTAAAATGTCCAAGATGAGCTTAGCTGGCTATTGGCCTTCCTTGCATCCTCAAGACTTCTAGAATCTTTTCTTCCTCTTTGGCCACACGTCCCAGACCTCCTTAGTACCCTTAGAGTGGCTGGAAAATATCTCATCACCTAATTCCCAAGGTTTGGTTACCAATTGGTTGGAAACAAAGGGGATAGTTGACTGTTTTGGCTAATCAGATTAGTTCTTCACTCTTGTTTGATTCTAAACTAATTATTCTTCTAGAAGCTCTTTCTCCACCTAACACATGCTCTCATACATGTATCTAGCAGATAACCATGAGGAGAACCAATCAAATTCGAACATCTAAGGTGAGGTGGTGAAGTGATTTATTTTCGGGCTCCAGTTTGCACTTAAAACAGATCAGTCCCATTCCAGCCCAATTAATCCATTGATACACTTCTATTATCTAAAACCTTCAGTCATAAAAGTTATAGATATATGTCTTAGGGTTATATAGGAACTGGAATCACTTCATTTGGAGTTCATATGACCAAGTTATGATTTTTCTAATAAAACTCGACAGATAAGCCCGAGAACACCAATCCGGGCACACCAAGTGTTGGATAGATGATTCCTCTTATTTCACACGAAATTCACTAAATAAAATCTCCTCATTTTCCATATCTCTACATACTTGTCCAGATCTTAGGATAATTGAGAAAATAATCCAAAGGCTTAATCTTATCCAATGTTCTTAGTCAACTTCAAGTCAATGCTCATCTATCTCCAATTCAGACTTGATACTTCAATCTCTATTTCTTATTTGATTAAGTCCATATCTCTTAAACCTCAAAACATAAAAGTTGTATATATTCCTCTTAGATTTCTATAGCCTCTTGAATCACTCAAATCCGACATCAAATGAGCAAGTTATGACCATTCTACTAAAAGACGTCTGTCTGTCCCTGTATTTCGCTCGAGCCAGAAATCAAGCGAGAGTCGAGCGAGATCTCGGGTCTAGGCACTTTTTCACCTTAACACAATTCACATTTATACCCAACCTTATTCCCAACCTTTCAATATAAGAATCCTATACATATATCTCAAAAATTCCTAAAAATAGTCTTGGAGAGACATAATCATCCCACACATGAAAATTAAGCGGATGTCTAAAAATCCGGGTTATCACAGTTTAACTAACAATGGCTCTCGTGGGGATATCATTTTGAGTTGGGTGAAAGCAAATGATCGTACTGGCCTATGGATGGAGGACCTCCCTCTCCCACCAATATTAACAAGTTTTTTGTGGTTTCCAGTCATGCCCATGTTAGAGGTTGAAAAATGAAGCCTGTAGTGCCTCCGACGAAGAGGCGTGCAATCTCCCCCTGTAAGTTTAGGTCTTGATGACCTAAATATGCTTATGGGGTAGGCCGTCGCCAATTTGACAATGACCTTTGGTTTTGATTTGCTTTCAGGGTGCATCGACTCCGTCAACACCCATCCTTTCAAATTTCCTTCTCTCCCCTCTCTTGTATCAATGCCTCGTGGTAGCGATTCCTTTGAAGATATGTACGATGTCTTTTCCTTAGGCGTGGTTGGGACAAGGGCGCTTGAATCCCTTGCTCTCTCAGTCGGCAGCACTCAAACTAAATCGAGGCCGGCAACTCTATCAATCATGAAGAGCAAGACTCCACTTTAAACTCTTTTCCTGCAACCTTTTCAGGTGTTGAGACACTGCCCACAGATCAAGACAGGGTCTCCATCCATTCCCCTTCCCCTTCTTCCTTTGGTGGCGATGGAGGTTCTACAAACCCTTAAGAGGGAGGTGGTTCTTCGCCAGAAGGAGGATATGAAATTCCCTAGGGTAGCCAAGATGAAGCTGGTGACAGGGACCCTGACAACCAAGAGGATGTCAAACAAATTGAGGCCTAGGAGGTGTTCACGACTAAGTTAGGGCTTTCAACTATCCTATCCTTGACTTGCCCCATGTGAGTTGGGGCCTCCATGGTGGGTGAGACTAATGGGGTGGTGGATGCTGGTCCTCATTGTCCCCACCTCCCTCTAGGCTAGCTGTGAAGATGGCCAGACGCTTGAAGGACATGCTATCTCAAGTATGTTTCACTTTGCTTGGTATTGTATGCCTTTGTGTGAGACTCCTTTGCTTACTCGTTGTATTCGTGCAGAGTGTGGATGATTAGGCGACTTGGATTGTGGGCAACAAGGCTCATTTGGAGGAAGGAATCTGTGAACGACAAGTGTTCTCCTTCTTCGTGAAGAATGAGATAGCTTGTCTACTGGTTGAGAATGAAGAATTGGAGTGTTACTTGGAGCAGGTGAATGGGTACATTCATGCCTTGGAAGATGGCCTTGACTCCCTTCATGACGAGTCTTACGAGTTACATGAAGAGCTATTTCACGTCGAGTTCCTTCACGCTCATGATAAATTTGCCTTGCATATGGCAATGATGGATCGGGATGCTACCAATGCTCAAGTGTCACGTCTGAAGTGGGCATTAGCATCCTCTTAGTGGTTCCAAGCAGATGCCAAATGCCAGTGTCTAGAGTCTGCCGAAGCATTGGCTTCTTTTGAGGAGAAGTGAGCAAAACTCACCAACGACTTATCATAAACCAAAAATTCATCTGGGAGGAACGTAAAGAGAAGGACGCAAGGAAATTTGGGCTGCAAGAGAGCTTCCTGACGTGCAAAAAAGGTTCTTCACCTACCAAAATGAGCATGAAGGGATACATGCTAGGCAAGATAGGACCCTTGTGGTCGTGGCCAAGTTTAGTGAGTAGGTGGCGGAGTTGAAGAAAGGGAATTAGGGGCTCGAGTCTTAGTTGATTTTTGCCAGCAATGAAATAGTTTGCTTGCATCCTTAGTTGGCTGCCACTAGGGTCATTTGAGATCGGGCTTTCGAATATGGTTGTGGGGTTGGCATGGCTTGCTTGCGAGCAAATGTGTTGGCCAATCCTCGTACTGTTTGTTGACGCTATGTGGAGAAACGTTATGCCTGATACTTTCTCATGTCTATCGCATTCTTCTGTTGGAGGCTATTTTACCCTGTTACTGCCACTAAAATGAGATTAGCTTTATTTTCCTAGTTGTTATGTATATTTGCCCTTTCTTGTTTTTGGCATTTTGTACATACTTTGGACAAGTATTGGCCCCTTGTTTTGGGCTTCTATTTTTTCCTATTGTCAACCTTTGATTTTGGCCTTTTATTATATATTGTTGCACTCTTTGTTGCTATTCTTTCTTTTATTGCTTACAATCGTTATTCTTTTTTGACTAAATGCTTTGATGGCCTAGGGCCTTTTGACCTCTTCACTAGTTTTTGCCTTGCCCATTTTTGGGCTTAGTAGCTATTTGTTGGAGGGTTGTTTGACCTCCATGACTCACTAACAGTTAGCCACCAGTGTTGAGTTAGCCAACAGTTAGCCACGTCCCACGATCTATGGGTGTTCATATGGATCGGGTTTTACCCGGCCCAGATTAGTAACCAGATACCCGAATTCCAAATCCGGTTTTCGGATTACATAAATACGGGCTGGATACCCATTTTAATCTGGAACCCGCTTTTTAAAACCCATATCTGACTTTATTAAAAACGACGCAGCTTTTCAATTTTTTCTTCTAAAAATTGTTCATGTTTTTTCTCTTATTTTTTTAGTTTATTTATTTCCTAAAACATGATTTTTTGATTTTTTAAAGTTTACTGTTTAAATCTTTTTGGTGACAAATCTTGCCAAGCTCGTTCCCATATTCTCCTTCACCCCTGAAAGCATGGATTCCACCTTCAGAAATTGGGGAAGCACTTGAGCTCCAAACAAACATGTGAAGATCCTTACCTCCTTCATCGCCAAACCCATTCGCCTTCTTCCTCACGACCGATGGGAAAATACCTGTACTCGTTAGAGTCGGATAAGCCCCATTCGATTTCGAGGGATTCCCAATCATGCCTACCTCGCTCGTCGAAACTCATATATCGAAATTGGACTGCCTTGGGCCCACACTGCTTGCGTTCTTACCGTTCACCATGGAGTACAAATCAGCGTGGTTGAAACTGGAATCTCTAGGGGTTGGATTTCTTGATGATTGGAGCGAGTAAATCTCGGCATTGGTCAAATTAGATGGCCGAGGAGTGAGTGAAAGGCCGGAATTAGGCTCATGAGTTCGCCGCGAGAAGATTTCTGAGCGAGAAGAAGCTGATTTTCTCACAATAACATGGAGTTTCCCATCTTCACCAACTTCAGCTTTGGTTTCAAGTGGTTCTTTCCCATCTAAGGAAATGATATCAGAATCAACTTTGAAAGAAATAATGGAATCGACAATGTCTGGAAACTGCTCGACGAGCAAGAGTTGCTGAAACCTGGGTTCAAATCCGGAACCCGAAATCTGGATTTTTAAAATCCGGATTCATATGGGTTCCGGCCTGGATTTAAAATCTGGTTCCAGATCCAGAAACTCGGATTTCCGGATCTGGATTTGAAATCCGATTTTAGGTCAAGATACCCGGATTTCCGGATCCGGAACCCGGGTCCACAGGCGTACCACGATCTCACAGATGGCCCCACTATAAATGACATTTTTCACACCACCAATCACACAGATGACCTGCAATAAACAAAGGGGCGGCATTGAGTGCCCGGGAAAAACTCTGATGCCTAAGTCAGAGAAATTTTTGTTACCTCCTGTTGATTATTTATAAAGGGAACGAAAGTGCCAGAGACTATTGATAAATTACCAATGCCGTGTGTTTATCTTTCATGATACCTTAATAAGATGAGAGATAACTATCTTGTTTTATAGGCATTATTCCTCTGAGGATGATTATCTCTATTCGTGGGCTTTATCTCCAATTTCCAATAGCTTGGGTCGGTCCCCTAGTCAGAGGTTTGGCTATTGTGAGTACCAAATTGTTGAGAAGTCCTACACAGTTTAGGAATAAATTTATCCTGGTCTTTATAAGGGCCTACTACACTTCTCCTATTAAGCCTTTTAAGAGGAGAAATGTGTGTTTATTAATTATATCAGAGCCATGTTAACTTATAATCGAAGATGGGCTCCTGAGACCTACCCACAATGATGATACTGAAAATACCAGCCCACACCTGAGGCAGTGTGTTGAAAAGTCTCACACAACTTAGAAATAAACCCATTCTGATATTTATTATAAGGAGATATATATACAACTCCTCCATTATGTATTTTAAGAAAAGAAATGAGTGTCTTTAAAATATTTCTTCCATTATAACATTTCGATTTAAAATAAAAAGAAATATGGGAATCATGTGGATTCCCACCTATTTGGAAGATCAGAATCCACGTTCTGTTCAAATGGGGGCCGGGCATTCTCATATACATCTAATTCCTTCTCATAAAGCCATCCAATTAACCGAGTAAATCTTTAGGATTCCCAACCAAACAGCGCATACGAACTCTTGCATTTGATTATTTTATGCTTATATTTGTTCCTGAAATTTTTTATTCACTTAAAACACATGAATAATCTGCAACTTGTAAGGATTTTTATTTTCACTCTTTGTAACTCTCGAATTTCTTTATTCGTATAAAGTATTTCTCCATCATAATTGGAATAATCAAATTATAAAAAAGCATATAGATGAAAAACATAGATTCTATCCATTTTTCTCATTCACGAAATTAATGAAACATTTATAAGTAACGTACTCTAATTATGGTTTGATAAATCAGACAGCATAATCAGTCCACAATGTTTTTACATGATTTGAGATATACATGAGTCATTTCTACGCAATTATCCATAATTAATTAGAAATGAGTCGTCAATGACCTAACATTGTAAGGGATTATCATTAAATACAAGTAATTAATATTATGGAGAATGGAGTCAAACTAATTACGAAGGTATAATTGGTTAAACTGAAGATCAATATGTAAAATTGATCGATATTGAACACTGAAAGTCATTGTGTTTGCATGCAAGCTCAAGTTGGTGTTGCAAATCCTTCATTAGAATCATCAAAAACTCGGTTCAAAATCATAGCCAATCGAACTCCTCCCTGTGCTATTCGTTTCATAACAATTGGCATCCTTGAGTCAAAGTAATCATCTGCAAGCACACAAAAAATTGTATTTAACTCAATTTAATTCATTATTTGTCATCATTTTCTGATTCATTTCCTAGTACAATGAATTAAGGCATGAGTTTGTACCATAATTTCTCCCGGCCCCTCCAAAAATATTATAGATTAGTTTCTGTAGTTTAGAATGTAAAATGTAAAATTTTTAAGTTATGATCTTTACAAATCTTTCATCTTTAAAAATTAGGATGGTTCTAGAGTCACACACGAGAGATCCCGACTAGGATTCCGTCAAGTGTAATTTGTTTTTTTAATGTAGTTTTAACATTTTTAATATTTAAAAAATTCAAAAAATTATAATATCATTAAAATATATATATATATATATATATTTAATCACTAAATAGAAAGCAATTACTAAATCTACAGTCGAGATCCGAATCCCCGTTTATGGGTTTAGTATTTCTTTAAAAACTATTGTTGCGTAGCATGTTTATCAAATTTTCAACAGTTTTATGGGTTGGATTTGCATATATACCCGACAGAGTTGTACCGGGCTCGGCTCCTTTGTAGCCCCATTTGCAAGCTATGTTTATGCTCTCTAAAGCCCACCTACATATTTGCAAAAAATGAATCATATGTCAGCAAATTAAATTAATCTGAAAAGGTTACACCTATATATTGGCAAATATAGTTAAGCATATTGTGTGAAATTAATTAGTATGAAGAAAAGAAGAAGAGGAAATTATTCCACAAAGAGAAAGCTCACTTGGTTACACATGAAAGGATATCATCACAATGCTCCCATGATGTAACATCAGAAGACCATATTCCCTGTATTTTCAACACGAATTAATATTAATATTATACCAATTTATTAATTTATTTTTATAAAATTAATTAATTATTCAAAAAACTAAACTCAGCTTCCCAAAATATTCAATAGTTGAGGAAGTTAATTAGTTGTCTTACGTCGGTGAAGTTTGTCTCTATGTTCTCCAAAAGGACTTCCATGTCCTTCTCATAATAATCTGACATAGTTGTGGTAATAATGTCCCTATCCCAAACCTGTAGGGTCATTAGATAGGTCAGTTCAACTATAACGTGAAGAGAGAGTTGCAAGGATATGAAAAATGATCTGCACCGTTGATTGGAATATTGGCTTACATGATGCAGATTAGACTTGCGCCTAAACCAGCGTAGATTTATGGTGTTTCCCCCTTCATCAGCTGTAAATCCAACATGCATCGGCTGAAAGACCAAGAACAAACACATGATATCTTCCATGAATGCTTGAATTGGAGTCCCAAAGGCTTTAGAAAATGGATCTTCAAGTCTCAACATGTTCATTCATACCTGATGGATATCTCCCATGAAGTGTGACAAGAATAACAAGGCCTCGGTCATATTATCTGCAAAGGCCTTGATGATATAAGAAATTAAGAATAGACATTCTTTTGCTAAATTGAATTAGAGGGCTCAATTTTAGAGAGATAAACACATTACATGGGTATTAAATATGAGTTATTTTACATACAATTTTCAAATGGAGATTGTTCATGCAAGTTCATCCAGTTGTATTTATTATTTTTTTTTTTTGTAAAATTACAATAATATTATTTTTAAAATAATGCTTTTTTCTCTTATATCCTTATATACTAATGAGATTGTAAATAGAATTTCTCAATACTAATATGGCTAATAAAGGCTATCTCTCTTTTAAAAATGATAATAAGAAAGGCACTCTCTCTATATTGGAACATCCAATAAGATCAAGAAACTAGAGAGAATCTCAATTAAAAACTAAACATTCTAAGGACAAAAACAACATAAGTTGTTACATAAATTGGATTTATATACTTACATCGACGATCAGCACTTCCCTCTCTGTAGTGCTTAAGTTGAGAAGTAAAATTCTGAATGGCACCTGCGACACACATGTCCTCCTTGCCATGCGGATCATGACAATCCCCTAAACCCACAAAAGTTTCAAGGTTACCATTTTAATAGATATGTCATTGCTTGAGTTTGATAATGATAAGGTGACATAATCATCAAGTTTTTGGTGACAATATTTAGGCTTACTTTGATAGTCGAACGTGCAGTCGTTGTCGGGTGTGTCAATGAAGTGAAGAGAGCTTGTCCACCGGTACTTGTACCAGTGTCGGACTTGGTCAGGCCATACACAAAGGGCTGATAAATCGCCATTTACATAATGGGGTAACAAATTTCGAACAACCTCTGTTGCTTCAGATCCTAAAAGTTCCTGTTAAGTTTTAATAGCACAATTTCGTCCTGAGTTTTTGGATTAATGAACCTTCTTGAAATATCCCCTTCTCTTTGTGGGAATGAACATGAGATGCAAGTACATATAGTGGCGGAATTAACAATTGTGTTGAGCAGGGGTCAAATTTTTTACTATGTGGCATATTTATATAAAAAATAATATTATATACAGTTGTCGGTATGCAAGTTCTCTGCACTCAATTTTAAAAAAAAAAGTGAGATCCATTATTAAAAAATAATTTTTTATGTGTCTTAGATTTACCTATTTTTTTAGAGAGAGTGAGTGGAACTTGCATATCCTAAAATTGTCAACATCATTTAGCTCATATAAATTAAAAAGATATTGAAACATCATAAAAACATAACTACATATAAAATTATATCCGGTAATTTGCTACATACACATAGAAATATAATTCTAAATACACAACTTAATATATGTTTCAGATTCTAACGAAAATATTTCATGGAATTCCATTCATCCATTATTATTTTTATAATAAAATATTTAGAATTCATTTTCTTCATATAAACTATCAAAGGATTTTTTAGAATGTCATCTTTTATTCTAGTATGTAAGCTACTTTATCAAATTTCATGCAAAATGCAGATATTTTTCTATCACATTAAACATATAATGTTATAAATGAGAGTTTAAATAAATTCTTTTCTTGTTTAATGAAGTTTAGAGGATAAAATCTCTCAACTAATTTTAATATAGATCATCGATCTTAAATAATTTTTCTTAGATTTTCACTTTGGATTCCATATTAATAAGTTTATTATTTCTCCTAAGCTTAGTTTTAATTTTAATTTTGGAGAGGTCACATCTTTTAAAATAAATAATATATAAAAAATAAACAAAATCTTGGAACTATAAAGAAAATTAGAGCCAGGCATTTGTAAGTATATTGGTAAATTAAAATTTTAAATAATTTTAAAGAGCATATGGAGATTATAAATCTTTTGGGAGATCCATTTTTTACATCTATATTATTATGTATAAAATTTAGGGGGTATGTTATATTTTCAAAAAGTTTTGGGAGGCCATATCCCCCTCAACCTCAATACCGGTCTGCCACTGAGTATATAAAAAAGAAAAGAAGTGTTATAATTATAAAGAAATTTTGTAATAATAAATTGATCACAACATTGTTTCATTTACTGATATGTTATATTTACTTCATAATAATAAAAAGAATTTACAATATGATGTACCTCATTTATATTAACTTGTAAATTTATTTTTATGAGATTCATTTATGATTAAAATTTCCACTATTAAAAAGTAAGACAAATAAATATTTTTATTTAATTAATATTAATGATATTACTGTATTATAATAATTTTAGAATTAATGAGCTCAATCACATCTGATTGATTTTTTTAATGAAAAGTCTAAAAGCATAAAATAAACATTAATGCATCCAAGTTTGCTTATTTGGTATGCCCTGAATATAAATTACACTTTTTTTAAATATTTTTTAAAGATGTTTAAATATTTTAAAAAAATACACACTAATAATTACTTCTTTAACTATTAAATAACATAATAAAAAATATAAATAATCAAATTGAAAAGACAAACTCATCTCATGATATCATTTTCCTTATAAAAGGATCCCAACCCTGGTGGCGAGCAGTGGTAACATCCACGTCGACCAGGGTGCATGGTCTGCTGCCTTCTCGGAGTTGAGGTGCTACTGGGGTTGGCCCACCTCCAATTTTTTAATTTTTTAATTTAACTTAATAAAATTTTAGTCCTATATGGGTGAATTGATTTTACCCTAGAATAGAAAGGTAATGTACCAACCTTTTATAGAGAAAATGAAATGAGAAAGATCTTCTCTCTGTCTTCCATATCTTTCTTAGGCAATTTCCGTTTCCTCCTAGCGATTTTTGGCATTCCTTTTTCGAGCGGGGGTGGGTTAGAGCTTAGGCTCCGACCACCTCTTCCCTTCTCGTTTTTCTTCCTAATTCATAGTTTTATCGTTAACTGTTTTTCTCTTTCGTTTTCCAACCTTCATTATGCAGGTCTCCTGTTTGTCGGCATCTCTGAGCCAACACACGCCACCGCAATCGACTCACTAGGTGCCGATCTTCAAGTCTGGGGGATGACTTTGTGCTTTCGATGGGCGCGTCTGCTTTACGTGCTGTGTAAGCCGAGCGCATCACTTTCATGCTATGGCTTTCTGGCGGGTTTTTGGGTGTTATGCACCTGTCTAGCGGCCTTTGTGACCACAAATCCGTCGATTTCGGCTACCAGTATCCTCTTCTCAGTGATGCATGTGATGCATGCACCACCACCACGACGGTTATTTACTGGCCAGCGACCATGCACAGTGAAGGGCTTTCCTACTTTTTTCTTGCTTTTCCTAACCAAGGTTCAAGTGAAAGCAAGTGTGGAAATTTTTATAAGTGACCCTAGATTATCAAAGTACAACACACACTTCACCGTTGCGATTTTTCGTTGTAGCCTAAAACCGTTTTTAAGTGATCCCTCTCTTGTTTGGAAACTAGACGAGAGTTATTCGTTTAGTTGCAAACTGCCTTCATTTTTAGGAGTCATTCTCTTGGCTTCCTCTTTAATGTTGCTTTGTGTGGTACTTTTTTAGAAAGATTGTTGGCGATTCTCATTCTGCTTAGCTTAAACTTGTGTCATGTAATCTTTTAATTTATCTAATAAATTTTACTTGCTCAAAAAAAAAATAATAATAATAAGAAAGCTAATGTGTCAGCTTTCTATTTGCGGGTGTAAAGGACATGATTTTGATCACCATATCTTAATTTTGATTTTCTCTATAAAAATCTATTTTTCAATGAATTAAATCTTATTATAAAGTCATACGGCTAAAATGCGGCCTCCTCTTTCTTCTTCAAAGGAAAGATAATTATACTTTGAAAATATAATAAATTCTTAAAAAGAAAAGAGTGAATCCATATGATCAAAATCGAAGTTCATTTCATTTAAAAAAAGAAAAATCCAACTTATATCTTTTCTTTGTACCGATAAGGTTTTGGCCACATAATATATTATTGTATTAATATAAAAAAAATAATTTTTTAAGAGATATGATCAGGCAATCATTCAAGAAATAAATCGGTCGATAGATCATCTTAACTACCTATTTGAGTCATGGATTACATATTATTATAGCCGAAATATATCTTGATTCATACGATAATGGATAGAGTGGGTAATACGATATTTCTCTCTCCCGATTAATTTAAAATTTTGGAGCCCCTCATCCTTTTGAGTCAACACCGACCAATTTTTGTTCACCAAACTAGAGTAATTATTAAGTATTTTTTACAATACGGACACTTAATCTTATCACATCTATATTACTATATAAAACTTGTGACAGTACCGTGACCACTACCTACTAATTTTTTCATAGAAAAATTTTATTTTTCATCTCTACGCACTAAACACCATCTATTATTTTTATTTATCATCAAAATTTAGGATTTTGTTCTTATTAAATAGTTTAAGAAGAATAAAGTCATAATTGTTTTTGTTGATGTGTCAAGCTTATGACATGTGGCAGAAGATACAACCAATGATACAGCTTATATAGGACCTTGATCGTGCGACTGTGATGCTTTGTAAATGACCGGTCTGCTTTAGGGTTTTTTTAAAGGGCATTTATGTAATTGTGCTGGTCTATATAAATACAAAACAATGCTACTGTGCTCAGGCGTGTGTTCATTTGTGCCGCTTACGAAAAGAGAGAGAGAGGGTCTGAGATCCTTGTGATTAGGGTTAGGGTTTTTTTTGGCTTCGTCTTGGGCTGATTTCTAATGTATTATCGAGTATAGCACTGAGGTTGTACTCTATAACTCTTTATCTTGATTAATAAAATGTTTCTCCTAGAGTTTCTCTGCTGTGGATATAGACCATTAGGGCTGAACCACATTAAATTCTGTGTCGCTCTGTTTCTTGTTTTAGATCTTGATATTTATTTGTTTTCTTGCGTTGTTATTGTTCTGTGTGTTTTTCAAATCAAATTTGGCCAAGTTTTTCAAAACCCTAATAAAGGTTATCTTGAAATCTCAACATTTCCAAAAGGGATTATTTTAAGATAATACAACAAGTGGTATCTAGAGATAGGTTTCGATGGGGACAACCAAGTTTGAGTTTGAAAAATTTAATGGAAAAAATGACTTCGGTTTGTGGAGGATCAAGATGCGAGCTATCTTGATCTAATAAGGACTTCAAGATGCTCTTTTTGGTGACAAGAAGGGCATTGATACATCTCAGGAAGGGAAATCAGACTCCTCTCCCACTGAGAAGGTGAAGCCGAAATACTACAAAAGGCACACAATACCATTATCTTGTCCCTAGGAGATAGAGTACTTAAGGAGGTTGCTAATGAGAATATGACAGCAGGAGTCTGGCTAAAGCTAGAGAGTTTGTACATGACAAAGTCTCTAGCAAACAGACTCCATAAGAAGACTAGGCTCTACACATTTAAAATGAACCCCGGTACATCTATTAATGAACGCCTGGATGAATTTAATAAAATCCTCTTAGATCTTGCTAATATAGACATTAGTATAGATGATGAGGAGCAAGCAATTCTTTTATTAAGTTCTCTTGATTCCACCTACAATAATATAAAAGAAACTATGATGTATGGGAGAGAGAGCCTAACCTTAGAGGAAGTGCAATCTGTATTGCACTCCAGAGAATTGTATGCCAAGTCAGAATCCAAACCAGAGGCTGGGGAGGGTTTAAATGTTAGGGGGAGGTCTGAGAAGAGGGACAAGAAAGGTAAGAATAAGAAGTCTAGATCAAAGTCCAAAGGCAAACCTTTAAAGTGATTTGCCTGTCACAATGAGGGGCACTTTAAAAGAGACTGCCCTGAGAGGAAACAAACAGCCAATGCCACCACTAAAGAATCTGCTGGTAAGGCAGATATAGTTTTAGATGGATACAACAGTTCAGAAGTTCTAAATGTGTCTAAGACAGAACCTGGAATGGAATGGATACTGGACTCAGGGTGTTCATTCCATATGTGTCCTCTAAAGAAGTGGTTTGAGTCTTTTACAAGTCTAGATGAGGGTCATGTGATCCTTGGTAATAACAAGTCTTGTAAAATACAGGAGATTGGGACTGTGAGATTGTTAAAGCATGATGGAATAGAGAGTATATTAAAATAAGTGAGGTACATACTTGAGCTCAAGATAAACTTGATTTCTCTTGGTATTTTAGATAAAACTAGATACTCCTTCAAGTCTGAATGGGGCAGTTTGAGAGTGTGTAGAGGTTCACTTGTAGTGATGAAATGGGTGTTAAAGAATGGGTTGTACACTTTGGTAGGTAAGACAATGATAGGTGAGGCTTCACCTATCACTCATAGGGGAGGAAACCAAGTTTCTTTGTGGCACAGGAGGCTAGGGCATGTTAGTTAACAAAGCCTAAAAGAACTAGAAAAACAGGAGCTTCTTGGAGATAGGAAGCTTGAGGATCTCCCATTCTGTGAGGAGTGCGTTTTAGGAAAATCTACTAGAGTCAGTTTTAAGAAGTCCACCCACACCACAAAACAAATACTTGACTACATACACTCAAATCTATGGAAACCTACAAAGGTCAATTCTCATAGTGGTTCAAGGTATTTTGTGTCCATTACAGATGGCTTCTCTAGGAAAATATGGGTTTATGTTTTAAAACATAAAAGCAATAGTTTTGAGAAGTTCAAAGAATGGAGAACTTGGGTTGAAACCCAGATAGGCAGAAAGGTCAAAACACTAAGAACAGATAATGGTTTAGAATACTTGCCAAATGAGTTTTCTGAATTCTACAAGATTGAGGGTATTACTAGACATAGGACTGTTATCAAACCCCCCCCCCCTAACAAAATGGACTAGTAGAGAGGACGAATTTGACTATTCTTGAAAGGGTAAGATGCATGTTAGCCACCTCAAGTCTGCCCAAGACATTTTGGGCAGAAGCAATAGCTACTGTAGTATACCTTATAAATAGGTGTCCTTCCTCAGCTCTCAGTTTTAAAACTCCTCAAAAAATCTGGTCTGGAAAACCTACTAATTATCAAAACTTAAAAATGTTTGGGTGTACTGCATATGCACATGTTAAAACAGATAAACAAGAACCCAGGGCTATCAAATGCTTTTTTGTGGGATATCTAAAGGGGGTTAAAGGCTATAAACTCTGGGTTACTGAACTTGGAAGACAAAAATGTATAATTAGTAAGGATATGGTTTTTCATGAGACTGCCATGGGGGTAAACTAGATAATTCCCAGGACATAGTACAGTGCCCTGACACTAGTGATATGCAGCTTGAGGTGGAGCAACCCTCCATCTCTCAAAGCTGGTCAGAAACAGAGAATAAAGACTCTGAGGTGCAAGCCTCAGAGACTGAACTCTCTGGGTCCAGAAAAATATATCTTCTTGCCAAGGACAGGTAGAGAAGGGTTATAAAACCTCCTCAAAGGTATGGAGAAGCTAACATGACAGCTTTTGCTCTTTCTGTTGTTGAGACAGAAATTGAGGTGGAGTTTAGGACTTTTAGAGAGGCCATGGACAGTAAAGAGACCAAGAAATGGATTCTTGCAATGCAAGAAGAAATAAAGTCTCTAAATAAAAACAATACATGGGTATTGGTACCTAGACCCAAGAATTAGAAACTTGTAGGATCCAAGTAGATCTTTAAGAAAAAGGAAGGTATCCCTAGAGCTGAACTACCTATGTATAAAGCTAAGTTAGTGGAAAAGGGATTCACACAAAGGAAATGAGTGGATTACAATGAGATATTTTTCCCTGTTGTAAGGCATAACTCAATCAGATTCTCACTCTCTTTTGTTGCTGTACATGGCTTGCATCTGAAACAAGTTGATGTTAAAACAACTTTTTTGCATGGAAACTTAGAGGAAACTATTTACATGCAACCTCCTAAAGGTTTTGATACAGAAATGGATAATAATTATGTGTGTTTGTTAAAGAAATCACTCTATGAACTAAAATAGTCATCCAGACAGTGGTATAAAAGATTTGACTCTTACATGATTCAAAATGATTTCTGTAGAAGCAATTATGATAACTGTGTTTATTATAAGCAATGTGATAAATGTCATATATACTTGTTACTATATGTTGATGACATGTTAGTTGCTTGTGTAGACATGAATATGTTAAATCAAGTTAAATGCATGCTTAAATCTGAATTTGAGATTAAAGAGTTAGGTCCTACCAAAAGAATATTAGGCATGGAAATAACTAGAGAAAGGGATAAAAACTTTCTTTACTTATCTCAGAAGTCTTACATTTCAAAAGTTTTAATTAGATTTGGAAGGAATCATGTTAAATCTATTTCTATTCCTGTTGCACAGCACATAAAATTGTCCAATAAACAGTATCCAGAAACTGAGTCTGAGTTAATGTTTATGGATAAAATACCATATACTAGTATGGTTGGGAGTATAATGTACCCTATGGTATGTACAAGACTTGACTTGTCTTATGTTATAAGTCTAGTAAGTAGGCTTATGGAGAAACCTGGGAAGCCTTACTCGCATGCTCTAAAACAAATTTTTTAATACTTAAATGGTTCAAAACATTTAGGGTTAATTTTTGGAAAAACTGTGCATGGTGACTTGGGGTTAAAGGGTTACACTGATTCTGACTATGCTGGGAATTTGGATACCAGATAATCACTATTTGGTATGGTCTTTACATTTTTAGGAGGCACTGTTAGTTGGAATCTCATATGCAGTTTGTGGTAGCTTTGTCTACCACAGAGTCTGAATATATAATCTTAACATAAGCTCTTAAGGAGACTATAGTTAAAAGGGCTGAGTCAAGAGTTAGAGATGTATAGTGGGGTTGTCATAATTTACTGTGACAACCAAAACACTATCCATTTGTCTAAAAATCATGTTTATCATGAAAGGTCTAAATATATTGACATTAGGCTACACTTTGTGAGAGATATTATTTCTGCTGATGAAATTGAAGTTAAGAAAATCTCAACAGAGGATAATCCCTCTGATATGTTTACTAAGTCAGTGTCTAAGATTAAGTTTGAACATTGTTTGAACTTAATTAACCTAGGAAATTGTTAGTATCCATTAAGGGGAATAAGCAGGACTATTTTTCAAGGAGAAGGTGCTAGATGCAAGGGTTACAAGCTTGTCAAGGTAGAGAATTATTGATGTGTCAGCTTGTGACACGTGGCAGAAGATACAACCAATGATGTAGCTTATATAGGACCTTGATCATGCGCCTGTGATGCTTTGTAAATGATCAGTCTGGTTTAGGGTTGTTTTTTTTAAAGGACATTTATGTAATTGTGCTGGTCTGTATAAATACAAAACAATGCTACTGTGCTTGGGCGTGTTTTCATTTGTGCCGCTTACGAAATAGAGAGAGGGAGAGGGTTTGAGATCTTGGTGATTAGGATTAGGGTTTTTTTGGCTTCGTCTTTGGCTGCTTTCTGAGGTATTTTCGAGTATAAGCACTGAAGTTGTACTCAATAACTCTTTATTTTGATTAATAAGATATTTCTCCTAGGGTTCCTGCTGTGGACGTAGGACATTAGGACCAAACTACGTTAAATTCTATGTCGCTCTGTTTCTTGTTTTAGATCTTGATATTTCTTTGTTTTCTTGTGTTGTTATTGTTCTGTGTATTTTTCGAATCAAGTTTGGCTAAGTTTTTCGAAACCCTAATAAAGGTTATCTTGAAATATCAACATTTTCAAAAGGGATTATTTTAAGATAATACAATAGTTTTTTATAGGCCACTTTCTAAAATATAATGTATAATGCATAAAGATAATGAATAGCAAACCTCTTTTTTGAAATCAAGTTCATCATGAATTGGTCAATTTCTTAACCCATGGCCAAAGAGGGTGGCAAATAAAAATTGCGAAAGGTAGCGCAAAAGACATGAGAAAAGGAATGAAGTTGAATTGGCAAACACAGCTAGGAATAGTGGTGGAATCATATTGTCCCTGGTCCCACCCCTCTAAAAAAATAAAATTAAAAAAAATAATATATATTTTTTTTAAAAGAAAACAAATAAAATATGTTGATTTTTAATGATTTGATAGGATAATATTAATTTTATCTTGTATTGACCTCTTTTTTTAAAATTATTTTAGTCTCCCTTTACAAAATTTAATATAATTTAAAAATAAAATTTATCTCATATAAAATAAAATTATATAATAACATGATGATATGTTTTTATTAAAAATAAATAAAAAAGTTTGATAATTTCTAACGTATTTTTAATACATTTTTATTATGATGATATGTTCTTGACATATCATATATTTTTTTAATACATAAATTATATTAAACGTATTTTATTTTTATTATAAATCTTATTATCAAATTATTTTATACTATATAAAAAACTATATAAAAATAATATAAAAAATATTTTATATATTTTATTTTAATTTTACTTAAATCTTCTTAAAACAAAATTCTTATTCCGCCACTCACTTAATTACTAGCAAGATTAACTTCAAACATGAATTGTCAAAAACCGGAGACGACAAGAAGGAAAGGGCGGCGGGTCACACGTTGTCCGTTCAATTGTTTCTATGGCATACTGACATATGTATACATTACACAAACTAAATAAAAGAAAAAACAAAAACAAAAAACGCACAAAATTAGGTACTTTTGTAAACATCAAGATAAGTGTCGACCGATCCCTTAACCCCCCACGCACAATACCCCAGGCATGGAAGCAAACAATGATCTTGATGCCAGAAAAATGCGATAATATATGAAGATCATGGATTACCTGCGCAATCCGACATGTCATGATATGCCCCTCTTTGCTCCAGCCCTGCGCTCCTGGCCCTACTACCAAAGCTAAACTCACCACCAAAACATACCAAAATGGAGACCCTCTCCGCATCATAGTCTAAATATTTGTGTTAATTCCTTTGATCACCTATTCCTCTATCTCCTCCAGCATTTACAGCACAAAACAGATGAATTAAGCCCCACCAGAATGTGCAACCAACATATATATATATATACATATATATATATATATACAAATTTGGTGCAAGTTATTACTTTTTAAGCACCCTAATGTTGACATATCATATAAGCAAGGTAGGGCATATTCTGGTATAGAGAAGGAATCCCATAATAAATTAGGCATGAACTCAGTCGATTACAGGTAACTACAAGGCAGAAAGTCTTATGTCTTGGCATTAAAATATAGTTGAGAGAACATGCGTGGATGGATTGTGTTCAAGTCTTCGCGTATGGGGAAACTTAAGCTTTATTCTAACGCAGGTTGAGTGGGGCCCATGATGTACTGCCTATACATCAAAGGGAAGATGCAACTATTAATATCTCTGTCCTTATCTTGCTTAATTCAGCAATTTTCGTTTCGGAAGTGAAAATAATGGTACTTGAGCATATTTATGTAGCTGCTAGCTGCTAGGCTGACCCCACCCGCTTGGGCTAGCGACCGGCCTCTTTGCCACAATAGGCATTAAATTAAACGTGAAAGAAAACAATTATCTACGACAAAGAAAGAAGCTTCTGGTATATATTGTATGAGAAATTATGAGGATATATTATACGTAATCATGAAGTACGTGGTACTTCAGATAATATTGGAAGATTTGAGTATAGAGAAAGCAAGGGCGCCATACGTAGCGTTATCACTGGACATTTTTCACAAGCATATTCTCGGTCGATTCCAGTCTAGCTAGGTTTCCTCTATTATATGCTGGGTTGAGTACTTGGCCATGTGCAGACTGCACTAATATTGCAGGAGATCGAAACTTGTAATTTGTAAAGGATCATGCAAGAAACCTTAAGAAATGGATTGACCAAAACACATGCAAGAAACCTTATTAACTAGGCATATATAGTTTATTTATTTCTTTTCATTACATATTATATAGCGATCACTGATCGAGTTCTCATGCCATACTATATATATATATATATATATATCATCCTTTTACAGCTTGTGTACTATTAATACTCCTTTTTTTTTTTTCAGCCTGCAGCCCCTCCTCTTATTAGCATTAATGGTAGCGACATGTATCGCACACTGCAAATTGGGCTCAGTTACCTGCAATTAGGAGTGTAAAAAAAAAAATATAGATAAATCGGTAAATCGGACTAAATCAGTGGATTTTATCCGGTATCAAATTTGATTTGATTTTGCTTAAAACCAGTCAAAAAATCAGTTCGATTTTGCTTTTTCTCTTTCTAAAATTGGATCGGACCAATCCATATATATCTATATAATATATATTTTTTATTTTTTATATTGGACATAATTTTTATCTATGATACATAATTATATATAAAATAGTTTTGTATCATATGATAAATTATTGATTCACGTAATATTTAAATTTTAAAATATTATATCCTTATAATGTATTATATTAAGAAAAATAATACACACAATACCTTATAAAAATAAGGATATTATTATAAAGTGATGTTAATTTTATAAAGTAGTTTATAGAAATACTCTTACTTTTATAAAGCATTGTGTATAGTGTTGTGTGTGTATTACTTCTCTATACTATAATAAATCACTATATTATATATTATATATTATATAATATAGTATATAGTATATTAAAATCGGAAAATCAGACTGAACTTGATTGAAACTGGAAAATCAGAAATACCCTTATATATTCTAGACTGGTGCAACCAATTCAATCTCAAATTTTGCCCAAAATTGGACCAAAGTAGATCGGTTATACCCCTACTTGTAGTGCAAAGAAGGTGAGGGGCTTGGGATTGAAGGATAGCCTCTAATACTTTACTTATATTTTTGTTCCTTGAAGAGAATTTCTGTGACGCCCTCAATTTATGTTTGTAATTTAACGCAAATTGAAATGACAGAATAAATAACACTTAGCTACTCACCCTCGTACTTATCTAAATTTAATACAAATCATAGCGAAAAAGTTCTAAATTAAATTAATTTCTAGTAATCACATGATAGCATAAAAATCACAATATCCACATCATCCATTGTATCCTTACATGCGTAAACATAACCCAGTTAGTTTTCTTATATACAACATTTATAAGACTTCTCAAATAACTTCTTATGGCCACCACGATTCCTTTTTCCTTTCCTGAAATTTCTTCCCGTATCAACACCAATTCTTATTTCTATTAATTGGTCAAAACTTCTAGGGAGAGTACTCGGAGGGCCTCTCAGGATTCCTATGGGTTCTCTCGAGCGACTAGGACTGTACCCATGTCCATTGTCAAATCTTGCAGTAAGGATTGAATTTCCAAAAAGAAAATAAATACACAAGAGTGAGATATCCAAGAAAATCTCAGTAAGTACACATATAACTTAACAAAGGCATCATCCGAATATATCAATAACATAGCATGTACCATAATGAATTAATTTCTCATGATTCATGAATGTCTTATGAGACTCATGCATATGGATGATCATAATTTCTATACAGACTTATACTCTTACATGGACTTATCATCTTTTACTTAAAACTCTTATTTACTTTCTTATATTGTGGGTTTTATTTACTTCTTCTATTCGACAGGCGTTATGCATCATTGTCCCTGTCTGGTCTTGCTTATTTCATATCATCGATAGGAGTTACGTATCGCCGTCCCTGTCGAATATTTCTTATTTCATATCATCGACAAGCGTCAAATATCATCGTCCCTGTCGAATATTTATTATTTAGTTTTCTTAAATACTTGACATAATTTATGACGACACGTAACATAAACTTTTCTTAAAACGGACGTCACGACTTATGATGACACATATGAGACAAAATGCAACATGATCATAACCTTAGACTTTTGAATGCATATCTTATAAAATACATAACATATTTGCATTCCACATATAATTCTTATATTAAATCACATGCATTGAATGCAAGAAAATCTCATATTCAGGTAACAGGGGAATCTCGCTCGAGCCAAACGTCGAGCAAGGGTCGAGCCAAACGTCGAGTAAGGGTCTGCCTAAATCTCACTCTGTCAGTTCAATCCCAATTCCATCCTTTGTTGAATCCTTATCTCTTAAAACTTTAAACATAAAAGTTATATATATATTTCTCTTAGTTTTCCATAACCTCTTGAATCATTCAAATCTGACATCAAATGAACAAGTTATATCTGATTTACCAAAAGGTGTCAAATCTACCAATAATAACCCTATTTAGAACGAAATTTACTAGATTTAGTTTATTATTTTTTTTTCCAAATCAAGACCTCACGTTTTCACTTAATCCTCTTCATATATTAACATAGAACATATTTCTAGGGCCCTACAAAGTTTTCTAGTATTTTTTATAGCAAAAACCACTCCAAAACTCAATATGTTTCAATTTAACACATAAACAAAGATGCTCAAATAAATATCACACATAATTCAATTACCAAACCACTTATTCTATGCAAAGATTAAGTTAAGTTGTGCACTTACAAATTTTTCCAAAATTAGATTTGATGCTTAGGATAGGTTTTGTACAACTTCTTCTCCAATGCCCTCAATTAGCTCCCTTTTGGTACTTAGGTGATGTGAGTGAGTTTTTGTGTATTTTTTTTGGCTATTTCTCACTATGGCCGACTGGTATTTCTCATGCAAAAAGAATAGAAACTCATACATCTATTTATAGGCATGATAGGCGTGGGATGCAAGGAAAGAGAGCTTGGCAACATCCTTAGCTAATTAGGGTAATGTGTTCCCTACACTTGTGGTTTCATGATCACCCCTAATCCTATGGGGATTTGATGATATTTTAATCCCATGGTTGATATTAATCCACCTATAAAATGATCTTGATCAAGGGCTCAAATAGTTTCAACACATGGGGGTAAAGACAAAACAACATCATAAGAAATCTTCCAATAGGTGTACTTGACCACTTGGCCTCCCCTAGGGGTTAGCCAAGTTCTAATCCAAATAAGTCCTTGATAAAATTCGATTCTTCAAAAAATCAAAACATAAAAGTTTAAGATCATCCTTTTAAGATTCTATAGGATTTTGAATCATCTTATTCCGAGATCAAATTAGAGAGATATGCTTAATTCACGAAATACGTCAAAACCACCCGAGAACACCCAATCCGAGTTCTCCATTTGTTTTCCTTTGTTTTCTTACCCACCAAGACTTCTAGATGAATTCTTATCAACTAACCACATGTTTCCACACATGTCAAAACCTTAAAAAGTTTGGTAGTCAATCACAATTTTTGTCACATGGCCGAACATAAGACAACTCATCTAAGTCGGTTACCAGTTAACTCCTATTCCTGTCCGTCCATTTCACACCAAATTTAGTCCTTGATCCATTCCTTATCTTCGAAAACCCAAAACATAAAAGTTTTATATCTGCCTTTTAATGTTCTATAAGAATTAGAATTATCTCATTTGGACCTCATATGAATGAGTTATTATCATTTCATCAAAACTCGACGGATCAACCCGAAAACACTTAATCTGGGCACCAAGTGTTTGATTTTTTATTTTATCACTTCCCCTTGAATTTCTCCCCTAAATTTAGAAAAGTTTTCTCTTTCTTGATCCAAATTAAATTTCTCTAGCTGATACCTTGTTACAATTCCCAAAGGTCCATCCATAATTTATCCTAAAATGCATAATTTCACCTTTTCATAGCTCACAATTATCATCTAAGTCTCAAATTCTGTTTTCATTAAAAAAATATTTCCAATAAGTCCTTTAAAATAAATTTTCAAGAAAATATTTTATCTAAAAAAATGGGCTACTACACTTTAGTTAGCAAGAAAGTATTAGTCCTGAATTCTAACCTAGCATTTGTACTGCTTGTCGAGTGAGCACTTTGTATCTTGTGTTTGAGGATCTAGTATCTCACATGAGATATATACCACGATAGTGTGGTGTGGCCTCCCCAGGCCATACCTTGGTGGCAAGTGGGTTGTGCGGCCACCTTAGTGCGCTATGTTAGTTATAGGAGGTCTTGCCATGTATCTTCGTCCATGTCCCATATCTAATCCTTAAATGCAGCATGACTTTGGCATGATGTGCTTTTGTAGTGTCAAGGTAGGCAGTGTCCTACCTTGCCATGTCAATCAGTCATTTGCCCAAGTTGGGGACTCTCTTCTCCCTTACCCAATTCTTGGGCTGACTGCACTACTGAACCTTATGGCCCCAAGTTAAATTGGGCCTAGCCCGTGAAGGATGTAAATTGCCCTCCTAATTTGGCCTAGGTCGAGGGGGAAGTTGTAATAGCTAAATTTTTTTTAGATAAAACATTTACTTGAGAATATTTTAAAGGAATTTATTGAAAATATATTTTTCCATGGAAATAGAAGTTGAGACTTAGAGGATAATTGTGAGCTATGAAAAGGTGAAATTATGCATTTTAGGATAAATTTTGGATGGACCTTTGGGAATTAAGGTATCAACTAGAAAAATTCAATTTGGACCTAAAAAAGAGATAAATTTTTGAAATTTAGGTGAGAAATTCAAGAGGAAGTGGTAAAATAAAAAATCAAATACTTAGTGCCTGGATTAAGTGTTCTCGAGCTAGTCTGTCGAGTTTTGGTGAAATGAGAATAACTCCTTCATATGAGGTCCAATGAGGTAATCCTAATTCTTATCGAACATTAAGAGGCATATCTAAAACTTTCATGTTTTGGGTTTTTAAAGATAAGGAATAGATGAAGAACTAAATCTGGTGTGAAGTGGATGGTCAGGAATAGGAGTCAACTGGTAACTGATTTAGATGAGTTGTCTTCTGTTCAGCCATGTGATGAAAATTGTGATTGACTACCAAAATTTCTAAGGCCTTGAAATGTGTGGGAAAATATGGCAAGTTGATAAGAATTCATCTAGAAGACTTGGTGGGTAATAAAACAAAAGAAAATAAATGGAGAACTCGGATTGGGTGTTCTCGGGTAGTTTTAACGTGTTTTGGTGAATTAAGCATATCTCTCGCATTTTATCTCGGAATAAGATTATTAAAAATCCTATATAATATTAAGAGGGTTATATAAAACTTTCTTGTTTAGAGTTTTCGAATAATCGAATCAGATCAATGACTTATTTATGATGGAAGTGGCCGGATACACCTCATTGGAAGAAACCATCATGCTATTTTGTTTTTACCCCACATGAGTTGGTTTTATTTGAGCAATTGATCAAGATTATCTCATATATAGATTAAGATTTACCATTAGATTAAAAGATCGACAAATTTCAATAGAATTTGAAGTGATCATGAAGCTACAAGAATAGGGACACATCACCAATTAGCTAAATGAGATTACCAAATGCCCAAGGCATTCCCCAACCCTTGTGTCGCCCCCTATGGGAATAAATAGGAGTATTGGCTTCTCTTCATCCCCATTTAGAGATACCACATGGCCATAGTGAAAAATATTCAAGAAAATTTACTCAAAACCCACTCACTTCACCAAAACACCAAAAGAGAGCTAAGTGAGAGTATTGAAGGAAAAGTGGTGTAAGACCAACCATAGACATCCACTTTAGCTTTGAAAAAATTAGTAAGTGTATATATTAACTTAATATTGGTATAGAATAAGTGGCTTGATGATTGAATTATGTTTTATATTTATTTGAGCTTAATCTTTGTTTATGGGTTAAATTAATACATATTGAAGTTTGAAGTGGTTTTTGCCATGGAAAAATGCTAGAAAAATTATGAGACCTTAGAAATATATTCTATGATGTTATATTAAGAGGATTATATGAAAATATGAGATCTTTATTTGAGAAAAAAATAATAAAGGAACCCTTGAATAATTTGGCCTTAATAGGGTTATTATTGGTAGATTTGACACATTTTGATAAATTGGACATAACTTGTTCGTTTGATGTCAAATTTGAATAATTTAAGAGGCTATGAAAAGCTAAGATAAATATATACAACTTTTAAGTTTTAAGTTTTAACGGATAAAGACTCAATAAAAGATGAAATTAGGATTGAAATGGTAGAATTGAGTTTATCATAGTAGGTTTGATTTCATTGGAGAATTTCTTTTATTCTAAATTCTTAGTGACTTGATTTTAATTATTGGAATGATATTTTAATAATTATGGTAAGTTTAAAAACTCTAATTTACTTGGAAAGTTTCCAAGAATCATTTTACTAAGAATTTATAGAAGAAATACTAAGAAAAATATTTTAATATGCATAAATTGACTAAGAGAAATTTGATATGTTAAATACGTGAAATTTGGCTTGGGTTGAATAAGCTAAATAAATAAATAAATACGATTTAATTCTCCATGATATTTGGCCAGCTTTGGTTTTAATAATATTGTAGTATTATATTTTATTGTTTAAGCATTATTCATTAAGTTTTGACGTTACAAATTTATATTATGTAAGTGCATGTATATATGATGTATATTCTTGTGATATGTTTTTATATGTCACATGAATTATGAAAACATGAAACATGCATGTCATAAGCTAAGTTATGCGTATATTACATTTCGTCACATATGTGTGTTGTCATTAATCATGACGTCTAATATAAGAAATACGTTAAGAAAATCTTATAAGTGTAAAGATTAATAAGTCAGTCATGTCATGACAGGGACGGCGATACGTAACGCCCGTATGACTGACGTGCCGGTAGGGACAGCGATACGTAACGTCTATCGAGATTCAAAAATGGATATGGCCTGACCACGGGTAATAATAGTGGGTATGGTCTAGTCACGAGTAATAATAGTGGATATGATATGGCCCAACCACGGGTAATAATAGTAGATATAAGTAAAGACTTATAAAAATAAGAATTTTAAAGAAAGAATAAAAGTTCATGCATGGTATAAGTTTGTCTAGAAAAGAGTGACATCAGTATAAGTCCACCTAAAAGATAAGTTTAAGTAATGCATGAGTCATATGAAATATGTGACAAATGCATACTCTGGATGTCTGTCTTGTATGTGATTATTTTATGATATTTATACTTTTATTAAGTTACGTATGTACTTACTGAGATTTCTAAGGAAATCTCATTCTTGTATATTTCTTTTCTTTTTAGAAATTTTAACTTCACTGCAGGGTTCGATGTCTAACATGGGTAAGGCCCTAGTTACTAGAGAGACTCGGAGGAACCTAAAGGGTTCTCGGAGTACTCTTTCTCTATTTATAAGTTTTTAACCAGTTGATAGTAGTAGAGACCGGCATCAGCATGGAGAAAGAGTTTCTTGAAGTGAAGAAGGAGTCTAGGCGTCCCTAAGTCAAAGTTTTGAAAATTTTGTACATTGGCTGAGAAAAATAAATGGATTATGCATGTAAGGATACAATGTTATTGTAACAATGAATGATGTGGATATTATGATTTTATTTCACCATGTGATTATTAGAAAATTTTTAGTCAGAACTTTTTCGTTGCGACTTGCATTGCATGTACTAGTAAGTTTAGGTGCATGCATTAAGTTTTTGATAAGTACGGGGGTGAGTAGCCTAGCATTACTTTCCCTGACACTTCAATTTGCGTTGAATTATGAACGTAAATTAGGAGCATCACAGAAGTAAACACCCCTTCTAGTTACTCTGTCAATTCCAGTTGCACACATGTAAAGTGAGAATTGTCATTACTTTGTTTTCTTTTTTGTGTCTAGCGGCTTATGAAATCTAACGTGGGGGCTGCTTGTCACATGCGTCTGTTAATATTCTCACATTAAAGGTTGCATCTGACGACTCGATACCATGTTCTCTCATGTAGCAAAAATTGCAGGACCTATCACTCACTTGTTTCATTCTTGATGAAACTTGTCACTTTCTTGCATGGGTAGCCTGATCGCTATCGTCGCCTATTTAAACCCAAGCCCTGTACTATTTCTACCTTCTTGCTTTCTCACATCTATCACTCCCATTGTGACTCTCGTTTGTTCCTCTCATTAGTTCTTCCTAGTCTCCTTTCTTCTTATTCATTTTCAAACCCTTTCCCGCCTCAATGGTGCCTAAGAACACTTCACGCTTTGCTTTTTAGAAATCTCATTCAACCCGTTCAAAGGGACCTTCTAGGGTTCTTGTGGCCTTGGATCCCCTCGAAGTTTGCCACGAGTCTCAAGACTTTGATGGGTACCACTCGGCCTTAGTGGTTCACTTTTTCAGACCTAAGATCTTTTAGGTATAACTTTTAAAGTGTCGACTCCACTAGCTTCGAGGCTTTAGCGAATCGCTAAAGAGCTATTGATGCAACGACTTTGCCATAAAGTGGCATTGTACACCTCATCATTCACCAATGAGCATTGCATAACTTTTATATAAAATCTGCAAGAATGAACTTGACTCAGGGAGGTAACATAGAGGCCTAGACAATTTATGTTTGCATAGTTTATGATTTTTGTTATATATATTATTTCTGATTTACATAGGAGATTTTAATATTTTAAATAAATGCTTCTGCTAACTCTCTTTAGATTTTAGGCATTTAATAAAATTTATTTTATTTATAAAAACATTCGTCTGTGGCATGTTATGGCATGTTGTTATTAGTAAGAAAGATTTTAGTAGCACATTAACTCCCTGACAATTTTTAAAAATGACTGTATTGGGGAGCAATGTTACTTGTCGTTTGGCACATGGTCCTGCGACCCGCCAGCAAAGCTTACCCAAGCCTGATGGCCAGAGAGTTTCTGTTTACGTACGGCGTGCTACATTTGGGCAGCAACCTATGTAGCTCTTGTTCACGCTTGAGATACATGACTGCCTGCTTGGAATTCAATTTCTTCATAATGGGAGAGGGGTGGGAGTTTCTCACAGGAGAAGATGTCTGTTGTGAGTTCTACATTTGCACTGTTTGGTGTGTCATGCTAGACGACAAGTAGATTTTCTTGGACTTGACTGAATAGGAACCGCTCGGCTAGAGGTGGTTTATGCTTGGGTGAAGGCACCTAGCTAATGTTGAAACTAATACTTTGCTGACTAGATCCAACATTGATTGGTTCATGGTGTTGCAGGATCAATCTCACTTCATTGAGAGACGCCTCCCAGAAGTCAATCATCTTCTCGTGGGAGAAAGGAGCCTCCCAATCCTCCACTAGAGGGGAAGGGGAAAAAGTCTCACACTGAGAAGGATGAGGCCTAAGAGTCATCGGGGTCAGGGAATGGAGGTACTATCCCTAAATCACCAAGGTGGCATCTCATGGGCTAGTCTTCCCGAGTCCAATCGAAGTCAAAGGTAGTAAAGCTGGTTCGCCAACAGCCACAATCCTTGAGCGACACTAAAGCTTCTCGACCATGTAACCACCTCCCCCACCACGATTGGTATCCTAGTCTCCCACCCTAGATGGCAATGTGAAGCTAGCAGGGATCCTCAACCATGGGGAGCAAGAGTTGAAGATGGCCATTTTCTTGGCTTTCCTCGACCTTGTCCCATGAGATTCTCAAGTCTTCGTTCCACCGTTCAAGCTCTCCTTTGAAACGATCCCTTTCCTTATTGTCGATGATTTCATAGCAACGACTAATGTTGGGGCCATAGAATGCTTGGTTGATGCTGAGCAGGTTGCTCCCCTATATCTCGATTCACCCATGTGGTCATATCCAAGCCATCCCAGGGCCACAGATCTCAATGCGTATAGGGTCTCCATCCTCGATGCTCCATTTTGCATGTTCCTTGAACCTAAAGTCATTTTGTCAGCACACTTAGAAGAATTTGCCGATGTGACACTCCCAACTTCAGCTTAGGATGTAACGAAGACTTAGAGTATCGAGACATACAACATAAGGTTATATACCCTCATTCAGAATAGTTAATATGCAATGCATTCTATAAATGAATCTACCAGGTTATATACCCTTATTGCAGTTTATATTGATGATATAAATCTTGTTAAAACTCCTAAAAAGATCATAAGAATCGCTATATATTTAAAGAATGAATTTGAAATTATAGATCTTAGTAAAACAAAATTTTGTCTCGGCTTGAAATTCTTATTCATCAGTTAATGTATATAGAAAAAGTATTGAAGAACTTTTATATGGATAAAGCTCATCCCCCGAGTACTTTAATGGTTATTCGATCACTTGATGTGCAGAAAGATCCATTTCATCCTTATAAAGACAATGAAAAGATCCTTTGTTCTGAAGTAGCATATCTTAATGCAATTGGAGTTTTGATGTATCTTACAAATTGTACTCGACTTGATAATGTATTTTCAATTAATCTACTTGCAAGATATAGTCGCGCACCAACTCAAAGGTATTGGAATGGTATTAAACATGTCATTCATTATCTCTGAGGTACGATTGATATGTGATTATTTTATCAACGTGAATCAAGTCTACAGTTGGTTGGATATGCAAATGCAGGTTATCTTTCAGATTCATACAGAGGTAGATCTCAAACTAGATAAGTGTTTACTTTTGAAAATTCTGCTATATCATGGAGGTCTATTAAGCAAACACTATCTATCACATCTTCAAATCATTCAGAGATCATTGTAATTAATGAAACAAGTCGAGAGTGTATTTGGCTAAGATCAGTGATTCAACATATTCAAGAAAAATGTAGTTTTTCCGTAATCAATGATAGCTAACAATTTTATACGAAGATAATGCTACGTGTACCACTCAAATCAGATGAGGATATATCAAATGTGACAGAATTAAACATATTTTACCTGAATTTTTTTATATTCACGAACTTCAGGAGAAATGTAAAATTGATGTCAAACAGATACATTCAAATGATAATCTGACAATTTCATTCATTAAGGCATTATCAATTGCAACATTTAAGAATATTGTGTAGAACATTGGAATGTGAAAACTTAAACAATCTATTATTATGCAATTTTCAGGAAAGTAATTATCTTGAATACTTATACTAATTGTATTCTTTTTATTTCGTTAAAATTTTGTCCCATTAGATTTTCCTTTACAAGATTTTAACGAGGCAATCTCATAGCACTTGGTGGTACATATGAATAATGTACTCTTTTTTCTTCGATATTGATTTTTCTTTCCACTGAATTTTATTTGACAGAGTTTTAATGAGACATATTCCTTATGGTTGATTATCAAAGGGAGAGTATTATAAATCGACTTACAAAGTCAAAACCAACTTTGATAATCGGGATAGTCAAAGGATGACCATCTGCTTTAAACTAATCGCCTCTAATCGCCTATATATATGGGCATATATTTCAGTACGTGTATGAAAAAAAATAGCACTTGAGTAATAACAAAATTTTAAATATTTTTTCTTGTAAATTCTCTTGCAATATTATTCTTTTAGTTTTATAAAACTTTTTAGTTATTAAATAAAAGTAAAATAAAATAAAATGTGTTGAGAGAGAGAAAGTCATGGTTAAGGGTATTCAAACGGATTCCGAACTAGGAATCCGGGTTAATCCAGCCTGAAACCAAAGGCCCAAAAGCATTTTGGACTCCAGTACGGATTCGCCCGGATTGAAATCTAGGTTGGATCTAGATCCATCCAATTTTTTTAAAACTGGAAATCCGGTTTCCAGATTTAAACTGCTTTTTTTTAAGCTTGTATTATTACCTTTTTGTAGAGAAATTTGTTGTGAAAATATTTATAAAAAATCGTCTATTTCGTTATAATTTTTCCAAGAAATAAAGTTAAAAAGTAATTTTTTATTATATAAAAGCCTATATTTTTATCATTACCCATGGACCATAATGATAAAAAAATATATCAAAATGTAAAACTAAATTTATGTTATGAATAACTAAAGCTATAAGCAACTAATTAAGTGTTTAACGAAAAAGAAGAATCCGCTACATATTACATTGTTCGAACTAATTTACTTAAAGCATTACAAAACACATACTAATAAGGTGATCAAGACCAAAAAACTGAAAATTCATGTTCATTGATTCTGTCCAAAGTTGCTCTTCCTCCATGCTAGATGGGTGCCTGTCAAGACAATAGGAACTATTGGGAGGCCTGACAGCAATGCCAAATGAACAAAACCTTGCATGGACAAAGTGATAGGCCAAAAATTTGCTTTAAAATAGAGCATTAGAAAGAAAGTGAAAGAAAATTCAACTGATCATTCAGTTTTCATCTAAGTATATTTGTTAGAAAATCAAGGATTCCCTTCTTTATTTCCATGTATGGTTCCACTTGCATACAACATTTAATCCAGGTAAAACAAATTTCACAAGAAAAGGCCTCGGGACCTTTGCTAGCCATAGACAATTCGTGATGAAATGCTTTTTCAATGCATTCATGAGATTGCATTTGACTGAATTAGGTGAAAGAAACATAAAAATGGATTTTGGATAGAAAGTGACTAAAAATATATTAAGGATTTTGTATGATAAAGCATGCCAAGGGTTTTACCTGGATGTGATATTGGATGGATCCAAATTCATACAAATGATGATCAATCTCCATGGGCTTTTCAGCTCTGTCATGAAAGGAAAAGTGTTGATTATCAGAGTGGTCATGCTTTCTTTTCTTTTATGTTGTTTGAAAAGTACAATGTTTATAATTATGTTATAATTATTTATATAACTTATGTTTGCTCCATTCATGTCCTGAAAATACCAAAGAAAGGCTTAAGGTCTAAAACTTTTGAGAGAACTACATCATTCTTTGTTTCTCAGATTTGGGAGTTTTAGGCATGAAATTTCATATACTTGATGGCATTCCTAATCCTTGTTAGTAAATTAGAATTTTCTTCCAAGTCATCCTTTACAACCCGATTTAATATATGGGCAGCACACTGCATGTGAAAATGTTCACTACCCAATACCGTACGACTATTGTCTTTTATTCTCCTCTTTATATAATCAATAGCAACATCATTTGAGCCGGCATTGTCAACTGTAATGGTCAAGATTTTATTAACACCAAATCCATGCAATGCCGACTCCAACACCCTCCCAATAGTATCGCCCTTATGGTCAGAAATTTGGCAAAACTTGAGTATTTTCTTATGTAGTCTCTAATGACAATCAATAAAATGTGTAGTAATGCACATGTAGTTCAGATTTTGCACCGATGTCCAAGTATCGATAGTAAGACAAATTTTTTGATCATTCAACAAGTTTTTCAGTTGTATCTTATTTTCATTATACAGTTTAAGACAATCCCATTTTAGAGTGATTCGGGATAGCAAGATAAACGGAGACTCTAAAATAGTCACGTACTCAATAAATCTTTCGTTCTTCACAAACCTAAAAGGCAATTCATACCTAATAAAGAACTTAGTGGTTGACACCCTAAGTTGATCTACATAAAAGTTCAATAAAAATTATGGGCTACACATCCTTCCCTCTACATCCCTTTCACTACTAGAGGTATTTTTTGGAGCAAAAAAAAAAAATGAAATTTTGAACAATTAAAAAGGTGAATCCTCATAGAGGAAATGCCATTCTTGTAGTGGCACTTGTATTCCTTACCACACCAATTGCACTTAGCTCTTGGATCATCAAGATCAATAGGTTCCACTCTAGTAAAGTTATCACAAACCATTGATCTGTTACTAAATGTTTTTTTGGATTTTTTTTGTACAGGCGGAATGAAACTAATAGGATTTTGTTTATATGTGGATGAAGGGGTTAGATGACTCCCATGCTCCTCCACATCCATTGAAATAGAAAAGTCATTACCAAATTATTGAGTTGTACCAACATTACAACTCACAGAATCTTCTTCCATCTGTTATTGAGTAATCACAACCACAAAATAGTAATAATAATAATAAGAACCAAACATACATATAATAAATCAACCATACACCGCCCAAATACTTTAATATAGGTACTCTTGTGATCACATGCTTTCACAATCATACCCACTTTGTTATCTAATCTCTAATATACAGTATATTATTTTTGGGAAAATAATGAATGGTGTGATTTAAAGCATAGAAATTACGTTTACACATTTTGTATTTAAGAATGCAATCATGGGGATGTTAACACTCAAAGATAACTAAATTGATCTTTGAAGATTACTAGTTTTCTTTACATGCAGTACTTATATGTAGAAAAAATTATAGCCATACGAATATATGAAAAAAACTACTAAGCCAAACAAGACCAAAGCCAAACAACAGAAACATTTGAAATTATAAAAAAATAAAGCAATCCAATAGTTACATCTAAACATAATTAGATAAATTCATAATAGAATAGACATATGCATGGATAAAAAATATAAGTTATAGGTAGAAAAAAAGAGAGAGTAAAGAACCCCCAATCTCGTTTATCAAAAAAAAAAAAAAAATAGAACCTCCAATCTGTACATCATCGAACCCAATACTTACATCCAAAAGATAAATACATAACTTTATAATAGAAACACTTTCAGAAGACTCCAAAAATAGGAAAAAAAACCTCATATCTAAGAACATTCTTAATGGATTGGCTAAAAACTATCTTTCAAAAGTATAATTTTGCATAAATACCAAAAAATTTTGATCATATTTGATCAAATATGACAATAAAATTTGTAGAGAAAGGGAATAAAAGTACTTTTATGAATAGTAAAACTAAAATTTTGTCTAATAATTGCCAATTAGAATAAAAGTATTTTTTGTGAATAGTAAAACTAAAACTTTGTCCAACAATTGCCAATTTGACAATTGTTGGACAAAGTTTGCCAATTGATAATTGTTGGACAAAGTTTTATCTTTACTATTTACAAAAATTACTTTTATTCTCTTTTCCCACAAATTTTATTGTCATATCTGATCAAATATGATCAAAATTTTTTCTTATTTGTGCAAAATTGTACGTTTTGAAGGATAGTTTTTAGCCAATCCATTGAGAATACTGTAAAGAGGAAGATTTGTAAGGTTTCAAAATGTTTACATAACCACTAAAACCGAATATTGACATACACGAAGTTAAAGCAAATTAAAAGAAAAAAAAAAGGTAAAACATGTAGATCTAAAGAAGGAATTTAGGGGAAAAAAATCCAACATTTGTGCTAATTCATAGTTACTCAGATATGTAAAAAATAAACAACATTTGTTCATTCCTCTATATGGGATTGTAACAGATCAACCAAAGCAGACCCTGACTCCACCTCATCAGAATTCAAGTTCAACAAAAGGAATGGTACTAATTGACATTGTAATTAATGCCAAAAGTTTGTCATACGAATATTTGTAAACTGTAGTCAATATAAATCAAGTGTAATTTTTATACGTATCTACCTTCGCTTAACAAAAAAAAAATGTTTTGAATTTCTACACATGATGATAGGGGTCATAGTCTCATGTAATTTTAGATCACAGAACAAAGGGAATGGAGTAAATCCAAAGTTCAAGTCTCGTGTATATGCCTTTTTATTTCATCTTGATTGAAAATGGTTGCATATTTACATTGCAAAAGAAACTTTGGTTTGGACTCCTAGATTGAGCTTTTTAGGGGTGCTTGTAGAGGAAAATATGGCAGATGTTGGGGTGCTAGCTTGCACATACACCAGACTCTAGTACTCTACACTTAACTAGTAATAACCCAATAAAAGAAATCGCATAAATCATATAGATTAGCAGCTAGCAAAGTCATATGGGTTTAAAAAAAATCTCATAAATCAAGCCAAAGAAACATAGTTACACAAGGAGAGAGAGAGAGAGAGAGTGTGTGTGTGTGTGTACCCTAGAAGTGAACGAAATAACTCGCCGATGGAAATTCTATAACGATATCGGTGACAGCGATAGTTCACAAATGGGCGACAAATGGTCTCTATCCCATTGCAACATGAAGACGTTGTAGAAATCCATGGAGGATGCGAACTGGTGCTCAGCGAACTATGTCCTTCTTTGCGATGGTCTATAGAAACAGATCTTCTGTTGTGTATGGTGATGTTCGATACACCTGGAGAGAGAGAGAGAGAGAGAGAGAGAGAGAGAGAGAGAGAATGGGCTAAGGTTTAGAGTGATTCTGAATTTGGGATGGATTCTGATTTCTGAGGAATTTTTTCAAAATTCGGGTACCGGGTGTTAGATTCGGTACCCAATTTTCAATCCAAATCTGGACCATATTAAACCATTAAACCAGATAGTTTAAAATATGGATTCCGAATTTAAATTAATCCGAATTTTGGATATCCGTTTTTCAAACCGAACCGGATAAAAACTGACCCGCTTGAACACCCTTAGTCACAGTAAAGCGTTTTCCTTAATAAAAATTGACTATGTTTAGTGACAATGCCACGCCAGTTCAAACAATAGCCAAGAAGAGTCTAATGTTATTCATGATCTTAGACCATTCTCATTGAATTGACTAAAAGCTAAATCCAATGAGAATTTGGACAATAAGGTTTAAAATAAGCCGACATTGAAATTCTAAACTCTAAAATTTTGGATGGATGGCTACAATAATCCTAAATATTCCTCCAAAGATAGAGGTCACTGTTTGTAACACCCATTTTTGGTAGAGTTGAGATATTACTAAACTTATATAACATAAAATCAGGTAAAGAGATTCAATTCCTGAAATACCTCATTTATTGAGAACATTAACAAGAACATAACCATTTTGAAACATGAACTGAAAATATAAAGTGAGAATTCTAAACTATTCCTACGTGAAAAATATTTAATGCATTTTAAGCCTTTTTGCACTAAATCTACATCCTAGCCATCCAATTCAATGTCATCACAATCCTCATCTGTAACAGATAATAGGCACATCATACTATAAAAATATAACTTAACACTGACTTAAATTTGGAAGACTCAACATAACATGCATACATCAACATGGATTCGCATGGCATAATTATTCATCAATCAAATATGAGCGGAAGCTTACATAATCATGACAAGCATGTAACTGAAATGCATGATTAATCTGTTTATCTTGTCTTTAACTTTTTATATGGTGAACCACGTGTTGAATCCATGGCATACCATAACTTGTCTGAACATGAAGTGAAACACGCTTGAGTCCGTATTTCAACTAACTTGCTTGATCATGAAGTGAAATACGTTTGAGTCCGTGTCTCACCGTGAAACACGCTTGAGTCCGTATTTCACTTGACTTGTTTGAACATGACGTGAAACATGTTTGAGTCCGTATTCCACCATGAAACACGCTTGAGTCCATTTTCACTTGACTTGTATGAACATGACGTGAAACACGCTTGATTCTGTATCTCACCTGACTTGTATAACTGATCTGAATATGAAGTGAAACACGCTACTTGTGGTGAACACGCTTGGGTCTGTGTCACCTTAAAACTTATTGTCTTTCTTAATGCATGAAATTTTATTGAACTTGATTAACCTTTCTACCATGGCCTTTTACTTGTACATGGCATGTTTGAATGTGGCATTTTCTTGTGCATGAGATGGCATAACATGGCATGTTCTTGTCCATTGCATACTCCTATACATGATATGACATGACATGGTATCTTTTTGTGCATGATATAGCATGATGTGGCATCTCTTATACATCGCATAGCATGGCGTATTTTGTACATGACATAGCATAGCTTGACTCTCTTACCGTAATTACATAAATATAAAAGGGCCATTTAGGACAAGCTTGAAACAAAAACACTAAAAGGAAACTCAGCAATTAAAAAGTAACAATTAGCTAACGAAAGGAAGGTTCACATGATTAATAATGTTTACAGGAAATCAAAATAGAGAGGGAGGGAGTTCGTGCGAAAACAGAGTGCTTACTGAAGGGAGGCTGAGACCCACTGCGACGGAGGATCTGGCTAAGGTTCACGGAGGTCTAGGGAGTTTGGCGACTCCACAGGGTGCTCAAAAGCTATTCGAGATGGTGGGGCAAATTTGGGCGACGATTTCTGTTGACACCCTCGCTTACATTTGGGATTGGACGTAAACTGAGATATCGGGGATAAGTAACATAAGGAAACTCACCCATCGTTCATATCATAAAAACAGGCATGCGTCTAATTTAAAGACAGTGTATAAAATTTTCGCAGTAGAAAAAGGGTCAAGCCGAGGAAAATTTAGGCAAGAACTTAAAGTATGCTTTACATCACATGGTATAACAAAATTCAATTCCCAAAAAAACTTCAAATTAATAATTATCACCAAATGTATCGGTTTCCACAAAATATAACTATCCCAAAACAACGAGAACCATCAAAATATACTAAAAATATAAACAAAGGCAACAATATCCATATGCCGACCCCACAACCAGCCACTAGAAAAGGGGTTCATCCTTGACCTCCTTAATCCCGGGACCAAATAGGGAATGCCCCATGCCCATCCTACCGCCATGCAGGATTCTCATCCCCGCCTTTGAGATGTAAATGCAGTCCATAAACAGGGACCTGTCAATCCCCAGGGTAAGGCAGCATCCGATGCACTGACGACTAGCGGCCTCAATGAGCATACTCCGACGCACGTTCAATATAAATTGGTCGTACAAAACGGGGGTCACCACATCAAAAGGAGAAGAGATCACCAGACACTCAATGGTCTGGGGAGTCTCTCCGAGCGTTAGACTTGTCAAAGTCATCCTCACTTGTAACCACTTCTATCGCCCCAACAAGGAACGATAGTTAAAATTAAAGGAATGAAATTTCGAAAAATCTCAGTAATTACACAGTTATCTCAACTAAAGCATTGCAAACATATATATAAGTGAATAACAACATAGAACATATGTCATACATACGAGACTAGTGACTTAACTGATGCATATGCACATGATAATTTTCATAAATCTTGACTTTCTTTCAGACTTGATTTATGCACGTACTTTTCATAAAAAATGTTTGTCATATGACGTAATTCTTTTGACACGTGTTTAAAAACCCTTTTTTTTCATAAACTTTTCATTTCTTTTATCATTTCTTATCTTAGGTGCCATTTAACATATTATATAATTATTGGGGCTCGAAAGCCGTTCTTATCATGACTTCTTTGTGGACATCTGTGACGCCCCCAACTCTCGCTTACGAAAACAAGGGAATCAAAGCGTTGAGGTGATGATAACATGGGTCACACACCCCAACATCCAGTAATAAGCGTGTGTAAACATAATATTGTGAAAAATAAAAGAAACAGCGGATAATTTAAGTCGATGTCTAAGTACCAGAATTTTTAAAATATTCTATACTAGTTTTACACAAATTCTCCAATAAGAGATTTAATACAATCATCCTATATTTAAAACATAAAAATTACATAACTATTATTAGCGAAAAGATTTCCCAAGATAAAATCAACAGCACCAGATCATTCTATCGGCGGAGCCGCCTCCGCGAACTCTGTATCCTCATTATCTGCATCAAAATCTACAATACTAAACATGATACCGCACGTAAGTAAAATCCAAACAAACCATAGGATAAAAATACATTTAGGTAATAACAAAATCCATAAACATGATACCATATGCATGAGACTCAAAAATCAATATTTTCCCAAAAGGAAATAGTTTTTACGCACGCCAAAATTTCCATTTGGCCCAAAATAAATACATTGAAAAATAACTATTATTTTCCCAGAAAAATGATACATATAACTCCGTTTATCAAAACTCGTCATTTTCCCAGAAAATGACTCACAAAACCAATTGATAATGTAGGCGGGACTCCACTACCATCCCTACACTTTCTCATTCAAAACCGTTCAATCAGATCATTGCAACATATCAAAAAAATCAAGTCACACATGACCAACCCAATTTTCAAAAACACGATCATGAGACTATGACATGACTTCTGTATGACTTATGCTTAACTTACACTTAGCTAGCGCACCCCTTTCAAAACTTACATGTTTTCATAAAGAGCTTACATGAAAGCGGTGCACAACGTTTCGTAACATGTATAATCTTTTTATTGAATTTATGATTTATTCAAATATAAAAATTAACTTAGAAATTATCATGTCTTAAAAAGGCTTAGGACGAAAATCTCATAGATCTCAACCCAAATTCTAATTCATTCTTTTTACATCTTTTTATTAATTCTTAAAATCCTTAGAAAATAATTAATCACTATCCTGCCACCAAGAGCTTACACATCAACAAAATTCTTTAGTCTTATAACTTATTCCTTATCTTATTTTCTTATTAAGAATATAAACTTAAATTAATATTTTACTTTTACATCACCTAAAGACTTAAATCACTGTTTTACCCATACTTATGAGAAAATTCTTTTAAAACATTTATCTATTTATTCTCTAACCTCCATAACCGAATTACATCAAATTGCAAAGATAACACTTTATCATTCCAACACATACATATTAACTTAGTCCTTAACCAAAATCATCAAGCTCTATTAGTATAGTTTATTCCTCCTTTCATCATCACATTTCATCATACATATCTCAAGTTAAAACCTAGATTACCACCTTACAAAACATAAAAACATAACTTATTCATTTAACAAACATACCATATAAACAAATAGAAAGACCAATCACATAATTATGACAAGAATATTAAATATAGTTCAAGGAGGACTTACAAAAACAATATCATTAGCACATACGGATACACAAGTGCATATACTATGCCCATTAGATGTGAGGCATGACTTATGTATGGCATTTATGCATGACTTATGCCTGACTTATGCCTGACTTGTGCGTGACTTATGCATCATGCTTCTTCATAAAAGACTTTCTTGCTTTTCATGAAAAGAGACTTTCATGTTTCTTTGATTCTTATTGATACTTATTCAAAACTTATCATGAATTTGAAACTTTTCATATATTTTCTTATTCTTCATAGCTTTAAGTGTCATTATTCTAATTCACATCTTTCATTTAGGCTAGCCTTTCTTGTCATACTTATCATATTAGATACATCACGGCTCCCTATATACCGTGTGTTCTCTACTGATTACCGCATCACACTCAGGTAAATATGTCATAATCATAATCATTATGGCAAGTCATTACAGCTTTGCCATCCTTAACACCCACCAGCATTAGATGCGACCACGCTCTACGAACCTTTAAAAAGGAACCATTCGTGGCCCATCGACAGTTCTTCGTCATCCTAGGGGTTACCACTACATTCTTAAGCACTCTAGAGTGGCCAGAGGAGTTCCACTGGGACAATACCCCGTCCCAGCTTTTGGAGTTCTTATAAAATATTTCTTATCTTATTTTCTTCTGATAAACATGATAACCCAAAGGACATGAAACTCATCACTTCAATGAGCATACATGTGACATGTGACTTTCATGCAAAACATGTAACTCATGAAACCTATGAAGCATGCATTTCCAAAACTTGTCTTGATCATGTTATACCATGCAAACTCAGTCATATTTTAAGGACATCATATTCATTTAACCCAAAGGGTAATAACCAAAACGTCTCTATTCTATACAATTATAGCCGAATTACTCAAAAGGGTTTCCAATTTTAGTATCTTCTTCTCTTTTCTTCTATCAATTCATACATACCTCTATAGAAATAAATAAATGAATTATCAAACTATTAAAGGGCTTAGCTATAACTTAGGAATTCCTTAGATCTATTACTCACTTGTTAACTTCTAAAGCAAGAACTAAGTTTTACCTATAGTATTTAACTCTTAAACTACTCAAAGAACTAAATCACTGTCATATCTTTATTCCATAGATGAATACTTAGAGTACTTCCTTTTAAACTCCTTAGGGCCAAATTACATCCACCCATAAAGATAACACTTCAACATCTATCTCTTAGAAAATAATTAAATCCACCATCCAACCAAAACCCATGCCTTATTAATGCAAAATATATTTAAATCTCAAAATTTATTTGGAAAATACTTACAATGCGCTCGGTACAATTTCCAAAGATAGTGAAAATGCCAAAAAGTGATCTCGTGCCTCCACCAGCGAATATGCTGCAATCGTAGCGCCCAACGCACCACCGAAAATAAAACACCATAAATAGATAAGTATTATTATCGAGAATAACTAAACTGACTAAAATTAAATGTAAATAAAATCACATATCTAAAACACCACAATTACCAACAATTATTATGAACGAATATTTAAAACCCTTAAACGTAAATAATTAACCCACATAAATAAATTAAAAACAACACTTAAGGAGTAAGTCAAGCCACATACTCAACAACGTCTCTGTCTGAACTGTGGAATCCTGCGCCGAAGCCAGAGGTTGGTTGAGATCTAGCTTCGGTTCAGGGGTGCTGTTTAGATCGAGAACCGAGCGTCTCCCCCTTCAAAACTATGGGATGTGTTGGCAATTCGTATGTGATGCCCGACCGACCTGCCTATCTCGAACGTGCTACGAGATTAACAATCCATCTCTAAGGCAATCTTTAAGGCGGAGAAACAGGAGTTTAGCTAGCCTGATAGTTAAGAGAGAGTTCTCCGTGGCTTAAACAGCTTTTCTTTTAGTTCAAGAAATATAAATATTGGATTAGTAATAAACAAAAACAAATAGGATTGATTATGTATCAAAATTTCATCACTACATCGAAGGCTTTCTTAATTAATCAGTTTAAATGGGTAAAAGCTTACCGAAATATATCCCAAGCAGTGAAATATGGCGAATGAAACGGAGATTAAACCACTATTAAAAGCCCACTTAAGAATTTCGGACTACTAGGGTTTGAAATGAAGAAAAACTTCAAGTCTTAGTTATGGGAAAAAAGAGAGCTCAAAATTAACTGCAAAGGAAGCTAAAACACGATATAGAGAGGGGTTTCAGTATGAATTTTTCAGCAAGGGTCGATGGCCAATTATAGGCTGAAAAAGTTGTGTTTTGGACCCACAAAAAAAAAAAAGTGTAACACACCAAAATAAAGTAGAGCTACCATGAAAAAGATTCCTCACCTTTTTCAGATGAAAATAGAGGAAGAAAACAATGGGTATCTCACTATTTTAGAACGTTTTCGCGCACGTGAAGCACCGATCTTGGATGAACATAGAGGTGAAATATTCATTTATGTACTGGGTATTTAGTAAAGCAATGTGTGGATGAAAAGGAGTAGAATAAAGCTAAAAAATCAGAGCTTGGTTCACAGTCTGGAACGACGAAACAGGGGAGAAGAAGTGAAGAAAAGAAAGGAGAAGAAATAAAAGAAGAAGAAGAAACGGAGCAGGTCTCACGCGAGCAGAAGGCCTGGGATTTCATTTAAACAAAGAGGTCAACACGGCAACATTTAGTCATTTAAAAATGGGCTGAGCTTAAAGAATTAAAAGGGTCACTGTTAAATGTAACGGGCTGGGCTTCTTAAATGGAATTACATATATATATATATCTTTATCTTTATATATATAATGTGGCTATCTAACAGAAAATTGTTAGTTTAACAGATCTGTTAAATTTTTTTAACTTATAACTGTTCCTTATAACTCTGTTACTCTCTCTATCTGCATTGTTAAATTTAAGTTCATTAAATCCATGTTTTCGAATTGATACATGCGTTTGGATTGATAACGTTCAGCTTTAATGCCTGCATTAATGTCCTATTTACGTTTGGCTTTAATCACTCTATTACATTTTTATCTTTTACAATTGCTGTTTTGTTTGACTATTAACTTCCTCCTTACAATTGCTTTAGTCTGTGTACAGTAATCCGAATCCTATTGTTTTTATTATTCTCCCCCTACATGCCTCGGAAATATAATTATTCATAATCTGTTTATTTGTATTCTTGGGAATGCAATTAAAGAAAGAATGCAATTAATTTTCATAATGCAATTAAAGAAAGATAGTCTGTATTAGTTGGGAATACAATTTGTTTTTATTATTCTCCCATGCATGCCTGCAAGACAATAAATTCAGAGTCAGTTACATCCAAAGAAAGCCTGCGCCTTTTCTTATTCAAAAGAGAAACACTCCATTGAAAACTGACGGGCAGTAAATTCTATATTTATAACCTTCATTCTCATTTCAATGAGTCCAACCATTCAAAATGCTTAAAATCAAAACCCTAAATAATTTCCTTCAACAAGCACGACAAATAAGACTAAAGCATGAACTATAAAAATCATACGATAACATTAAGAGGTAAAAATCCGGTTAGGCTATGTAATTTTCTTTATATTTTCTATTCTATTATTGTTCTGTATTCTTTTCTTGTTATATTCTATATTCTGTTTTGTATATATTATGTTTTTTTTTTGCTGTTCTATGTTGTTCTGTATTCTATTCTTTTTATATTATGTTGCTGTTATATATTATTCGTGTTTTTTTTTTTATGTTATTCTCTGAAGCATTAATTTAATATTCAATAAGTTTTTTTACGGCTGTTTTTCTACTTCTATTTTTTTGTGGATTGTTTTATGTTGTATTTATTCTATTTTTGTTTTTCATTCCAATCAGTCCAACTATTCAAAATGCTCAAAAACATAACCCCAAATAATTTCGTTCAACAAGCACAACAAACAAGACTAAAGTATGAACTACAAAAATCCCAAAATAGAATTAAAAGAGGTAAAGATCTGGTTAGACCATGTAATTTTCTTTATATTTTATATTCTATTCTTGTTCTCTAAAGTATTATTTGAGTCCAAGTTTTTTTTTTTATATTGTATATTGTTTTGTATTCTGTTCTTATTATATTCTGTTGTTGTTATATATATATATATATATATATATATATATATATATATATTTGTTTTTATGTTGTTCTCTGAAGTATTAATTTTATATTCAATAAGTTTTTTTTATTGCTGTTTTTCTATGTTTGCTTTATGTGGGTTGTGCTTATTTTTCAATATAGCTTTTATAGAAATAATTGTTTATTATATTGTTGTGCTGATAAATCTGTATGCTACAAAAAAATAGTTTGTTTATTTTTTGTTTGAGTTGTTTTGTTCATAATTTTATTTTGGTCTTTCTTCCATCAAATCTGATAGCATACGTTTAGATCTAAACAATGTTTTCGTATTCTCTTTTTATTTTTATAGAGCTGTTATTTTTTATTTATTTTTTTTGTTACACTTCGACATACATGTTCTTCTATTTAGACCTGAACTCTAAACATTCACACACACAAAAAAAATTCCTAAAACCAACAAAGAGACAACAAAATAGAGGAAGGAAAAAAATATCCAAGCAGAAATAAGCAAAGCTAAGAACTATAAAAGAATACCCATAACAAATATTACTAACACAACATAAATTATTACCCAATCTTGATCTGAACATTGAGATAGCAGGTTTGAAATAGAGGACATAAAAAAAAGTGGGTTAACTTGACCTTATTCAAATAATTTTGAACCCCTAAGCAGCCACAAGACAATATGCTAATCACAGTCCAAATTCATATTGACTGTTGCATATTAAAACACATATTATAGATGCATGCTTTACCACCTAGACCAATGAATTGAGAAATGTTTAACCCTCAATTGTATGTTACCAAAATGCTTTTTATCCATCAGTTTAATGAATTGTTCATAACTGAGATGGAGTTCAACTCCTAATAAGAAGGGAAGCTCATATTTGTCAATTAAAATTATTTGTGTATATATGTAGATTAACTACAAAATATAAAGTAAACTACAATGGACCTATGATAAATTCATAACTATAGCAAGAACATATAAAGCAGCTCGGTCAACCCAATCATCCCCAAGAAACTAAATTTTCAGGGAACCCTAGATTTAAACAAACCCAAAATCGAAACAGAGAGACTTAGACAAAAATAAACTAAATAAAAGAGATAGAGAATGATGAGAAACAAACACTAATATACTAAACTATCTAAAAAAAAACAAAATCGAAATAGAGAGAAAAGATAGATGAAAAACTTAAAAATAATTTTCAAAATAGGACCTTAATGAGCTCTAGTTAAGCACATCAATTACTTCTATGGTGGTGTGTGTTTTAGATCTGGGTGATGGGCGCATTGGATCTTCTTCTAGGGTTTCGAATCCGAAGCTACTTCTTTCTCTCATTTGGGGTTTTTAGGGGTTTCGAAGGGGGAGGTTCGAGATTCGTACTCCTGGAACGTAAATAGGAGCTCAAAGCTAGGTCGAGTGGCAACCACGGCTCAAATAGCCACGATTTCGCAAAGGGGAGGGAGAAAAGACAATGCAAGAGCTTGCCGGTTGGGGGTGGGAGAGGTGGTGTAGGTCAGGATGGATGGGTAGGCCACGAGAATCGGAGCTCCAGGGGAAGCATGCGGATTAGGGTTTCGGTATCAGTAGAAGAGAATAAGGGGAGAGAAATTGGTGTCATAACCCAGATTTTTAGATATCCGTTTAATTTTCATATGTAGCATGATCATTGAAGGTTGATCAAATAAGGAGTAGTATAATAAAGAAAAAACTTATAATTGTATGTTGGAAGGTTAGGAGTAGGATTGGGTGCAATGGTGGCTTGTTTTATGTGGAAAAAGTGTCTAACTCGAGATCTCGCTCGACTCTCGCTTGATGTCTGACTCAAGCGAGATACCGAGAGAGATTTGACATCTTTTGATAAAACGGCTATAACTTGCTCATTTGATATCGAATTTGAGTGATTCAATTCAAAAGACTATAGAAAGCTAAGAGGAATATCTAAAACATTTATGTTTTGAGTTTTAAGAGATATGGACTTAAGAAAATATGAAATTGAGATGTGGAAGATCTGGATTAGAGATAGATAGACATTGACTTTGAAGTTGACTAAGGACTTTGGATAAGATTAAGTCTTTGGATTATTTTCTTAATTAGCCTAAGATCTGGACAAGTGTGTATATATGTGGAAATGAGGAGATTTTATCTAGGGAATTTCGTGTGAAACAAGAAGGAATATCTACCAAACACTTGGTGTGCCCGGATTGGTAGTCTCAGGCTTATCTGTCGACTTTTAGTAGCAAAATCATAACTTGATCATATGATCTCAGACTGAGGTGATTCTAGCTCCTATAGAACCTTAAGAACTAGATATAGATCTTTTATGTTTTGGGTTTTTGAAGATAAATAACAAATCAATGACTAAATCTGATGTGAAGTGGACGGCCCTGGGTTGAGTCCAATTGATAACCGACTTAGATGAACTGTCTTATATTTGGCCATGTAAAGAAAATTGTGATTGGTTATTAATTTTCCTGAGGTCTTGAGATGTGTAGGATTATGTGTCATGAGGAGATGAATTGATCTAGAAGCCTTGATGAGTAAGAAAATAAAGGAAAACAAATGGAGAACTTAGATTGGGTTTCTCGGGTGGTTTTGAAATGTTTCGGTGTGTTAAGCATATCTCTCTCATTTGATCTTGGAATAAGGTGATTCAAAATTATATAGAATCTTAAGATGATTATCTAAAACTCTTATGTTGTAAGGTTTCGAAGAATCTAAGTATATCAAGGACGAATTTGGGATGAAATTGGCCGGATACATCTCATTGGAGGAAACTATCATACTATTTTGTCTTTACCTTGCATGAGCTGGGGTTTATTGGAGCCATTGATCAAGGAGATATTTTAGGCAGCTCAAAACTAACCCTTAAATATCTATATGACTCACCAAACCTAAGTTTAGACTAAATCATTTCACCTAAAATAAGTTGGAAGCTTATATAAGGCTCTAAAAGGGGGGAAACCAGATACCTTGAAGAATTTATCTTCTCCTTGTCTAATATTTCGCCCCTCTCCTATATATATGTGTGTGGTGGCTTCTCTTAATCCCCTTGAGCAATAACACATGACTACCTTGAGAGAAAACAAAGAAAAAACCTTCCTAAAGCCCTTGAATCTCTAAACACTTCTAAGGTGAGTTATTAAGTATGTTTGAAGAATAAATTTGCAAGAGCTTGGTTTTATCATCAATTCAAGCTTTGGAGAAACTTTTAAGTATACAATTTAACCTAATCTTGGCATATAATGAGTGGTTTGATGATTAGATCATGTTTGATATTTATTTGAGCTTAATCTTAGTTTATGCGTTAAATTGAAACTTACTGAGTTTTGGAGTGGTTTTTGCTATGATAAAATGCTAGAAAAATTATGAGACCTTAGGAATATATTCTATGATGTTATATGAAGAAGCTTATGTGAAAATATGAGGTCTTGATTTTGAAAACAAATGATAGATCAACTCTAGTAACTTTTGGATTTAAAAGGAGTTAAGTAGACAGATTTAACATCCTTCAGTAAACTAGTCATAACTTGGTAGTGTGATATTGAAATTTATTGATTCAAAAGGATATGAAAATCTAAGACATAGATCTACAACTTTTATGTTTTAAGTTTTAAGAGATAAGAACTTTATGAAGGACGAAACTGGAAATAAGTAACAAAACAGAGTAGGTAACCCTTAAAAAGGGAAGTTTTCCTTCATTTTAAAAATTCTAGTGAATTATTTGAAAACTATTTTTAACAAATATTATAATTTTAGGAACCTTAATATATTAGGAATATTTTTTAGATTTATTGTCATAAAAAGATAAAATAAAATAAGAATAAAATTTTATATATAAGAATAGTTCAAGAAACACTTAAAAATAATGTAGTTATAAAATTATGCAAATGTAATAGCCCAAATTTTTCTAAGGTAAATTATTTTATGGATATTATTTTAAGAAAATTTATTTGATGTATTTATTTACTCGGAAATGAGAGTGGGAGATTTAATTGAGGAATGTGAGATAACACTTGGTATTGGGATTTAATAGGTGACTAAGTGGATCAAATTTGGCTCTACCCTAACTAAACTAAGAAGTGGCCTTCTAGAACTTGTTAAATGGAGACTTAAGGGAGTTAGGAAGTAACCAAATGGGTGGAAAAATCTGGAGAGGGGCGTGTGACACAAGGAGAGGGCTCGAGATGAGAGGTGCATGCATGGTTAGGTGAAATGCCACCTCACCTCTTATCCCTTTAGCTCACTTCTCAGCCATGGATCAAAATGGGCAGCCAAAATATCTCAAATGTGAGCCCTTGGATGACTAATTCAGCTGCAAAGTCTAGGATTTGGGAGGCTTAATCCTCATCATGAGATTTGCTTAGATAGACACCTCATCATCCATGCAAATCTGGCAACTAGTGCACCTTAGGGTGTTTTTCCTTTTCTCTCCCTCATGTTGGTCGACCACCACCCTATAAATAGAGCCTTGAGAGCTTTCTAAGCTCCTTTAAAAGGAGAGAACACTTTCCCCTTTGGAAGATACACCAAAAAACCCCCCCAAAACCCTTAAAGAGTTCATTTGTGAGCTAAGTGAGTGAGTTTGGAAGAAAGCTTGCAAGAAGTTGGTTGGATCCATTCTCTTGAACTTTGAAGAATTTGTAAGTCCATATTCTAGCTTAACTTAAGCATGGAAATGGTTTATTGAAGTGATTGAACTATGTTTACTAGTATTGAACTCTTAAGAACATGATTAAATGATAAAGTGACATATGAGTAAGGTTGGTTTTAACTTGTCTTGTAAAAATATTCATTATAATTGTAAGAACATAGATTTAAGTTTTTAAGAAGCCGAATAGAGTGTAGTAAAAAGATTGGCATGTTTTGAGTAGAAGAACTCCTAGAGTCGTGATCTCGCTCGACCCTCGCTCGACATGTGAGTCGAGCGAAGGCAAAATATGACCCCTCGCTAGAGTTTCGCTCGATACTCTGTTTGAGCGAGCTCCAACCCGAGACTTCGCTCGATACTCGCTCGACATCCCGCTCGAGCGAGATGCTCTATTTTGTTTAGACTCAGGGTTTTTCCCAGAATAAAATCGGTGTTCCAAATGGAAAGGGTTATGAGTGAGAAACTCATATGAATAAGAGAGGAACCACTAAAAAGAAACGAAGTACAAGAATAAGTTAGTCACGTCGTGACGAGGACGGCGAGACGTAACACCCGGATGACGGACATGCCGACAGGGACGACGATACGTAACGCTTGTCGTGTTATAAGAATGTATGGTCTTCACGGGGACGGTGAGACGTAACGCCCGTGAGATTGATTAGAATAGCGGGGACGGCGAGACATAACGCCCGTGAAACTGATCTGAATAGCAGAGACGGCGATACGTAACGCCCGTAGTGATATAGGTATATGATTTGTGTCAAGACGAGGACGGCGAGAAGTAATGCCCGGAAGATTGACACGAGACTCATCACAACGGGGACGACGAGACGTAACGCCCGGATGATTGATGAGTGTATGTGATGGGGACGGCAAGACGTAACGCCCATCAGTGATAAGAAAGAATAAGAACTTCTAAGAAAACGGTGTAATTCAGTATAAGATTATGTATTCGGTTGAGTAAGAAAAGTACCAGTTAGACAGTGGTCTTATGAGATGTATCTTAGGGTAAATTTCCCTAGTTATCAGTGGTGATAACATTATAGTTGCTTTTTCCCTGTTTCCTTTAAGTTGTTTATGTACTTACTGAGATTTCAAAGGAAATCTCACTCTTTTGTGGCTCTATATATTTTTGTGCATATCAACTTTATACAGGATTCGATGACCAGCAAGGGGACAGCCCCGACGAGGCAGGAGACTTCGGGGAGTCCTGAGGGACTCTCCGACTATAGTCCTTATATGGACATTTCTTTTGTTTCCTTCGGACCTCCTATCAGTAATTAACCTACCGGAGTTGGGAGCCTTGACGCATCCACTTTTGCTGAGCAGAGGCAACGTACAGGATGCTGTTTAACCTTAGGACTTGATGGCTCGTTGTCCATGTGTGGAGTTTGTGTGACTCCACAGGGACAACTACTCCAACGAGACTTTAGTGTTAGTATGGATAGGTTTCGCTATGAGAGAGAATTCCCCAAGGTTAATAAGGAAAAAGAGTGAGGTGAAGGAAAGTCTTTTGGATGAATGTAATATAGTTTGTTGTTAACATGCTCCAATGTGGGCCTGATGTATGTAAATAAGTACAATGTTAAGTTTTAATTAATGTTGTGAATGTTGTAAGTATATTTCCCATGTGATCTTTATAAAGTTTTATATCTAAAACCTGATCCGCTGCGAATTAAGTGATATATGCATTTTATTTTGTTAAGTACGAGGGTGAGTAGCCAAATGTTACTTATCTAGACACCTTAATTTACATTAAATCTCAGATGTAAGTTGGGGGCGTCACAGAAAACTTGTGGGCTTGAGTTGAATGAGTTAAAAGGAATAAATAATTAAGAATATTTTCACGAAAATTCAGTTAGCCCTTGATTAAATAAAAATTTAATATTTTATTTAATTTCATACGTATTATTTGTTAAGTTTGACGTTTGAAATTAGGCGATGTATGTGTATATAGGTTTTGTGTTATGCTTTTCTATGTCATATGCTTTATGAAAACATGAAACATGCATGTCACCAGTCTAAGTTTGCATGTACATTGCATTTTGTCACATACGTGTCGTCATAAGTCATGACGTCTATTTTTTAAAGAAAAATCCATATTACATGTCGTCATATAAGTATGTTACGGGTTATTACGAACATTTAAGAAATAAGATAAGAAAAATTTATATGATATGGCCCAACAACGGGTAATAATAGTGGCATGGCCCAACCACGGGTAATAATAGTGGTATGGCCCAACCACGCATAACAATAATGGCATGACCCAACCACGGGTAATAATAGTGGATATTAGTAAAGACTTATAAGAACAAGGATTTTAAGATAAAAATGAAAAGTACATGCATGATACAAGTTTATAAGTCCAAGTCATGCATAAGTTCCATAAAGCATTTTCATAAGTTATATATCTGTGATCATTGCTATGTATGATGCTTGTTGATGTTATCTATGCCTTATTTCGTTAACTGTGTACTTACTAAAATTTCTTGGAAATCTCATTTTTTTATATTTGATCTATCATTCCTTATGAAATGATAAAAGGTGTTACAAGAGTAAATAAATTGTCATGAGACTCAGACATCACAGGAGATTCTGAAGAGCCCCGAGAGTCTTATAGAATACTCATCTCCTAAGAGAATGATCTTACGTACGTGATCAAATAGAATAGCAAGAGTATTGAAAGGCAATAAGAGATGATATTTGTGAAAATAAAAATAACTGGGTTATGTAAGTTCTAGATTAGATATGTTATGATAAATAAAAAATTATGAAGGATATAGTTTTAATATGCCATGTGATCTATTTATGCAAGAGTTAGGTCTCTTTGCATGTATTGAAGATTTATCCCTTTCCGTTGTGTTTTGCATTGCACTTAATTAGTAAGTTTAGGTGCATGCATAGTTTTAAAAAAAATAAAAAATCGGCGTTACAATTGGGATAAGGGAAGAAGGGATAAGGGAAGAAGGGGCGAAAAGAAGTCGGGAATGAAGAGAAGAAGCCCTGTGTGTGTGCGCGCGCGCGCTCGCAAAATGACGCCATTTTAACATTATAAGGAACAAAACTATAGGCCACGGGTTGGGCCATCACAACCACTCAAAAACCGGCCCAACAAGTTAAAAATACAATAAATGTACACACAAAGCCCAATCCGAATAAGAAAAAAGAAATAATATAAAATAATAAAATAATATAAAATAAACAGCCAATAAATGTAATTAATATATACTATATATATTTTTTATATTTATAATATATGATCAAATTGATTTACATATTTAAGATTAGAGTTTTATGTGATAAATTATAATACTTTTGTTTTATAATATACAAGCGTGTAATTATTTATCATCTACTTAATTATGATTAACTATCAATTTTTTTAGAAATTATATTTTTTCCCTAATGCATTATATTATTAATCAAAAATTATTTTTTAATAAAAACATTATTAATTTTTAGAAATAATTACATAATTAACAAAGCAAATGTGCTTTGCATGTTACTCCTACTTAGTATATATATATATATATATATAAGTAAACCAAACACAATAACAAATATATATTTATATATATATATAAGTAAACCAAACACAAGAACAAATATATATTTATATATATATATATATTGGCCGTTTGTAAATACTACCAAAATAAATCAAAACAAAATAAAACACATTAAATTAAAATAAAATAATCTATCCCATAATAAAATAAAATAAAATAATCTACAACACTTTCATTTAAATATGAACATAATAAAATAATGAGATTAAATTCCAAGCATTAAATTAAATGCATCATAATAAATTAATAAGTGGAAATAAATTAACTCACTATTTAAACATAGAATTAATTTTAAAAAAATAATAATAGCAAATTAATAGTTCTAATATTAATAATGCACTTTAAATAAGAGGTCCAATAATTCAACAATTTAAACTAAAATATCACAATATGAAATTGAGTAAAATATTACAGCCTCATAATTAAGAAATTGAAATCAAAGTATCAATCCTAGAGGGACCCATAAATAAAATGCTTATTGAAATAAAAGAAAACTCAACAATTTAAACATTAGCAACATAAAATCCCTGAACCCAAAATAATACTAATAACAATTTACAAGGAAAGAATCAACAATTAATAATAATAAAAATAGTATATACAATATATAAACCTGGGGTCTCACAACATCTCACGGTTTCTCTACGCATTGTGTATTCTCCGCTAGTTATCGTATCACCCAGTGACCACTCAAGTCTAAAGTGACTACATTACGCGTTACCGCATCACTCAATGATCACTCAAGATCAAAGTGACTACGTTATCCACTCTTCATCACTCGATAACCATTCAAACCGAGTGACTACATATTTGTTCTTATAACGGCGAGGTGAAATGCCTACGTCTTTCTTATGCACCCACTAACTTTAGGTGCAATCACGCTCTGGACATCTTTTGGAGTCATACATGGTCCGCCGACTATTCTTCATCAACCCAGGGTTTTTACTCGAATTTATCCACTTATGAGTGAACAAAGAGTTTTACTGGGACACTACCCCGTCCCAATCTTTGGGGTTCTTATAAAAACTTAATTATTTTCTTTTTTTTTTCTTTGGAAAACACATGATGATTTAAGAACATGACTTTATGCTTCATGCATGTGACATGCAATCCTTAATGCTACACATGCGAATCACGGAGCTAGTACAAGCATACACATTGTCATGTTCATTCACAACCAAAACACCTCATGAATTCATCAATAATCTCTATAAAAGCATGCAAATTGATCTAACAAGGAAAAATGGGTACTCGGCCTTTACCCCTAGGATTAGGCCGAGACCCTCCAAGGTACCAACCGAGAGTTTCCTTCATCTAATCTCATCTATGTACTTGAGTATACCTTGATAAAATAAATAAATATTTTTGGCACCACAAAGAGAGCTTGACCCAAACCCTAAGGCCCTTAAATTAAATATTTTTGATAATTCTTCCCCAAAATAATAACACACTTGATCCTATACAGAAAAACCAAAATTTAAGCTATTAGATCCTCCTAGTTTCATGCTTCCAAATTTCCCAAACATCCAATACAAAGTCATATCATGAGTGAATAGTTGAGCATTAAAAAAGATCTTAACACTAAAACCTTCAAAGCCAAAACCAACATGTGCACTAAGCCAAATCTTTTCAATCTTATCTTGATTATGCATGCATATTGTCACAATTTACCATATAAACATTCTATATTTTTCCTTTGCAACAAAATAACTATATTCTTCAACATAATATAACTTCAAGCCTAAAAATAATATAATTACTAACATGGATTTTGCAACTAAATATTTAAAGCATTTCTTCAAATATGCTAGCCTAGCATCACTAAGCATTCAACAAGTAATACAACCACATTCACTATACACATATAAATAGAATGCTAGGGGTTAAATAAAGATGCCCTTACTTTAATCCAAGTGTAGATAAGAATATTTCTGAAAAACTATGAAAATAATAAGATTAAGATAAAACTATAAGCATATAGTCAAAAAGAAAATAACTAGAACATAGGCTTCGGTGTGTGTGTGTGTGTGTGTGATCAAACCTAAGATCCTATGCATGAAATAGTTTAGGGATTTGCTTACCTCTCCAAAGATAGCTTCCACTCAAGAATACCTTGCACAAAGTCAACTTGACTTAGGAAATTTTGGTGCTTAGGAGATGGAAGAACATAAGAGAAAGTAAAAAGTAGAGAAGAGAGGGATGTTGCCGTGTGTGTGTGTGGGAAATGAGAGCAAAAGAGATGGAAAGAAAGAATACGGTCATTCGACCAAAGGAGGCTCCTAGGCACTCCATTCCCCTAGTTCTATGAATGACATTTGATGAATTGAAAGACTTCTTGATTGACCCCATCACTAGAGCAAAATAATGTCTAATTTTAGTCATATACTAGGTAGAATTCCCCCCCCCCCCACAATTTTCACTATGGTCGGCGCCTACAAGGGTGGATCTTCCCTCTTCCTTCTATCACATCACATCTCACTCTCTCACTTATCACTTCACATGTCACTCATTAGGATTTTAGGATTCAACTTGGAAAAATGGGACATGTCATACTCGGCCAAGGCCTTGCCTTAATCCAACGAATACTCATCCCTTTTCCAAGGGTTTTTTTTTCTTCTTAATTGATCCATCAATCAACTCTCAGTCACTCACTCTTACACAATATTTTGAATACCGTACCGGTGAGCATACTAGTCAAGATACTAGAACGAAATATTTCGGTACCAGTACTATTTTGGAATAGTCTATACATAAAAAAAATTATATATATAAATACATATATAAATTATATTTCAAAATAATAGTCAATATATAAATAATTTATATATATAAATATATATGTAAATAATCTAGTCTAAATTAGGATAAAAAATAGCAAGAAATGAAAAAAAAATTCTGAAATCCGGTACAAGCCGATACGATCGAAATATCAGCTGGTACGACCGATATTTGGGCTGGTACGAAACAGACCTAATTTCTATACTGGCCACTGTTTCGGTACGATATGTACCGACCGGTACAGTACGAAATTCAAAACTATGTTCTTACATACACAAGTCTCACACTCTCTTACACAATCTCACATGTCAAGATTACCTAAATTTGGAATATCTTGGAAGACTACAAATGAGAGTAGTTGGCTACCCTTGCTCAAGCCTCACCCGAAACTCCTTTCTCTTCCTCAAGCACTTTCTTCTCTCCAATGATGATTTCTCTTAACCAATCACTCATCACATCATAGTCACTCCTTCTTACAAGATCTATCACTTGACCTACACTTAGATTTTGAAGCAACACATGGGAAAATACAAAAGAAGGGTTCGACTATAGCTCCATCGAAGCACTCCTTCACACACAACTACCACTCTTCACAAAATCCATCATATGTCAATCACCTATACATGACATACACCTAAGGAAACTCAATTGGAAGAGTTTGGTTCTTTCCCTTTTGCCTCCCACGTTTACCATGCCTTCCAAATGATGAAAAGTTCTCTTATTGATTCTTTCACACTCTTTTTCAAAAAACACACTAGTCAACCTTCCATCCATTAGTCATTTCTCCCATAAATCTACCGAAATTTTTGAAGACTAACCAGGGCTTTTCTAAGTGTGACAAGTGTCCCACTACATTGAGCTTGGTTGACTATGCATAATTCTCATGAGCCTATGGGCCTTGCCACTGCACTTTGGGCCAATACACAAACCATGCCTCTAAAGCTTAAGCCCAAGCTCAAACCTAAAGGTCTCTTTTTAATTAAAATATCAAAATTATCTATATCATAAATAAAAAAATAAAATAGCATGGAAATTGTAATAGCCCAAAATTTTCTAAGGTAAATTATTTTATGGATATTATTTTAAGGAGATTTATTTGATGCATTTATTTATTAGGAAGTTAGAGTGGGAGATTTAGTTGAGGAATGTGAGATTTCACTTAGTATTGGGAATTATGCATTTTCGGATTAATCTGTCGAGTTTTAGAAAAACAGGCATAAGTCAGTCATATGAGGTCCAAATGAGGTGATTCTAATTTTTATAGAACCTTAAGAGATAGATCTAAAACTTTTATGTTTGAAGTTTCCTGATATTCGGAGGGAATCAATAACTTATTTGGGAATCAAGTAGGCAGCTTTGGAATGGGCTTAAATGGAACCCGAGTTGGATGAACTGAACTAGATTGGGGCATGTAACTAATTAGGTAATTGGTTTTAGGATTTTCTGGGATTAAGACAAGTGTATGGATAGTTAGGAATGGATGGAAAGTTGATTTGGAAGTCAATTGAATAGTTAGTATGATGGGAACTCAAGGGGAGCCAAAATCTGGTTGATAGGTGACTAAGTGGATCAAATTTGGCTCTACCTTAACTAAACTAAGTAATGGCCTTCTAGAACTTGTTAAGGGGAGACCTAAGGGAGTTGGGAAGGAACCAAATGGGTAGGAAAATCTGGAAGGGGCGTGTGACACAAGGGGAGAGCTAGAGATGAGAGATGCATGCATGGTTAGGTGAAATGCCACCTCACCTCTTATCCCTTTAGCTTACTTCTCAGCCATGGATCAAAATGGGCAGCCAAACCATCTCAAATGTGAGCCCTTGGATGACTAATTTAGCTGCAAAGCCTAGGATTTGGGAGGCTTAATCCTCATAATTAGATTTGCTTAGATGGACACCTCATCACATGCAAATCTGGCAACTAGTGCACCTTAGGTGCATTTCCTTTTCTCTCCCTCATGTTGGTCGACCACCACCCTATAAATAGAGCCTTGAGAGCTTTCTAAGCTCCTTTAGAAGGAGATAACACTTGTCCTTTTGAAGCCATACCAGAAAACCCTCCCTAAACCCTCAAAGAGATCATTTGTGAGCTAAGTGAGTGTGTGTGGGAGAAAACTTGTAGGAAGTTGGTTGGATCAATTCTCTTGAGCTTGGAAGAAATTGTAAGTCCATATTCTAGCTTAATTTAAGCATGGGAATTGTTTTATTGGCATGATTGAGCTATGTTCACTAGTAGTGAACACTTAAGAACATGATTAAGTGGAAATGGACACATGAGTAGGGTTGATTGTAATTTGTCTTATAAATATGTTCAATAAAATTGTAGAAATTTAGATTTAAGTTTTTAAGAAGATAAATAGGGTGTATGGAAGAGATTGGCATGTTTTGAGTAGAAAAACTCCTAGAGCCGTGAGTTCGCTCGACCCTCGCTCGACATGTGAGTCGAGCGAAGGCAAAATATGAACCCTCGCTAGAGTTTCGCTCGATACCCGCTCGAGCGAGTTCCAACCCGAGACTTCGCTCGATACTCGCTCGACAAGCCACTCGAGCGAGATGCCCTGTTTTGCTTAGACTTAGGGTTTTCTTAGAATAGAATTGGGGGTTTCAAATGGGAAGGGTTATAAGTGAAATAACTCATGTGAATAAGAGAGGAATAAAAAGGAAAGAAAATAACGTTTATAAGATTAAGTTAGTCACGTCGTGACGGGGACGGCGAGACGTAACGCCCGGATGACTGACGTTCCGACAGGGACAGCGATACGTAACGCCTGTCGTGATATAAGAACATGTGATGTCCACGGGGACGGCGAGACGTAACGCCCGTGTGACTGATCTTCACGGGGACGGCGAGACGTAACGCCCGTGAAATTGATCTGAATAGCGGGGACGGCGAGACGTAACGCCCGCAGTAATATCTATATGTTTTGTGTCAACACGGGGACGGCGAGACGTAACTCCCGTGAGATTGACACCAGACTCATCATAACGGGGACGGCGAGACGTAACGCCCGGATGATTGATGAGTGTATGTGATGGGGACGGCGAGACGTAACGCCCATCAGTGATGTGAAAGAATAAGAATCTTAAGGGAAATACGGTGTAATTTAATATAAGTTCATGGGTGAGTTAAGAAAAGTGTCAGTTAGACAGTGGTCTTGTGAGGGGTATATTAGGGTAATTTCCCGTGTCATTTGTGGTAAGACTTTATGGTTGTTTTCCCTGTTTCCTTTAAGCTGTTTATGTACTTACTGAGATTTCATTCGAAATCTCACTCTTTTGTGGCTCCATATATTTTGTGCATATCACTTTGTATAGGATTCGATGACCAGCAGGGGGACAGCCCCGATGAGGCAGGAGACTTCGGGGAGTCCTGAGGGACTTTCTGACTATAGTCCTTATATGGACGTTTCTTCTGTTTCCTTCGGACCTCCTATCAGACCTACCGGAGCTTGGAGTCTTGACGCATCCACTTTTGCTGAAGAGAGGCGACGTACCGGATGCTGTATAACCTTAGGAGTAGATGGCTCATTGTCCATGTGTGGGGTTTGTGTGACTCCACAGGGACAACAGCTCCAGCGAGACTTTAGAATTAGTATGGATAGGTTTCGCTATGGGAGAGAATACCCCGAGGTTAAGAGGGAGAAAGAGTGAGGTGAAGGAAAGTTCTTTTGGATGGATGTAAAATATTTTGCTACAGTTTGGGTCTTGTATATGTAAAAAGTACAATGTTAAGTTTTAATGAATGTTGTATATATATTTCCATGTGATCTTTAGAAAGTTTTATATCTAAGACCTGACCGCTGCGAATTAAGTGATTTATGCTTTTTAGTCTTGTTAAGTACGAGGGTGAGTAGCCAAGTGTTGCTCATCCAGACACCTTAATTTACGTTAAATCCCAGACGTAAGTTGGGGGCGTCACAGAAATTCCGGGCTATCACAATTTTTGTGATGTGAGGTGGTGCTCATGCATCTTTTAAAGTGGTTTGGCAGCGACTGGCGAGGCTCTGAACTTTTTAAACAATGTTTATGTGGCTATCGAGAGAGAGAGAGAGAGAGAGAGAGAGAGAGAGTTCTACCTCTGGTTATTTTCGACGTGGGTTTTATAGATAAGGCAGAAGGGTTTTCATGATTGATTATGGGGGGAATTGAATTGGAATTGGATGATTTTCTAAATTTGATCCGATGGATATTGAGAAGATTTAGGCAAAAATTATGCAATTAGGAATAAGATGGCAGAGGGTATAAGCATAGGATTTGAGTTTGAGTTTGCGTAATTTTTAGGAATCTGCTCAACAAGAAAAATCGAGAGGATTGCTATGAAGGGTGCGAGAATCTTGAGGAGATTTGGATTCGGTTCCACTAAGAAACTAAAATAGAGTGGATAGAGTTTTGAAGAGTTTGAGTTTGGTCTAATTTAGGAAACTAAAATAAGACATGCTTTCGGACAAAGTTTAGAGATACTCTCCGATTTGGAAAACACCTAATTAAGAAGTTGGAGCTAGTCATGAAGATTTTATTAGAGAAGAAATCTAATAAAAAATACTAAAAAATAAATAAAAAATTTTTTATAAAAAAATATAAATAAAATAAATACTAAATTTAAATCCTAAATTTGAAACGGAATGTTACACTGTTCCTCCTTTATTATCTTATTTATTCTTTTTTCTCTTTCTTGGCTAACCTGCATCATGGACAAGTCTCTAAATAAAAGCCATGGCATGTACCTTTTGAAAAATGATCTTTGCAAAATTATTAGGAAACCGTTTTATTTGGATTTTCAAAATGCAACATTGCGATTCCCATGAAGCCAACCCATCCCATGCGTCTTCTCCTCTCCAGTCAATCCTTCCCTTCATCTTCTCCAGTCCAGACCTAGTCTCCACTTTATCTTCTCCACTTCCCTTTGTCTTTCCACAAATCCACAAAGCTAACACCTTTATCTTCATTTCTCGACTCAGGCCTAGTCTTCACAAACCCACAATAAAAACCCATGATAAAAACCATTGATTTATCTGTGCAAGACCACATAACATTTGTGACCTAACCTCTCATTCAATTACAGCTTGGAGTTAATCTAGAAAGGGAACTTACACTGTACTTAAAGAGTTCAAGCAGCTCGAAGTTGGAAGGTCCTTGTAGTGTTCATGGAAAATGGAGATTCTTTCAATGATTTAAAAGTTGAAGAGAGCTTCTCTGGGAGCCAACTCATTCCTTGAAAACCATCGGAAGGTCCTCAATGGGGCCTGTTTGGAGCTACCAATTCTTTCTCTTTTTATTTTATTTAATTTAATAGATGATTTTTTTTTCTTACTCCATATAAGTCTTATTTTTTAGATATGCAACATCGAACAGATTTTATCCGCTCCTTATCCCACCACACAAGTCCAATGTAGCTGTCTTTCCATAACCCCAATTTTTCTAGGATTTAAGCTCCAAAACCAAGTAAGCCACTTCCAAATTTACTGATGTTGTGCTTCTAAGGATGCTGTAGAAATATACCATTTGCCAAATTAATTGAATTTAATTTCACTTTCGATGATGCGTAGATGAAGATGATGGAGGATGGGGGTTTCGAGGACGATGGGGGTGGGGTCAAGGGAGATTTTGATTTGTTGATTTTGGAAAGGCATGCGAAGAAGAAGATGAAAAGAGAACTGAGAAGAGAAGATGAGGAAGAAGAACCTCTGCTGAAAGAATGACTTTTGGTTGAAGATGAATGACTTTTCCTTTTCTAAGTTTTCATTTCTTTTGTCATATTTTCTGTCAACTAACATGATAAATTGCCACCACCTGGTTATGCAGCACGTTGCAAGGACGGTTGCACGTAGCAATAGGCCTGTTCATCCGGGCCGGGTTGTACCCGGCCCAGTTTGAAAATTTAATATATTTCTTAAAATTTTAATTTTTTTTTTCAAAAAGATTAAAGAAAATTTTAAATCCAGGTTCCGGATTTGAGAATCCGGAATCCGGATGAACACCCCTACATAGCAATACTTTTTTTTGTCCATAAACATTAATTTAAATAATAAAAAAAAGTAGTTGAAAATATTAAAAAAAAAGACCAAATATTTTAATAATTTAATTAGAATGTAATTATTAATTAATATATAATAAGTAGAATAATTAAATATAATATAATAAAATTAATTAATTATTAAAAATTATTAAATATTTTTTTAATTATTAGAATGTAATTATTAATTAATATATAATAAATAAGTAGAATGATCAAATATGATAAAATAAAATAAAATAATTATTAGAAATTATTAAATATTTTTCTAATTATTACTTATTCATTATTATACAAATGAATAATTTAATGTGAAAATTTGATATAAATAATAAAAAATAAATTATTTTTATTGTTATATAATAAAAAAATAATCATGTAGAAATTTATGTAAATAAAATAATTAAAATTTAAAATCTTTTTCGTACTAACTAAAAACTGTGATCTCATCCAACATCCTTCAAAATTCAGGCACACCATCCGAGAGGTCTCTGCTACTGTCAGCGCCAAGAATGAAGGCCGTTGTGATAACCAGTCCCGGTGGCCCAGAAGTGCTGCAACTGCAAGAGGTGCGGGTGCCCGAGCTCAAAGACGACGAGGTCTTGGTCAAGGTCGAGGCCACGGCGCTGAACCGGGCGGACACGTTTCAGAGGAAAGGCTTGTACCCACCCCCCAAGGGTGCGAGTGAGTACCTCGGTCTCGAATGTTCCGGGACCATCGTGGCCGTTGGAAAAAAGGTTTCCCGCTGGAAAATCGGCGATGAGGTGAAGTATTACTGGGTGATCTTTTAATTACAGGGAAATGAGAAGGAAAAACTCGATTCTTGGGTGATCTTGTGGCATCTAAATGGTTGAATTAGTGTCACCTGGATGGTCGTTTAGTTGGGGTTTCTCTTCTCATTTTGGGTTTCTTTTAGAGAAATTACTTTTGTGGATCTTATCTGAAAAATCTGAAACTAAAACAATTAACTGGGTTTTTTGGTGAATAATTGTATTTACGTTATTTTCTTTCATTGGATTTTTTCGTGTTCATCATTTCCTTAAAATTGTTAATTGCGGTGGAGGAAATTATGACAAAGCGTTCTGGCTTAATGTGCCTTTGTAGCTTGATCTTAAGAAGAGAAAACAAATGGGGAACTTAGATATGTTAACAAGATTCAGTAAAACTCAGTAATGTAATTGTAAATTAATTTTTAGAGCTTCTTTGTTCATTTGAAGTGTATAGTAGATGTTTTAGTTCTAATTTGTAGTTATCGGTTGCTCCTTTGAAGAGTATAGAAGATTTGAACTTCTGTTATTATGGGTTTTTTTTTTTACTAGTACGCAGAATTAAAAACTCTATTAGACGGTAGTGGCAAACACAGCAGAAAGGAGATTTCCTAGATGCCAATGGAATCCTACCTTGTGCAAACTTTGATTATTGGTGATGTACAGGTTTGTGCTCTTCTTAGTGGAGGAGGGTATGCTGAAAAGGTGGCTGTTCCGGCTGGACAAGTTCTTCCTGTCCCAGATGGTGTTTCATTGCAGGATGCTGCTAGCTTGCCTGAGGTGGCATGCACTGTTTGGTCAACTGTCTTTATGATGAGTCGACTTTTTGCGGGGGAAACATTTCTGGTAATTTCTCAGCCAACTTATACATGTGTGTATCCTTGTGGGTGTGTGTGTGTGTGTGTGTGTGTGTATATCTGTATGTTCATATATTAACTTCCTTGTTAAGATTTCAGTGGACCAACTTCTTAGTGCACCTAGAGGGGGGTGAATAGGTCCTCTCAGACTTTTTAAACTTTCCATTCAATAATTTAAATTAACAACAAATAAAATCAACCAATCAAAAAAATAATCACACACAAATTTTGTTAATGAAGTCGAAACTCATTTAAAGAACATGTTCAAAATTTAAACACTCCGGGTATAAGCCACTTCCTAAAATCACTTAAAAAAAAACCTCCTAAAATCCAAACAAAGCATTCCAACTTATTAAACTTTTCATGTCTATAGTGTAAAGGCATTCAAGCTACATCTTAACTAGATTAAGGGTAAGGATTTGAACTCTCTATTCTGTAGATAGTTTGGTACAACCAATTTAGAAAACTTACAAAACCTCTGAAGTATCTAAATCTGGCTTACAAGTGACAACCTTGATCTCTGCAACTTAGCAGCTTTGGATCTTCAACCCCCTCTATGGGTGCTCCACGAGTGACCCATTCGACCTTTGTGACTTGGCAGCTCTGGACCTCCGGCCTCTTCAATTATATATCTAGTAAAAGAACTCATACATGCCAATGAGCTCAACAACAACCCAACATGAACACAAACTAATGGATGGCTATTTATGGGGAGAAAGAGTGTCTTGACGGTTCAATGGACCTCCTTAAGATTTTTTCTCAAGAATACAATGAAAATAAGCAATTGTGGTATCTCACATAACCCTCATAATCTTCCATACTCAACTCTATATACTTGGAGTTTGTATGAGGTACTTAAAGAGTTCAAATTCAAGTTAACTTGCTCGAGCGAACATCACCCCCAAATCTAGCGAACTTTCTGTGTAAACTTTGCTCAAAACGGTGCCACATGAGTGTCAAATGATCTCTCTGTGTGGACTTTGCTCGAGCATAGATTGAATGGGCGTCGAGTGAGCTCTTCGTATGAGTTCCACTCAAGCCAATAATAAGCTGAGTCGAGTAGACTCATTGCATGAGCTTCATTGGAGCAAAGGTTGAGTGCAAGTCAAGCAACTTCACTGTTTGGCCATTTTCTTCACTTTTTCTTCAAGCAAACTGTCCTTTTTAACTTTAAATAAGAAATTTAAATTCAAATGATCTAGGTTTTTCACAAGTATATGCAAATAAATATATTTACATTAACACTTGGTTTATGATTGTCAAGTGTAATTTATGAACTAGGTTTTTTCTTTTTTCTTTTGATAAGTAAGAAGTAACTTTATTGATGTGAATATAAAAAGGCATAGCACTTATAAATATATATACATATATATAATCCAAGTACATGGGGGTATACAAACGAAAATGCCTAAATACATTCTAGGTATTTAAAGTAAAGGAAAGGAAGTTATGCACATTGCTTATATTAGGTACAATTGCTAAGAATCATAGGATTAAAGTATGCATAAAAAAACTTTAGAGCTCCGCCATTGTTCGTTCTCTATCTTCAAAGCACCTCCCATTCCTTTCTGACCAAATACACCACATAAGGCACAATGAGATCATCTTCCATTCTGCGACCACCTATGGACAGCCATGGATACTCTTCCAGCATGCAAGCAAATCCACTGCCTTAGGCAGCATCACCCACACCATGTCCACTCTACTAAATATCCCATTCCATAATACTCTTGACACCTCACAACGCAGTAAAAGATGGTCCATTGACTCCCCATGATTTTTGCACAAATAGCACCAATCCATCACAATGAGTCCCTTCTTTCTTAGATTATCCACGATTAGAATATTTCCAAGGGCTGCAGTCCACATAAAGAAAGCCACTTTGGGGGGAGCACAAGTCCGCCAAATGTTCTTCCATGGGAAAACTACATTACCTTGGGATGCCAACATTTTATAATAAGTCTTGACTATGGATTTTTTGCTATCTATAAACCGCCACTATATTCTGTCACCCTGTGTCGTTTTGTTTTTTGAAGTATGTAACAAGCTAAAAAATTCTGAAATAGTGGGTAATTCCCAATCGTGGTTATCCCTAATAAAAATGATATTCCACTGAGGGGAGCCATGGGCTATCTCAAGCAAGTCCGCCACCGAAGCCTCCTTGTTCATTGCAATACTAAAGAGAGTTGGAAAAACCCTTTCAAGGGGGTGCACACCACACCAAACATTTTGTCAAAATTTGATTCTAGTGCCATTGCCCAATACAAAATGGATATTGTTTTCAAAACATTGCCAACCCTCCCTAATATGCTTCCATAAACTCATACAATGTCTCCCCCACACAACATTAGTACACCAACCCCCCCTCCCATGCACCTCCATGTCTAGAAACAACTTTCTTCTACAATGAGTCCCCCTCCACGTGAAATCTCCATAGCCATTTGCTAGTAGAGCTTTGTTAAAGATCCTCAAATTGCGCACTCCTAGGCCTCCTTTAGAGATAGGGGAACAAACTCTATTTCACTTAACAAGATGGAATTTTGTTTCCTCCCCCAAACCCCCTATAGAAAGGCTCGAAATAATTTCTCAATCCTATTCGCCACCCTTACAGGTAATAGGAATAAAGATAAAAAATAAATTGGGAGATTAGATAAGGTACTCTTGATCAAAGTAAGCCACCCCCTTCCGATAGATACATCCATGTCCATCTAGCTAGCATTTTCTCTACTTTCTCAAGGACCCTATCCCAAATAGCTCTAGTTTTGACGATTGCCCTCAACGGAAGACCCAAGTATTTCATAGGCAAAGAAGACACCGTGCAACCCATGAGATCAGCTAGACTATCGATACTAGGCACCTCGCCCACTGCCACCATCTTAGATTTATCAACAGAGCACGTAAAGTTTGGATTTGGCCCTGGTTTGCTTCACAAAAGAGGAGTGTGTCATCTACAAATAAGAAGTGTGAAATCATAGTTGAACTATTAGTACCATTACCCGAGAAAAACCAGTGATGAAACCCCCCTTAACCGTTGCTTTTATCATCCGCCCAAAAGCTTCCATAACAATGAGGAAAAGAAAAGGAGAGAGTGGATTCCCTTGACGTAACCCTCGGGTACTGTTGAAAAAACCAACAGGTGTACCATTCACTAACACTGAGAAGCGAGCACTAGTGACACAATGTCATATCCATGAGATCCACCTATTACCAAAACCACATCTCCCAAACATGTTAATGAGAAAATCCCAATTCACATGATCATATGCTTTCTCTATGTCAAGCTTGCATAGAATGCCAGGATTGCCCTCCTTCAACCTGTGATCTAGGCACTCATTAGCTATGAGGACGGAGTCAATTATCTGTCTTCCTTGCACAAAGGCATTCTGGGATTTGGAAATGATTTGCCCCATAACACAGCTTAAACGATTAGCAAGTACTTTTGAGATAATCTTGTACTCTCCACTCACTAGACTTATAGGTCGGAAATCCTCAATTTCCATCGCTCCCTATTTCTTTGGCATGAGGGCCATGAACATTGCATTAAGACATTTCTCAAATTTTCTGTGTAAAAAACTAAAGAAAAACCTGCATAACATTATCTTTCACTATCTCCCAACAATGTTGAAAGAAACCCATCGAAAAACCGTCTGGCCTGGGTCCCTTGTCTTTAGTCATATTGCTAATGACCTTAAAAATCTCATCTTCTTCAAACGGTCTTTCCAGCCATCTTGTACTCTGCGTATCAATAAATTCAAAAGACAAACTTCAAGGAATGCTCTATAAATTACGATGCTCTATCTTCAATAGTCACAGCTAGCGCCTGGAACTGCTCCTTAAAGCCGCTACAAGACACCCCAAAAATGGCCTTTAATTCCTCCACTTCTCTTAAATACCCAGTTTGACAAATACCGATTTGAATTGGGGCTAGGAGGAAGCATACAAATTGGGTTTGCATCTCCCCCTTCAAAGCACTCCCCTTCACAACTGACCATCTGCAAACCCACCTCCTCACGTCCTTCTAAATCCCCCCTTCACATTCGTAGATCTCCACCTTACCCAATGCTGCAAACCTGTTTTGATTGGCGAAAGAAAGCAGAGGTTCGGGATCACACTTCTCTCCCTCTGCTATAACATTGCTCCCTAATAAACAGGACTCAAGAATCGGCATTGGAGTAGTCACGTCAACCCCCGTCTACCTTTTATGTGCAAGAGTCTCATCGTTGACGACAAGAATAGCGGCAAGAACTACTCGATCCACCTCCTGGCTTCGACGAAACTTTTACCGATGACAAGACCTCCGGCGAAGTGACTGGGACCTCCGGCGAAGTGAATGGGACCTCCGGCGGGACTATCTGAGTTGTCGCCGGTGTTGGTGGTACAGACCCACTTGCCAATGGGCCTTCTTCCAAGGCTATGGATATTTGTCTCCCGGCTAGGGTTCCCTTGGGCTTAGGCCAACCCATGGATAGGAGCCCAGCATTTCCGCCCATCTTTTCCTTGCCTTTGGGCTTCTCAATAAGTTGGGCTTGACCCTTGACCCCATCATTCTATTGCCCAGTAGCTTGCAGCGGGATTTGTTGCCCAACAAACTCTCTCGTAGCCTTAACTTCATTTCGCAAGCCGTGTTTCGATCCCAAACTCGAATCCACCTTGCCTACATACTTGCCCTCAATGCACCATATCATCCGTTTCACATTTAAGGACAAAACATCCAGCTTCCTTTGCATATCAACTAAGTCCCTTAAGAAAACTTCCTTATTAAGCCCAACATCCCTGCCACCCTCATCGTAATACTGTTCTTTTTCCAAAAGGAGCTCGTCTGCAGCTTTCCCTACACGTCCCACGTCTCGAGAAAGACCCAGAGCATCCCTGTACAACCGTGTTTGAAGGCCAGAATTGGTACGCAGCACCTCCCTTTCCGATTGTGGTGGTCCGGTTGAGCCTCCTCCCCTCAACATTTCTAGGAGCTTCCTCCATCCCGCTCCATTTCTGCCCTTCAGTATGAAAAGACTGTTTTGGCGCCCCCCCATCTTATACGCTACCAGAGCCAAAAACGTTCCTTGAGGGTTGGTGCATTTTTGAACGATAAACCCCCTATCTCCTTCTCGATGGGCAGTGTGAAACTCTTTTTTCCCCACCTTCAAACAACCTTCCAATGCCTTTGTGAACCACCTAGTTACTGCCGGTCCCAACAGAAGCTGTTTCACAACCCTTCATCCATGTTCGGTAATACGCACCCTTGTTCCATCTCGCACCACTATGAAGGATTTAGATTCAATGAAAACCACGTTTGAAGCCATCATCTTCTTGACTAGATACTCACGATCATTCATACAACAACACATTGGAAATGGGAAAGGGAAGAGTGTACGGAGAGAAAAGAAGACCAAACAAGGTATATATATAAAATATAAAACCACGTTTCTTTTACTGTACATTTCTTGTAACATCCCCTTCCTATAAATTAGGATTGTTGCGTACTTTTGTAATTGGGCCTGATAAAAAGGCCCAACATAATAAAAAAGACCTAATTTATCGAAAATAAGTTCCCAAAAATATAACATAAAAGAAGTGTCATAGCAAGAAAATTTAAAATTGATCTTTTCGTGAAAAATAAAAAAGAAGCCACTTATTGACTAAGGCCTTGTTTGTTTTTCTAAGTTATCTTATCTTATCTCATATCATGTCAAACTCATCATTACACTTTTTCAAATTTTCAAACAAAATAAATTAAACAATTCACTTTTTTCAAATCTCAATACAACTTTTTCAAATTCCAAAATAAAACTAATATTAAAAAAATATATTACAATAATATTTTATTCTTTTTTTTAATTTTTATATCATCTCTAAAAACAAATAGAGCCTAAGTCTAAAGATTCCTTGACATGATCTATGCTTGGCCGTTAGGTCATCAACACTATCTTCTTTACGTAGACATTTAAAAACACACAAACAAACAATCAAAAGGAGTCAAATACTCAATAAGTAGTACTTGGGGTGTACAGGAACCGTTGAAACCAGCCAAAAACTTATCAAACTGGCGGCCGGAGCATGAAACCGGCAAGATTTGAAGAAAACTGATATCGGCTGGTTCGGCGCTATCTTGTATCCTTGGAAAACTGTTGAACCAGCCGATCCTATATATATTTTTAAATATATGCATGTGAAACGGCATCGTTTTGCCCCCTAGAAGTTAAAAAAGAGCATATGGAATGGCGCTGTTTGGCTTTAGTATGCTGTTTCAAAATGGATTAATAAACCCACCCCTCTCATATTCTTCTTCCTCAGTACATCGTTTCCTTCTCTACAACTTGCTTCTACTCTCACTCGACAATGGATGCGGCATCCCTCCTCCATCACAAAGATGCTGGTGGCAGACGGAAAAATCGAACTGCACCACGTCGAGACCAATAATATCAGTTTTCTCTCCCCCAATTGATCAGTTTCGGCTAGTTCTGAGCTCTCATGACAGACGTCGGTCGGGTCTTGGTTTGGCACCGAAACCGATGCTGAACCGACTGGTGTTTAACCCTAAGTAGTACATCATACAATAAACATAATAAGCATAGGACTTTCTTCAAAAACATGCATGCTTAATACTTATACTAACATAAACATGTAACATAACTACTCACTAAATGGCCAGTACACCTTTGCCCCCGTGTGCAAGATTGGCACCGATTCCACTGCCTGTGGCCAGAAGGGGAACTATTTAACTTATCATAACATACAATGGTGGACAATGCTTAGGTCCGTGGCTTGCACATCCACCCATAACTGCATTGTAACCATGCATGTCTTATAGCCACTCTTAAAGCTTCTTTCATAACTTTTAGTTTTCTTATCATCAGGCATGTAAAACAGGGCTGTACAAATTGATAGGGTAAGTCTGGTTCTTTTTTCAGTCCTGAAATTGCAGCAGTTATCTAGGGATAAGGAATGGTTTTTTTGAAAAACATCACATAGAATTGCTATAAAAACTTTCCAGACTCATAGCAGCCTCTGTTTTTTCTAGTTTTCAGGCCAGACAATCCTTTTAATGAGACCTGAAAAACCTAATAACAGGGCTGTACAAATTTAACTCTGTTTGAAAAAGGGTTCTATCAATCCTAATGGCTAGGAGTTCAATGGAAAATATGTTTCTATTGTTTGGATCCATTTAGGAGTCATAAATGGGGTTGACTTCTACTTCTCCAGATTCGGAACTGCTCAAATCCTATATAGCTATGATCCTGAGGGTTAAAAGCTTAATCAAATTAGTATCCAACAGTTTTAGGGCTTTCGGATCAATGGTTGGGTCTTTAACAATTGGTATCAGAGTAGGGACTACGTCATGAGTTCAAGTCACAGAGGAGGCGACCTATAGGTTGGATTAAAATGCGTTGGTACTGTGTATAGGTATAGTATTAAATCATTGAATACTGATAGATGAGTGAAGCCACCAAAAGAGAAAGGGTTACCACCGGATCAGTGTCGATAGATTGATCTCCATGGACCTCGGAGTTGGAAGCATGGTGGAAGGCTATGATCCTGAGGGTTGAAAGCTTAACCAAATTAGTATCTAACAATCCTAGGCCTTTGGATCTATGGTTGGGTCCCTATCATATCTCAAAAGAGTCCTAAAAGGCTTTAACAGACTTGGATTGGTGCTAGACTGCTTCTCAAACAACCTAAGTGTGGATAGCCTTCATCCAGAGGGTTTCTTGGCATCTGATCTGGTTCTAACTTCTACAAAAAGGGCTAGGTTTCAATTATCATGAATTAGACAGCCAAAAATAAATGGGCTTTGGCTAGAAAATACTTGGCCTTATCGATCCATATATATGGGCCTAATGTGTCGAACCTATATTTTGAATCAAGGTCCATAATTTCATATCCAATCTTATTTCCTCAATACTAGATCGTCAAATAATACATATGGGCTAATGGCCTAGTAAAATAATCTTCCTTCTAGCTGTAACAAAATTGGGCCCATGGTCTAAACTCATAAAGCCTAAAGAAATTTGGGTCTGGATGTCAAATTTCTTTTGACTAACGAAAATAACTGAAATGTTGTTGGTAAGAAAAGGTCACTTTTTTGGTTGATACTATTAGGCACTTTGCATGATACATGACCAGAATGATAATTTCTATCCCTTTTTGTGGATCTTTATCAAGATGGTGTCTTCAACACACAACTCATGAATTCTAAAACCACAGATTCATGGGGGCTCCAGTGGTATCGGAACATTTGCAATTCAGATAGCTAAATATCAAGGAGCAAAAGTGCTTGTCACAGCAGGTCCAGTATCAGTTTCTTCCTGTGCATAAGTTTAGTTTTCCATGTATTCATATGTTTAAGGTCTTGATTGTCAGGGTCTGAGGAAAAATTAGCTGTTTGCAAGAATCTTGGGGCTGATGTATGCATCAACTACAAGACACAGGATTTTGTTCAACGGGTGAAGGAAGAAACTGGTGGAAAAGGTATTTTCTTTAGTATTAAAACCTTATTTTTCTTCTATGATTATAGAGATGGATACTTATTGCAATGATTATTTCGAAAGGAGAAAAAGGACAACTGTTTGATGTTCAATGGCAGGCGTTGATGTTATTCTGGATCATATTGGAGCATCCTACTTAAAGCAAAACCTTGAGAGCTTAAATTTTGATGGGAGGCTCTTTATTATTGGCACTATGAGTGGCACAGTTGCGGAAGTCGATCTCCGTGTTATGCTTGCAAGGCGCCTCACAGTGCAATGTATGACAGTTTGCTCCTGGTTTTAATTAATTTATAAGCATTGGAGTTGGATGATTTCGGTTTCTTTATCTTTCCTTTTTGGTTGCAGTCTTATAAGATGCAACTACTGAATTCATAAAAGGATATTATAATAATATTGTGAAATAAAACAAGACATCTGGCATGTAGCTTCTCGTGCTTGGATGGATAACATAGGTACCAGCTGTTAAAAAAAAGAAGTAAACCTAGCTGTACAATAAAGTTACTGGTTTCTCCCCTCCTTTATGGAAAGTATAGAGATTCAACAGAAGCCGGGGTACCCCCCGAACCCCCTACCAGTGGATTTACCACTTCCAGGAGTTGCTTCAAAGGCTCCCTTTTAGTACGCCTTTTACTCTCTTTGCTTCAAGGTCTTTTTTGAGCCCTTTATGCGGGCCATGGAAGCACCCCTAAACTAAATGAGCAATAATGCTGTATTAATTCTCTTGAAGGATGTCTATCATGGAAGAAAATAAATAATAACTGCCTGTGGACGGTGAATGTTGCTAGGTAGTGAGAAAACTATGCTATCAAGGGGGAGATGACAAACTGTATCCAAACTTACCGAGAAAATATTGTTCCTTGGAAGTTTCTGTAGTAGAACCTTTCTATTTTAGGCTCTGCTGTCTTTTCCTGTGTTTTTTAGCCCTTTTTTTCTGGTAATTAATTATTCTTTTGGGTAAACTTTGTTTTTTTTTTTTTTTTTTTTAATAGATTCACAATTATGCCAAGTGTTCATGCCACAGATTGACCATTGAGGGTGGGGAGCGGTGGATCCTACGTTACATGAGAGAAAAAAATTGTTGCCTTTTATAATGATTCCAAAGAGCTCCAATTGTAACTGATACTTGTGAGTACGGCCCAAATGTGGCTTGATATTGTCTTTGGGTCATTACAAATGATGCTAGAGCTAGTTTGTAGGAAGCATAGAGACCTAGGTCATGTCATCTATAATAAAATGACTTGACGAGGATGTTAAATAATTAAGAGGGAAATTGTAGTACTTAAGATTGACTATAGAAGGGTGGTGAATAGGATCCTGTCTTACATGAGAGAATTTTTTTGTCCTTCATAATGGTTCCAAAAGAATGCAGTTGTAATCATGAATTTTCTTTTTAGAGTATATAGGCCCATATGTGATTTGGGCCTTTTCTTGGATTGTGGTAAAAATCCTCTCGCCATCTTTTTTTACCCTTGTAAGTATAAGTATACCTTGTCTATCTGTTTATGTTTAATCATGCATATGCTCATGGTTGTCTATATCTTTATTTTTCTTTATATAATTATTGTGATTGTATTGGCTGATATTTATGGTGATTGTGTATGCAGCGGCTGGCCTACGACACAGAAGTCCAGAAAACAAAGCAGTGATTGTTAGTGAGGTGGAGAAAATTGTTTGGCCTGCTATTAGGGCTGGCAAGGTGAAGCCAGTGGTTTACAAGTCTTTTCCACTATCTGAAGCAGCAGAGGCTCACCGGTTGATGGAGAGCAGCCAACATATTGGAAAGATACTGCTTGTTCCATGATTCTGTGGATAAATGATGTTCTTGTCACTGAAGTGGGTGATATGGTTTTAGACATGATGAGCTTTAACTACGATCTTGGACAAAGTTAATAGTGAATGTATCGTCTGTCACTGCTTTTTACATGTATTTTTGCCTTGTGAGGGGAATAAAGCTAGCATAATAGATCTTCGACACTGAAAGTTAGCTACTTGCATTTTACATTATTAGTTATTGGACAAAAAGATATGCTTCTTAGTTCTTAACCCTCTAATTTTTGGCAAATTTGTGGAGTGAGATTCATATGTTGTCTAAGCCACCGAGGAAATCCTGTTAAGGGTTTAATAATTCCTGTCAAGGCCTCCATGATATCTTTACGAAGCCCAAACGAAAAGAGTGCAATTCCTGTAAGGAAAATGCTTCTTTCAAACGCCTCTTGCAGACGGCGCACAAACGGCGTCTTTATTAATAAATTTTTTATTTCTCTCCTTTACAACGCCTCCCACCCTTCATCTTTTCACAGACAACCTCTCGTCTTTACAGCTTCTTCTCCTCAACTTCTTCTTGCATTTACAGATGACCTTTATTTTATTTTTTTTTTCAATTTTTGTCTTTACAAATCCGCAAAGGTATTTCAGTTTTTCCTGCCGTCAAGCTTAAAGGCCAATGAATGAGATAAGGATAAATGTACTCCAACTTTATATTGCTTCACAGATGATCGGTATTGGTAACAAACAAAAACACTACCTTTATTCAGTGACTTTGCACAAACATACATACAAATGTTTGGCATACATCAGAGATGGAAAGAGAAGAAAAAAACAAAGCAAAGAAAAAAAAATTTGAAAAAGCAAAAGTAGAAAGATGAATGCTAGAGAAATCTTTGATGTGAAAAAGTTGCTCACGCCGATTGCCGATTGATTTAAGCTAGATCAAGCTTTTGAAAATCCTCCATAACTTCCATTACAGATTTGAAGCCCCAGAAGAGGAAAGACGGTGGGTCTAAAGCTTCAGGAGAGAAAATCTGATAATTCATTTGAGCCAACCCATTTTTTACTCAGTTATTTTTCTTTTTATTTTCCATTTCAAATCTTGGGCTTTCTCTTATCTTTCAAGAGCTTTTTCTTTTTTTTTTTCTTGGTATAAGAGGGATGTCCTTTAGCTACAGGGGAAGGGGATGGAGGATAAGGGATTTCAACCATTAAGATAGACCGTATGGATTTAGTTTTGGGGATAAGAGGGAAAGAGGAGGCACTCGAAGAAAGAGAGATTTTTGTTCTGTTTCGTATTTTTATTATTATTAAAATAATAAAGTCATGTTAGATGACTGCATGCCGACTATAGCCGGCAACTGTACGTAGCAGCACCTGTAATAACTCCCCTCCTTTCAAGTTGGCTCCTTTTGAATGCCTCTATGGATGGAAAAGTCTATAGGCAAGTGAGGTTGCATTCCCGGTGCATCTCCGGCTTGCCACATCAGCAAATTTACTTTAGAAATATAATAATAATAATAAGGAAACATCATAGAGAACCTTCTCGATGATGACACTCAAGAAGTGTACCTTTTTGCATTTGTTTTTTTGGACTTTATATCTTTCATTTAATTTTCATGAAGAGATTCTAGAAGAGAAATTTGGAAAATCCTTGTACCTATTTCTATCTCTCTTTTCGAAGATCCAAAAATGTGTGTATATATATATATATATCCCTTTTATTGGGCTTTTGTGGGCGATAGATGGGTAAATCTTCTATCTGAATCTTGAGGAACCCTTATGCATCTGATATATTGCCATGCTTTTGGATGTTGAGAAGTAAATGCTATTTTGCTGAATCTGATTGTTTCCTGCCTGAAAAAAAGTTATGAATAATCAAAACCCTTTATAACTTTCTGTAAGCGATTTATAATTTCTTTCCTTTCTAAGATCATTCTTTTGGATGGAGAAAAAGCGATTAGAGTTTCTGATAGATTTGTAAGCAAAAGCCATCGGAGTTTCTCTCTGACATATTTGTAAGCGATTTATTCTTTCAATCAATGATAATTTCTCGAGGACAAAACAGGTTGGAAGAGAAGAACATATATTCTATACCAAGCATTGCCATGGTTAATGCAGATCGAAACTCCTTTCTTCCCCAAATACTTTTTAAGCTTTAGGAGATATGTTTTCCCAGCCCCCTTATTCTTCGATTCATCTTGCCATGGTTATCTGTGTTTTCCGATTGGAGTTATAATTTGAGCCTAACCTCTGGGTTTTGATACGAACCATTCGGGTTTAGGTTTCGATTACGTCGATGAAGTTAGATTTTATTTGACATATAACGTCCTTATGCGTCGCGTTCGTTTGACCCACTCGTTCTCAGTTGTATTCCTCTTCTCTATCGTGCTGTTCTCTCTCTATTTTTTTTTAAATACCCGTCTGACGTGACAACTGTGACATCAGTCACGAAGTCGTGGCGGAGTTATGTCCCGAGTTCCCTAGCACTTGCTCTTATGGATGTATGCCCTTTTTACAATACCAAAATTTAGTGCTTTATCTTATACTTAAGCTAAATTTTATTTTCTATTTATTTATTTATTTTTATTTTTATTTTTTTTATAATTTTAAAATATTTTTAAAAAATAAAAAAAAATATTAATACACAAATAATTATTTTATTAATTATTAAGTAAAAGAAAAAATTTAAAAATAAAATAAAATATATAAGGTATCAAATTAAGGTATCAAACTAGTATTTTTCTTAAGTTAATTGTCTTATAATGTATCGGGTGCTTTTGCAGACGAGAGAGAATCTGTAGATTCTTAGTTGCAAACCTGGGATCAGATCAAGAGTCTAGAGGGGGAAAAATCCTACTCTCACAAGCAGGATTTGACTGGAAATTCGACTGTAGGAGTTTGATTTTTTTTTTCAATTTTTTATTTTTGTATATAGTGATAAAGAATATATGTTTTTATAATATAGTAATTTTTTAACTTTTTAAAAATATTAAAAAGTGGTAAAAAAATATAGCAAAAAAAATAAAAAAAAGTTTAACTAGGCAGGTCCTAGTCCAGACTTGCCATTTGTGAGTGTAGTTCTGTGGACAGCAATAGTAAAATTCAACCTGAACCCAAAGCCATTTGTGGATCACTGATTGAAACACCAGGGAAATCGATCGGTTCTCATCAAGTGGAAGGTTCTAGGGTGGAACTCAAATAAGTAGAGTTCATGTTGTCAAAGTAACAAGTGAAGCGAGTGAGGTGTTTGTTGAAAACGTGACTAGAGGTAAGAAGTGTACAGAGAATAGGGCTGTTCAAAAATTTGGTTTTAATAAAAATATGTATTTTTTTTTTATATTGATTATATATTGTGACTTTTTCATACTTTGCTTGGGATTAGATGGAAATTGAAGCGTCGGGACATACAACTTAAAGTTTGTAGTACCCCATATAAGAAGGATAAAGTAGATAGTGTATGAGATCTCACATTGTTTGGGAAGTAGAAGTTCTTGCTTTTTATAAGATTCCAATAGAGTTCTAATTGTATTATTGACTAATTTTTTTAGAGTATAGATCATTTGGTTGAACCTTCCAATAGGATGTTACAAAGTTAAACACAAATTATTCATGATAGTTAACATGCAATGCATTTAGCATATTTTAAACATTATACAATAATCATAGCGACAAAAAGCTCAACTCTAAATAAAACTTTCAGCAATTAAAGTATGGTATCAAAGAAAGAAACTATTAATCCCAAAAGTACTATGTTTAATAATCTCCCAATACAAAATGAAAGGATTTAAGCACAACCCTTGACTTTCAAAATGCCATTATGCAGAATCAAATTGTTCCTTAAAAGAGTCGGGAGATGTTCTATATGTTCTTGACCTTTTCCAAAATCTTTTGCATATCCTTTTAGCACTTCCCATATAAAGTTCTCAGTTGACCCATGTCGCTCTACTAGCATTGATTCCACAAGCACTTAAGGTACTTTAAGGCATCCTCACATTTGCATTTTCCAGGAGGTAATAGTAATGGAACTATTTCAGTGAGATTTTGAAGAAATCTCAACAAGTTAAACCAATAACATACAAAGAAGATAATATAAGCATGTAAAGACAAAACATAAGTATAAATGCATGAACATGGACATGAATTTGACTAAAAACTCCTTTCATTATGGTGCGTATTCATTTTCAAATAGTGACAATGTAATCATACAACACAGTAACAGTGACCATGAGAAAATATCATTTTCAATTCATATTAGTTACTTAGAACCATTAAGTCATATCAATGTGGGTACATCACGGCTCTCTTAAGCATCATGCGCTCCCTTTTAAACATTGCAACACATTGTTGACCCTCTTGACTAGGTGTGGGTATGTCAGAGCCCATATGATATTGCCATTCGCAATTGGCCTTCACTGCATTTCCAATGTATTGCACCTACTAGCATTAGGTGTTGTTTTGCTACAAAATCCTTTTAAAAAGAATTTATTCAGAATCGTTGATTCTACTTCGTCAACTCAGGGGTTACCACTCAAATTTAGCAATCTAGAGTGGACAAAAGAGTTATATCAGGATATTCTTTCATCCCAACATTTGAAATCGTAAAAAAAAAACATTTCTTTTAATGCAAAATTTGAAAAACATGTGACCATGTAACTTTCATGCAATGACATGTGTTTATGCCATATATAAAGAGTGAATCACGTTTATAACTTGAAAGATTAGAGCATGTAGAAAAAACACAAACTTATATAAAACCTATGAAATCTTATCAAAGCATGTATCGTTTATCAAAACTCCGAACATGTCTTTTGAACCTATCATTTGACAAACAACATTTGAGCATAGTAGGCTCATATAAGATATGAATCATGGCATGTCACAAGTAGCAATTCCATAATCCAATTTGAACAACCAAAATGTAGAGTTTACACATAATCATAAATACATTATTCAAGAGTAAGTTGGAGGCTAATTTACAAATATTTTGATTTAAAGATAATGCCAATGATCAAGCAAGCCGAAAGTGTATATTTAACCAATAGACTTTTTTAAAGGAAAACACTAGAACCAAGTGCGTGTTGGGATTTGGATTTTCTAACCCCAATTGATTTTAAGCCATAACATGCAAGTCGTAAGAAACCCTAGGGCAGAAAGATATGAACCCTCCATATCCCTTTGTGAACCCTAATTGCCAAGTATGTGTGTAGTTTCACTCTAACAATCCTTAGCAGCCGAATGGTGCATGATACTTAATATTGTGTTTCTTCAAATGATGACTATAAATTCTTTTATGAAACCCTAGCTATGGCCAAAGCTCACTTTGCCATTAAAAACTTGATTTTCTAAGGGCTAACCATACTTAAGTCTGAACTTTCAGCATGCTTCTTCCTTTAATGGCCGATTCTTCTATTCCATCAATTTTATGGTGTTTTTCTTTACAAAACTTCATACTTCCATTGGTCTTCACAAACCAAAACCTTCATCGCCCTTTATTGGTATGTGTGTGTGTGTGTAAGAAAAGAACGAGGCTAGGGTTCACGTGTTCTTACTATTCTAGGATCCACCAAATAATGCTCGTGACTCCTCCTATGGTTGTATGAAAAATGGTGTTTGGTTAAAAGGAAAATAGTGTATGGTTATTTTCTTTGAAGGTAGGCAAGATAGAGAGGAGAGGGTTCATTAATGCGCTCCGTATATACTTCCTTCATATCACACTGATTCTCTCTCCTATCATTATTTCAGATGTATAAACCGAAGGGTCTTTTTGTGCATAGGCGCCATGTGGCATCTTGCTTCTTGTTTTGACCAAAAATCACCTCTTCATCTTCTCTCATCTTTGTTCCTCTTGGAAATGTCAAGAGACACTTTTTGCATGGAGGACAAGTAGCAATTTCTTTGCCCTAGCCGAAATCCCAAAGACTTCTTCCAATACTTTCTTATGTCTAGATGTAACAAACCTAAAGCTGGGCAATGCATAGTTGCTAAATAGCATCAATTGGGTATGTAGCTCTTACCACTCCCAAAATCCTCGTCTCTTTCATAAAGATTCATCTAGAAGCTATTTTTTGAGTGGTGTGTACATCAATCACATGGTTGAAACCCTAGAGATCTTTTATAGGCTTGTGTCCTACTTTGCATGCTTGTCAAGTGTCCCGATTCACTAAGAATTTCAAAACCCTAATCCCAAATTTAAAATTCCCCATGTTTCTCTTGCACTTCCTCATGATTGCTTCTTGTAGATATTTTTATGTATGAGTGCCATGGTGCAAACATGGGGTAGTTGGCATGTGTGCCCTGGTTATCTGGAATCCACTCCTTTCTTCCCTTTATCCACTTTTTAAGTCCATATAGAATGAATATAGTGGAGGGATATGGCACAAAGGCCATGTGGAGTGTGGCGCCCCAAAACTGAAACTCTTTCGGCTTATTTCCTTCTTGAAAACTTAGAAATCTCATCTTACATGTCCTTCCTTATGGCCAAATATGGCCTTTCTCCTCCTTCCTTTAAGCTTAATTTAAAGCTTGGTTGCAAGTGGTCAAAATTGAAACCCTTAAATAATCAGGACTTAACTCAATGATCTCTTTCCCAATTGGCGCCTACTCCTTATACCCAAACCCTAATTAAGTTTTAAAAATTCTAAACCCTTCATGGCCGAAAATCACTAGTCCTTTAGGCTTTCTTGTGGGCTTGGGCATCTACCTCTTTAGCTAAAAGGTAGGGCCCATCTTCACATGCTAGAGGGTTAGATTCCAATTGGACCAAGGCAAAAATAATGAAAAGTAACATGCGAGAATTTGGCTAAATTCAGGCTATCACATATATACTCATATAAAAGTCTACAATTGAAATAGTCAAATTCAAAAATAATAATAGACTAATAATTTATATGTTCACACTACATATCACTATCATACATATTACATATATTAGAGTAGATAAAACTTGACTAGCTAATAGTGAGTCATGTACCATGTACAGTGTATATAATGTAAGACTAATAATCTATTATTTAGATTATAAGATAGTAGTATGTAACTAGAAAATGATGATATGTAATTGTACATATAGAACAATTTTTAATAGTTATAAACTACAAAACTAAATACTAGTAAATTAGTAGTTGTTAATTATCAAGGATTCAATGCTAACAATTAGATTTAGTGTTTAAAAGAACTACTAATAATGTGCTTTTTTCATGATAAAAAATTAGAGTTTAAACAAAAATTAAATTTAAGGTTTAGGGAAAAAACAGGTTTATAAAAAAAAAACTAGTAAATTAGTTACAACTACAGATAATTCAATACTGGTAAATTAGTAATTATTAATTTTGAGTGACCAGTTGTGTTTTCTATTTGTAATTTATTTAGCAGTGAATGATTGAACGATGAACATTGCCATTGGACCATGATTCCTCATGGTTGCTCTTACTTGTTAGTTTATTTGAGGCCTTGGGTGTTAGTTTGGGCCTTTACTCATTTGTTTTTCCAACTCCTCCAAACTCATCTCATCTCATTATTATAATTTTTTTAAATTTTTACACAAAATAAAATAAATAATTCAACTTTTACAAATTACAAAATAAAAATTATATTAAAAAAATATATTCTAACAATATTTTATTCAACTTTTAGATTTAATCTCAACTTAATTTATCTTATCTCAATCTCATCTATAAAGCAAGCGAGGCTTTTAGATGGTTGAATAATCATTTTATTGTTTTTAGTTGGTTTGGGAGTATGAGACTCTAATATGTGATTTGGGAATTGGATAATATGAAATTATGAATGATAGTATATCACGAATAGCATAAAGGGCCTACTATATATATATATATGTTTGCATAGTATTTGAGATCTTTTTAGTTATATTTTTGGTTTCTTCATATCTAAAACCTTATTTTTTTGCAATATTTTAAGTGAACTTCCAACTTTAAAGCCCACAAAACATTATCCTATATGTAGTAAAGTCTTATTTAAAATTAGCTAAATATAAAACAAAAAAAGGAAGTCAAAATCCAACTATGATCTTAAAATTCAGAGTCGGAGTCAAACTAGAGCATATGTAAGCCAGAGTCGGAGTTTGGATTTAAACTCTAACCAAGACGAAATCGGAGTCAAATTTTCTAAATATCGACTTTGACTCACTCAATGCTCAACCTTACCAAAGAAGCTTTAAACGGTAGCATTGGAAATAGTCAAATGTTGCATTTAAAGATAGTGATGCAGTGTGATTTTTAAGAAGTGAAGCGAACTCATTCTTTGGTTGATTCAAGAAAAGTTTTTGAGCTACAAAGGCTTGGGTTGCCTTGAACATCCCTGCACAATATAATTTCTTCTCTTTCTCTCAATATCCTTTCATCTCCTACAAAATTACATTCTAGAAGAGGGTTGGTTCCTAACAATCCAAAACATAGCCCTCTCCAAGTGTGAATCGCAAGTCCATGCCTTAAGGCTTAAACAAATCATTTACATATTGAAGTTTAATTAAGTATGTTTATAATGTTATGATCTAAGGATTACAGGTTTAAAACCTAACATCATAAGCCCCCTCCATGTGATACCCGATATACTTGAGAGAAGTTATGATATTATTGTGTTAATGTTAATGTTATTAGTTATGCTAATCAGTGATTATTTTACTTAGGGCTTTATTTTATGAAATCTAGTTCGGAAAGAGTATTATTAAGACTTAATTTGTTTGAAATTAAATAGAAAATGATGGAATTGGACCCAAGAGGATTTAGGTGATTTTAGGTTTTAAACTAGTGAGTTTGGAAGTGTAAAATTAGAGTTGGGTTAGCATTGCATAGTTACCCAAGCCCATTTATTTAACAAGAAACCAAGGAAAGGACTATGACCAATTATCCAACCCAACCCAAGGCCCAAGAGAAATATCAAACCGAATTGCATGGCCCATCTAAAGAAATCTTCTTGGTTCTATATCATATCAGACTGGTCAATATAGGAAAAAAAAAAAAAAGGTTTATCAGCATTCTATAAATGCTAGCAACTTGGAGCTAAACCTTGGCACTATATTTTCCAGTATTTGTTTGCTGACCCTCAAGTTATTCTTCCTATATGAAAATAAAGTTTTTTTGCCATTTATTGATTCTAATATTTGACAAACATGCCCCATCGATCAACATGATGCTACCTAGAGATGAAAATAATGCACAATGCAATATCAATGCATTATTAACTAATAGTTAACTGGAGCTACAAACTTAGGCAGATATTGGACCACGACACCAAACTTTAGTAGGACAATCTTTACATCTCACAAGTCACAAGATAACAACCGAAACTTGGGCTATGGTTGTCCTTGGGCTATGGTTGTCCTATATTTTGAAGTCTTTGCTACGAATAATTGTCAAGACCATAATTATTCTAGGAGAAACATACAATAAAAACAAAACATGAAGTTTTTTTTATAACACCCACAAATTTTGCTTGGGATCAAACAGACTCTGAAGCATCCAGACATACAACATAAGGTTACCTGCTCCTATTCATGACATTTAAATATGCATTATACTTGGCATGCATCTAGTATTATGCAATATTCACAGTGAATGTCTTTTTTCCTTGAGTAAGATATAAAGTACTAGAATGATAATTGCAAACTTGATTAATTATTCAAAACTACTCACATATACCGAATTCACATAAACCATTCAGATACTAGTTTAAATTGTGCATAAATAAAAATATGATTCCTACAACATGAGCCCTCTCCAACCTCAAAAGAGAAGTACTTAGTGCAAATTATAACATCTAATCCTCGTTCTATACGTCCCCAAGTTCTATGCTTTCCTCCAAGATTCTCGCAATATTCTTCTCTAGTAGTATAGCAATATTCGTTTAGCAACCTATCACATCCTATCGCCTATAGTAAAGTCAATACTACTCCAGTTTTGGTCATGCCAATGTTAGCTTGGTCCAAAATTGGTTTCATCAAAATCTGTCACATAACCTACAATTTGAGGAGAATGGTAATTGAAACTACCATGCTGGGATTTGAGTACAAATCTTAACAAATTAACAAAATTGAATGTGATATAAAGTTGGATGTGAATTGATCATGAATTGAGCTTGAACTAAACGTGAACTAGACTAAGACTGAACATGAACCATACTGAACTTTAAATAACATGAATTTGAAATCTTTTCCAATAATTAAGCATGATTAATAAAAGTGAAATGTGGGAGTTAAACAGATCCCCTTGAGCCATGTGCCCCTATCGATTATCACATCACAACACAAATATCTATACTAACTATGAGTGCATTAATATACGGACCAGTCTACAAGTATATGCATCTGCCAAAGAGTAATGTACATATTCCATAACATGTATTTACACCAGTACGAGTACGTATAACATGAAGTTGAAAGTATGTGGCCCATCATTAATGTTAGTACCTGATTTGACACAACATGAGAGATAAACATTTTGTAACATAACATAACATATAACAGATAAACATTACATGAAAAATATAATGTATAATAGATAAATATTGCATGACAAAATATATCATATAACAGATAAATATTTCATAACAAAATTTTATATAAAATAGATAAACATGCAGTAATATGTGGCATATATGACAACATAAGTACATAAAAAAATAGTTTACTTACCAACATACATACATAGTAATTTGATCATAAGTTTGAAGCTAACTTGTAGTGACTGTCGCATCAGAATAAAATACAAACACATAAAATTGTAAGTAAGGATTTCTGAACATTAGAAACTTCATCACTAATAACTTAGAAACGTGAAAATACTATCTTAAAGTAAAATGATCATTTTACTCTCTATACGTGGAAAAGTCATTTTATTCCTAACTTAAGCACATTACATCCTAGTTTCAAAACTCACCAAAATTTCTATGTAAGTCTTTATCCTAAATCCAAATATCCATTTAGACAATTTTAAAACGTATCACAACCATGGAAAACACACAAGGTTCTACCCATAGGCCCATGTTCTTGTTTCTCCTGCAATCCTATCAAATCTCATTTCTCATGCTTAAACCAAAATATTACAATATAAAAAATCATATCCTATGTCGAAATAGAATACTAAAATAACTAACAAAAATCCTCTTCACTAAATCATAAAACTTATTATTAAAAAGTTTCAAGCTTTTTCACTAAAACACAACCCATTCCCAAAGTTTTGTCACTTTTAAAACATCTTAAAGAATTCCAAAAGATATATAAAATAAACTTCCAATATATTCATAGCTGATAAGAATGCAAAATATCATATTTTTCTTTCTTAATGTTTAATCTTTTATACTTATTTGCTGCTTAAATGTACTCATTATTCTTATATTTTGATTTAGGATGCAAATAAGGGCATTAAGTGCAAACGAAGCTAATTGAGCGATTTTGGACAGTTTTGATATTACCTCGTAATTAGAGCATAACTCGCATCTGAGTTTTGATTGAGATGATTCAAAATGCTATGGAACATTTAGAAAAATCTCTACAACTTTCACATTTTGAGTTTTGAGAGATACTGGTTGCATTAAGGTCGAAATCAGGCTTGAAGTTGTCGTACCTGCACCGCTGACGTTCTAGAACATTCCTTAGCCTACAATTCTAATACGCGGATCTTATGCAGTTTATTTTTAGAAGTTCTCAAGATCTGGTGCACGAAATTTCCAGCTGAAAGCACCACTTTCCTAGTTATATTAGGACTTTATTTTATTTTTAATATTTTCCTTAATTAGTTAGATTTGGATATTGTTATTTTAGGATAATACTTAAAATATTTTTAGGAGATTTTGTAGGATTCAAAAAACTAAATTGAACGTGTTAAAAGAGGGGGAGAAATTAGGAGACTCACATGCATCTCTCTCCCCTCTTCTCACCTTCTCCTTTGAGTTTTCATTATGGCCCTGCGTGGCTAAACTTCCATAATTGGTCGAAGGAAATGAAAGCCTCGGAATCAATATAATTGTGAGATCTAATTTATTTTTTGTTTTCAATTTATACTTTGAGTATCAGATGTTTTTCTGTGCCTATTTTCATGATTATCTCGTTTAATTACTAAGAGGTCTACTAATTTATTTTTCGTTGCAATCTAATACTAGGTTAGATATCAAATCTGTAATTGTTTGAGCCCTCGAATATGTGAAGCAACTAGATTCAATAATTTGCTACGTCAGAAATTATTAAATCTTAGGAAGAATGCTCGACGAAATTAAATACAACCGCTTGTACTTATGTTTTTTAGCTTCATCAATCTCTCTAATTCTTATTACTACTACTAAATTAAACATTTAACGCTTGTCTTGGGTTATTTAGTAGTTAAGGTTAATTAAATCGCTTATTTTTTAATTAACTGCGACTAAGGAGAGATAGGAAAATAATTCCAATGGTGAATATTCAAAGTATGAATTAATATATACTTGCATTGATGATTACTTGTAAAATTCCAATGGTGGATGTTGACTTAGACCAAAGTTTGTTCTTTTGATTGAGTTCGATACTTTAATTTGAATTGTTCCTTAATTGTTTTTCTTAAAATTATTTTCGTTATACTCAAAACCCTCTCATCATTGTTCACATAGTATAAAACTAGACTAAATACTCTCTGTGGAAACGATTTTTACTTACACCACTACATGTATTTTTAGGAGTATAGGTTTTATTTTTTGTTGACAGCACACCAATAACACACTTACAAGAATTATCATAGTTTTAATCAAGCAAACATCACAAAATCACAAGATCTAACACCAAACTCTTGGCTTCAACATTCAAACTCAAAACTGATTTCCTTAACTTTAGGTTTTTATCGAATCCTTTGACCCTAAAGATACTATGTCAAAAATCACAAGCCAGCAACATTACATGGTTAAAACTCATGTTCTAGAATAGATCAAGCATTAAAATCAAGATTGCATTACCATATTAGCATCAAAACATCCATATACCTAGAAACCTCAAATCTATAACCTACCGAGTCTCTTCATGCATAAAAATCATATCCTTAAAACCAACACAAAAAATCCAAGTTTAAAGACTTAGGATCACCATATGAAAATATCAAAGCCATTGGAGCGTGATTTTACTACAAAAGATCCAAGCTTTTACAAAACATAAATTGTTTTACACTTTCCAGTTTCCACCTTTTTAAATCTAAGAAAACTTTTATCAAAAGCTAATAAAAAAGCAACACATCCTTATCACAGTTTCATAAAAGATCTGACCAAGATCATACCAGTAGCTTGGTCAAAAGTACCAAAATATCAAGCATTATCTAGTTTATTGCTTAGAACGACTATTTCATGCTTAACACAACTTTTTACCAATCAATGACCATCAAAATCAACATAAAAATTTATCTGAATTAATTATACTCAAAGAAGAACAACTTTTGTGAAGATAACTTCATGAGAAAATACTTACAATAGCTTCAAAACTGGCAAGAAAAGTGATTCAGGAAAACTATTCGAGAAGATTTTTAAGTTTCTCTTCAAGAAAAGTGCAAAAAAGGAATAAAATGAAAGGAGAAGGGACTTAGAAGCCTTTTTACAAAACTTAGGAGTGATGATAAGGGTGTGAATGACACTTGAGTGATGGTTGTGTTAGTGGGACAAAACCAGCCCATGGCTTTGGTGCCTAGAGCTGTTATGTGAAAGGGAGCTGTTGAGGTGGCCTTATGTTGGAGCTGTTTTGGGCAGTGTTTGGTTAGCCATTGCAGGAGGAAACTTCCTCCACAAACTTTTCCAAGCTATCTAAGTTTCATGGATCTTAATCGAATGGGCTTCAATTTGGGGTTTAAAGAGAGTTTAGCCAAGATTTGGGTTGTCGTCAAGCCGAAATCTAATTTTTCTTGGTCTAAAACTTTTTTCAAGTTTAAAAGATTGAATAATTAAGTCATAACATGAATTTAAGTGGTTAATAGCATCTGGAAGCCGAAATCTAATTTTTCTCGGCCTGAAACGTTTTTCAATTTTAAAAGATTGAGAATTTAGTTACCCATAAATATAATAGACAACAAAAATTCCTTAAGAAAAATCATGAAAACAGTCAGCGGCACCATCAATTTTCGTTCTCCTCTCTGGTGTACCTATGCTCACATTCTAGCCAGTTTCCTTTGTATCTGCTACGTCCCTATGTATATATATGCCCGAAAATCAAGTCACATTCCAAGTCTAATTGCTATGTGTTTGTGTGCCAGCCGAATTGATGAGTCAAAGTCCAAATTGAAGTCAATCATGCATTGTCGTGCTCTTCATTGATGCAAGTGGCCATGTTCTTATTTTAATTGACGTTGGGCCAATGTAATGTGTTGAAATAATGGGCCATGCATTGTATGAAAGCGTGCCCATTTGAATTGAATGTGGCCATGTAAAGCATGGAAGCCCAAGTGATGAAGTATGGCTCATTGATCTTGAAGTACTTTTTGCCTTCTTCAATTATATCTAAGAAAGAAAATAAAATAAAAATAAAATAAAAATAAAATGAAATGAAATAAGATAAAATAAAATAAAATAAAGAAAACAAATAAAAGAAAACAAATAATGCTTAAAAACATCTCAATGTAAATAGAAATCTAACTAAATAAAATAAGTAAAATCCAATTATTTCTATTTTCATTCTTTGCAATTTAATCAAATATTAGAATGTTTAGAGTGCACTTTTGCACACTCATTACACTCCCCAACTTACTCATTGCTAGTCCCTAGCAATTTCAATGCAAAAATAATAAAAGAGACCGAAGAAGATCACACACAAAAGGCTACCAAGTCATACTTTCCAGAGTACATATCACAACAATCTTAGGAACCCAATAACTCAATCACAATTGATCCACATATAGCAATCCACAATGTGTGTGTGATCCAAACTATATCCATCTAACTACAAACATTGTCGAAGCCCCAGATTGAACTTGGGATCGTACGCAAACTGTGACGTCGGGGTTGAGCATCATAGGGAAGTTCACCCATCGTCTTATCGTGTATTGAATTATATATATATATATATCGCAGCGGATAAAGGTCAAACCTTTTCTATGCATGTATCACATGGCTTAATACAATAACATCTCAAAATATTACGTTACCATTAATATAAACATAAGGATCCTTCACAAGTGTTCATTCTTCCAAAATAACGGAAGACCAAAATACATGCAAATAAATACAAAAGCTGCATAGAGGATTCCCCAGCTATCATTTCCTAGTCCAATGGTTCCTTCTTAATCTTCTTGAGGTTTGGGCCGTAACGGAGGCGGTCCAACTCCAAGGCCGGTCCCACCTCACAACTCATCCTGGAGAATGATTCGTAAAGGCGACCCACATGGAGGGAATCGTCTATGTCAAGAACTATACAACATCCGGTAGGGCATACACCCCAGACATACGTAGCTAGGGTTAGTGACTCTACTGCCCAATGGCTCAGGTAGTCAAGAGTCACTAACTCGGAGGTGACGGACTCAGTCGGGCCCGTGGAGGTCCGAGGCACCTTCCCTGGGGTCGTACTCTTCATGGTCGTCATTACCTGCAACTACTTCTATTATCCCAAAAGGTGATAGTGGAGAGATAAACAGGGGTGAGATTTCGGGAGAAATCTCAGTAAGCACATTTATATCATAACAAAAGCAATTTAAGCATATGGATAAATGAATGACAAACAATTAATCATACTTTGTGCATTATGAGACTCATGACTTTATGGTATGCACATGCTCATGCTTATGCCATGTCTTAAAATTTTTCCTTTTCTTTTCATATTCCTTTCATATTCTTGTTCGTAACCTCAGAAAACAAAACAATGGAGTTTCCTTTCAAAATTCATCTTTTTGCAAATACTTTTCGTTTTTCTTATCTTAGGCGCCACTTATCATATCATATATGGCCCAAAGGCCCATCTTTTGTCATGACCTCTATTGGACACCTCACGGCTCCCCTACGCACCGTGTGTTCCTGCTAGTTACCGTAACACCCGGCGACTGTAACAAACCTAAGTAGCTACGTTTCGCGCCCTTTCGCGCTCTTCATCACTCGGCGATTGATCACTCACCGAGTGACTACAAACTTTTCTGTAACGGTGAGGCCGAAGCCAACATCGTCCTGTATGCACCCATTAGCTTTAAGTGCGATCACGCTCCGGACATCCCTTTGGAGCCATACATGGTCTACCGATAGTTCTTTGTTGACCCAAGGGCTTTCACTCGACTTTAATCACTCCTGAGTGAACAGGGAGTTCTACTAGGACACTACCCCGTCCCAACCTTTGGGGTTCTTATAAAACTTTCATTAATTTCTTTTCTTTTAAAAATATGTTTAAAACATGATTTTCGTGCAGTATGCATGAGACGTGACTCATGTCACGGAACATATACCATAGGTGACGAACTCAATGCTTATTCTACGTTAAGCTCTTTAAAATTTTTCGCACCTCATAATTTCACTTCTTTCCTTCCCAAAATTATTTTATGGGCCTCTACTGCACTTAGGGGTGCTCAGCCCCTTCCCACTAAGGTTGGGCCGAGACCCTACCTTTGCATTTTCCTAGCTTTTTGTCTCCTAATCTTTTCCAATCACTCCATTTCAACTCAAACCAATTAAAAGTATTTTTCCTAACCCTAAAAACAAGGCTTGACCAAAATTCTATGTCTTTTAGTTTAATATTTTATTCACTTTTTCTTCCAAGATAACTCACCCAATGATTTAAGTAAAAACCACCAATCATACCAATGCAACCATTTTATTCATAGGCATCTACTATTTCCAAATATTTAAGCAAATCACCATAACATAACACAATAATCAAATCAATAATTTCCACCCAAAGAAGTCCTTAAATCTGAAATATGTGCATGCATAACCCAACATTTTCATCTCCAAGTCAAAATCTAGCAAACATATAGTTTCACCTTTACTCAACTTGTGGATCATACCGTATTCTTCTTTCATATCAATTATTCAAATTCTCCACACGAAATAATCTATAATCTTGACAAGATATTTAAACCTAGACATGGATTTTTTTTTTACCACTAAATAAACGACACTAGAGGCATCATCCAACATTATGCTAATAGACCTACAATCATGCATGCATTTCCTTCATTACACCTCATATTAAGTAACTAACTAAACCATATATCATTTCCAACTTCTCAACTTAGGAAAATATTATAACTTAAACATGAATTCTTACTAAACTAAACATGGCAAGTTTTCTCTCTAAAAGTTTCATTTTCTACATACACACATAAAGAATCAAACCAAACAATCAAATTCATTCAAAGGTATACTAAGATTGCTAAAGGTAGGATAAGAATGCACTTACCTCTTCAAAAGCAATTCCTCCCCAAAATATTTGTCCTAGTTCTTTTCTTCTAAGAATATGGTGAGGTTTAGAAGTTAGAAGAAAGTAAAACAAATGAGAGTTGAGGGAGAAATGGGGTTTGGCTGAGAGGTAGAGAGAAAGGGGCTTGTATGTGTTTGTGAGTTAGCTAAGTGAGGGGTGGTCTCCTCAAGGGTATTCGGCCAAGCTCTTCTCTCTAGGGGTCAAGGACACTTCACCATACCTTGATTTGAAAGATATAAGACTAAGTAAGGGTGGTTGCATGGAAAAAGAAAACAAATTATGAGAATTGGGGAAAATGAGAAACTGGATTCCCTTGCCTCCCCAAGTGTCCACCGAAACCTTCTCCCCTATCTTGCCTCATTCTCTTGTCATTTCAATCCTATGACACACTCAACCAACCACTCTCAAGTCAATCCACAAGATTCCATGGCCATAGCTTTGGGAAAGAGAGCTTGCATGATCCAGCCATGCCTTGGTTCCAAGTGTCATCCGAAACTCTCCCCCCTTCCATTCCTAGTTTGCTTCCATTTCAAGCAATCTCCACTCATTTCCTTACACCACCATACCTCCTACACACCTTACATCATGTACTTCATCCCTTAGACTTGCTTCCCTCTTACATGATCCTAGGGTGATCATTAGCTTAGATTAAAAAGAATGGCATGAGAAAAACCCCTAAAGGATTTCGACAACTAGCCTAACCGAATGCCCCTCCTCACCTTTTCTCTTCTACTTTCCACTCCAATGCACAAGTGTCACTCCACTAAGCATGACATGTACTAGATAAAATAAAATAGGCCATACCTTAGTATCTTCCAAAAATATTCCAATGATGGGAAAATCCTATCACAAGATTTTACACTCAACCTCGCCATTTACCCACTAGTCAACTCCCACCTAATGGTAATTTCTCATTCCCACCTACTAGTTGTAGTTGACTCACTAGGGTTTCCCTATGGGTGACAAGTGTCCCATATGTGGGCTTGGTGGGTCATGGGTCAAACGCATTGGGCTTGTGGGCTTGCTATTCCTTCCTAGGCCCAATAACTCATTCTAACCTTCAAGGCCCTAATCTTAAGCCCATGCCTTTTTTCCTTACCTTCCATATAATTAATCTAATTAATAAATTAACCACTTAATCAAAATAAATATGCAATTAAATAACACGAATTGAAAGTCTCGGGTCGTCACAAATCTTGACATATGCAACATCAAGAACATCTCAAACAAAAGGTTCAATTCCATAACTCACGGGTGCAAAAGTGTTTCGTGTAGGAGTTCTCTCTATGGAGTTGACAAGGGGTGTTGTATACACATTCTCATGGGGAATTAGATAATTATGTATCAGCAATAAGCAAACATTGATCTTATGATAGGAACACTAACAAATGAGAATTTTCACCACTCATTCTATAAACTTACTAAGAATCAGAACGATCAACACAAAAAAGTTATAACGTGACTTGGGTTAAGGCTGTATGAAGAAAATGATTAAAGAGATTCAAAAACTTCCAAGTACACACCAATGGAGTTTTATTAAAGATCATAACAAACCACACTTCTCACTTGATGCATTCTTCAATTTTTCAGATCATCAAATAATAATTTTCTTTCTCCTTCAACTTACTTTTTTTCTTTTCCACATTTTTTTTCTTTTTTTTTTTCAAACTCACTCAATTGAACATTTTGTAACTTGTATTCTTCTCTTGTTCTTTTTTTTTTTTTCAAAAGAAAATATGCAAATTCCACATCTAGTACACACTTGGAAGCAATAAGAGTAGAAAAAATCAGTGTATAAGATATACTCCAATGTGGAGAGGTATAGATAATGTGGGCATATGAAAATAAAAAGGTTATCTATGTTTGTTGGCTCAAAATCGGTTACTAAGGGTCTATGATGAGAAGAGTTAGCTTGAAAGGCTCAAACGTTAATCCTAAGTTAACATTCGTCATATCCCAAGTATATTCACCATCTTACCACCAACCATGTAATGTTATTCTCAAAGAAGTGCCCAATTCAACAAATTAATGAACGCTTATCACAATTTCTGCATTTGTATGCTCTCAATCATCTCCCAAAATTCATATAAATACTTAAGCAAAAGAGTTTTCTAACTACATATGTCAAACTACCATCTTACCACAAAGTTTGGATAAGTGAATTAAACGTTCTGTGAATGCCTTAGCAAAATAATTACGATGGGTTTGATGAATTCACTAAGATGGTCATGAATGAACATAAATACACATGTGAAAAGGGGTGCCGGTGTGATCCAATTTTTTTTTTTTTAAATTTGGCACATGAAATATGACACAGAGTTCCAACATGTATTTTAAATGCTAAATTTGCATTCCTACCCCCAAACTTAAGTGAAACATTGTCCTCAATATTTAAAAATCAAAATTGAAAGGGGAGTAACTAAAAATGATAGAATACACTTGATGTAGGACGTAGGTGACTCGCTAAGTACCAAAGATGGCAAACTGAAATGACAAACTGACACTAACTTGCAAACAAAAACAAAGAAAACCAACAGTAACCAAAAAGAAAAAGGAAAAGAAGGAAAATAAAAATAAATAAATAAACGAAAACGAAAAGAAAACAAATAAAAAAAATACCTGCATGGTGTGGTCAAGGTTTATAGATTGGGTTCACAAGTGGAATCTCTTTCACTTTCGTAACTTGTCTATCAATTAATATTTCAAATTTTCTTTAAAGATCCGAACATCTTTACGATCTTCTATTTCTACCGCCTCATTTTCAAAAACATTCTTTACTACAAAAGGGGCGGTCCACCTAGACCGAAGTTTTCCTGGGTGCTTATGGAGTCTAGAATTATATTAGAATACTCGATCATTAGGCTTAAATGTTTTTAACAAAATATTTTTATCATGAAACTCTTTCATTTTAGCCTTATAGATTTTAGAGTTCTCATAGGCATCATTTCTCAACTCCTCTAACTCGATCAACTGAAGTTTTCTAAGCTTACATGCTTCTCTTATGTCAAAATTGAAATGTTTGATAGCCCAATAGGCTCGATGCTCGATCGTCACAGGTAAGTGGCAAGGTTTTCCAAAAACAAGTCTATAAGGTGACATGCCTAAGGGAGTTTTGAAAGCTATACGATAGGCCCAAAGTGTATCAACTAATCTAAAAGACCAATTTTTGCAATATGGGTTTACCCTTTTTTTCTAAAATTTGCTTAATTTCCCTGAGGGTGGTATGCAGTAGAGATTTTATGTACCACCCCATATTTTTTCATCAGAACCTCAAAAGAACGGTTGCAAAAATATGTACATCGATCACTAATGATAGCACGTGGTGTACCAAACTGAGATAATACATTCTCTTTGAGAAATTTAATTACCGTTTTATTATCATTGTTCCTGCAAGCTACTACCTCACCCATTTTGACACATAATCTACTGCCACAATAATATATTGATATCCAAAAGGAGGGAATGGTCCCATAAAATCAATACCTCAACAATCAAAAATCTCAATAACTAAAATTGGGTTTAAGGGCATCATATTACGACAGGACATAACTCCTAATTTTGACACCTTTCACATGAGCGGCAATAGACGTTTGCATCCTTAAACAAGGTATGCCAATAAAATCCACACTACAGAATTTTTGCAGCGATTTTCTTCATTGAAAAGTGGCCCTCACAAGTTTGGGAGTGTGTAATAGTCTAAAATTTTCTAAGGTAAATTATTTTATGGAAATTACTTTAAGGAAATTTATTTGATGTCTTTATTTTCTATGAAAATAGAGTGGGAGATTTAATTGAGGAATATGAGATAACACTTGGTATTGAGAATTATGCATTCTCGGATTAATCTATCGAGTTTTAGTGAAATGGGCATAAGTTATTCATATGAAGTCCAAATGAGGTGATTCTAGTTGGTATATAACCTTGAGAGATAGATCTAAAACTTTTATGTTTTAATTTTTCCGAGATTCGAAAGGGATCAATAACTTATTTGGGAAGCAAGAGGGCAGCTCTGGAATGGGCTTAAATGGAACCCGAGTTGGATAGATTAAACTAATTTGAGGCATGTAACTAATTAGGCAATTGGTTTTGAGATTTTCTGGGATTAGGACATGTGTAGGGATAGTTGGAAATGGATAGAAAGTTGATTTAGAAGCTAATTGGTTAGTTAGTGTGATGGAAACACAAGGGAAGCCAAAATCTAGTTGATAGGTGACTAAGTGGGTCAGATTTAGCTCTATCCTAACTAAACTAAGAATTGGCCTTTTAGAACTTGTTAAATGGAGACTTAAGGGAGTTAGGAAGTAACCAAATGAGTGGGAAAATCTGGAGAGGGGCGTGTGACACCAGGAGAGGGCTGGAAATGGGAGGTTCATGCATGGTTAGGTGAAATGCCACCTCACCTCTTATCCCTTTAGCTCACTCCTCAGCCATGGATCAAAATTGGCAACAAAATATCTCAAATGCGAGCCCTTGGATGACTAATCCAACTGCAAAGCCTAGAATTTGGGAGGCTTAAGCCTCATCATAAGATATGCTTAGATGGACACCTCATCACCCATGCAAACTGACAACTAGTGCACCTTAGGGTGTTTTTCCTCTTCTCTCCCTCATGTTGGTCGACCATGACCCTATAAATAGAACCTTGAGAGCTTTCTAAGCTCCTTTAAAAGGAGAGAACACATTTCCCTTTGGAAGATACCCTAGAAAAACCCTTCCAAAACCCTTAAAGATTTCCTTTATGAGCTAAGTGGTTGAGTTTGGAGGAAAGCTTGCAAGAAGTTGGTTGGATCCATTCTTTTGAACTTTGAAGAATTTTTAAGTCCATATTCTAGCTTAACTTAAGCATGAAAGTGGTTTAATGAAGTGATTGAACTATGTTTACTAGTATTGAACTCTTAAGAACATGATTAAGTGACGGAGTGGCATATGAGTAAGGTTGGATTTAAATTGTCTTGTAAAATGTTCAACATACTTTTTAAGAACTTAGATTTAAGTTTTTAAGAAGCCAAATGAAGTATAGTAAAAAGATTGGCATGTTTTGAGTAGAAAAACTCCTAGAGCTGCGATCTCACTCGACCCTCGCTCGACTTGTGGGTCGAGCGAAGGCAAAATATGACCCCTCGCTAGAGTATCGCTTAATACTCTATTCGAGCGAGTTCAAACCCGTGACTTCGCTTGATGATCGCTCGACACCCGCTCGAGCAAGTTCAAACCCGTAACTTCGCTTGATGATCGCTCGACACCCGCACGAGCGAGATGCTCTGTTTTGCTTAGACTTAGAGTTTTTCCTGGAATAAAATTGGTGTTCCAAATGGAAATGGTTATGAGTGAAAAACTCGTATGAATAAGAAAGGAACAACTAAAAAGAAAATGATGTATAAGAATAAGTTAGTCACGTCATGACGGGGATGGCGAGACGTAACACTCGAATGACTGACGTGCCGACAGGGACGGCGATACGTAACGCCTATCGTGTTATAAGAGTGTGTGGTCTTCACGGGGACGGTGATACGTAACGCCGGTGTGACTGATCTGAATAGCGGGGATGGCGATACGTAACGCTCGCAGTGATATATGTATATGTTTTGTGCCAAGACGGGGACGGCGAGACGTAACGCCCGGAAGATTGACACGAGACTCATCACAACGGGGACGGCGAGACGTAACGTCCGGATGATTGATGAGTGTATGTGATGGGGACGGCGAAACGTAACGCCCATCAGTGATAAGAAAGAATAAGAACTTTTAAGAAAACGGTGTAATTCCGCATAAGATTATGTATTCAGTTGAGTTAAGAAAAGTACCAGTTAGACAGTGGTCTTATGATGTGTATCTTAAGATAATTTCCTTAGTCATTCAGTGGTGATAATATTATGGTTGCTTTTTTCCTGTTTCCTTTAAGTTGCTTATGTACTTACTGAGATTTCAAAGGAAATCTCCCTCTTTTGTGGTTCCATATTTTTTTTGTGCATATCATATATATATATAGGATTCAATGACCAGCAAGGGGACAGCCCCGATGAAGCAGGAGACTTCGGGGAGTCCTGAGGGACTCTCCGACTATAGTCCTTATATGGACATTTCTTTTATTTCCTTCAAACCTCTTATCAAACCTATAGGAGTTTGGAGCCTTGACGCATCCACTTTTGCTAAGGAGAGGCGACGCACCAGATGCTGTTTAACATTAGAACTAGATGGCTCGTTGTCCATGTGTGGAGTTTGTGTGACTCCATAGGGACAACTGCTCCAGCGGGACTTGAGTATTAGTATGGATAGGTTTCGCTATGGGAGAGAATTCCCTGAGGTTAAGAAAGAAAATGAGTGAGGTGAAGGAGAGTCTTTTGGAAGAATGTAATATATTTTGTTGCTAACTTGCTGCAATTTGGGCCTTGTGTATGTAAAAAGGTACAATATTAAGTTATTAATGAATGATGTGAATGTTGTAAGTATATTTTCCATGTGATCTTTAGCAAGTTTTATATCTAAAACCAAATCCGCTACGAATTACATGATATATGCATTTTATTCTTGTTAAGTACGAGGGTGAGTAGCCAAGTGTAACTTATCCAGACACCTTAATTTACGTTAAATTCCAGACGTAAAATTAGGGGCGTCACGGAGTGACTAAATTCCAAGACGCTAGCAATCTCTTCATCAGGGATGTAGCGCCTTAAAATTTGGTCAGAACAGTATTTAAAAAGAAAATAGTCATCCCAATAGAAATTACGCACCTCAGTCATAAACTTCCTCTTTTCCTGAGTGCACTAATCCATCGGTATCTCACCTGCAGCCAAATAATTCAAAATATGAGCAAACCATGATATAGAAGTAATAGAAAGTAAATGCTCATCGGGAAAATTATCCCTGATTGGCAGGTGGTCAGAGGTGTCCTCAAATGTGAGTCTCGAGAGATGGTCAGCCACTACGTTCTCCACTCATTTCTTGTCTTTGATGGTGATGTCAAATTCCCGCAAAAGTAAAATCCATCGTATTAGTCACGCCTTAGCATCCTTCTTTGCAAGAAGGTACTTAAGGGAGGCATGATCTGTGAAAATAATAATAGGAGAGCCAATCAAATAAGCATGAAACTTATCCAAAGCAAACACTACAGTTAGCAACTCTTTTTCAGTAGTGGAGTAATTCATTTGAGCACTATTTAGAGTCCTACTAGCATAGTAAATGACAAAAGACTTTCCCTCCCTTCGTTGCCCAAGAACAGCACCTACAGCATAATCATTGGTATCACACATAATCTCAAAAGGCAAAGTCCAATCAAGTGGCTACATTATGGGTGTTGAGGTAAGCTTGCCAATTAGCGTTTGAAAGGCCTATTGACAAGCTTGTGTTTACTCAAATGGGGCATCTTTAGCTAGGAAGTCACATAGTGGTCTAGATATGGTGGAAAAATTCTATATGAACCTCCTATAAAAGCTTGCATCACCAATAAAAGATCTCACATCCTTTCTGTCTTAGGTGTAGGCAATTTAGAAATTAATTCAATCTTAGATTGATCAACCTCTATCCTCCTAGAAGAAATAATACGCTCTAAGACAATACCTGAAGGTACCATAAAGTGGCATTTTTCCCAATTCAAGACCAGATCCTTCTCCTCACAACGGGTTAACACTCTCTCTAAATTCAATAAACATGCATCAAAAGAAGATAAAAAAACAGTTAGGTCATCCATAAAAACTTCCATGCAATTTTCAACCAAGTCACTAAAGATACTCATCATGCAACGTTGAAAAGTAGCAGGTGCATTACACAATCCAAATGGCATTCTACGAAAATCATAAGTTCCAAAAGGACAAGTAAAAGTGGTTATATCCTGGTCTTCTAATGCAATTTTAATTTGATAATAACCGGAATAACCATCCAAGAAACAATAGAAAAGATGACCAGCCACACACTCAAGAATTTGATCAACAAATGGGAGAGGAAAATGGTATTTCTGGGGGGCGACATTCAATTTTTTATAATCAATGCACATCCGCCACCCAGTCACAAGCTTGGTAAGGACTAACTCTCCTAGGTCATTTTTCATTACAGTAACACCAGACTTTTTAGGAATAACCTGTGTAAGACTAACCAATTTTTCACCACTTCTTTCATAGTGGGATTAAGCCTATGCTGTGGGTCTCTACGAGGGCTAGCTCCTTCCTCTAAACTAATTTTATGAGAACAAATCAAGAGACTAACACCTTTTATATTAGTAATGCTCCAACCTAAGGCTGACATATGTTCACTTAGGACTCGAATTAATTTCTCACCTTGAGACTCAGACAATTCAGATGAGATAATAACAGGAAAAGTATCACCTGAACCAAGGAAAGCATGCTTCAAACCCTTAAGCAAAGGTTTCAATTCAAATTTGGGTGCTTCAACACTTGAAGAAATCTGTCTTTCACTTTTCTCAGGCAATTTCTCAAACTTTGGTTTTCATGTTTGTTTGCCATAATCCTGAGTTCTGTCAAAAATAGAACAAATATCAACTACATAAGTTGGATCAATGAGGGAATCAAACTCAGAATTAACAAGAAAATATGCAAGGGGATCAAAATCATGAGTTTCCAAAACTCCCATATCCATGAGTGAGTCAATCATATATGACTGATGGCATCCATCGTCCTCTTCTGGCTGTTTTGTAATATGGAAAACATTCACTCAAGAGTCATGTTTCCAAAGGACAGCTTTATGAGTCCATTCCTGCAATTAATAAGAGCATTAGCAGTGGCAAGAAAATGCATACCTAAAATCAAAGAGATTTTAAAAGTAGTATCAACAATAGAGGTAGTGTCTAGGATTAGAAAATCAACGGGATAATAAAATTTATCAATTTGAATTAGAACATCCTCTACCACTTCCCATGGTACTTTGACTGAACGGTCAGCCAATTGTAATACCACAGAAGTTGGTTTAATTTCTCCCAACCCCAGTTGCAAGTAAATAGAATAAGGCATTAAATTCATACTGGCTCCTAAATCTAGTAGCGCTTGCCCAAATTCTTGATTTCCAATGCTGCATGCGATGGTTGGGCACTCAAGATCCTTATACTTGGGAGGAATCCGCTGCTCAATTAGAGCACTGTAAAACTCAAGGTTTCAAGTCGCGTATCTACGTATAGATTTTAATGATAACAAATAATTTCAAAACTCAAGCTCAAGTTGTCCACGCATGAAGAGAGCTAAGCACATCAAGAAATCAAGCATAAGAAAAAGAAGAACAAGTCTACAAATGAAGCTCATAGAGTAATTTTGGACATCTCTTACAATTTAAAATTGGATTAAGGCTCAAAGTGAATATTTTCTCATGAAACATCAAATTGCATTTTTTACATTTGCATAACTTTATTAAAATATTTAATTTCGAAATATTTTTTTTTTCCACATATGTATAAAGATTTAAATTTGTAAAATGATTGATTATCATCTTTAACATGTGTATGTGTTTGAAAATCTTGAAGGGTGATTGTGTGTTTTTTTGACAAATGTAAAAGATAGATGATTTTGTTTGAAAATTTTGAAGGGTGGTTGTATGTTTTTTTGACATATGCAAAAAGAAGATGATTTGGTTTGAAAAATAAATGATGCTCATTTTGTCATGTATAATAATAAAAGATTATGTTTGATTTCTTTTAAAAATGAATGGAGTTGTTTTTGACAAATATAAAAATGAGATTTTTTATTTGAATCTTTTGAAAAGTGAAAAGTGCTCTTATTTGACATGTGAATCTTTTCAAATTTGAATATGAAGACTCATTTGCCTATAAATAGCTCACTTGAGTTTTGCAAAAATCACAACAAGAGCTTACACATCAATTGCTAATTTTTGCATCATTGTTTCAAAGCCCTCATTCTCTCTTATTTAAGTTTTGCATCTTAATCCTTGTTCATATTAAGAGAGATATAAGTTGCGCTGTATTGTTTTTAACTCACTCATTGAGGAGTGTATTTTGATAACCTGCCCATTATGAGCTTTTGTATTTGTAAGAAGGTGCGTATAACCCTTGTGTGTGTAGAAGGTGTTCTACATAGGGAATAGTTGAATCACCAATGAATCACCAAGTGTAAGGTGATTGCAAGTATAGAGGGTGTTCTACACAGATTCTTTGTAGCGGTATTGCTCAAAGGTGTAATAGATTTCTGTCTCTACCTGAAGGAGATTGAATAGTGAATTTGGGATCCTCAAAGGATAGCTTGAGGCGAGGACGTAGGCAGTGAGACTGAACCTCGTTAAAATACTAAATTTGTTTCTTCTTGCCCTTACTCTTTATATTTCTTGTTGTTTCGTATTTTATTTATATTTTATATTGTGTATTTGGTTTATAAGTGTTAATATTTTAATATAACTCAATTCACCCTCCTCTTGTGTTAGTCATCTGGGTAACAATTGGTATCAGAGCAAGGGCTCTATTATAAGATTAATTATCTATTGAGTTAAGATCATATGGCTAACATTGCACATACATTCGCCGAAAGTCAATCTATTAGTCAACCTCTGCTATTTTGTGGAAACAATTATACTTTCTGGAAAGCTAAAATGAGAATATTTCTTCAGTCCCAAGGTCGAGAAATCTAGAAATGTATTATAAATGGACCTTATATTCCGACAAAAATTGTTGATGGAATAAAGGTCAACAAGGAAGAAGAAGAGTTTGGTTGTGAAGATGATAGACTTTATACAGTGAATGTAATGGCTACGAATTTTTTGTATAATGCTCTCATTGGCAATGAATTTAATAGAATAATGACTTGCAGGACGGCAAAGGAAATTTGGGACAACTTGGAAGTAACTTATGAAGGAATTTCGCAAGTCAACGAATCAAAAATTTATATTCTTACTCATGAATATGAAATGTTCAAAATGAATGATGATGAATCTATTTCCTCTATGTATATTCGTTTTACTAACATTATAAATAGCTTGACAGCTCTTGGAAAAGTTTATTGTAGCTTGGAGATAGTAAGGAAAATTCTCAACTCTCTGCCAAAACGTTGGGAATAAAAAATGACGGCGATTCTTGAAGTTATGGATCTTAAAAAACTAGAAGTAAATGAACGCATTGGGTCACTTATTACTCATGAGTACACATTAAAAAGAGGAGGAGAATAAGGAAAGTAAAGGAAGAGCTTGGTACTCAAATCTGTTCCACATGAAAGTGAAAGCGATGAAGACGAGGAAAGCGATAACAAAGATGAAAAGATTGCAATGATCATAAGAAGATTTCAGAGATTCTTAAAGAAAAATAAATCTCATCCAATGAGATCTTTCAAAAAGTTTTCCAACAAAGATACAGGTAAAAACAACTCATTAACTTGTTATAAATGCAAAAAATTAGGACATATCAAGGCAGATTGTCTCCTGCTAAAGAAAGATCGATACAAGGGCAAGAAAGCAATGAAAGCTACATGAGATGATGATTCAAGTAACTCAGATAGCGACGCAAGCAATGAAAAATCTGCAAATTTTTGTCTTATGGCTAAAAATGATCTTGAGGTAACCAATTTTGAAAATATTGAAAATCCTTCTTATGAAGAATTGCAAAATATTTTAAAAGAAATATATGAGAAACTTGAAAAATTGGGTATCAAGTATACCTTTGAAAAAGAAAAATTTTTCTTTAATAAATGAAATTGATATTTTAAGAAAAGCTAATATAATTTCAAAATATGAAAATGATGAGCTGAAAAAGAAAGTGGCTGATTTAGAAAAAATTGTTAAAAACTTTACAAATGAAAAAAGAAATTTTGATAAAATTCTTGGTAGTCAAAGATGTGTTTTCAATAAGGTAGGCTTGGGATACATGCCAAAAGAAAAATTCAAACCCTATAAAAATTTCTTTGATAAACCAACTAAATCAAAATCAGATTTTCAAAATTCTTTTCATAAAAATAGATTTTTCAAAGAAAAATATTATTACAATCATTCAATTTGTAATTTTTGTAATAGAAATGATCATAATTATCATACTTGTCCTGTTAGAAGAAAACATACAATGACTATTTGGTCCATATGAGTACCAAAAAATCTTATTTCTTCTAATACTAATAAATAAAAGACACAAAGAACTTGGGTACCAAGAATTTTTTTTTAATTGCTTTTGTAGGTATGCATGAAGTCTTCTACAGGTAAAAGTAAATAGTTTTTAGACAACGGATGCTTAAGACACATGACAGGAGACAAAACTAAATTCATTGACCTTACTTTTAATGAAGAAGGACGCGTGACAGACAATTCAAAAGGGAAGATCATGAGAATAGAAAGTACAAATAATAAAATAGTCTCAATCTCAACAAAAAGAATACAATGGAAGAAGTCCAACATGGAGACATCAGGAAAGATCATCAAAACTTAGTACAAGATGCAACCAAATAGTGGAAACATGTGAAAGATCATCTAGTGGAACAAATTCTAGGAGAACCTTCACGAGGTGTAAGTATTCGATCATCTCTTAGAAATATTTGCAATCACACTACTTTTTTAACTCAAATTGAACCTAAAAATATTGATGAAGCATTGCTTGATGAATCATGGATCTTAACTATGCAAGAAGAGCTAAATCAGTTTGAAAGAAATGATATTTGGACACTTGGTCCTAGACCCGAAAATAATATTTCTCCTTATCATGTTTTTAAACTCACAAAAGTATTATATGGATTCAAACAAGCTCCTAGAGTTTGGTATGAGTGGTTTAGTAGTTTTTTATTGAAAAAGATTTTTCAAGAAAGAAGATCGATACAACTTTTTTCATCAAATATGAACAAAATGATATTCTTCTAATTCAAATTTATGTAGATGATATAATATTTGGTGCTACTAATGAGAATATGTGCCAAGATTTTGCTAAGAGTATGTAGGAAGAATTTGAAACGAGCATGATAGAAGAACTTAATTTCTTTCTTGGATTGCAAATTAAGCAAGCCAAAAGTAGAACATTCATTAATCAGTCCAAATATATCAAAGAGTTACTCAAAAAGTTTGAGATGGAAGGTGCGAAGGTAATTGGAACACCAATGTGTCCAACTACCAAACTTGATAAAGATGAAAGTAGTGAAGCAGTTGACTCAAAGGTATATGAAGGTATGATTGGTAGTTTATTATATTTAACAGCTAGTAGACCTGATATTATGTTCAGTGTATGTTTATGTGTACGTTTTCAATCATCTCTAAAACAATCTCATTTGATTGCTGTTAAGCGCATTCTTAGATATATTGCCGGTACAATTAACCTACGGTTATAGTATCCTAAGCATACTTCTTTCAATCTTATCAGATATTTAGATGCAGATTATGCTGGTTGTAAAGTTGATCGAAAAAGTACTAGTGGAACATGTCATTTCTTAGGTCATGCACTTGTTTCATGGTTTAATAAAAAGCAAAATTATGTTGCATTATTTACTGCTGAGGCAGAGTATGTTGCTGCAGATAGTTGTTGTGCTCAAGTTCTTTATATGAAGCAACAACTTGAGGATTTTAAACTTATGTACAATCATATTCCTATTAAATGTGATAATACTGGTGTTATAAATCTTTCAAAGAATCCAATACAATATTTTAAGACCAAACATATTGAAATTAGATATAATTTTCTTAAAGATCATGTGTAAAAATGTGATATTGTACTAGAATTCACAAGCACACACGATCAATTGGCAGACATTTTCACAAAACCCCTACCAGAAGATAGATTATGCATAATTAAAAGAGAAATAGAAATAATGCATGCCATGAATATCTACTAGATACTTTTATTCCTTTATCTCAAATGACTTACAAAAACTTGAGGCTTCTAGTCTCATCTTTTAACTGCATTTGCTCTTCATAAATCGACATATTATTTTCATCTAAAAGATTAGGCAGTCGAAATGAAGAGACAAGCAAGGATTTTAAATCCTTATTCTGTTGCTTTAACTCTACTATTTTTCTATTTGACTCATAAACAAGTCATTGAAGTACAGAGACCATTTCGCTAAACTTCTCAATTTCGCGAGTTTTGGACTGCAAACGAGCAGAAAAGGCAACAATAGATGATGAACATCGAGTTTCGAGACCCACAAGCTCATAAATGGCATCATAATTTGATTTATTAGCCAAATCAGTCTCTTATTACTTCATGCCATCTACAATAGATGTAGAAATAGATTGATCACGAGAAGTACGAAAGGGAAATTGACGAGCCATTAAAAATTTGTAAAATGAGAATGCAGACGAATTGCAAAGATGAGAACAAGATTTGATGCAATTTAGATAAAGCTAAAGATTGCTCTTATAGAGACAAAAATAAGAACAAGACGCACCAACATCTCTTCAAATCTTACTTAGTCAAACTTACAAGATATACTAGATGAGACGGGAGAGATAATTGATTGAGACGGTTCTTGATTCAAATCCGGAAGATTACCAGAAGAAATTTTCTCCACCATTCTGTCGTTTTGGATAAACAAATACTTGATCAATGAGTATTCGATGGGTGAAAATGGTCATTTAAACAGAAATCGAAAGTTTTTAAATCTCTACAAAATCTCGTTTGTCAACAACGTCAAGCAGATTTGAATCTCCTCTGCACCGAATTACCAGAGCTAGGCCTCCAGCCTTTGCAGGTTTTGTCGGACATGAACGCGGGAAGAAATCTTCTTCCGCACCAAATCTTGATAATATTTCATTTGTCAACAACATCAAGCGGATCTTTGCACCGGATTTTCAGAGCTAGGCCTCCAGCCTTTGCAGGTTTTGTCGGACACGGATGAGGGAAGAAATTTTACTGAAACCAATTACGGTTCCTTTTTAATGATGCCAAAAGAAGGAGAAGTCTTATACTAGTATTATACTACCATGTTATATATGTTAGAATCATGTCTATATTTTAATTGAAAAAATAACGCATATTTTCAGGGGGAGCTTAAGTATTACTGCAGGTCGCAGATTTCTACTAAGTATTTGTAATCATCAAAAAGGGGGAGATTGTAAAACTCAAGATTTCAAGTCTCGTATCTACGTATAGATTTTGATGATAACAAATAATTTCAAGACTCAAGCTCAAGTTGTCTATGCATGAAGAGAGCTAAGCACATCAAGAAATCAAGCATAAGCAAAAAGAAGAACAAGTCTACAAATGAAGCTCATAGAGTAATTTTGTACATTTCTTAAAATTTGAAATTGGATTAAGGCTCAAAATTAATATTTTCTCATAAAGTATCAAATTGAATTTTTTACATTTGCATAACTTTATTAAAATATTTAATTTCAAAAATTATTATTTTTTTCCACATATGCATAAAGATTTGAATTTGTAAGATGATTGATTGTCATCTTTAACATGTGCATGTGTTTGAAAATCTTGAAGGGCGGTTGTATATTTTTTTGACAAATGTAAAAGATAGATGATTTTGTTTGAAAATCTTGCAGGGTGGTTGTGTATTTTTTTGACATATGCAAAAAGAAGATGATTTGGTTTGAAAAATAAATCATGTTCATTTTGTCATATATGATAAGTAAAAGATTAGGTTTGATTTCTTTGAAAAATGAATGGAGTTGTCTTTGATAAATATAAAAGGAGATGTTTTTATTTGAATCTTTTGAAAAGTGAAAAGTGTTCTTATTTGACATGTGAATCTTTTCAAATTTGAATATGAAGACTTATTTGCCTATAAATAGCTCATTTGAGTTTTGCAAAAATCACAACAAGAGCTTACACATCAATTGCTAAGTTTTGTATCATTATCTCAAAGCTCTCATTCTCTATTATCTAAGTTTTATACCTTAATTCTTGTTCATTTTGAAAGAGATATAAGTTGCGCTGTATTGTTTTTATCTCACTCATTGAGGAGTGTATTCTGCTAACCTACCCATTATCAGTTTTTGTATTTGTAATAGGGTGCGTATAACTCTTGTATGTGTAGAAGGTGTTCTACACAGGGAATAGTTGAATCACCAAGTGTGAAGTGATTGCAAGTGTAAAGGGTGTTCTACACGGATTCTTTGTAGTGGTATTGCTCAAAGGTGTAATAGGTTTCTATCTCCACCTGAAGGAGATTGAATAGTGAATTTGGGATCCTCAAGAGGTAGCTTGAGGCGAGGACGTAGGCAGCGAGGCTAAACCTCGTTAAAATACTAAGTTTGCTTCTTCTTGCCCTTACTCTTTATATTTCTTGCTGCTTCGTATTTTATTTATATTTTATATTGTGTGTTTGGTTTATAAGTGTTAAATTTTAATATAACCCAATTCACCCTCCCTCTTGTGTTAGTCATCTGGGCAACAAGCACTAACTTGCTTTGTCAGGAATGTTGTCTTCTTCACGTGGTGCTTCCTCTTAACTGTACATAAATTCTTGAGAACTTTAGCATAAGTAGGAACTTGTTTAACTAGATGCAAAAGAGAGAGATTGATTTTTACTTGTCTGAGATTCTCCAGGATTTCATTGTTAGGATCCATAGTTAGCTTGCTTGATTTCAAAGCTTGAGGGAATGGTACCTTAACATGGCTCTTTGTCACCTCTAGTTCTTTGGGTAGCTCGACAACACTACTATATTGATCATTCTCTACATCTTTTGATTTGTCCGTTGTTGGGATGTGTGATGACTTACCATTATGAGTCACAATGACGTTCACATCCTTCAAATTCTCTTGCGCTATGTGTTGACCATGGGGTGTGGATTGAGCTTGAGAAGAAAACTTACCTCGCTCAGTCACACTCAAGGAGCTCATCAGTTTGGTCACTTGACTCTTTAGCTCATCAGTTTTCTTCCACAACCTGCGTAATCAAATATTCAAACTTCTAGTTAGTCTTACCAAGTGCTTCAATAAAGGCGTGCAAAGTATCTTCTAACGGTCTCCTAGAAGATAAGGGTACATGATATAATACAGGATATGATCTAGTAGGCTGGGCAGGCTGTGCAGGTGGCTGGTTTTCAGACTTCCAGCTAAAATTGGGGTGATTACGCCACCTCAGATTGTATATCTCAGATAAAGGTGTAAAAGGCTTTTTGTACATACCTAAGGCATTACATTGTTCCTCATACAACCCTCTCATCTCAGCAAATATGGGACACTCTTGGGCGAGGTGATTTATCACGCCACATATAAAACATGGTTCAGAAGACTCTGCATGATTAGCCAAGTGTGTTGGCTTTAAGTGCTTGGCCTTCAGCAACTCTAACTCCCTAGTAAGCACCTCAAGCTTAGCCTTCAAGTTATCCTTTTCATTGAGATGGTAAATTCCACCACCATTCTGGTTTCCAGTTGGTCATGACCTATTTGTGCTCTCAATAGCACTAGATCCAGTCCAAGTGTCAGCTTTTTCAGCAAGCTCATTAAGGTATTCTATGCCTCATCAGGATTTTTCTGTAACAACTCACCATTACACATCATGTCCACAAATTGGCACTCTCTAGGTGTAAGTCCCTCATAGAAGTAACTCACTAGACGCCAACTCTCATACTCATGGTGAGGGCACATACTCAATAACTCATTAAATCTCTCACAAGACATATACAAAGTCCCACTGTCCTTTTGTGCAAAGGTGGAGATCTGTCTTTTCAAAGCATTGGTCTTATATTGGGGAAAGTATTTATTAAAGAAAGCTTGAGTCATCTCATTCTACAACCCAATAGATCGTGGTCTCAGTGAGTATAGCCAATTTTTAGCTCTATTTTTCAAAGAGAAAGGAAAAAACTAGAGTCTCACAATATCATCAGTTGCATTTTGACTATGAAAAGTCGCAACTATCTCCTCAAACTCCCTAATGTACACATATGGATTTTCATTTTCCAACCCATGAAAAAGTAAGGAGTAACTGTATCACTCCTATGTTAATATCAAGTTGACGAATATTGGGTGGAAACATGATGCATGATGGTGCGGCTGTGCGTGTAAGGTGGAGGTAATTTTGAAGAGTCCTAGTAGGTTTATCCTCGTGTTCACTCATATTTTCAGAAGCAGAAGAACTATCAAACAAATGAATAGAGAATTTAAACTCTAAATCTGACTTTAACACAAACCTACAAGCAAATCGACCTAATGCATCTCTATACCTATTATACATGCAAGATAGCAATAAAAAAGTAAAAATAAAAGAATAAAAAAATGCAACACTAAAAAAAATTATGAAAAAGAAAAATAATAATAATAATAATAATGCAGCTAGTAAAAAGAGGGAACGAAGTTACCGCCTTTAAAAACTGCTGAAGAAAAAAAACTATCTAACAATTCTTTTATCGTCTCCTCGACAACAGCACCAAAATTTGATTACGTCCAAAGAATAACGCGGTAATTGTAGTGTAGTTTTTGGTGTCGATTCTACAGGAAGACAAATTAAATTAATAGTAGAAAGAATAAAGAAACTAAAGAAATATATTAAATGAGAAATGAGAAATAAAAATTGATGTTAAATGAGAATTAAAATTAAACAAAGTAATTAACAGAAAAAGTAATCAAAGTTGACAAACAATAGAGTTTCGAGAATTCCTTGCACATATCCAGTATTTTAATTATTTTTAATTCACTGACAACTCAATTGAGAATTCAATTCCGTAATTCTCAACCGGAAAATATAGAATTATAAACCAAGATTAAACCAAATGTAACCTTTTGAAAAATTATTCATCACTTTTAAATCACACAAATTGTTATCCACATTTGAAAAATCCAACGACAATATACTCAGGGAGCGATATTGCAACAGAGAATTAAATCAATACAAATAATCAATTGATTCAAATATAATCAAAGATCTAACAATTCAATAGAAAAAGCGTAACTGAGTCTATAAACGGAGTAAACTCTATGATTATTCCGAAAAAAAAACACTAATAATAAATTGATAATGATAAAATAAAGAGTTTTAATAATTGAAAATTAACTACATGAATTAAAAATAAATTAAAAACATCATCTAGTGTGCAAGTTCATCCCTAACCCTACTTGAGAATTTAGTTACCTATAAATATAATGGACAAAAAAAATTCCTTAAGAAAAATCATGAAAACAATTGGCGGCACCATCAATTTCGTTCTCCTCTCTGGTGTACGTGTGCTCACGTTCTAGCCGGTTTCCTGTGTATCTACTACGTCCCCATGTATTATATATGCCCGGAAATCAAGTCTCATTCCAAGTCTAATTGCTATGTTTTTGTGTGCCAGCCGAATTGATGAGTCAAAGTCCAAATTGAAGTCAATCATGCATTATCGCGCTCTTCATTGATGCAAGTGGCCATGTTCTTATTTTAATTGACTTTGGGCCAATGTAATGTGTTGAAATAATGGGCCATGCATTGTATGAAAGCATGCCCATTTGAATTAAATGTGGCCATGTAAAGCATGGAAGCCCAAGTGATGAAGTGTGGCTCATTGATCTTGAAGTACTTTTTGTCTTTTTCAACTACATCTAAGAAAGAAAAGAAAATAAAAATAAACATAAAAATAAAATAGAATGAAATAAGATAAAATAAAATAAAAGAAAGAAGACAAATAAAAGAAGACAAATAATGCTTAAAAACATCTCAATGTAAATAGAAATCTAATTAAATCAAAATAAGTGAAATACAATTATTTCTATTTTCATTCTTTGCAATTTAATCAAATATTAGGATATTTAGAATGCACTTTTGCGCTCTCATCAACATCCAACATCATTCAAGCACTCATTCATTTCCTCACCTGCAAACATGTTACACAATCCAACCTTAGTCATACATATACCATCCATCAAGCATACACATGTCATACCCCCTTATCACCTAAAATAAACATATAACCCACTTGAGCACCCACTTGCTCTTACAAACCTCATCTATAATCAATACATATAATATAAACAATTATGTCCATATAGCAACCAACATCCTCATCATGCCTTTAAGCAATACATTTAATATAAACAATTGTGTCCATATAGCAACTAACATCCTCATCATGCCTTTAAGCTCACTACAAACCCATCATTTAATCCCAACACTTCAAGACATGCCATTCAAACTTCATATATGCACCTCAATAATGTCAACCCACTTATAAATGTAGTCCAACTTACACATAATCATGCATTTAGACATCACTTCTATATTCAACATCACAACCCACACAATCCAACGCAATGATAATACATGAAGATTAATAAACTGCCTTTACAACTCGACACAACTCAATCTTCACCATTATCCTATTCAGTTAATAAGTCTCGTAATACACAAAACACACAAGTCCCACTCATCATCCATTCAACTCACATGCACATTCCATTTTTTCTTATAGGTAATAAGAATTTTATTCATGTAAATAGGCCAAACCAAGTATACAGAAAGTGTGCAAGAGAAAACACCTAGAATCAAGCTAGAAAAGAAAGCTAAGACAAGACATTACAAGAATTCATTTCCCTTACAAGGTTGTGCAGCCAAAAAATTGAGAACTAAAGAAAAAATCCCTAACTATCCCTAAAGAGCAATTACAATCATCAAAACACATTACATTCCTCTCGGACCATAAACACCAAAACAAATACAAATGGACCACTCTCCAAAAATAAACGAACACATGCATATTCCATAAAAAGCTCCCAATCCAACACTTTCATTGCACAAGACTTGTCCCTCTCATTCGTACCACAAGTCAAACACAACCACCAATCCTTATACACTTCATGCGCACCAATAACAATCCTGACACTTGGAGAATCGCACAGCCACACCATCAACACAACATACATGTGTTTCCAACACTTAGAAAAAGAGAAAATCTTCAAATCAGACGTGGTGTAAGAATAGGATTTACACCCTCTAATTAGATAGACATGTCAGTGGTTTTGTAAACTTATCGTAGACCTTAGATGTAGAATATATAATTCCAACATTGTTCCCCCTTGCTCTCTTTCCTTACTCTCATAAACTCTCTGGAAGTGCTATCTCTCTCCTAAATCTCGATTCTCGTTGGTCTCTCTCTCTCTCTCCTCAACAAACTTGTTCGTGTTCTCTCTCTCTCCCTCCTTTCATTCCTCATCACCCAAAAGACAAAATATACTAAACCCAATAGCAACCACACCAGGCATAGCCTCCATTGAAATCAAGACTCAGACGTGTGTTTTATGTGGGGGCAGCCTTGGCAAGAACCCTATCCATTGCTAAAATCAAGATTTAGATGAAAGGATGGGCTTCTTTTGGGACTGATTTTCTTCTTATACCTCTTGCATCAGAACATTTGGCTTTGTTTTTTTTTTCTCAGGTAAGGACCTAGACTGAAGTCTTATTGGCTTACTTCAACATATATGCGACTTTCTTATTATTATTATTATTTTAATTTTGAAGACAATTAAAGATTGAAGATTTCTGGAAGTTTTGTTGCTTAAAATCGATCTTTTTTCACTTATATTTGAGGAATTGAAGACTGTGTTATCATATTTTCTTTGTTTACTTTTAATATTAAGACATTCCAGATTTTTTGAGGGAAGTTAGGAGTTTGGGTTCGGAAAAAATGACCTTTGTGTTATATATCTTATTGCTTGGGTTTGATTTTGAAGAGAGAAAGAGAAAAAGAGAGAGAGAGAGTGATGGGGAGGGGAGCGCTTGAGTGACGGGCTTCAGAGATTTCTATATGTTTTCCTTTTGCTCCATTGTAGTTGCGTTCACATGACGTGATTGTGATTCATTGGAGGGTGTAAATCCCAATTTTACATCAGGTTCGGTTCGAAGGGGCTCTCAAACTTCACAATCCAACCACATTATCACACTACAACATTTTGGCCTTTTTGCCACCAATTTCTTTTCCGCGACATTAGTTCGTGGAAAAAAGTGACATTAACACCATATTTATTGGTGGCTATAAAATACTAGTTATTGCCACAATATATTAGTGGTGGCTAAAATTTGGTGGGAAAAAAGATATTTTCCACAACAAAATAAGTTATTTCCACAATATTAATTTGGTAGAATGTAAAAATGAGTAGACATTATGATATTTTTGAAAAAAAAGCTTTTCCCACGAGCTGCACTTCTTTTTGCGGCGACATTGTCTCGCGGCAAATAGTTTTAGCAAACACAGTCCACCTTTCGTGACTTTTATTTATTCCGCGACGTATGTTACTAATAGCGGCGACTACTGTTCGCCGCAAAAGGCTGTTATTATTTTTAAATACCTTTCCCATGCCCAAAGCTACGCCGTTTTGGTACACAATTAAAATAAACCCTCCCCCAATTCGAAATCAGACTTCACCAATTCACCCAAACCCTCGATACTCTCTCTCGTCTTCCTCTCTTCTCCTTCAGCCACACCCATCTGCCGACCATCACGGAGGCGCTGCGCCACCCCAAAAGACTAGACCATTTTTGCTGCTGCTGCTACATCTGGGTTCTCTCCATTCCTCTCTCTTAACCAGGTCTGATATCTCACTATTTCTACGCCACCCATCTGAAAAAGAAGAATTGTCGATGTTCTTTTTGTTCTTTGCGAATTTATGTACAATATTTGTTCTTTGATTTAACATATACCAGGAATATGCACGAGAGTCTAATAATCTAAGTCTTGGAATATTTTTGTTGTTATTTTTTTTTTTTTTGGGTATATTTTGGTGTCCTGTGAAAATTGAGATGTACACTGTTTCACTTCAAGAAGGAAATTTTATATGGGGATTTAAGCTGCTATTTCTTCTGGTAGCGCAAGTTGAAATATTTATGTCGATTGCTTAATTTAGTTTGGGCTGAGCTATTAGTCCTTGCAATTGTTTAACGCCAAAAGGACAGAGCTCCTCGAACTCATGAAATGAACAATATAAAGGAATAAAATATTTTAAGAAAGATATATTCTTAGTTAATTTGTTTAATTGTGAAGATCATATCGGTTCTTCTCAATTAATTGTGGGCTGCTTCTCATTCCTTACTTGAAATATGTCATCTATTGTGTGTTAGATTTACGTCTCCCAGAAAACTGTCAACTAGTTTGTCATTGCATACATGCATACCTACATGACAGGCTCAAAAACCCTTGGAGTTGAAGAACTTAAGTAGTCTCGAATCAATTAGGAATTGTTTTTCATTTCATGACATTTCCTCTCAGTCCATCACCACCACAACATTTCCACCCTAGCCTTTACCATGCTGCTTTAGTTGCTAACACCACCATTACTGCACTTAAGTGTTAAGGAGACTTGATACCTCGGGACCAAGTTTGGAAGGGAATGGACAACCCCTATTTCCATTGAAAGAATAAATAAACCATAGAAAAAGAGGGGAGAAGGGGGGGGGGAGGGGGACATTTTACTAGGTTATCGTGTTCTTGTCTCAATTCTCAACTCAGGAATTATTTATTAGTTTTTTCTCCTGATTCCATGTGTGATTGAACTAGTAGCTCCTGCCATAACCTAAATTGCACCTCTATTCACCTAGCCAGAGGTGGTTTTATCTATTGTCATTTTTTCAAAAGATACAATTTTTTTTTCCTTTAAATTTTTCCTGTGCCCAAAGAAATGCTATATTTCTGCCATTGTTTGCTATGCCAAACACCTTCTTCTCAATCCCCTATTACCTGTTTTCCCTTTAAGCATTTCCTGCATGGTGTTTAGCCTTGTAATCATGATCTTCATTCTTTCAAAACTTCTTTTACATATTATCTTCAACTGATCCCTATTTTGTTCGTTTTATACGGATTGAGAGTTTTTTGTTGGGATCTTCATTCTTCTTCCAGTCAATTATCTAGGAAATCAGCTAAATGTTGATATTTCTGATTTTTCTCACCTTACAAACAAGTCGCTGCTGGACTCTTTCAGTATTTCAAATGTCAACAATGGTTCAAACTGGTGAGTATCAGCCGGCCACACTATATCAAATACAAGGGAGCACTCATTTCCTATCTTTTTTAAGGCTTCCAAATTTAATTTAATTTAAACTCCAAACTTTATTGTCTACTTATTGTCCAAATTATTCAAGTCATAGTTGCTTTTTACTAGTTAATAGTTTGAAATGTCTATGTATGAACATAACCAATTCTGTGGTATACATATAGTACCAATATCTTTGGATTTTTGAAATGTACGTCTAGCATTTTACTTTTGGGAGAAACCTTTCCATGTACATATAACATTGAAAGCATTTCCTGTAGAGTGCAAGTCCCTAGACATGCCTTTTCTGAAGCACTTGAGGTGAATTATTATTGGTATAACATTATAACTGGTGTTTATATATTATGCTATTATAACTGGTATTTTGGGGTTGGGGTTGCGGTTGCGGTTGCGGGAGGTGGGGGGAGGTGGGGCCTTAACATTATGGATTTATTTTAATTTGAATATCTTTAACCCTTTCTTTGTATCATGTGTTAAACTAGTGGAGATAAGAATGTATTTTTTTAACACTTTTCTTCAACTCTAATATACTTTATTTATGTAGTTGAGATTGTAATTAAGTGAGGTATGTTTAAAAGCATGAATGTACTAAAGCTGCTAGCTGTCCATGGTATAGTAAAAAATTCTGCTATGCTCTGTTTTGGGGTTTCAACCAGTCCATTTCTTCCCCATTTTTTCATTTGCATCTTTTGCTCAACCAAAGTGATTTGTTTGTATAAAAAACTATTGAAAACAAGGGACAAAAACCAGCCATCTTGTGAGCTTTAACTCTTCATTTAATTTGGTTCCAACAAGCTATTAAAAAGCTGTCAAATGTCATTTTTGGTGAAAAATCCAGCCATCTTGTGAGCTTTAGATATATTGCAGATTTCTTCATGCTAATTGTGCTAACACTTTTTTACATGTAAAATCTTAGCGATTTCAGTATTTGATAGTTTTGGAGAAATGCTATATATCTAGGATCTAGTATGTGGTTAGGATGCTTCATTCATTGTTTTGCTATTTTTTTTTATTGATAAGTGCTGAATTTTAATTTCTATTTGTAGGTCAAGATGATTAGACACTCATTGTTTTATTGGTTCCTTTGGTTCTTGGACTTGATGCATTTGAGAAGAGCTACATGTAATGTGGCTTCACTTGTGTTGATGTTTGAGCATGGAATAGAGTTGGATAAAGTTGAATTGTTTTGAAATATTGGAATTAAGTGATGGAGTAGTAGTGAGTTTGTAAAGCATGATGTTAGGTTTCTAAAACTTGAATGTATTGGGTATGGATTAAGTTTGTACAAACAAATGTAAATTTTTCTAAGATTTTCCTTTTAAATTATTGTAAGTTTGAACTCCTCTCTCTAATGTTGGGATATATTTATTTTAGTATATATTAGATATGATTATTTTTGGCTCAAAGAGCAGCCTGCAAATTATGTAATTTTTTTTTCTGAAATTTATTAGCATTTGCCATGAATGTAATTTATGTCAATATACTTTTTACTACTATTCATTGTTCGTGGGTAAAAGTTTTTTCCGGCCTATTGTCTTCATGGATGGTATCAACTTTGCACTACAATGAAGTGAATGGAAATATTAATTGCCACAAATTTTTCATGTTATACCCACAATGTCAAGTGGTGGGAAATAGTATTTGCCATGAAATAAATTTTTGGTAGAAAATTATTTTTGTTCATGGATTATATGCCACCAACATCCCACTAATAAAATTGGTGGAAAAAAAATATTTCCCACTTAACATGTACTTTTTCTCACCATATAGCTTTGTGGCAAAAAGGTCAAAATCTTGTAGTGTCACAGCCACTTCATCAACACAGATACATACTCAAAACAAGACCCAACACTTCAGAAGATTCGGCGATGCTGTCTGAGCGCAGGGAAGCACAACCCGAGGGGGGGGTGGGGAATGAAGGCTCTAGGATTTCGTATTTAACGTAGATCCTTCTTCTAAGACATTTTTTTTTTTTTTTTTTTTTGGAAAAGCCGATAACCTCATGGTCAAGACTATAAATGAATCAGGCTACTCAACAGCCCGCTCGGTATTCATTCGGTTAAACGCAAATTGAATTCGACTCGTAAAAAAAACTCTCTCATAAAAGCGGATACTCGCTCGATTAGTAAATGACACATACCCGACAAAACTTGACTCGACTCTGCTAAAACTCGTTAAGGCTCGCTCGTTTATGCTCGAATCGACTCGTTAGCTCGATTCAATTAAAGTTCATTCATATATTGACAAATATATACATATATCTATAACTATATATATTATATGTTATATATATGTATTGCTAATAATATAAGTATAACACTTTTATTTAAATATGTAATCTAATTACTTATATCTATATAATATATATACTTCATAACTATATTTTATAAGTTGTACAATAATTAATCTATAAAATTTAATAATTATATATATTAGTGCGTGGGATTCATGTATAAATATATATATATATATATATATATAGAGTAGTGCTAGGGATCCCCGGGAGGGGATCCCCGCCGCGGCCCCGTAATGTAAATGATTTTTACATTTTTTTTCATTTCTTTTTTTTTTTTTACAAAAACAATAAAATAATGTGTAGAGATAAAATATATTTATTTTTTAAAATTTTTTTTCTATTTAAAAATCCTCACGGGGCCGCGGCAGGGTTAAAATGCTGGGGATATAAAGTTTTTTCCATATATATATGCTATCATATATAAATTTTATTAATAATATATGTAAGCATATAACATATTATTATGATAAATAAATTTTAACTAATTAGATATTACGTATTATTTTTTATTAGATATTTATTTATTTTAAATTTTATTTAAAAAACTAAAAAAAAAAAAAAGAATTCGAGCTTGAACTTGAGCCCAAGCTCGACTCGACTCGAGTTCGTTTGTAGGACGAGCTCGAGCTCGAGGTCAAACTGAAAGTTTATCTTATCGAGTCGAGTTCGAACAAAAAATAAATAAAAATCTCGAATTCGGGCTCAAATATTTTGAGTCGAGGCGAGCTCAGGAAGCCAAAGCTCAGCTCGACTCAACTCAATTACAGCTCTCAATGTATAATAGTTATTTCGTTCCAAATTTATTAATTAGATCCAGTTTGAATTTAAAGATGAGATCAAATGAATTCCGAAAGTATAATATTAAAATTTTTTTGATATTATTATTGTTTTTTAAATATTGTTATTGTTTTAAAATTTAAAAAAAATTAAATTAAAATTTGAAAAAATCGAATTGTTTATTATATTTTATATAGGAATTTTGAAAAGTATAATGATGGGTTTGAGATGAGATAAAATGAATTTAGATAAATTTTGAATATAGACAAGACCTTATATTCGGTTTAGATTTAGAAATGAGATTAAATGAGATAAGATCATTTTATATGAAAGATGAAATGTTGTGTAAAATATTGTTAAAATATTTTTTTAAATATTATTATTGTTTTAAAATTTTAAAATGTTGTATTGTTTATTATATTTCATCTGAAAATTTGAAAAAATTGTAATAATGAGATGTGATGAAAAGAGATGAATTTTGAATCCGAACGAGGGTTAAATTCAACGATAGATATTGTCTGATTTAGATAATGAGATAGGATGAGATAAGATAGTTTTAAATAAAAGTTAAAAGTTAAATAAAATATTGTTAGAATATTATGTTTTACTATTATTATGATTTTAAATTTTTAAAAAGTTAAATTGAGATTTTAAAAAGTTGAATTTTTCATTTGCATTTTGTGTTATAATTTGAGAAAGTTTTAAAAATAAGATAAAATAAGATGATCTCATCTCACTCTTGAATCCAAATCAGGCTAAATCTAGAAATAAAATAATTCAAATTAGATAATTAAAAATATGAATACATATAACCAATTTAAAAATCAACTTTAAATTCTAAAGTTAGTATTCTTTCATCATAAGATAAAATAATAAACGCTTACTAAATATTTTAAGCGAATAAAATTATTTAACTAAATAGAATCTCCAACGTAAATTAAAATAATAAATATTACATAAACTCTTAAAGATTAAAAAATTATTTAAATAAAATGATTTCCTTAAACTATATTATTATCGAGGCTTCAAAATATAAAGAGACCTATTTAAAAATTAAGTTTAGTTCAATAAAAATGATCCCATTAAAATAATTTTGAACATTTAACATATCCAAAGTATTTTAAAACACTGGGTTCACTTTAAAAATCATCTAGAATATTTAAAAACAACTATACATGATTTAAAACGCAAAGCAAGCTCGTGATCGAATCGAGAGAAAAGAGCGGTTGGTCACAATTACCGAAAGAGTTAGTGGGTGTGAAGCGGATTTCGATCATATTAAAAATCCTGGCATTTCTGTCGCAGCCCATAACTCCTCTCTAGTTAATGAACCAACTTTGAAGGTCTTTCATGTAATTCGAAGATCATTGTATTAAATCCCACTTCTATGCATTCAACCCATAAAAAGGGTTAAAATGTCTCAGTAACAAGAACATCATGATGAGAGTTCCCATAGTCTCCGCGCATCTGGATATAGTATAATATATTGCATGTTAAAATTCACTTTGGTATCATTTCAACCTGCGACTAGAAAAATGAGGAAAAAAAAAAGAGGAGATGGAAAACTAGTACATGAATGCAAATTGCATTTCAAGAAACGTATCAAATTGCCATTACATTAATGTCTTCCTAGTCTTAAATATGAGGCATCCTCATTTCCCTTTGCCATGGCACCTCGATGTAAACAAATGCAAATAGCTCTTGGGAAAGGGAGGCAGCAGACGAGTTTCATGTAGACTAAGCGGTACCAACTCGATCTGGGTAAGAAATTCCTTTGTTACATATATCTGAAAGGCTGAATGTTGTAGAAGTTCACCAAATCTCACAATTCCAATTCTCCTCTCTTGTGTCACAATTCAGCTCTGAGACATTGGCAAAACTCTATACAGAAAGGAATCAGACCTTTTCCAAGGTTTGCAGTATCAACCTACCCTTTTTTTTTTTAACTTCTAGAACAGAAACCAGAGAACATGCTTTGTCAGATAGATTGACAAAAAAAAAAAAAAATGATTCATTCTTTTTTCTTCCTATCACTATTGATGCAAAAAATATTTTGTTAGAAGTGGAAATAGTAGGACGACTATGACAATAGCAGCAAGGGCAACTGCGATGCACGTCCACTTCCGGGAGCTTTTCTGATACTCCCTGGCCTCCTGAAGATTATCGGTGCCTCGTCTCACAAACGAATTAGCATGCGCCACGTGACTCTCTATGTCGTTGAGCTGGTGACCCTGAGACTCGACCAGAGCAGCCATGTCCAAGAAAACCTGATGAAGCTCCATCAAATTCTTCTCTATCTCCTTTACAGCATCATGTCTTTCTTGAATCTCTGATATGGTATCCAATATCTGACCTCTACCCTGTTCCTGAATTGCCTTTTGTAGAAAACTTTCGCTTTCCCCACTTGATATCATATTCTCAATAGTTTCTTCCGTCGCTTTCTCTCCTGTAATGGTGAAATACCTGCGTTCCACAGTTTCCTTATATTCAAGTGTCATTCTGTTTCTCAGTCCCTGAAAATCGTCCATCATGTTCTTGAGCTTCTTCCCCAACCCATTAACAACCGAAGTCCTGGTTCGATCTGCAGAAGAACCTGGACCGCATCCTGGAAGTTTTCTATGAGCTACGTTGGATCGTTCTAAGCCTTCGAGTTTCCCCTTTATAACTTTGACGCGCTTAAGGACCTGCTCAACGTCTGAGTCCATTCGGGCTCGTAATTCTTTCATGGTTTTAGCATTGTGGACAATCTTGCACTCTTCATTTGCGTCTTGTAATTTTTTGTACTGCCTCTCAACTTGGGTCATGTCTTCCTTGACATTCTCGACATCTTCAAAGAACCTGTCGAGGTTGATGCTCTCTTTGCCGGCTTCCATGTCGTCCAGGTAAGCCTGCTGCTTCAGGTCTGTGTATTTTTTGAACGAGCTCGAGAACAAGTCGTTCATCTTGGCTCAAGTTTACAAACAACTGTTCTCACTTCTGCAAATGGGGTTATTTAGATCTAAAAGAATTTGAAGAAATAATCTAATATGGTCCTTTTTTTCTCGTATGACTGAAGTTTTGAGGGTTTTGGAAGGTGGGAAAAAGCAAAAACCGTCGCAAGAAACGAGTGTACGTACGTAAGGCGAAGTTTCCTTATTTTTGGCGGTGTTGGGATGTATTAGAGGCTTGAGTTTATTTGAGATTTTAGAACCAGCCAATTTTATCAAAGGTTGTTCGTTCATTTATCAACAAGTGGCATTTTTTATTTCATTAGACACCAGTAATCTTGTTGACATGGTCGTCGGCTATCCTAGCAACCTCTCTTCTCTCTCTCACTTTGTTTTTTTCTTCACTCTTTTCTCCTGATTTCTTGTTTATTTTCCGGGAAAAGCGGCATTTGGTTGGGTTTGGCGCTGCTTTTCCAACCTCAAAAATCCCCGCTCTAATTGCAAAAACATCACAGGTTTTCCTTTTGTCTTCTGGATAGTACCATCACAAAGCTAAATTAACGAAAAAATGCGTTAGATTTGGTGAAGAAAGAAGCTGAGCATTTTTAAAATCTGTAAATTGTCCAGTAAGAAAGAATAAAAAAATAGAAAATAGTAAGGCTGTAACAACAGCTTGATCTGCTACACCCTCAATGCACCCGAAACTAAGGTGGAGGGGTGGCAACGGCCATGAGCAGCCACCGGTGGCTGGCTGCTCTTTTTTTCAAAAGAAAGTTCTTTTACTTTTTTTTATTCTTGACATGACATTTTTTTGTAAAAAAAAAATTAAACCGTAATTGCATTTTTATAAGGCGATTGCTTAGAGTTGGGAATCAATTTTTTTTTTTTTATTTATTTATCAGAAGAACTTTTCCTTGAGAACTTTTCCTTCAGAAAAATACTACATATAATTGCTAAAAAGATTTTTCTTTGGTTTACTAATGATCGCATACATCTTCTTTGTATGTCAATTATTGTCAAAAGTCAGTGGATATGCCTTTTCTTCGACGGGTGGTGCACTTGTATTCCTCGAATTCATCACTTGTTCTTGCATTTTCTTGAAGTTTTTTGAAAATTCTTATTGCCCAAACACCTTATTCGGCCAGCCCTAAGACCAAATACTTTCCATATTAAGCTAATTGCCATACTCGACTACCACATCATTCCTATAGCCGGCTATCAATCAAACCCCCACATTCCATAAATATCCTATTCGGGTATAGCAACATTTGCTATAGCCGAAACCCCCTTGCCACCTAACCCTAAATCAATCTTCATCAATTATTTGATTGGTCAATCAATTCCTTAATTAATTAAATCAAATTTTCCACCAACCCAAATCATATCCCAATCACATATCAATCATATCCAATCACCATCCCATTAGACTATATTCGGTCACTCCATATCCAATCATCTCCAATCTTCAATCAATCAAGGAGATAGTCTTACAACTCCACATAACCAAAATTACCATCCCTTGCCCTAGCCGAAACTCTCATGCAACCCTAACCTCACCAACCATCATCCTAACCCTAAACCTAATCCAAGTGGCGCCAAACACCCAAGAGCACCCCATTGTCGTGCATCAACCCACCATACTTGAGAATCACTCTAGTTCAGACGAACTCACCATCACCATTCACTTAAACCCTCATTGTTGGTGTACTTGAGCAAGACCAAGCCAATGAAGTGCCCATTCGGTCATCACAAGGAGAACCAAGGCGTGGATGGAACCCTTAAACCTGGTTTGTTTTCAGATAGGAGATGAGATGAGATAAAAATTAAAAAAATAATAATATATTATTGTAATATATTTTTTTAATAATAGTTTTGTTTTGGGATTTGAAAAATGTATTTGGAATTTGAAAGAGTTGAACTTTTTATTATATTTTATATGGGGATTTGAAAAAATATAATGATGAATTTGAGATGTGTTTTAGATTTTAGGTTTCATCCCCGTAAGAGCCTTAGTGTGTAGGGGCTAGACCAAGGTCCCTAACATATTCTCTCTAGACGTGATCATAGGATAAGAGTTCCTCCCTACTATAGAATATCTGGTTTGAGCCATAACTACAAGCCTTTCATTACAACACTACCAAGATGTCAACTGGTCCAAAAGTCAAGCTTTACTAGTATAAGTGGTTTCAATTTATGTCCTGACTCGAACTCCTAACGACCTTGAAGCCATATAATACTAGCTTGTACCAACTGAGCTACCACATTGATAGTGGGTCTTAAATGTGTTATTGAATAATCATAATCTATATTCAAAGCTTGTATGAACGAGTGGATTTAATTCATTAATTTATTTCAAAGCCTTTTTATTTATGTACATTGGCTGATATGTGTACTCATACTAAGAAGACTCCATGTGGTTATCACAATCATGCCCATGAAGGCTAAAATTCTACTAAGTTTCTATTTGAATCTGAATTGGGTTTTAGCCTAACACCAAACTACATTCTATATTCACAATCGATTCATTTTATAGCACAAGTACAAGATTTTTCATGAGTTGTGTTATTATTTTATTATTATAATTTTTTTTTAAGGAAGAGTACGAGCAATACCCCAATTTTATTGATTGTCCTTACTTATAGTGGAGGTATACCATGGTAACAAACAAGACACATGGAATTTACAAAAATATTCAATAAAACTATCCTAGACATCACAACCAATAAAACAACATATACAATCAACTAAACAAAGAACAAATAAACCAATCTAAATATGCCTATTAAATCAAAACAGTAAAACCAAAATCAACAAATTACCTGCAACAAATAGTGGTCAAACCCAACTTATCCAACCTATTTGGACCTCTTAACTCTCGTGGAAGCTGATCAGCCATATGAAACACTTTATTCTCGCCGAATGCACCACTTTTTGCCAAGAAATCAGTCATATTAATCCTCTCTCTATTAAGGAGAAATTTATTTCATCTAAAAGAATTAACAATTTGTTCTAAAAATTCCAAAGGTACCAAACTATACACCTTCTAGCTATAATCCAGGAAACCACCACCAAAGAGTCACATTCAATATCAACCGAATCATAACCCAGATGCTTACGAAGAACAAGCCATTCATCAACTGCTCGAATCTCTGCTTCCGTGTAAGAACAATGGTAGAAAAACTATGAGAAAGTACCAATTAGAGAACCAGAACTATCCCAAATAACACCACCCCCTCCACCATCACCAGGATTTCCTAAACTACTTCCATCCACATTTAATTTTAATCTTCCTAAACTTGATTTAGACCATCGCACCACTTGCAAATTTCGCTTCCTCTATTCAACGATTGACAACTCAAGTCGAGATAAAATATGCATGTCCCGTACTACAAGTTTTGTAATCTTATTAATCTTGCCTACTACAACTTGCACCCAATACTTGATAAGAGTGCCACACCTCAGTCCAAGTTTCCATCTGTCCTTCCATACGTGCACGACATCGCCGCTACCATAGCCTCCATACAACAATCATAGGAATCACACCAACTAATAACCCGAGCTGTGATTGTCGATTTGCACGGCAAAACCAAATTTTAACACATTCTTGCCAACGCTGCTAAAACAAGAAAGGAATACCCACCTCAGACAATACCTTCTTCCATTATTGCACTCACAAACTCCCCACTACTCAGTACATGCTCCAAGTCCAAGTCTTCAAAATGACCCCTTGTACAACAATTGCAACATGAAGCAATAGGGATACCAGCCTTGTGAACTTGCTCATCAACGCTCAAGCAACTGAAAAAAGCTTTTCACATACATAGTGAAAAAAAAAAATGGATTCCATTTATTCCAAACCCACTTCGCCCACTCCAATTTTGGCAATTTTATCCGGATCATCTCCCAAGCAGACTTTGTCAAGAACTTCACGTTTTTATTCGGCAACCAAATCAATAGGTCTTTCGACTCCTTCAAACCTCCCACAGCAAACATGACTTCACTTGCACTAAACCTCCACTAATTCCTGCAGCAGATCAATGTCCCAACTATCACGGATCACCAAATCTTTAATACGGATGTTTAGCTCAGCAATTTTATCTATCATGGCATGCAATGGAATGTCTCCCATAAGTTTGTCATACCACAACGAGACCTTCCCCTCCCAAATCTTCCACTTTGAATTCTGCAGCAAAACTGGCATCATGCTTACAATTTTATTCCAAAACTAAGAACCAGTCCTACCGTAAGAATAATATGCTCATTCTTAACATATTTCACCCAAAAGAATTTAGCCTGCAGAGACTCTTGGGTCAACAGCTGCCAACCAAACTTGAGGAACAAAGATTGTTGCATCTCCCCAAAGTCACAAATTCCCACAACACCCTCCTCCACCGGCATAGACAATTTCTTCCATACTCTCCATTTTCTCTTATTTTTCCCCTCCTGCTCTCCCCAAAAGAAGTTTGCTAACAAACTATTCAATTTTTTAATCACATTTTTAGAATATGGACCACCGAAAGTAGGTGAACTGGAATACTGAACAAAGCATGTTGCAATAAAATAAGTTGACCTCCTTGTGATAGAAGTCGATTTTTCCAACCTGCCAACTTCTTAGCCACTCTATCTACCAATGGTTCAAAATGAATATTTTTAATCGCCCATCAACAATTGGAGCTCCCAAATAATTAGAAGTAAACTTTCCCCATGCAAAACCTATCTCCACTAAAATTTGTCTCAAGCGACAAGGAGACAACCATTTAGAAAAGTATATAGCCAATTTATCATAATTGACAAATTGATCTTTCCATGACTCATAAGTCTTAAAATCCTCCATCAAACACCCGATTATTGTTCCTTTCGAAACATTCGCAAACACTACAACATCATTCACATATAAAAGATTAGAAATCTCCGGAGCATGGGACAGAATTGAAAACAACTTTATCTTCCCATCGGCCACTTTGACATTAATCATCCAAGTAAGAACTTCCTCCATAATAATGAGAAGGTGTGGCGATAGTGAGTCACCTTACCTGAGACCCCTTTCTGACTTCAAGAACCCTATATATGTGTCATTCATCATCACTGAGAACCACGACGACGACGCACAATTTAAAATTAGATTCTAGAAAAAATTCGAGAACCAAATTTAATAACACAAGCATAAAAAAACCTCCAATCCACCCAATCATATGCTTTGCTCATATCAATTTTCATAAGAACATTGCCACCCCTAGACTTTCTGTGCAATAATTTTAAAATTTCCTAAGTAAGGAAAATATTCTAAAAAATACTTCGACCCTTCACAAACGCACCCTACTCCGGCGAATTAATCATCTCAATAACCCTTGCTAATATATTTACAAGCTACTTAGCAAACATTTTGTATATCACATTACACAGGCTAATTAGTCGAAACTTATAAAAAATGGACGAATTCTTCACCTTTGGGATAAGAATAATAAAAGAAGACGAGTAAAATCTAAGTAAATCCCTACCTTGAAGAAAACTCTCTCACAACAGACATAACATCCATTTTAATTATATCCCAACAAGCCATTGGGACCCGAACTCGAGTCTACGGCAATAGATTTCAATACCTCTCAAACCTCTAGCTCCAAGGGTTCCACACTCAACCAGCTTGCCTCACGTTCAAACACCACTAGCTGAATTAACTGGCTCAACTCGGGAAGGTCCCACATCTTGGCCTACGAAAGAAAACCTTTAAATGTCTCACAACCCCCTCATGAACCAATTCCAGTGTATCAAGAAAAGTACCATCTAGACGACGCATATTTCTAACGCTAGAATTCCTTCTTCCCTGAGTAATGGCAACATGAAAAAAGTTTGAATTCTGATCGCCCTCAAACAACCATTTTTTCTTTAGCCTGTTGTGCTAGCCGGATCTCATCTCTTTTCACCCATCAATCCAGCTCAACTTTAGTGCATGATAACTTAGCTTCCACTTGATTAGAAAAATCAGACAACAAGTCATCTTCAAGGACTTCAAGCTTCTCCACTAGTTCTCGAATTTTGTCATCTGCATGTTCAGAAACCACTTTGTTCCAAGACCGAAGAGTAGCTTTTAGTCTCTTAAGCTTGCCCGCTAGAATTATCAAGTTGTTGTCCCTAGGCATGGTGGTTGCCCAAGATTCACCAACCACCCTTAGAAAATCAGCATGTGTTACCCACATGTTTTGGAATCGAAATGGTGCCACCCCATAATGACTAAAACCCGAAACCAAATGAACAAACAATGGTGAATGATCCAATGTCCTTTGACTAAGCAATCGAGCCACAACCCCTCCAAACTTTAAAGCAAAATCATTGTTCACGAACATATGATCTAGTTTCACCCAACTACGAGCCAAGCCTTGCTGATCATTACACCATGAAAGTTGCTTCCCATCCAACTTTCAATCAACCAAACCACAAGAATTAATGCAAATATTAAACTCATCCATTGCTAATCTTGATCGTGGATTACCACCAACTCTTTCAACATCCAATCGAAGAATGTTAAAATCCCCATTGCAACCCACGGAACAGTACCCATGCAAGAAATACTACTCAGATGATCCCACAACTCTCGATGATCATATAAGGAGCATTTAGCATAAATAAAAGAGACAAGTAGCACTTTTCCATTGTATGAGAAAAGACCCCAAAGCCGCTTGGTTTGTCATACCAAACAAGTCCATATTTATCTCCTCCTTCCAACACAACCAAACCTTCCCACCCATTTCTTAATTAGACCCAAAATTAGGAAAATCAAATCGCAATGCCCACATGTGTAACTTATCAAAATTTAGAAATGATTCAAAAACTACCAAAATCAAAATATTATGTTCACGAACCAACATTTTTAACCTTCTTCTAGAAGTGTCCAACTCTAGAATATTCCACACTAAAATGTTGCCAATCATAAATAAAATCTTGGGGGATGGGCCTTAGCCCTTTTAGACCTCCTAACCTCAACAGTTTTCAACTCTTTTGCATTAGGCTCGAATAAACTCTGAGTCCCAGAATCAGAACAATAATTCTTGGATGCATCAACCACCACAGCAATATCCTCTTCAGAAAGAATCTCAAAATGGTTCCTGCACATCAATTCCTCCTCCACGTCATCGGTAACCTCCTCCCTACCACCCTCTATACCCGTAACCTCTTCCACCCAGACAGAGTCCCAAATCTCTTCCATAAAAAAATTATTCCCCCTACCAGGCTCAACAACATCATTCGAAACTCCCATCGATGCCTCCGCGACCCTCACACTCATCCCTACTTCTTGCCACTTTACTCCTAACACATCCCCATTGGGTTCTTTTTTTTTTACAGATACCACAATTTCTCCATCTTCTATGTTATTGGGAACATCTTTTATTAATTGTTTGAGCCTTACGACTCACCTCCCACCAGACCTTGTTATCCTCTTGCTTGTCTTCACCCTGCATACCATGTTTAGCAGCATTTCGGGCTTCCCATGCTCACCCACTTTGCACACGACCTTAGTATGTCCTTGCCTGAAACACTTTTTACAATAAAATCACCGTTTCTCATAGACAACCTCCTACCATACCTATTTCTTATTCTCAACCACCAACGGAAAACCAACTGGTTCCTGCCAATCAACTTCAACACATAATCTCACCCCAGTAACATAACTGAAGTCTTTACATTTTTATAGTTCCATTTAATAATAAGTTAACTATCATCTTAAAATAATAACAATTAAACTAATTAGGTAGACTAATATATATGTAGACATATTTTAAATAGGGAATAATTTTATAAAATAACTTATATAAGTGACGTCATTTTATAGAAATATCCTAATTTTTAAGTAATTATACCATTTAACAATCTATTACAATTTTTGTACATAATTAGTTCATATCATAGATGATGATTCAAGCCGGAGTAAACTTGGTCAAATCATTCTCAAGCAACTCCTTGAGAGCCTTTTCATTTTTAACCCTACCTAACTATGGGCAACTAAAAAGTTACAACAAATCGCCATCCAGCAACAAACATCAAAAGAAATATGATACTAGGAAAGGAATGACTGTTCTATATGCAAGGGAAAAAAAGTAGGGATGGGCATCGGATCCCGCTCTCCGCTCTCACTGGGCAGGCCCACAGATGCGGGGGGGCAGGTGTCCTGCCTGCATTGCAAACCCAGCGAAGGCAGGGTCGGAGGGGGGCCAGCCTTGCTTCTCCACTCCGCACCCATATATATATATATATATATATACAATTAATAAAAAAGAAACAAAAAAAAAAAATGGGGTCTGGTTTGGACTATTTCTAGCCTGTTACCTGAAGAGGTACTTTCAATCTCAACCGAACGTGTATGCGAAGCATGCCAACAGCTAATAGAGTGGGGACTCCTCCACTGCCAATGACTGCCAAAATGCCACCAACTTCAACTTTTCCTATGCAGTTGAAAACTTCCACTTGGTAATAAAATACCAACACGCATAAATTAAATTTACCAAAAAGCATTTTTTTTTTATACTGAGCCGAAAAAACAGTTTATAATTACATCCTCAAAGTATGTAGATGAGGGTAGAGAAGTGAGCCTCTAAAAAAGAAATTATATTAGCTTCAACCCACAATAACCTACCCGCTTAAGTTGCATTAGAATTATCTCCCTACCTGATCATTTTTGGTGTCATAGTTATATTAGTGTAGAGAGGAGGAGATCGTAGCACATTATTGGTTTCTCAACCATATGGGCGCCCCGCTCCCTACCCCTCTTCTTATGTACAGACCCGAAGATGGAAGACGCATGAAGTGATATGGATGAATTTACAACAGAAACCTCCCCATCAACCAACAAGAGTTCCACAGCCGCTGATCAACATCCATAAATGCAATAATCTAACCAGTTGCTGGAGTGGATCCAGATGATTTTAAAGACAAAGTTGCAGGAAGGTCTTCTTCAGCGTCGGAATGATGGTTGCCAAGGGTGACGAGATCGTTGAGTTTTTCTCCCCCCAGTCCATCTCCACTAGGCTGTGACTGATTTCCAGATGAGTTTCCACCGCCACTAGAGTTTGACAATTTCTGCTGATACCTGTCAGTTGCATCTCGCAGTGACTTCATCATGCTGCCAGAATCAGAACCCGGTGAAAGCTCTTCCTCCCGCTCCGGCTGGATATTCAGGTCAATTTGACCTTTAAAAGGAGAAGAGGACTTCATTCTGGTAGGCTCATCATCGGAAACATCATTGACCTCTCTGATGTGCTTTGGACTATTATTTCCAGTATTACTACATGGCAGTGAATCATCATCCTGCAGTTTCTCAGGCGAAGGTAGCTGCTGTTGCTGCTTTTTCCGTGTTGTTTCTGCTTCTTTGTCTGATTGTTTCTTCTCACGCCGCAACATTAGGGTGCGGAAACGGCGCTTCACTGTTAGGCAGACATTACAGGTGCAAGTCTGCTTGTGTTTTGGACCCTTCCCACTAGGTGGCTGGATGCACACAATGCATGAGCAGCCAGGTCTATGTCGGGGGTGTTTTGTCGTGGCTTGGGAGGATGTTGGAAGTGATTCACCCTCTCCCAAAATTGCTAGGTTTGCAAGAGTGTCAAGCCCCTCCAAAGCTTCAACATTATCTAGGTCCTGTTTAGTAGCTTTCATTTTCTTGGTAGCAGCTGCCATATCAGAATGCACATTTGATGATTGGGAAAAAACCAATCCACTAAAGGAACACGACCACACACACAGGAAGTGAGAAGGGAAAAAGAATTGAACTCTAGAACCCAAATCTTGAACTCTGGTACTGTGCACGACAATAAACCTAGGTGGTGTCATGCATGGTTTGATGAGCTGTCTATATATTGAACAAAATGATCCAATATTTGTTTCAAGTAACTCATACCTAAATTACAGTGTGGCGGCAGCAGATCTTCAAGCTGTTCTGCCGTCAATTCTTGGGCTGCCGAACACAAAGATCTGATAGCAGAGAGAACCACGGACATGTCAAGGGAATGCCAGTGTCAACTCATACATTTTCTAAATTTTCTAAAAGTTTCACTTTTTTAGCTTTGTTATGCGTGTACTGGTTTCTTACACACGAGAAGATTGGCCAACATATAAGACAAGGAATAGTAGTCTCCTTGCATAGATAAAATCTAGCGACACTTTGTGCAACATCATAATATTTAGGTATAGCAACATTTCCCTAATGATTTAACGAGAAAGATTTAGTTGATTGGCTGGAATTGACATCTTTGCCAAATTTATGTGTTTGGAATATTTTCAAGCAGTTCTGATGGCACACTGAATCTGAAGTCCTCCAATATAGAACCAAAAGAAAAAGCCCACACTATGATTTTATCCTGGAATATGCCACATGAACTAGCAATCCAATAGCACACATAACCCAAATAAATCCTTCATTAGATCAGAGCATCCGGGCTACATGATGGGATAAGATGCCAAGTGTATAGATGGGATGGAAACACAAAAGGCGAAGTTAAGAAACAGATGATCTACCTTTCTGGGTCCCATGAGTTATCAGAACAGGTCCACCTTGAGGGAAGCAGAGCATTGGCAGGCAATTTGCGCCACTTGAAACAGTCTTCACATTGAACCCACTGAATCTTTTCACTGACACACAGATGAAACACAGCATTGGAATTTTTCCAGGCTCAAAGAGTGAACATAATTAGTCCATGTCTATAATGATACAGAGAGAGCTTACAACTGAAGAGCTAAAAGGAAAAACAGCAATCACTTTGAACTAATACTCTGTTTTAACTGTTTTCTAGAACAGCAGTAGAAACCAGTTTGACTGCGCAAAAAAAATGAAATGAGACACGATGCCTAAAAATAATATATATGCACATTTCCTATAGCAGAAATCTCAACAGACATTTTCACCCAGGAAAAACAGCTTGAAACAAAGCAGGCACAAAAATTAGGGGGAAAAAAAAGAACATACAAGGTACACTTGAACTTGATAAAATAACCATAGAAGTATAGGGTGCATTAAAGGATTAACATGAGACTTAGGAACAAAAGATATGAGTTATTTACCCCATATTACTGGTAGCAAAAATAGACGGCTTCCCAAGTATTGGTGCGTCCTGTAATAATAGATGTCAGAACTCAAAACATAGAGGCACATAACTAGGAAAACTTTCCGTTATTAATCAAAACAGAGGGAAATGCCAAGGAAAAGTAGCACTTAAAAAGGACAACAAACATGCAACAGAAAGCCATTAAAATTAAGTTCTATCTTTTCCTCTTCAATATTGGGAGTGTTGCCGGGTGTTTTGGCCCACTCTGTTTTCCATAGTAAAATTTAAGAATGAGTACCAGATCAAGATATATGTTCTTCATTTCATACAAACAAGAAATGATGGGGATCAATGGTGGCAATACCAAATTGTTTGAGCATAAGTCTGTATGAGGAGGGGGGTAACTAACACCAAACTGTTTCAAGATTCTTCATTTTTTTCAATAGGTAAAAATTAAAAATTCTTCATCTGTTATTTTCTTTGTTTTTTCTTTTCTCCTCTATTCCTTTTTTCCCCCTAACAAAGGGTCATGTCTGTATCAAAATTAGTTAATTTAGAAAATTTACATCACTAATAGGGAATAGTAATTATATAACAAAGCAACTACATTACTAACCAGACACTGAAGGTGAGAATCCTTGTCAATCATGGAACAGAATAAAATCAATAAATAAGTCCAAAACAATCATGTTTTTTTCTTGTCAGATCTTCTAACAAGTGGCCAACCACCAAACTCTTCTTTTTTTTTTTTTTTTTGATTGGCACTAAGCGTCCTGAACAAAGTTCCAATTAGGCCAACCACCCAATTATCAGGCCCAGCAGAGCATGTCACAAATCATGCCATTTAATTTGGAAAAAAGAAAAGGGTATGGTTGAACACCATAGTGTAAAATAAATAACAAAAACTTCTTCAAAATTGCAGTCAGAAGCACAAGCAATCATTGACGACCAAAAAGAAATATGATTTGGCTAAAGGAAATGCACAAGCAATATAGGCACTCCTATTTCTTTCTCCATGGCAACAAACAGTGACTAAGGTACCTCATACTCCTCAAACTCAAAGCCTTCAATCACCACTATACTGGGGGCATGGTTAGGAAAAGGGCGGAGTAATCCTTGAGCTTCTTCCCATGTTAGCTTCAGCTCTATCAGGTCCTCATTTTCAATCCTTAGGCGCTTGCTCTTTGGACGCATGGTGCTGTTCTTCCTCTTCCTAGATATTGACGATTTACCTCCTATTACTTCTTTAGCTATGTATCCCGACTTATCAACTTTATACCATGAACTAGGATCTGCCAATTCAGCCTGTTTGATTGAAGAAAAGAAAGGTGATTCCAAACTACATCTACTAAGATGAATACTAAAGCAACTTCACCAATCTTAGTTTTGTAACACTTACATCTCCATGTGTGGAAACTCCATTCACTGTCTTACCTGTTTCATTGTCCTGTCGACAGAAATACATACACAATTGATGATGAGAATTGTAAACTAAACCCTCAAATGTTCTGCAAAAAAGCTATTTACAGACTACAAAATATTACCATACCAAACTTATGAGACAAAGAAAACAGATAACATAATTGAAATTCTGAATTTGGTCATTGGATTAACAAGTATGCAATTAGATAATCATCCAACAGAAGATCAAGAGCAATAATGCAGTTCTAAAGCACAAAGTAGTCAATTCTAACTGAACAGCTGAAGAATATTTTAACTACCGTGTCATATGCCTGATTGTCTTTACATTCTTACAAAATATGTAGCTAAGAACATGGTGGTGCTAGGATATTGTATAAGGCAAAACCTGATCAGATGATTGAGCAGTTGAAGCCTTTCTGAATCCCATAACCAATTTTCCTTCCGGCTCTAACCGACTAAATGTTACTGAGAAAACAAAATTTGTTATCAGTCTAAAAGCAAGAAGATAAAGACATCATACACTCCATATTGGTGAGTTTACACCATGCCAACTAGGGAGATGAACTCAAACATAAAATCATGAATCGAGTACATATAAGGCCAACATCTCCTTCCCAAAAAAAAAACCCAACATGAATTAAAAAGCAGCATTTGGCCATGAATTAAAAAGCAGCCTTTAGCACATAAGTGCTAGACCAAATTGCAAAACCATGCTTGAAATGTAGACTGCAGTAAATCAAAGCCAGCAAAATACTGAGTCCAAAATAACTACAAGGAAGAAAATTGGCCACAGGTAACATTTAATCCTGAGCTAAAGCATGATAAGGTACTATTCAGCCCATATAAATTTATCAACCAATCATCCAAAAGCTAGAAATTATCCATTGATGTTTGGTTAATTACCTATATCGCCTGCTTGCAATTGCATGGCCTGTATGCAAGGAGTAACCCCCTCCAAAACATACATTCTGCTATTGTTGTTGGGCCAGAAACGGAACTGAAATATCCACTCCTTGCCCTTTGCATCCTGGACTTTAAGAGGTAATCCCTCAGGTTGAGAAATTGGTGGAAAGTAAGCCTGTCTCAAGGTGAGTAAATATGGTTATAAAAGGATCATCTCCATAAAAAAGTTTACAAATATAACAAATACGCCCACTTAGAATAGTTTATTCTGTAAATGTGAATTGCCAACAAGCAATCAGTTTTTCAAAAGTGCCAAAAAGCAATCCATGATGTGCACCTAGCCACATAAGTCTCATGCTAAATAAGAAATTTGGTTAAGGTCAAAACTGCCCTTATACCAAACATATTGTAAATCTTTTGAAACAATAAGTAATGACAGCCACCAAAAGTTACCCTAAGTTACATGGTACTAGGAATGACAGCCACCAAAAAGCCCTGCTAATTCAACCATATGAAGTAGAACTTCTACGCTATAATATATAACAGCAAGCCAAGTATCATATAACTAAGTTCTCTACTTCCCTTATTACAGTTAATAACTGTCAATGTCCCTACCAATACAATGTTCTGTATACTTCCCAAGCAAACAAGAATAAAAAAAAAAAAAGAAGAATACTACCCTAACATATTAACCCAAAATGGAGTAACACCATAACAGCAAAGAGTATGGTCAAGCAAGGGCACTGTCAGACTGGAAGCCTTTGCATCCAACTGTTACTTGTTTGATTATACAGATGAGATGAGATGAGATGAGATGAGAGTTGAAAGTTGAATAAAATATTATTAGAATATAATTTTTAATATTATTTTTGTTTTGAAATTTAAAAAAGTTAAATTGTTTTTTGTATTTTATTTGGGAGTTTGGAAAAGTTTTAACGATCAAATGAGATGAGATTCGATGAGATGATTTGTGAAGGCAAACCAAGCCTTAGAAAGTGAAACAAGATCACCAATAGATGCCCATTCCTTATAACATTTTTATTTCACACAAATAATAAACAATTTATTTAGTTTCTATAGATTGATGACAAAAAACACATCTACAGAAACAAAAGTAAACAGAGAAAAAGAGTATTTTCAGTCCAATATAAAGTGGTTTAACAATAGACATGCTGAGAAATATAAAGTGGTTTAAGAATAGCATGCTGAAAAAAGTCATGCCTTCAGCGGGGGAACCTTCAGACTCACCTCTGCACATTTTTTAGGAAGAACTAAACGCCCAATACGCCCAGCATCACTGGCACTTAACATTTTTTCAAATAAAGGAGTAATTACAGAATTCGAGCTTACATGGTTAAGGCTTACATGACACTCAAATGTTAGTACAAGGTATAGGCAGGTATTGCATCTTAAACCATAGAGTGATGACACAGATACAAAGACTTGTTTTGCATAAAGGGTTTTATTATTTTACAAAAATGCCCTCAATTGAAAATAGAGTTGTAAAAAGGGTTGTATCTTTATCACTTTCTTAAACCATACAAAAACAAAGCCAAGCCATATTCAGAAATACAACAGATTCATTATTTGAAAATGTAGTCCGTTTCATTTTCAGAACTTTAAAATAATAAGAAAATGGTATTTAGTCAAAAGGATACTCTCCAGATATTTGCTGTAGCTCTTGATCAGTAAACCTGGGCCAGTACCGAGAAAGTAAGTGATTCCTTCCTCGTGCATCTACTCTGGGCCTTCCATTTCGAACCTGGGCTTCACCAGACAAGTCAGCTCCACTATGTATATTACCATGAAATTGCTTTGGCAGAGGCGTAGAAGTTGTTCGCAAATGTGTTCCACTAACCCCAATTTGACCATTTGTTTCATTTGAAGATGCATGAGGTACGGTCAAACTGAATTTTGGGGTAGATGGATCCTCCTTTAAAGAGGGGGGCTGTTGAGACAAACATGAACTATGGTTTTCCTCGCACTTGATTCCTGAAAAAAATGTTCACATTATTTCTACTGGACAATTCTTACCAGTATGCAAGCAGGTACTTCGTAATCCATCAGAAAATTTCCTGGTTCTTTTTGCTTATTTCTTCCACTTCTTTTTAAACATGCCAATAAATTGAGTACCTGCATTCCCATTTTCATGTATTTCCCGGGCACTGAGCTTTAGGCTTCCATTCATCAATCTTTCAGAAAAATCATCAGTTTTCTTTTTTTCCAGGGGAGAGCTAGATAATCTTTCACTGCCATTAAGTTTGTTGGTGCAACTTGATATGTCAACTTCATAGGGCACCCTTGACTGTAACTCTTGCGGAGGTATAGAAGAATTGAACAAACTCGGTGCTTGCCGCCATGGTACAGGACCTGATCCAGCCAAATGACTCCAACTTTTGACAGATAGGTCCTTAAGTCTCTCAGGTAAAGGGGAGTTAAAACACAAAGATGTTGGCCATGCTGGATTTGATGTCTGAAATATATTATGGAGTCATAGTTATAAACAAAAATGACAGTACATCAAATGCATCTGGCACATATTGAATATCACTTCAAATGTAAGTATTGTTGCTTGTACCAATTGTAAGTTTGCCCTATTGAATACAGGTGTAGTAGTAGGGCTTCATTTGCTAATTCTTATCAGACACAAAAGGAAAACTAATATCAATTCTCTAAACTAATTTCAATTCTCCTAACAGATAAAATTCCGTACACAAGTTGTTCATATTTTTTCTGTTTGCCAACCTTGACACACAAATTTTGCAGAAGAACCTTAAATTACTGTCACTATCTCCTAATAAGACATTTCTTCTCCTATTCTGCAAGCAATAAAAGGAAGGATGGTTTATTGAATGAATGTAACAGTTTTAAATTCATTGCTCAAAGCTAAAATTTAGCGCACGAAGGTCAATGATGCATATGAGGATGACATTGAGGAAGTCCCAGGCTTACTTCTATAGGCCGTCCACTAGTCTGACTAGGGGTAATTTTTTTTCTGAACTTGACAGTCGTACAACATCAGTCAATGGTCTGAATAACAAAAATTGGTGAAATGCTCTCAATCAAAGGCAATTAATGATTCATTTTCAAAATTACCAAGGAAAATAATTGGTGAGTATTAAAAAACAAAAAACAAAAACAAAAAGAAAACAAAAGCACCATAAACAGTGTACAAAAAAATAAAACAATCATAAAAGCACATAATATATAGTATTGATTAGGAAAGCCAAACAAATCCGTACCCAAAGGACATTTTTTCTTGCACACTTCATGCATTCAATCCCTCCAGGATCCAACAATGTAAATACATGACTCGAAACAATACATCCACAATGAACTTGCTGCAAAATAAGATTACTTATTAGAACTTACATAAGAAATCTAAAAATGGGATTTTAAGAACTCAAAATACAAATTTGACACCTACCACTCCACTAAAGAATATTAATAACCAGAGAAAACTGCCAGCTCACCTTCCCACAAGTCTCACAGCACCTCCAACCATTGGCAGTCACGTGGAAAGTCTCACAGAATCTTCCTTCCTCATAAATAGAACTAGTGTCACGTAGAACTAGAGTTAGGATAAAGATATCACAAAACATAAGATTAAGAGATCATTTTTATACTACTAGATAAGGAACATAACAAAATATTAGCTAGGCTAAGGGCTTCTTTCAAATCAAATTCTTCATAATTCTCCATTCACAAAACTATAAACAACCATCCAAAATGGCTACCTTCCTTAATAGAACAATTATTCATCTTCACAGTCAATAATTTATAAGTATTTGAAGATTTATCAAAAATAGGCACACAAAGTTAATGGTAAACATAAAATTACAAAATAATTTGCATATCTTATTCTGTTAGAACCAAGAGTTTTTCTTGTAAATAGATGCATCCAATGTAGTAGCTAACTAAAAAATCTCAATAAATTCCAGAACTTGTGCTGTGCAAGAAACATAACCTACCATAAATGCAAGAATTTACAATGTAATATCATGGTATGAAGAATTAATAAATAGTAGCCAAATGCTCCATGATAGAAAAAGGAAAACAAGTGGGCAAGAGAGACATGATGTAATCTCTCTCTCTCTCTCTCTCTCTCTCTCTCTCTCTCTCTGTGTCTGAGATAAATTATTCTACATATAATGATATACTAGCCACTTCCTACATCAATTTTTGCACTACAGACAGTATCAGCTTTGTTCCCCGATCCCCTTCCCCCAAGGTAACGAGGAAGAAGAAGAGGAAGAAGAAGAAGAAGAAGAAGTAGACAGGAGACAATTCTTAAAGAAACGATCACAATATGCTTGCAGGGACCAAATTATTGTTATCCCTAAATACTGAAGGAAAAAAAATGTATATGATAAGCAAAGTCTTCAATTTCAAAACAAAAAGTGTCCCAGAAGATGCATGATTAGAGATTGGATTGGTTTCAGCCATTCACAATATACATTCCAAGAGAAATAGATTCGGTTAAAAACATTTTGAGGATTGAGGGGGATTTCCTGAACTTCAAAAATTTTAAAGTGACCTTCCAAATACAACTCAGAATGAAGAATCCTCCAAAAGAACAAAAACAGGGCGATAATCACATGCTAAATTCAAAAGCAGAAGGACAATGGTTAGGGCAATGAATGGTCACCTGAGAATTGGAACGATAAAAGGTGCACTGATTTACTATCCCCTAGTTTCTACTCATTAAGTACTGAATTAATATGAAAATATTTCAACCAGTGCACCAAACTGCTTATAGAAAAACCAGTGCACCAGACTGCTTATAGAAAAACCAGTGCACCAAACACAGACAAGATTCTACTTTTGGAGGGAGCTTCAGAATTAACAAAAACCCTTGAGAAAGAGAACTTTATAGAAGCACTTGCATTAATTAAAAACCACTTGGAAATATGCAGTAGCAAAGCACGCAGGCAAATATTGATGCAATATAATAAAAAGGGAAATATGCAGTAAAAGCTTCAGTTTAATTCAGTTTACCAACTACATTTCCAAAGAGAAAATCTCAAGGGAATTATACAATTACACTCGCATACGGATGATCTTCCCGGACTAAATTATACACATTGACTAGTTACCATATAGATATCGCATCAAAAAGTTCACAGAAGTAAAGACCCTTTAAAAGTTCCAGAAAATAACGACAGGAACTATTTTCCCGTTAAGACAAGCCAGTCTACGTAAGGAGTATTTTGCCCAAAAATAACTTTTCCCGTTCTTCACGTAACCTTGCGAGTGCACTGTCGTAAATACAAAGTCGATTATTCATATTTCTCAATCAAACTTCAAACCAGGAAACACATAAAACCCAAACCTAATTTCCCGAATTTTCCTTCCAACAAGCCGAATCTCCAGCTCCAAAGTAGTGTACAAAACCACGACCACATCCCCCCAACTGCAACAGAAAGAAAAAATGGATCCCCAAAACCACTATACAAGAACGCCATCACCACGCAACAGAATCGAAGCTCAAACTAATCCACCACACTCCAAAACCTCAAAATTACGGCCAGCTAAACCTTAAAATCCAAAAAGAGGTGAAAAAGGAGGAAAGGCAACTGTACCAGTCAACGAACAGTAAACAGAGAAAAAGAGTTCGCTTACGCGCATCGATCACATAGCTCGGCGTACTCGCCGGTTCGGAGCCTCCAGCCCTTTCTCGGCCGCTCCGATTTCAACTCCTTGCAGTCCAAATTGTAGCACACCTTTGAGGACGACGAAGCAGACGACATCGAAAATTAGGGACAAAATACAGTGAAAATGCTACATAAACCCTAGAAACTCAAAGCCCCATAGAACAATTTAGCTAAAAAGTGCTCAAACTCGTAATGGCAATCCCGGCCTGATCTGTAACCAATGACCATGTGCGAGAGTGAGAGCGAGAGAGTGAGAGAGAGAGAGAAGGTATTTCTGACGTGAGACAGAGTAAATGCGCTGCTCTTCATTCTATTATGTATGTATCGATTCTTTAATATCACGTCGAGACGTGTGTTTTCTATTTATTAAAATAATTTCAATATTATAAAAGAATCGAAGTTAGAAAATATTCGTAGACGGTAGACTATTCGAAAATTTATTAATTTTCTTTTCTTCTTTTTAATATAACATCATCTCTCGTGAAAGTTGGAAATGAATGTACATGAATTAGCGAAGATGTCACGTGAAATCTATCAATAAGTTTCGTCAATTGATGATTTAATGAGTTTTTGGCTCATGAATTGTCAATTACTTCTTTTGTGGGTAAAAATTATATATAAAAATATGGTACTACTCATACTATATGGTGTGGGATATATTCTCTCCATATTCCGCCACACATAAGACGGGAGAGTAAGATTTTCATTTCTGCCCTCCGTCCCGACAATGTGGGTGCAGAATATCCCGTCCTACTAGGCGGGATGCAGGACGGATTGGGAATCTGTCTCATTTTATATCTATTTTAAAAATAGACTATATTTTACTAAATTTAAAAATTATTCATAGATCTAAAAGTGATAAAAAATAATATTTTTAGACCAGTTTTATATTTAAATTTTGTAAATATGACTATAATTTAAAAATTTTGTAGTTTTTAAATTTGTTAATGTATATTTATATAAGTTTTAGTATAATAGTTTTAAAACTGTTTTTAAATTTGCTGATGCATACTTTATGAATAAGTTTAATAAATTGTAATATATATTTATATATATGCAACTTGTAAAATATAAATATATATTTATATATATAAATATATTTATGTTTATATATATAAATATTTATTTTTATAAAATATAAATATATATTTATATAATATATATAAATATTTATGTTTATAAAATATATATTTATATATATTTATATTTTATAAACATAAATATTAATATATATAAACATAAATATATTTATATATATAAATATATAAGCAGGGAAAATGCAGGGCAGGATTGGACCCTCCCCGTCTCCTGCCCCCACTAAGAGGGCTAGATGCGGGGCAGGATAGCGGGGTCTCGCTACCCACCCGTAAATAAAAGTCTTAAAATTTAATTCCTCATAACCATGCATCCTTTTTTAATAAAAATTAAAATGTTAGTAGTAGCTTTTCTAAACATTAGCAGTAAATTTAAAAGTGATCAAAAAAATATTTTTAGACCAGTTTTACATTTAAATTTTGTAAACATAACTATAATTTAAAAATTATGTAATTTTTAAACTTGATAGTGTATGTTTTGTATAAATTGTAGTATACTAGTTTTAAAACTATTTTTAAATTTGCTAATGTATACTTTATGAATAAGTTTAATAAATTATAATATATATTTATATATACACAACTTATAAAATATAAATATATATTTTTATTTGTATATATACAAATATTTATGTTTATATTTATATATATATATATATACAAATATATAAGCGGGGGAAATGCAGGGAGGAATTGGACCCTCCTCGTCCCTCGCCCCCACTATGAGGGCCAGATGCGGGGCGGGATAATGGGGTCCCGCTGCCCACTCCTAAATAAAAGTCTTAAAATTTAATTTCTCATGACCTTGCCTCTGTTTTTAATAAAAAATTAAAACGTTAGCAGTAACTTTTCTAAATGATTTTGCATAAGATACATTATTCAAAAAGACAAGTGTTAAAAAGGGTATGATAAGTGCAATGTTTCTTATGATATATGCTATATTAAATTCTTTTGAATAATGTTAGATGTAGTTTTAGTTTGCATACATCTCTTTAAAGAATTAGATAAATTTGAAGTTTATATGAAAAAAATTTATTGTAAACTTGTGGTTCATACTTTTTTTTAAAGAGAATATGCGAGTTTTATATTTTTAAAAACTTTATTTAGTATTACTCTACCACAATATATTCAAAAGATAGATGTATTCACCAATTATTTAATGAATTATTTTTTAAATAATATAATTAATATATATTTAATAAAAAAAATCATGAATTTAATAAAATAAAAGTGGATACGTAGTAAGTTTTTTTATCAAATAATAAGATTTTTACCACGCCAACATGTTTTGACCACGAAATTATTTATGAGAATGATGCTATGGGGGACAATATCTAACACGATTGGTGAATTTACCATAAACACGATATGAAATTAATGATTTTGTATTTGATATAAATAAGTTAGACTTGAAATAAATTGATCCATTAAGACACAAGTAATAAATAAGCCAACCCACAGAATGCTTAAAAATCCTAATTTATCATTCATCTGTCATTCCATACACCGCCGTCACTCTTCAATATGCTTTTGTTTTTATTATTGGACTTTTAATTTTGAATCTATACTAACATTTGTTATTGTTACCCTGGTAATATTAATGTTATTATATGTTAAAATCTTAACAATATTGATATTTTTTACTAATAGGTAGTCTTTCGGCACATTTAGGTTTTACAGATGATTGCATCTCATCTCAACATCCAAATACCAATAAAACATAAGTATTTTCATTCTTGAATTTTTAACATTTTCATCTAATCATTATCTAATTATTAAAATTGTTCCAAATTTTCAAATAAAACACAAAAAATAATTCAACTTTTTCAAATCTAAAAAAAAATATTATATTATAAAATTATATTTTAACAATATCATAATTTCACTACTATTCATTAACTATCTCACTATTATTCGTACATTTTTATCTCATTTGTGTAACCAAACAACGAACGAGGCATTAATTTTTTTTTTTAAATATTGTAGCTACTAATAAATATAAAATTTAACTTCTATGTGAAATTATGTTAATTGGATCAAATGGGTTATGTGAACAAATTTAACTCATTTTCACAAAACGGGTTGAAATCAGTCGTGTGTTGTGTCCTGTTACCCATTATTTAAATTGGTCATGTGAGGATTTAAATGTCTGACCCACTTAGCACAGCAAGTTGTATTTAAATTAACTAATAAGAAATGCTTGGCATCGGATGGGTTTGAAACTAAATTTCACACCCAGCCAATCACGCATTGACACGTCAACTGTTTCATGTACCCACGCTAAACCTGGCCACACAAACACACATGCCCTTCTCTGCCTCTCCCTCTCTGTATCTTAGACCCGAAACCCATCTTAATTATGTGCCAGAATCCATCCCGACGCCGACGAACCCCCCACCGCTTCTTCTTGGCCTTGTGGCTTTTCTTAGACTCATCTTTGGATAAAGGCTTCTGGATCTTGAAATGGACGGAATCTATAGACCTTGATGTTTCGCTCTTGTTCTTCCTTGCTTCTTCTAACACTTTTTTTTTTACACAAAAAATGGATAAGATTTCATTTGTCAAATAATGGGTAAAATATTGGAGTCTAAAAGAAGAGGAAACAAATTTGTCCAAAAACTATTCGCCCTACAAAAACCTCAAGAATTCGCCCCTAAACGTTCCAGTGTAACCAACAAAATTGACGATGAGACAAACCATTTTCCTCTCAAGTGAAATTTCACTTCATCTGAGAGGACCAAGAAAACCTCCAACGAAAAAGATAAATCCTAGAAGTCAAAGCAACAAATGGGTTTCATGGTTTACCTTCTGTTGATTTTAAAGAAGAGTGCGGTTCTTCAACATCGAGTGGGGAGTTTGACGGCGTCAGAGATGAGTTTGGACACGGAGTTAGGATGAGTTTCGGACCTAAGATGTAAAGAGGGAGAGGGAAGGGCGTGTGTGTTTGTATGGCCGGGTATAGCGTGGGTAACATGAAATAGCTAAAGTGTCGATGCGTGATTGGCTAGGTGTGAAATTTGATTTCAAACTCATCCGGCCCCTAACATTGCCTTTAATTTATATAGTCAAACGCCTGTGACATGATATAATACAAACACAATGTACGAATATAAATGGTACAAATAGTAAGCAAAAATAACTACATATAGAATTTTTGTAGAGGAGAGTGTTAGGGAGCCTGTTGGAGGTAAGGGTGTTCATCCGGGTTTCGGATTCTCAAATCTAAAATCCGGATTTAAAATTTTTTTCAATCTTTTTGAAAAAAAAAATATATATATTAAGAAATATATTAAAATTTCAAACTGGGCCGGATACAATCCGACCCGGATGAACAGGCCTAGTTGAAGGGGCTCATTCTTGTTCCCCTTTAGTGTTTTTTTTTTTACTTTTTTTTTTATTTTTTTACATCATTTTTTAAATACTCTTTAAATATTTTTTTTTTTTTTAAATTCACAATATTATTAAACAATATTTTCTTAATCATTAAGTAAAACAAAAAAATAAAAAAATAAATGAGAAAATTTGGGAGCGGGATACTAAATCGAGACTCCATCAGACTCTTTATTATTTTCCTTTTGAAAATGATAATACACATATGATTCTTTATATAATCTTGTTTTAAATTGAGGATATATCTATAAAAAAATTATTATTTTAAATTATCTTATAAAATTCTGATTGCCTAAAAAGTTGTAAAAATGGCTCTATCTATATATGTTTATTAGTTAATTATTTTTATTAATTAATTATTGTATATTTTTATGCAATCATGCCATACGGTGGTCCAGTAATAGGCTGATTTCTAGTTTACTTTTTTTTTGTTAACATCTTTTTAACCATTAAAAAAAACATAGCTTCATTAACGATAACTTCTTTAAACATTTGAAAAAAAAATTAAAAGTACATAAACGATAAACTTTGGAGTAATTACAAAGAATAGAAAAATTATAGAGTGAATTTACATTCAGCACACTCATACTCATAAAATATTATTTATACGAAAAGTATTCTATAAATATAAATATACTGAGTGTGAATTCATTCTAACACTACTCCTGAGAGTAGCTAGCATTTTCTCCGAACAAAATTACGACTTAGGAATCACCATATGCATCCGTACACACTAATGGAATACTTTACTTGACGTTGGGTCAATTTTTAGTAAGTTGGGGTCAATAGTAGAACAAGCATGGATAGAAAGCGAGTGTCGAGGTTCGTGCGCGACGCGAGAGTAGGAGAATGTTTAGGTCTTTTGTGAAAGCGCGCAAGCGAGAACGGGTTTTAACTTTTATCATTTGCATGGGCCCCGCGTTGTGCGATGGCCATGCAGTCACTACGTAACGCTTACTTCTTTATGGTTCCGTAAAGATACACGCGCTTTTGTGCCTCGGACGATTCCTAGATCTCCTTCGGACAATTTTGTTTGTTTGTTTTTTTTCTTTTGTTCAGACAATTTCTTCCCTTTTTTGAGCTAGTGGGCTATTCTATGAAACCAATTTTTTTATTTATTTAAAATTTATCTTAACTTATTTTATTTTATTATTATAATATTTTAAGTTTTTATATAAAATATAATAAATCATTTAAATTTCTTAAATTTCAAAAAATAATAAAATTAGAGAATAATATATTAACTATATTTTATATAATTTTAACTTTTATCTCAATTCATCCCATTTCAAATTTTTATCTCAATTCATCTTTCAACATATTTGTTTTTCAAACTTATTAATTAAAATGTGACATTTTTATTATTACAAAATCAATATGACAATAGATTATAGTGATATAAAGTTTAATATTATATTAGTTAGTAATTTATTATATAATACAAAATTATTTTATACCTAATTATATAAACTATATATAGAAATTACAGATAATATAAAGCTCATATAAAAAATAAATTATACAATATAAAAAATTATATATATAAACAGACAAAACGATCCAGTCCGATTTGGTTTATAGTAAAAAATAGAAAATTGAACAAGACCAATTTTGATTGTTTAAAAAATTAAAACTTGTATCAGACCGAATAAATGTAATTTGACTTTGGTTAGGATTAGATGTGTGACAATCTGATTTCATTTATTAATTTTATAATAGAATAATCATATTTATTGTGGAAATTGTTTTAGCTTGCTTGTTTTAGTTCAATTAGAAATATATTTGTTACACATATTTGGATTTCTTTAGTAGTGGAAAGGGGAATAAAAACTATAAAAATTCTTTTATGGTTTTATTGTTATTATTTTATCTTATTATATTTTTATATATAGCTTAATAAAAAGAACAATTCAGATGATATAGTTTTTGAAAAATCAAGAGTAAAATTCGAAATAGGGAATTGAAGGAGAAATCAAGTGGAAACACATGGTGGAATCAGATTGGTCTATTTCGAGCAGTTTTAACATCTTTCGATAAATTAGTCATAACTTTTTCGTATGATCTCTAAATAAGGTGATCCTAGTTCCCATAGAATCCTAATAGAAAGATATATAACTTTCATGTTTTAAGTTTTAAGATATAAGGACTGGATCATAGACAAAACCAAACTTGAAGTGGCAAAACCCTAATTGGGCATAATAGACATTGACTTGAAGTTGACTAATGACTTTGATTAAGATTAAGCCTTTGGATTATTTTCTCAAATATCCTAAAATCTTGACAAGTGTGTAGAAATATGAAAAATGATAAGATTTTATCTAAGAAGTTTCGTGAAAAACAAGAAGGATTATTTATCAAACACTTGGTGTGCCCGGATTGGTACTCTCGGACTAATTTGTCGACTTTTAGTATAATAATCATAAATTTTTCATATGAGTTTCGAATGAGGTAATTACAACTCTTATAGAACCTTAAGAGACAGACCTAAAACTTTTATATTTTGAATTTTTGAAAATTAGGACTGGATCAAGGACTTAAGTGGGCGTGAAGTGGACGGCCCTGTATTGAGTCCAATTGGTAACCAACTTAGATGAGTTATCTCATGTTCGCCTATGTGACGAAAATTGTGATTGGTTATCAAATTTTCTAAGGTCTTGACATGTGTATGAGTATGTGGCATGTGGAGATGAAGTGATCTAGAAGCCTTGGTTAGTAAGAAAACAAAAGGAAACCTTAGAGGGCAAAAAATCTGTTAGGAACCAATTAAGCTAACTAATTTTAAGTTTTACCCCAACCAAGCCTTAGAACTGCCTTCCTAATTGATACAACTGTACCAATAGGAGGCTAAATAAGTGGAAAAAATAGGGGAGGAGGTCTGGAAGTGTCGTTGCCCTTGGAGAAGTCAAATGACCGATGCATGCATCATAGGATATATCCCACTATGTCCAGCTACACCTCTCTATGTGTTGGAATTTAGCTAAGCCATTGATCATTTCTAAGCTTCTAAAGGCACGAATCAAACCATTAGATAAAGATATTATCATTTAGCCTATATTTAGAGTGATCATGAAAGCTAAATTGAGGATATACACCTCATACTCACACGGCAAAAAGGGGGGGGGGATGAAGAAACCAAAGGGCCTTAGGCCTTTTCACTCCATTGTGCTGCCCTCTCTAGTATAAATAGATAGATGGGTTTCTCCTACTTTTTTTTAGGGAGAACACAGGGCCAAGACAGAGAAAGAAAAGAAAAAAAAACATTCCTAAAGATCACTACATCACCTAAGTATCAAAAGGGAGCTAAGTGAAAGCATTTGAGGAAAAGTGGTGCACGACCAACTCTAGATATCCACTTCAAACTTGGAGAAAATTTGTAAGTATACTATTTAACTTAATCTTGACATAGAATAAGTGATTTGATGATAAAATCATATTTGTTGTTTGTTTAAGCTTTATATTTGTTTGTTTAAATGATGGAAATGGAATCTATTAGGTTATGAATTATGTTCCTTGTCATGAAAATGCTAAATAAATTATAAGAAACATATATTTATGTTTTAACAAGTAAAAATAAGGTTTATATGAAAAGATGAGGTGTTTTAGGTTGAAAAACCATCGAACCTAAGATTTTGCTTGATTCTCGCTTGACGTCTGGCTCGAGCGAGATTCAGACCGAGACTTGGCTCGACCCTCGCTTGACTTCTGACTCGAGTAAGATACAGAGAAAGATTTGACGTCTTTTGGTAAAACGGCCATAACTTATTCATTTGATATTGAATTTGAGTAATTCAAAAGGCTATAGAAAGCTAAAAGATATATCTACAACGTTTATATTTTAACTTTTAAGAAATAAAAACTTAATCAAGGATAAAATTGGGACTGAAATCAGAACTAAGTTTATCATAGTATGCATTGATTTTATGAAGTGATATAACGTAAATGCATGTGTATGTGATGTATAATGTTCTCACAGTTTATAAGATTCATATGGACATACAATATGCATGTCATAAGTCTAAATTGATATGTATATTGTATTATGTCACATATTTGTCGTCACAAGTCATGAAGTCTGTTTTAAGAAAATATGTTAAGAAAATTTTACAATTAGAAAGATTAATAAGGTAGTCACGTTATGACGGAGACCACCGATACGCTCGTATGACTGACGTGCCAACAGGGACCTAAGCCTGTCGATGATATGAAAATCAGTAGGGACCTAAGTCTGTTGATGATATGAAAACTGATAAGGACCTAAGCCTGTCGATGATATAAAAATCGACAAGGACCTAAGCCTGTCGATGATATGAAAACGGGCAGGGATCTAAACCTGTCGATAATACGAAATAAGTAAGATTCGATGGGGACGCCTGTCGCTGATACGAAATAAGTAAGACTCACAATATTACGAAAGAAAATAAGAGTTTAAATATGATAGAGTGGGTCCATGGAAAACATAAGTTATAATACCTGCTTCTTCTTTTCCTAAGGCTTAGTGAATTTCGAGAAGATGACGTGACAACTCGTTTCTCTCTCATTCGATTAAGGCAAGTCTCGATGCACGTGCAAGGTCTCGAAGCACGTGCCTGAACCCGATGACGTGTTTTTTTTTAAATGATAACATTGATTTTAAAATACGCCTAGTGTTTTAATACTATAGAATATTTTAAATGTTCTGAGAATATTATATGAGAGATTTCCAGTATTATTGGACCCAAGCCAGTTTTATAAGAAATGCAATGATAATATTTTGGAGCGCTATAAAATATTATAATTGTACAAAATCGTTTTATTACCCTAGTTTAGTTATCTAAAGTATTGTGAGATTTTAATTATGTTTTAAATCTCTGATTTATGTATATGACTTTATTCCTATTTAATAATTAGTAAGCAAATGACTGTAATCAAGGATTGTAAGAAAGGGCAGATTGCAATGCTGGATCGGTTCCACTGGTTGTGCACCCAGTAGTGCCATCCAAAGAAAGAGATTCTGAACCCGTTGGCCACAGGCGGATATCCGAGTCTCTAAAAAGGACCGCTAACCCTGCACGCAGGGTGTAATAGTGTGCAACTTAAAATGGATATTAAGGGATGAAGGTATTATTGTTCCTTAAATAGTTTATGCATGAAATTAAATATTTTATTCTTAAAGTTTCATGCATTGAAGCATATTGTTTATGCATGTAAGCATGTTTAAAGACCAAAAATATTTATGTATGCATGTTTCAACAAATGAATAGATGTTTAATATGCTAACGGCGTGATATACTACTTACTAAGTATTCGACTCGTTTTAGTTTTCTTTCTGTGTGTGTCCTCCCCCACATAGGAGTGCATAGTAGGAAGCCAACAGCCCGAGGGAAGAATGCGACAGTCTAGGCATGTGAGAAAGATCTTTTAATTATAAATCATATGTTTTCTGCTGTGAACATCTTTATTTATAAAAATGTATCTTGTTTTAGAATGTGGAGTCTGGCACCCTTGGAATGAAATGAAAGGTTTTAAAACAAACGAAATCAGTCTCATTTTCTAAAACTGTTTTGGGGAGAAGAAATATCACGTAAGTACGGTCCTACCCTCCAGAGAGCCGAGTCGTTACAGTTGGTATCAGAGCAGCTTCAGGGTTATGCTAGACTTTATCTTTTCAAACAAAAGAGGAAACCTTTTTCATAAAAAGAAAGCTTTTGAAAAGAAAACTGTAGGTGAGGGAAAAACCTAGACTGGCATCTTCCTGAGGCATGTCACTTCCTCCGGTACGTATGAAAAAAATGTTTTCTTTTAAAGTTAAATTATTTTCTTGGTATGACTTAGAATGCATGCATGTAGTGTTAGGTGTATGAACTGTTTTAGGTATCAAAGACTTTATATAGTTAGAGGATAGGATAAGAACGACATGGAATTAAAGCATGCATGAATAGTTGTTTGTAAATTTCTTAATTCTTATATATGTTTATGGTCTTTAATGCACGGACTTAAATGAGGTATCAGGGACAGTACGTAGTAAGAGAATGAGCAATGAAAAAAGGAATGGTATGAACGCATGAACAGTTATATGCATGTTTCTCTTTGTTGTTGCTTGTAAATTAGTTGTCAGTGCCTCAGTTTGCGCTTGGGATCGTACGCAAACTGTGACGTCGAGGATGAGCATCACAGGGAAGTTCATCCATTGTCTTGTCGTTTACTAAATTTTTTTTTTTTTTCGTAGCAGATAAAGGTCAAACCCTTTCTAAGCGTGTATCACATGGCTTAAAACAATAGCATCCCAAATTATTACAATACCATTAATATAAACATGAGGATCCTTTACAAAAGTTCATTCTTCCAAAACAACGGAAGACCAAAAGTACATGCAATAAAAACAGAAGCTGCATGGAGGATCCCCAGCTATCGTTGCCTAGTACAATGGCTCCTTCTTGATCTCCTTGAAGTTTGGGCCGTAACGGAGACGATCCAACTCCAAGGCCGGTCCCACCTCACAACTCCTCCTGGAGGATGATTCGTAGAGGCGACCCATGTGGAGGGAATCATCCATGCCCAAAACTATACAACACCTGATAGGGCGTACTCCACATATATACGTAGCTAGAGTTAATGACTCTGCCGCCCAGCGGCTCAAGTAGTCTAGAGTCACTAGCTCGGAGGCAATGGACTCAGTTGGGCTCATGGGGGTCCGAGGCATCATCGGTGGGGTCGTACTCGTCTTGGTTGTTATCACCTGCGACTACTTCTATCATCCCAAAAAGATGATAGTGGAGAAAAAAACAAAAGGGGTGAGATTTCGGGAGAAATCTCAAAAAGCACATTTATATCGTAACAAAGCAATTTAAGCATATAGTTAAGTGAATAGCAGACATTCAATCATACTTAGTACATTATGGGACTCAGGACTTCATGATATGCGCATGCTCATGCTCATGCTCGTGTCTTAAAATTTCTCTTTTTCCTTTTCGTATTATTTTTATATACTTGTTCGTAACCTCAGAAAACAAAACCATGAAGTTTTCTTTCAAAAATTCTTCTGTCGCAAACACTTTTCATTTTCTTATCTTAGGGGCCACTTTTCATATCATATATGGCCCGAAAGCCCATCTTTTGTCATGACCTCTATTGGACACCTCACGGCTCCCCTACGCACCTTGGGTTCCTGCTAGTTACTGTAGCACCCGGCGACCGTATCAAACCTAAGTTGCTACGTTTCACGCCCTTTCACGCTCTTCATCACTTGGCAATTGATCACTCGCCGAGCGACTACAAAATTTTCTGTCGGTAAGGCCGAAGCCAACACCATCTGTAGGCACCCACTAGCTTTAGGTGCGACCACGCTTCGGACATCCATTTGGAGCCATACATGGTCTGCCGACAGTTTTTCGTCGACCCAGGGGCTTTCACTCGACTTTAAATCACTCCTGAGTGAACATGGAGTTCCACTGGGACACTACCCCGTCCCAGCCTTTGGGGGTCTTATAAAACTTTAATTAATTCTTTTTCTTTTAAGAACATGTTAAAAACATGATTTTCGTGCTATATGCATGAGACGTGAGACTCATGTCATAGAACATATGCAATAGGTGACGAACATGACGCTTACCCTACGTCAAGCTTTTCTAAACTTTTCGCACATCATAATCCCACTCATTTTCTCCCCAAAATACTATAATGGGCCTCCAATGCACTTAGGGGTACTCGGCCCCCTTCCCACTAGGGTTGGGCCGAGACCCTCCCTTACACTCTCCTAGCTTTTTGTCTTCTAATTTTCTCCAAGTACTCTAGTTCAATATCAATCTTTTAAAAGTGTTATCCTAACCCTAATACAAGGCTTGGCCGAAAGTTCTAGGTCTCTTAATGTGTTATTTTGTTCACTTGTTCTTCTAAGATAATTTACTCAATGATTTTAGTGAAAACCTTCAACTATGACAATGTAACAACTTTATTCATATGCATCTAATATCTCCAAAATTTTAAACATATCACCATCCCATAATATAATAATTAGATCAATGATTTCCACCAAAGAGGTTCTCAAATTCGAAAATACGTGCATGCAATACTCAACAATTTCATTCTCCAAATCAAGACCTAACAAATATGTGTTCACCTTAACTCAACTTATTAGTCATACCACATTCTCTTTCCATAACAAGTATTCAAAATCCCCACATGAAATAACCTTTAATCTTGGCAAGATATTCACTCTTAGACATGGATTTCTACTACTAAATAAATAACACTAAAGCATTATCAAATTTCATGCTAGAGGACCTTCAATCATGCATGCACTTTCCTTCATTCCACTTCATGTTAATCAACTAACTAAACCATATATCATTTCAACTTCTCAACTTAAGAAATTAACATAACTTTAACATGGATTCTTACTAAACTAAACATAGCAAGCTTCTCTTCTAAAAGATTCATCTTACCACATGCATACAAGAAATCAAGTAAAGCAATCAAATTCACTCAAAGATATACTAAGATTGCTAAAGACAGGATAATAATGCACTTACTTCTTCAAGAGCAATCCTTCCTCAAAATAGTTGTTCTATCTCTTTTCTACTTAGGATATGGTGAGGCTTAGGAATTAGAAGAAAGTAGAACAAAAGAAAGTTGAGGGAGAGGGGTGCTTGGCCGAGAGGTAGGAAGAAAGGCTAGTGTGTGTGTGTGAGCTAGCCAAATGAGGGATGGCTTTCCTCAAGAGTTTCGGCCATACACTCCTTTTTAGGGGTCAAGGACAACTCACCATAATTTGATGTGAATGATACAAGACTAGGTATGGGTGGTTGCATGGGAAAAGAAAACAATGATGGGAAATGAGGGAAATAGGAAACCGGATCCCCCTTGGCCTTCCAAGCTTCACCGAAACCTCCTCCCCTCTCAAGCCTCATTCTCTTATCATTTCAACCCTATGACACACTCAACCATCCACTCTCAAGTCATTCTACAAGATTCCATAGCCATACCCTTGGGAAAAATGAGCTTGTATGATCCTGTCATACCTAAACTCCATGTGTCATCCGAAATTCTCCCTTCCTCCATCCTAGTTTTGCTTCTAATTCAAGCAACCTCCATTCCTTCCTCTTACACCACCATACCTCTTCCACATCTCACTTCATGTACTTCATTCCCTACACAAATCCAAGGTACACTTTTCACTAGATTTGCAAGCAACTCCTAGGAAATCCCAAAGTGGTGCACACGGCATCCACCCGGATCCCTCTTGCTTTCATTCTTCCATTTTCTTTTTATTTTTCCTCATGACACCTTTCTTCTTGTGTCAATCACCTTGTCGCCTTTCCCTTACAAGATCCTATGATGATCATTCACCTAAGTTGGAGAGAATGGGGTGGGAAAAACCCTTAAGGGTTTCGGCAATCATCCTAGCCGAATGCCCTTCCATTTCCTTTCCTTCCACTTTCCACTCCATTGCACAAGTGTCATTCCCTAAACATGCCATGTACTAGTTAGGGTAAGTTAGACCATACCTTAGTACTTTCCAAAAATATTCCCAATGATGGGAAAATCTCATCACAAGATTTTACACTCAACCTCACCTCTCACCCACTAGTCAACTCTCACCTAATGGTAATCTCACATGTCTACCTACTAGTTGTAGTTGACTCACTAAGATTTTCCTATGAGTGACAAGTGTCATATGGGTAGGGTTTGGTGGGTCATGGGTCAACCTTTTGGGCTTATGGGCTTGCCATTTCTTCATAGGCCCAATAGCTCATTCTAAGTTTCAGGGTCCAAATCTCAAGCCCATGCCCTTTTCTCCTCTCAATATATATATATAATTATCCTAATTACACAATTAACTACTCAATCAAAACAATTACTAAATTAAATAATACGAGAAGAAATTCTCAGATTGTCACATTAGTGGTTGTCTGCTAATCACTTGTTGCTTGCGTTACAACTAGTTGCTAGTTAGTAGTGGTTAATTACTTGTTGATTTCTTACTTCATATACATGTGTATGCTTTTCTACTGTATAGGTTGAATGAGGAATGAAAGAAGAAACGTCATGACATGCATGAACAACTATTTGCTTGTTTATTGTTGTTGTTGCTTGTTAATTAACACCTGTTTGCTTTGTCTCTCTGTGTTTGTTAGTTCTTGTTAGTTGTTTATAGCTCTTTGATTGTTGCTTATTAGTCGAGCAATAGTTTAAAAACGTTAGTTAGACCGCAATCTTTTGTAAGCGCTTGATGAGTGTAAGCTAAACTTGAATCAAGATGGAAGACTGCCGCAACTTCCAGTTTTGCCGACAAGACTCTTTTTTAGGTAGTGTCAATGCCACCTAGCAGATGGGATCAAGTACCAGATCTGACTCGAAGCGGGTCACTAGAGGGGCGACAAGATGTGGACGTCAAGTTTTGAACAAGGCATGTTGTCTTCACGCAGGGACTAGTTCAGACTAGTTTGAGGCTTAGCTTATGGTGAGAACCCCTCCAGGAAGTCCTGTAATTCCTTCGAGGACGCGTTAATTCCAGTACGAACTTTTCGAAGCTTAGTATATTCTGAAGCAGAACCTACTCTTCCTTTTGCCTTGCAGTTTGTTTTATTCCTTCTTTCATGAAGCAAATTTCAAAGATGAAATTCTATTCCTTCATATGATGAGTAACCCCCATAGACGAGATTTATCCTTCCTAACGTCAAGAGATTTTCTTTGGATGGGATTTGCTCTTGGTTACATTACGTAAACCCCAGAGACAAGACTTATTCTTTCCAACGTTGAGTAACTTCTTTAGACCAAGTTCATTCTTTTTACTGAGCAAGTTATTTCATTCTTCATTACATTGAGAGGATTTCAGTGATGAAACTTGTTCTCCCTCACACTGAGTAATTATTTTGTTCCTTCTTGTATTGAGTAAATTTCAATGACAAAATTTATTTCCTTATCACGATGAGCAAGTTCTAGTGACGAAGTTTATCCTTTCCTTGATGCACAAGTTTTGAGGATGAGATGTATTCTTTAATGCTAAGCAAGGTCATGGATGAAACTCGTCTCCCCCTAACATTGAGCAAATTATTCAAGATGGGGTGTATCCTCCTTTGGCCAAGCAAACCTCGAGGATGGGGTTTGTTCTTTTAAAGCAGAGTAATTTCGAGGACGAAATTATTGTAAGGGGGGAGAGTTGTAATACCCGCTCCTTCTTTTCCTAAGGTTTAGTGAATTTCGAGAAGATGACGTAACAACTCGTTTATCTCTTATTCGATTAAGGCAAGTCTCGATGCACGTATCAGGTCTCGAAGCACGTACCCGAACTTGATGACGTGTTTTTTTTTTTAAATGATAACGTTAATTTTAAAATATGCCCAGTGTTTTAATGCTATAGAATATTTTAAATGTTTTGGGAATATTATATGATGTATTTTCAGTGTTATTGGACCCAAGCCAGTTTTATAAGAAATGCAATGATAATATTTTGGAGTGCTACAAAATATTATAATTGTACAAAAATGTTTTATTACCCTAGTTTAGTTATCTAAAGTATTGTGAGATTTTAATTATGTTTTAAATCTCTGATTTAGATATATGATTTTATTCTTTTTAAAATTGTGTAAGCAAAGGACTGTAATCAAGGACTATAAGAAAGGGCAGATTGCAATGCCGGATCGGTTCTACTAGTTGTGCACCCAGTGGCGCCATCCAAAGAAAGGGATTCCTAACCTGTTGACCACGGGCGGATATTCGGGTCTTTAAAAAGGACCGCTAACCCTATACGCAGGCGTAACAATGTGCAACTTAAAATAAATATTGAGGGATGGAGGTACTATTATTCCTTAAATAGTTTATGCATGAAATTAAATGTTTTATTCTTAAATTGTCATGCATTGAAGCATGTTAGCATTGTTTACGCATGTAAGCACGTTTAAAGACCAAAAATATTTATGTATGCATGTTTCAACAAATGAATAGATGCTTAATATGCTAACGGCATGATATACTACTTACTGAGTATTCGACTTATTTTAGTTTTCTTTCTGTGTATGTCCTCCCGCACACAGGAGTGTATAACAGGAAGCCGACAGCCTGAGGGAAGAATGCGACAGTTTAGGCATGTGAGAATGATCTTTTAATTATAAATCATATGTTTTCCGTTGTGAACATCTTTATTTATAAAAATGTATCTTATTTTAGAATGTGGAGTCTGGCACCCCTGGAATGAACTGAAAAATTTTAAAACAAACGAAATTGGTCCCGTTTTCTAAAACTGTTTTGGGGAGAAGAAATGTCACGTAAGTACGGTCCTACCCTTCAGAGGGCCGTGTCATTACATAAGTTTAAGTCATGCATGAGTCACATAAAGCATGCCATAAATGCATACTCTGATTGTCTGGCTTGTATGTGATTATTTCACGATGTCTATGCTTTTATTAAGTTACGTGTGTACTTATTAAGATTTCCAAGAAAATCTCACTCTTGTATATTTCTATTTTTGAAAAAAATAAAATTATGTGGCAGGATTGATGATTGAGAAAATGGAAGACCTGATGACTTAAGAAAACTCAAAGGAGCCTGGATGGTCATAAAGTTAGTCTAGGTTTTAAGAATAAATTATGTACATGACAGACAAAACTAACTAAGTTATGCATCTAAAGATACAATGATATTTTTAAGAATGGATTATGTGGATATTGTGGTTTTATTTCACCATTTGATTATTAGAAAATTTTTATTCAGAACTTTTCCGGTGCGATTTATATTAAATTTTGATTAGTACAGGAGTGAGTAGCTTGGCATTACGCACTCTAATACTTCAATTTGCGTTAAATTATGGACGTAAATTGGAGGCGTCACAAGATAAATTTGTATTTAAATTCAAACTAAGGATGAATGTAATTGTTAAATAGGACTCTAAGAGTTAATCTGATAATGATGAAATATTTAAACTGGAGTCATTTGATAATGATAGTATTTTGAATTGTAATTCTAATCCAAGCTTGTTTAAATTACAAGATAAGAGTTTTACAAAAATCTTATGTTAGTTTTGAGTCATATAGTTAGCTAAAGTCATAAAAATTCAAGATTTAAATAAAGAAATCGAAACTGATTCAAACTTGAAATTATCCAATTGAAGTGATCCCGTTTGAGTTATTAGCAAATTATCTGTAAGATAACAGACTGAAATTCTAGATAAGCCCAATGATAGACTTTTACTCCAATACAAGTATTACACTACTGCATTACCTATAAATAGAGGAGTCGACTGAGGGGTTGATTGAACACTCAAGAACACATTCATTAGAGTTAAAAACTTGAAAATTTGAGTAGAACTTCAAGTGACGGTGTGAGTGGAAAATACTTTGAGTGAAAGATTTTTCATAAGGCTTAATCCATGGGATTGAGTGTGAACATACTCTAAGGGGAAGTTGTTGTGTTCATGATCAACCACTGAAGGTTCTAGAAGGAAAGCCAAGGATTGGAGAGTGTCAGATATTCTAGTTACCTACTGCAGTAAAAGACAAGCGGGTTGCGTGTCTTGAGTAAACGTGTCGGGTTACAAAAATTTTGTAAACAGTTTACTTGCAAATCTGTCGATCATTAAAATTAATTTTTCGGGTTTAGTTTTCCAGTAGGATTTTACCTTTGAGGAATTATTCAAAGAGTTTTCCTAGTAATCAAATAATTGTGTTAATACTTTTTAATATTTTATGATTGGTTACTAATCTGTGTTATTAGTGTTTGTTGAGCAATCACGTGTGTATCCACTAGGAATACTTGGGTAATTTTAGATCAAAATAAACTAACCATTTTAATCAATTTCGGTCTGATTCGATTTACCAATTTTTCACTCCTAGCCCTACGAATGACTTGTCCAAGGGGTAGTATCAGTTTTTTTTTTTCATATATAGTGTTACTTTGTAAAAATGTATTCCTAGAAAACTTCAATTCTATTTTTTTATTATGGAACTTAAAATATTTAGTCTCTCCAAATTTGTGAAAAGAGTTTTGTTATTCATCATTTCTGTATACCACAACACATTTATTTTGAGTTTTTTTAATTCTTATTGATTTTATTTTTTATAAACTAATTAAATTTTTTATTATAAATACTCCTTTGTCTTGTTATGTATAGATTCCCATGCATGCACTCATTTTATTTGGCTGTAATTTGAGAAAACAAGGGGCTGATGATAGAAATAAACCCAGCGCATAAAATTAGTTAGTTGTAATGAATTGCATAAGTGGATGGACGATAGTCGCCCCTGTCCCACCACTAAAATTATGTGAATGACCCCACCACTATTATTTTAAATCCTGCATAGTGACTTGCATAGTAACTTGCATAGTAATTTCAAGGCCTATAAATAGGGGTTTCAGTTGTAATGAAATTCATAATAAAATATAGAGAGAGAAAGAAAGTTTCAGTTCTTAAGAGTTTCAGAGAGTTTCTTATATATTTCTCTCTTGCAATAGTAATTCCTTTCTTTAGTTTTATAACACGTTATCAGCACGACGGTTCTATCAATTCTGAAGCTAGTGGTCTTATTCCTCTAATCATGGATCACATTGATGAGCTTTTTATCTCTGAGTTGAATGATAAAAATATATGTCTGGCTGACAGTGCTACAACTCACACAATTCTCAAAGAAAAGAAATATTTTCAAAATCTAACACTAAGTAAAGCCTATGTCCATACCATATTAGGTTCATCAGATTTAATTGAGGGCTCCGAAAGAGCTTATATTGTGTTGCCTAATGACACCAAATTTTGTATTGATGATACTCTATTCTCTTCACAATCCAGAAGAAATTTATTAAGTTTCAAAAATATACGTCGTAATGACTACCATATTGAAACGACCAACGAAGGTAGTAAAGAGCATCTTCTTATTACCAAAACAATATCGGGCCAGAAGCTCGTATTAGAAAAACTGCCTGCTCTATTTTCTGGATTGTATTATACAAAGATGAGAACAATTGAATCATATGCGGTAATGCACCAGAAGTGCATTGACCCCAAAATATTTATGACTTGGCATGATCGCCTTGGACATCTGGGATATATAATGATGAGACAAATTATTAAAAATTCGCATGGGCATCCCTTAAAGAATCAAAAGATATTTCTACCTAATGAATCTCCGTGCTCTGCATATTCTCAAGGTAAGTTAATTATCAGACCATCTCCCTCAAAAGTCATTGTTGAATCTCCATCCTTTTTACAAAGGATTCACGGAGATATATGCGGGCCTATTCATCCATCGAGTGGACCATTTAGATACTTTATGGTTTTGATTGATGCATTTAGTCGATGGTCACATGTTTGTCTGCTTTCCATTAAAAATGTTGCATTTGCTAGACTTCTTGTTTAGATAATTAAACTACGAGCACAATTTCCTGAGTATCCAATTAAGATCATTCGATTGGATAATGCAGGTGAATTTTTATCTCAAGATTTTGATGATTATTGCATGTCAATAGGAATAGATGTTGAACATCCCGTTGCCTATACACACACACAAAACGGTTTAGCTGAATCTTTGATTAAAAGGCTTCAGCTAATCGCTAGACCTTTACTTATGAAATCAAGACTACCTGTTTCTGCTTGACGACATGCTATACTTCATGCAGCATCTCTAATTCGCATTAGACCATCTGCATATTATAAATATTCTCCATTACAGCTTGCATTTGGTCAACAACCAAATATTTCTCATCTTCGTACTTTTGGATGTGCTGTATATGTTCCAATTACACCTCCACAATGTACAAAAATGGGCCCTCAACGTAGACTTGGGATATATGTTGGTTTTGATTCTCCATCTATTATTAGATACCTTGAACCCCTTACAGAGGATATGTTTAAAGTACGTTTTGAGGATTGTTATTTTGACGAATCCAATTTTCCATTAATGGGTAAAGAAAGGTCGGTGCCTGAAGCACGACAAGATATTACTTGGGATAATAAGACCCTGTCTCAATTTGATCCTCCTACAAATGAATGTAAACAGGAAGTTCAGAGGATTATTCATTTGTAAAATATTGCAAATCAATTACCGGATGTATTTACTGACATTAAAGGTGTAGTAAAATCTTATATTCCTGCTGTTAATACTCCAGTAAGGATTGAAGTCCCTGAAGGATAAATTGTCAAAACAGCAATAGGCTAAGGCACGCTTGAAGCGTGGAAGACCTATTGGTGCAAAAGACAAAATTTTCAGAAGGAAAATAATACAAAATGAATTTGGTGTTCCTGAAGAACACGTACCCACAATACAGGCTACAAATATAATTGGTGCTCCTAAAAAGCCCAAATCTTCTATTCCAGAATCTCTTGAAGAGGAAACTCCTGAAGAGTATATATCTCCTGAAAAGGGACCTCCTGAAGAGGTGTGTCATGAAATGTTTTCCCTTGAAGAGGAATAGGTACCTGAAAATAATGAGATCTCAATACATTTCCTGAAAACTAGAGAAATTCTGGATAGAAATAAAATTGTTGTCGACAACATATTTTCATATAAAATGACCATTGACATTACCAGAAGTAATGAAGAAAGTGAGCCAAAAACCGTCGAAGAATGTCGACGTAGAAATGATTGACCAAAATGGAAAGCAGCTATTGAAACTGAATTAAATTCGCTAGCAAAGCGAAAAGTATTTGGACCTGTTGTCCAAATACCAAAGGGTGTAATACCTGTTGGATATAAGTGGGTATTTGTACGAAAACGTAATGAAAAAATTGAAATTGCGCGGTACAAAGCACAGCTTGTCGCACAAGGTTTCCTGCAGAAACCCGGGATTGATTATGAAGAAACATATTCTCCCGTTATGGATGCAATCACATTTAGATTTTTGATTAGTCTGGTTGTCACAAAAGGATTAGAAATGAGGTTGATGGATGTGGTCACTGCATATTTATATGGATCCTTAGACCATGACATATATATGAAAATCCCTGAAGAATATAAAATGCCTGAAGCATCTACAAGTACATCTAGAAATATGTACTCAATCAGACTATAAAGATCTTTATATGGGTTGAAGCAATCCGGTCGCATGTGGTATAATCGCTTAAGCGAATATCTATTGAAAGAAGGATTTGAGAATAATCCTATATGCCCATGTGTTTTTATTAAGAAATTAGAATCCGGATTTGTCATTATTGCGGTTTATGTTGATGATTTAAATATTGTGGGAACTCCTGAAGAGATCTCAAAAACCGCTATATATTTAAAGAATGAATTTGAAATGAAAGATCTTGGCAAAACAAAACTTTATCTCGGCCTGCAGCTCGAGCACTTGCCAAATAGAATTTTTATTTATCAGTCCATGTATACTAAGAAAGTCCTAAAGCATTTTTATATGGACAAATCTCATCCCCTGAATACTCCAATGATTGTTCTAATACTTGATGTGAAGAATGATCCATTCCGTCCTTGTAATGACGATGAAGAAATTCTTGGTCCTGAAGTACCATATCTCAGTGCAATTGGAGCTTTGATGTATCTTGCAAATTGCACTCGACCAAATATTACATTTTCAGTTAATCTGCTTGCAAGATATAGTTCTGCACCAACTCGAAAGCATTGGAATGGCATTAAACATGTCCTTCGTTACCTTCATGGTACGGTTGATATGGGATTATTTTATCAACATGGATCAAGTCCACAATTGATTGGGTATGCAGATGTAGGTTATCTTTCAGACTCACACAGAGGTAGATCTCAAACTGGATATTTATTTACTTATGGAGATACTGCCATATCATGGAGATCTGTTAAACAGACACTATCTGCTACTTCTTCAAATCATTCAAGATCATTGCTATTCATGAAGTAAGTCGAGAGTGTATTTGGCTGAGATCAGTAATTCAACATATTCAGGAAAAGTGTGGACTTCCCATGATCAATAATAGTCCAACAATCTTATATGAAGATAATACTGCTTCTATCACTCAAATCAGAGGAGGATATATCAAAGGTGACAGAACCAAACATATTTCACCTAAATTCTTTTATACTCATGAACTTCAAGAGAAATGTGAAATTGATGTCAAGCAGATACGATCTAGTGATAATCTGGCAGATTTATTCACAAAGGCGTTACCAACTTCGACATTCAAGAAGATTGTGCATAACATTGGAATGCGAAAACTCAAAAATCTATAGTCATGCACTTTTCAGGGGGAGTAAAAGACTTTGCTGATTGTACTCTTTTTCCTTCGCTGAGGTTTTGTCCCACTGAGTTTTCTTCTGTAAGGTTTTAATGAGGCAATCTTAAAGCACTTGTGGATACATAAGAACACTATACTCTTTTTCCTTTGCCATTGGTTTTTCTTCCCACTGGGTTTTTCCTTGACAAGGTTTTAACGAGGCAGATTCTTTATGGGTAGTCATTCAAGGGGGAGTGTAATGAATTGCATAAGTGGAGGGACGGCAGCCGCCCCTGTCCCACTACTAAAATTATGTGAATGATCCTACCACTATTATTTTAAATCCTGCATAGTGACTTGTATAGTGACTTGCATAGTAATTTCAAGGCCTATAAATAGGAGTTTCAGTTGTAATGAAATTCATAAAAAAATATAGAGAGAGAAAAAAAGTTTCAGTTCTTAAGAGTTTCAGAGAGTTTTTTATATATTTCTCTCTTACAATAATAATTCCTTTCTTTAATTTTATAACATTAGTAACCTATATTATAGATTCCCAGGCATGCACACCCCTAGCAACTAATAGTTACCATATATCTGGTCTCTAGTGAATTATCATGTACGTACGTGCCATTTATCCCTATCTATGTTTGATTCTTTCGTTGAGAACGATGCTCATCGTAAAAAGACGACAAAAAGTGCTAATCGTAGCGGCGCCCCATTCTTAACTAAGACCAGTTCGTTTGATGCAATTAGCTTGTTATACGTACGTACATAGATAAAGACAGACATGCTTGAAATTATGGTCGAGGAATTATAAATTTATAATTAATTTCTATTTGAATAATGAAAATACTTTATCTCGTGCTATATTATCTTATTTTATATCATCTTATTAATATAATTTTTTATATTTTTATATAAAATATAATAAATAATTCAAATTTTAAAATAATAATAATATTATAATTAATTTCTATTTGAATAATGAAAATACTTTATCTCGTACTATATTATCTCATTTATATCATCTTATTAATATAATTTTTTATATTTTTATATAAAATATAATAAATAATTCAAATTTTAAAATAATAATAATATTAAAAATAATAAAATAATAATATTTTATTTAACTTTCAATTTTCATCCCATTGTAATCTATAATTAATCTATTACTTATTTAAAATCCATGATAGGTAAATAAAAATAAAATTACTTTTTAATAAAATGTTACAATTATATTAATTAATTTAAAATAAAATTTGAATTTATTATAAAATAATTATAGATGTATCATTATTACTATTATGATCATGCTTTCATTCATGTCCACGTACAGTCCGTGACACAAGTCGTGAAAAACTATCTATCTGATCGAGCATGCAAAGGGATTACGAGAGAGACACGCAATGTTGTCGACGAAACAAGACAAAAGTGGATGGATATGTATACCGTATACGAGATGAGATAAGCTTAGGATTTATTTATTAAATATGATGTTGTGGATTCATCGGTACTCACGTGATAAACACTACACATGATATAAACGGATTGAATCTCGGCCACATCTAACGAAATGAAGTAATTTATTTTCTTCTTGTTTCGTTTCTAGCTAGGAAGTATTGGTTAACGATGATGAGATCAATGCATGGCGGACAGCCACGTGTATGTCTCCTTATGTATTGCCGTCTAGTACTTGCTACTTGCCAAACTAAATATGAAACGACGACTTTTCCGCACTTCTTCAACACCATATAAATGTTTGATACGCATGCGAACAACAGTACTGTGGCCACATCCGACACGAAACCCAAACATACATAACGAGTATCCTTATCAATGTTATCATATCATTTAATAAACGTTTCTTTAGCTGCTGCCAAAAGCTCGAATGTTTATTAGAAAAACGGGGGAAGGGATGGTTTGGCGGTTAAAGGACAAACATGAAGCCGCGGTATTAGAAATTTATCTCATTTTATCTTAATTTTATTATTATATTTTTTAAAAATTTCATATGAAATATAATAAATTAATTAAATTTTTAAAATTTTAAAATAATAATAATAATAATAATAAAATAATATTATAATAATTTCTTATTCAATTTCTTATCTTTTATTTAAAATCATAAAATTTAATTTTATCTCATCTCTAAATTTAAATCGAGTCTAATTTGAATGCATGAAATATGTGCATGCATTATATATATAATATAATATAATATAATACACAGGGACGAAACTACCCCTAGGCTAGAGGGGACTACCGCCCACCAAACTTTAAAAAAAATTTAATATACCATATATATAATTTTTTTTATATAATTAATATTTCCATCTTATTTTATATAAAAAACAATTACCACCCAATACTCAGGTTTCTAAACATTTTACTATTTTTTTTTCCAAAGTCTCAATACTCACCTAATTTCGCTCTAACTTTTGATTTCACATGACAGTTAACACCCAAATTGTCCCCCCACTCTAACTTGATGCACTGCGCATTTAGATTTTTAAAATATGTCTACATTATTTGAGTTATGCAGATGATTAGTAATTTCAAGAAAGTCAATGATTTATTATTTAATTGACGAATTAATTCGTCTAGTATTAACTCTTCTTGTTTCTGCTGCTACTATTAAGCGAGCATTTTCTGAAGGAAAAATCTTAAATTCATATTTAATTTTTTTTTTCCTTTTTGTAAAGGTTACTAGCAAACTATTGAAATTTTAAGAAAAAATATCTTATAAGATAATTTATAGACATGTATTTTTTGTATATAATTTTATGAAGTATGATTATTATTTTTATATATAATCACGTGCAAAAAATGCATATTATTTATATTCACGCATACTACACACTTTATCTATCGCCCTCTCAAATACAAAATCTTAATTCTGCCCTTGATGATACATAATATATATATAAGAGAAATATTGTGACGACCCGAGACTTTCATTTTGTATTATTTAATTGAATAATTATTTTGATTAAGTGGTTAATTAATTAATTTAAATTAATTATATTGAGAGTGAGGAAAAATGGCATGGGCTTAAAATTGGAGCCTTGAAAGTTAGAATGAGTTATTGGGCCTAGGAAGAAGTGGCAAGTCCACAAGCCCATGAGATTGACCCATGACCCCCCAAGCCTACCTATGGGACACTTGTCACCCATAGGGAAATCCTAGTGAGTCAACTACGACTAGTAGGTGGGAGTGGAAAATTTATGTTAGGTAGGAGTTGACTAGTGGGTGGATGGTAAGGTTGAGTGTAAAATCTTGTGATAGGATTTTTCCATCATTGGAATATTTTTTGGAAAATATTAAGGTATTGCCTATTTTATTTTATCTAGTACATGTCATGCTTAGTGGAGTGACATTTGTGGATTGGAGTAGAAAGTGGAAGGGAAGAGATGATGAGGGCATTCGGTTAAGCTAGTTGCCGAAACCTCTTAGGGGTTTTTCCCACACCATTCTCTCCAATCTAAGCCAATGATCACCATAGGATCATGTAAGAGAGAAGTGACAAGGTGATTGACAAGTGAATAGAGGTGTCATGAGGAAGAGGAAAGGAAGAGGAAGAAGAAAAAGCAAGGAGGGATTCGGATGAAGGTTGCCGTGTGCATCCTTTGGAGTTTTCCTAGGAGTATTTACAAATCTAGTGGAAGGAATATCTTAAATTTGTGTAAGAAGATGAAGTACATTATGTCAGGTGTGTAAGATGTGTAAGATGTATGGTGGGCAAGCTCTTTTTCCTAAAAGCATGGCCTTAGAATCTTGTGGATTGACATGAGAGGGGTTAGATGAGTGTGTGATAGGGTTGAAATCACAAAAGAATGAGGCAAGAGAGGGGAGGAGGTTTCGGTGGAGACTTTGGAGAGGCAAAGGAATCCGGTTTCTCATTTCTCCCATTTCTCATCATTTGCTTTCTTTTCCCATGCAACCACCATTGCCTAGTCTTATGTCTTTCAAATCAAGGTATAGTGAAGTATCCTTGACCCCTAGAGAAAAGTGCATGGCTGAATACCCTTGAGGAGACCCACCCCTCATTTGGCTATCTCACAAACACACACAAGCTCTCTTTTTGTCTACCTCTCGGCCAACCCCACTTCTCCCTCAACTTTCTTTTGTTCTACTTTCTCCTAACCTCTAAACATCACCATATCCTTAGAAGAAAAGAACTAGAACAAATATTTTAAGGAAGAGTTGCTCTTGAAGAGGTAAGTGCATTCTTATCCTATCTTTAGCAATCTTAGTATACCTTTGAATGAATTTGGTTGTTTTATTTGAATCTTTTGTATGTATGTTGAAAATGAAACCTTTTAGAGGAAAAACTTGCCATGTTTAGTTTAGTAAGAATTCATGTTTAAGTTATGATATTTTGCTAAGTTGAGAAGTTGAAATGATATATGGTTTAGTTAGTTACTTAACATGAAGTGGAATGAAGGAAATGCATGCATGATTGGAGGTTTACTAGCATGATGTTGAATGATGCCTCTAGTGTTATTTATTTAGTGGTAAAAATCCATGCCTAAGTTTAGATATCTTGTTAAGGGTAAAGATTATTTCATGTGGTGAATTTGAATATTTGATATGAAAGAAGAATATGGTGTGATCAACATGATGAGTAAAGAAGAAAATATATTTACTAGATTTTGACTTGGAGATGAAAATGTTGGGTTATGCATGTATATATTTCGGGTTTAAGGTTTTCTTTGGGTGGAATTATTGATTTGATTATTGTACTATGTTATGATGATATGCTTAAATATTTGGTGACATTATATGCATATGAATAAAATGGTTGCACTAGCATGATTGGTGGTTTTCACTTAAATCATTGGGTGAGTTATCTTAGAAGAAAAAGTGAATAAAATAATAAATTAAAAGACATAGAGTTTTGGCCAAGCCTTGTTGTTAGGGTTAGAAAAATACATTTAAGTGATTGGAGTTGAATTAGAGTGTTGGGAGAAAATTAGGAGACAAAAAGTTAGAAAAATACAAATGGAGGGTCTCGGCCCAACCCTAGTGGGAAGGGGGCCGAGTACCCCTAAGTGTATTAAAGGTCCATTAAAGAATTTTGGGAAGGAAATGAGTAAAAATGAGGTGCGAAAATTTTAAAAGAGCTTACGTAGAGTAAGCGTCATGTTCGTCACCTATTTTATATATTCCGTGACATGAGTCTCACGTCTCATGCATATAGCACGAAAACCATGTTTTAAACATGTTTTTAAAAGAAAAGAAATTAATTAATGTTTTATAAGAACCTCAAAGGCTGGGACGGGGTAGTGTCCCAGTGGAACTCCTTGTTCACTCAGAAGTGATTAAAGTTGAGTGAAAGCCCCTAGATCGACAAAGAATCGTCGGCAGACCATGTATGGCTTCAAAAGGTGTTTGGAGCGTGGTCGTATCTAAAGCTAGTATGTGCATACAGGACGGTGTTGGCTTCGGCCTCACTGATATAGAAATGTTTGTAGTCGCTCGGTGAGTGATCAATCGCCGAGGGATGAAGAGCGCGAAACGTAGCTACTTAGGTTTGATACGGTCGCCGGGTGCTACGGTAACTAGCAGGAACACATGGTGCGTAGGGCAACCGTGAGGTGTCCAACAGAGATCATGACAAAAGATGGGCTTTTGGGCCATATATGATATGATAAGTGACGCCTAAGATAAGAAAAATGAAAAGTATTTGCGAAAAGATGAATTTTGAAAGAAAATTCCATTGTTTTGTTTTCTGAGATTACGAACAAACATATGAAAAGAATACGAAAAGAAAAAGAGAAATTTCAAGACATGGCATGAGCATGAGCATGTGCACACCATAAAGTCCTGAGTCTCATAATGCATAAAGTATGACTGATTGTTTGCTATTCATTTATCCGTTTGCTTAAATTGCTTTTGTTATGATATAAATGTACTTACTGAGATTGCTTCCGAAATCTCACCCTTATTTATCTCTTCACTATCACCTTTTTGGGATGATAGAAGTAGTTGCAGGTAATGACGACTTTGAAGAGTATGACCCCAGGGATGGTGCCTCGGACCCCCACAGGCCCGACTGAGTCCGTCACTTCCGAGCTAGTGACTCTTGACTACTCAAGCCGTTAGGTGGCGGAGTCACAACCCCTAGCTGCATACGTTTTGGGTAATATACGCCCTATCGGGTGTTGTATAGTTCTCGGCATAAACGATTCCTTCCATATGGGTCGCCTTTATGAGTCATCCTCTGAGATGAGTTGTAAGGTGGTGCCGACCTTAGATTTGGACCGCCTCCGTTACGGCCCAAACTTCAAGAAGATTAAGAAGGAATCGTTGGATTAGGAAGTGATAGCTGGGGATCATCTATGCAGCTTTTGTATTTATTTGCATATATTTTGGTCTTCCGTTGTTTTGGAAGAATGACCACTTATGAAGGATCCTTATATTTATATTAATGGTAATGTAATATTTTGGGATGTTATTGTATTAAGCCATGTGATATACGCGTAGAAATGTTTGACCTTTTTTCGCTGCGATAACCTTCTTCTAAGGTTTGATCTTTTTCCGCTGCGATAACCTTTTTTTTTAAATTGAGTCCCTTATTAAAAAAGTAAGATGAGGGGTGAACTTCCTTGTGACTCTCATTCCCGACGTCACGGTTTGCGTACGATCCCAAGCGCAAGCTGGGGTGCTGACAAATATTATAAAAAGGCTTTACACTACATACTTCTACCTAACTAACATGTGATTGATCATTTTTATCATTCTATTTAAATATACACATATTTAAGCATTACGATAAAATAAAAATAATAATAAATTACATGTTGATGAGGTATTATATATGTGTAGTGTAAGGTTTCTATGCAGAATTATTCTTAAATAAATATATTGTACTCCAAATTCAATTTCATAAAATTTTTGAGAAATGATTTATATAATTTTATAGGTTATGCAAATTTCATGCATTCATTTTAAAAAAGGTACTTAAATAAAAAAAACTTATTTTTTAATAATGGACTCAATTTTAAAAAAAAAAATGAGTAAACAAAACTTACATCCCAAGACTGTATATAGTATGTGTAAGGGGGTTCCGTCCGCCTCCTCCTCTGGGGTTCAAGAAACAATGCTCGATCTGAATAGACAAGATTAGGAGCCAGGAGATCCAAACCTGCACCGATCGCCCCTTTCAACTTAATCCGAAGAAAACTTGACTTAGAGGAGATCACAAGTGACGACACTGTGAAAGATACCATTCGATGCAATTGTACCAAATGGAAAATTGGCACAAAGGATGGGATCGACAACCGTAAATCATCCTTTAATAGCTGTCAGGCACTCGAGTGCCCCTCAAATTGGAAGACAAGGAAAAAGGAGAGCCATTGATCCATTGGTATGAAGATATCAATGAATGAATAGAGGAACTAGCGAGAATACTCCGACAAGGAAAACAGGCCGCATTAATGAAAAAGACGATGGAACCACGCCACATTGATAACGCCTCAGCTCGGACTCTACACCGTATTAATATCACCGTCACAGAGGCCATTTCACATTAAAAGTTCTGACAGTGTTGGAACAAAGATCCCTTGGGGCAGATGTGGTCTGTCTTCCCCTTCACATTCCGGGTATAAATAGAGACCCCTCAGGCACGAGAGAACTTTGGTAACTTTTACTTCCGACATTAAAACTCCATGACTCTCATTATTTCTAAAAGAGCTCCCACAAACTCGAGCATCAGAGACATCTTGGCCTCCAAAGCCGAACACCTCCCACCATTCTCTTACATCGTTTTTGTAGGCTTGGAGCTAAGAAGGCACGAGTTCCTAAGAATCCGACCCACAGGGATACGAAACATGACATTAACAGTGACACCATATGTGGGATTTGTCTAAAAATGTTATTATACTTCGCATGATAGCTTAGGGACCCGAGATGGAAGCAAGCTTGAAGGTACCCGAGATGGAAGCAAGCTTGAAGGTAGCAAAGGACCAGGTGGGAAGGTAATAGAGAATGACGACCTCAGGTTGCATCATCACACGCAAAATGACGAGATTGAGCACATCTATAGCAAGCATGAGAGGTCACGGAACGGCAAGCCAAAGGACAAAGAGAAAAGGAAAAACATGCAAGACGAGCTCTGCAGTCTTAAAGATAAATATGGGAAAATGGCAAAGGAGATAGGCACATTATCCTCCATAGATCAATGGCTTACAAGCATTGAGCTCCCTTATACCAAAGGGGTAATGGTTGTGCCTTTGTAGTCAAAGTTCAAGGTCCCCAGTATGGAGATCTACAACAAGGGAAAGGACCCATTAGAACATTTGGAAACTTTTAGGGCGCATATGACCCTGCACAATTTCAATAAAGCGATAGCCCGCAAAACCTTTCTATTGACCCTTGTTGTCCAAATGACTAACACAAGAGGGGGGGTGAATTGGGTTATATTAAAATATTGATACTTATAAACCAAATATACAATATAAATATAAACAGAATATGAAGTAGCAGAAAATATAAAGAGTAAGGGTAAGAAGAAGCAAACTCAGTATTTTAATGAGATTCAGCCCCACTGCCTACGTCCTCGCCTCAAGCTACCCCTTGAGGATCCCTAATTCACTATTCAATCTCCTTCAGGTGGAGATAGAAACCTATTACACCTTTGAGCAACACCGCTACAAAGAATTCGTGTAGAACTGTGACGCCCACGAATCCCCCCTGGGATTTAGAAGGACTCGCGACATCAAGACGATCATCTCATGGATCAATCATCCCATCGAATAGTGTTTGAAGAGTGTGTGAAGCATGCACCAAGTGTACAATAAATATTCGCAGCGGGAAATAAATAAAAGTCAGCCGTTCTAGTACCAGAGATTCTTTAAAAATTACAAATCAATTTAAAACAATTTCTTCAACAGGGGATTATACAGTCTTTCAAAAGAAAAAGATAAACAAATACTGCTTTCGAGATCATAATCTCGATCTTCATCCTTTCAACAAATTTCCTTTCCTGTGAAGTCTGTATCTTGAGCCAAATTCGTTTTCTGCAATCACAAACTACGATCCCGTAAAATGGGGGACCGTAGGGTGGGCGCGATCCACCGTGGTGAGATGTGAATCCCAGTAAGCAACAGATAACAAACAACATACAATCATTTCACATAACAGAACATCATCAGCATATACCAGTAAACTTAATGGGTGCATGTACCATGAATATGAGACTTACAACATGACTTATGCACATGCACTTTCATGTAAAAACATTCGTAATCTTTGACATTTTTCAATGCTTTGCTTCATGTACTTGCTTTTCATAAAAATGCTTTCATATAACTTGACTTCTTTCATATGCATATAACTTGACTTCTTTCATATCATTGCTTTTCAAATCCTTTCTTTAAAACATTTCGTATCTTTTATTCTTTCTTAGGCGCCACTTATCATATCCAGATCTTTCTTATGGCTCGAAAGCCCATCTTGTCATGACTTTTCACTTAACATGTATGAGACACAACACGGCTCCCCTAGCACTGCATGCTCTCTGCTGGTTACCGCATCACCTTATTGTGAGTGCGTCTTATAACTTTAAAACGGCAGGTCCTTACACCACATCCGTCCTTGGCACCCACCAGCGTTAGGTGCTACCGCGCTCCGGTCACCTTTTGGAGCCATACACGGTCCGCCGACTGTTCTTCGTCGACCCAGGGGCTTCCACTCGACTTTAATCACTCATGAGTGGACAGGGAGTTCCACTGGGGCACTACCCCGTCCCAGCCTTTGGGGTTCTTATAAAACTTTACTTCTTTTCTTTTCTTTCAAAAACTCAATCTTTCCTTTTCTTTTTCTTAAAAACATGCTTGACTCAAAACATGCTTTTCGTGCTCATGCATGGGACATGCATGTGACATGTGACTTCTTATGCAGAACATGTGAGTCATGAAACATATGATCATACATTCACAAAACATATCTCATACATGTTAACATATGAACAGACACTCATCTTTACTTTATCTTCTATCTCACACCTTGTGCATATTCTAATAAAGATATAGTCAAGACCTTAAATCACATCACATCCAACCAACACTATCTCATAGGGGTTAAGGACGCAACTTATAACGGGGTCAAACCTAACTTTTCTTCTCCTTTCTCTTTACCCAAAACACACATATTTTCTTAAGATCTTCTCATAACTTAATAACCATATCATAACCAATCATTAATCACCACATTTACATTGCATGTATAGTTATTCTCTTCAACAGATGATCCTCATATACTATTTTCTCTATTCCCAAATATTTCTCAATCTATACATCAAGGGAATCCAAGAACACACATCGGTAGGTACTAAAAAGTAACGGAGTCATTCCACCAAATCTTTTTATCACTAATAATCATTAAAATAATCGAATTACCCAATCAGATCATCTTATCACTAATAATCATTAAAATAATTGAATTACCCAATCAGATCATCTTATCACCAATAATCACTAAAGTATCTTAATCGTCCAATCAGATCATTTTACCGCAAATAATCATTAAAATAATCCAGTCGTCCAATCAGATCATTTTACCGCAAATAATCATTAAAATAGTCGAGTCGTCCAACCCAAAACATTTTATCTCCAATAATCACTAAAATACTAGAGTCATCCAACCAAAACATTATACCATCAACAATTACCATTCACCCAGTATTCAATCACAGTAAGATTGACTCGGAATAATCTCAATCTCCATTAAATGGCCTCAGGCCCAACTGATCTACTCTCAAATTACTCATTATCACTAACTAACACATCAAGCAAACAGAACAGAGATTAACAGTCAATCGAACAGTCAATCAGACAGTCAAACAAATATCTGTTACTTACAGTGTATAAACGGATGCCAATCGAACATCGCAGTGATCCCCGATTCCAAGCGGGTAAATTGTGCACTATTCATCTCCAGGCACGGCGAAGTGACGGGTTGGGTTTGGGTACTCCGTTTGACACCAAAATTTAGGGGAATGCTCCTTGGAGGATGGGGAATCTCGTGGCGGTATCGGTGAGGCGGTGAAACCACCGGAAGGCGGCGGATCTAGCTCGAAATGGTGGAGGCTCATTTTCGAATTTTCCCCCGTACAAGGGAGGTGCGGCCATGGATGGGAAAACTATTTTAGGGGTGTGATAAACCGAGGTAGGGGAAGCTTTTGGCGGTGGTGGTGAGAGCCACGGTGGCCGGACGGTGGCGCGGCGATGGAAAGCTCATTTGGAGACCCATTTCGGTTCCAAGGGAGGAGAGAGAGAGTGGGTGCTCCGTTGGGGCTGAAATTTCTGGTGGTAGGTCATCTATGGGTGGCGGATCAAATGGCGGGGGTGGTGTCATGATACGGTGGCTGGTGGCGGAGATATGGGCGGCGAAAGGTGCGGCGTAGAGGTTTAAACGCCTCTCGGGTTTGGGGCTGCCGGTGGGACGTGGGGCTGCGGTGGTCGACACCACCGGTGGGGTTGGACTCGCCGGAGGGTGGCGGTTCAGGTGGGGCCAGAGGTAAGGCTAGGCGGCCGGGGGTGGCGCCGCCACGAGCTGAAAACCGGACTGCTCCTCCCACGGTTACTGTAGCATGTGGGAGAGAAAAGAGAGAGGAGAGAGAGAAGGAAAAGGGAGAGGGGAGAATGAGAGGGTTCGACCGTTTTCGCGCTATTTATAGGCCCGACGCTTTTGGGTCTTCAAACGGACAACAGATGAATTTAAAACACTGATTTGAAAGCGTAGAAAATCAACTTAACTTAAAATTCTCAAACTAATTAAATAAAATATTATTTCAACTTATTTTATTTTTCAACATAATATTTTTCATCAATACTTAAAATGATGAACTTTATTTAATTATTTAAAAGGAATAGATCCATACATTTAAATCAGATATTTAAAGCACGTTTAAAATCTCGTACTATTTCAAATAACTAAAATCAAGTTAATAAAATAATCCTGCATAACATAGTATTTTTGGAGCTATTCAAAAGCTTCTCAACCAAAATAGAATAAACATAATAAGACTTAAGAATTTAATAAATTTAAGATCAATAAACCAGATAATGTCAGATAAAATAGAATCAATGCTCCTTAATAAAAATACAGCAAATCAAACCATATTTTATAATAATTAAAACTAAAAATACTGAATATATCATTTCAGATGGAGAGACCAGTAGCAACAATTAATTACAATAATTAAAAGCACTATTATTTAAGAATCTCATAAAAGCTTATACTAAAATCAAAACCACTAAATCCAAATAATATCGATAACAATTCAAATGATAAAACCAATAATAATCTTTAAATCACTATAATATTAAAATGATAGATTTCACAAATAACTAACTCTGATCGTAAATAAAACGTACCCGAAATTAAATTTATGAGATAACAATTTAATTTATTAAAATAAATTAAAATATCCAATAACAAAATATGAGTAAATTAAAGGTATGTAAAACTGCGGGGTCTCACAAGAACACCCTCTACACTTGCAATCACCTCACACTTGGTGATTCAACTATTCCCTGTGCAGAACACCTTCTACACACACAAGGGTTATATGCATCCTCTTACAAATACAAAAGCTAATAGTGGGTAGATTATCAGAGTACACTCCTCAATGAGTGAAATAAGAATAATACAGCACAACTTATATCCCTTTCAAAATAAATAAGGATCAATGCACAAAACTTAGAGAAGAGAGAATGAGAGCTTTGAGAAAATGATGCAAAACTTAGCAATTAATGTGTAAGCTCTTGTTATAATTTTTATAAAACTCAAGTGAGCTATTTATAGGCAAATGAATATTCATATTCAAATTTGAAAAGATTCACATGTCAAATAAGAGCACTATTCACTTTTCAAAAGATTCAAATAAAAACATCTCATTTTTATATTTATCAGAGACAACTCCATTCATTTTTCAAAGAAATCAACCCTAATATTTTACTTTTCATACATGAAAAAATGAGCATGATTTATTTTTCAAACCAAATAATCTTCTTTTTACATATGTAAAAAAAAAAACACATAACCAGCTTTCAAGATTTTCAAGCAAATCATCTATCTTTTGCATTTGTCAAAAAAACACATAACCACCCTTCAAGATTTTCAAATAAAATCATTTATCTTTTGCATTTGTTAAAAAAATACACAACGACCTTTCAAGATTTTCAAACAACACATACACATGTTAAAGATGACAATCAATCATCTTACAAATTCAAATATTTATGCATATGTGGAAAAATAATAATAATTTTTGAAATTAAATATTTTAATAAAGTTATGCAAATTTAAAAAACACAATTTGATGCTTTATGAGAAAATATTAATTTTGAATCTTAATCCAATTTCAAATCTTAAGAGATGTACAAAATTACTCTATGAGCTTCATTTGTAGACTTGTTTTTCTTTTTGCTCATACTTGATTTCTTGATATGTTTAGCTCTCTTCATGCGTAGACAACTTGAGTTTGAGTTTTGAATTTATTTGTTATCATCAAAATCTATACGTAGATACGAGACTTGAAACTTTGGGTTCTACAATCTCCCTCTTTTTTATGATGACAAATACTTAGTAGAAATCTGCGACCTGCAGTTAATACTTAAGCTCCCCCTGAAAATATGCATTAGTTTTTAAATAAAATATAGACATGATTCTAGCATATATAACAGGGTAGTATAATACTAGTATAAGACTTCTCCCCTTTTTGGTATCATTAAAAAAGAACCACAATTAGTTTCAGTAAAATTTCTTCCCCCGTCCGTGTTCGACAAAAACTGTAAAGGCTGAGGCCTAACTTTATTGTTATAGTGCAGAGATCTGCTTGATGTTGTTGACAAATAAAATATTATCGAGATTTGGTGTGGAAGGAGATTTCTTCCCGCATCCGTGTCCGACAAAACCTGCAAAGTTTGAAGGCCTAGCTCTGGCAATTTGGTACAGAATGAGATTTTGTAGAGAGTTAAAAAATTAGAGTCACCCGTGTCCGACAAAACCTGCAAAGGCTGGAGGCCTAGTTTTAGCAATTCGGTGCAGAAAAAGATTCAAATCCGCTTGACGTTATTGACAAGCAAGATATTGTAGAGATTTAAAGTTGTGATAGTTTGTCTTGTACTTATTCCCGTCTTTATAAGAGCAATCCTTAGTTTTATCTATTTCGCATCAAATCTTCTTCTCATCTTTGTAATTCATCTGCTTTTTCATTCTATAATTTTTTAATGGCTCGTTAATTTCCATTCAGTACTTCTCGTAATCAATCTATTTCTACTTCTATCGTAGGTGCTATGAAGCAACAAGAGACCGATTTAGCTAATAAATCAAATCATGATGTCATTTATGAGCTTGTGGGTCTCGGGACTCGATATTCATCATCTATTATTACTTTTTTCACTCGGTTGCAGTCCAAAACTCGTGAAATTAAGAAGTTTAGCGAGTCTGTTTTTGTACTTCAACGACTTGTTTATGAGGCAAAAAAATAGTAGAGTTAAAGCAACAAATAAGGATTTAAAATCTTTACTTGCCACTTCATTTAGACTGCCTAATCCTTTAGATGAGAATAACATGTCGATCTATGAAGAACAAATACAGTTGAAAGATGAGGTTAGAAGTCTCAAGTTTTTGTAAGTTATTTGAGATAATGGAATAAAAATGTTTAACAGATATTCATGATATGCATCATTCCTATTTCTCTTCTAATCATGCACAATCTATCTTCTGGTAGGGGTTTTGTGAAAATGTCCGCCAATTGATCATATATGCTTATGAATTCTAGTACAATATCACTTTTCTGTACATGATCTCTAAGAAAATGATATCTAATTTCAATATGCTTAGTCCTAGAATGTTGTATTGGATTCTTTGAAAGATTTATAACACTTGTATTATCACATTTGATTGGAATGTGATTGTACATAAGTTTAAAATCCTCAAGCTGTTGTTTCATATAAAGAACTTGAGCACAACAACTATCTGCAGCAACATACTCTGCCTCAGCAGTAGATAATGTAACATAATTTTATTTTTTACTAAACCATGAAACGAGTGCATGACCTAAAAAATGACATGTTCCACTAATACTTTTTCAATCAACTTTGCAACCAGCATAATCTGCATCTGAATAAATAATAAGATCGAAGAAGTGTGCTTAGGATACCATAATCCGAGGTCAATGGTACCGGCAAGATATCTAAAAATCCGCTTGACTGTAATCAAATGAGATTGTTTTGGAAATGATTGAAAACGTGCGCATAAACATACACTGAACATAATATCAGGTCTACTAGCTGTCAAATATAATAAACTACCAATCATACCTCGATATACTTTTGAGTCAACTGGCTTACCGCTTTCATCTTTATCAAGTTTAGTGGTTGGACTCATTGGTATTTCAATTACCTTTGCACATTCCATCTCAAACTTTTTAAGTAACTCTTCAATATATTTTGACTGATTAATCAATGTTCTACTTTTTGCTTGCTTGATTTGCAATCCGAAAAAGAAATTAAGTTCTCCCATCATGCTCATTTCAAATTCTTCCTGCATACTCTTAGCAAAATCTTGGCACATATTTTCATTAGTAGCACCAAATATTATATCATCCACATAAATTTTAACTAGAAGAATATCATTCTGTTCATATTTCATGAAAAGAGTTGTATCGATCTTTCTTCTTGAAAAATATTTTTCAATCAAAAAACCACTAAGCCTCTCATACCTAGGAGCTTGTTTGAGTCTATATAATGCTTTTTTGTGAGTTTAAAAACATGATTAGGAGAAATATGATTTTCAAAATCTGGATGTTGCTGAACATATACCTCTTCATTTATAAAATCATTTAAGAAAACACTTTTAACATCCATTTGAAAAAGTTTGAAATTTTTATAACATGCATATGCAAGTAACATTCGAATACTTATAATCTTGCGACAGGTGCATACATTTCATCATAATCGATTCCTTCCTCTTGATTGAAACCTTGGGCTACAAGTCGAGCTTTGTTTCTAGTAATGGTTCCAGACTCATCCTTCTTATTTCTAAAAACCCATTACATTTAGATGATTCATAGCCATTACATTCACTGTATAAAGTCTATCATCTTCACGATCAAACTCTTCTTCTTCCTTGTTAACCTTTACTCCATCAACAATTTTTGTTGGAATATAAGGCCCATTTACAATACATTTTCAGATTTCTCGACCTTGAGACTGGAGAAATATTCTCATTTTAGCTTTCCAGAAAGTATAATTGTCTCCACAAAATAGCGGAGGCCAACTACTGGATTGACCTTCAGTGAATGTAGTTGCAATGTTAGCCATATGATCTTAACTCAACAGATAATTAATCTTATAATAGAACCCTTACTCTAATACCAATTGTTGCCCAGATGACTAACACAAGAGGGGGGTGAATTGGGTTATATTAAAATATTGATACTTATAAACTAAATATACAATATAAAATATAAACAGAATATGAAGCAGCAGGAAATATAAAGAATAAGGGTAAGAAGAAGCAAACTCAGTATTTTAACAAGGTTCGGCCCCACTGCCTACGTCCTCGCCTCAAGCTACCCCTTGAGGATCCCTAATTCACTATTCAATCTCCTTCAGGTAGAGATAGAAACCTATTATACCTTTGAGCAACACCGCTACAAAGAATTCGTGTAGAACACCCTCTACACTTGCAATCACCTCACACTAGATGATTCAATTATTCCCTGTGTAGAACACCTTCTACACACACAAAGGTTATACGCACCCTCTTATAAATACAAGAGCTGATAGTGAGTAGATTATCAGAGTACACTCCTCAATGAGTGAAATAAGAACAATACAGCACAATTTATATCTCTCTTAAAATGAACAAGGATTAATGCAAAAAACTTAGAGAAGAGAGAATGAGGGCTTTGAGAAAATGATGCAAAACTTAGCAATTGATGTGTAAGCTCTTGTTGTAATTTTTGCAAAACTCAAATGAGTTGTTTATAGGCAAATGAGTCTTCATATTCAAACTTGAAAATGTTCACGTGTCAAATAAGAGCACTATTCACTTTTCAAAAGATTCAAATAAAAACATCTCGTTTTTATATTTGTCAAAGACAACTCCATTCATTTTTAAAAAAAATCAAACGTAATTTTTTACTTTTCATACATGACAAAATGAGCATGATTTATTTTTCAAACCAAATCATCTTCTTTTTGCATATGTAAAAAAAAAAACACACAACCACCTTTTAAGATTTTCAAATAAATCATCTATCTTTTGTATTTGTGAAAAAAACACATAACCACCCTTCAAAATTTTCAAACAAAATCATTTATCTTTTGCATTTATCAAAAAAACACACAACGACCCTTCAAGATTTTCAAACAACACATGCACATGTTAAATATGACAATCAATCATCTTAGAAATTCAAATATTTATGCATATGTGGAAAAATAATAATAATTTTCGAAATTAAATATTTTAATAAAGTTATGCAAATGTAAAAAATGCAATTTGATACTTTATGAGAAAATATTAATTTTGAACCTTAATCCAATTTTAAATTTTAAGAGATGTACAAAATTATTCTATGAGCTTCATTTGTAGACTTGTTCTTCTTTTTGCTCATGCTTGATTTCTTGATGTACTTAGCTTTTTTCATGTGTAGACAACTTGAGCTTGAGTTTTGAATTTATTTGTTATCATCAAAATCTATACGTAGATACGAGACTTGAAACTTTGGGTTCTACAACCCTGAAGGGGCCGATTTGAGCATGGATTAGGCCATTGGCACCTAGATCCATAAGCAATTTCAACGAGCTAGCATGTTTGTTCCTAACCCAGTTCATGTCCATTCAAAGAAGGCGATGCTTGGCTATGTTTCTCCCCACCATCAGAGACAAAAGTTTGAAAGCTTTATTATCCTAGTTCAACAAAAAGCGTATGACCACCAAAGACTAGGATGAGAAGTTAGCATTGTCAAAGCTCCTTGGGGGCGTCTAGCCATTGTCCTAATTTATGGCTGAGCTAGCAAAGAAAACTTCCACGATGATAGAGGAGTTTATGGATCAAGGCAACAATTTCATCAACAACGAGGATACTTTGGGAGCTATGACGAAACCTAGGAGAAAGGAGATAGAGCGAGCTGACTGGAAGACTAGGGACAGGGGGAAGGACAAGGCCTTCGAAAGGGGAGATGAAAGAAAAAAGGAAAAGGCACCTCCAAGAGGCCCCCATTTGCCACTTTGACCGACCAACCTTTTCCATTAAACAAGTTGATCAATGGACCACCTACGAGGACGAGGATCACACTGTGTTTCGCCACTACTACATTTACCACTAGTCGGCCTCACACAATAAGAAAGACTGCTTTCACCAGCAAGGAAGGAAGGAGAAAGAAGAACGGCCCCAACAGCCATACATGACCCATTGGAGACTAGTACGAGACCAAAGAGAGAGGTTTAGGGAGAAGAGTGTAGACTGGACTGACAGCTACTGGGGAAATGAGAGTCGGTGGAGACAATAAAAGTGTGGTCGAGAGCTGTCGCGTCAGGACCATCATCGATCTCCATATAAAGGAGGACCCCCATTGGGGGAAATACGAACTATAGTGGGAGGATTTGCAAGCGGAGGAGCCTCTTCATCAAGTTGGAGGCCCACACGAGGAGAGCCTGGTATGATTAAGTATATTTAGCTGAGCAGCGACCAACCAAGCATCAAAGAATGGAGCTTGCACCTGTCATCACTTTGGGGAAGAAGAAGAAGGGGTTTGTACCCCCATGATGACGCGCTTGTGGTAACCATGTTGGTCACCAATTTCACTACTCATTGGATCCACATCGCAACAAGAGCTCCACGAACATACTTTTTTGGGAGGCTTTCTTGTAGATAGAGAAAGACTCCATGCTGCCGAACCATCGCCTATGCCTCTGAAAGGGTTTTCTAGCGACATGGTCCATCCACTCAAGGTCACCACACTATCTATCCTTAGCAGTAGTGCCCCTTATATAGCATCCTTAATGGTTTTCTTGGCTGTAAATACCCCATTTTCTTACAACGTTATTATTTGGTGACTCACTCTCAGTGTCTTATGAGCAGTAACATCGACCTAGCACCTAAAGATGAAGTTTCCCACTTTTTGGGATATAGATGAGATCAAAGGCAAGAGCAAGTGCTGACATGGAAGTGTTACATTCAGGAGCTGAGGTAGAAGGGACATGCTCATCGCACGAGCCTAGGCAGGACTAAACCTATGGTGTGCCCTATTGGGCACAACGAGGAGGAGGATGAGGATGCATGACCCTAAAGGGGTAAAGCGGGAGGATAAATGTCTAGTATGATTTAATAAACGACATGAGATCTTTTCAGGATAATGCCTCTCAGCCACTTCGATCTCAATGGTAAAAGATAAAAAATCTACTTACAAACAATGTCAACAAAGAGAAGCACCTCCAACTGACTCATACCTTCATTGCAAGTTCAATGGGCAGGATTGAGTTTATAAACAAATTGTTCAAACAGACTACATTTATGTGGATCATAGGATGGACAGAACAGAGACCATCTTGTCCTTCCATGAAGGAGAGCGTGTACAACTTTCCAATTGCTTGAATACTTACCCTGATCATTTGTAGTGAAGAGCAGATTAGCCACATCGTTGTTTGAATTATTTACCTCCTCTACAGGATACTAAATGGAGAGGTAGGTCCCAATGAGTTACCTTATCCCTCCAGTAGAGGAGTGCGGATAGCCCTCAGACTACTTGAAAGCAAATAGTTATCTTCATCGTTAGCGTCAATAGGTGGGAGCGGATCGAGTTAACTTCTCGAACAGACAACCTCCACATGGACTAAAAGGGGATAGGCGAGCCAAAGGCTAACTTGTCCTCCCATGGGGGAGAATGGGACCTACCCCACGGCGGCCCGAATACTTACCCCGACCTCCGCTATAGTGAAGTGTGAGAAAAATGCTAGCCTGGCTCAAACTTACCCTTCCTTATGATGTCCACGGACGAGAAGGGGTTTAGAAACAAATTGCCAGAATAGACTACCTCCACATGAACCATGGGGACTGACGAGCCAAATGTCATTTTGTCCTTCCACGGAGGAGAGCAGGTACAACCCCCCAGTTGCCTGAATACTTATCCTGACCCCCATTGAGGCGAAAGAGTGAACCAACCATATTGTTGTACGAATTACCTCCCCGAGGAATAAAAGGGGCATGTTGGTGTGAGGTAATCTGATCCATCCTCAGTGGAGAGCAGGCAGGCCAACAGATTGCTTGAAGGTAGCAACTGTGAAAGGATAGACACAAAAAAGGAAAAAGAAAAAGAAGGTGACGAGGCAAGGAAAAGACAAAAACCAATAGGCCAACAGATACAACCCCCTTGACTGCCCGAATACTCACCCCGACCCACAAAGTGGCAAAAAAGTGGACCAACCACTTTGTTGTCCAAATTACCTCATTTACAAGGCACCTTAGAGAAGGTAGGCCCAAAGGGTTGCCTTATCTATCTGATAAAGGAGCAAAGGTAGTCCTCAACTACTCGAATGCAAGGAGTTACCTTTGTCGTAAGTGTCAACAGGCTGTTGCGGGTCCAGTTACAAACTGTCTGAATTGACTACCTCCACATGCACTAAAGGGGACATGTGAGCCAGAGACCGTCATGTCCTCCCATGGGGGAGAGTGAGACGTACTCCACGACGACTGAATACTTATCTCAACCCTAGTTGCGACAAAGTGTGGGCATAATGTTAGTCTAGCTCAAACTTATCCTCTCTATGATATCAATGTGCAAAAGTGGGTCCAGCAACAAACTGCCAAACAGACTACCTCCACGTGAAGCATGGAGATGGATGAGCCAAAGGCCATCTCACCTCCCACTGACGAGCGGACAACCCTGCCCGGATACTTATCCCGACCCCCATTGCAGTGAAGGAGCGGACCAACCATATCATTGTACGAATTACCTCCCAGAGGAATAAGAAGGACAAGTTGGTGTGAGGTAATCTAATCTATCCTCGGTGGAGAGTAGGCAGGCCAATAGACTACTCGAAGGCAGCAACTGTGAAAGGATAGACATAAAAAAGGAAAAAGAAAAAGAAGGTGATAAGATAAGGAAAAGACAAAAACCCATAAGCCAGAGGACAAGAAAAATAATCAAAAGAAAAGGAAAAACTGGACTACTAGATGAAAGGCCTACAAGCAAGCAAAGAAAAGGAAAGGAAAAATAAGGCAATTAGATAAAGAAAAGACAAAAACCAACAAGCCGAAAGACAAGAAAAATAATCAAAAGAAAATGAAGAATTGGACCAGTGGATGAAAAGCTGATGAGCAAGTAAAGCAAAGAAAAAGAAAAGCAAAAGCCGAACAACACCTAAGAACAAGGAAAAACACATGAAGCATTCATACATCAAGGAAAAAGCAAAATCAGGAACAAGTCGTAACATGCAAAACAAGTATAAGAAGAAAGAAATGATTTTCATCACAACGTTTCATTACAGTATGAAGCTCTCGGATACAAAACCACAAGTTACAGCATAAAGCTCTCAGATACAAAGCCATAAGTTATAGCATAAAGCTCTAGGATACCAAACTACAAGTTACAACATAAAGCTCCTGGAAACCAAGCTATGAGTTACAACATAAAGCTCCTAGATATAAAACTATAAGTTATAGCATAAAGCTCCTGGAAACAAAGCTACGAGTTATAATGACAAGCACTTAGACGTAAAAACAACCGCAAGGCGGAGCTGCAAGAAAATGAGAGCCAACGAACCGCTGCAAAGTTCTGAACGTTGAAGACAACTTTTCGCAAGGTAAAGCCACCAACTCACACAAGGAAATGCTTGCCGGGTCATATCTCTTTAGGAGCTAAAAAACGAGGCCTCCAATGCCCCTCTCCTCTAGGTTGAGGCTCCAAAAGACCTGCAGATGAACCCTAATCTGTGTTGTGCACACATGTCGGAGTATCCCCAAGGGTTGAAAGAAAAGCAATTAAGAGATAACCACAACCAAAGCCGAGGCGCCTTGGAAAGGATTACTTCCTTGACCATGCCGTGATGAGGTAGTGGCACGTGAATAAAATGAATGCATTTCTCCATGAACCAATTGCTATAGATTAAGAGATTGAAGAAAGAAAATGCATTTCTATGAAGCAAAGAGCGAGAAAAATGAGAATGGAGAAGAATTTTGGGCTACCTGCAAAGGAGGCACCATAGAATGGAAGATGAAGAATAAGAAGGCATTTCTAAACCAAGAAGGTAAAACGCACAACTGCCCCAAACAGCCAAGTTCCCAAGCCGTTGGTCATTTAGGGAAGGAAGAAGCAAGGAAGGGTATTTGTTTCACAAAAAAATGAACAAGGAGAAAGATATATCGCTAACCAACAAGGGGAATGCCTTTTTATAGGCAAACGTGATGGTTAAGATCTTGGGCAAATGGTGCCCACATGCCAAATCTAAATTCTTCGATTCTTGAGATCCCTATAGGTCATATCCGGTGATGTGACGTGGAGGGAGGTAAACTCCATGCAGAATTAATGGTGAATGGACTGAAGAGATGCCCTTTAATACAAAACTATCAGAGCTTACCATAATTACATGATGTGAACATATGCCAAGAAAGATGCAGACAATGAAGAGGCAATGTCAAAGCAATTGGAACACGGATTCAAGACACGTGGGAGCAATCTTGACCTCAAGTACCCACCAACAAGATTGACAGATAAAGTAATGGGAGGGGAATACTATGAGACTTGGTAGGGTGGGGCCTTGACTGAAGAGAAGTGTGCCTAATAACTAGAAAAAGGAAAGGAAAAAGATTCAGCGGATTAAAACCCCAAGTGAAAGATCAGTGAGTAGGTCAACAAAAGAGATGACGATGGGGTGCAACATCCAAACAAGCAAAGAAATGGGTCGAGGGAAAGACACCGAGAAACTCGACAGGGTAGGGCCTCGCCCTAAACAAAGCCAGCGAAAGGAGGAAAAGTCTTGGTGGAATCCCAATCATACGGGCTCAATGGGAATTGGGAGGGGAAAAAGGGAGAAGAAGAAAAGAAGAAGAGAGAAATGAAAAAATAAAAAAAAACGACAAACCATACGCAACAGATGAAGGACAAGTAGTAGCAACAAGCAGTAACTATCATCACCAAAACGACAATGCCTAGTAAAGAGAGTATTATTAAACAATGTATAGGACCCCTGAAGGTGATAAAAAAATCCATTCTAGACATGGTCTAAAAGTCACACCAACAGCAAGAAAGAAAATGAAAAGGGGCACGGAACTAAGGGTTAGCTTTCCGAGCTTAGGCGCATCAAAACTAGGAGCTTGGGCCCCAGAAACCTCACGAGCGAGATCGTCACCTCTTGAAACGACTGCCTTGAGTGTCGTTGGCTTGTCGCCACCAAGAAGTACGGCCTCGGTAGGGTGGGGACCTCGCGAGACAGTACTAGGGGAATTGTAGGAGCCGAAAGACCTTAAAATGTGTCAAGCATATTGGCGTTGTCAATTTTGCAGCCATGCTCGAAGGCTAACGGGTCAATTTCCACATTGTAGAAGTCGATGTCCCGTAAAAACCTCTTAAGGGATCAGGGAAGTAGGGGAGCCGTTTCTAAGACATGGTCACTCATTGATTGCATGCCTTCTTTGCACCTGTGTGCCTAGGCTTTGTCATGGACAACAGGGATCACTTTAATTGAGTAGTCGCCCAGGCAACCTACCCTACTATGACTAATATTTGCTACTTTGCCATTGACAAATTTTCCTTCATAGAGTTAAGTTTCCGCTTCAACTTCTCATTGCGGTGACCAAGCTTCCCAACTTTCCTCTGGAGCTTTTCCGCCTCCCACTCCAATCACGCCTTCTCCTCCCTTTTACTCCAAGTAATCCAGAGAGAGGTGTGGGACAAGGAGCGAAGGTCAAGGTTCTCCTGGGAGAAAACATCTTGGTTGTCCACAACGAAAGCTGCCAAACAAAAGGCACCCTACAATCATGGAACCTGGGACAACACGGTGAGCCACATGAGCGCAAACACCAAGCGGGAAGAAAGTGATAAGGAAAAGGACCTCTCGAAAGATGCTGAACAATTCTTTGACCACCTGACTAATGGCCTCCTCGTAATGCCCCTTGCTTCTTGGTGGGTGGAAGGAGGGATGACTTCCATAGGGCTTTCTCCCCAAGAAATGTAGATGCTACCTCCTGGTTGCACTGGCGAGATTTGGGACTCGACCAGATTGGACCACTTCAGCCCTACCCCGCCAGCACTTCCACCTGTTGAGACCCCTTGGGGCTGTGTGAGACCCTCGTCAGCTACGACCACCAGGGAATTCCATTCCTTTCCTAATGGCTTATTCTCCTTCCTTTGCCAATCACACCTCCCAGGTGAGTGATAGCTGTAGAAAACTCAGCATGAGGCATCACTGTGGGCTTGAAAAAGTGGTCTCTGGCTAGACCTCAAACTCCACCTAGGCCTCATTGTCGACACCAGAACGAGGCCTTGATGTACCCTAGGTACCATACTTTTGGGGACTCCTCAAACCACGCAGAAGAGGTATTTCCATGCTAACTACCTCCTCGAGTTTAGCATGGAGGTTGTCGACAATGTCAAGGCAGAGGGGTGAAACAACAAAGATTGTATCAGTGGCATTCATCGACAAAAGCACTCGACTCTACCTGCACTATGGGAACGATGGGTGGCTCCACTGGCACCTTGATCAGACTATCGGAGTACTACAGAATTATGGGAAGCTGAGCCATGGGATTCGATAGCCTTTACCCTAAAGAGGGTGCAGAAGAGTAGAAAGAAGTGCCACTTGCCTCACCCCTATTCAACTAGCGGCTCTTCTTATGACCCCAACAGATGGCTCCAGACGCAGGTCTTGAAAAAGCAACGTCATGATTTGGGGAAGACCTTGAGCTGGCTCATTCGTAAAGTCAGACTCATTAAAGGGGAACAAATAAGATCTAATATTATAATTAGCCAGAAGAACCTCTGAGAATACCTCACTGGAGTGGTTAGTTGCCTACTGCCCAACGATCTCGATATGTCTCATCTCCTCCTCAATGGGCACCGGGCGAACCGCAATAACATCAAGAATCACCCCCCAGTCTGCTCAGATGGGAAATTCTCGATGCCTACTCTCCCAACGGGGAAACTCTTATTTGAAGTGTGAGATACAGAAGATACATTGATGCCAGTCTTTGCCTTCTAAAACTGTGACTCAACAAAGGTAAAAGCATGTATTGCCCTAAAACCGTAAATGTTCCCCTAAAGAGATAATACATTGTGAATAAGAAAGAACTCACAAGCAGTAAGGTCGGCATACCTTGGTGCAAACCCCAAGAACGCCTGTCGCCCAATAATGCAACAACAGATCAATAACCTCCAGGCACTAAGATGAAGTTGAGCAGGAGCCAAACCTAGGAGGTTAAACATTTCAGACAGGACGGATGGAGGGCAATTTTAGCCCACTATTAAACATCATCGCATAAAGAGCTACTTTAGATGTGCAGCCCTCATTATCAATGGCAGGATTATGGGCCTAGAAACATAAAGCACAATGGTTGAAGGACTAGGAAAAGTAGTTGACACAAGCTCCATCTCGTAGGGTCCATAGTGGAATGCCAAGACAAATCACAAAAAATCGGCACTGCGACATGAGGTTGTGAACCCCTAGACGAAATTGATCTTGCGCGAGTCATAGGGAGGAAGTTGAAGAAGCAAAATGGAAGTAAAGTGTAGAAGCAATAATGACACTATCAGAAGGGAGTAAGTGCACTGGAGGAAAAGTATTGCAGAAAATGTGGGTATTCTAAAGAAACGAAAGCAATTCATTTGCTCCCATTATAAAGGGAGAGTCCGGCGGTTGAATCCTAACACCTTACAAGGTGTCAGAAGAGATGTCTTTTCAAATACCAGAAGGAGTGCACTACAAAGTGGTACTCAGAAGAAGGGGCAGTTTGACTTTATCGACCTGCAGGAAATGAAAGGACGAACTGGTGGGACCAGAGCTGATGTGTTTGAAGTGAAGCGCAACAAGTAGGAGGAGTGGAAGCGGTGCATTAAGAGGGAATTAAACTAGAAACGAATAAAAATGAGATAGGTGGAGAGTGTGCGATGGAATTCCCATCGGACAAATCCGATGAGAACTAGCGGGGTAATTGTAAGGGTATTTCCCCCTCTCCCCTCCTTATGGGCTCGAGAAACAAGGCCTAACCTAAATAGACGAGAATGGGATCTAGAAGGCCTAAACTTGCACCAATCTCCCCTTTCAAATTAATTCGAGGAAAACCTGACTTACAGGAGGTCCTAAGTGACGATGTTGTGAAAGGTACCATTCGTCGCAATCGTATCAGATAGAGAGGCGGCACAAAGGATGGGACCGGTCACCTTGAACCATCCTCCAAACACTGTCATGCACTCAAGTGCACATCCAATTAGAAGACAAGGGGAAGGGAAAGCCATTGGTCCACTAGCATGAAAATATCAATTGAAGAACAACAGAACTAGAGGGAGCACTTCGACAAGGAAAACACACCGAATTAATGGAAAATGCGAGGAACCACGTTGAATTAATAGCGCCTCAGCTCGGACTCCAAACCACATTAATATCACCATAGAGGCCATTCTACATTAAAATCTTTAATAGGGGAATAGTGCTGGAACAAAGATTCGTTGGAGATAGACACACTTGTCCTTCCTTTCACATTTTGGCTATAAACAGAGAACCCATAGGTATGAGAGAACTCTAGTTGCTTTTACTCCCGACATTAAAACTTCGCACCTCTAATTATTTCTAAAAGAGCTCTCACTAACTCAAGCATCGGAGACTCCTCGACCCCCAAGGCCAACCACCTCACACCATTCTCCTACATTGTTTTTGCAGGCCCGAAGCCAAGACGACCTGAGCTCTTGAGAATCCACCCCACATGTGTGAAAATAATGACATAAACTATATGAATTCTTCCATTTAGTAGTCATACAATGAACACATGTTGATGTGAGTTTCTATTTTTATTTATTTATTTCCTTTAATAGGTGTATGGTTTAAGGCTAATGATCACTAGAATTTTTAATATAGTATTACCCAAATCTATTATATTTGAATATCTATATCTTCATATAATTAAGGGTGGGCTCCATCTTTAAAGGAGTAGGAATGACCAGCTCCAACCTCCAACTCTGTTAGTCTAAGGTCAAAACCTCTTATAACTTTGTTTTCAATTGGAGTCAGAGTTCTACTACGATTGGAGTTGTCAGAATCGGAGTTGGTGTGACGCCCCCAATTTATGTCTGGGATTTAACGTAAACTGAAGCTCCAAGATAGGTAACACATGGTTACATACCCTTCATACTTATCATACATAATTTACATGCACCTAGCTTACTAATCATATGCAATGAGTAATGCAGTGGAATAAGGTTAATTCCCAGAAAATGCAAAGAAATCTAACTTTGCACTTAGATCACATGGTATGACATAACTAAAATCCTTAGATATAATTCCAATAACATCAAGTGTTAGTTGTACATAAGTTAAAGGTTCAAAACACATATACATAGATTTTCATATTTCCTTTATGCCTCTTCACCAAGCAGGCTTAACTTCTTTCTATTGTATTGCCTTATGTCCTTCATCACATGATCAAAAACAGAAGAGACATAATTATCAAAAGTGGGTCTACACAAGGAGAGAATTCGGTGGGCCTCTCAAGGCTCACCCGAATCTTTCAGGGAGTTCAGTTCACCTGACGGGTCATACCTACTTGCAACCAAATCTATCATTCCGAATGAATGATAGGAAATATTTAAAAAATGAGATTTCAAGGAAATCTCAGTTAGTTTACCAGTAACATAAATAAGCAATAATGATATTCACAAATAACATGCATATGCACATGGTATGCCCATAAGACCTATTAATCATGACTCGTATACTTCTTATGCATGACTTACATGTAAATTGTGCACTTTTATAAAAGATTTAGTGAACATAGGTGCACACTTTTTGTGTCGTAACAAATCTGTTTGTGAATAATCTTATTTCATATTTTTATGTTTGTTCTTATAAATCTTAACCTTAACCATAGGGGCAGATCGAATCGCCTTCACCATCGAGTATTTTAGCATAACGACAATTACGTATCGCCTTCACCGTCAGCTTTCATATTTTTGTCAGTCATGCGGCAGTTACGTATCGCCTTCACCATTGTAACGCGCCTTATCATATTATGGTGGCAGTTATGTATCGCTTTCACCACCAGTCATACCTGTCATACGAGCATTATGTATTGCCGCCCCCATCATGACGTATAGATTCTTATTGTAGTGGGCATTACGTATCGCTATCCCTGCTAGTCATGTCAATCATACGGGCGTTACGTATTGTCGTCCTCGTTTGACATGACTTCTTATCATTCGACATGCGTTACGTATCGTTGAAGAGCATATAAAATGCTATATTTTTCTCTCTTAATGTTTAACATTTTGTTCTTATTTTATGCCTAAATATACTCATTATTCTTATATTTTGATTTAGGAAACATATAGAGGCATTAGGAGCAAATGAAGATAATTGTGGAAATTTAGACAGTTTTGACGTCTCTTCATAATATGGGCATAAATCTCTCATCCAATCTCCGATTAAGCTGATTCAAGATGATATAGAACCCCAAGAGAAATATCTATAACTTTTATGTTTTATGTTTTGAGAGATATCAGCTCAATCCAAGACAGAATCAACCATGAAGTGGACACACCTGCACTTGACGTTCTTGAATATTCTTCAACCACAATTCCAACCAATTGCATCAAATCCACATGTTATCATAACATTTTCCAGCAAGCACTCCTGCACCAACTTCCAAATTTAATGATCAACTTACATGTAAGATTAGGTGCACTCAAGTTTCTTCAAAACAAATTGTTTGAACACAAGATACAAAGTCATATAAAGCAACTAATGAAGAAGAAACAAAATTGAACACTCAAGCTACAAGCAACTTTCAGCTAAAGATGGTGGAAAAACAAATGATCAAATGCTAACTTACAAACCATTTGGATTCAAAAATGACACATGACAAAGAAACTTGAAATTGTGATGATTATGTCATGACAACTTGCATGAATGATGCTTATAAATAGAATGGAGGGGTGTGTGTTCTAAGACTATGCTTTTGATGTTTAGTTGAATTATTGTGTTATGTTGAAAGAAAAACCAAATACCTCATTTCTCTTCCTTTTCTTTTGAGTGATATTTTTGTTATAATTTTGAGTGGCTGAACTTTTGTAATTGGTCAAAGGAAAGGAAAGCCTCAAAATTCATTTAGCTGTGAGATCTAATTTGTTCTTGTCATTCAATTTGTGCTTTGAGTATCAAATGTTCTCCTGTGCCTATTTTCATGATTATTTCGTTTAATTACTGGAAGGCCTGCTAGTTTATTATTCGTTATAATCTATTGCTATGTTAGATATCAAATCCGTAATTATTTGATCCCTCTAATCTGTGAAGCAATTAATATTTAATGATTTACTGCGTCAGAAATTATTAGAATTTAAGAAGAATGCTCGACTAAATTAAATGCAACTGCTTGTGTTTGTATTGTTTAGTTTTATCAATCTCTCTAATTCTAAAAGCTATTACTAGATTAAATCGTTAGCGCTTGTCTTGGATTGTTTAGTAGTTAGGATTAATTAGATCGCTTGTTTTTTAAATTAATTACAACTAAGGAGAGATAAGAAAATTATTCTAACGGTGAATATTCAAAGTATTAATTGATTTATATTGCATCAATGATCAGTTATAAAATTTTGATTGTGGACGTTGACTTTGACCAATGTTTTTTGCTTTGATTAATATTTTGAAATTAAATTACTATTTAGTTGTTTTTATTTCCTTTGAAGATATTCTCATTATAATAAAAAACCCCATCTTCCTTGCTTAATAGCATAAAAATAAGCTAATCACTCCCTGTGGGATCGACCCTTACTCACACTACTACATATATTTTTTTAAGTACAGGACTTTATTTTTGGGTGCTTGCGATAGCACGCCAAATTTTGGCGTCGTTGCCGGGGACTAATTCTAGTTAATTTTTGTGCTTATTGTGATTTTTATTTTATAAAAAAAAGTATTTGGTAGTTTTTATTTTTATGGTTTATTAGAGTTTCTTTAATTGTTTATGACTGCAACTTGATCTTTTAATCATAGTGATTTCTCATATGATCAAGAAATAGAAAGGACTTTGCACAGATTAAGGAGGGAAAATCGGAGAAATTCTGAAGAAGACAACTTGGCTTTTGACTCCCTATTTGCTAGAGATTCTGATTTAGAGGAAGAAGAAGTCATGGTTGGAAATCGGACGTTGAAAGAGCTTGCTGCTCCTGATTTGAACCAACAACCTCTATGCATAATGTTTCCTACATTAGATGTTACTAGTACTTTTGAATTAAAATTTGGACTAATACATCTCTTGCCCACTTTTCATGGCTTTGCAGGTGAAGATCCTCACAAGTATTTAAAGGAACTTCATGTGGTATGCACAAGTATGAAACCCACAGGGGTGACTAAAGATCAAATTAAATTAAGAGCTTTTCCTTTTTCTTTGAAAGATTCGGCTAAGGATTGGCTCTATTATCTACCCTCTAGGAGTATTACCACATGGAACGAGATGAAAAGGTTATTTTTGGAGAAATATTTTCCAACATCAAGGGCGACCAAAATTCGAAAAGAAATTTGTGGTGCAAGGCAGTACAACGGAGAGTCCCTACACAAATATTGGGAATGTTTTAAAAAATTATGTGCAAGCTGTCCCTATCATCAAATTAGTGAGCAGCTACTTATCCAATGTCTCTATGAGGGCCTTCTACCCACTAATAGAGGTATGATTGATGCTGCTAGTGGATGAGCTCTAGTAGATAAAACTCCTGAGGCCGCAAGAAACTTGATTGCAAATATGGCAGCCAATGCTCAACAATTTGGAACTAGGCTTGACTTTCAATCTAAGCAAGTTGATGAGGTAAATGTTGCCTCCATTGAACAACAAATTGCGAGTTTAACTTCTCTTGTGCTCGAATAGGTAATATGCAAACTGCGAAAGTTTATGGGATTTGTTCAATAACAGGACATCCAACCGATATGTGCCCAACTCTTTAAAAGGAACCCATTGAGCAAGTGAATACGGCAGGTGGTTTTCTTGGACAACCGCAAAGGAAGTATGATCCCTATTCGAGCACATATAATCTAGGATGGAGGGATCACCCCAATCTTAGCTATGGGAATCAACAAATAAATTAGCCTGTTACTCAAAACCGCTCAAACTTCCAACAATATAAGCAATCATACCTCCCTAGACAACAACGGGGCCAAACTTCTAATTCTGGTATGTCTTTAGAAGATATTGTTAAGTCTCTTGCCACTAACACTTTGCAAGTTCAACATGAGGCAAAACAATTTCAACAAGAGACGAGGGCCAGTATTCAAAATCTAGACAATCAGAGGGGTCAGATGGTAACTGCAATTAGTCAACTAGAGGTGCAGAGATTAGGGAAATTACCCTCTCAAACGATGGTGAATCTAAGAGAGAATGTAAGTGCAATCATCTTGAAAAGTGGTAAAGAAGTTGAAATTCCAGTAAAGGCAGCCCCTGCATCATCGAAACAAGAAAAAGAGAAAAACATCATAGCAGACAAGTATTTGATTGCACTATTTGATACTATTAAACAAGTACCTCGTTATGCTAAATTTTTGAAAGAATTGTGTACAACTAAGAGGAAACAGAAATTTAATGGATGTGGGAAGGTGAGAGTAGGGGAGAATGTTTCTGCAGTTATTCAAAGAAAACTGCCTACAAAATGCAAAGATCCAGGTATGTTTACTATCCCTTATACGGTAGATAACACTAAATTTGAGAAGGCCATGCTAGATTTAGGAGCTTCTATCAATGTCATGCCATATTTTATATATGCTTCTTTGAAACTTGGACCTTTGAATAAAACTGGTGTTGTAATTCAATTGGCTGGTAGATCTAATGCATATCCTAAGGGTGTAGTTGAGGATGTTATTGTACAAGTTAATGGTTTATTTTTCCCTACTGATTTCTATGTGCTTGATATGGAAAATGGTAATCAAAATGCTCCTATTTTGTTAGGAAGACCCTTCTTAAAGACATCCAAGACTAAGATAGATGTTCATAGTGGCACACTTACCATGGAATTTGATGGTGAAATTGTTAAGTTTAATATTTATGATGCCATCAAATATCTCGATGATGATAATCCTGTTTATTCTATTGATGTGATTGATTTTTTAACACAGGAAGTTTTTGAACTTAATGGAAAAGATGGTTTGGAAGTTGCCATTAGTAAACATCTTGAGAAAGAGAATGAGGAGTTAACCTTTAGTACTGAATTGCAGGAAATTGTTGCATCATTGAATGATTCTCCAAATTTACAGTTTTTGACAAAAGGCCTTTACTCTCTGTTTTGCAAACCTTTATTCCAGATTTGAAGCCTCTCCCCAGCTACCTCAAGTACATGTTTCTTGGAGACGGAGGAACATTACCAGTGATTATCTCCAATAAACTTAGTGCACTACAAGAAAAAAAGCTTATGCAGGTCCTCAAGGAGTATAAGACGGCTATTGGCTGGACGATTGCGGATATTAAAGGAATTAGCCCATCTACATGCATGCATCGTATCTTACTTGAAGAGGGAGCAAAACCTTCTCGTCAACCACAAAGAAGATTGAACCCGCCCGTGATGGATGTAGTAAAAAAAGAGATCCTCAAACTTCTTGAAATTGGAGTATCCTATTTCAGATAGCAATTGGGTTAGCCCGATTCAAGTGGTTCCTAAAAAGACTGGAATAACTATTGTGAAAAATCAGAATAATAAGTTGGTACCCACCCGTGTTCAGAATGGGTGGCAGGTTTGTATAGATTATAGAAAATTAAATGCTATAACCCACAAGGACCACTTTCCTTTATCTTTTATTGATCAAATGCTTGAAAGACTAGCTGGTCATTTTTACTATTATTTTCTTGATGGTTATTCAGGTTATTTTCAGATTGCAATTGCTCCAGAAGATCAAGAAAAAATGACTTTTACATGCCCATTTGAGACTTTTGCATATCGTCGCATGCCCTTTGGCCTTTGCAATGCCCCAACCACTTTTCAAAGGTGTATGGTTAGCATATTTTCATATTATATTGAGCATATTATAGAAGTCTTTATGGACGATTTCACAGTTTATGGAGACTCGTTTGATAATTTGTTTGCACAACCTTACAGTTATTCTTCAAAGATGCATAGACACTAACCTTGTGTTAAATTCTGAAAAATGTTATTTTATGGTTGAACAAGGTTTAGTTTTGGGACATGTTGTTTCATCTAAGGGAATTGAGGTAGATAAAGCCAAAATTGATATTATTCAATCTTTACCTTATCCCATTAGTGTGAGGGAAGTTTGTTCTTTTATTGGACATGCAGGTTTTTACCGTAGATTCATCAAGGACTTCTCCAAAATAGCATTACCCCTTTGCAAGTTGCTTCAAAAGGATGTAGTTTTTGAGCTTGATGAGACATGTAAAAAGGCGTTTGATAAGCTGAAAGAATTATTGACTTCTACCCCAGTTATCGAACCTCCTGACTAGAATGTTCCTTTCGAAATAATGTGCGATACAAGTGATTATATAGTAGGTGCTGTTTTGGGACAAAGAATTGGAAAAGCATCTCATGCTATTTATTATGCTTCAAAAACTTTGAATGATGCCCAGACAAATTATTCTACTACAGAAAAAGAACTTTTAGCTATTGTGTTTGGTTTAGAAAAATTTAGATCTTATTTGCTTGGTACTAAAGTCATTGTTTATTCTGATCATGCAGTTCTTCGTTATTTGATGATGAAGAAATAAGCAAAACCAAGACTAATAAGATCGATATTTCTCTTGAGTGAATTTAATTTGGAAATCAAAGACAAAAGAGGAACAGAGAATCTTGTCGTACATCATTTGAGTCATTTAATTCATGCAGAAAATGAACTTTGTCTACAGGAAACGTTTCCCAACGAACAATTGTTCTCCGTGAGTGTGATATCACCTTGGTATGCGAATATTGTGAATTATTTGGTTACTAATATTTTACCTCCTAGTTTGTCTAAGGCTTTAAGAGACAAGATCAAAAGTGATGCCAAATATTATGTGTGGGATGATCCATACTTATGGAAGCATTGTGCAGATCAAGTGATAAGAAGATGCATTCCTAAAAATGAAATTTTTTCCATCCTCACATTTTTGTCATTCTTATGCTTGTGGAGGTCATTTTGGAGCTAAGAGAACAGCAAAAAATAGTAGAAAGTGGTTTCTTTTGGCCATCTTTATTTCGAGACTCATATTCTTTTTGTAAGTCATGCGATCATTGTCAAAAGACAGGTAATATATCCCGAAGGAATGAGATGCCACAAACCCCCATACTATTTTGTGAAATTTTTGATGTTTGGGGCATCGATTTTATGGGACCTTTTCCTATATCTTTCGATTATGCTTATATTTTGCTTGTTATTGATTATGTCTCGAAATGGGTGGAAGCTAAAGCCACCAGAACTGATGATTCTAAAGTTGTTACAGATTTTATCAAATCTAACATATTCTCCAGGTTTGGAATTCCAAGAGCTTTAATAAGTGATCGAGGTACTCACTTTTGCAATTGAACTGTGGAGATTTTGATGAGAAAGTACCATGTAACCCACAAGGTGTCAATTGCCTATCATCCGCAAACTAGTGGACAAACAGAAGTGTCAAATCGAGAAATCAAGTCCATCCTTGAAAAGACAGTCAATCGAAGTAGAAAACATTGGAGTTTGCATTTGGATGATGCCTTGTGAGCATATAGAATTGCG